>OY292327.1:10000000-11329085 GCA_958496145.1 Heliothis peltigera | reverse complement strand
GTGAAGATATCTAACTAATTAAGAGCGCGTATTCCATAAGTTGGTAACGTCTCAAATAGCTGTCAAATATTCACATGTTTTAATTCATCTCCCGAGCCTTTTCCCAACTGTGTTGGGGTCGGCTACCAGTCTTACCGGATTTAGCTGAGTACCAGTGTTTTACAAGGAGCGACTGCCTATCTGACCTCCTCAACCCAGTTACCCGGGCAACCCAATACCCCTTGGTTAGACTGGCATCAGACTTACTGGCTTCTGACCGTAACGACTGCCAATTATACAAAAGACCCTAAAAAGCCTGTCCTATGTTATCGCTGGGAAAAGAAATGGTGGAACAAACTTCCCAGCAAAAACGTTCACAACATGAAATTTAGGGTTTTCAATTGCAATTCATATTACATTTTTAGTGCAATATTTCTTATTTTGATCCAGTAAAGTTGCCAAATTAATTAAAACGTAAATATTTGACAGCTATTTGAAATGTTGCCTTAAGAATCGGAAACGTTTTTCGATATAGAATCACGCTCGAGTTCTCAGCGTATTCGCAGATGTTCTGACAGGTAAACAGGTCATACGAGTGAAGGGTGACAACTGCTAATCGAGATTATCATACATCGTCCCGATTACGCACACAACATAATAATATACATATTCAGTTAGAAGTTGAGAGAGACGTATAAATATCGAAGATCTGGAACGCCTGTTGTGGTATTCCAAGCGCCAAGTGAGATTATATGAATGACGTTTTGGCAAAAGTTGCTCAATCCAATGAGCACTATCTGTTGACTTATAAAAATCGAAGGTCTGAAACACCTTAGGAGGGGTTCATTAGGGCCAAGGTCTGCCTGGGCTGCGGGTCGTTCACCAGAGTTACCTTGGCCCTGACACACAGGGACCATAGTGGGTTTTAGTCAGTAAGAGTCTGACACTCCCACCAGCTGCACTCTGAGCGGGAGGCCATTTGATGATTTCCCACGAAAAAAAAGGTCTGCAACACCTGTTTTGGAATTCTATGAGCCCAGCTATACCATAACACATAAAGGAATGTCTTTTTTTTTTTTGAGTGGGCATCTCGCAGTTCAGCCTAATGAGGCTGTTTACTGCTTAACCGGGCAAATCCCTGTGGATGCTCCAGCCAGGGTCGAAAAGGAATGTCGTGTTAGCAAAACTTGTTTAGTCTGGCGGGCAATTCCTGTTGACTTACAAAATGAAAGATCTGGAACGTCTCGAATCGTCTCGCGTAACCTGTTGGTTTCCCCACGCTAAACTCTTAGAATACGATACCAGACGTTTTAGATCCTCGGACAATGACAACCGTTGTCACTGACATAAGCTAGTAACGAATAAGTCATTATTTCACGAATAATAACATTTTTGCATAAGTGGTTAAAGTCAATTCCTCAACAAATAGTACTGGATACAATTGTAAATTCACGAATGTGCCACATTCGTATGTCCCTCGGATGAGTTGACCCTGTACAATGATGTTTGCTACCAACGTCAATTCACGAATGTGCCAGATTCGTATGTTTGGCTTCGGTGATTGACTCATTTTAATCATGTTTGCTACCAATGTCAATTCACGAATGTGTCAGTTACGTATGTTTCCCTTGGGTAAACTGACTCCTTTTAATCATATTTGCTACCAATGTAAAGTTACGATAGTACCAGATACGTAACTTGACTGTGGCACATTTTACTAAAAGCATATACATTCTGCTACGCCGAAACATCTTAAATGACTTAGGTTAGTTTACTATGGGTGTAATAACACAAAATGCAGATGCGAACAAAATCTGAAAACCTGAAATCCGTAACCGTTACAGATAGAAATACCAAAATTTGCCACAATGTGTAGTACCCCATTAGGTACACTTTTGCATCAAAATCTCGATTTCGCAAAAAATGCAGATACGTAAGTTTGCCAGAGAGGTGACGATATCCTAAAACAGCTCATTCGTAAAAATAAAATGTCCAAAACAGTCTTGTGTAGGAGTAAATAGACGGCAATTTGTTACACTCTAGTGTCAATTACATTTTTTTAGAACAAGCTGTTCGAGTTTTCTACAAAATATTTTTGACCTTCACTTCAAGAGTACAAAATGATATTCTTAGTATTCTTAGCATTAAGCAATCTGACGCCACGATCAAGTAACATTTGTACAAATTTGTAATTCTTACTACTCAAAATTGAATTTCAAATTTTAATTTAGAGAATAAAGTACTCTCCACCAAAAGTTTTTTTTGACAAATAGAAAAAAAATAAACATCAGTCCGAAACTTAAAAGATGGCAATTTCAGCGTCAAAGAAGTCAGAAATAACGTTATTTACTTTGTATAATGAACATAAACCTTTGTATTTTGATAAGATTTTGTACACACTAAGAGATTTTTGAAAGTTAATGACATTCAAGGACATTAAATAAATAGCATGTACAACCAGCTTTAGATAAAAGGAGCCTTATTAAATATTACCGGGACTTCGTTGTTTGTAATGCATTGGTCCTCCTAGAAACCATAACTTTGTTAGTCTTGATTTTATTGGAAATATAAGCTGCCAAAGCTATTTGATTATCTTTAGAGACAAGAACATAATAAGCTTAAGAAACTAGAATTGTTCCTTTTCATATGTTAAGGTCAGCTTCGGTGAACAAACAGTAGTATTAGGTAGGTAATTTAAAACGAGCTAGGTATTTATTCTATAAAACATCGTAACAATATTTTTATTAAAGAAAAGATTTTGTTTACTTCATAGTACATATCTTATTTTGATGCTTGCTAAGATAAGCTTCATCTAAGATCCAACTATAATTATTTAAAAATCCTTAATCAAATCTATCTATACTCTAAAAATAGCCCAATCTATCTCCATCTATCTAGACCCAATTTTAGATTTTTTTATTTACCTGTAACTTTAGAGTTCAAGAAGTAAGGGTCAGGATGCCACAGGTTATCGAAAAACTCGGGTGGCAGTGTCACGTGGTCATCTCCTTCCTCGAAGATATCCTCGGGTAGCTGCAGTCGACTCTCGCTCCAAGTCTGTCTAATGAACATGTCCACTCTGCAATAGGAGAGATAACAAATGAAAACAGCTACGGCGCTATGTCCTAACGTCTTTAGAAAAATAGACTAGATTTTGGTTCAGAAGTAGTCTGCCCTCCCAGAATATAAGATCTTTCTTAAATTTCTACCAACAACCTTTTCTCTCATTTCAACAGAACGAAATCCTTTAGCAAGAAATTCCTTTTGTTTCGGGTTTTATTTTGTATTTTGACCTAATTTCTTACAGCTCAGTCATTATATCGTCTTCAGAGAGCCGCATCTATGTTTGGATAGCAAGTGTTTCCCTAATTATACTGGAGTTGGGAAATTAAACCAGATGCGACTCAGTATATTATTTAATGCTTAAATTTAGAACGAAAATGTAAAAGAGGTTGTTTGAATAAAATTGCTTTGAGCGATAAGGCCTTTTTGTAGCATAATTTAACTTCGCAATTTTCTCTCGACTTTGTCGGTCAAAGACCTTTATATTTTTCACCTTTGTACCATAAAAATAGAAGAACATAATATAAACACCAGGGATCTGATTCTGTAAGACTTCATTCTAAAATTCGAATTTGAATCCACAGTGAGTTTCTTGATTGACATTCTAGAACTCGGTTCATAATTCGAATCTATACTAGCGCTACTCTTGGCTTGAGATTTTGACGCATAAAGTATAGAATGAGATGACTTAAAAAGTGATATTCTGTAAGGTATTCCCCTGTCACTTCGACTCTCATTTCGCACTCAAACTCGATTAAAAGTATCAAACCTTATGTGAAGTGAGTTCGAATCGAATCGACGTGCTGGATTCCAAACACAAAGTTCGTTACAAACGCTCATATTAAACCGACGAACGTAAAGGACAGACAAACATTGTCGACCGATATTTGCTTCGAATGTTCACGTGGGTATATTGTATCGTCCCAATTGAAGATAGGTCTCTAAACTGGTTATATTGGCAACAACGTTGTATGCACGCAAAACACACAAACAACACGAGTTGTCCCACTCGATTGTTTCATATCCTTTGAGATATCTATCTATATTTTATTTACAGGCAGCATCAAGCTACCCGAAACTGACAATTTTTTCCATTCAACTTTGAACCATAATGCTTTAGCGATAAAGTTTAAAACTTATTAAGGAAATTTGACAGATTATAGTAGCCTGATGTGCTGGCGTCTGTACTTACAAACGCCAGGCAGCAAGCTACCCGAAACTGTAAAATTTTCCCAATGAATTTTTGATAAAGATAGCATTTCCTAGGTTAATTTAAGATTCATGTGATTTCGCAAAATAATGTAATTTCTATAAAATACATATGGTAAATATGTATATAAAATATTTTTACTGAAAAAATCGCTTTTGTAATAATTATATTTTATTTGCATCTTTTTTTAAATAAAGGATACTCCGACAAGTTTAGTGTTGTCAAAGGCTGATTTCTCAATTTACCCAACTTGAAAGGAGTTTGCAGCGTCTAGATAGTGAACTTACATTTTTTGTTACTCTGATACTATGAAAGTTGTTTATCGACTGAACGCCCTTATAAAAATGAGAGAGAAATATTTTTAATAGCAATTTAAGAGAGAGAATCTACGGTACTATTTAGAACCATTACTAAGGGGCCTGGGCAGTCAGTGATGGAATATGGAAGGTTGGATAAATTATAATCCTGGGCTTTCTAACTACATTTTGCCGTCACTGAAAGTAGAGTGAGCATCAGTCTTAATCACGTCCTTAGGACTAACTCCACAATTAAAAAAAAAAAAAATTAGAAACCTTACTAAAAAATCCTAATAATAAGCTTGTATTCAATCGTGTCTTTTTTTTCAACTTTTTTCTCATTTGGAGCCTTTTAAGATCATTTGCTTCTTGAATTTTAAAATGATCAATTATTCCGAGGTGAGATACAATTAGAAGAATGGAAAGTGTTGTAAAATCATTAACTATACACACGTCTTTCATAATTTATTTAAAATAGCCTGCTTGTTGGGACTATATTCGTATAATATAAACATGAAACACGTGAAAAGGATTTCTAAATATATTGAGCAGGTATTTTCCTTTTGGAGTTCTCAGAAAAGGGATCTTGTAAGTTTTGGAAGTCATTTATAAATTTCCTGTTTATTTATGAACATCGTTTAAAATTATACAACACATTGTTTGCCATAAGTTATGCGCCTTTTGAAAAGAGTCATTGCATCATCATCATCATCAAGTTGGTAAAAAAAAATGACCTAAGATGGCCCTAGCTTCGCTCAAGTGGAAACTTATTGACAGATCATTTATTTATTGCAGAACTGTCAGATGACACTAGGTGGACGGACGATATAGTCAAGGTCGCCAGGAAGCAATGGATGGAGCAATGGTTGTAGATCGCGCAGGGTGGTAAGCCTTGGGGGAGGCTTTTGTCCACGACTGACAGATAGACCACCAATTACCTAGGTACCTATATGATTTGTGTAAACTCACCTGAAGTCCATATCTTCAACATTGATGGAGTTGACGTCTACAACGTAGATGCTGAACTCCACGATGACCGGCTGGCCTTTTCGCGCTGGTGGCCGCATTTCTGCATAAATATTGGCAAATTAACAGACAGCAATGTATATTAGTCGTGATTTGACTGTTGGAAATGGCGACTCATCGTTAGTTCCAATTGAAAAGGAATTCTAATACCACCACCTCTCGGTACATTTTTTGTAGTCTAAGGGCCAGTTTCAAATTTCAAAAATGGAACAGAATTTGTATTAAATTATCTACCAGATAAACTATCTGGAACTTATCCGTAAGCGGTGAAACTGGCCCTGAGTCATTGACAGATTTTGATGCCTCCTGACATCTTTTAACATCATTTGATTGTATGATTTCTGAAAAGCTTTAGATAATTAACTAGCTGCTGCCCGCGACACAAGCAAAAATGATATGCTTGCTTTACCGTTCTTGTATCCTTTAACATCACAATGTAATAACTAATGTATTTATTTGCTTCGTTTGATATTGATATGAATCCAATTTAAGGTGGATTACACACTATCTTTATAATCGGCGCGTAATCAGTGAGTTGGTTCTACGCGTGTAATGTGTGCATACAAACAAAAGTACTTACGGTCAATATTATAAAACGGAGCCCCGCAAACGGCAACGTGGCGCTTGACAGTGTGTAATCCACCTCAGAGTTGCAATCAAAAGTAGAAAAAAAAACCTTTAAAAGTTATTTCGAAATCCTCAGAGAGTTTTCGAATATTTTGCGAAGCTATTCTTACAATTTATTGAAGTTTCACCGAAGCCTTTAAAAGTCAGTCAGCCACTAAGTTTATTTACGTTTCGAAAAATGCTTGAAAAAATACGTGGAAATACGAAAAGTACAACTTTGATCGAGAGATTACTTATACAGAATTGCAAACGATGGAATGAAAAGTGTTTACCAAAGGCCAATTTAGCAGATAACCGAGGAACGAACAAATTCCGTTTGATCTACAAACGTGTAATTTGGGTAAAGTGTGTAAATGTATTGGCCACCTTTTAAGCAAATATCGGTACTCGCTTTACGTGTCAATTTTTGAATGTGTTCGATTTATTTTAACAGAATTTCGTTTTCGAAACGTAGAGAAATTAAAAAAAAGCTGGAGACGCCATTGCTGTAACCTCGACACTGCCAATGGTACGAGCGTTGATGCTCGTATCAAGTTTGCGTCAAGCTAATGCTTCTGTTTGACAATTTTGTCGGGCGCTTGGGTAAAAATATGATAAAGAATTAATAAGTGAGCTATTAAAATTAGTTGCATTGTATCGCCTTACACGCTTTAATTGGAAGACATTTTCGCATCGTAATTTTTGCTCATGGCAGGTCCAGATAAATAATTGGAATGTGTTCCATGCAGCTGTTCTTCTATCCAATACATATGCTAGCAAATGGCGAGAGGTACTGCATCATTGCACAAGTTTCTTTGTATTACCATGTTACTAGCTTGCTCCTAGCTTGATGTGCTGACGTTCGTAGTAGGAACTCGAGTTCGTGTCGTGATTTTAAGTGGTACCATTCATGAATTTTTTTGTGTTTTCCTATATCTGTACTTGACCCTCTTGTTGTGTCCAAACTTCTGGGTCCAAGTAAGCTGTATGATTTTGAACTTTCTTAGTGAAATATGGATAGTGTGGATACCATAGTAGATAGTTTGACTAGGTCAAGGTCAATCGCGTTTTGCATAGGTATGTAATATTCTTTTGGAAGAAGAAATTCATACTCATTTATATTCATACCGAGATTGCGACATAAACAATAAATGGTTATGTCCGTTCTTGTAAAATATTTTTGTGGTAATTTCGACTCGCTCATGTGCAATATTTTTTTGTTCGTACATTTGTACAACAGTGAAATCACTAGTAGACACTCAGGAGCGGCCAACCTATTCGATGAGATTTTCAGTAAAAGTTTTATTCTGCTTACCTTTGACATAGTTTTCAGGCAGCACAACCCTCGGTTTCAGTGTGTGATTCCTTTTCGAGTCAACATCATTGCAGAGCCTGAAAATAAAAGAAACAATATTGTTAAAAGTGGAATGGCAATATTGTTAAGTGTGGAATGATAAAATAATAATATAATCATCATCAGCCTTTTTATCATCCTAATCCCACTGCTGGGCACACACACGGAGAGGAATTGACGTTAAGCTAAAAATCAATTTAATCTAAAATAATATAATTGTTCGTAGGTATATTCTGCAACAATATCGTCTAATCCAAATAAAAAAAGAATTAAAAACAAAACACTCTCAATAAAATACCTCAAGCATATTGCTCTAATTATTTTTCCTTCTGTCTGTCCATACTTATATGGGAATGTTAATCATCCTCCCTTGAGAATCTAACGACGCTTTTACTGTATTGCTAGACTCAAAATAGATTAAAGGGAACTTAAAGGTCGTACAAGCTTAGGAATATATTAAATGCAAACATCTAGAATGTTCGATGTCAATTTAATTTGTTTGAGTAACTGCTATATTGAACGTAAATTCTCAGAAACTACTGTACTGTTTTGAGAAATTCTTTCAGTTTTAGAGAGCCCATTTACTCCTATTAATCAAGGAAGGTGATAGGATAGGTTTATCCAGGTGCGAAGTAGTTTCCACAGGACAGTACCACATATAATAATATTATCCTGGAACTTGACACGCATTTTGATCGAATTAATATACGAAACAGAAGAATAAAAATATTTTTCATCTTCTTCAGAATCTCTTCTGCTTATTATACTTATCATCTGAATTAGTACTACTATTTTAATTTACAGACGCCAGCACATCAAGCTACTAAAATCTGTCAAATTTCCTTAATAGATTTTGAACGCCATCACTGAAGCATATGGTTCAAAGTTAATTGAGAAAATTTAATAGTTTGGGTAGGTTGATGTGCTGGCGTCTGTACAATCATAATAAAAAAGCAATGTCCTGGTGGCTACCTACCATAAACTCATTTGTCCAATGTGAGTATGGACCTAAATAAGCTCTTAGAAGTAAGTAGCTTGTCAGCCATTTTAAAGACCTTAAATAACAGGTTGAAGAGCTTTCTGAGGTTCAGTCATATTTTCAAATAATCCTTTATATTTTAGTCTCATATTTTATATTTTTTAAAAGTAAAATAAGTTGCTCGGTCGACTTTACCAAACAAGATGGTCTACTAGAACTATCAGCATGTTCTTGGAAAAGAATTCTAACAAATGTGCTTTGTTAAATATCAACAAACAAACGTCAAGTTCGCCCACTATCTTCCTAAAACAAGAAAATTTTCTAAATAAACACAGACCGACTTTAAATATTATTTTATTATTAAAAATTACTATATAAATAACTTCCTTACCTGAATAAACTAATATTTGTTTCAAATTACTTCAGCAAGAATAAGGGACGTCAAACTTTGAAAACTGAGTTTTAAAAATGTAGAATTAATGTACTAAAATATTTGTAAGAAGAATTTTTCACCAGTCTAATCAAGGGGTATTGGGTTGCCCGGGTAACTGGGTTGAGGAGGTCCGATAGGCAGTCGCTCCTTGTAAAACACTGGAACTCAGCTGAATCTGGTTAGACTGGAAGTCGACCCCAACATAGTTGGGAAAAGGCACGGGAGATGATGTTTGTAAGAACTTTTCGTTGGACCACGTACGCGGCAAGATTGCCTTAAGGATAAGTTTCAAGTACAGTTAATAGCGTTATTAGTGTCAGTTTGTAATATTAAAGTTTAGTTTAGCAGATCCTACGATCCAACCATTTAATAAAGGTACCATTTAAATAGGCGTCTTTATAATAGCATAAGTTGCCTCAAAAAAAATGTGTATAAATGTATAAATGGAATTAACCTTTCCAGTCGTTTGGTTGCCTTTTATAAAAAAATGTATTTAAGAATTTTATAGAACATTTTAAAATGGATGTGACATTATGTGATATATACGAAAATTCAACAGTTACTTAACATATTGTAAGACCTACATACATTAAACGAAAACAGACAAAAAAAACATATCAACATAATTTATGTAAAAGCCTACACTATTTTTAGGCTTAATAAAAGTGGAATTTAAAGCAGTTAGCGAATTCCGTTTCAGTTTTACGAGTTGCCTGATATTTGAATTAAGGACAAAAACATTTTTTTCTATTACAATTTGAACTCTATCATTATTACAACAAGACTTTTTACTGTGTGGTGTAAAATGAACATACACTGAATTTTTTAATGGTTGCTTTTTTGTTACGATTTTCAGTCTTATGTGATAGGGAATAAGGCTAGTGTAGATTAGCTCGTTTGAAGCAATGACGTCAAAGAAAATTGTTATTATCCTAAGTTAGCGTTGTATATTTAAATTTAGTGCTGACGTTTACATGCTAGCATGCCTAACCTATTTTAGTATAAAATTGAAAGTTTCAGTCTAAAACAAAGGCATTCGTTGTAAATTTTTTGAACTGAAAACTATTTTTAGGTCATTCAACCTCACTCTTCCGTTTATTATGGAACAAATTATCTGAAAACGTTATAAAAACCTTGAATAAATTCTCTTAAAAAGTAATGCGGGCTCAAACTCAAGATCATTCATTCTAACTCGGCTACAACTTTTTAAATGTGAATAATTACGAAAGACTGCCTCCAAACCTCCAGCCTTCACTACTTCCTATGTTTTTTGTCAGGAAGAAAAAGTTGCGCAGCGTACTCCCCAGCTAAAAAAAAACTTAATGAAGTATGCGCTTTTTCTTTCTAATTAAAGCTTAGCCATGATATATTACTGGCTTAGCATCAAAGCTACACAATACGTAACTTATTTGATCTTGGCTAATTCGTGTTTATTTTTGTTTAAAAAATGGTAACTTAAATTAATTTGCTTAATACTACAAAATTTACGAAAAACGTGAATGTGTCTCTTATAAAGCAATGGCGGTCTGTTAGAAATTCACAAAGAAAAAACTCAGTTTAACTTCCTAACATTTCTTCAACTTGTCGTTATCATAACATAACATATTATAATTACACAAGTTTCTGCTAAGGGTTTCACCCATGTCTCGTGAGAATTATTCCGCACACCCAAATTGATGGCATCCAGGCCGATTGTTGGCTACGGCGGCTGTTCTCTTTTATGGAGATCAGCCACGCAGGACATATTATAGTGCACAAGTATTCGCGCAGATACAGGTCCACTCTCTATTTCCTCACTCTCATAGTCTGGACGGCACTCCGCCACGATCGGAGAGACCCAAATAAAACGTAGCCTACAGCTTTCCTCGATAAATGGGCTATCTAAAACTGTAAGAATTTGTCAAATCACTTCAATAGTTCTTGAGATAAGCGCGTTCAAGCAAAGAAACACACTTTTCAGATGTCATACAACATTCGCTTTGCTTGTAAATTGTTTCTCGTTTAAATCCAGTGGTTACATAAGGAAATCCGAGCGCGTCAACGTGAAAAACTTGTAGAAAAAGTGACAGCACATTTGAATGTTGCAGTCATGTACTAGGATTTACGCATTGCGACAGACTGAATAAAATTTATACGTGGTAAGACTATTTTTGCAATGAAATAAGTATTTTTAGGTATGTTAAGGTATTCCTTTTTATAAATTAATGGTTCAAATAGTTTAATCCAAACACAAGCGGTGGTGGTGTATGATAGAATGTGGCTGACACAAGATCGCGCTATTTGGAGTACATTGGGGAGAGGCTTACGGTCCGGACAGACTGCTCTGAATGCTACCTTCTTAAAATTTGACTTGGAGTATGATGTATGATTTAGTAACTGGAATTTAAACACTGCAAGCTGAAAGACAATTTCTGGCCCTAGGATTTGATTTTTCGTCGCTTCTGCTGGCAGGTGATACACATACGCACAGCAGTGTAGTGCATAAGTGAAATGCTATTAACATTAAAACATATTTAGGTTAGCTTATAGGCCATCGTTTTCTGAGGACAAAATTTAAATAAATCAATCTGACGATAATCACGTATTACGAATGAGACTGTTAGGAAGAGCAAGTCAAGAGTGGTCGCGTTTGTTTGTATGGATTAACAAAGTCACGATGCAGCCACGCGGCGCTTTGGGGCTAATTTGTAGGCGCTCTTAATCTTGTATACTTAAGATTATAAATTTTCATAGTACGAGTCAAACTATATAGCGAATGAATTTAAGAATCGTAACAGGGTGGTGTTGTTTTAAAATAGATTGGAAACAGAAAATTATAAAGAACGAAAAAATAACTTTTTCATAAAGTGGCTTTTAGGTTAATGAACTCGCGTTTCGTGCACGAAAATCTAGATGCTAGTTAAAACACAGTAAGTTGTTTTTAGTCAACCGTGAACTGAAAAAGAAGGACCAAAATAACATAAGTAGGTATAAACAAAAGAAAATATAAAAATAATAATTTTGAGCGCGCGGTTTCAGCCCAATCAGCTTTGAACAATATGCTTCAGCAATTAAGTTGAAATTCCATTAAGAAAATTTGAGATATTGTAGTAGCTTGATGTGCTGATGTCTGCACCTTGACATAAGAGAACACCTGATCCTCTTTTGGACTTAATTAGTCAAAAATTCAATTATACCTATAAAAAATAGTAGTCCACCAAATTTGACAATTTGTCTTACCTTTAGACCCTATTAAACTAGCCATCCATCATGATCCCTGAACATAAACTCATATCCATAATACCTGGCGCTCTGCCTAACCCGCAACCAGTCTCCGATGATATAAATGCAAATCCATGAATAACATGGTAAACGTACCAATTTCGGGCCAAGGTAACCGCATCGATTGACGACTATTGCACGCCATGAGCCTAAATATAGAATTAAAAAAAAAAACTCACCTACGTTGTACGTAGCTATATCGATTGTACAGTAATAAGGGGTCGCACTGCGGTTTCCTTTACGACTCAATTCTTTTATGGGAAACAATATAAGTGTAATTAATTCATGATTTATTTGATTTTCGTTTGTTTTATTGGGTGTCAACTCTTCAGACTACAGAATACCTCGGAAATATACTTCAAGTAATTTCTTAATCTTAACACTAGTCCTATACAAGTGATTACTAAGATGAAAAGAAACTCTAAGAGCATCCGCACACTTCAGACAAAACTGTCGGCCGATGTAATACGTTATGTTTCGATGGTTGGTTGAGAATTTATTTTGAAAGTGTTCATTAATTATTATTATATTATTATTAATCCAATGAGACTTTTTAGTTGGTTTGATACTGGCTCATTACAATTCCTGTGTAGCAAACATATTATCAAATAACACTTCATCATCACAGCCTTTTTTTACTGTCCCACTGCTGGGCACAGGCCTCTTCGTCCGCGGAGAAGGATTGAGCGTTAATCACCACGTTTGCTCAATGCGGGTTGGTAATTACAGACTTTATAGTCCAGGTTTCCTCGAGATGTTTTCCTTCACCTTTTAATCAGTCTTTGGTGTCTAAGATAAACTTAGAAAGTACGTATAACTTAGAAAAGTTACATTGGTACTTGCCTGACCTGGAATCAAACCAGCACCCTCCTACTCGAAATGCTCAATATGCATGAACCACTAGGCCACCACGACTTTTATAAAATAACATTTAAATTGTAGAAATCGTAAACAAAGCACTTCAGTTTTTAAACCCTAAATTTACACAAGGTTCAAAGATTTAAAACGTCCGGTTCCCGGCTATATGCGGACATTTCCGTACGAAAATTGTTAAGCCGCTTTCCAAAAAAATCTAACAAACCTCCACTACTTCATACTGTTAGTGGTCGAGACAAAACCCATTCGAAAAGGCTGACGAGGTCGGTTATAACAATTTGTATAGTTATTTGTACGTATTGTATTGTGTATCACTTGAGTGTATTCGTTGAATTGGTTTGTTCGTTGATAGAAATAAAGGAGAAATAGTACAAATGCCAGTACATCGAGCTACTGCAATCTGTCAAATTTCCTTAAAAGATTTTCAACTTTATCGCTGAAACATATGGTTCAAGGTTGATTGGGAAAATTTGAAAGTTTCGGGTAGCTTTATGTGCTGGCGTCTGTACCTACGGGCAAAAAATTCAAGTTATAATTTTCGCACAGAATGGCGGTCCGCGTCTAAATTCGGAGCATAAAATAAGTACCTACGCGCAAGCAGCCTATAGTTTCCCTGCACCCCCATCACCCAGTGATGAAAACACCCAAAAAAAAAATGATTTCCTATTTCTCTTTGTCTCGGCGACCGACGAACGACTGGACCGATTTCACTTTTTCTTCTGTTTGTTATAGACAAGAGAAGGGACTTATGAAAAAAAAATAAGACAACGTCTGTTGAGTCAGATAGTTCATAACGACAAAAGTTTGGCTAAAACTATCAGTTAGTTGATAGTTAGGAGTTTTGGTTCACCGTTTATATGACCTACTTCTCATTGCTGAGGTAGTCAGTGCATCTGCCTACCTTACCACATATGTAAGTGAGACATCGGATTGCATAAAAATAACTGTCTCATTAGAAGTTGTTTATATACATACCGTTGTATGTATGTATGTATGTATGTATGTTTGTATGTACTTTCTAAGTATATGTATCTTGAACACCAATGGCTGCGTTTCGGATGACACTTTAAACTGTAGGTCCCGGCTGTCATTGAACATCCTTGGCAGTCGTTACGGGCAGTCATAAGCCCGTAAGTCTGACACCATTCTAACCAAAGGGAATTGGGTTGCCCGGGTAACTGGGTTGAGGGGGTCAGATAGGCAGTCGCTCCTTGTAAAACACTGGTACTCAGCTAAGCCGACGAAGCCGACCCCAACATAGTTGGGAAAAGGCTCGGGAGATGATGATTGTATGTATGAATAAAGTTATATAATTATGCCTATTTAAAGCGGTCGTCTAGTGTTTGAAACATAAACCGGGACAAAGCATTTTTTCTAAGTTATCCAAAAATCTCTAAATTCTTTGTGGTGGCTAATAGCTAAAGTTTAAGAAAATAATGCTTAAGAAGCCAGGGTTGGGAAGTCAATTAATCATTTAGACCGCATTTACAAATCTATCAAATAATATATACGTTTACAGAACTTTATGAAGAAACTATCAGCAACCAAGCATAAGAATAAAAAAAAGAATGTTTATTTGCATGAAACATGGTTAGGTACATAGATTTTACATTGGTTATGTTCAGGTATCATATACATATGTAGGTACTAAGGCTGAATTGAATTACTCGTCTTAAAAAAATCTAAAACAACAAAGAAAAACTTGCAAGCCAAGTCTAAATTTACAAAACATTCTATTGTTTACATTTGCGCTACATAAAATGTGACCTTGAGTGTTAAACGTAGTTTACACATAACAGTTGGCTGACTGAATACACGATGTATAATTATCCTTACTTAGAAACGCGAAAATAACTCCATTATTACATTTTCAGGGTAAAAAGGCTGACCCCTACTACTGCAATTGCCATTGTTTGATGAAACGAAGAATATAGGCATGATGAATAAAAAAAGTAATATAATAAGACAGTCTTATAATTCAGCCAAAAATATTAGACATATTTTTCTTTAATTTCGCCTACAAATTAATAATAACGAAGATAAAATGTAATGAAATTTTGTGTTACGTCACTTTTACGCATTAATTTTACTAAAACGTGACGTCACAAGCCCCCACTCCGGCACTTCAATGCGTTATATCTTAGAACTTTTTTATGCATTGATAAAACAAAGAAAACACCCACTACTACAAAAGATGGAGTAATTAGGATCACAATTATTTTTAACTAGCTTCCGCCAGCGGTTTCACCCGCTTTCTGAGGGAAGTACTTTCCATACCCGGATAAAAAGTAGCCTATATGTTATTCTGATGTATAAGCTATATTGTGGTAAAGTTTCATTCAAATCCATTCAGTAGTTTTTACGTGAAAGAGTAACAAACATCCATACATCCATACATCCATACATCCATACTTACAAACTTTCGCCTTTATAATAATAGTAGGATTAGGATAATGGTCGTCACACCTATTCTAGTGTAAAGAGGATATTTAAAGACTTTTAATATTTATATGAAAGTAAAAGACATAATTAGAAACAAAGTTCATCGCTTAGCCTAACAGACTTGTTGGTCGTATCGCAATAAACTTCAAAACTACTGAACGAATTTTCATAGAGAATTTGGCGAAGTATTAGGTAAATAAAATTATAACCGGCCAGGTCACCAGAACAGAATATTTCAACAAACACCAGTTGATTTAATTAAAGTCGCTTTAGGAAAACTGTTTATTTTGCTCCGCGTTTAATTTTACTTGCCAGTTAAAAATTAAGATAAAGCGGGTGAGAAAATTGAGAAATTTTGTGAGAAATAAGGCTTTTTGGTATCTTGTTTTTACAGGACGGGGTCAGTAAACTTTGTTAGGTGTGCTCTAAGCTTTGCGAGAAGGAACCTTTATTTTTAGTGTAAATATGTACACTTACTGGTACGTTTCTTATGCCAGATGACAAAGGATGATTCGTGTACAGATGCCAGCACATCAAGTTACCTGTCAATTTTTGCCCTATCGACTTTGAAACATATGCTTCAGCATTTTTTTTTTGTGATTGCTTAGCTTTTTTTAACCGAAACTGTCATATTTTCCCAATCAACTTTAAACTACATACATATATATGCTTCAACAATTAAATTGAAAATCTATTAAGGAAATCTGACAGATTGTAGTAGTTTGATGTGCTGGCGTCTAGCGTCTGTACAAGAATTATTTACCGTCAAAGTAAATTTATACCTGCTTCTTCATTTGTTTATTTTTTCGTATATTATAATTAAGGACTATGTGCGCAGTAAGGCAAGCTCGATCCTACAAACCTTTGTTTAATAAAAGTCATAAAGATATGAACAACGATTGATTTTTTTTTGGATACGTAAACAAAATTATCGATGTTTCCATTGTATGTATTCGATTACATTTTTGTTAAAACCTTGTCAGGAATTATGAGTCAACACTGAAATAAAAACTAAATTACATATATTACTCATAGACTATTATACTTAATTACTGAGAAAAAAGTTAGTTTTCTGTTTGTTGTGGCGAGAATGAATCATAGTTTTGTGGGTCACACTACCTTCGTACTTTATAGGTATAAAGTAGCGTGATTTAAACAACATGATATCAGCTTATAGATTAGTAAGCTGTTTACAAATAGTTCGCGTCAAAAATGTATTAAAATTAGGTAGGTACTTAATTAAAAAAAAACAGAATTAAATATTCGGTAACCAAACTATGTACCACACAGTATCTTCACGGATAGTTTATTCATTTTTACTCTAAATAAAAATAGAAGAAGAGAGATACTTTTAAATATAGGTAATCCAGTAAACAAAATGTTTTCATGGCTGATTTGCGAAATCTCAAGGAGGCATAATTAATTTTCCAAACTTTATAAATTCAATATAACAGAACTGTCAGTTAGACACGGAAATCAACCAAATTAATTCAACCCTTGAACAAAAATATAGCTCAAGGTCAATACAATCCAACCCTCTGAATGCTCGCGAAGTCCGCAAGGTCAAAATTGACAACGAATTCCGTTGAAAGCTAACCGCAGGTCAAGCCTCAAGAAATCTACGAGTAACAGCATTGCAGACTGAAAGCCAAGGTCAGTTGAACTCATTAATCAAGTTGATATGTTACACACTGAGGTAGTTCATTGTCAACTTACGTGGTTTTCAAATAACTCTTGGCCATTTTCTTGGCCGTGAGGAAGGTCGCAGTGAAGTGCTGTTTAATTAGATAGCAGCATTTTTTAGGTGTACGGTGATGTCAGGTTTGCTTGGTTATTAGGAATTCCAGTATGGTAAGACTACATTTCATTATTGTGTAAAAAAAGACATACAAAATCAAAAATAGAACCCAAAAAACAAGATAAACTTTTTAAATCCATTACAAAGAGAAACTGTCAAATAATGGGATAATAGTGGGATCGTCATCGCTATTATATTGCGCTTCGAGATGTTTCCACCATAGCCCCGCTCTTCATCGTAGAAATATTAAAAATTATAATTGCTGCTCTATTTATGAATCCATTTTGATCCTGTATTTATAATTATGTTCCCCGTTCGTGACTTTATTAGTTTTGTATAAAATATTGTGCAAAATCAATCATTAGGAACCTTATTTGGAGAAACAAGATAATCACAGTAAAAAAAAAAGTTTTAGTACATTGTCAACACTGTAATTTTTATAAGTAACGTACATTATAAGTTTCTATAGGAAAATACAACAGGAGTTTCCACCAAGTTATACCATTAAGCATCTTGCAATCTAAGTTTGAGTTCAAATAAAATTATGACTTTTCATTACAGAACTTTTGCCGCAGGGAATCTAAAGTTACGAATGAATGCCTATTCAGTCAGCAGGTAGATACGGTTTAACTCGTATGTACAGACGCCAGCACATCACGCTACCCGAAACTGCCAAATTTCCTCACTCAACTTTGAACCATATGTTTCAGCGATAAAGTTGAAATTTTACTAAGAAATTTGACAGATTGTAGTAGCTTGATGTGCTGGTGCCTGTAAATTTTTAGGATTCATGAATAAATGATTACAGCACCGAGTGTCACAAAGCATTACTGTTACGAAGTTTCAGTGTTTGTGACATTGTAAACAAAAGACGGGTAAACCGGAATTGTTGTGAAAACACGTTTTGTATAGGTGTTCAGGATTATTTTCTGAGGTAAGGTTTATGGGGGAACATTTATAAATAAATAAAAACCCCCGCTGAAGGTGCAGCTGGAAGGAGTGTCCGACTCTTACCCCCCTTATTGTAATAGCCTGGTATCATCTGTCTAGCCTTTTCCCAGGCTATGCAGGTGTCAGCTTCCAGTTTTAACTTAACAGCTGATTACGAGAGTTTTATTTACGTGGAGCGATTACCTGTCTGACCTCCCCAACCCAGTTACCTGGGTAACCCGATACCCCTTCGTAAGACTGCTTGTCAGACTTTCTGGCTCCTAACTACCCGTAACGACTGCCAAAGATAATACAAATGACAGCTGGGACCCACCAATTTAGCGAACCTTCGGAAACACGGAGGAACTCGTCATGACAAGATGGTCACACATCCACGGACTGACCGCGCAAAGCGTTGCTTAACCTTATGATCGATCGACTCTTTCTTAGCCACGAGCACCTCCTATAATGGTCTGGTATCGTAGGCTTAAAAATGGACTTCTTTTTATAATGAGGTGGTACTGACTAAAACCCACTCTGTTCCTTCTACAGGTCCTTGTGTGCCAGAGCCATGGTAACCCTTGCGAAAAACCTGCAGCCCCAGTAGGAAATGACTTAAGTAGAAGATAGAAGAAAGTGACAATAGCACATAACATTTCAAGATCTAATCTAGAGTGACATGAAAATTGGTACCAGTAGAAAGATAATCACCAAACGGGTTGATTACACTGCAGTGTTAATCGCCGACGATTATATCGTTCAAGGTCAAGGTCATTTCTTTACAGAAATAGAAACAGATGTTTTAGCTGAGCGATGGGTCATTTCCGATGTAATTAACTATCATATCATAGGTAAGCTGTAGTTATTATTTATTTATGTCAATAAACTTGCTTGTCATTCGGCCATCTAAATATGTAGACTATGACTACAATTTCAAATGGGGTGTTTTAGTCATCGGTTTAATAGGCAGAGTTTCAAAAGTATATTTAATCACGTGTATGAATTGTGTCCCATTTTATTATTATCTATTTTTATACATATTATACAGTTATGAAATGTATTCAGTTGCATCTTGATGTGTACATATGTATGATATAATTAATAGCTTAGATATTTATTATTTTAGCGTTTGCAATATATATGTGTATATATAATTATATTTGAGGACCGAATTAAGAGTATTTTCTTAAGGCTAGATTGTGCCTTATCTTATCACTGTATATAGTGCCAATAATAGTTTAATGAGTAATATAATATTGTGCTTTATGAAGCTGATGAAGCTAGATAATACATGATATATATGACAGTATATCACTTAACAGCCCCTACATTAACTGGTGAAATTAGCCGAATTTCTAGAAACGTAAATAGAGAGTTAGATTACGCATAAACTATTCCCCTTTATTATTTCATGAACATGATTTCATTTCTTTAAGTATTGTTGTATGAAGCGTCAATTTTATTCCGTGAATATTAATTTTGTGAAAATGTCTATTCCAAAAATTTAACACACAAAATCATCATACAGAATTTTAATTTCATTTTCGTCTTCTTCCTGCCCTGATCCCCATTTATTTGGGTTAGCGCAATATGCTGTAGCTTCCATTTCTCTCTATTAACCATCTCTATTAACCATCATACTAACATTCACTCTCATTTACTCAGGTCAACTTTTAGATAATATATGTATAAATATTTTCTTCGACCCGCTTCTCTATCTCAATCCAACCCTGTTTAATTTGTTGGTGTGTTCATTTTATTCAGATACTGCGTCCTAGAGGATTTTGTCCTCGTACCCGCATAAAACATAGCCCCTAATCTACGGGAGCAGTGTACCTTCCTGACAGAATGAAACAGTGTTTCAAATTGGTCTAGTAGTTTTGGAGAAAATTCAAACAATAAAATTTTCCCTCTTTATAATATTAGTATAGATTATATATACATATGCATATATATTATAATAGTACAGATGTAAACTATTGTTACTCGTATTTCTCATAAACCTTTATGATACCCACAAAAGCCATAAAGCTTCACAAATATACTATAAACATAGTTTGAAAACCATAAACAAAGTTGTTATCAAAGTTAAAACTGTCGTAAAACATTAATTTCTAAGCTAACAATCACCGCAGCGATTACGAAAGAAAGGCGTGTTTGACGTTTTCAGTTCATGACGATCCAAGGTCAAGGTCAAATAACATCATAAATCAAGTTGATACGATACCGGCAGCGGTAGGTTTTGTATTCTTCGTGTGTCATTTTGTGTTGGTTGATCAGGCTAATTTATGGGTTTAAGATTTTTCAGTGTGATTAACTTTTGTTTCAATACTCCTTTATTTTATTCATGGGCTGAAAAGATCAACAATCGTAGCTAAGGACTCAGTTGACAATATTTCTGATAAATTGATAATTAATGATAATACCAATTAGACATGCTATAACAGCAGACATCATATACATCCATCTGAAGTACGGTGCGTGATAGTGAGTAAGGGTCGGTTCATATCTGACGTAAAATACGCCGAGCGTAACATGAGTCGTACTAACGTATCAGCTGAGTGTGAACGGTCAAGTATTTTTCTGTAGATTTGTCAGTTCTGGCGTTACGCGACCGATAATACGCGACGCATATTCCGTTAGATATGAACCGACCCTTAATATGTTCAGAAATAAATCCAAACTATGTTTATAAAAATGTTTCATTATCATTATCATCACCAGCACGTTTAAGTGTCTAAAAGTACATGCCTCTTCTCATAAATAGAAGGAATGAGCATTAATCACAACGCTTGCTCGAGGTGGATTGGCGATCAAGTTCAAGCCTCCTCAAGATATTTTCCTTCACCTTTACACAGTTATTGGTTTTCAAGATATTCTTAGAAATAACGTATGATTACTTGTATGTATGACTTGAAATCGAACGAGCAAATTCACACATGAGAGGCTGGTGCTTTAATTACTAAGCCACCACAAATTGATAAGAGGAATGTTCACTCAGTAACAAATAGAGATTTCTGAGAATATTACAACACTTTACGAGTAGTATTAAATATAGGGATTTTGACATCAAAGGAAATATAGTACTAAAATCAATCTCGTTTACGAAAATGTAGCTTCTGAGAATTATAGAATGTCCCGTTATAGGCCGACCATTAGGAAATTGATATTCTAACTGTCCTTTCTGGTTTAGCTACGATATGCAACTGTGTATTTAAAGTGTCAAATATAATATGTATATATAGTGACTGCCTCGTTGGTCTAGTGGTCGCAGAACACGATTGCTGTGCACGGGGTCTCGGGTTCGATTCCCGGGTCAGGCCGAAATCGCTTTGTGGGTTATGAGAAACTTTCATAAAGCAGCCTGGAGTCTGAAAGTTTTTGATTGATTCACCCGTGCATTGGAGAGCACGTCAATGTCGGTCCTGTGCCTGATCTCTCTCCGGTCGTGTCGGATTGCCGTCCCATCGGGACTATGAGAGTGAGGGAATAGCGAGTGCACCTGTGTCTGCGCGAATGCTTGTGCACTACAATATGTTCTGCGCAGCTGGCTGATCTCCATAAAAGAGAACGGCCGCCGTAGCCGACAATCGGCCTGAATACCATCATCATATATAGTGTATTTCTAGGGACTGAAACCTGAAAATTGGGAAATTGAAGCGACCGTTAGTTTATTTGATTGAAAGCGTTCAGGTACGGCAGGTACGGATTGAAAAAACAAAATAATGGTTCGTTTTCTCGAGGCTATTCGTTATGAGGGTTCCTTCTACATACTGTTGATTGTCGAGATATTTCTGTCTACCCTTCAGGAAACCAGAGTCATAGATATACCCTATAACGGGGCAGTGGCAACGGCCAAGATTACAAGGATTACCATTAATAGATAAAACACACAATACACACCAGAATGAACTACTAAATTGATAGATAAAACTCATTTCGCCTTGAACTTCTTACACTTTAAGCCAAGAAAAAGGTAACAGAATACAAAGTAAAATAGACTTTTTTTATAAAAGCCTAACATGGTTTGTGCTTGACAGGAAAATAAATAGGTAAAGTAATAACGAAATTGATTTTCGATGTGTAATTTAGATGTCTATAATAATAATAATTTATCAAGTTGAAAATGTATTAGAAAATTAATATATCAAGTCCTTGGCATGTAAGTAATGGCGGTTGATGTATTTATTTTTTATATTGAACCTTTTTCTCGGTCAATAGCCTGTATTTTTATTGTTATAGGTTCCCTATAAATGTAAGGGCATTATTTAGTTACTATGTTAAGTAATTGTTTATTTTTATTGGTTTTTACGATTCTTCGAGTTTTTATAGCAATCGCAATATAGGCTCAGGCGTATCCTGTTTTTTTAATACTTTTAATGTATTAAGGTCCAATTTTGCTCTAATTATGCCAATTTTATTTTCAATATTTATATTTTTTAACTAGCTGACCCGACAGACGATTTCCTGTTATTTTTTCTTTCATAAGAACCTTATCCTGACAAAAACCAACACAACAGAAAAGTGAAATCCAGCCCAGCCGTCCACGCGTGATGGCGTGACCAAGGGAAATATGGATTCATTTTTATATA
The DNA here is from genome assembly GCA_958496145.1 of Heliothis peltigera. NCBI lineage: Eukaryota > Metazoa > Arthropoda > Insecta > Lepidoptera > Noctuidae > Heliothis > Heliothis peltigera. The sequence continues at coordinate 11,306,240 of OY292327.1, read as the reverse complement.
TTAGACTATGTTCTTTTCACAAAAATAAAATACTTTCTTACTAACCAAAACAAAACTTCCCAATATAAACTCGTTAAAAACTGTCAGAAAATATAAATAAAACACTTAGTTTTATTATTGCTAAGTACGAAATAAACACTGCATTGTAATAAGGTGGTAATGTATCACTTAGTTTGGCCGCCAGTGTAATGCCGATTGCTGAGACAGGTTCTAATCTAAACGACGCGACTGACCTTCGGCGATAAGAAGCGATAGAGTCCAGCACGCTATACCAGTGTTTGAAACAGTAGCCGGTAATGAATAGCCTAGCCTTTTAGCCTTTGGCCGTAGGTGTTCAGGGTTTAAGTGCCGCAGACCGCAGCGGTAACACCCGAGGACAGTTTAATGTATTGCCAACCTTATCTCCGTGGCCTTTTGCCCTTGTTGTAGGAATATTAATATACTTAATTAGCTAGAGTTAATACTATCAAATGTAAGGGTAGTTTCTTTCTGTCTGGGGTTATTTGACTCACTCATTTAATAATGGTGAGTGTAAAATTTTCAGCGTTCATTAAATTATGTTTGATTCGTGTTTCATCATCATCATTCATTCATCATCAGCCTATCGCAGTCCACTGCTGGACATAGAAATTTGATTTGTGTATTTATTTTTAAAGTAATAGGATTTGTATAGGCTCGTGGCTAAGTAACAGCCGCACGGGTCGATTGATCATAAGGTTAAGCAACACTTGGTACGATCAATCCGTGGATGGGTGACTAACTTATCATGACGAGTTTCTCCGTGTTTCGGAAAGTACATTAAACTGGTGGATCCCGGCTGTTGATCATCATGGGCAGTCGTTACGGGTAGTTAGAACCTAGAATGTCTGATAGTCTTACTAAGAGGTATCATGTTACCCAGGTAACTGTATTGAGGAGGTCAGACCGCTAGTCACTCCATGTAAAAAATAGACCTGTTTGTTTGATCTCTCTGATCCTTTGTTTTATTGTTAATCAAAGTTCGTTTCCCTCCAAATACATATCAATAATCAGCTTCATTTTGTATAAACCTACGACGAATTTGCTAGACTATACCCTAGCAAATTGAGAAATCAACGCTGGAGTTATTGCCAATTTTACGACGAAAAGGATACAAATGTTTGTTTTTTCTCTTACACTGCCGATCTAGACATTTTGAATACGATGATCCAATCGAAATTTGATACCCAAACGGTATTTCGAATGGATAGTAGAATTTCATAAAGAGGCTTACCGTCTACTTTTATTTTTTGAGATAGGAAATCATCATGAGAGGCTTGATCTGGATGCAGCGGGTTTTAGTCAGTAACAGTCTGACACTCACATCTAGCTGTACAGCGGGAGGGATCATTTGATGATATCCCACGGAAAAAAGGCAGGTAATTAAACTACGCAAACTTTATTATTAGATGGACGATAATAGCCCCGCTTACCCTACTGATAACGTTCAGTTGTACGCGGTATACACATTATTGCGTTTATACAACAATAAACAGATATGTTCAGTTAAACGGAATTTCAGTGAATTCCATAATTTTGTATTATTAAACGGGCTTTGACATAGCCGCCCCAAACGAATTTTCGTAGAACTGTTAACATGAATATCAATGATTGAATCAAATTTTCCAACTAAAGGTAGGGTGTCTGTCAGAGAATTAGATTTTATTTTTGAAGTTTATATCTAAACATTTGCGATGGGTTAACAACACTCTACACCTCTAGAGACACGGGTTCGGCTGCGCTCCATAGTCCTCAAAAGCCTTCCTCAATAGCATATTGTTTTAACACCAGATATAGGTTAAGAACAGCATCAGGCTACTGATATACTGTGTAGAAACGAATTCCCCAATATAATACACTATAAGTAGGTACTTGTTGTGGTATTTGTATTATGAATTACTGAGAAACATCATCATCATCATCACAGCCTTTTTATTGTCCCACTGCTGGGCACGGGCCTTCTCTTCCACGTAGAAGGATTGAGCGTTAATCACCACGCTTGCTCAATGCGAGTTGGTGATTTCAGACTTTATAGCCTAGGCTTCCTCGAGATGTTTTCCTTCACCTCTAATCAATCATTGGTGTCCAAGATAAGCTTAGAAAGTACGTATAACTTAGAAAAGTTACATTGGTACTTGCCTGACCTGGAATCGAACCTGCACCCTCATACTCGAAAGACTGGTGCTGTAACCACTAGGCCACCACGACACAACTGAGAAACATGAATCAAGGACAAATTCAAGGCATATTCATACGATATTTGAGCCTATTATCATAGCGAAAATACATATGTCTTTACAGCTTTCTGATTATCCGATCGGTTTTACGCGTTTGTACGCACGATATAATTATGTATTATCTTGTTATGTAGATGGTTTGAGCATTGTTGCTTATATACGCGTGAGAACCTCAAGCCTGTCTACTATACTATCAAAGATAAGTAACATAATTATGACGGTATACGTTATACATACGTATAAACGAACTGCATCGTTGGTCTAGTAGTCGCACGAACCAACTGCTGTGCACGGGGTCTCGGGTTCGATTCCCGGGCTAGGTCGAAATCGCTTTGTGGGTTTTGAGGAACTTTTATAAAGCAACCCGGTGTCTGGAAGTTGGTGATTGATTCACCCGTTCATCGGAGAGCACGTAAATGGCGGTCCTGCGCCTAATCTCTCTCCGGTCATGTCGGATTGCCTTCCCATCGGACTATGAGAGTGAGGGTATGGAGAGTGCACCTGTGTCTGCGCGAATGCTTGTGCACGATAATATGTCCTGCGCAGCTGGCTGTTCTCCATAAAAAAAGAGAACGGCCGCCACAGCCGACAATCGGCCTGGATACCATCTCATCATAAACGTCTAGATATTACGAGTTCTTGTGTATATGCTTAATCTTAACATTGTGTTTCATTTTGTCAATTCAGTTAAGTGTACCCTGTTTATCGCTTCGTATAGACTATTTCATATGCTCGAAATATAAAGGCGCATTACACTATAGATAAGGTATCGAGAGTGTAAAATTGGCTGCATTGTGATAACACTACATAGAAATAATATAATTCGCCCTTTGTAAGACAACATTTCAAACGGAGAATTCTAAGAAACTGACAGCTATGTATTATCAAAAGTTTCATACCTTTGTGATATTATTGAGACGTTTAGTCGTCAAAAAAGTTTCTAGTTTAACACTTGTTTGCTAAAGATACTACCTTGAAAATATTTACAACACAAAAAATCTTTTTTTTTTTTTAAATAAGGATTTTGGTTAATTTGTAACGTTAGATTGGCACACAACTACATACAACATTACCAACCTTTTTGACGGGAGGGGCCTATGTCCTGCAGTGGTCTGCGTTAGGCTGGATAGAGAAAATAGAGGGGTCACTTAAATAAACATTGTACTATAGACTACCTTATGTATAGAGTGTATTATTACCATATCAAAAAGAACAGTGCCGTTGGCCAGGAGCATTTCATCTTCAAGGGAGGCTGGAAGTACTGTGAGCGCGTTGGAGGTCATTCCAATGTCAGCCGTTTTTCTGTAACAAGAAAAGTTTCATTGAAGTATTTGGGCGATTTGGAGGGTTGACGTTAAGTGTGTCACTCCGGACTGCCCGAACTGAGGGTCCCAGGTTCGATTCCCGGTACGGTCCACATTGTGTGATGAGCATGCTTGTTGGCTGTGGTTTAGGTATTATAATATATATTCATAAATATAAATAGTTTATCAGTTGTGTTGCCACCCATAACGCAAGCTAATCAATAGCTTACCTTGAGGCTAACCGTCCGGGTGTAAAAAGGTGGCCTGATATACATAGTTTTATCCCTTATATTGTTAATATTGAAATGCGCTGGATAATTAATTAAAATCAGCGTTCCTTAGAATAATATTAATATGTCTAAGAAGGCCTCTTTTCACACAACGACGGCATAAGCTTTAGCCACCATAGTTGCTCCAAGTAGGTTCGCAATTCTTAACAATATTGTGGATTAGTGACTCGACAGTAGAATAATTTGTGAGCGGTAGCAGTAGATAATTGACTTATAGATCACCTAATTATCACCATAAACACAATAATACTAAGTCAATAGGTAAACAGAGCGAGGACAATAACTCGGTCGGTTCGGCGCCTCAAGCTAATAATTTAATGATAAGCTATCGATTCTATTACAGATCGATGGTACGACCTACTGACCAACCGCTTACTAAGAAATAGTTTACCAAGGAAATCGAAGGAGTCTAAAGTAGGCAAGGATAATACTCATCCGTAATAGTTATTGATTTAGATGTCTACATCTGGAGAGGCTCTCGTTGGGCAGCTGGATGATCAAGGAACTGATTCAGAAGGCAGTACTCCATGAAACGGCACGCATTGAGAGGAGGTTTCTGTCTCTGGTTACCTAACTACCGGTAGCTTGGGACTCTGTTCCCGATATCGGTGGTCACCTATTTTTATTATAAATGTTTTTTTATTTTTTATTTTAATATTATTATTTAAAAATAAAATAAAAAATATCTTAAGATGTAAGTAAAAAATAACATAAAAAATATGTAAGTTCTGTAACACAGTCAGCAAGATAAATATTTGGACAGTGAGATTAAATAACACACCGATTCGTTTGACACGTGAAAAAAAAATGTTTTTTTATTTTTTATTTTAATATTATTATTTAAAAATAAAATAAAAAATATCTTAAATAAATAAAGGATATAATAATAGCGGTCAGAAAAATTGTCGGTTAAGGCAGTTCTCTTTTAAGGAGATCAGCCAGCTGCGCAGGACATATAATAGTGCACAAGCATTCGCGCAGATACAGGAGCACTCTCTATTCCCTCACTCTCGTAGTCCGATGGGACGGTATCAACACCAACTTCCACTGGCCGGACTGCTTTAAGAAGTTTCTAAAAATTCAAAAAGCGAATTTGACTAGACCCGGGATTCGAATTCGAGACCCCATGGACAACAGTTGCGCTGTGCAACTACTAGACCAACGCAGCAGTCTACGAGGCAGTCAACGAGATGTAAACATAATGGAAGTACCTGCGGCCAGCGCCGCTGTGCCTGATGGGGATGGTCTGATACAAAACGAAATCAAAGAGATAATACATATTTAATAAAAAAAAAAGGTTGAGTTAATTAACACCTGCAATGCAACCGAATAAAGATTTTGAATTTGATACAAAAACAAAGATGTTTTCTTTTTGTACAGTTACTACCGGCACATGGTCATAAAAATCTCTTCAAGTCTAAATATTTATATACTTTCGATATTTCATATAATATGTTCATAACTATTCGCTTCTTCACACCAGTTGAATTAGTCGTGTCGATGACCTTTATGATTGAATTTGACTTGCAAAGACAAGATAGACTTCATATTAAAAGGTGAATAACCTTATGTCGTTAAAGTTAAGCTGATCAAATGAATTTATAATGATATGTTGCTGAACTTTTCCGGGAGGCATGTCTGTTTCATGGCGAGATGAAAATGATCTATTAAACTATGCAAAAACATTATTTAATTTTGTTCAACTATCGTGTTTGATTCCCTTTATGTGTTTTCACAATGTCCGAATAGCCACTGTCTACCGAATAAATTCAAAAATGGAACAAAATTTGTATGAAAATATCTACCAAATAAACTAACTGAAACTTATTCGTAGGTGGTGAAAGAAGCCCTTAGTATCGGAAAAAGGAAATGACAATGAAGTATAACAGATGGCAGCACATCATACTACTACAATCTGTAAAATTGACTTAATAGATTTTCAACTTCATTGCTGAAGCATATGGTTCAAAACTGATTGGGAAAATTTCAGTTACGAGTAGCTTGATGTGCTGGCATCTATACAAACCAACAAACAACAGTCATAGCATGGATTACAATAATTACATATATTAGTGATACATATCTTAGTTATCCCTGTCTCACTATCATTTATCATAGAAAATATCAGTAACTGCTAACCCGTTATTACGCAAATATACTAGTAAAATTCAAATTATTATAATTTGAAATTACCTATAACTATGTAAGGGCTATGTATATATTAACGCTAACAGTTTGGCATTCACTCAGCATTGAAACGAATTCTCCAAAATGCAATTGTAAGTTCTGTAACACAGTCAGCAAGATAAATATTTGGACAGTGAGATTAAATAACACACCGATTCGTTTGACACGTGCCAATGTATCGAATCGTTATTTAAATAAAGCACTGGGATCAACTGATGAGGTTTTACTTACAACTATTTGATATTTGAATCTTTTTGTGAACGATATTTTTTAAATTTGTGTTCTATATTCTTTATTTAAGATTTGATTTTTTTTTTCAAAAGATACTGTGAATGCTACCTCTTTTGACCTTTACGACGGGATACTTTAGATCTTAAATAACAAGGCCTTCTTGCTTTCCCGTTAACCTAAAAGATTTTCTTGCATCACGTTTCATTATTTTTGGAAATATTCGGGGGCGTCCCGAAATTTTTTCACTTACTGTCTTTAAAAACCTGTTAATAAAGTGTGGACATGTTTAATTATTTTTCCCGGTTGTTATTTCTATCTTTGTTGGCAGTCGTTACAGGCAGTCAAAATTCAAAGGAGATTCAAATCTATTTCCTGTGTCCCGAGTTTCACAAGTCAGCACATCAAGCTACTAAAATCTGTCAAATTTACTGAATCACATGGTTCAAAATTGACTGGGAAAATTTGACAGTTTTAGTTAGCTTTAGGTAGCTTGATGTGCTGGCGTCTGTATATTTATATACGGCTATTAGTTAACATTAAGCTACGCCTTGCGGTTCTTCTCGTATACATAATTTAGTACCTACATACCCCTTCACAGTAATATCGATGCGTCATAAGCTATGATCAGCTCCCTGGAGAGCGTGTCTCGTTACGAAGACTCCAATCTACGACTGTATTACTGTAGACGATATGAAGCTTCGTATTTTCGTAATACAAGCTACTTCGCTGGTTAGATTTCGTGGAAGCGAGCGTTGCTTTGGGCAAAATAAAGTCCTACATCTATCTACGAGTACATTCCAAATTTAATTTTATTCTATCCGTGGGTACTAAAAGCACACAAAAAATAGAATGAATTCACAATTTGAATTTATAATAGGTACCTGCCAGTAATATTCTTTAAAGAAAATGTTAAAAAGGATTTATTTAAGCAGAAAAATTAGTCATTGTATTCATCGTCTCAACCATAGGACGTCCACTGCTGAACATAGGCCTCCCCTTTAGATTTCCACATACATATACCCGTTGGAAGCGACCTACATCCAGCGTCTTCCGGCGACCTTTATATAATGATATTAATATTTAACTTTATTTATATTGATATACAGTGATATTTACAAACTTAAAAACTATATACAAAGAAAATAAAAAAGGACAAATTAAAATAATGCATTAAAAAATTCATCCGCATCGCTGTCAGAGGGGATCGTGCCCAAAAGGCTAGCCGCATTACCACGTTGGATGGCAATGCTGATTCTTTATTTATTACTCTAGTTAACCTGTTGAAATATAATTACATAATCACGCTACTTCGGGAGGGGACGCGCGAAAGAAAACAGCAAAAATAAAGTTTTTACTGCAGTAATTAATAACGCAGGGAGTTCAAGAGACCTAACAGGTTAATGAAGGGTTAAACATTACAACAGTAAATTAAAAATTTAAAGTATACGTACAGAGGATTTTACTTTTAATTTAGGACTTTGGCAACTCCACTGTACCTTTGAACTCTGACAAAGAAAAAATACCCCTTCCAATACTAACTTCAAGCTAGCAAAAAGTGAGAGAGTTCTCGTCTAATCTGCCAGCATCTATTTTTTACTTTCAGGTGCAAATGAGATTTCACTGAAAGTTACAGTTTCAGGAAACGAGTCTAGGATGCTGCAAAAGTCGTAATAAGCGGAATCAGCTTAAAAAAATAAAAATAGCTCGGTTTTTCATGAGAATAATAAAATAGTAGTAGCGGGATTTTGAAAATTCTAAGAAAATTCTGAATAAAGTAAATTTTATAAATATTTATTTTGGAGTTAGCTTGCAGCTTGTAACTCAATCGTGAATGTAGACGGATATAGAAGAACGGGACGACCGAGGGCCGAGATTATAATGTGGCTGGAAAGAATATCACATGTGAAGTGACGTCAGAAATTAATCATTTGGCTTTTGAAGGTAGTAAGGAAAGGCGGTAATAATGGAAGTGATCTTTGTGGGAATTGTAGAGGGGCTAGGCTTTGTTTGTTTGAACGCGTTAATTTCAGACAGAAATACAAATAAACGTTATACAAATATACGTTATCTAATTAAGTACTTCTTTTATTATAAACGTACCTACTATAAAAAATAACAAAGAGTCCATTGTTAATCTAAGTATTGAAAACTTTTACCTAATATTTAATTACGTGACTAGGCACGCTGTGAACAAATTGCCGCCACGCAATACCTGGAGGTAATAATTTTAGTCTAATGCCATGGACCATTGAAGATGTAATTATTGCCATAGACTGAAAACAAAAGCAGAGCCAACTCCTAAAAAGCGCGAATTTAAGGTACTAATAGATATTTTTGGAGATAATGTATTTTTCTTGGTTCAGCGACAAATTGCTCATAGCGCGCCCACTAGGGTTAATTAAATTACGTCAAACGAATTATTTAGTGGTAAATAATTTTCAACTATAAATTGGAAGGTCGTCTAAAGGTCATGTGAGCAGACAAGTCAGTCTGTAATTAATTAAAACAGTCGCTTCACGTTATGGCTTACAAGTGTTTAACTTCGCATGAAATATACATATGTCTATAATATTGTGAACTGTTTTTATGTAAACACGATAATACCTAATGGTTTGTAGGAAATTAAACCGAATTTTATTTTAATATCTAAAAACACTGAAAAGTGAAAAAGTAACTTTTAAATGCATCGCTCTAGAAGTCGGTGTCAAGAAGTTGCAGCTATATTTATTTGGAAGCCGACTTCTAGAGCGATGTATTTAAAAGTTTTTTCATTTTCACTTTTCAGTGTTTTAGAAGTCGGTTTTTTTTTGTAAAAAGTTTTTATTTCTTATTTTTAGTGTCGAGGTCCAAAATCGTGTTTCGTCATCCATACCTGCTATAGCTGCAATTATACTGCATCGAACAAAAAAAGAAATACACTAATCGGACTTCAACACCTCGGAGTAATCGGTGTACATATTTAAAAAAAAACATACCGGCTTGAGAACCTCCTCTCTTTTTTGGAAGTCGGTTAAAAAGTTCGTGGCTAAATAATAAACGCTTGATCGATCAGTCATAAGGTTAAGCAAGGCTTGGCGCGGTCGGTGCGTGGAGTCCATCTTGTCATGTCGAGTTCCTCCGTGTTTTGGAAGGCATGTTGATCGATGGATAGTCAGAAGTCAGAAAGTCTAACAACCATTCTTACTTAGGAGTATTTTGTTGTGCAGGTAACTGATAGGTAATCCGCATTGAGCAAGCGTGGCGTATAATAAAGTTGTATAATACAATAATTACAAAAAAGGGTGCGTTCTTCGTTTATAGAAAGAACGTGTACGAGTGTAGACTCAATTTAGAATTTCTGCCGACACCTTTTCGCAAATTGTCACACAACCTCGCCGAAGGGCATTTTTCAAAACGTATGTACTACTCGATTTTGACCTGCAAATACCTTTATTGTGAAGTGAGTTTAAAGATATTTAACATGCCTAAATAAAATTTAAATTTTCAATCTGTTTGGTCAACACATGTAAAGATGAAGTTTTAATGGAATAGGTTCTTAATGGTCCCGCTGGTCTAGTAAATTAAACAATGTTTCCACAAACTGTTAGTAAGCAAAATATAGGTACCAAATATATTTAACAAATTGATGATATTTGAACCAATACTTAACATTTTAAAATGAAACGTATGCCAATTAATAAAATTTAAACCTTAGCGTCGTTATAATATCGTGACGCCTTTCACATGCGTCGGTTAGCCCCAACATAACTGATAAACAACATAATAGTGTTCAAATATATAACACCCAGCCCACAGACAACAAGCAAGCTCCTCACATAAATGTCGAACGTACCGGGATCCTCAGTTAGGCTAGTCAAGCGTGGTTACCATTACCCCAACGGGGTTGTTAAAAGTCGTATGTCCCACTCTTTGCAAACGCATCTTGTTAAAAACCTAATTAAAGTAGGTCTAGAACATTTTTCATTGAATGTTAATACAATAATAATGAAAACAAAATAATATGCTGTTAGCTGTAAACATTTAATACCATAAAATCGATGCATCAAATTGAGAATTATAACATTAATTTCAATAACTAAAGGATTGTATATACACATATTCTGTAGAGAATATTTTCCGAAAATAAATTACCATTTAGTTGAATTTTATTGCAAAATTTTTACTTAATATTGAACGGTGGAATTAAAACAACACTGAATAACTTAATAGTAATACAGGGCATCGGAGTAGCGACCCCGAGGGTACCGAGTGCTCCAGGGAGAGGATACTGTTCCTCACCTACAGCCAGACGGAGTGAACTCTGACGGAGGGCAGGTCTCCCGCCTCTGGCTTGCCTTCACTGGCCGTCCAGAGTGGAGTCGCTAGAACACTGCTCGAAGGGTGAATACCTCGTGGTAAGTGGCGAGTGGGCCGGTGATGCTGGACCCACAGCAGGTACTTTTTAAGATCACAATTTATAGTAAGAGGGTTAAAGTTTAACCTTTTTTTTTTGATTGGCGCTAGGAAAAAATGCTATTACGCATCCCCTCCCCATCGGGGGACGGGAGAGGGGTATGTGGGACTCCCCGGTAAAGTCACCGGTATACCCACTAAAAATACCCAGCGGCACTCCGATCTCGCCTGAGTGGAGGGGGCCTGGAGTCTATGGCGTCCAGTCCCCCGCCGGTGAATGCCCGCCTTACGGCAGGCCCCTCACGTCCCCTCCCAATAGGAAAGTTGATTTCTGATTTATTTCTCTTATTGCGAGATCATTAAAATATTTAACAAATTGTAATATTAATAAACTTCAGTTCAGTAAATATTAATATGCGTGGTTTAATCTGCTTATGGGTTTAAATTGTGCTCTCATTAAAATTTTGGTGGTTGTTATTAAGGGTTGATATAGCTTTCAGTAATCATCTCCCGAGCCTTTTTCCCAACTATGTAGGGGTCGGCTTCCAGTCTAATCGGATTCAGCTGAGTACTTAGTGTTTTACAAGGAGCGAATGCGTATCTGACCTCCTCAACCCAGTTACCCGAGCATCCCAATACCCCTTGGTTAGACTGGCGTCAACCTTACTGGCTTCAGACTACCCGCTTAGCTTTCAGTAATGAGGCCGACTATTCAAGTAGAGTTCAACTTCAAATGCTTATTAAGCGTCACTTAATTTATTTCGAGTAATAAGTATTATTAAGAGGTATTTATTTGCTTACTTGAATTATAGAACTTAAATTGATTGGCTACATACAAGCTATTTTATATAAGTGACTAATTTAACATCTAATAGGCTTAGGTTCGCTAACAGTTTTATTGAAATATTTTTAGATATTTTAGAAAAAAATTGACTTATTTATTGTGCAAGATTAACTAAATAGATAAGCCCCTTAGTTAACTGAAATATTCTGCTCCTAGTTGTGCAAAAATAAGTGTGAATTTTGTGTTATATTCTTATGACATGTATGTATAAAGTTTTATAACTCTTGTCTCACACAATCTTTAAAAAGGACTCGATAACCATTAGGAAATATTGTCATCGTCTTGCTTAACGAACTGTTACTCTATAAAATGTAAGAAGGGTATAAAATGATAATATTTCCGATTATCTTAATATAGTAACTAGGTTTTCAAGACTTTTTGGGTCAAAACAAAGGCTTTAGACGAAAAAGAAGCCTATGCCTTCTTCGCTGAATAGGCTATAATATATTGTAATGGAGCGCTTATTTCTAAAATTTGCGAGTTTGGTTACTTGGGCATTTTATTCAGTTTCCTTTTTTCAAACCTAGCCTAACAGACAGACATGTGTGGCTGGGGAGTTTGTTGCGCCACTTCTTTTTTCAGCAATAACACATAATATGAAGTGCTGAAGGGTGGGCGTTTCAGGGGCTGTATTTTGTTATGACGTTCGAAAAGTGTTGATTTATCAACTTATTTTGCATAATTGATATTTTTGGATTTTAGACTTTTCATGCCGAAACTTAATTTGAGATTCCCGCATGTAAGGCTATTTTGAAAAATTTGGGTCCTAAATTGCATCGAAATTAAGTATCTAGGTATGTAATTCTTCTTATATTATTATGTAATTCTTTCCATGTTTTCTGCCGTACGAATTCGAATCCCGTATCCAGTCCTCTTTGAATAAGTTTTCCCCTCTGATTCAACCATTAAAAACCTCGCGTGCGCAGGAGTGTTGTATAGTATTTTGTCCTTTAGACAAAGCGCTCTTACCTGTTTGTTCAAAGACAAGTAAAACAATACAGAATACCCATTACCATTGAAAGGATCGCATGTTAAGTACAGATAAAACCTTGTTAGGGGTTGATGATCGGAATACAATACTTGCGTGCTCTTCCACAAGAGCCCTGAAATTTAATTCGTATTCTCAGTGAGTTTCAGTAAATGTAGGTAATTATTTATATTATATTTTTACTACATTGGCGTAATTTGACTGCTTCGTTGGTCGCGCCTTGCTATTGGTCGCAAGGTGCGACTGCTGTGCACAAGGTTCGATTCCCGGGTCGGGCCGAAATCGCTTTGTGGATTTTGAGAAACTTTCATAAAGCAGCCTGGAGTCTGGAAGTTGGTGATTGATTTACCCGTGCATTGGAGAGCATGTAAATGTCGGTCCTGCGCCTGATCTCCGTCCCATCGGACTATGAGAGTGTGGGAATAGAGAGTACACCACTGTATTCTGCGCAAATGCTTGTGCACTATAATATGTCCTGCGCAGCTTTCTGAACTCCTTAAAAAAAAGAGAACGGCCGCCGTAGCCGACAATCGGCCTGGATGCCATCATCATCATTGGCGTAATTGAATGTTTTTGTTGATATCAAACATGTCATACTGACCTATTCTTGAACGTATGCATGTCAATTACCAAAAACTAAACACCGTATCGTGGAAACTTCTCCGCGCACCTGGATAAAAAGTTGAGTCAAACTGTATACAGGTACTATGTAGCCTACAGCCTACTTCGATAAATGGGCTAACAAAAACTAATGAAAACTTAGGTAAGTTCATTTGTCACAAGTAAAACTACGAAACATGTTCTGGGTTTAGTCCCCAAGTTAGATATTGTTCTTAAGTTAATATAGCTACTGGTTATTATATCGTACTGTTTAAGCTTTCTTTCACGTTTCTTTGTAGAATGTTTAGTTATTTATTACTTTGCCTTTACTGTCTAATAACTATTAGAGTTTATTTAGCTTAATATAATCTGTGTATCGTACACGTGCAAGACTGATGTAGTTCCTATTTGTTTATTATTTGAATCATTAAATAGAGAGGAGATCGTAACTAAGAAACAGTCGCAGGGATTGATCGATCATAAGGTTAAGCAACGCTTGGCTCATTCGATCCATGGGTGGGTGAGTATCTTGTCATGACGAGTTAAAATAAAAAGTCAAAAGTCAGACTAACAATGACTAACAAAGAAAATAATTCGTGTCACCGTATTCGTGCCATTTCAAGCAGAAGGTTGTGTTTTGTTTTTATTGTACTGAAAAACTACAGACTGGTCGTGGGTACACGCGATTTCTAGTTTAGAAAAATTTTTTTCTTAAGAATATTTTTGGTTACTGTTTCATGGATTTGTGACTGGTGATTTTTATGGTTAGAAATGGGGTTTTAATTGAGTTTATTTAGGTAGGTGTGTATGTTGCAGTGTGCGTGTAAATATAGGCTCAAAGTATTTTTCTATTATTGCACAGTATTGTGTTATGTTTTAGCATTAAAAATACAAAGTAGTAAGTAAAGTGTGAGTAATAATAAAATAATATCTATTAAATTAATAGTGTGTGTATACGCACACATGTTTTCGATTTCTGTCAATCAATCTGTTTGACTACTACGGCCAGTCTCTGAAATGGCAGGACCGATTTTGACGGTACTTTCACAGACAGATAACTGATTTGACAAAAAGTATTTTAGACTACTATTTGTCAGTACAGATTTATCCTTCCAGATGCGGGAAATCGGCTACTGATGCAATAAAATTGATGGATGAAATTAATGTAAGCGAACAAAATATTGTTTATCTATTTTATTCAAGTTAAACACAAAGGCTTCTCATCAAAATTCAATAAAAACAAAAACAGACCGTCTTTCTTGTAAATAAATTTTCAAATTCTTCCAAAAAAGAAACTTAGAAAATCTTAGATAATTATTATTATTTACTCAAACTGGCTATGATCGTGTACAAAATTGCTCACTCAACACATAAACATTTAATGTAAAAACTTTTAAGCTAAGTCTTAGTACACTCGATGTTATAAGTACGTACTTTAGCGAGTCTAGACTTGATTTAATTGTTAACAAGAACTATATACAGACATAAAAAGAATAGTTTCTATTAATGTAGTGTTTAAAAGCGTTGTATTAGATTTTGGACACTATTAGCTTCACAAAATTGTCTAAAAATAGAGAAAGGCAGGGATTTTTTTGTACTTAACCTCAGACTTATGTCCCTTGTACGCTTAGTTGACTTTTGTCAGACATGTATTTAGTTTATAAATAACATAAATACTGAAAATCAGAACAATCCCTCTCTTTTAGCTATTTTGTACAGGTATCAGCAAACAAAAACCCGGCGAAAAAGGAAAGGAAAGAAATATAACAATAAACATCACGATTTGGGTACCTTCTCCCTTTTCGGAAAGTCTTTTATCAATAAAACTTATGATTGTAAAAAGGAAAGTTCTGAATGAAGTCGTCATTTAATTCTTGAATTGTTTTGATTAAATACACTTATTATTTTTTAATAAATAATAAAGGTCTTGAACATAAATGTGGATGAATATAGAGGAAGGGGATGACCAAAGAAACAATGGATGGATTGTGTGAAAGTTGATATGGCTAGAAATAATATAACTTGTGAGATGCAGGTGGAAGACAAAAACATGCTGCGCCGACCCCAAATAAACTTAAAATAGGGGCAGGAGGATGATGATGATACATACTAGCTCCCCTACAGTTTCAGTCGCGCTTTGAAGGTTTTTACTTCTCGTAAATTAATAAATAGTAGCCTATATTTTCGATATATCGCTACCAAGTTTCATCAAAATTAAGTAGTTTTGAGCGAAAGAGTATGAAATATTTGGAAACATTTTAAATATTAATATTATAAAAGTAGGATTATCGGGGCTCCAAAGAATGTTTGAGACAAATTATCAGTAGACAGCGTTTCTTAAAAATTACCTGCAGTGAAACGGCGTTTTTGTGGAATTTCCTTAGGAACTTGCCCTATTGGGAGATAAGACGATTAAGTGGATGATGGGGCAGTTACTCCCGGAAAAAATCTATTAACCTTGACCGCTATAATAAACCGTGTGTCAAGGTCATGGGGATCGTTATTGAGTTATGTGATGATTCATCATATTAGGATTATACCATAGTAATAAAATTCGAGCATATTATCAGCATTATGTAATTTATTTCTTACTGTCAGCTGTTTAATGCGGATTTCCAAAACATAGCAATACTCTTTTTTAATTTATAAAAAAGAACTCTCATTGCCATTTAAACAAAACAGAAAAAAAAAATATTCCTTTTTCAAATTTGTTTCCTCCGTCTCCTGAAATTTTTATCAACAGTTTTTTTTTAATCAATATATAAATAATTTATTACACAAAAAGTTTTCAACAGAAAATAAATCTCAACAAGTTTTGGCGTGCATTTTTAATAACCATTAACGAGGAGTGAAAAAGAGAATGAAGAATATTTCAACATTAAAACTTGCGCCAAAAAGATAATTAAGAAAAAAAAATTGTTTGGTTTTATAATTTATTTGCGGTCTCAGAGCACTTACTTTAGCCCTGCCTAAAAGAAAACTCGGCACCCACTGGGTCTAATTGTGTATAAAACCCAAACTCAACCAGGAACCCATTGCGACTTTCATACAATATTGTAAACAAATCGGTATTGTTGTTTAGGTGACTAACAAAAGCATTGAAGAGTTTTAAATATCAAGATTATCTATTAAAACTTGCAAAGAAAGAAATTAGAGGGAGTCTCTAAAGCTCTTGCGCACATCAACAATATGGCCCGTTTTTGAAAAGTTGCAGAAAGTTTAACAAACAGTCCCGCAACTAAATGTGTTGGGTCAATTGCATTACGTCGAGAGAGAAATAGATATTATTTGATTTTGATACGTTTTTGAAACTCATGATGTTGTTTTATCGTGGATTTGAAAACAATTTGAAGACTTGTTCGGATACAAAGCAAGGATATTTTTTTGTAAATACCATGTTTTGTGACATGGCTCGTTTTGCAGTGTCGTTTGTTGTATTGTTTGTAATTTTTTTGTTACATCAGCAACACATTTTGTTAAAAAAATCAAAGCTTCTAAATACAAAAGGTAGTCAGTAGGTAATACAGTAGGTAGTATTCTTGTACACTTATGAACGGGTTCATTGAAAAAGACATCATCAATCAAAAAAGTATTTACATACTTCATTCAGCCGTCTTTCCAAAGCGGAGAACGTTTTCGATTCTTCTTTAAGGTTCTTTATAATCATAAAAACTTGTTTACATTCCTTCGTCACCACTCAAACAACACTCATATGTTACATATCTTTATCACCGTCACGTGCATCAACTTTGTCGTGTTCATTTGTTTTCACATTATCATCTTTTGTTTCATTCTCAGAAGAACTTATTGGTCCATATGATTAGATCGTATGTTTCTATTTACGTGAATCATTACGAGTCGTGCAACCACGTGCCACATTATAATCATGAAGACGGAACAACACGATTCCGTAAATCAAGTGTCCCCTTGAAGACATATTAGGCTGATCGTATGCTTTTCCTTCCCGGACACGGACAACTAGGTCTAACTGGAAACGTAATTGACCACCTGTTTCTCTGTGAGACAGTTATTGAAATTAAACTTGTTTTAACTGTTTGTTAAGACGCAGGTAAAGTACCAGCCTCACAAGTGTGAGTGTTCAATTCTATGCATGTAGGTACCAATGCAACTATGTTATATGTACTTTCTAATTATATTTTAATTAAAGACCAATGACTGACTTAAGATGAAGGAAATCATCTCGAGGAAATCTGGACTATAAAGCCTGAAATAGACCCATATTGAGCAAGCGTGGTGATTAACGCTCTATCTTTCTTTGTGGTAGAATAGACCTAGCAGTGGGACGGAATTAACTGTTTGTTAGCTTCACTTACTGCAAGGGGTTGCAAAGTTGTTTACAATAAAAAAATAATATGTACCTAATAATTACGTTGTTTTGCCTGTATCAGGATATTTTGCTTGTTTGTATACAACTATAGCCTGATATTTTGTTTCAAAACTTTGTGATTACTTTTTGGCGTCTTCATTACACATTTCCTACTTCCAGTTTTGAACTATAATTGCTTATCATTTTAAAGTTGAGTCTTTACTTGACCTTTAATTTGATAAAGATTGTAAATTTATTTTAAATTAGTCTAAAACTCAAGTACAGGTAGAACTGTAATATTATTTCCATCCGATATTTCCAAGGTCGCGAACGTCTCTTCATTTACGACGAACCTATAAAGCAAATAAATTACGACTACCTTTTGTATTTGTATTTCCGTTGAACTGTGTCTAGACATGATAATCTAGGTTCATTGATTTTACGTAATTTTCAGCTCTTCGTTGTGGCTACGACTGAGCAATATTTTTCTTTGCTAACTTTTGTTGTCTCGTAAAAATCTGTTTTTAAATGATAATTCTCAAAACAATGAGAAAAATTTAACGACATCGGCTGCAGAAGGCGACATTTTTTTCAAGGTAAAAGAGGCTAAATATGCCCAACAATACAAACAATAAGGGTGATAATAATAAATTAATGAGATAATAAGGACAAATGATATGAGGAAGGTTTTTTGCAAGAACAGAGTTAGACATGCAGAGGAAGAAACGATCGAAGGAACGATGGAATTATTGTGTGAAAGTTGATATGGCTAGAACGAATTTTGCTTGTGACATGACGGCAGATAGAAGATTGTGGTGGAAGAAAACAATGCTACGTTGAACTCAAATGAAATTAGAATAAGGGCTGGAGCATGAAGAATCAATGGATAAAGTAATGAAAGAATTACAAACAGAAACTATTGTAAACATAGAAAACAAGTACTCGACTGGTGTATCAGAACATTAAAACGACATAGTTGAAGGAAAACGTGAAGAAACCCACACGGTTATGATAGCATCTAACGTGTTTAATGCCTGGAGTACGGAAATCGCTTGCGTCATTTGTCATACTGGACTAGAGTTGCGATGCTACGCGGACGTAACGATTGCTAAGAGTTAAATAACAATGTAATGTTTTGTTGAACTATATATGAAATTAAGTGAAATACAATATAAATTAAAATAATGGATGTAATTGGAGCCTTATCACTAAAAGCAATATATATCCATCCAAATAACCTTTGTATGAACTGAAAAGACATATTTAATTGTAGCCTTATTATTCCTACAATATGTATGTATATTTACTTAAAATGAAAAATTGATAAAAAAGTATTTAAGATAAAAATCCGCATCGAAGAACGTCATACACACATTATGAACATCTGACACAAACACAGTCTGATTGTTATTTAAGTACATATTTTAAAGAAACTCCAATCTAACTAGTTAAAGAAAACTCAGAAGAAAATAAACCTTAGTAGCATCAATGAAAACCTAAATACAGATAACAATTCAAACAAAGAAATACATCTAAGCGCTTCTAAATTACATGCGTAATTAGCAAAAAAATACACCTTTAAAAACAAATCCTAGAACCCAAGACAAGTCATAAGCAATTAGTTACGTACACACCGAGTCTCTCATTAAGGCATCCTTCTTTAATTGTGTACACGTCATCGTCGCAAGACGTAACGTTTGAAATTTCGAACACCGGGTCGAATACGTAATTGTTTGACGGGAAGATCTGCGTACGTTCGTCTATTGATGAGTCAGGTTTTACTTGATTATGGATGTTAAATAGGCTATCGTGACATTATTTAGGTATGAATTTAATAGCTCGGGCTCTCCGCGTTAAGCGTTGCTTTTCCTTGTAATCAATTGCTGTGTGCGGCGATACTTAGCTAAGTTAATTATGCCTTTGTTTCGTGGGAAATCATCAAATGACACATTCAGCCTGTGGATGCAGCTGAAGAGAGTAAACAAAATTAGGTATATCGGTTGTTTTGGAAATCATCAAAAATGACCCCTGCCGCTCTGGGTGAAGGGAGTGTCAGACTCTTACTCACTACAACCCCCACTATGTTCCTTTTTTAGGTCCCTGTGTGACAGGGCTACAATAACTCTTGTCAACAACCCGCCAGAAAGTTATTTATATCTCAGGTTTAAATTGAGTCGATAATGACAATTTTGGTCACTTTGAACGTTGAAAAAATGAGATAATAACAAAGAATTTTAGGAGTAACTCGAGCAATATGCAATAAATATTAGGTTTTGGTTGATAAGATGTGCAGTTTTCTTATAATGTTAACTATAAGATTTGAATTGAAAATGCGTTATTGAAAACTAAAACTGGATTTGCTAAGTCGAACACAAATAGTACTCCTTTTTTAACTTCTTCTTCTTTTTTAACATAACTTCATAGGTTATTTTGGAAGTTATATGTATGTACTCGTAAGTTTTATTTTGGATATGCTTCTTATTTTGAACTGACAATCAGTATTTTATTGATCTTATTCATATGTATTATTCTTCTACCATTCTTCTTATATTATTCATGTGTCTATGAAACAGTTTTAGGGATTTTCATCTACTTTTCATGATTTTAAGGGATGTTTTTCACTTATATTAACATTTGTCTAACCAAATAAATATAGGTATGTATATAAACCAAATTATTTGTCTAAGTAAAGATCAATTTTGTTATATAACTTATATAAGATCGAGTTTAAATGCATTTAGCGTTCGTTGACTTAATCCAGAAAATGTAGACAATGAAAATAGATAATTGCTAAAGTTTTGCAAAGATTTCCGTTTAACAAACTGAATTTTGGACCTTCCGAGTTTAACTTGTTCCTGGTTAAACGTTAAAAGATTATTATCCTTAGAATTTTGGTAAATTTATTTACCATAGAAAGTACAATTAATGTTTTTTTTTGCGAATTGTAAATTTAAAGACAGGAACCTACGAAATACTTTTTTGGGTGTCTAAATGGCTTAGTTTTGAGCATAATCTCTATAAAAGTTCTACTTATATTACTCGCAATACCACATAATCGAATTATAAATATTCTGATTTTAAATGGTATAACCGTGTCTTTATAGTATACGGCTTGTATACAGTACATAGAAGTCAATATTATTGACTGAAACAACTCGCAACACAAGTTCAAAACCTTGAAAACTCATAACACATTCCAAAGAGGATTCAGCCATTATAATCAAAAAAGAGTGTCCATATTCATATTTGAAAAAAGAACTCACCATCACAATAATACCATGGAACAAACAATCCATAACACAACACTACACCACACTTCGGCTACCACTTTATTTACACCGTAAGCCAGTCGGTTCGACCCACGACGTACTTTAGAACTGAAAACTTGGTGCAAAAGCGGTTCGCGTGTTAGCCCACTAGCAACCCACAGCAGACCAGTTGCACATAACATTTAAATAAAGAACTAAGAATTTTTTGTCGCGATAATTTTACTGGTGTTTTTTTTATATTTTTTTGATTGGTCTATTTGAATTTAGAATGATTGGGATTAGTAGAGTGATATTATTTGTGTCGTTATAACTGTTTGTTGATATTCTGTTGCTATGGTAACGGCAGGTGTTCTACGTTTGGTTTGAGATTGGGAAAAAGTTTTAAGGAAAAAATAATGTATTTCACATTGTTATGTTTTCCTTTGGTATGTATTTAATTTTTAAGTTCTAGTTCGATAAATTGTCCCTCAGTTTTCAATATCGGTTATAACGAACATAAAGTTTCTTGATTTTACGACGTCGTGAAAAGTTGAGATACTAAATTATATGAAGATCTTAATAATCAATATTAGAATAGTAAATTACAGCATGACATTTTTTCTCAAGTTTTCATACTAAAAAGACGCAAAAAAAAAAATTATATCTTTCCATCTAGAGAAAAAACTTTTCGTAAAAAAATAAAAACTCACCGTTCCATCGTAAATAAAGTATATTTTGAATTAAAATTTACAACCTCTCATTACTATAAAATTAATGTGTAATTTAATTTACTTAAACTATGATAATGAAGGTCTTTAACATTGTAATAAATAATGCATAGCACGTTATTTGGTCTAATTTCAACTACTTCAAAACTTTAACTGCTAAACCAACGCAAATTTATATGCACTGTACAACTACTAACAGTACTTAAACATTATGATGATTCTGAATACATATTAATTCTTGAGCTAAAAAGAAAGTAAAGAAATTTACTAAAGCTTATTTTTAAATATAAAACATATCTTGTTTATTTCTTTGGGTAGTAAATTCTAGTTCCTAACTACAGCGAAAGATTAGATGCATTATAATTCCACCACATGAACATAGAGACATAGGTAAATAAATCGAATGAAATTACTTTAAACTATCGAAAATGATTTTTTATTAGGTATTTTTATTTAGGAAGCAATTATTTCGCTTACTTCATGACCAGTTCAAAAGTCAACTACTAGTACAAAAAAAAATGTTGAGCACCCCTCCACGAACGGCGGTGTATCAATAATATGACATTTGAGTGCGGCACTCGCGACGTCGCCGCCTCGGCCGCTTGCTCGACTCGCGACATTGACCAGCCCACGACCTTGGGGATTCACTGGAATCGCCACAACGAAGGAAGGACTGGGTTTGTTTGAGGGCTGTTTTGTTTATACTTATATAAAATTTTATTATATTATTTTCTTGTCATGAAAAGGGTTTTGTTATTTTCATAATTTGCTTTATTAGATCCTGTATGGATCTAATAAAGATCTATAAGCTTTTTAGTTCAGGCTATGTTTCATTGTAAAAAAAAATATTTTCCAAAGGGAGCTATGTTCATAGCTATCTAGTATATAAATATTAAATAAACACTCGTAGACCAAATGTAATATAATAAAGTCATTTTTAATAAAATACGAAATCCAGACAGCTGTTGCAAAAAAAAAAAACAAAATCCTTTTTGTTGTAAAAAACTTCACAACAATTTTGTTAACCCTTTAATATAAAAAAAATATGTCCCTGAAATTGTATTTTTCTAATTTGCTACATAGCTCGCATAACACCGAGCCCTGCCAGTAATTTTTCATAGCCAGGGGCATTGAACCTTTTACTTTATGCCACAAAGAAACGACAAACTAAACTTTTTTGAAGCTGTCAAACTATTTTTATATATGTTAGTTTCATCGGTGGTTACGGAAATGTATTATATTTCTATGTGCCTACCTGAAACTTGTTATAATATTATTTTGATACAAAAAGTTTTTATACGTACAAAACCCAGTACATCAAACCGCTACAATCTGCCAAAATTCCTTAATGGATTTTCAACCTTATCGCTGAAGCATATGGTTCAAAGTTGATTGGGACAATTTGACAGTTTCGTTTAGCCATTACATCTGTTTGAGGGATTATAGTTAGACACTGCCAGCGGTCATTCTGTAGATCTTCTTTTATTATTACGGGACTATATTTGAAATACCGAAATATAGCGTAAACCGACATTCTTCCACACATTTGTTCACTTATAACGCATAATTTGGTCAATATTTGGTCGCTTTCGGCAACAAGCTAATAAGCATATACGAGTAATATGTATGATACCTAACACAAACAGATTATTATCTATTTATTTTATAATCGACAGTAAATAATATTATGTTTACGAAAATTTTACGAGTCACTGAAACGAATGAAATAATTATGTCGACATTACATGTCATATCAAATATTCGACATAATAATTTAGTCTAATTTATGTATGTATATAGTAATTTACTCAAGTGTGAATAGTAGTGATAAACAATATACATACATGATAAATTGACCCATATTTTGTGTTACCTGGATAATTAGATCTTTTCTATTGTCTACTCTAAATATTATTATGTATTTTATGAATTACATTTTTTTTTATAAAAAGTAAAGATTGTTCGGAGTTAAACAAGGCAAGGCACCAAAAATTACTTTGAGGGATATTATTATCACGAACGATGACGCCTTATACCATCAGTGGCCTTATACATCTAAGAAAGATGATTAAAACAGCAGCCGTGTCAGGTTATTTGATTATGGCACCTGCGCTGATGGCTAACAAGGCCTATACGAGAGCGACAAACGCCGGTCGCAACGTCCGCAAACAAACCCGAATACCTGGGAAAAAGTTTCCAGTGACCGTGATAGTTGGAGGAAAAGAGTATCTGATGAGGTGGTCATCATCATCATCATCATCTTAGCCATAAGACGTCCACTGCTGAACATAGGCCTCCCCTTTATATCTCCACATATACCGGTTGGAAGCGACCTGCATCCGGCGTCTTCCGGCGACCTTTTTAAGGTCGTCTATCCATCTCGTTGGTGGACGTCCTACCTGGTACATCCATATAATCCTGAGGTGGTCATGCCTAATGACAATTATTGTTTTAATTATGAGAAAAATCAAATCCTCCCACTTCTGTGTGAAGTTGAAGAGAGTGTCAGACTTTTACTGCCTAAAACCACCTTTGTTCCTTCTGGAGTCCTTAGCAAGCAATCCAGCACAACAAACAACCACAAAACAACCAGTCATACCAAGGAATATCAAGTTGCCCAACTAACTGAGTTGTGGAGGTCAGATAGGCAGTGGCTCCAACTAAAACACTGGTACTCAGCTGCATCCAGTTAGACTAAAATTCAACCCCAATTTAGTTTAGAAAAAGCTACGCAGATGAGAAGTTTATGACGTTGAAACATGTAGGTATAGCTTTTGTAGCAAATTCTCGCTAATGGTCATAACTTATAACTATAATCGTGAAGGCTAACCTTGATGGTAGATCGATAGTAAAAACTCGTTAGTGGTCATGTGTAGGTATAAGCTTAACGTGAGTATTAATGGAACATTTGTTACTTCTATGAGTAGTACCTGTTCCCTACGGTTCTACCCGCTGCCCGAGGGAACTACTTTCCGCACTCGGCTAAAAAGTAGCCTACGTCCTTTCCCATATAGAAACGGTTCTTCAAACCATACAGACAAAATTGTGTTGCTGGGGAGTTTTTTTCGATCATTTCTTCTTCCCAGTGATAACACAAAGGAAGAGTGGTGAAGGGTGGGCGTTTTAGGGGCTGTCTTTCGTCAAATTGACCGATTGATTGCTTATTTTCAGCCTACTTTGAATAAACGACTTATTATCTTACTCTAGACTACATATATATTTACCAAATTTTATTTAAATCGATTCAGGCGTTTTGGCGTGAGGGCGTGATAGACAGATAGAGTTACTTTCGCATATATAATAACTATGAATAAGGAAGTACTATGTATAGGCCAACAGTAACTTCTTTATTTTGACTTTATACTTATTCTGCTATTTGGGAAGCCCCGGGCCTTTATTATACCTAATATAATTATTTATAATACTCGTACTTTACGTTTCTAATTCATACAAAAACCAACTTTATTTACATAAGCAATTAAGTGTAAAATACAATACCATATTGCACTCGCCCTTGAACTTGCGCTAGTGGCTAGTGCAAGCCAGTGGAGACGACGGGAAGCGTTAGATTGGTGCCAGTTGTAAATTCAAAAGGCGAGCGCTCCCAATGTACCTGGGCAGTGGGCGACATAGATTAAACTTATTTGTTGTAGAACAGACATATTTCTGATGGAAGGATGATATAAATAAACCTTGAAATCCTACAACTAGAGTATTTAAATGTAGGGTGTTTGAAGAACTTATAGGCTTAAAATTTGATTTTTTTTAATATCATCTTTTAGATTTACATAAACTTATATTTAGATAAAATCATAATTAGTCAGAAGAAATTAATTTGGCATTTCTAAATACCTGCATCATACTAATTTTAATAAAAAAAAACACAACATGCCGTCGAATTGATAAACTCTTCTTTTTTGAAGTCGGTTAAAAAAACGATTAGAATTAACGACATGGAGGTAAGTATAGTGTAGTAGGTCTCCAGCAAGTTTCAAATTGTATTCGTGATTCTCCAGATGTGAATAAACTTTGGGTTTCTTACGATAAACAATTGATAATTTACCGACAGCCTTAAAACGTTGACCTTTGCCCAAAAATATGTATAATCAAAGTTAAACACAGAACAAAATCAAACAGGTAGATCCGAAAAAAGATTTTATTGGATTTAAGGGCTTGGACACTTCTAAAACAGTCGAGTTGAAAATAAAAATGTCCTATTTAAATATAAAATTCCGGATGATTTGATTACGTACTCGTTCTCTTTGAACCGACTTCAAAAAAAGGAGGATGTTCTCAATGTCTTCTTTCAATTCTGTGCTTATTCAGATTATAATCTTCTACATTATTTAATTATAATTTATTTGCCCGTTTATCACTATCAAAGAAGTGTCACATCTGCAAATATAAGATTATTATTTGCGATGACGCAGTCAAATGGTTCGCAGTTATTGTAGCGCCGCTCCGAATAAGGATATGCCGTCTGCACAATGACTGCTTGCTATTAACTAACAATTAGGCTTTAGTTAATTGAGAACATGGGGTAACTACATGGTTTGATGAGAGTATGAAGGGATTTAGTTTCTACTAACCTACTTATCTATCTATGTCCGGTTCTTAGAAATTAGAAACGATTCGTTTTTGTTACTGGCAGTAACTTTTGACCGTTGGTTGTGCAAAAAACCTCTATTATATTAGTAATAGAAATGACTTCTGTCGTGTTTATAGAAACTGGGCATTTGATGTTTCAATGGAAGACTAGATTACGTGGTATAGTGGGAGTAGATTAGCAGTAACAGTCACAATATTTCGGAAATAGGTTATTTTATTGAAGGGAAAATCCTCTTTTATCTTGAAGATGAGAAGCACTGGTTATTTACTACATATAGGTGACCAGTTACCGTTAGCTAGAGAACTTACAAATTTGGCTTTGTACAAGGAAAGGGGACTACTAAAAAACGATAGATGGATTGTGCGAGCATCGAAAGCATGTTCCGTATGTGATGTCGTCAGACAGAGAAGTATGGAAGAAGATAATATTGCTATGACCTAATAAAATTGACACAAGGCAGGAGGTTGATAGTAACGATATACAGAAAGATCTATCGAGTAGGCTGAAGTAGATTTTTATTTGATGATTAGCTTTCATCAGTGCTTTCACCCACATCCTTCTGGAACTCCTCGATAAAAGATACACCGATAAAAGATCTAGTCTGTCTTGATAAGAGGGCTAGCGCCTAAATATTTTTTTCGATTCTCACATTGGGTCCTGAGAGAAGCGCGCTCAAGCAAACAAACTCTTAAGCCTTGTAAGATTACGTAGAGATAGATGATGATAATAAACGCGGCTTTCTTAAAATTTTGCAAAGTTAAAAAATAATCAAACTGACGTATCACAATGCGGATATTTCCTTTATTATGAAAAATTTGCTCAGGCTTTTTCTAACATTCCGATGGGACGGAAATCTGACACGACTAGGAAGATATCAAAATGCAGGCCTGTCAAGTGCACCTGCTTAGGAGGCACTTAAGTGGTTTTGTATTTATAGGAAAACATTCTTCAATACGCCAATGTTGATAACTTCAATTTCTGTAAGGATAAATGGATGACTGATTCTTAGCGCCTAAGAAAATGTCTTATCTTTTTTATCTTACTAAGCACGTATGTATCTGATCCATAAAATCAAATATTGTTATTCGCGTTTGTACTGATTCATTAGCAACCAATGTGACTAAATTCCCTACAAGAAACATTTCATAAACAACAAAGAAAAATGTTTCTTAGTAAATTCTGAGCTCAATATCAAAACGTGAATAATTCATAGAGGAGAGTCACGACCGATGGGACTGGATTGATCTTGTAAATGAGTATTTGGTTAGAAAGGATGTTATCTTGTAGTGTAATTACATCAGTAAGAGAAGAATGGAAGAAGACAACCAGATGGCGTAGTTGTAAGTGAATCTGCCTGCGAAGCAGGTTCGATTCCCACATAAGTCAAACATTTGAACATGGGTCTGTTTGAATATGGACTTCATCGGAGTGTTTCTATGTACAATATGTATATATTTATTTACAAAAGAAGAGTACTTAGATACATAAGTACATTTATCAGTTGTCCAGTACTCAAAGTACAAGATCCGTTTAGTGTAAATGTGTGAGGAATATTAAAAAAATGTCTGTGCCGATCCCAAAACAGTTGGAATAAGGGCAGGAGGATGATAAAACAGTAAAATTGAAGATTATGTAATGCGCGAAAGGCCTTAGTTACGCAAAATTACTGTAGGTAATATCTGAATTTAATTTTGAATATTGAGGAATGAATACACAGACGGGGTCCCGCCTATACAATTATTATTAATAAGTTATAAAATCTTACATAGCAACCATGTTCAAAGCTGATAAGTCCCAATTTACGATAGAGCTACATAATTAAAGTAAGCGAACCTAGTAATAAGTCTGGAATTAATTGCCGTACTTAACAAGAATATTGATAGGTTATTAACTTTACAGACGCCAGCACATCAAGCTACCTGAGCCGGTTAAATTTTGCCAATAAACTTTGAACCGTACATTTCAAGCTATAAAGTTTAAAATCTGTTAAGGAAATTTGACAGATTGTAGTATGGCGTGAACTTATGTACTTAAGATCACTTTTTCAAGTAGCAACAGTACATGAAGTTAAAAAGTGTCTTAGTGAGGTACTCCATCATCATCATAGCCTTTCTTTTATCGTCACACTGCTGGGCACAGGCCTCCTCTCCCACGGAGAAGGATTGAGCGTTAATCACCACGCTTGCACAATGCGGGTTGGTGATTTCAGACTTTATAGTCTAGGTTTCCTCGAGATGTTTTCCTTCACCTTTAATCAGTCATTGGTGTCCAAGATAAACTTACGTATACGTATAACTTAGAAAAGTTACAGTTTTACTTGCCTGACCTGGAATCGAAATATATGTATATGAGTGAGGTACTTATAATTATCTAAAATGGCTCTTTTCAAATAGTCAAACGTTGACATGAATAGACACAATTCCACGTAATTATTGAAATAGAAAATAATCTGATAGAAAATACTAGTCTAAATACAATTTTCAAATTTGGAACAAAACACTTCTATTACAATAAAAAAGTCCAGGTATTAGTCGATAAAGAAGAAAAATAGACCTAATTTTGTTTCAAATTTCTTATTCCAGATAATTTTGTTTTTCAAATCTGAAAGGTACAAATAAAATACTGAGTTAATAGAAATTTCTTGAAAATATAATTTTATCACCTACATTAAATTCTAGATTAAATCGAACAAAAATTCTAGGTAACCCTTAATTAAAATGTGAAGCTGTTTTTGCGAAATAATTAATTAAACACTAAAGTTACTAACATAGTATTTCCAATTTTATATACAGTCAAACAGTACCTTATAATTTTGCGATATCACTAATTTGAATCGATGTAAAAGCCAAAAGATGATTTTATTTCTACTTCAAGAACGTGCTTATCTCAGAAAGTACTAACCCACTTGAAAAATATTTTAATATTACGTATATTTTGTGTGACGTGTAAAATTGTTGATTTCAATCTGTTACTTGGCAAATAAATATCATTTATCATTAGATAACCCATATATTGGTAAAATTAAATCTTATATTAAATGACCCTCCTTTGGCACATCTGGCTCAAATCCCAACTATAATCTGCTACCAATATAATAAAGCTTACCAGTCACTTCTGTATCCCCTAAAAGATCTAAATACATTACCTACATAAAGAATATTAACGTCCATTTCCACATTCAAGTCACCTTCACTATCCAAGCTCTTCCTTTATCAAACCTAGATTCAGGTCATTTAAACGCGTTCTACACGATCTAAACCGACAACCGACTGAGGTGACATTGGTCGCGTCTCCCGTAGGCCGACAGCATTCCACACGGTTGGGGCCGACCACGAACGCAGCCTGTCGCGATGCGCTCCCGAACATCGTCGTCCAAAGTCGTTTGACTCCGCCCACATTTCTAGGCCGACATACGTCTACACGGTAGGTTTGATTGATTGATTTTGCGACTGCTGTGCACGGGGTCTCGGGTTCGAATCCTGGGTCGGGCCGAAATCGCTTTGTGGGTTTTGAGAAACTTTCATAAAGCAGCCCGGAGTCTGGAAGTTGGTGATTGATTCACCCGTGCATCGGAGAGCACGTAAATGTCGGTCATGCGCCTGATCTTTTTCCGATCATGTCGGATTGCCGTCCCATCGGACTATGAGAGTGAGGGAATAGAGAGTGCACCTCTGTCCGCGCGAATGCTTGAGCTCTATAATAATATGTCCTACGCAGCTGGCTGATCTCCATAAAAGAGAACGGCCGCCGTAGCCGACAATCGGCCTGGATGCCATCACACGGTAGATTTTCACACCAACTGGACCAAGGTAACCTCTGTCAGCGATTAGTTTGGATTGTGTAGAAGGTCATTTACTCACTAATACGTTATAGGCCTTATACAATATATTAGCAGTTTATCTTTTCAGGGCCACATCGCAAGGTCTACCTTCAGTCAAGCAATTTACTAGCAGAACATTAACGCCTACCATTATATTAGTTTCACATGAATAGGTACTCACAAGTTTTGTAGGTAAAAGTTTATGTCAATGGGTCAAGTTTGATCTAAAAATAGGTCTTTCTTTTGTTAACAACTAGTTAAAATTATGATACCTGAAACAGCGCGACAGATTTATTGCCGCTTGGAACATGCGAAATGCTACTTTTAAAAGGGCTCTGATTATGCGACAAACCTCATCACCATCAGCCTTTTTATCATCCCACTGCTGGGCATAGGCCACCTCGCACACAGAGAAGGATTGAGAGTTTATCACCACGCTCGTTCAATGCGGGTTGGTGATCAGACTTTATAGTCCAGGTTTCCTCGAGATGTTTTCCTTCACCTTTACAGTCATTGGTGTCCAATATATATACTTAGAAAGTACTTACAAATTAGAAAAGTAGCATTGGTACTTGTCTGACCTGGAATCAAACCCGCTCGCTGATACTTGAGAGGTTGGTGCTTTTACCACTAGGCAACCACGATTAACATAATTAAGTATATTATGGAGTCCACTAGACGACCGGAAAAATCCGTTATTTTTTGAAAAAATAAACCGACTTACCTTTTCATTTCAGTGTAGAACAATTTTGTATATTCCTCGCATTGCAATACCTGTCACAGAATAAACATTATGTATGGGGAACAGTGGTGCAACTGTTGCATGAGTTTCATACCTCGTTTATATATTCATACGCTGTAAATTTGCCAATTATGCAAAAAGTGTGCCACGGCTTTATAGGCACGTGTTGTAGTAACTTCATTAAGCTTTACGCTTCTTTTTTCTTTCGATCAGATCTGGTTGGATTATTTTTTTCTATAAATGTTCAAACGCCAGCACATCGAGCTACTAGAATCTGTCAAATTTTCTTAAGAGATTTTCAAGTTTATCGCTGAAGCATATGGTTCAAAGATGATTGGGAAAATGTGTCAGATTTGGGTAGCTTGATGTGCTGCCGTCTGTACCTACAAAATATTATGGTAATGCACAGTTTTCTTAAATTTAAATAGACTTTGAATCTTTTCTATTGATCTTGTTCTAATTATGTAGTTTATTCTTCAAATAAACTTAGGACAGAAACCACAGCCCAAACTCACTAACTTAGCTAAGGATATATCTCACAAGATACTCTGCTAAGTTGAAAATCAAATAAGCTTAGACAACTTAACGCACTTTTAGTTTGTACAACAACCAGGATAAGTTAACGTGTTGAGAGAAGCAATGAGTTTATGTGAGGGTTTAATCTAAGGGTTCATACGCACTATGCGGGTAGCCGCATTACGGCTAGCCGCGCGGCTGACCGCAAGCACAATTATGTACGTAGTATTCATTTCTATGCGCACTGCGATGCGGCTACCCGCAGACCGCTCCGGTCGCTCGGAGGGCTGCGGCCCGAGTGACGGCCAGCCGGACGGTTGCTATACGCACTGTGCGGTTCAGTCTGCGGCTGCCCGCATTGAGTGAGTGTGTGCACGTGGTACGTCTGGTAAAATGGAATTCGATACCGAAAAATTTATTATCATCGAAATCCAGAGTCGGCCAGCAATTTGGAACACCAAATTACTTCTTTTTTTGTTTTTTCTTCTTTACGTAACGTGCGTAAATGTAGTAAATAGCTGCAACTTCTTCCACGTCCATCTTTGAAATGGATCGACATGACCGCAAATCGCAACGGTTCTTCAACCGCACGTTGCGGTTGCGAATGCGGCTGCCCGTGATCCGGCTGGCCGCATTCGCAACCGCATCCTGCGGTCAGCCGCGCGGCTAGCCGTAATGCGGCTACCCGCATAGTGCGTATGAACCCTAAGGCAGTTTCGAATAGGCTAGGCTAAGTTTAAGTTAGTGCCTCTAGAGTATTTGTAGTAGTGTCATGTCCTTGGACAAACGAAGTACCTTCTAGTGCTTGTTCAGGAGATGAACAGACACCAGCACATTAAGCTACAACAAACTGTCAAATTTGCTCAATGGATTTTCAACTTTATCGCTGAAGCATATGGTTCAAAGTTGACTGGGAAAATTTGACAGATTCGGCTAGCTTGGTGTGCTGGCGTCTGTATTAAGGTATAAAGTTAATACGGGGGAAAGACTTGTTACATGATTAATGCCAAGTAAGTTATAGATAGCGAATCAATTGGACTTTGTTACGGAATCTTGATACACGGATTCATTACGAGCCGTTACAATTGTCTTTTTGTTATTTTTATTCATTACATTGTGTACAAATGTCTGACTTTTATTTGGCCTTATAATTGGGAAAACATCTCTTAAGATATGTATATCTATATAGGTACGAAAGAACACAAAAGAACACATGCTAAATTGTACTTGTACAGATGCCAGCACATCAAGCTACTACAATCTGTCAAATTTCCTTAATAGTTTTTCAACTTCATCGCTGAAGCGATGATTCAAAGTTGATTGGGAATATTTGACAGTTTCAGCTATATGGTAGCTTGATGTGCTGACGTCTTTACCTATCCAACCTTTATTTAACGGATCAAACTATATATTGTACGCAATACCAGAACTGTTAGTTTCATTGAAGCACCAATCAAAACATTAGTCGAATAGTTGGATAGTGCCAAACTTCATTTAGGAACGCTATACAGTTTAACGATTGTTACAGAGTATCAACGTTTGAACTTAATTCAAACGATCTACTATTTGAGCAACTATTATTGGTTAAAAGTTTAAAAAAACGATTGTCCTTATTGAAATAAGTTATTATTTAGAACATGAGTATCTAAATAATAACTTATTTCAAAGAAGAAAATGTACTGCTATACACGATATATATAAATATAATATATTGTCTTCTTCTTTCTGAAGTTATCTCGCAAGTGACACTTTGCTTTTCAATCCATCTTTCATTTCTTTAGTTGTCCTTCCTTCTATAGCCATCCACGTTCATGCTCAACACCCAGCTGCTCTGTTACCGATGCTACTTTCAAACTTCCTCTTATATACTCGTTCTTTAGTTTATCTGCTCTCGTAACACCATTAATTCCTCATAACTTTCTCATCTCTGCTCCATACAGCTGTCTTTCATTCAGACCATCTGTTTGAAAAATTAACTTTTAATATACCAGGCAGATTACAAATTAGAGGAACATAGTTCGGTCCCAATTCTTTGAAAAATACGCTCTATACATACACACTCACACACCCGCACACACACCCTCACACACATACACGAACACACGCACGCACGCACCCTCACATACATACACACACACACACACACACACACACTTTAATGTTTTAGATCGAAGACCTTCGCTCGAAATTCAAAAATCAAAACCACAAACAGAGAATGTTACAATGCTGATCAATCCCATAACTGGAGCAATTTTAATAGAAAATTACACTACACCATAGTTGATGAATCATGTCTGACACCATACCCACCACACACAATTCGATCAGAACACAATCAGAACTTAGGTAACATTGGAATCAGAACATCAACACGAATGAACATTTGCAAGTCTAATACTGTCTGGCGAGCGTGATTGGTTTCAATATCAGTTCAGCTCATTTCAGTAACCTATATTTAGAATTGAAGATTGAACTAATGAAATATTGAAGTAGAATTTATATTAGTTGTGAATTTTATTCGATTATTTGACTTGTATTGTTTGGTTAGGATCTGGATTGTTGTTCACTGGGGTATTGTAATGTATGTATATCATATTGTTACATGGTCAAGTTTGAAGTGAAATATTTTATTTTATTTAGATACAATTTTCTACAGTCATTCGTTTACTCATGTTTACAGTATTGGTACTTAATATCTATTAAATATTATCTGTAAATTATATCTGTGGAGATTGATACTCCTAATCATTTGTCAATATCTGCATAGCCTTCTCCCAGGCTATGTTGGACCTCTAGTCTGAGGGGATATAGCTAAGCACCAGTGTTATGCATGGAACGACTGCCAGTCTGACCTACTCATCCCAGTTACCTGGTCAATCCGACACATCTTGGTAAGACTGGTTGTCAGACTTTCTAGCTTTTGACTACCGGTAACGACTGCTAAAGATGGAAAAAATTACAGCCGAGACCCACTAGTACAACATGGCTGTCGAAATCGCTCGCTCTTTATATCATGTTTACACTTAAAATAGGAGAACTCTGCCCCATAGCCGACCCACTGACCGAATGTTCAGTTTTCGGTATAATAATTTTACAGTACTTACTTTTTACGATTCTATTTTGAAGAATGTTTACGTTCAAAGATAGCTGACACACATCTCCTTTAGACTTCAGTACCACACAGAACATTCTCGTGACGATATTGAAATAATATCAAAGTATATTATAAAAAACACGACGTCAAATGAGAACGTTTTTTCTTTATAAAATACGGCGTCTCCCTGAGGAAATAAGCCCGCCTTATGTTACTGATAAAGACACTTGATCTTATGTAACGAGATGAAGCGTACCAATTACACCGACTTTTGGTTTACGAACGATGTTTATTTTTATTTCAAATACGCAGTTTAACAAATAATGTACAAACGCCAGCACATCAACCTACCTCAATCTGTCACATTTCGTTAATAGATTTTCAACTTTATCGCTGAAGAATATGGTTCAATGTTAATTGGAAAAAGTAGTCAGTTTCGGGTAGCTTGACCTGCTGGCGTCTGTACAAAGAAGTTGTAATTTACATAACATTTACGCTTCTTTTCACAAAGGGAGTTTTATAATAGACGCGTCTTGGTAGTTTCAAGTTTCATCTTTTTTTTGCTATTAAAATAATTTAACACAGATAAATTTAGTATTTTCATTTTGAAATGTAGACTAATTTAGGTTTGAAAGAGAACCAGAAAACATGCCGAAAAATTCAACACTAATAAAATAAAATATCAATAAATAAAATACCTTTGAAAACTATAGTCAACATAATTAAACTTAAAGTCTATGCTAAGTAACTTAGTGACGAGCATTAGTTTCAGTTGTCAAAGTAAGCGAATTAGCGTAAACAGAGATATAGAGACAATTAATCTGACAACAGATTAAGTTGTCTCTTCTAGTCGTCCTTTATCTGTGGTCGCTTGGTTTGATAGATAGTGGTGTGTTATTCACAGGTAGGATTAGTTAGTTAGTTTCGGCTTTTGTTGAATTCAGTTTCTATGTAGGCTTTAAGTTAGAAAGGTTTTGAGAGACTAAGGGCCACGTTCACAATCACAATATCCGAATAGCCACTAACTACCACATAAATAAAAAAATGGAACGGAATTTGTATGAAATCATTTACCAAATAAACTATCTGGAACTAATTCGTAGGTGGTGAAACAGGCCCTTACTATGTTTGTAATCTATAATATATATACATTTTCTAAGTATAGGACCTAGGAAACCAATGACAGCAGAGAGAAGAGTGTGGAAGAATAAAACATGCTGCGCCGAACACATATAAAATGTATGTTATAAGGGCTGGAGGATGATAATTATCTTGGAAACCAAAGACTTAATTAATATAATTGTAAAGGAAAACATCTGTAACGAACCTGGACTATATAGTCTGAAATCACCAACCAGCATTGTGCAAGCGTGGTGATTAACGATCAATCCTTCTCTGCGTGAGAGGAGGTCAATACCCAGTAGTGCGACTATAAAGAGGCTGATAATGATGAATGACGTAATAATTTCTTGGTGGCTAAATGGAAAATAGTTCCCAACACAAATGACTAACAATCACGCGTCTACCAGCTGACCAGTGAACGGTGCAAATCAGTCAACAGCATATAAATGACTTGATACTCGAGAATTTGTTCTAACAACCCGATGGCAGCGTAAACTAGACGAGATCTGTTCAATTGACACTTCCTACTTTATTATAATTAGCACTTTAATCAGCTGGTCACAATGTCAGGTGATTTGTTGTGTAATCGGTTATGGTTTTATTGGACAGGATTTTTATCAAGCTACGACAGTGTAGGAATTATCATCATCATCTCCCGAGCCTTTTCCCGAATAAGTTGCGGTCGGCTTCCAATCTAACTGGATTCATCTGAGACTTAGAAAGTACATACAAACTTAGAAATGTTGCATTGGTACTTGCCTGACCTGGAATCGAACCCCCGCCCTCACACTTGAGAGATTGGCTCTTTAACCGCTAGGCCACCACGACGGAATGTAGGAATTAATTATGGTGAAATTACAGTTTTAATTTTGACATATTTTAAGTTTGAGTTTTTCTTGTTCCTTCGATGTTTTCTAGCTTCACATTTTCCTAGTAATGTAAGCAAAATCGTTTATTCATAAACATGTCACATTATTTAAAGGACTAGTTAGGTTCCTGTAGAGTCTTATAGTATCTAATATACTAGTATTATTAAGCTGAAGAGTCTGTTTGTTTGAAGACGCTAATCTCAAGAAGTACTAGACCGATTTGAAGAAATCGTCACCTCTACGGCAAACTTGCGAATCTGCATTTTCGTCATTTTACAGGGGAGCGTTTTGAAAGTAAACATCAACGATAACTTTTTTCTAGTAACAGTTGAAATGGGTATTATGGTACATTTGGTTTGCAAAATAGTCATTCTTTTAGATATTTTTGACGGTTTATCAATATTTTACAGGGATCTGAAATAAATGCACATACGTAACTTTGCATCACCATACATACAATTTAAAAGATATTTATTCGTACCATGGCAAACTTACTTAAGTGGCACTTTCGTTACTTACATTATAAAAATATTCGCTGAAATTACGAAACTACCACTTACGTAAGTTTGCCATGGTATGAATAAATCTATTAAATTGTAGTCATGGTGATGTAAAGTTACGAATGTGTCTTTATTTCACATCCTAGTAGAAAAAAAACACTATTTTGAAAAACAATATGTGTGTCAGAGGTTTAAAACTATCTAATTATTACAGGTAGGTCTAAGAGCCCAGCTACAACATAACTAACATGGGAATGACGTCGTACCAAAAGTTTTTGGTCTGATGAGCATTTTCTGTTGACTTATAAAAATCGAAGATAAAAAACATCTAATGTAGAAATCAAAGATATTACTAATTCACTATATAATTATAAAATAATAAAAACTGAGAATATCTTCACAAGACGAAGGCGGTAGCACTGTAGGACTAACTGTCGATGACATTTCATCGAAAATTTGACTCTGCTGGTACAAACTCTTATTTATTTTTAGCCTATCCGATAACGCAGGGATGCGGTCACTTATTCCTGATGTTGCCAACTTTGCAAATAGCTGTCAAATATTTACTTTCTTAATCTTTAAGCTCCTTTGGAACATTCAGATATATTATTCCAAGCATGCTTGTAGTTTTATTGTGAAGATATATAACCAATTAAGAGCGCGTATTCCATAAGTTGGTAACGGCTCAAATAGCTGTCAAATATTTACATGTTTTAATTCATCTCCCGAGCCTTTTCCCAACTATGTTGGGGTCGGCTACCAGTCTTACCGGATTTAGCTGAGTACCAGTGTTTTACA
This sequence comes from Heliothis peltigera, assembly GCA_958496145.1. Lineage (NCBI taxonomy): Eukaryota > Metazoa > Arthropoda > Insecta > Lepidoptera > Noctuidae > Heliothis > Heliothis peltigera. The sequence goes on along the minus strand of OY292327.1, from coordinate 11,268,776 downwards.
AGGAGCGACTGCCTATCTGACCTCCTCAACCCAGTTACCTGGGCTACCCAATACCCCTTGGTTAGACTGGCATCAGACTTACTGGCTTCTGACTACCCGTAATGACTGCCAATTATACAAAAGACCCTAAAAAAGCCTGTCCTTTGTTATCGCTGGGAAAAAGAAATGGGGGAACAAACTTCCCAGCAAAAACGTTCACAACATGAAATTTAGGGTTTTCAATTGCAATTCATATTACATTTTTAGTGCCATATTTCTTATTTTAATCCAGTAAAGTTGCCAAATTAATTAAAACGTAAATATTTGCCAGCTATTTGAGATGTTGTCTTAAGAATCGGAAACATTTTTCGATATAGAATCACGCTCGACTTCTCAGCGTATTCGCACATCTTCAACAACTGCTAATCGAGATTATCATACATCGTCCCGAATACGCACACAACATAACAATATATATATTCAGTTAGAAGTTGAAAGAGAAGTATAAATATCGAAGTTCTGGAACACCTGTTGTGGTATTCCAAGCGCCAATTGACACTTATATGAATGACTTTTTGGCAAAAGTTGCTCAATACAATGAGCACTATCTGCTGACTTATAAAAATCGAAGGTCCTAAACACCTTAGGAGGGGTTCATTAGTCGTTCACCAGAGTTACCTTGGCCCTGACACGCAGGGACCTCCCGATTTCCCCACGCTAAACTCTTAGAATACGATACCAGACGTTTTAGATCCTCGGACAATGACAACCATTGTCACTGACATAAGCAACAGGATCTGCGTATGAAGTCGAAGGCAAAAGCTAGTAACGAATAAGTCATTATTTCACGAATAATAACATTTTCGCATAAGTGGTTAAAGTCAATTCCTCAACAAATAGTACTGGATACAATTGTAAATTCACGAATGTGCCACATTCGTATGTCCCTCGGATGAGTTGACCCTGTACAATGATGTTTGCTACCAACGTCAATTCACGAATGTGCCAGATTCGTATGTTTGGCTTCGGTGATTGACTCATTTTAATCATGTTTGCTACCAATGTAAATTCACGAATGTGTCAGTTATGTATGTTTCCCTTGGGTAAACTGACTCCTTTTAATCATATTTGCTACCAATGTAAAGTTACGATAGTACCAGATACGTAACTTGACTGTGGCACATTTTACTAAAAGCATATACATTCTGCTACGCCGAAACATCTTAAATGACTTAGGTTAGTATACTATGGGTGTAATAACATAAAATGCAGATGCGAACAAAATCTGAAAACCTGAAATCCGTAACCGTTACAGATAGAAATACCAAAATTTGCCACAATGTGTAGTAACCCATTAGGTACACTTTTGCATCAAAATCTCGATTTCGCAAAAAATGCAGATACGTAAGTTTGCCAGAGAGGTGACGAAATATTCCAGTGTTTCATAGCTTATTGATTGAGGAAGGCTATAAGCTCCAGGTGCATAGAGTACTACGGGACGCAGGTGAAACCGCTGGTGAAAGCTAGTTACTCTTATATACAAACAACACACTCTATCTTTCTTAATTAGATTATTAGGTATCAACAGAGTTCGAAGCCGTTAAAGTGTTGCCTTTGCTAGTCCCAGTATTGTGTGTGGTTCGCGATGGTGGACGGTAAGTTTTTATTTTTATACTTCATAGAATTTTTCGTATCATTATGATATCTAACGTCAAGCTTCTAATAAATAACAGGGATAATTAACGTTACCAGTGCGTGCCACTGAGGTCTTTTGTCTGTTGAGTAATAGCTTCTTTCTTCGTAATCCCCATTCCCCAGAAAATCATCTGTAGTCTGCCTGCCCACGTCCGATATGATACGATTTTTATAAAAGAGAAAAATAAAACATACTGAAAGCAATTAAATATTGGACAGCACATTTTCATCCAAAGTGCAATCATCATCATCATCCTTTTCATTGTACCACTGCTGGGCACAGGACATTGATTGAGGCCAAGGATTGAGCTTCCACGCTTGCTGATTACGGGATGATGATTTCTGACTACATAGTAGAGATTCCCTCGAGGTATTTTTCTTCACCTTTAATCAGTCATTGGTGTTTTGTCAGTAACAGCCTCGAAACAACGATCACCGACTTCTAGAGCCATGAAAAAATATTATTTTTTTCGTTTAAATGTTTTGTGGAGTCGGTTCCTATTTTTTATTATTAACACGCTTATATCAGCGTCACTTGTAACTAATTATGTATGTAAGAAAATCTTGGAATCTTAATTTGACCCACTTGCAGGTCTTCGATTAGGATGTTTGCACACGATTAGTATGTTTTTAAGTTTGTAAAACTATAATTTTTAAATATTACTTTTCAGTCGTAGACCCAGGGGTAGTGAAGACAGGAGCTTATAAGTACGAAGATGGTACCCGCTACGTTGGTGAATGGAATTCTAAGGGGCAAAAGCATGGCATGGGGCATTTGGTCCTACCTGACGGGACCAGGTATGACGGGGCGTTGATCGGCGGCCTGTGCTCCGGTCTGGGTGTTATGGCCTTCCCTGACGGTGCTAAGTGAGTTATCATATGAATCTTGAATAATCTTTCTTCGAAAAAGAATTTTGAACCTTTTTGCTCATAAGGAACTATACATTAACAGATAATAATATTAAAGAAGCATGTATCTTTGTGTGGGTATTACCCGCATGCAAAATTGCGGTGTATATTTTTGCAGGCGCAGACGAATTCTTACTTTTTAGTTTTTACTCTCTTCCGCTTGCGCGTTCATTCGATTTCCATTCTTTCCACAATTATAGAGCTATATCTTACACTGAAATATTTTTTTCAAATCTGTTTAGTAGTTTCTGAGATAAGTGTGATAAAACATCAAAAAATTCAGATTTAAAATGTCAGAATAGATATATTCTTTAATTAAATTCATTATCATTTTAGATTAAGCCATCAGCTATAATAGAATTTTGTATGAATGATATAGTAACTTAGTTACTTATCCATATGTTGTGGTCTATTAATTCCTAGCATTGTAACCTTTCAAATGCGTCGGCAAAAATAAAATAACTGTATTTATCAAAATAACAATATAAATTGTAGCATTTAAGACGTGTTCTGAAATAAAAATATGTTGTCATTTCATTGAAAGTGTGGGTAGAAAACAGATTTATTGTAACATGGAATTCCTACCACGTATGTTTGGTTTATGACGTTTCCATTATTCACAATTTAAACCTTACTCTTTACGTCATTACTTTACTCGTATATTGCTAGTCTCCAATACCGGTTTCACCCGTGATAAAAAATAGACCCACCTTCATCGATAAACGGGCTATCTAACAGTGAAATATATATATTTTCAGCAATTAAGTGAACAAACATGAGTTGTAGAAAATAATTAAATGGATCGTTTAATAAATATGCAGTGTACTCTGCTACGTGTCAGTAATATACAAATCATAATTAATCGTTCAGAAATCTCATTAAAAGCAGTTTCAAAAATTATTAAATCATCTAAATGTCATGATTTCCTGTTGATGAAGTTGTACTATTTTCAATAATAAGACAGATTTTTTTTAAACAATGTAGTGAAACAGACGTAGAATGTTCGAAATTCCACGAAAGCTTTATTCCTCGGAAACAGTTCTGAAACGATTTTGTTCCGAGAAAGGTTTAATCAAATTCATTTAGGCTGTAATGGAGCCCAAATTCTGTGGTAACAGAAGAGGTTTGAGCGAGTAAAGTTTGAATTGTATTTATACTGATTCAGTAACTGTGTGCTATATGTACATTCGCGAAATTTTGTCGCTAATAGGAACACGGTATTATTACAGAACTTTTATTTCAGATAATACTATTGTCTAAAATTAATTTAAATTATAACAAAAAAATATATATTTGTAAATTAAAATACTTATGTACCTACACATCAGGCATCGAAGTATTCCTCCGCGTCAAGGTCATCCGGAAACGTGCCCAGAAGACTGGCTGCATTGCTACGTTGGATGGCAATGCTTATTCTTTGTCCAAAGAACAAGCTAGCCCTCTGATTACACGAAGCGTCGATCAGCATTTTAGTGATTTCCTTAAATAGGAGGCGTGGACTCGAACCCCATAGTTCGAGCGTTTAGACTCCAAACGACTCAAAAGTATAGTTACCAATAAAGAACTTGTTTGCTATGTGTACGTAATTAAAACTATATTTATACACATATACCAACATACTGTAACATACCTATAAGCGTAATAACCACGAAACTTAAGCACAAAATTGCTTAAAACTCAATTTTGAACCAAATTGTTATAAAAGCAATGAATTTTCAACTTTGAGTATAATTTTTAAAGTTTACGCGGTAAATATTCATAGGGATATAAAATGAACATGCGATTGGTTAGAGAAGAGCTTTAGTTCATTATTTTAGGTATATGCTTTTCTTCAACTTTCATATTTATTTCGTAGTGGATCTAGATTAATTTAACCTTCAGTTGCTAGTTGGATCCTGTGATATCATAATAATATATTATATATACCTATATATTATGAACTGAAAGAAAATTAAAATAATAGTTTTTGTAGGACTTTTAATAGTAATATGATACAGTACTTATATTATAAGGCTGACTATATTTTTTGGAAATACTACCTATTAAAGTGTATTTGAGCACTAGCTTGAAAGCTCCTCATCATTATAAGTATGCTATTTAATAAATTATATTTATATACTCAAGTAAACAATACAATTTGCTCCGATTAAATTTGCGACTCGAAAATCCCGCGATTTTCCCCATAAAAAGTCTATTCTATAATAGCGGACAGCTTCTCCTTAGGTACCTAATACATCTGTACAGTGCAAGCACAGCACAGTTTTATATCTACATATGTCAATTTCATGTATCTAGAAGTAGGCATTTTACCTGCGCTGGGACGTTGAATTTAGTACACGAATAGCAGTAACTCAGCGTGCACTCATCTATCATTCAATTTATACGGTTATCAATAAAATATCAAGAAAAGTAATCAGTGCATCAATCAGCATCCAATCAAGGTGTACGGTCCCAAACCGTACAACATCCGAATGTCCGATCTCTAGTTATCCATTTACTGAACCTAATAATTTATTCCACAAGCCCTTGTAAAACCATCCTTTCTACTGTTTATTAGCTAAACTGTATTTTAACAACATTGGCAGTAACTGTCTCAGCTTAAGAGAAAGTTAGTATCTAAGATGTGGCTCCACATCGCTAACTGAAGACTAAGTTTCTAGTTTGACTGCTAGTTAGCGAGTAACTGGGACATGCGTACTAATTTAACTGTATCAGACTTCTTGAGGCGTTTATACATTACACTACAGCAGTGAGTCTATGAGGACGGATTTTCTACGGAGTTTTACATTCTACGCATCGACGCCTCGCCGTTGCAGTTTCTATGACGTACAGCATTAGCTGAAAAAAACGCTGTTGCTGCGGCGTATAATGTGTATACGCCTTTACAGTACTTTGTTGGAAAGATGTAAATAATAATGTCATGAAAACCAATAAATAATAAATTATTTTTCTAAAATTATTAGTTGTACTTTAGTATTTTATTTCTTCAAAGTTCATTGTGTATTTCAATCATAAATAGTTATAGCTAAAAATATTGCTCATTCAGGGATACCCCTGTTTTTCATCCGAAGTTTTTTTTATGACATACAGTTTCAAGGCTGTTTGTACTTTTGGTGATTTTGAATTTCCTATGTCAAACATGATATCCTTAATATTTATTCTGTTCCAGCCTCAAGATAAGCCATAAAAGATTTTTTGGTAATACCCGATTTAATATGCATCCTAGATCGTAAAAATAAAAAAAAAACAAAGCAAAATAAAAGTGTTATAATTGGCAAAGACGTTACATTAAAAATATTTAAAAGTCGAATTTCCTCGAAAAATTTAATTTGTTGTTAAGAAAAGTTTTATTACGACATCAAGGTACCAATTAAGACAAGATTAATCAAAAGTTCACAAAATTATGGCCGAAAATACCAACAAGCTGCTGCCCACGGTGTCTCGTCCTCTTAGGCGATATAGTAACAAAAATAGTACAATAATATCCAACAAACTTAATTTGTTTATTTAATATCAAGTCTATTAAGATGCACAGGTTGATCTATCACAAGGTTAAGCAATGCTTGCAGCGGTCCGTCTATGCATAGGTGACCATCTTATCATGACGAGTTCTTCCGTGTTTCGAAAGATACAAACCGTTGGGTTGGATGGAACTACAAATGGATGAAACTCAGCTGTCATTTAAACCAGCCAGTCCAAAAGCCAGAAAGTCTCACAATCAGTTCCAGCGAGTTGTGGTCAGATAAGCAGTCGCTCCAAGTAGTACACAGGCACTCAGCTGCATCCAGTTAAACTAGAAGCCGACTCCAGTAGTCAACAGGAAAAACAAACGATATTTATTTCGAGATATTGTCTTAAAGGTATTAAAGGCATCTATAACACATTTTTAGAGCTGTAACATTTTTACAATAATATCTTTTTTAATTGTAATATATATTTATTTAAAATGATAGAGCATTTAAAATGTGTCGTTACAATTTAAAATACCCTTTATGAAAATGAAATCTTATTTCTAGGTGCTTGGGAACTTGTTCTACTTTCCGCGATTTTCTTCGTAAATAGAAGGGATATTCTGTTATATTGGAAAATATAACAGAATATCCCTTCTATATATGGAAATAGTTTCCACATTTCCTCCTGTGTTGGCACAGCTTTATTTCCGAGGTGGTGTAATAAGATTTGTCATTTATTTACAAGCGAAAATTGTTGTTTGAAAATTCCCGTTGGAAATTTTTCTAGAACGTAAAATGTTTCGCACCTAACTGTTTTTATATGTCAGCTATCATTTGCCATCAATTTCATTCCTTTAAAAAATAATGGCTGATTAATTTATGAAAGCGTACCCATCTCTTTTTTGACGGTTTAAAAAAAGGAGAATAGGGACTTCATACGCAGATGTATTTTTTTTAAATATACCCAAATTTCAAATACCTACACATATTCAATACTAATAAGAAAATTATGTGTCTCCATTTCTTTCATTAAAGTTGTTTTCATTTATAGGGCCTCAGCGTGCTGGCTTCGGGCCCGCGTTCGTTTTCCAAAAATTCAAGATTCGATAGTCTCGTGATCGAAACGAAAATACGATTACTAAACATTTTTTAACTAAACTTAAACTTATTTCGTAAAAAAATATACTTAATAAGTTTCCTAAAATGACTGAAAAAAATATTATAGTCAGCAATGTACTTAGAACTTCACCAATTTTTTCGGCTCCAACTTAAGCGTAGCCTAAAACTAAATTTCAAGTTTTAAGTAAACTTAACACTTCATAAGTCTGTATAGTACTTAAAGTTAAAGCTTCAACAGGCTGTGGAAAGTTAAAAAATAAAAGGGGTTTTTTATATTTCACGTAACTTAGGAAAAATTAAAAAAAAAAACATTCTACGTTAGAATGTCTCGCTATTAACCGTTGCATTCCTCTTAAAGATAACTTTTTTTAGCCAAGTACTCCATCTAAAAGTGAAACTTTTATTGACACTAATTTTATAACTGACAAAGTAAATCTGAAATATTATTCAAGTTCTAAAAGGTTTTACTCTCGAACTACTTTTGATGACATGTTTAAATTAGGACCTCAAATAATGATCTTAATACAAAACAATAACATACATAAAATCTATACATGTAATTAAATCGTAGAGAAGTCAAAACTGTACATTGAATATTTTTTTTTAAGAATAATTGGGGCGTGATCTGAAATCGATATCTAAGCCAAAAACATAGTTTTGAGAATTTTTGTCTGTTTGTCTGCATGTATGTCTGGGATAATCTCAAAAAGTACTGCATGGATTTGCTTCAAATTCGGCATGAATAACTAAGAGGTCGGGTCAACATATAGGCTACATATTATCACGCTATCACAAAGGTAAATGTTTAATCCTAATGTCCACGCGGACGACGTCGCGGGCAGCAGCTAGTTATTTATAAAAAATAACAGTAGGAAACACATGTTCCCTCTACGCAAAGCTAAGTCCAAAATTACCGAAAGTTCTTACGGACTTTATTTCTTCACAACTTGTTCAGCGAAGCTTAATTAATGATCTAATTTTCTTCCCAAATGAAAAATATCTTGATGCTGAGAATAGTCTGTTAGTATCTGACAGGATTTTTAATTAAAAACCATCTCCGTAAGGCGTTTCGGAAATTATTCACGTCTGGGCGCATTTATCTTTGACTGTAAAATCTCATGGGAATTCTTTGGTTCTAGTCTTTTGCTATTTAATGGGTCATTATTTTTAAAACGCCCTGTTTTGACAAACTTCAAAAAGGGATGACAATTTTACCTATAGGTCATCATTGTGTAAGATATCCATAAGTATTATTGAGCAAATTAATTAAGGTTTTTTAAGGTTTATTATTATTTATTTATTTTTATTCTAGAAATTTCTATTAGTCTTAAAGTCTAATTATCATAAGACTTTCTATTTTCCTACTGCAAGGCAAGCTAATCACCTCGCTCAAGCCGGATTAGTGATTTTCCAGGTTTCCTCAAGATGTTTTTCTTAATCTTTTCTCAGCTTTAGGCACCTAAAGTATACTTAGAAAAATTATACAGCTAAGAAAAGAAACATTGCTACTTACCGGACCTGAAATCGAACCTCCACACTAGTACTTTAGAAGCCGTCAACCTTTTACTTGTTTTTTTTTTTGTTGTAAATGCTTGTTACCTGTTTTAATCATAAAAACTTGAAAACCCAACACTGACTGAAGTGATAACTATTTTTATTCGTATTTCCTACTAGTCACATATATATGTCATAATACTGTTCTCCCATCTCTGCCTAGGTCTATTAAAAAAATTGGCATATACAATAATAATAAAAATTCCCATAATGACCACAGTAGGACAAACCAAAATAGTCCCAAAAATTAATCAGAAATTTTGAATTTTCAGATATGAAGGCGAATTCATGCAAGGCTGGTTCCATGGCCATGGAGTGTTCTGGCGAGCCGATGGCATGAAGTTCGAAGGAGAATTCCGTGGTGGAAGAGTTTGGGGACTTGGTAAGATTTACAATTTGATATTGAGCCAGAAACTGCCGCGTTGAGGGTAGTGGGTTAGATTCTAGGTGCGGTTATCAATTTGTGTGTGATAAGCATGTTTGTTGGCTGTAGTCTGGATGGCATAAAATATATGTACATATAACATCCTTTCATAACGCGAGGTAATCAATAACTTACATTGAACTTAAGTTGGTAGCGAAAACTAAACTCCAACGATCATGTTACTTATGTACATAATATTGCTTACCGAGTTTGTTGTCAACATGTACCGCTGCAAGAATAAACCCACCAGGACTATCTTATTCGGTTATAAAGACCCTTTTTATTAAGTACAGATGCCAGCACATCAAGCTACTACAATCTCAAATTCAAATTTCGTTAATACGATTTTCAACTTTAACGCTGAAACATTATGATTCAAAGTTGATTGGGAAAATATATCATTGTATGTACAATTCACATTAGAAGAGAGAAAATGAGGCAGACCTATTGTTGAGCCTAAAAATGTGGTAATTGTATTAGTTTCTGAAAGAAAAACAAGAACAAAGAAAACGGGTAAATGGGAAACAAAGTTACTAGACTTAACAGTTTTGGTCTGACACATTTCTGTCTGCCTGTCTGACCTTGTTACATCACTTACAAAAAAAATGTTCTAGTGCCAATATCCCGGCCAACTCATATTGGTAGAATAATTTATTATTGTAATCTCTATGGAAGGATCGCCCTATTACTTCTTAAGGATTAGTTAAGCGGCTTAATATTCAAGACGTCGGGATAAATGGCTAGAATGTTCTAGATAATTGCTAAACTTTGTGTTTATAGTAGTAGCTGGATTCTAGGCTTGTGTTAACAACTAGGATAAACAGAGTAGTTTGTTAATCATTGTCATAATAAAGTAACTGGCATCAAAACCAGAATTTATTAGGTACGTGCGTTCTAGCTTCACTTGAGATGTGACGGCAAACTTCCACAAAAATTAATCGCGAGCAGAAATGTATGGTATACGTCAGCGTGAGGAAATGGCTCGCACACAATGCAAACATATGGCTAGCTTGGAGTTAGGCAACCTTGCCAAGTTTCATTGCAATAAGTTCAGTAGTTTTTGCGTGAAAGCGTAACAAACATCCACACATTCATCCAAATTTCACGTTCATAATATTAGTGTGATCATCCATCTCCATCTCTCGAGCCTTTTCCCAACTATGTTGGGGTCGGCTTCCCGTCTAACCGGATTTAGCTGAGTACTCGTGTTTTACAAGGAGCGACTGCCTATCTGACCTCCTCAACCCAATTACCCAGGCAACCCAATACCCCTTGGTTAGACTGGTTTCTGACTGCATGTAACGACTGCCAAGGATGTTTAATCACAGCTGAAGACAACCTAATTCGAAGTAAAAATATTATTTATAACAACACCCTCTTTTTGTCGTTGGGAAAAAATGCTGTTATGCATCCCCTTCCCGTCGGGTATGTGGGACTCTCCGGTAAAATCGTTCCCGGTATACCCACTAAAAATACCCAGCGGCACTCCGACGTCGCCTGAGTGGAGGGAGCCTGGGACTCTATAGCATCCAGTCCCCCGCCGGCGACCTAAGAACACCCTAAAAAGGACTAAAAAACGAAAAAAGGATCAAATTGAGTGTTAGGTGGGTGATAAAAAGTTCGCTGCGTTAGCTAGTACATAATATATTTTTTTATATTATGAAGTTCAATATCATGAAATGAAAATAAGATATTTTCACAATTACCTATTTCAACATTTCAATCAACGCTAGTATAAAAGATCTTATTCAAACGGAAACTCATAAATTAGCAACCCGTCTTCATCTTTCAAATCAGTCAGATCTATAAAGTATGAGTATGAACATCCTGTATCTAATTAAGGTCGATGACTCTTGAAATTGGGGCCACAAGTTCAAAATTCTTTGAACGTATAAATCATCTTTCAAAAGTACATTATTCATTCTAATCAAAGGAGTATTTCTAAAAATCTCTCCTCCTCTTTGTGGCTTTTTGAAACTAAACTTCATTTCATTATTCTTATTGCATGGTTGACTTTTCAAAATAAATTGTACCCTTTGAAAGAAATGTATGTAATTTAAAATATTATAAGATTTTTTATTCAGTAATAGTCTATCTATTTGTGAAATAAAAATAAAGAAAATACAGTCATTTTTGGCTCATAAATAAATCATAGTTAATTTATTTTTAATATTAAATATTAATGACCGGTATTTTGAACTGAACAAAGCTAAACCTTTGAGATGCTATTAAGTCTGAGCTTCTTAGGGCCTCTTGAGGCTCGCTTGTTGCCTTTCTCGCTGAATAAACAAAATTAATTCAAGACCGGTATTAACTTCAACAATAACGATACAATTATAAAAAGAAGGGGGTATTTTGAACATTTAACCTTTTGACCGCTACGTCAAAAATTTTAAAACGTGCCCTCAGCGCCAAGCTAAGAATTCATTCATAAAGACCTACAATAAAGTAGTGAGTTCAGGATTATATCAATTAAAAGTGAAAATTTTAAACTTTGAAAGTCTGTCATGTAGTCGTGACCGTGGCGTGCTGGGCACTTTTGGCTTGTCATCTATTCGTGACAGTGGCGGTAAAAAGGTTAATCGGCATTCTGTCTCTGTCAATTGCTTGATGTTTATAGAGACACAATCATGTGTCTTTATATTGCTATGATATTTTTAGTAGGCGTTAGTGCATACGACACCTATTTTACCGACCATGATAAATTACTTTGTAAGAACATAAATCCTATTTGAGAAAGCAATCATTGGGTTGAACCTAGATTTAGACTTATCTGATTGATTGTATTGAAGTTGATCATTTGTCTGATTGCTATCGAGTCTGCAATACGTAATACTGAGCTTAAATTAGGAATCAGCTTTAATTTATGTTTCTAAAAAATAGTCCAGCTTTATTAAGTGATTTCAGACGAGTTATTAGGGTCCGGAGAACAACCTTTCTCAAACAGTTCAGTCGATATAATCTCACTTTTATATTACTTACAAGAAATGTCTGAAAACTAAAAAAAAAACTCACACATAATTTAGTCAAACTTGGCCGTAAAACAGCACTTTTTGAACGTCGAAAAGTTACAAAAGACAGCCCCCAAAACGCAAACCCTTCACCACTTTCTATGTGTTTTTGCTGGGAAGAAGAAGTGGCGCAACAAAGTTCCCAGCAACACATGTCTGTCTGTGTGTCTAACTGTCGATAAACTACTACGTGATACGTAATACACTTATATGTCATTTTGCGCATCCAAGCTGGCTGCTAGTTTTTATAATATTTGGTAAACATATCTATACTAATACTATAAAGAGGAAATATTTCATTGTTTGTTTGAATAAAATAAGCTCCAAAACTACTTAACCGATTTGAAAATTTCTTTCGCTGTTGGGAAGCTACACGATCCCCGGTGAACATAGACTATGTTTTATCCGGATAAAGTAAGAAGTTCATCGGAGACGCGGGAGGAACCGCAAGAAACTACTAACTAGTAATAAATACAATATTTTCTCGTATATTTTCAGGTCTGGTTACATTTAGTGACGGCAGCAACGGGTTCCCTCGCAACGAGGGTTTCTTCCAAGACTGCAGACTTGTTCGTCGTAAACGCTGCCCTGAGGTAGTTCAACGTGCCCAGAAAGTTGCATACATGGCTCGAGCGCAGTGTCAGCAGATGTAGATTTTTTGATATAGTTTTTTGAGGTTCTGCGCCTGAGTCTATATGCAATTGTTGAAGATTGCCTACGTTAATTAAATTCTGTTAGTAGAAGATTGTTTAACATTTGATTAAATGATTACGATTAGACTGTTGTTGGTTTTTTTTTTAAAGTAATATTTCAACTCTTTATATCACACTAGCTTCTGCCCGCGGTTTCACCCTCGTTCTCGGGGAACTACTTGCCATTCCCGGGCAAATAGTAGCATTTATGCTATTTTGATATACAAGTTATATTACTTCCAAGTTTCATCAAAATCTATTCAGTTATTACGTGAAGGGATTACAAACATCCATCCTTTTTCTTACCATCTATACTTACAAACCTTCGCACTTTCGCCCTTAAAATAATACTTGGATAATAGATTTTTACAATATTATTCAACTTGATAATTTCCAAGGGATCGCCTTATTAATAAAATCAATCATGAACAATCAATGTATTTATACAGTAATAAAACACAATCTTAAAAACTTTATAAAAATATTTTATTTGAGCATTTACAAAGCCTCTAAAGAAAGCTTATAGTAATATTTAAACTAAGTTTAGAATAAATTAATGTACATAATAATGTAAGTACTTATGTTAGTTGGCCTTCAGTTTTCTGTTGGCGATGGTTTCCTCGTCATCCAGACATTGACCGTACCTGACTTCCATGCATTTGCTTCCCTGAAAAGAAAAATATAGCAATTAGAATACTGTTAAGGATTAGTAAGTACAAATATACCAGTTATGTTTGTTACAATTGTTCTTTATGACAAAACTGTCGAAAAAGTAGCGTGATAACATCGAAAATATATTTTTACACATTACGCGATAATACGTTTTTTATCAAAGATTTTTCTATTGTGTATGATAAAGTTAATAAAGTGTTCTGTGTATAAAGAACTTGGTAAGTATAAATCATTTTTTATAGCACAGCTAGACTATTTTATAGCAAGACCGTTTCTTAGCGTATAGTATATTCTCAATACATAGTATAATACGAAAAATTCAATAACGTTTGGATTGATGATAATGTGTAAAAAATATAAAGGTGAAAAAAAAATAGCGAAGTCATAATAGTGATTCTATAGACCCTTACCGTTCGGTAAATAGAGAAAAGACATGTTCCTTTTTAAATCTAAAGAGCTTTTTCTTGTAAATAAAAATATATATATATTAAAACCGTTTCTTTAGGGTACTGGACATGATATAAAATAAATTGAGATAAAAAAAATGTCACCATCAGCAAATTCTTAGGTCAAAATTGGAAATCATTGCTATTTACCCCGTTTTTCGGTACTATCCTCAAATCCAAATACGATATAGTACCTAATTCATTAAAATCAGTTCATCAGTTAATACAAAGGAAGTGACAATAATTTGTTTTCTGTGAGCTAGAACTTGCCAACATTTTTTGTTTACCACAGAGCATGATCGGTATAGAATGGGCCACCATACATTTTGTTTACGTAACACTTTGTACTTTTCCTATCTACCCGCTCATACTAGAGCGAAACTATTCGTTTTTTTGTACCTTTTTGACCGTTATGTGAAAGGTAACCTTTCACTGCATATGATACACGATGATGTACAGACGCCAGCACATCAAGCTACTACACTACGTCAAAAGATTTTCAACTTTATCGCTTAATCTAATGGTTCAAAGTTGATTGCAGAAAAATGACAGTTTCGGGTAGCTTGTTGTGCTGGCGTCTGTTCTTCAAAATAAACTCATGTCGGTTCCATGAGATTAACATCAGCACAAATTATATTTCAATTGGGTTGAGTAACTTCGTTTTTGTGGTATCTAATTACAAATTTCTCTTTTAAATAAAGGTTAAATATTAACTTGCACCTAGTTAGTTAACAACACGGTTGAACCGACGAATTTGGGATGATTACTAGGTCAAAAATAAAATACTCTATCATACTGTATTCATTTTGTAAAGCATCTTAAAATAATGTCAGCTTTATTATCATTCTGAATAGAAAATTGTTTTTATTTTTTTATTGTTAATATTGTTAATATAACCGGAATGTCGTGGTGGCCTAGTGGTTAAAGAGCCAACCTCTCAAGTGTGAGGGCGTGGGTTCGATTCCAGGTCGGGCAAGTACCAATGTAACTTTTCTAAGTTTGTATGCATTTTCTAAGTATATCTTGGACACCAATGACTGTGTTTCGGATGGCACGTTAAACTGTAGGTCCAGGCTGTCATTGAACATCCTTGACAGTCGTTACGGGTAGTCAGAAGCCAGTAAGTCTGACGCCAGTCTAACCAAGGGGTACTGGGTTGGCCAGGTAACTGGGTTGAGGAGGTCAGATAGGCAGTCGCTCCTTGTAAAACACTGGTACTCAGTCGAAACCGGTTAGACTGGAAGCCGACCCCAACATAGTTGGGAAAAGGCTCGGGAGATGATTGTTAATATAACCGAAATAAGTACGGCTTGATGTGAAAAATCTGTGACGTCATAGTTTGTGTAGTCATACACAGTAACCGTTTTGGACAGTTCAATTAAAGTATGTATTTGACTAGTTGTCACCTACTGTAAGATTGGAATAGCTATAAGATATCAATCAACCAAAAAAAAAAAAACATAATCTTAATCAAAAGGAGCGACTGCCTATCTGACCTCCTCAACCCAGGATGTGTGTATGGCATGCGCGTTATTCGTACTGATAAAACTGTCTAACATACTATTAATTTATAATGTATGTATCTTCTCTAACAGTATACATATTTCTGTGTCTAAACTATCGTGTTTCCTTACAATAAACCTATTAACGAGTAAATTTAATATCACGTTATTTGACGATGTTCAATAGATAGGATAGGAACATGATATTACGAAATATTACCACTATAATAATATAATTTTAGACATCATTATCGATACGGGGATGAACCATTTACTTCTATGGCTATGTACAGATGCCAGCACATGAAGCTATTCATCATCATCATCTTCAGTCTCTTTACTATCCCACTGCTGTGCACAGGCCTCCTCTCATACAGAGAAGGATTGAGCGTTAATCACCACGCTTGCTTAGTGCGGGTTGGTGATTTCAGACTTTATACTTCAGGTTTCCACGAGATGTTTTCCTTCACCTTTAATCAAGCTATTACAATCTGTCAACTTTCTTTTATAGATTTTTGACTTTATTGCTGAATCATTCGGTTCAAAGTTGACAGGTTGCAATATGACTTAATTTTTATTTTCAGGTTTCAAACCCGCAGCCCTATGTAAAGAGTGAGCTTCTTAGCATTTGGATCATCCCCGTACCTACACAAGTCTAAGCTAATATCAGTATGGGACAATATACATACATACTTTTTTTCATATTATCATATTAATCACACAAATATTATATGTATAAATGCGAAAGTTTGTGTGCGTATATGTTTGTTACCTCTTCACGCCCAAACGGCTAAACGGATTTTGATGAAACTTGGTAGTAAAATAGCTTATACATCATAATAACATATAAGCTACTTAACCGTGTGCCTAAAGTATTTCCCTTAGGAAGTCGGTGAAACCGTTGGCAGAAGCTAGACTTCTTTATAAAATTCGAATTCTTCATACAGTCTTAAGACAGGCTTTATTTGAGCTCAAACAGTGCTTTTACTTAAGAACTCCTTAAGTGGCGTCGCAATTACTCCGCTGCGGTTCTCATTAGGTAGATGGAATTTGTTTTATTACATCAAATTGATATGAACTTTATAATTTCACTGCTATAGTTTGAATTCCATTGTCAAGTGTCGAGACGTTAACCTGAATCTCAGGTGCATTTTATGTGCATGTCTTTATGAGATCTTTATCTGAATATTGTGTTATGAATTCTGTACTAAGTACAAAGTAACGATTCCAATTTGTTTTGTGTATAAATATCTTTTCATATAATAAAATCGTAGAGAAGTCAAAACTGTACACTGAATATTTAAAAAAAAATAATAATTGGGGCATAATCTAAAATCGATATCGAAGCCAAAAATATAGTTTTTAGAATTTTTTTCTGCTTGTCTGTATGTATGTCCGGGTTAATCTCAAAAAGTACTGCATGCATTTGCTTCAAATTCGGCATGAATATAACTAAAAGGTCGAGTCAACATATAGGCTACATAATTATCACGCTATCACTAAGGGGGGAGGGGGGTGAATGTTTAATCCTAAAGTCCACGCGGACGACGTCGCGGGCAACAGCTAGCTTAATTAATAAGCATCAAACATTAATTAATCTATAAAATAATGTGTAGGCCTGTACGGTCTAAGGAACTATTCATATCAAATCCAAAAGTTATTTATTACTTGTCCAATTTATTATTCTAATTTGATACTTTTCTTACTTTACTTTCATCTGCGTTACATCTACCTAGCCTTTTCCCAAGCTATGTTGGGATCGGCTTCCCAAATTAACTGGATGCAGCTGAGTACCAGTGTATTACGTGGACTGCCTCGTTGGTCCAGTGGTCGCAAGGCGCGACTGCTGTTCACGGGGTTCGAATGCCGGGTCGGGCCGAAATCGCTTTATGGGTTTTGAGAAACTTCCATAAAGCAGCCCGGAGTCTGGAAGTTGGTGATTGATTCACCCGTAGCCGACAATCGGCCTGGATGCCATTATCATCATCATTACGTGGAGCAACGGCTTGTCTGGCTTCCTCAAACGATACCCCTTAATACTTTTGTCGTAGTTAATGCAGCAATAACTCATACTTAAGTAAGGAGACAAAGATTTCATGCCTACAGTTACAAAGAAAGATCGTCAAAACAAACCATAGCCCACTAACACGAATAATGACAACAAAACGAAACTTTCTTCACGAAGCTTCACACCTAATATTGACACAACATTCAAGTTCCTACTAAGATATAGGAAAGTAAAATGAACCATGATATAACGGACCGTGAAGCCAGTTGCTTTAACTTTCTCTCGGAAGCATTGACGTAACCGCTTACATAACCTCCTCTCGTTAATCTTTGGTTTAAATTTGTTTATTATTCGTGAAATTTGTTTTGGCCCGGTGATTCCGTGAGAAGAGAATTGGACGAAAATGTTTTTACGCAATTAAATAGTGTGAAATTAATAACATTTGTAGAAACTGGTATTGATAGTTTTGTTGATTGTAGTGAAGGATTTTTTAAGATTGTAATGAGTACGTTTATAATTACTACAAAACTCTAGTTGTTATCTTAGACAGACATTTGTGAAAAGCTATAAAATTGTGGTGACGTTTGGCGATTGTTTTTGTAAGAACTCAAATACGACTTTTTTTAATATTATATGAGGCGCCTTTATCAGATATAATCGTGTTGAATCATGTTAGATACTGTTGATCAATAGTAGTAATTGAGCAATAGTACTGATGAAAATGTTACAAAAATGAAAGAGTTGCCATCATCCGGGGCTTGCACGCGTCTTGTCCTGTTTTCCAAATTTTAGAGATGGCAATCCTAGTTGAAGTACTTGTAGTGCACCTCGTATATTATTTTTCCATATTGCACTTTTGTTTTATTTTAAACGATTTAATGCTTGGTATGCCTGCGAAAACTCATTTGCGAAGACTATAAATTTAATTAGCTCTCACCCCGCCGCGGTTGCACCCGCGTTCCGAAAGAACGACTTACCGCACCAAGATAAAAATATGTTTATACATTATTCTGATATATAAGCTATGTTATTGCCAAGTTTCATTGCAATAAGTTCAGTAGTTTTTGCGTGAAAGCGTAACAAACATCCACACATCTATTCATCCAAATTTCACGTTCGTAATATTAGCGTGATCATCATCATCTCCCGAGCCTTTTCCCAACTATGTTAGGGTCGGCTTCCAGCCTAACCGGATTCAGCTGAGTAGCAGTATTTTCCAACCGCGAGCGACTGCCTATCTGACTTCCTCAACCCAGTTACCCGGGCAACCCAATACAAGGCGTATTGGGTTAGACTGGCATCTCATAATATTAGTGTGATTTTCCAAAATTCAATACCTTAGCAATATACGCTTTCATGTAGAAGTTTCCGAACAGGATGATGAAGGATATCATGTAGATAATGAGCACGTAGTGCATCCACAGGGGGAACTCGCAGCCAGTCCTGATGCCGTTGATACCGAGGACCAAGGCGCAGGTGAACTGGATCTGAAACACCAGGAAACTACGTTGGAAGAAGAAGAAAATATACCTTCAATAAAAATAGGTATTATATTGCAGTTACACTTTTATAATCATTGGCCTAGTCTAAGACACGGAATACTCGCTCTGACGAAGATAGTAAAAAAAGAGCTTAATAAATAATGGCAAAGAAAAACAGAACTTTTCATATGTAAGACTAGTGATTTCCCACGTATTCATCCGCGTCTGTATTGAATAATAGACACGCAAACAGATTGAAAACCAACTAGATATATTACTTAATGTTATCGATCAGCTGTTTCTGAGTCTTTAGATTGGCAACACATTCATTATCATCATCAGCCTTTTTACTGTCCCACTACTGGGCAAATGGCTCTTTTCACACAGAAAGATTGAGCGTTAAATCAACACGCTTGAACAAGGTGAAATTTTAAAATTTTTATTTCTTGGACACCAAAAAAATATTTTTCTGGAAGTTTTTTCTGTGTTTTTTAAACAGTCATTCTGAAAAAATACCACCATATTGGATGACCTACAGAATATTAAAAAAAAAATCTGGTCCCTGAATTGATGTTGCAATTTAAAATATCAAAGATTACGTAATGGATTTTAAGAAATTATATCTTAATTAAAAGAGCAGTCTTAATTGATTACAAGCCATAAAGAAGATACGAACATGTTACAAAGTTACAACATAATTAGCTTTTGCCAGGCCGTAATTTAAGATTAAAATTATTATAATAAAGTTAAAATCTTCTCATTTAGTTTTCATAAATAAAAAAGAGGTTTGAAAGAGATTTAATTGTATTAATATGCTTAGTTTTATATAAAGATCGTTCTATATTGCCGTTGCTATTAAATTAATAAAAAAATATATAGGTATATTTATTTATATATAATAATTATAAATAGCTTCCACCAGCAGCGTACATGAGAACTAACATCCGATCTAGATCTAGATAGATACCTACCATCTCCATCTAGATAAAAAGTAGCCTATAGCCCTTCTCAATAAATGAACATTTAAAATTTATTAATACTTTTCGGAAATATTTTTCAAATCGGTCAATTAATATAATTATATGTTGGATAAGCGCGTTCAAGCCAACAAACAAACTATTTACTCTAAGCCACCACGACTTCTCATTTTCATACACAAAAGTTTTGTTGCGATTGAAGTAAGCGTAACTGAAAAATGCCAAGAAAAAGAAATTTGAAGAAAATTATTTCAAATTTAAAGCCTCAAATCTTATTCAGGCTAGTCTCGTAATAGTTCTGATCGCGTAGACTTTTCAGTATTTTTTTCCCTTTTTCCAATGTTTTTATTTAGCGAAGATTTTTAAAAATAATTTTATTAAAATAAAATTTCTATTCTTTTAGTGTGACTTGACTTTTAATGTCAGAACAAATAAAATGTTTTCTTCAACTGTTTTCTAAGCAGACGGTTTCAAAATTCAGGTATATAATTTTATCAATTTCTTGGAAATGAAATCTGACCTAATAGACTGCATACTGATTTATTAGATCATGTAAAGGACTGTCTATTATATTACTATAAATACAATGGTTGGATTGTATTAATTAATGACGTGAATTCTTATTACTGCTATAAAACTAAAGTAAAATAATAATTTCAAAGCTTACAAAACAAAAGAACACGCACCAAGTCGCGTGTTCCGTATCGCAACGAACTTTTATTTATCTGTGTAAATAAATATAATTTAATATACCAGATTAGTAGGTATATGTGTAACCACGGTTTTCTATTTGGTCAAGAACAGTTGCTTTATTTTAATTATTAAAAATATTTTTAAGTGATTTTGTTCTTATGTTTGTTGCGACTGGACAGCAGAGCCGATATAAAACGATAATAGAGGTGTCCTTTGTCCTCTCAGCCCTCTATTTAAACTTAGTAGGTACGTAAACTAAAAATACTACCGTATAATTTTTTTAAATTAGATATGATAAAAAAAAACTTTCAGGATTAAATTAACTAGCATCCGCTAGCGATTTCATCCACAGCCCATGAGAAATACTTTGCACAATAGATTAAAAATAGCCTATAGTCTTTCTCCATAAATGGACTATTGACCACTAACAGAATTTTCCAAATCAGATTAGCAGTAGTTCCTAAGATTTCCGCGTTCAAGCAAACAAACAAACTCTTCAATTTTATAATATTAGTATAGTTTAAAGACATACTTTTGCAAAAATACAGCTGAGATAAGGCTAGGGGTTATTCTAAAAGTTTCTTCGGTATTGAAGAAAATTCTGGTCTGGACATAATTCAGACTAAATTCTTGTAATTTCAGTCACAATATTCAGGAATTTGAGGCGTTTCACTAAGCAAACTTTTCTGTTATAAGATGATATTATGATCTTTTCGTATCTTTGTATTTTATTAGTCCAAGTATTTCTGATTCAACATTTACTTGTTGATTTTCTTGGAATTTTGAAAGAAGATATTACAGAAGTATATTTTAATGAAATTAAAATTGGTTTTCTAGCTTATTATGTTAACCATAGCAACGAAAAATAAACATTTATTTCTAAGAAGTGTAATAAATGATAGCTAGATTCAGTCAATTTCTTTTATATATTATGTCAGCCTTTCTAACTAAACAACTACCTAGTTAACTTCTGAAGAGTTTGTTTGGATGTTTGTTTGCTGCTTCGATGCACTGACCTCAGGAACTACTGGTCCAATTTGAAAAATATTTCAGTGTCACATAGTTTTGAGGACTACTTTTTATTCAGTTGCGTGAATTAGTACCCACGGGACGCGAGTAAAAACCGCAGGCAGAAAGTAGTATAATATAAGATTTTTTAGTATTCACAACAAAAGAATATTTTCATTATGAGAAAATTGCTTTCAAAAAACTAACATTTATCAAGATAATATGTTATTAAGCTACGCATCTTCATTCAGGCATATTTTGAGATGCTCACTAGTATTAAATTATATGTGGCTTACATAAAATTGAACACTATGTTTAACATTAAGAAAAAATATTTCTAACCTAAGTCTATTAGTTTTAATATCCTACAAGAATATTTGAGTTGTTTTTGTAACGCTTTCACAGGTTTTCGGCCTTAATAGACATTATGGTAGTGCGCACATTACACAACTATTATGTATCGACATCCTAAAGAGTTTGAAGGAACCCTTAGCCAATATTGTAGAAAATGTAATTAAACCGTAGAAGCGACAGATACGCCAAAGTCGCCCAAAAACCTTCCTACACGTACACACGGCTACACATCAACCTATACAAAACTAGTATAAGCTGACCCTTGAATTTGTAGAAAGAGAATCCAACTACCACATAAAGCGAATCCAACACAAACTGGTTTTGTACAACGATAATAATAATCAGCTCTTCTGTTCACGACTACCGGGTATCAAAACCAAATTTGGCTTTTGAAAGAGAAGATAAGTATTCTTAGTCGCTGATAAGGTGAAGAGGACCATATAAACCGTAAAACATAGCTTCAAATAACAATAGAACTCACCAGCTGCATGATAGTGAGGTACTTCTTCCACCAGAGGTATTTGCTGACGGCGGGCCCGAATACCGAGAGTCCGTAGTACGTGTACATGAGCACGTGGATACCACTGTTCACCATGGCCGGGAGGAATGCTGAAAATAAAGTGAGGAGTTAGAAGAATGTATTTAAATATCTATCTATTAGTATGATTTTGTTTATTTTTGGGTAAGGACGGAAGAGCGTAACTAAATTGTGCATATTTAATAAAAATAATAAAAGAAAGAAAAATAAAGAAATAATTAAACATGAGGGGGTAGTGTATATCACAACCACACAATACGGCCCTCGTGCAGCATGATTTTCATGAAGTCACAGCGTTGATTTTCAGCAATAGCCGAATATCTTATGCTGGTTTCTGGGCACATTTGGCAGCGGTTTATGTATTTATTTTTAAGGGTTAATGATAAATACATTTTTAAGGGCTAATAATTAATAAACCAGTTTAATCAACAAATCAGAAAACAGCTGTAAGTCTTGTTTTGTTGAGAATTTTGAAAGTACTTTTGCATTATATGATAACGTAGAATTCTTTTGGCTATAATATTATGTAAAGTTTAACTTTCTTATTTAAGTTTTTCACGACTTATGTTACTTACGATACTATTAATACACGTAAATTGAGTACGTACTTACTTCTTCAAACAAAACCCATATTAACATTATCTTATATATCTGGTCTATGGTCTGGCTAAAATCCTCGAACATTGAAAGTTGCCAAACTTGATTATGCCTAAATATCTCAAAGAACTTTTAGATTCCATTGGTAACTTTATGGGCTTTCATTTTTTTATATCTTTTCATATAAAAATCTAAACTTATTTAACAGCAACGAAACGGCTTCGAAAAAAAACCTATTTAAAATATAATTTATGACATAAAAAGGTCAAAAATGGATTCATCTAGAATTTAATCTCACGCACAAAAAGGCTTTCGCGTCCACAAATTTTCCAATATCTATAAAAAAATACAAAGTGGTCTTGAAGACCTCTTGACTTGGATTCGGTTCTAAGCTTTTTTGTAAAGACCTATTAAAATTATTTTTGGCAATAAACTACCGACAGTTTTGCAGCAATGTTGATAAGTATATTATATTTTCAGGAACTTCAGATTCTGCTTTCTTGTTTAATCGAGGCGCGGAAAATGTTACCTTTGTGAATAAACAGCTACCTTATTTAAGAAGCTACGCGAAGTCTGCTATATGGGACTTATGTAGGAGTAGGGACTGAGTTCATTTTTTTAAATATATGGTCATCAAAATGACCCCTCCCGATACGGGTGCAGCTGACGGGAGAATCAGACTCTTACTGACTAAAACCCTTTCATTCTGGTTTTTGTGTGCGATTTCTGGTCTTTGTGTGCTAGGGTTGCGGTAACTCTTGCGAATAACCTGCCGCCCCGGGACTGAATCTGCGCCTGTATTACCAATTCCGTTAAAAACCTAGTAAAAAATCTCCAAACACCACTAACCACTTTTCAAAAAGCCGTGTGATTACGTCTTGTGTATTAGAACCCTAGTTTGTAGTAAATTGAACCTTTTTTATCGTAGGAAATCATCAAATGACCCCCGCTGAGGGTGCAGCTGGAGGGAGTTCGGGGGGTCCTTGTGTGGGCCCA
This sequence comes from Heliothis peltigera, assembly GCA_958496145.1. NCBI lineage: Eukaryota > Metazoa > Arthropoda > Insecta > Lepidoptera > Noctuidae > Heliothis > Heliothis peltigera. The sequence continues at coordinate 11,244,669 of OY292327.1, read as the reverse complement.
GGGCCATGGTAACTCTTGCGAACAACCCGCAACCCTAGTAAATTGAACCTCAATCGCTACTGTCTAGTCTACCTCAAAAGAATAATAATGATTTCCGAGATAAACGTTTATCGATAAATATTTTATGTCCTGTTAATTAATTATTCTAGACTCGTTTATTTATATGACAGGTACATCATTAGGTTAATATCGATTATCGAGAGTTTTTTGGATGCCCTTCGATTTATTTGACATGTGTTCTTCGCCAGGTATTTACGGTAACAATATTTAGATAGGACATATTTTTTGTACGTGTTATGATTATGATTTTTTTGTTGTTATGCGAATTTTGGTGTTTATGGTTGATATACTATGATTGAAGTAAAGAAACTAAAGGCGAATAGGACATAAAATTAACTTTTATGGATCGTTTGTCAGTATTTGGTGAAATAATCATCTTGATAATTAGTACCTACCTAGATTTCTTAGTGCCCGTAACTGATTTCCTAAGTCTCGAATATTCTCGCATAGCTTTCATTTAATAAAAAAAAAATACTTTGGTGACGCGTGACGTTTTCTTGTTTAAAAATAAACATTTTGTCTAGAATGTTTGTCTATTTACCTCATTATAATATCATAAGGTAAATTAATTAAATATTTATCAACCTAATATTGACAATTATTGTTGATACTACAATGAAAAGTATGCCTAATTATTTTTTGGAAGTTGTTGCGTAAGAATTAAGATTAACGTCCGTTAAACGGTGCTCACAATTTAGTAACAGCCGCTGTAACTGACCCATCAATTACGTTAAGCAACACTGGAAGCTGTCGGTCCGTGGATTGGTGTCCACGAATGGGGTAGTTGTAAATTTTAACGAAGAAAGTTCTAACGTAAATGTAATTGTGCTCCACATAATTTAAAGTTACAAATTCATAATTCTAGCACATATTGAGATTGCCGTAAAACATGATATGAATCGCAAATTTCTTGTAAGACTTCTATTTCCTCAAGTTTGAGAGGGTCAAAGAGTGATAATTGGTTCTTGACAAATGCGGCGACAATACTATAGTTTAGTACTAGTGGTACTAGTCAAATTCATAACTTTTATTGAACTGTCAAAAATGGTTACTTTGTTTGAAAGTAAGCATTATTTCGCTTACCAAATTAATATCATAAAGGATAAAATTTTTGACTTTGATTTTTTTTATGACGAGTTTAGTAACAATTTTTTTTGTTTTTGTTTTCCAATTGGAATAAATTATTATCGATACATTAGGCAACAGTATCTTGCAAGGAATGTATGCATGGATTTACAAATAAAATGATCACTCAGTTTGAAACTTTACTAAGGCTTTAGAATACAATGTAAAATTCATAGACTTCTGAATAACTTTAGCTTATTTATAGATGAGAGAACATTTTCCCCTGAAATATACCTACATATGTTTTCGCATTAAAAATAGTTGCATATTTTGCCGAAATCAATTCAGCAGTTTTTTTGGAATAAATAGGTAATTGTATGAAATTAAACTTTCATATTGTTCTTTGTTATATTTACTTCCCTGACCTGAGGGAAAAAAGTAGCATATAGTTGTTAGTTTATATAGTTATTTTGATATACATACACGGTGCATATCATAAAAGTTTTTTCTTTCTGTTTGTTTGTTCCGGTTAATGTCTAAAATAGCTGGACAGACCTAGACAGGACTTTCACCGTGAGATAGGAAGCAAGTTCCCATGGACGCGGGGAACAGATAGTACAAAATAAAATAGGTATTTTTAAATTTCTTACCGGTTCATCGCGACCAACTTTCTACAATTAATTATTTCACCAATACCACCAAAAATGGTGAAGGGACATAATTGGCAACACCGGCTTGTCCAACAACCAGATTTTTATATAAATTATTTAAACTCTCTAAATAGTTGTATTGAAAGGAAATTACTTTTAAATACCAATGCATGAGCCTTTAACCATTTTTATGGTATCAAAGATGGGTTCATGCATTTCCTGCTGGGTAGTTTGTTACATCATTTCTTCTTCCCAGCGATAACACATATGTAAGAAGTGGTGAAGAGCGGGCGTTTTTGGGGCCGTCTTTTGTAGAAATGACCTTAAAAAAGAGCTGATTTTCAGCCAGCTTTGAATAAAAAACTTTTATCTTTATCCCATATCATTTGCGCTTTCAGGAGAAGCAAAACCTAAAAACACATTTACTGGATACATTGATCAACCGCCACCCTCAGGCTATGTATGAAATCACAAATACTATTAACAACCTAGTGCTACAAAACTATCTATTCAACACACGTTATCATTACTATATTCTTAGAACAATGCCTGAAATGTGTGAACTATGACGTAAGACTCATTATGTGATTGCAAGTTTGTTGTTTTGTAACACTGTTACTGCTTAACCACGGAACCGATAAAGATAAATTCATAATAATAAATACATTATTGACCATTTTCACAATGTCCGAATAGCCACTATAGCTACCGAATAAATTCAAAAATGGAACAGTTATTGTATGAAATTATCTACCAAATAAACTAACTAGAACTTAACCTGGTGATCATGAAAAAGAGTACAAGATAATTTTAACCCAAATGTGTGCAAAAACTCCCAAAGCGATTTCGGCCTGAATCGGGAATCGAACCCGAGAATCCATGCACAGCAGTTGCTCTGCGACTACAAGGCCAATGAGGTTTATAATTTTAACGATACCTATATAATTAAATATCTTGTAACTGAAAATTGTGTAGCTAGAATATAATCATATCTTAAACTAATAAATAATTAAAAAAGTACTCACTAGATCCACTAGGAACCCATTTGATGCCGATCCACCAGAAGCTGAACATCGTAGAGTGATGGTAGACGTGAAGGAAGGTCAGCTGTTCATCTTTCTTCCTCAATATGAAGAAGAAAGTGTCGCAGAATTCTAGAAGCTTCGAGAAGTAGTACCACCACACGGCGTCTGCTATCTGCAAAGTAATTTTTTTGATATTCAATTTTGAACTGTATGATTTTAGCGTAGAGTACATAATTGTATGGTGTAGTCTAAACTTATGTTATAAAACTGAACAGATTGTTTGTCTCCTTAAATGTTTCTCAGAATATGGGTAAAAAAAGCTAGCATACTATAATAGCATATCAGATAATAAAGGGTTTATTATTATTTACTGTTAAATACTATGATTTTTAGGAGTTAGAGTCAGAGGACCCCTAATATTGTACGAGTAGTATATAAGGTACCTACATTATAATTTAAATTTCCCGTGAAAAAAATTATTCCTAATTTTTCATTATAATTAACAGCTGTAATATGGCTGTCATAACTAATTACCTACTGAGATAATTCTAAGAATTACTATGTGCGTAGACTAACTAATGAGAAAGGTATCGTTCATTCCACAGGATATTAAATAAATATACTAAATAGAATATAATAAGTGCAAACAGATATTAAGAATTCGAGTCACGTCTCATCAAGAGATTTGCTGTTCTATTTGTTTACATTTTAAAATTTAAATCCTACCAATGTTTGTTTTACAAACAAAAAATAATGTTTGTACGTATAAGCAAACTTGAATAATAAGTTATAATACTAAATCCTAAAACTAGAAAATTTAAAAATATATTGAATTAAATTTTGAAGTTAAATTGCGTTTTTATAATTTCGTAGTTTTAATTATAATAAAATACAATAATGTATAAAACACTAGATTCATACAATGTTTTGATCTACTCGTAAATTCATATATTTTTCTATATAACTGCCTCGTTGGTCTAGTAGTTGCAAAGCGCAACTGCTGCACCCAAGGTCTCAGTTTCAATTCTTGGTTCAGACCGAAATCGCTTTGAGTCTTTCGGGTCAGCTAGTTTTTATATAAATACCTATATTATATTCTACTAAAGAAAAACAATATCTTCTAAAAAAACAAAAGCTAAGCGTTGTGTGTGGGTTCCCTAAACTTTACAATGGTTCAGTATTTATGACTTGTTAAATATGTATAGTATTTCTTTGGCTAACAAAGAAATTAATATAAAAGAACGGCTGACCTCCAGCGAAAGGTTTTCTTCTGAACAATAAAATTACCATTGAGTACCACTGTGATGGCATACCGTTTGTAAAAAGGCCTTTGTTAGACTTCTGTATCGATTTAATAGTTTGCGTGTTTATGAATTATTTTCACGCTCAATATAAAGTAAGTCACTCAGCTCAATATAAAATAGAAAGTACAAAAATATGGTAATGATATTTTTATCCTTCTTAAGATAGCTTTAATTTTACGCTTTGTGATATCGTCATATTATCAGAGTGTGATAAATATAAAAGTGACAGGGAATTACTGATGCAAGAATTTAATTTGGAAATGATGGATGGTGATGTTCTTTTGTGGTATTAGCAAATCCCTTTTCTAATTTGATAGTCGCCTACTTAAATTTTTTACGCGTCAGGGAGAATCTGTTGCTTATATCCCCTTCTACCCACACTCCCACTTCCACTAGCTTAATTATTAATGTGTAGTTACATTGCTTGCTAAATTTAACGAGGCTGGTAAGATCTTAGAATAAAAGTCCCTAAAATAAAAATTAAAAAAATATGTACTATCTAAAAAGCCTTGGAAATGGAAAATGGATGGATTGTGTGAAAGTCGATATGGCTAGAAAGAATGTTACTTGTGAAATGACGGTAGATAGAAGAGAATGGAAGAAGAAAATATCCCGTGTCGACTTCAAATAAAAATTGGAATAAAGTTAGAAGGATGATGATGATATCTAAAAAGCTTTACTTAAAAAAATCAATGAAAACTTACTTGCAATTCATCCGGGTCATATTTCTGTCTACACGGCTCACAAATATAGCTGTACCGTAGTCTAAACGATGCTGTTAGCAATCTCAACGCGATGTAAGCGTTTAGGGCAGCCATTGCCAAGTTATAGGGCACTAGTAGCCAAGTCAGTTGGAAGGGTCGTCTGTTCTTCATAATCTTTGGCCCTATCCAAACGATGAAGAGGTATAATAGAGTGTAGAAGACCGTAGGAGCCGGGGAGTCGACTAGAGGCCAACCTTTCGTTCTGTTGTCTGTAACAAAATGATTTACTTTTGAGTGAAATAATAATTTAAAGCTTATAAGTAAACGAAGTCACTACTTAGGTCCATTATTGATTGATTTTATTTTACCAACTCTTATTGACAGGAATAGTTGTGCAAGCGTAGTTGGTAAGGTATAAGTATAATGGTAATATTCTACACTCATTCACACAACACGCCCCGAGGTCCTAGCCCCACAGGCCCTTAGCGCGGCTGTCGCTTAGTCTTTAAGTACTTTAACAGTCCCTGGCTAGAGGCCTAAATTTTGTTAAGGTTCCTGCAGGATTGTCCTGTTAAGCAGTACATAGCCTTTTAGGCTGATGTGATGATGTGTGAAGGTTTTTTTTGTTATGTTATCTCGCAGTAACATAACAAAAAAAACCTTCACACAACGTCATCTAGTCCCAAACTACGTACTAGTACATAAGTAGAGATTTTACTGTCGGTACGAGACAACTGAAAAACATACTTAGGTATTATAGTAAACATAGGGATACCCAGGTAAACTATACTATACCCATAGTAAACTATATTATACCATCTAAACTTCTGACTACACTACGAGTACATCATCTGGATTATATTTAAAAATATTTCTCCCTCACTTATAGATATATCCTCACACATAAGTGCCGTGTCAGGGACGGCAGAAACGTACATTCGTACATTCAGGAACGTTCCTTTGCCAGCACGTACATGTGTGATCGTGTTCATAAATAATGTATGAATCTATATTTTTTTGCACTCCTGACGAAACACGTTCATGTAATAATAAGGGCCTATCGCTAAGCTGTGCGTTCAAACGCACAAGTGAGTCAGGGGTGTCACACGACCACCGTTCTAGTTACCATCAAATCTCGTATTGTCTCTTTGAATAAAGATGCAACGCTTTTAACAATGTTGAATTTACGACATTATGGTGCGGGATCGTTATTATTAATAGCTTTTTCATCGTCTCACTGCTAAGCACAAGCCTCTTGTACGCGAAGAAGGGTTGAGAGTTAATATTTTAATTAATAATACTACAGTAAATACCTATTTTAAGTTTACCTTCAGTCAGAACATATTCGCAATTCATTCATTCATTAATCTCAATAACGTCAGTTATGTCAATTTTATTTTATAGAAGAGGCAACCCTGCGTTTGCTGTGGGATTGCGCGGTGCAACGCAATGACAACTTTATGCTTGAATGTTTAGGCACATTTTAGCATGAAACAGTTGCTGACGCTGTCTGCTATTATAGCAGTAGCTTTTGGAAATTTTCTACTGAGTGAATTGTCAGTAACAGAGTAACTATTTATTAATCAGTGCTGCTATTGAGAAGCATTCGGGGACGCCGCCTGTACGGGTCCTCTCAGGCAAAGGGTTACCAACTTCGAGACGACGGGCTCCTTTGTAAAAGTTTCTAAAACCCACAAAGCGGACCTCTTTCACGGGAGTTGCACTTTTAATATGGACGAAAAATTAAAACATAAAATAGAGTTCCACTAATTAAACATAAAGTTGGAAGTTGTTAAACACAACTAAAGTTTGTAATAAAAGCTAGAATATTATTACTAGTCTTTGTTAGAGACAGCGTTAAATATCATCATGCACTGACATTTACATGCATATCTTTGAATACCAATGAACTCGTAAATTAAATATTTATTTATGGTAATTCAAGTTGTATGCAATTTTTTTCCAAATTATTTAGTGCGGGGAGACCTCGACAGAAACTAATGTGCCCTGCGTGCACGCATACAAAGTCACTGTGCGTTTTTCGATGGAGATAGAATTACCCCTCTTCCTTACGTACATTTCATCATCATCCGCCTATCGCAGTCCACTGCTGGACATAGGCCTCTCCAAGTGCACGCCACTGAGATCGATTTTCGGCTTCACGCATCCAGCTCCTGTAGTATACGTACACTTACAACATTTAAATACTCTTAAAATTGCCTTACTTTCAAATATGTAGGTATAACCTTGTTCTAGACAACTATGAATAAAATTTATATAAAGTTTTTATCGTTTTATTTCACACACGATGCGTTCCAATGAAATTGAGCGAACGTTTCAAATTATATTTCTTATAACACCAAATAAATGAAGCGTCATATTTATTTTTAAAGCAATAAATCGTATCAGCAATACAGATTTATTTTTTTATGAAAAAAAAGAAAATATTTCAGCCAATAAATATTTTGTGAACACAATTTCTGATCATGAACATAATTCAAGCGCATTTAATAGATCAATGTGTTATATTAATTTAAAGATATTGCCTTTGTTTTTAAGTTACTGAAAACTGAACTGAGGTTTTTAAAAAAATACACACTTACATGTTCATCTTCGAAACAAGGATTGAGTGAATAATAATATCATTTTTGTCGTTTTCTTACAGTAAAATGTCCAGTTTTTTGTGTTAATACCTCAAATGAAAAGTTCTTTTGCCATCAATCTCAAGTCATATTGCCCAATCAAACTCATCTGCCTAACTTTTTCCCAACAATGCTAGGGTCGACTAGCAGGGTGGAGTATGCAGTTACGTATCAGCGTTTTTATGGACTAACTCTCTGTCCGAGTTACCTAAGCAACGTGATACCCTCATAAAGGCTAGTTGTTAGATATTCTGGGTTCTGACTACTCGTAACGAATACCAATAACGTGTCTTCCGAAGCACGAAGGAACTCGTCTTGTCAATGGTCACCCATCTATTTCATTCATCGATCAACCCGTGCGGCTGTTATTTAACCACGGGTTCACTACACAAATTCATTACTATTTCACCCTAAAACGTATCTGTTCATTCGTTGGAGTGTAGCCCGCATAATTCACGATACAACGAACATGCGAAACCCCTGTAATATGTATGGGTGAGGTTAGCTATTTCTCTTCCTGATACTGCTGTACTCAGAGAGTTCCAATAACGATGACCAAACTTTGTTTCATATATCAAAATTGACAATTTTTTGATGTCCCCGATGGCGCAATGGATACCACGCCGGACTGCCGAGCAAAGGGTCCCGGGTTCGATGGTCGACATTTATGTGATGAGCATGATTGTTGGCTGTGGTCTGGGTGTTATATGTACTTATAAATATATTCGTGTAAAGTACATGTAGTTTATCAGTTGTGTTAGCACCCAAAACACAAGCTAATCAATAGCTTACCATGGGGCTAACCGACCGTGTGTGAAAAAGGTGTCCCGAAAATTGGAATTTTTATACCTACATAAGAAGTACTATGTTAGAAATAAGAGATTTTGTGGTTTACATAAGTTTTGTTTCGCTTTGGTATCTGTATTAGTATTGGCTTGTAAGATAAATATCTGGTACCATTTTGAGGCCAAGATAGTGCCAGAAGATGGTTTATCTTTGTAATTTCCTTGATCACAAGTTACATAGGTACATTCATTTGAACTGTCTCGGTGGTCTAGGGGACACCTAGTGTGACTACTGTGCATGATCTTGAGTTCGATTCCCGGGTAGGGAAATAGCTTTGTGGGTTTAAATTAACTTTAAAGCCGTCTGGAGTCTGAAAGTTGGTGGTGATTCATCCGTGAAACGGAGAGCACGTAAATGTCGGTTATGCGCCTGATCTTTCTGTGGTCGTGTCCATGAGAGTAGGAGAAGTGCAATTGCTGGAGCTCTATTATAATTTTGTTCTGCGCAGCTGGCTGATCTTTTTAGAGAGAACAGCCGCCTTGGTCGATATTTGATCTGGATGTATGGTATACTCAATTAAAAATACAAATTATTTTATAAATCTGCATAAACAAAAGTAAACACAGATCATTTAAGTGAATACTTGAACTATTACCTACTAACGGACATCTCTAGATGCTACTGTTACTATTAAGTTCTCACAGTATCACGGTTACACGTGCGGTTTTGTATGCTAACATAGTGAACAAAGGTTGTTAACGAAGCTAAAAAGGTGACTTCATACTTTAATTAGGAATTATCATATTTGAAACAGGAAAATATATTTGTCTGACTGTTATGATTTCGCCCTTCAACTTAGTTAAGTGAAATGAGGAAAATTTCAGTGTTTACTTGACAGTACTTGTGTAATAAACGTGCCTTGCTTCGTCAATTTGGCTACTTATTGGCATATTTGTAATAGGATAAATTACTTTCTCCAAATCATGGACGCGTTTTGCTTCAATAAATAAACAAATCAAATTATTTTATGACTGATATAATTCGCGGAATGGCAATTAGTGTGAAGGAACATCAATAAAAACATATTGTTTATACAACGCTCATTGACATTTTGAGTTCTTACAGGATCACAATATTCGAGCAACTGAAAAATATATATCTTCATTTTCTGAGAGTAATACCTAACAACTTTCCGGAGATAATTTTTTACGCATTCACACTAAAAGATCAACGCAATCGGTTCATTCATACTCTCGTGCAATCGCAACAAACACTTCATTTCTTTTTCTCTCGTAGCTTCGTCCACGATCGATCCTTCTACGACACTATATACCTACATATATCAAACACTCTCAAATCACGTCAGAAGTTCCTAACATTAGCGTGTTCCAGCAAACAAACGGACATAAAGGCCTTCTCCACGATCAACCACCGACAGAGATCTCCTTAGTCCAGTTGGTGTGAAAACCTACCGTGTCTACATGGTATTCGGTCGGTCGGCCGACAGATATGGGCGGAGTCAAAAGACTTTGGACGACGTTAGTCGGAAGCGAATCGCGACAGGCCGCGTCCGTGGTCGGCCCCAACCGTGTGGAACGCCGTCGGCCGACCGGAGATGCGACCAAGGTCACATATTATGTCGGTCGGTCGGTTTGGATCTTGTTGAACGCGTTTAACTGTACAGGCTTTTTTTTAAATAAGGTGAGCATATCTTACCTGACAATGATAACGTCCATAAATAGTAATCGTAGGTCTCTTTCAGCACGCTTTGTGTGGAATTCATTATAATGTCCGCCATTTTGTTCTGTTGCAGACTATCTGAAACAAAACAATCGAAAATGTTAACGTTTTTAATATAGATACTTTGTATGTTAGGAATCGTCAAAAGTAGTGGTGGTTTAGTGGCTAAATCTCTAGCCTCGTGGGTTCGATTCCAAGACAGACAAGTACCAATTTCTAAGTCATAAAATACATGACTCGTACTAGAAAAACATTACATATTTTGATGGTATTAATTGTCGTCAAAAAACATCACTAGAAATTTTCCATAATAAATATTCTATGCATAATTTCTATGCCTAGTAAATATAATTACTAGGCTAATATACTTTTTAATGCATAATTTTATTTGCCTAGTAAATTATTCACTATAATTAATTTACGTCTATTTATTTACTATTCATATCTTACGCATAAACGGTAGATACGTCTTTCTTATCGATCAGTTTACCGGAGGTAAAGCGAACATGAGTTTGAATATCAAACGTTCACAATCATAGTACATTCAAGCTTTGATTAAAGTAGAATCGTGTGCTAGCATTTATGGGGTTGTTAGCTATGTTTCTGTACTAGTTCTGTTACGCCGCCTCACCTCAGGCGAACAAGGCTTTGTACAGTCCGTCGTTCTTTAATAGATTTTCAACTTTATCGCTGAAGCATATGGTTCAAATTTGCTTGGGGAAATTTGACAGGTAGCTTGATGTATGCTGTTGTCTGTACATACTGTACTGAGGTAATGTGAATATGATGTACCAACAGCCTCGTTGGTCTGGTAGTCGCATAGCGCTACCACTGTGTACATGGTCTTGGGTTCGATTTAAATAGAAAAAGGTAAATGTCGGTTCTGTGCCTGATCATACTGCCTTTTCCTTATCATGTTGAAGTTCGCCTCCAGTTAAACCGAATGCAGCTGAGTACCAGAGTTTTACCTGGATCAGCTCTGTAAGCTCCTCAACCCTACCTGGGCAACCTAATACCTTTTAGTAGGACTGGTTGTCAGATTTACTGGCTAAGCGTAACGACTGCAGAAGATATACAAATGAGAGCCAAGGTCCACCAATTTAACGATTCTATCGTCACACATGAAGGAACTAGTCATAACAAGATAGTCACCCATCCATAAGTCGACGGTGTCAACCGATGCTTAACCTTTGATCAATCTTGTGAAGTGACTTAGCCACGACTTTTCACCTTCAAGTGACACCTTCAATAAAATATTGATTAAGAAAGAAAACTAATATAACTCCACTGTTTCAAAACACTTTGAGACATACAAATTATTTTTGGACAAAACTGAGTTAAGTAATGGAACATTTTTAATAAAAATACCAACGCTGCCTCTGACATTGTTTTTGAAATTAGGACAGATGACATTCTTCAGATCTTTAATGAAAGTAATATTAATGCAAAAGCTGAATTTACATTACAAAATGAGAACATAATTCCGAAAATATATTTCTTTTCTAGTCTTTTGCTATAGGTTTATAGAAGTAACATAATCATCATCACAGCCTTTTTATCGTCCCACTGTTGGGCACAGGCGTCCTCTACCATGAAGAAGGATTGAGCGTTAATCACCACGCTTGCTCAATACGGCTTGGTGATTTCGGACTTCATAGTCCAGGTTTCTTAGAGATTGCCTTCACTCAAAGTACGCAATTTATAACTTAAAAAAGTTACATTGGTACTTGCCTGACCTGGAATCTTTTCATAGTTAGAATTCTTAACATTGATATTATTACAAATATTTTTAATTCAATGACAAAAACAAGAGACAGCTCCAGGAAAAATCCCGTTTCTTTGATTTGTTGGTATAAAGTTCATTTCCGTACATACATATACTTGTTACTGTTTCAGAAACATGATATTTTTAACAAATATATGTTGCTGATTTTCATGGAACTACAGTAGACTTATAAAAAAATAACTTGCTTAATAGATATATAACAGAAATAACCGAATATTACCAATTCTAAAACCCAACTTTTGCTGCACCTTAGAATCGAACCAAGACTCCATTGATGAACAAATCTAGGTATACGTAGTTTGATCCTGGGTTATCCATGTCACAATATTATGTAATTGTCAGCCCGTATAAATAAAGCGAAAATGAAAATAAACAAAATTCCTAACGTACTCGAAAGAGGAAAATGATAATAAAGATAATATTATTATAATATTCGCTCCTACAAAGTTTCGAAGTACAACCTTAGAGCGAGAAAATACTCCGAACATTTTCCGTACCCACGTAATATTTGAGACATGGTATTGATGGAATGTCGTGGGCGTCTTTTGTTTTTTTTTTCGCTCTCACAAACTAGTCTGGCAAATTATAAATCGATAAAAATATGATTAAATACGGTAGTTGACAACTAATCAAATTCATTACTTTCGCGATAACAGTATTTCACTGTATTTTATCTAATACTAATATTATAAACAGGAAAGATTATATAGACGTCAGCACATCAAGCTACCATAATCTGTCCGGTGAACGTAAGCTATGTTTTATCCAGGTACGCGAAAAAGTTCCCCGGTGTCGCGGGAGAAACCACGAAAAATTGCTAGTTTATTATATCTTGTTCTCTGTTATCGTTATTATTATCCCACTACGCTCCTACACTACTCTCCTATGCTCTCGTGTCAATAATGTGTCTGATATTTTTTTCAAACAAAGGAAAGAATAATTTTTCCATCGTATTATAAGAATATTGCTCGCTCGTGTTTCTCTTTATTTGTTAGTACGGATATAAATTCGATATGAATAATCTACCCACAGACGTGCTAATTAGACGTTATGATTAGGTTTATGCTGGATATGTTTTTATTTATTTTGATATCAATTATGTACTAACTAGCAATCAGCCTTGGAAGCGTACAGTTAGAAATTATAGATATAAAAACCATTTCTATGTATAAAAAATCTATAAGTGAAAACCGTAATAAAATTTATTTATTTTTTGGTCTTACCTTTTTGGTGAATGAACAAACAGACTTTTAAAATAATCCTTAGTAATAATATTAAATTATCTATACTAATATAATAAAGCAGAAGAGTTTGTTTGTTTTTTTGATTGAATGCGCTAATCTTAGGAACTACTGTTCCGATTTGAAAAAATATTTCAGTGTTAGTTAGCCTATTTATTGAGGAAGGCTTTAGGCTTATTTATCCGTGAGTGCGGAAAAGTTTGCATCAGACGCCGTTACAAACGCAAGCGATAGCGGAAGCTATTCAATAAGAAACTAGTTTCCTACTATCATGAACTAACATTATTTTTACGATCTTAGAAAATTTTTAAAAGCCGTAATCTTAGGCCGGTTACAGACCCACAAAGTTACGTAAACATATTTGGGTGCATCATATCAAGGCGACCAGTTTCGTTTGTAGGTCGCCATAACTTGAGGAGCTTTATGAGGAAAATATTTAAGAAGAAAGCTGCATCGATCGCTTTGAATTGATCGATTGTTTCATTTATGGTATAATACTTGACATTTTAAAAGGGATTTTAAATTTAAAATATATTCGTAAAGGTTGGTGTAGTGTATTGGTAGCCTACTGGTTGAAACACCAGCTTCTCAAGTATGAATTTGATTCCAGGTCAGGCCTACCAATCCATTTCTAAGTTATAGGTACTTCCTAAGTATATTTTGGATATCAATGACTGATTAAAGGTGAACAAAACATCTCGAAGAAACATGGATTATAAAGTCTGAAACCCATATCCAGCAAGCGTGGTTATTAACGCTCATTCCTTCTCCGTGTGGAGAAGGAATGAGCCTCCGAGGGGAGGCCTGGTATCCAGCAGTTGGACGATAAAAAGGATGATGGTGAAGGTTGGATTCTTAGTATGAATTCTAAGCGATTCCAATAAAAGTTGCTATGCGATGTCGATCAAAGAGGCAGTCAATAAATATAATAGTCATAGTGTAATAGTAGAAGTTTCAGCACATTAGAACAGAACAGAACAGTGCCCAATCAAAAATAGCAACTGTACCACTAGACTAAAAAGGTGTAGGTACACATCGACCCACAAAAACTTGCCTATTTGATCACTCAATGAAGTTCGTGACTTTTCGAATTTGGGTCGGAGACAAAGGCAACATGTTTCATAAAAAAAAACAAAAGAATGATGTGTCGTTTCTATTTTCAAACAGCGTTTGCGACATCTCGCTAAAGATTATTCCCACGAAGACCAAATATATTGATCTGTTTTGAAAACGTTTTCTCATTTTTACCACTGGGCACCAAAATTTAGGACAAAATAAATTAAAACAAGAAAATAATCTTCAACTTAGTTCCGAAATTATTTGTTTGAATTTGGTAGGAAACATAAAAAAAAATGTTAAAAGATTGCATTTAAATTTGTAATTTGATTAGTATTTAGGTACCATTAAGAAAAAAGTAGTATTCATAAATATTTAGATCAGAAAGAAAACTAATTTATTAATTACATTTAAAAATTACATAAACTAACTTATTTTCAAAATTTTCCTCCCTTATTCGGTATTTAACTTAAAAGTAAATACATAATAAGCTGGAGCTCGCGGGAATAAGCCCAAACTAAAATGTCTAAAAGTCACGTATTGACAAATTGTATGAAGAGAGAAAAAGATTAATTTGACAAGGTTCTATTGTCGGATGTTTTACGAAATAGAAAATAAGTATGTACAAAATGGCGGATCGACGTATGAAGAAATTGGGAATAGAATACATATTGTATGTCCTCCGATATTGCGTAAAGGCGACTGCCTGTTGACTATAAGGCTATAAACTAAATTGACTTCGTAAAAATGTTTTACACGAAAATCCTACAGGTTGATCGTGAACATTCTAGAATAAAAGGCGAAAACAGATATTTTTCTGACTGTAAGCAAAGGTTTGCAAACAGAAACAATTTCCAATTTGATTATACTAGTGAATTCCTGGAAACCGTTCCATAGTGCTCAACGACTTTTCTTCTTTTGTTTTTATTAATAAATTCGTCACTGCTCTGCATCTGTTATGTTGGTATTATCTGCTGGTTTTTTTTTATAATTTTGAACACGTGCATCTGTTTCGTTTGCTTTTCCATTATTTTAGCGAACTATTTTTATAACTCCTAAAAATACACTGTGAACCGTATTGACGTAATCAATTTTGTTGTTAATAAATTAAAAGATTTTGTGCCAAATTAAGGCACACTGGGTGGGAATAGTTACGGGAAAATTTTATTTTGTTAATGTATGTATGTAATTTCTAACATAGAGCTTAAGTAAATTGTTACTAACACGATTATGGATTCTGTCAAAAATAAATGGTTTATTATATTATAAGACCTCTGTGCGCACTACTGACTGATATTGGTCCAGAAAATTGGATGAATATAAGTCACAGCCTTAGTAAGAGCATTCGCTTTTGATCAATATCTACATAGCTTATGTATATAGGTAATTTGACTGCCTCGTTGGTCTAGTAGTCGCAAGGCGTGACAGCTGTGCACGGGATCTCGGGTTCAATTCCCGGGTCGGGCTAAAATCGCTTTGTGGGTTTTGAGAAACTTTTATAAAGCAGCCCGGAGTCTGGAACTTGATGATTGCTTCACCCGTGCATCAGAGAGCACGTAAACAAGGACCGACGTCCTGCACCCGATCTCTCTCCGGTCGTGCCGGATTGCAGCAACTATCCTATGTTTTTCTTTCCATACCAAATTTTACCGAAATCAGTCCAGCTTGCGAAAAAAGTTACTCAAGCAATTTCTATTCGTGTTTCAGAAACTTTCCTTAACAACAATAAACACAAGACAAGACCCACTTTCCTGTTATCGTTTTTTTTTTATTTTTTTTTATTACATTACACAAAGCCTATTAGTACAAAAAGACTTGATGTGCAGCTGACAGCCGTTATTCATCGTCACTTCCTATGTCGATGGTCATTGAGGAGAAAGTGATGTCTCAGAGCGAGACGGTACCTACGTCTGTATAGAAGTGAGCGAGATGGCAATAGCGGTTGAATCACGTGCCGTTTTAAGATGTAAGAGTTCCGTGTGACGGGCGCTCTCTTTTGGATGAAATGTAGCAGTACCTACGTGTTGGTGAAGTTAGTGAAATATTTAAATTGTTCATACATAGTTTACTTCAGATTTTATACATACAGTCAAAATAATACTGTAACGGGTTATCTTAATAACTGTGAAATATATTATATTTCATAGAGTTTGTTTTTCTCTGAGTGAAATCATAAAAATGTAATTTTATATTATATTGTATAAACATGAAATATTAAATGTTTTGGTTCGTTACTATATCGCCTCAGGCAAAAATCATGTAGTGACAGAAATTAATAAAATTTATAAAACAAATATCAAATAATTTAATATTTTTTTATCGATATGAAACTGCTAATTAAAATAACTTAAAATCATAAATGTCATTTCTGAAATAAATGTTACACATAATAAAGTATTGTGATTAAAATAATTAAAAATAAACTTCCTGTTCATGACATAAATGCATACGTGCATAACATTTACAAGATAAAAATATAATGATAATGAGATAATCGGACCCACCGCAAACTCCACACGATAAAACTAAATAATAATATTTATGGGCGAAATAATGCGGTAACCTGCCAGGGGTAAGACTGGTTGTCGGACTTTCTGGCTTCTTACTACCCGTAATGACTGCCAAAGATACAAGAGAGCCGCAACACATCATTTTAACGTGCTTTCCTAATAATGAAGAAACTGATCGTGACAAAATGCGCCAAGCTCTAACTAACGCAGGCTTAGCATGGTGATTGGATATCTATTCTGTAAAGAAAAGACAAAGCTCTTTCTGTCAATGTCAATCAACATGTCTTTTGCCCTGAGCTTTTGCCAGAGCATGGCGCGACCTGTCAACTCGCATATAATCACATGCAGACCTATGTCGATCGAAGAAAAGAAAAAATTCTCCGAAAAATGACAAAAGAAATCTTACGTCAATCTGTCACTTTTCTGTCATTGAGTCCATTCTCCGGTAGACGAAACTTGTTTCTACGTTTGCCATGCTAAACCTGCAGAAGCTATGTAGAATCTTTTTTTTTAACCATTTGAGGAAATCTCGAGGGCAAATACATACATTTATAAATAGAACGAAAGAAGGCGGAAAAAAGGGTTGTATTAAATCATTTTTGTATTTCATCTCCTGAAGGTATATTAGATCATCCTGTTTTGTCAATGAATAAAAATTTGTGAATAAAGGGTTAATCTTTCCTTATCCAGTTTCTTCTATGCAATAAGGTACACCGTATATTATTATCACAGTTTATTAGTATCGGGAAAGTTATATTTTAAGCTACCTTTTAAGCTTAGGACAGTAAAATTTATTATTTATTAACGCTCAACCCTTCTCTTTGTAAGAGGAGGCTTGTGCCCAGCAATGGGACACAAAATTTTTTGACTACGAAGGTAGAATTAGCTGTCCATATTCCAAATAGGATTTAAAATTATGGAATTATATACCAATTTTGAAAGAATTTCTAGTAATAACTATGAACCTAATTAACTATTTTCTTGTCATTCCATATTTTATAGAACCCACAATTGACTAAAGTAATAATATAAAAAAAGAATATCCTAAATATAACCCCTTTGGCGTATTTCTGAATGACGTACCCTTAAATGAAAAGGTGGCAAAGGGAAAATCTCCGTAACAGGCCCAAACATGGAATGTTCCTCTTGTTAAAGGCAATTTTCCTGACCCTTGTCATTCAGTCAGTATACGGCTATTTTCCGTAGCCGATGAAATTTCCCGTGAATTCTCCCAAAGGAGACCCCTTAATGGTATAAATAATCACGTGTATGAATGAATCAAATAATCTTATATATTTTATATTACTCTGTGTTTCAGTCATAATTATTTTTATACTTTATTTATATACATAACCAGCTTTTATAAAATAGCTTTTCAACCTTATTACAATACAGTAAGGTTAATATTCATTGGTAAAATTTGACAGATTAGTGTAGGTTGACCTGCTGACGTCTATACTTCAAACACATTTGAGTTTCACAATAATTTTAACCTGAGTGAACGGCATGAACTTTCATGAATAAACTAATGGTGTGTTAAGATTGGTGCTTATTCTAAGAGCAGTGCGTTTAAAAGGAACCTGTGACCTCTAAGGCGGATCACACACGACCCACGGGATAAGCACGGAGATTCTATCTCTATTCTTGTCTTCTACCAGAAGACAAAGACATTCGATAGCAACGGAGCAGTAGATAGTTTAGTTTACTTAGCCAAAAAATGATTCAAAAATCCACTATTTTTCACACGCTTTTCACGTAGCGTAGCTCAAAGGAACATAATATACATATGTTTTTAATCTGTAGGGTATTAATTTAGAAATAGTATTTGGCATTTCACACTAGAGAATTATTTCGGCATACTCAGCATTGTCGAAGAAAAAAAAATCTTTTCTATGTGTCAAAAGAATTATTTCTTCAATCTGTCATTATTTCCATTCGTACACACGTAAATGTCGGTCCTGCGCCTGATCTCTCTCCGGTCGTGTCGGATTGCCGTTCCATCGGACTATGAGAGTGAGGGAATAGAGAGTGCACCTGTTCTGTGCGAATGCTTTTGCACTATAAAATGTCCTGCACAGCTGGCTGATCCCCATAAAAGAGAACGGCCGCCGTAGCCGATAATCGGCCTGGATGCTATTACTCATGTTCACATACCAGCAGAAGTAGTTAATAAAGAAAATGCAGAATGGTATGTGGTTGTGTGATAAACACCTAAAGAGACTGGCCATCAATATATTAGTTGTGGACACTAATGAAGTAATGATAATATTAATTGCCAGTTTTATTACCTAACCATAAACATGACATGTTTATATTAACTGCATAAAATTTTATTTGTCGTCACATCTGCTATTCTATTGTTTATCTTAATTTAATATTTCCAAGTATTATTAAAGAGAAAGTATTGGGATAGGTCAGTTACATGCACGATAATGACTTAATCAGACGAGGTTTTTAATATGTATTTAAGATATTTTATAAAAAAAATGAGTTAGGCTAGAGCATTAACACCAGATTCCAGCCGAAAAAAGTCCAAAACTGACCCAAATCCTTTAGAGGTAGAGACCATCTTATATAGTCAGCGCGACGTTTTGTTTCGTTTTTTGCAGTAATGACCGAATCGTGCCGTGCGCGATCTTTCGAAGTAGGCACCTATAGATTTAGTACACACCGTGTGTTTACGGGGTCTTCGAACAACTGGAAACTTTGCAAGCAAATTACAAATTACGGGTTACAGTCCATCAATATCAACTATTTATAGAGCCCCAATATTCCCTTGTAGATTTAACAATCAAAAATGTTTAACGAAATACTTCCGACTTTCTACCATTTTGGTAGGTCAAAATCCGGAGTCACTATACTCAATAATGAGTGACCGATTAATAAGAAAGATAAATTATTTTATATGCTTAATAATTAATGTTGGCCGTAGTTAAACAATAAAGATTTCATTGAATGAGCAAGTCAGGTGAAAACAACTATATTATTTTGCTATAACACAATTACTTTTCATTCTATAACAATACTCCTAAAACCTAAACAAAATGACGGTATTTCAAGTTAATTGTAAAATGTAATTAAAATAAAATAAATGAACAATTTAATTAGTTTCGATCTAATAAACATAAAAATCGCTTGTTCTTAGTTAATTATCTCGGTTCTTTGTGTGTGTGTTTTAAAAAGAAATTGAACATTCATTTGGATTTAAAATATTCTATATATTATTCATTGTTACAAAGCTGAATAGTTTTTTGTATGTTTGTTTGTCTTGTAAAACTAATACAGATCAAATAGCACTATCTTTTTTGCAATGAATTTGTATCAAAATTAATTAATCATTATCATACGATTGTAGAATGATTCATAATTACTGCTTTAACAAGCGCAAAACTCACCTCCATTAAAAACAAATGAAATAATTTATATTAAAAAAAAATAGAAAGATTTTAATCAGAAAGAATATTGTTTAACAATGTTAACCAACTTATTCGCAATTCATTTAGAGTTTAATAATGAAGTTACGTCTGATTATAGATAAGTATTTTAAAGTACTATCGTTAACGTTACCCGACAAATCGGAAGTTTATAAAGTTGGGTAACAGACTATTATGAGTTGTTGGCAAAGTTGTGAAGCAATTCTCCTCCATATTGAAATGGATTTTTCCTTCAGTTCCGTAATATACAGAATTTAGTATGTTAGTGATATGTACAGACGCCAGCACATAAAGCTACCTGAAACTGTCAAATTTTCCCAATCAACTTTGTACCATATTATGCTTCAGCAAAAAAGTTGAAAATCAGTTAAGGGAATTTGACAGGTTGTAGTAGCTTGACGTGCTGGCGTCTGTACTAAGGACCAATATAAGGTAATATTTTTCAATAATTATGTATGCATATAGGCTTACAACTAGGGGTATATCAAATACAAAATGATAAATCACTTTTATTTTAAAAGTACAAATATTGTTAGTTTAATTAAGTTAACAAACAAAACCAATGAACTGAAAAAAAATTAATATCATCCGAAAATCAATTTCAATCCTCTTTATAATTTGACCAAACACGACAAAAACACAAACGTTCAATTTGAACTAATTATTAGGTACAATATCGTCCCCAAACTTCGAAATATGAACACAGCAATTTCAGTGTGAAAATTTTAACGAATATCATTGTATTTTCAGTTACAATTCACGAAATGGAAGGTAGCCTACATTTTGACATATGGGGAAGGAAGCTTTACAACCTCACGAAGACAGACAGCTTAGAGCTACACTTAAACTTGTGAAAAGCTATTTACATAGAGAACGTAGGTACTTGTGTTTCATATTCACATTTCAGCTTACGACTTCCTAACTATATTATGTCGAGTGTATTCGAATAACCTATGTTTTTTTAATTTAATGTCGTTGTCGATAAGTTCTGTGCTTCGGATGGCACGTTAAACTGTAGGTCCCGGCTGTCATTGAACATCCTTAGCAGTCGTTACGGGTAGTCAGAAGCCAGTAAGTCTGACGCCAGTCTAACCAAGGGGTATTGGGTTGCCCAGGTAACTGGGTTGAGGAGGTCAGATAGGCAGTCGCTCCTTGTAGAACACTGGTACTCAGCTGAATCCGGTTAGACTGGAAGCCGACTCCAACATAGTTGGGAAAATGCTCGGGAGATGATGATGTCGTTGTCGCTAAGTTGATAAAATTTTGTCGTTTTAATTACAGTAATATTGCAAACTGTTACAAGGTAAAAATTTCTCAGTATACTTATAAATTCTGAGGGATAATATTTATCGTTTTCTTTTTTCTTAAACACCCAACCATCATAATATGCCTAGCTCCCGGTCTAGGAAGAACTCACTCAAGGTCACCCATCCACGGACCGACCGCACCAAGCGTTGCTTAATATTATGATTGATCTATCCGTGCGTCCACTCTAACCAAGGGGTATTGTGATGTCCGGTCAACTGGGTTGAGGAGGTCAGATAGGCAGTCGCTCCTTGTAAAACATTGGTACTCAGCTAAATCCGGTTAGACTGGAAGCCGACCCCAACATAATACCTATGTAGTTGGGAAAAGGCTCGGGAGATGATGATGATCTATCCGTGCGGCTGATACTTAGCCACGAGCTTCTCTTTAAAACCTAACCAATTAAGGAAGTAATTTAATTTATTTTTAAAGAAGTCTATGACTTAGTAACAATACGAATTACATAATAATTTTAATTTAAGAATGCACAAAATTATGCCTACTCAAAAAAAAAAAACAGTAATTTGATACAGTTAAAGGCCTGATTCTACATAATATTTTAATATCAATACTTTCTCTTTTTTTACACGTCGAAATAAGTGCAGAGGCAATCAATGTCAGATGCAGTCTTGATAAAAGAATTCAACCTTATTTATGAATGCACAAAACTGGGTGCTCGTGTTTGTATCACTTTCTTTTGCGGAAATCTGTCTCAATATTACGGCACGTACGTGCTTCTGACTGTCCGTGTTCATTTTTGTGATCATGGTTTCCTGGTGATGAGTCGTCATTTTTTAAGTACAGACGCCAGCACATCAACGATCGATCGATTTTCAACTTTATCGCTGAAGTGTATGGTTCTAAGTTGATTGTGGAAATTTGGCAGTTCCGGATAGCTTGATGTGCTGGCGTCTGTTCTTAAGAGTAGATATAGCACGTAATTACTCTCTTACTGACTCTCTTGCCAGCTTCATCCGTTTTTCTAATGGAATTACTACAAAAAGTAGACTGATGTACTCGTATAGTAAGTTACTGCCAAGTTTTATCGAAATCCGTTCAGCCGATCGAACGTGAAGAAGGAACAAACTTACACAAAAACTTTCTCCTCTATAACATTAGAGTGAAATGTGATGGCTGATATATTTCTCTATGTATTGAAGGATCCTCTTATATATTTTATATACTTATTTGGTATCTTATAATAATAGTAAGTCAAATGTGATGTATTTTCATGGTTTTTCTGCATGAGAGTAGAAAACTTAGAAACTCCAATTTTTATTTGCCAAAAAGCCATCGAATAAAAGCTTACATACGCGGGCCAAAAATGTATTGACAGACAAGAATCAGTGTAAATATTAAAATTTCTTATTTTTCTTAAAACATTTTGAAGCGCAGGCATCAAATTACAGTGCACCTGTTTGAATCGGAAGTTTGCGTGTTCATAATTTGTGCCTTATCTCAGTTAGGCGAAATCGGAACAAGAAGTTGGCGTAATCTTCGCAACGATACTTCTAACGTAACAACTACACACTCTTTAAGTGAAAGTTGTACATATAAAAAGTTGTAAGCGTACAAGAATATTGATACTTAAAAAAATATTCCGTCCATTATGTTAATTTGTGTACTTTCAAAAATCTCTACCGTACAACCAGTACTGTTGACGAATTTAATTGTACAGCATAGTATTGAAGGTATTGATACTCCTTGTGGCCATTGCTAGCCACATACATGAATCTGAAATATTAATAGCTTAAAAAAGCCAAAATATCTACCTACTTACAATTCTATGCTTCGATATTTAAAAGAATCAAATCGCCTCATTAGTTAGTAGCTAGTTTTATAAGAGAAGTTTGTATCGATCGTTCTGTTTTCAATATAATACAATTAATATACATAATTATGTACAATATTCTTGGTACAGACGCCAGCACATCAAGTAACTACAAACTGACCAATATCCTCATTCGACTTTCAACTTTATCTGAAGCATGTGGTTCAAAGTTGATTGCGAAAATTTGACAGTTTTGGTAGCTTTATGTGCTGGCGTCTAGACATTGTGCAACCCCTTCATTTCCAATTAGGCTTTTATTCCTTTCTTTTATTATGTTTTAAATAAAAAGGATTACGAAATATGTATATCATACAATTTTATGTATCATTAATTGACACAAAAGTCCCAGTTAACAAAATTTACGCGAAATATTCTTTGAAACGATCTTGATACTTGGGTTTTCATAACTAAAATTTATTTGAATTTTATTATATCAGTTTCGGCTTTGAAAGTCTGGGTTAGAAGTTAATTGATTACTCGGTTAGAAATAGGGTCAAAGATTTGAGTTAAGCTTCTTTATCATCTGTCTTGTCCTTGGACCAATGTTAAGTTATAGATAAAGGGTCCACTGAGATAGATTCTTAAGAGAAGATTTTTTTTGTCTTAATCGCAAAAGTGGCTTTAAATTACCCTGGAATTTAATGGATAAAATTATAAGAAAAGTATTTTCTACTATATTTTACTAAAATTTACAAGAAAATAATTTTATCCATTAAATTAAATAAATTTCACACAGGTAATCTTTTTTCGATACAAAACAGACATAGGCGTATGTCTGAGTGCATCTAAGCGAAGTAACTTTTTTGCTAAGTTTTAGGCGTTCTTGTTACGGAAAAAATGCTTATTTTTACATCAGAAAGAAAAGCCGAAGGTGAAATATTTCGTTAAATGTTTAAATTACAAAAAAAATTGCTCTGATGCATAAGCTATATTACTGTCAAGTTTAATCAAATCCATTCAGTAGCTTTTGCGTGAGAGAGTAACGAAAATCCATTGATACATCCTTACAAAGTTTCGCGTTTATAATATTTGAAGGATACCATTACTTATCTAATAAAACTAGTCATTTGTATTCATATAAATCAAAAAGCCTACCCAATGATTGCCTTAATAAAACATTATAACAGCATCCATCAATCAATGCCCTTATCCTTTCGCAAAAACGAAACGTGGTTCAATCGTAAAGCGAAAATCAGCGGAATTTATGCAAACTCAATATCTGCTCAATGGAGCCTACCATTGAAATCTTATAACCTACTTATAACTTTTGCGTGATAATCTCGATTTTCTTCTGTAAAGTTTACCTCGATTTCTATGAAAAGTTTGTCTTTGGTATCGGGATTGCGGAGGATAAATTTGAAATTGAGTGTTTCACCAGTAAATTCCGTATTTATTTATAGATTGCTGGCTTATTGTACTTTGATAGAACTTTCGCACGCATCAGGAAAATATTCGGATAAAATTCCGAATGTCTCATAATCTGTTCGTTCTTTTTTTGAAAGCGTAACAGATTTAAAAAGTTTTAATTAACGGCCTATATTTACATCACATTAAAAAATGAAATAGATTATCGTTTTATTTTTTTACCTACATAGAAGTTCAAAATTAATGAAAAAATTTCCTCTTACAATTTCACTCCACAATCCACGAGGATACATATTATATGTATGGTTTAGAAGGATTCACTACCGGAACAGTTAAAATTATCATCAGGCTTTATAATATTATCCCTTGCAGGGTACAAGCCTCTTCTTATATGGAGAAGGAAGGTGTATATCACCAAGCTTCTTCAAAGCGTATTGGCGGTTTCAAACTTTACAATTCCGGATTTCCTAAAAATGTTTTCAGTCACCTTTACGCAGTGATTGAAGTCCAAGATTGTATCAGAATTATACGTACTTTCTTGAATTAAAATTTAGAAAAAAATCTTGCAATCGAACCCCCACAATCGTACTTGAGAAGCATGAGCTTTAACCACTTGACCATGATTTTTACCAGCAAAAATAAATATTAGAAGTTAAACCGTGAAGTTAATAAATGTCTGTGAAAATGATAGGAAAACACACTTATTGACAGTGAGGCCAATCAGTTAATTAGTACTGAATACACTAATTGATCTATTGTATGGAATAAAGTTATTTGTTCTACTAACAACCGGGAATGGTAAATAGTAATATATTCAAAATAGAAATTTAAATAAATCCTTGTACTAAGCTAACAATTAATCCAATTTGAAGTCTATATTTGAAGCCTAAATTAATAACCAACATTTTCCTCTCAATTAAGTCTGAAATTGATTATCATTTAGGACAAATACCTACTCATATAGAGCCTTTTGTAATAAGCTTTATAAATCACGATGAGTTTATATAAGAATCGTATTTAGCGTAATTAATAAAACATCAATTAATAATTTGTCTCCAAATTAGTTTGGTAAATTTGTGACTGTTGATTTTATTATGTCGATCCGAAAATTTGCATTTTTGACATCTAAATAATTATAATTGCATAGCCAATCAAAAAAATGGATAGGAAATAGAATAAAATTTGAGTTTTGAGTTCAAGTTCATTGATTCCAATTTGTTGATTTTGCATAATTTTTGAATAAAATTATGCTCGTTGTATAATTTTGCGCGCGAATTATGATAATCTAATTTTTGACAAAATAATTTAGTCAATTAAAGAAGAAACACGATTTTTATTTAAATAAAAAAATATATAAATAAAAATTATAAACGAACTCACCTAAAAAATCCTATCAACAGAAGAAAAATCGAACTCTGAAAAAAAAACTTCACGAAAATACTTTCGCAACACTATCACTCCCGACTCCCGCGCAGCCAATGCGCCGCGCTTGCCAAATACGACTGCGCGGACGTCGGTCGCCGAAACTTTACGACAACTCACCTTCACGTTGCCAAGGGTGGGTCTATGTGTTATGTACCATTTTCACACTGATTATTCTTACGTAAGACAATTAAATGAATGGTACGATGCTGTGTTTTCTTTGCTATAAGTATCTGTTCTTATGTGAGTGCGATATTTTTTTCGGAAGTCCTCATAACGGAAAATCTGTGCAACAGTCTATATTATAAAATTTTACTCTTAGATAATACTGTTTCAGATACTAATCTTTGGCAGACGTTACGGGTAGTCAGAAAGTCTGACAAACACTCTTGCCAAGTGGAATCGGGTTGTCCGGTTAACTGGATTGAGCAGGTCAGAATGACAATTGCTCCATGTAAAACACTGGTGGTAAGCTGAATTCAGTTAAAGTGAAAGTCGACCCCAACATAGCTTGGGAAAAGGCTAGGCAGATAATGAAAATTGTTTAAATGTATTTTTACTCGTTTCAACGCTTGCTGATTGAATAGTCTAGTCTAGCATTTTTTTTTGTGCGGAAAATATACATGTGAATGTATAATTAATTAATAGCTGCTTACTTTTAAAGACTTGCGGAATAAGTCCTCATTATAACTGATACCTAATAAAAAAATGCTTAATTCAATGTAGATCATCAATCACACGTTACGTATGCATTTCATAGAAAATAAAAAAATCAAGACTGGTTTTACTATTTACGAATATCTAACTGGTTTTAAGTTATCACAACTCGCCAGCTGATTCTAAAGCTTTTTATAATTTCAGCTTGCATTAACAGCAGCTAACTGCTGTTAGGCGGATTACACACTCGCGACGCGTTAACGTCGCGCTTGGTCGAATTTTATAGCATCGTTGTTGAGAATAACGAGTTGTAAAAGGGACGTTAGCGCGCATTTAAGAGAGCACGTGGATCCGTTTTGTGTTCACTTCGTGTGTAATATGCTTTATGATGTAATGTTATGTGATTTTTTTTGACTTTGATTGTACTTCTACTTAATAAATAGGATGTTGCCACACTAACAATAAGGTGTATTAATTATGTGTCATGATTTTGTCATTTTATTTTGTTATGACGTCTTGCAGTTCAGCCTAGGAGGCCGTGTACTGCTTAACCAGGCTTTCCTGTGGATTCCTAAAGGTTTTTAGGCCTCCAGCCAGGGGCGTGATTTTGTCAGATTTCAGTTATGTATTCATACAAAGCTTCGTTGACCTTCTATAGTGTAATAATGGAGACAAGTTAGTATAGCGCCTTCTTTATCGCACATTGTCATACAAATGACAAGGACAAAAAAACTTTTTTAGGTTCAGGTCATATTTATACCACCTTTGACGAATCCAACCTCACTCTCGATGTGAGTAATAATTAGTCTTTTGCCTTTTCCTGTAACGAGAGTATAAAATAGTTATAAAACACGTTTTTCAACAGTGAGAATATACCAATAATAATAACAATAGATGTAGCGCACCTGGGCTAGTTTGCTATGCAAAAATTGGGAAAATGTATTTTTAGACAATGCTTATTTATGACAAAAGAACAACAAATGGGTCATTAGCAAACCTGCGCGCTTAAAAATACACACCTGAAGGTGTTTTCAAGCCAGTCGTTAATCCATTAATAAAAGCGTCTAGTCTTATAGTCACGTGGCGACTACCGAGCACGGGGTCTCAAGTTCAATTTCCAGGTCTCGACAAAATTGTTCTGTGGGTTTTAATCAACTTTCACAAAAGCAGCTCGGAGTCTGGAAGTGAGTGATTGATACACCCGTGCATCGGAGAGCACGTAAATGTTGGTCCTGCGTAAGGTCGTGTCGCATTGCCATCGGCTTAGGAGAGTGCACCTGTGTCTGCGAAAATTCTTATGAACTATGTCTCTCTGTCTGATTTTCTTAGAGAGAGCATTCACCATCGCCGATAACCGAATGCCATTATCATTAATAAATACTAATAAATTTCATCTTCATTGTTATAACACGGAACTTTTTCCATTGTTCCTTACCATGTACCTATCAATATTTTTTTATAAACATACATGCAAATAAAGAGAGACCACTCATACTATATTTGCATACAAGCCACCACGAGTATGACAGGCCATTTAAATTTTAACTAAAGTAAGAACGTTCGCAACTGAAGTCAAAGTTTTCCCTATTGGAAACTGTGGAAAGTAAACACTATATTGGACACAAAGGTCCTCGAGTGTGTATGTTTGGCACACAACGCTCGGCTCTCAACGTTATGCAGTCGCCTCTTGTTTGTTCCGTCGGCCTCCTGCGACAAAATTATGGTAAAATTCATTGTTAATCCGGTTTGCTCGCATCTTGGGATAAATTCTTATAACGTATATTTATGTACATACATAGTTGCCTGAAATTAATGCCTTTTATTAACAAATATTAAGTTATAACAATAATCAGGACACAAGATAATACAGCAAGTATTTTGTCTCCATTGCTCATTTTACCGTCAAAGCGAAAAGAATAAGACAACAACTTTTTTTTTCTGGGAAATAATCAAATGACCCCTCCCGCTAGAGGGAGTGTCAGACT
This sequence comes from Heliothis peltigera, assembly GCA_958496145.1. NCBI lineage: Eukaryota > Metazoa > Arthropoda > Insecta > Lepidoptera > Noctuidae > Heliothis > Heliothis peltigera. The sequence continues at coordinate 11,216,101 of OY292327.1, read as the reverse complement.
CTTACTGACTATACCCACTATTTTCCTTCTGCCCTGTGTTCCAGGGCCACGGTATCTCTTACAAAAAAACCGCAGCTCAAGCAGACCCTTGTCCTAAGTAATAAGACAACATATAACTCCCATTCCCAACAGGATATTTTAATTGATAACACAAATTCAGTATGTAAACTAATAATACAATATTGACTATTAATAATAGTCTCAAATGCTAGTTAACCACTTGAATTAATAAGCTAGGTATTTAATCCGATCCAGAGTATATATATAACGTTAATCCGATCCCAAAACTAAACAAACCCGAACCGTGATTTATTTGAGACCTTTAAGCAAGTTGCTAAGTTAATTTCACTTCAGATAGTATCTTTCATTAGAAAATTAGACAAATTACCATTTAATTAAGGAATTAACTTTTTGATGAGCGAACTGCTTCGTACAAGTTTATTATTTTTTTTCTTTGTTAATTTAGATACAAACAATCATAAATCGCTGATCATTTTCATCACTGTGGAAATGTACGCAACCATATCCTATTTGTTTCAGCCGCTTCCTGAGGGAACAACTACCTGCACCCAGATAAAACATGATATAAGCTAAATGACTGCCAACTTTCATCAAAATTCATTGATTAGTTTTTACGTGAAAGAGTAACAAACATCCATTCATCCATAGAACCATACTTACGAACTTACGCGTTTATAATTTTGGGGATATAATAAAATAGGGAGGATAATTATAATCGTAGTTTAAATGGTATCTCTTGTCATGTAAAATAATCGCACATATACCAGTTTCATGTATAAGGTAAGCTAACGCCAAGGATCACTTGAGCACAAATTATGTCTCTAGATGTAATCATATGACTTTAATCAAAGTCATTAGAGCACGCCACACAATTTGCTAAATAATAGCCTAACGAATATTACGAAGATTTTACTTCACTTATTACTTAAATTACGTAAAAATAAAGAACATGCGCTTAAAATAGAAGTAGAAAGTTTTGAATGTTAAAGTTAAATTCATAAGTAGGATAAATTATGAATAAAAGATGATCTCATGAGCGATATTTCATCTTCTGTATACGTAAGAAAAAGTGACAGATACAATTATACGAGTATACGTATTAAATCATTTTTGATAGTGGTATTATCTTCCTACAATTAACTCCTGTATTATCAAAGGGTAACCAAACCTTGAAGAGCTGCACCAAAAATGGAAGGGACCTGCACAGTTGAGGCCTGCAAGGGCTGCAGAATTGTTTGCAAGATTTACCGCGGCCTTATCCCATAAAATGCCTCCAGAAGAAACAAAAGAAATAAAGAAAGCCTAAAACTGAGCTGCAGGCTTAGCATGGCGATTTTATATCTATTCTGTCAAGAAAAGACAAAGCTCTTTCTGTCAATGTCAACATGTCTTCTGTCCGAGCACGGCGCGACCTGTCAACTCGCATATAATTACTTGTAGCCTTATGTCAATAGAAAAAAAGAAAAATTACTTAAAAAAATGTCAAAAGAAATCTTACGTCAATCTGTCACTTTTCTGTCATTATATCCAATCTCCGGTAAACAAGACTTGTTTCTACGGTTGCCATGCTAAGCCTGCTGCACCCACAGCGGGTGGAGTCAATTTATGATCATCAACTAAAAAAATGGTATTTTTTACACAAATGCAAGGTATTTCTCCCCCATAAATAACCCCCGAATAACCACGTAATAGGGATGCGGATAACTAGTCAAATTCAATACTTTTATAGAACTGTCAAAAACGGTTACTCTCTATGCAATTTGTATGAAAACACCACATATGACGTCACAGATTTTTCACATCAATCCGTATACTTATTTCGATTATATCATCAATAAAAAAATAAAAACAGTTTTCGGTTCAAAACGATAAATTAAACTGACATTATTTTAAGATGCTTTACAAAATGAATCTGATAAAGTATTTTATTTATGACCACATCCCAATTGTCACAAAAAAGGGTTCCAATATTATTTGATCAAACAAATGACTCTTCCAGTCGAATTAGACCATAACAAACGCAAATTAAAGAAAAAAAAATGATAATTAAAAAGTTAAAAATAAGACGAGATGGCTGTATTTTCATATACCTATTATCTTAATTTATATTTTTGAAGAATAATGCTGTAACAAAATAATGTATTTATTATCATTGTATTAAAATCACTTAGCCAAGTTTTACTTAAAGTGCTTTTCAGCTATTGTTTTCGCATTTTGATTTCTATTTAAGTCATTAAATAAAATTAAGTCGTCATTAATTTATCTGAGTTCAAGTTTAACCCATTCAGATGTTAATTTACTCGAACAGATAAGATTGATTTAATCAAATGGACTTTTGAATTTGTTTTAAGTCTTTTTATTTATCTTCCAAAATTATTGCTTCGAAGCAATTCAATCTTATTGATGTTAAAAGTTTGGTTTTCGTTTCAAACTGGGTGATATGAAAATTTGCAAAATGACCCATATTTAATTCAACATTTAATTTTAGCTGTATTGAATAATGTCGTTTCTCTCATTGCTTTTCTTATAGGGTGACTGCTTTGCACTAGGTCTTGGGTTTGAATCCCGGGTTAGGCCGAAATTTCTTTGTGGGTTTTAAAAAACTTTCACAAAAGCAGTCCTCTAGTAAGTGATTGATACACCTGTGCATCGAAGAGCACGTGAATTTCGGTTTTGTGCCTGATCTCCCTCCGGTCGTGTCAGATTGCCGTCCTCGGGCTACGAGAGTGAGGGAATAGAGAGTGCACCTGTGTCCAAATATGTGTAAATGCTTTGTGTGCAATTATATGTCCTGCGCAGCTCGCTGATCTCCTTAAGAGAGAACAGCCGCCACTGCCGACAATCAGTCTATACGCTATTATTACGTATGAAGAAGATTATTAAAAAGTTCCTCTAATGGGTGAAAGTTTAATATTTTATAACACAACTAAAAGGTAGGCAAGGCAGTCGATTCTAACGTTGAAACGTCACACTTTGATATTAAAAGTGTGGGCATTACTCAACCACACCTAGTTTTATGTCATTTTGAACTTTCATAACTTATCACTAGAGAATTGGGTGGGTACAGAAGCCGATCAACCTATCCGAATATATCAAATTTTACCAATCTAAAATAAACCTTCCAATATTGTGATAAGGTTGAAAATCTATAAAAAAAAATTTAAAGATTGAGGTAGGTTGTGCTGGCGTCTGTACTTAAACTAGGTCTAAAATAAATTCACATTCATTTGTTTAAGCATCGCAAAATAATGTCACTTAAATTTTATCATTTTGTTGGACAAAAATGATTTTGTTGTTTGTATCCGTAGGCTAAATAAGTATACAGGTCTATGTGAAAAAATTTTGATGTCATACAAATGGCGTAGAAAGCTACTGTTTTTGACAGTTCAATAAAAGAATTGAATTAGTTATAGGAAATTATCTTATCATAGCATTAGACATTTATCAAATAAGCTTATATTAATTAAGAGACTGGAAATAAACGGACTTACCTTGTTATTTTTTTTTTAAATTATTAATAACGAATAAAATATAATATAATTTTATGCCATTTTAACATAAAGAGCAGCACCTATTTACAATGTGTGAAATACTCATACGCCTATAATAAAATTCACTAATACGATTTTTGACGACCCCGATGGCGCAATGGTTACCACGCCGGGCTGCCGAGCTAAGGGTCCAGGGTTCTATTCCCGGCATGGTCGATATTTGTGTGACCAGCATGATTGTTGGCTGCAGTCTGGGAGTTATAATATGTATTTATAAATGTATATGTAGTTTATCAGTTGTGTTGGCACCCATAACACAAGCTAATCAATAGCTTACCATGGGGCTAACTGACCGTGTGTGAAAAAGATGTCCCGATGTACAATGTCCGTATATATGTACATGTTATTTAAATCTGAACTATGCCTACAGAAAAAAGTTTGATCTATTAGTTTTCATTTAACCCGCATGAAAAATAAACAGTTTGATAAAATTATTAGTTAATTCTGTTTATTCTCTATCCTATTAAAACATAGGAACTCTTATCTCCATGCAAACTTATTCATGTCGAATGTAAACACCAGCACATCAAGCTACTACAACCTGTTCTTAATAAATTTTCAACTTTCTCGCTTAAGCATATGGCTCAAAGTTGATTGCGAAAACTTAACTGTTTGGGGTAACTTGATGTGCTGGCGTCTGTATTATTGATACAGGATAAGGTTGCTACGGACTTCGTTATTGACATACCGGGCGGATTTATGGTCCTCTCTCAACGTTTATTATGGAACTATTCGCAATGAACATAAAAATACACAAGTACACACATATACAGACCCTCGCGTGAAAGATGCTATCTCACAACATACATATGTACAGACGCCAGCAGGTCAACCTAACCTGTATCTGTAAAATTTTACGAACCGAATGTTACCTTCAGTTATTGTGATAAGGTTGAAAATCTATTAAAGAAATTTTACAGATTGAGAGGTAGGTTGATGTGCGGGGTCTTTACGGCCCGAACAAAATCAATAATTCTAACCAATTACTTATATCTACGTTTTCAAACCTGAATTTTAACAAAATCATAGTTAAAGTGAAAGTGTTTGTCTGCCATTGTTTCACGGAATCTTTAAACGTTGTAAACTACGGATGTTTAATCACGCCCGTCAGTGGTGTGACGTCACATTTCTGGGAATCATGCAATTATGTCAAAGGTGCAAGGTGAAATGAACTTTGTTGTATTATGATAAAGTTCGATTTTCAATTAAAAGGATTTTGACCTTAATTGTGGAGATGTTCCTTGACCTATACAATTTTGACATAGTAATTTCATTATAGTTCCTTATTGCCAGTCGGTAACTGCTGAAGATGCCCTTTGCGAATACAAGCCCAACGGAGCAGTCAAATCCGTCTAGTCCGGACGATTTTGTATAGGCATTTTGTAAAATTATGTATGTATGATGGCACGTTTGTTATCTGTACTAATGTTATAAAGAGGTTTAATTCTTTGTTTGACGCTCCAAAACGAATTGACCGATTTGAAAAATTCTTCCTAGTCTCAGTCCCCAGAAACCAGGAGAATCTTCTACCCATTTATACTAACACCCAACATACAGTATGCAAATAGAGCTGGTATTTAAAACCATATAAACAGTTTTTAACTTGACCCCAAAGTTACTATAGACATCTCTAAAAGGTTAATTATTGTGCTCAGTTTGTAGCCACAAAGATTTTGACCGTAGATAAAATTGAAAGTACCGGACCGGAATCATAATTTTGTTTTACTTTCACAAAAGGGACCAGATTGTAGACGCTTCTGAGTCAGAATCGAATAAAATTACGATACTCAGTTTATGGGATTCACAACTATCGTTGGTATTGATTGATATGTGTTTTGTATCATCATCATCATCTCAGCCATAGGACGTCCACTGCTAAACATAGGTCTTCCCTTTAGATTTCCACAAGTACCGGTGTATATACCAGTGTTTTTTATGGCTGGTGGAATTTATGCGTTACTTGATAAACATCTGTTTGAGCTGGTGAATGAAATAGTTAATAGGTTATAAATAACAGATTAAGGTTATAATTGAAATATTTGTAGGTGTGAAATAATAAAATTACCCCTCTCATTATGTTGTCTTGAAAGGGAGTTTCAGACTGTTAATCCTATTCCCTTGTGTTCTCTGGTACACAATCCATTGTAACTCTTTTGAACATATTGAATCTCTCTCGAAAAATCTGGACCATGAAAGTCTAAAATCACCAACCCGCATTGAGCAAGCGTGGTGATTTACCGCTCGATCATTCTGTGCCAGAGGAGACTTGTGCTCAGTATCATTCTGTGCGAGAGGAGACCCTTCCCCAGTAGGGGGACGATAAAAATGCTGATAATGATGATCGAACGAGCAAGAGAACAGCCAAAAACCATCTAACCTTAAAGTTAGTGCTCAATTAAATTTATCTGAATTACAATCGTAAATCAGTGTTTGTTGCAACTTCACGCTCTTCTCACTCAAACTCAAAATCATTTATTCAAACTCGAACTTCGTTTATTCACTCGAAAGTTATCATAGATATATTATGTACAAAATAAAAACAATAAACACAATTTTTTTAAGCACAGTTAATAAGATTTGAACAAACATCATTATCAAACAATCGTATAGGAGCTCAAATTAAAAACTCATTAGACTAAAGTGGTTCAGAAGGCTGAGAATTTCTGTTGGTATAGTTTTGCAGTCGGAGATTCGTAGAAGAATTATTTAGAAATAGCATTAACCAGCAATATAGCACAATGAATTTATGTCTGATTTGGCCGAAAAGTGATTTGATGCCGACACCAATAAGATGTTCGGACGATCTAAGATCAAAGGTCTCAAATAGGCGCAGGCTGCATGACGCTATCAACCAGTCCTTTTAGGAATCAATGGGGGAGGCCTTCGTTCAGGACTCGACGACCTAAGGCTGGAAGGATAATGAAGAGGAATATATAAGGTTTGTTTCGATTTAAAATAAATTTAAAATATGTGTTCTACCTAATCATAGTAGTAATAAAGGCGAGTTGTAAAGAATTGTCTGTTTTTACAGCTATTGTTTTAATGGCTCACTAAACAATTGCAAAACTAAAATGCCTACTAGTAAAAAAATAAACATGAAGTAGTTTCAATAGCTCAATTACCATGACAACGAATCAGTTCAATTGAATGGATAAACTAATTATGATGAAAATAATTACTGAATCGTACAAAATAATCTAGTCATTACTTTCCGCTATCTGAAACCACTACGAGTAAGTAGTTTTTCTTTAGTATTTTGTTTGTAATAGAAAGGAGGATAAACTGCCTTCAAAATACACAGCAATAGCTCTTTGCGCAAATAATAAGAAGGTACTAGAATGTTCTTTTCATACTAACGGCATATTATTCTGATCTGCGTTCATCACGTGAAGTGAAATAATTCATTTGAGAATGCCATTAGAATTTGTATAGCACAGTTTAATTTGAACTTGATATTTTAAATAAAGAGGAAAAATATGATTGTTTGTTTGTTTGCCTCGAATAGGTTTCGAAAATATTGTCAAATTATTTCACTGTTGGGAAGCTACACTATCTTCGGAAGACTAGGTATGCTTAAGCGTTTTAAAAATATTGGTTACTAGGAACTACTTCCCACACCTGGATAAAAAATAACCTATGTCCTTCCTCTGACTTAAGACTATGTGTCTACCAAAGTTTATTCAAATCGTTCTAGCCGTTCACGCGTGATGACATGATCAAGGGAAATAGGGATTCATTTTTTTTACATAAATAATCTTGTTCCAGTCTTGTTAATCGTATTATTTTCCGACCGCAGACCGACCTAAAATTGCTTACTAGCTCATAATATACTAGAGGTACAAACAAAATTGATCAAGTACCTACCTAACTAGATAGGTCTGGACTACATGAATCACTAATTAAAATTTCAGTCAGTCAGCCGCGTCGGAGTCTACATCCAACATAGCATTGTATGACATCCGTTTGTTTGTGCAAATAACCTCCAAACTTGGTTTACTGTGTCGAATGTCGAAGGTCTGGTTATATTATCAGACTGTCTATTGCAAGCATTTCAGCTTATACCTGCACGAGCTTATATCTTGACTTACTTATGAACTATCTACCTATTGATGAAAAATTTGTGGTAATCCATTCAGTAGTTTTCGAGTTTGTATTATAAAATATAATACACAATTAAATGAATATACTAAGTCATGTAACAGTATTTTACCTTCAATAATGGCTATGCAATTTTGTTCGAAACATGGCGTCGCAATTTCAAACTACCTAGAAAGAAATCCTTGAAAATATTAAAATTGAAAATAAATCTAAAACACAAAAAATGCGTAGCATCTAATAAGTTACATGTCCTCCAGGTATGAACTGTCTAAGATTTTTGCGTTTTGACGTCACCTCTTGGACCACCCAGTATTTCATATACCATACAAACCTTCGCGAAACACGATAAACCCTTTCATTAAATCATGAACAAACCGCGAACAAAAATACGTAAATTTATGGTTTCACTTAAAACCAGTAAATAAATTCGAAAATACTTTCTCTTAAAACAAACCCAAGTACAATAAAAATAAACGATATAAAACAAACCGAACTCGATACTTAGGGCCAGATTCACAGGTTACGGATAGCCACTATCTACCAGATAAATTAAAAAATAAAATACAAACAGAGTTTAACTTATCAGCAACTGGTGAAACTGGCCTTTAAGGTGCTCCAAATATTTCATAATTTAAATGAAGTTCACAAAATCTTAAAGCCTTTTTTTCGAGTAAGCCGCCAACAGGTTGATGACGACCAAAATGTGAATATCATCATTCCATTGGCCACATTATGCACTCAAAAAGGCAGGAACAATTCATAAACAAGCATAATTATAACTGAGACTTGACAGAAATGGGATAGCGGCTGATTAAGTCGTTGGAATTAAAAAATTATAAAACCATCAGCGTTGTTATTAAATTGAAGAAAGCAAAAGTGAATTTGCTTTCTTATCCGCATTACATGCGCGCGGATAACCTTTTCTCAAACTATGTTAGAGTTGGCTAACAAGGCTAAGTCAATCTAATCCCACGAAAAACATTAAATGTAAAAAGGTACCAGGTCCCTCTATGCAATCTATTCACCGTAAAAAGTTTTGTGATCGCATCGTAGCCAAGTCCTGTTCACATTATTTTGTAATGATAAATCAATATTTACAGATTGTATCAATAGTTTTACTTACATTGTAATAAAAGTGCCTTGGCAATGAAAGCCTAAAGCTCTAGCTTTGTCCTAGAAAGGGCTATCTAATTGTATATCTTAATATAAATAAATTAAGTATCAAGTTGTCTGTCCGCGATCATCTTCTAAACTACTAAATTGATTTCAAATCAATCTTGTACACCGTGTGCAGTTTGATCAAACTTGAAAGATATAATTGGATTCAAAATTGGAATTTGGGCTGCTGTTGAGTTTTTATTTAAGCACACATGTAAAATTTTGTCAGCTGAACTATGTGTTATTCGCACTATACGGATTTCTCTCACCAAATGTAGCGCGGTTTTATCAAACAAAATATTTCTAAAGTTACGTAATAACACGGAAATCTTGCATTTGCCTGTTCATCATTAAGCTTTGATGACATAAAAAAATATTGTGCTGTTTCGGTTTGGAAGTATTTCGCTAGTTGCTCTAATGAGGATCATTTTAAATCACCTTTGATACACGGTTGCATAAAAATTTGACGAGAGCAAGACGGATTCTTAAGACATCGTGGGTATGAAAAGAAAAAGACCTTTACCCCCTTATAAAAAGTACCACCTATAGCTACTAGCTTTACACTATCTTTTTGAACAAAGTTAATGGCCTAATCCTATTACTTGACTGGTACTTTTTCCTATTTATCCTATTTTATAATAAGGGCGCAAATGTTTGGCATTATTTTATTTCAGCCATAATCATAATAACATTTTGCGTTAGGTCAATATTGGACCATGTCGATGGAGCACTATTTTTATACTTATTAAAGTTTTTTTAAATATTAAAATATTAGTAGTACAAATGAATACTGAATTATTATTGTGATACTATCATTTGATATGTTCAAAATATATACATATATATCTTTGCCAGTTTCTTCTTCTGGATCTATTTTTTAATCAATTATGTCAAAAATAATAGATTGGGAAATATACCAAAATATCTAATTAACTATAAGTCAGTTACAGATACCAAAATGTTGATGATTAAGATTTTCAAGAGGAGATTAAATGCGAATCAAAATTGTACTTGCCGTAATTATTTCCGATTTTCAAGAATTATTTTCAATATATTTTTCTCTGCAATCATGCTCTTTTAAAAGTATTTAAAAATCAATTATTTTGTATAGGTTATTGTTCAAACTTATATAATATAACTTTCGAGATTTTAGGTCACAAAAATGAAAGTGTTGTAGGTTGCCTTAGGCGAAATCTGTACATCGGTGTCTCATCTCTAATATATTTATATTGATATCTTGAAACAAATATTTCTAAAGTTTATTTTCTTCTTTGATCCATTAATCCTTCTGAAATAATGACAACAATTACAGATTGATGAAAAACAATTTCCAAAACGATGCCAGACGGTTTTAAGGCTTCATTTGTTTTACAGAGCCCCAAAATAATAATAGAAATCACTCTCGTAGATTATCTCCATCTGAAAATCAATAAATTATATTGTATATTTTTGTTTCGAGTGTAAGAACTTAAAATGTTAAAAATTAACTTGAACAAAACCTTGACAATGCACTTCAATTTGAACTGGAAAGCCTTGTCGACATCTTACCTTCGTTAAGGCTGATTGCACACTTACCGACTAATTTTTAGTTGGACTTATAAAAGCTATGCTTTATAAAGACCAGAATAATTTAAGGGCCAGTTTCACCGGTTGCTGATAAGTTCCAGATAGTTTATCTGGCAGATAACTTCATCCAAATTCTGTTCCATTTTTTAATTTATCTGGTAGATAGTGGCTATCCGTAACCTGTGAAAGTGGCCCTTTGTATGATAAAATCGTGACATAATGATACAAACCTACTTGATAACTTTTTCAGTTTATTCATTGCATTCACAAAGGTTAGATTTCATTTTACGAGGGCAAACTTATCACAGGCAAGTGACACAGTATTGAGATTTTCACCTCACTATACATGAAACTCAATAATACTGATCGAACACAAGTGCTTGTGTTTACTAGAATAACAAAGCACTCAATAAAGCTTTGCTTAAACCGTTTTTATCGATAAACGTATCAAGCTGCTTATATTGGGTGACTGGTAATTAGTGACCGATATTTAAACACGTGATTGTACTCATGATTACAAACAACTTTTGTTTTTTAAAACCAAAGAAATACTTTTGTTTTTTTTTATCATTACAGCAAAATTACTGACAACGCGGGCGCGGGGCCTCGCCGCTAACAGCTGAACGGGCGACGGCGCGCGTGATATTTGAATTTTGCTGTTATGATAAAAAAATATCAAAAAAAGTTTCTTCAGGAAAGTGGTTTGTAATCATGAGTACAATCACGTGTTTAAATATCGGTCACTAATTACCAGTCACCCTATATATGTAACTAAAGATCACAAGGGAATATTAGAATACAGCTGCACCAAATTGTTGAAGTAATTTGATTCCTACCAAAACTCCAACGTATATGGTCGAGTATTTGCAAGACCAACAAATCCGCAGCTCTCGAGTTCCCGAATCGATTGTTCGTCCGATTCGAGCGCGATTAATCGTACAATCGCTCGTGTATCGGTGTCCTTATCGTCTAATTGAACGCGGCCCCACTAAATACAAGTTCCGGTGTTGCAATAACGAGAGTCGAAAGCAAGTGGCATTCCAACGCCTTTCACTGGTTCATTATAAGAGCCCCTTGTGCGTTGACCGGTACTCATGCTTTGATATTGGACATCTTATTCACTTCTGTGGCCCTGGTACTTTTTGATTTAAGAGTTTTCTTAGGATGATTTTTTTTTTGCTTGGTATATGTTTTTTTAAGTAAAGCCAGTAAGTCTGACGCCAGTCTAACCAAGGGGTATTGGGTTGCCCGGGTTGAGGAGGTCAGATAGGCAGTCGCTCCTTGTAAAACACTGGTACTCAGCTGGATCCGGCTCGACTGGAAGCCGACCCCAACACAGTTGGGAAAAGGCTCGGGAGTTTTTTATGTTTTTTTTTTTAAATAAAGTAACTAATCTGTTCCTTACTGTTAATGTATTTATTTAATTTTAATGTTATGTAGGTATATACGCCAGCACATCGAGCTACAAAAATCTGTCAAATTTCGATACTAGATTTTCAACTTTATCACTGAAGCAAGTGGTTCAAAGTTGATTGGGAAAATTTGATAGTTCCGATAGCTTGATGTGCTGGCGTCTGTAAATATATTACTTATATGATATTCAGTACATTTGCATAATATTAAGAGGGAGTTTATAACGAGTAATTATCTTAATTTTACAAACCAGTAACATTTAATAAGTGGACGAAACGGACTGAAATTTTTCCCATAGGCTGTTGGAAAATATTTGAAAATACTACACATAAATATGAGTTGAAATCAGACAAAGCATTTTTTTATGCTTACAAGATACCTACAACTTTTTCTCGAGATAACTTGTATATTTCTGATATTGCTAGATTGCATTAATTCAAACTTCACTTTAAAACAATTGCCAAATTGCTATAACTTTTGCATAGATTCTATTATTTGCAAGCCTCGGCTGAGACAGAGTTTGTTTTGAAGCAAAACTTGTTAAACTTTCTAGAAATCATTTTACAATATTATTTATAATAATCAGCATGAATTTTATGTTTCTTTTACTATCTTGTTTTATTGAACTATGGTTATTTCACATTCCGAATAAAAACTATGTGTATTTACTGAAGTAATTTTTCTACATAACTAATACTGCTTACTCTACGAATACTTACATCTTGAATAGTTACTAAGTATAATACAAGACGTGGTGGCCTAGTGGTTAAAGCACAAGCCTTTCGAGTACGAGGGTGCGGGTTCGATTCCAGGTCAGGCAAATACCAATGTAACTTTTCTAAGTTATACGTACTTTCTAAGTTTATCTTGGACACCAATGACAGATTAAAGGTGAAGGAAAACATCTCGAGGATACCTGGATTTTAAAGTCTGAAATCACCAATCCGCATTGAGTAAGCGTGGTGATTAGCGCTCAATCCTTCTCCGTAGGAGAGGAGGCCTGTGCCCAGCAGTGGGACGATAAAAAGGCTGTGATGATGATGATGATAATACAAGATTGATTTTGCAATTCTAAGGACCAGTTTCACCGGTTACTGATAAGTTCCAGATAGTTTATCTGGTAGATAATTTCTTAGAAATTCTGTTCCAATTTTGAATTTTTCCGGTACCTAAATAGTGGCTATCCGTAACCGTTGAAACTGGCCCTAAGTATATGAAAATAGCTTGCATGGAGTGGAGATGTCTGATTCTGTCATCGCAAACGTCAATAGGACTACTACTATGTATTTTAGCGTATTTCTGAGTGTGAAATCATCAAATGAGAGGGTCATCAGTGAGAGGGTCTCACTGAGAGTGCAGCTGGAGGGAGTCATCATCATCTCCAGAGCCTTTTCCCAACTATGTTGAGGTCGGCTTCCAGTCTAACCGAATTCAGCTGAGTACCAGTGTTTTACAAGGAGCGACTGTATATCTGACCTCCTCAAGCCAGTTACTCGGACAACCCAATACCCCATGCAGCTGGAGGGAGTGTCAGACTCTTATTGACTAAAACCCAATTTTGTTCCATCTGTAGTTGTTTGCGTACTAGGGCTGCTTTAACTATTGCGGACAATCTTGTAGACTAAAACGTTAGTCTGATGTGCGGTTAACGACTACATTTTGACTGTTATATTATTAACAGCTTCTCTGCTGGTTATTTTTTTAACTTCTTACGAGAAATGAGAAAGCGACTATGTATTTATAAATACATCGTCACGGTTACATGACAAAATATAGAATGGTTCAAAAAAACTTTAACTTATGGAGCGGTTTATATAAATTGCTTGAATTTAACTTTTTACAAAGCGGAGTAAGAGACCATTAGCTTGATGATGTAGCGTGTTTCCAGTGTTAATAATTAGTAGTAAAGTTGCCTGTATCTGATCCCAAATAAGCAAATTAGTTGAAAATGTATTGCATAGTCTGTACAAATTGCATGTACAGACGCCAGTTCATTAAGCTACTACACACAATCTGTCAAATTTCCTTACTTGATTTTCTGATTCGCTGAGGTAAATTCTGAACATACGGTTCAAAGTTTGAACATTGGGAAAACTTAACAGTTTTCGGTAGCATCTGTACAAATTTAATTGAATAATTTTTGCTTATCTATTTGATCAAAATTTCTGTGATATTATCAACGTTTGGCTTTAAAACTATGTATTGAAAAAACTCTGATCATTAATTATGAAAATAATTTTCTGTTTTAAGAGACTGTAAATATACAAATTATGATTTGTCTGAAAGGAGTGAAAAAATACTAAGTACGATGATTGGAAGCAGTGATTTGAGGACTATGTGTGGACTTGATTATGATAAACTATGGCCATCGGTCTTAAAGTAAAGATGTAACTCAACTCAACTCAAAATCATTTATTCAAACTTGGCTGTAAAACAGCACTTTTTGAACGTCAATATTACAAAAGACAGCCCTCAAAAGCCCACCCTTTACCTTAATTAAGACAAGTATTTAAATATAAAAAAAATATATAGAAATGTTTATAAATACATATATACGGTCTACTTACCCCAGTCTACAAGAGAAAGCTTGTAATGATTAAAATAAGTGAGTATTTAAGAACATAATTACTATTAGTTCATCTTTTTTATTTCAGACTGTCTATCAGTCTGAAATTATTCTATTTTTATCGAATACAATCAATAGTATATGATTATGTTATCAAACACTTTTGACGGCAAAATTGCGGAAGCTGTTCTCATAATTCTAGAACAACCTAAGGAAGTCGTGGTGGCCTAATGGTTAAAACACCAGCCTTTCGAGTATGACGGCGCGGGTTCGATTCCAGGTCATTCAAGTACCAGTGTAACATTTCTAAGTTATACGTACTTTCTAAGTGTATCTTGGACACCAAGGACTGATTAAAGGTGAAGGAAAACATCTAGAGGAAACCTGGACTATAAAGTCTGAAATTACCAACTCGCATTGAGCAAGCGTGGTGATTAACGCTCAATCCTTCTCCGTGGGAGAAGAGGCCTGTGCCCAGCAGTGGGAGGATAAAAACGCTGTGATGATGATAATGATGAAAAGGAAAAATATCCTATATTAAATTATGTTCTGATTAAAATATTCATTTGCCGTATAATTCTTTTGGTAGAGATTCCTCTGAAACAGAAATATGTATATGTAAATGTAAATGTGTGTGCGTTTATGTAAGTCTACTACAGTTATTAAAAAGTAAAAGTATAACATCACTTAAAACGCACGTGCATAGCAACCTACTCGTACAAGTTATTTATAGAATAAGCACACATTACTTTTTATCAACCCGAACCCGACGATTTTCAATTTTATGCCTTATGGTTTTAAAAATAAGGTTGAGATTCACGTGCATTAGTTATCTAATTTTAGCAGGTGGGCTTTTTCTCAATTATTCATAGCAATAATTTCATTAAAATCTTGTTGACTGTTCTTATATTCAACGCTAAGAAGATAGACTCCTCCCAAGGGTAAGTAGAAGAGTGTTATATCATGTTATTCTTTGAGCGAATGGAAATAAGCAGAATACATACGAAGATTGACTTATGAATTCGACAATTGAGATGTCGTCTCTTATTTAATTTTGCATTTACGACGAGACGCTTCATCCGTGGGCCATCAAATGTGATCTGTACGTACATTATATTCCATTTATTCAAATTTATCGTATGGCAAAGAATCTTCTTCAGTTTATTGCCCTTTTTTTTCATGGGAAATCATCAAATGATACCTTCCGCCGAGGGTGCAGCTAGAGGGAGTCTCAGACCCTTACTGACTAAAACCTACTATGTAACTTCTGGAGGTCCTTGTCTGCCAGGAACATGGTAACGCAGCACTTTATTGCCCTCAAGATTAAAAAAAAACATTTGAAAGTAAAAACTCACCTCAATATACTGCTTTTGCTATAACCGCTGGTGTTAGTTGATTCCATAACCGAAAGTATGATTGAAGTGGAATTTTAATCTGTTGTTTTTCTAGAACGTGCTTGAGCAGTCATGTGACTGACATAGTTTTGCATAAATTGTTTTGTTTGTACCTGTTGAGGAGCCCGTAGCGAGGTAACATTAATTTCAACGTAACAAAGCTTGGCGTGATCGGTCTATGGATGGATCTTGTCATAACGAGCTTCTCTGTGTTCTGAAAGGCACATTTAACGTCTATGGCTGCCGTTACAGGGAGTATCGGGTTGCCCAGGTCACTATGGGTTGAGGTCAGATAGACAATCGCTCCATGTAAAACACTGGTCCAAAAGCTGCATCCTGTTAGACTAGAAGCCAAACTCAACATGACTTGATAAGTAAGAGGCTAGGCAGATGATGTTTCGTTTGTACCAGTATTCAGTTGAGAGATCTTAATTTTCATTTTGGTACACTTACATAGATATAAATTACGCGGTTTTCTTGTCTTTGTAATAAAGGGGACCTTTGTCTTATTTTTCCCATAATCTAATTACTTAAAGATAATTGTGACCATCATCATCATCAGCCTATAGGACACAGGCCTCTCCAAGTGCATGCCACTGAGATCGATTTTCGGCCATCGGCCACAGAAATTGTGACCATAATTTGCTTAAAAATGTCTACTTTTTCTATCAAATGAAATGACAAATTGTCAAGGAAATCTTTCAATAAAGTTTATGTAATGAAAAATCGTGGCTATCAGAATAAAGGACTGTTACTTTCCTATCTTTAATTAAAATGATCACGCCTAACACCGTTCGAAGAAATTCTCCAAATCAATGAACACCAATATCGGGAAGCCAATAAATTTTGCACGGCATTCGAGACATCGAAATTCGGTACGCATCCTTAAAAGGACATTTGAGGTCTTCGGAGATAAGGTATAACTTATTGAAGCTAATGTTAGCAATATTTTCGGTTGAGATAATTTTTGTAAGGAAAAAACATATCTATTAATCACTGTCTTGTGCCGCAGTTTGGAGCAATAGTCAGTCATAGTCTAGTTTACCGTAAGTACCTCAGTTTATTTATAAACTTTTGAAGTATTTTTATACTGAAAGAATTGTAATATTATGAGCAATGTTTAAAGCAAATAATCTTCAAATTTAAATCAACTTAAGTCTCCTAAGCTTTAAAGAAAAGCGCCGCAAAAGGCCGCTCGCATATAATTACCTTCTTACGTGCTTCATTAGGCTTTTAGAGAATGCCACCTTTCTTCAAATAAATTTTAAAAGGTACTAGTGTTTTATTATTTAATTTAGCTGTAATATCTATGAACGTACCTAATCCTTGTTTAATTATCCTTGCCGTTGGCGTGGTTATCAGGTGTAACGGGCAAGGTTACACAAAGAAATGAGGAATATCGACGCCTTTGAAAAATTGGCTGTCTATGTAATATCACTTCAAGAGAATTGCTATCAACATTTGTCAAGGCGCTAAGATAAGGTGCGTTGATGTAAAAACATTACGTTATTGTGTGTGTTTGTTAATGTATTTATATAGTATATTTTATTATTATATTGGATTTGATGATACAAATAAGAAATTCCTGTACACTATTACCACTATTGACAACTCAAGAATAACCAAACCGATATGGCTGAAAATTGGTTTACGAAAAATTTGTGAGAGACACAGTTGGCCACAGAGTTTTCAGCTTCATCCAAATACGGGAAGTATTTCCCTTAGGAGGCGGGTGAAAACTTGACGGGAAGCTAGTAGTTAAGGATTAACCCGACAGTTTTACAAATTGTGTCTCTACAACAATTAGGTTAACCACCTTTATCAATGTCAGATCGACCTTGCAATATAGCGACGCGTGCCGGTGATTTGTCAGTGAGCGACCCAGGTCCACACACAGGTCCCAATAAATTCAGGAAGTTGGCATTGGCCCCTTTAGGGCCAGGGTCTGCTTGGGCTGCGGGTTGTTCGTGAGAGATACCGTGGCCCTGGCACACAGGGACCTCCAGAAGGAACATATTGGGTTTTAGTCAGTAAGAGTCTGACACTCCCTCCAGCTGCACCCTCAGCGGGAGGGGTCATTTGATGATTTCCCACGAAAAAAAAGGCCCTGTATTCCTAATTGCGTTGGCTGTTCTTGTTGTAGTTATCTAAAGAATCTGCATAAACTTTTTTATTGACAAGTTGTTGGTGCCAACATTGGTATCAACTTGGCCTATTCTGTGACGGTTTGCTCTTATATTTGTTGTAGGCGTTTGTTTATGGATTTTTTACTAGTTTTACAACGCAATTTTTTGTATCATTTTACTTTTAAAGATTTTATATTTCGGGAAAAATATGGCATATTATAATGATGACAAAACAAAAGGACGTCCTTTAAAAATCGTAATAAAATTGCGGAATTGTATTACTTATCGATTCAATCACTGTACTATTATTTATTAGAAAAACAAGCCTAAACCAGAACGGGTCAGTGACCCTTGTAGCTTTCATTCTAATTATTATCTATTCTGAAAGGTTACAAAAGATACTACTTAAATAAATAAAGTACTTTTCAATGCAACATTTATTTACTTCTAAAGAACTTTTGATATTTCTTTCTATACAGCCTAGAACCTAAAAGAACGATTTTTTAAAACAATGACATGAGGCCATCTTTGCTTTGATCGAGAAAAACAGTAAAATCAATAAAACTCTGCTAATATAATTCTAAAAGTTGTTAATACAGGAAAAACTTTTAATTGGTATCAAAAGGTCGTTACAAAATCTTCGCGCAAAATGGTATTATATGGCAAAACTCGAAATTATTTATAAAGTATTTTTATAGCACTGCAGTTTTCGAATATAACGGCCGCAGTTAACACACAAATGGCCATTAAGAGACACAAAATTACTCTTAAAAATGGAGAAAAAGTTTTAACCCTCTGCTGAATTTGTTAGCCCGCCGCATTGTAGCTCTATTTGAGGGGTCCCGTAGTATAGTAAAGAATTCTTTTCATTCCCAATTCCACCTTTAAGACATCGTGCATCGGAGAGCACGTAAATGTCGGTCCTGTGCCTGATCTCCCTCCGGTCGTGTCGGATTGCCGTCCCATCGGACTATGAGAATGAGAGAATAGAGAGTGCACCTTTATCTGCGCGAATGCTTGTGCACTATAATTATGTCCTACGCTATCTCCATAAAAGAGGACAGCCGCCGTAGCCGACAATCTTCCTGGATGCCATCATATTTGAGGGGTTCTGTACTATAGTTACGAATTTTTGTCATTACCAATTTAACCTGATTAGACAGAACGCTGACTAGACAGAAGACCATAAACTCAAAGCTGATTATTGACGTCATCTCTCGGACGCCGTAAGGGGTGTCATGCGTGCCAATGAACTGACCATCAAGGATGCCGAACATCGTGCGAAGTGGAAGAGAAGAAGCAGAAAAGCGGATCCCGGGCCTTAAAGGTTGCAACCGAGATAACGTACAGATGATAAATAAATAAACATAATATTGTCGTCATCTCTCAACAGTCCACCTTCCACAGGCTATCACCATTATACCACCCACAAATATCATCTCCCGAGCCTTTTCCCAACTATGTTGGCGTCGGTTTCCAGTCTAACCGGATTCAGCTGAGTACCAGTGTTTTACAAGGAGCAACTGCCTATCTGACCTCATCAACCCAGTTACCCGGGCAACCCAATACCCCTTGGTTAGACTGGCGTCAGACTTACTGGCTTCTGACTACCCGTAACGACTGCCAAGGATGTTCAATTACAGCCGGGACAAACAATATTATAAAAAAGTGAATAATTATATATCTACAACAGTGGTAGTACCAAAACATACATAAAATCGATACGATTAAAGGCCAAACAAAACGAGCTCTGAAAACCAAATCAAACTCACAATATGATAAACGTGTAGGTTTGTTTAGATTGTTAAATGGATGTTTGTTAATCTTTCACGGAAAATACACTGCCGAACCTTTAAAGTATAAAAATAGGATACTTTTTAAACATGCGTGGGAAGTAGATCCCTCAGGAATCAGGTACAATGGACATTCTCTTGAATTTATCCAAATTTTTATTTGGGGTCGATAGCATGTTTTCTTCTTCCACACCCTGCCGTCATCTCATTAGTAACATTATTTCTAGCCATATCAACTTTCACACAATCCATCCATCGTTTCCTTGGTCGTCCCCTTCCTCTATATATTTTTTTTTACACATTCACACTACGTCATCTAGTCCCAAACTAAGCAGAGCTTGTACTATAGGTACTAAGACAACTGATTAACATACTTATATACTTTTCTTTTGTAAATACATACATATTATACATAGAAACACCCAGACTAAGTCAAACACTCATGTTCATGCACACAAATGTTTGACTTATGCGGGAATGGAACCCGCAACCTATAGCGTGGCAGGCAGGTTCTCTAACCACCACGCTATCTATATCTATTCCTCCGCATTACTTGCTCTTACCATGATAGCCTGTTTTTACGTAGGTTTCCGGCTATCGGTGCTACTTTATGACAGTAAATATATGTATAAAACCATGTTACAAAGAGTAGACACTTATTAGAACAACAACAGCGTTTTCTCAAAGACAAACTCCATAATATAATTGGACAGCCATAGGCGATACATCCTGTAATTTCCCCCTATATCTCCTAACAAAGTCAAAGTACCAAAATCCCTAGCGATCTGGGTCAAGCACTCATATTTCAAGCACTGTAATCCCGACTGACAAATTGACGGCTCACTGTGAGCCTTCACGTTTGATGTAGACCACCCCTTAAAAGTGGACATAAAGGAACACAGTAAACACAAGAATAAAAAGAAGGAATTGGTTTAAAAATATTTTTATTCCATCGTTATTATGAAAATTCGATTGTTTTCTGTGGTGTGAGTTTCAAACCGAAATAAACAAAGTACATATATACATATAGCCTAAAAAATAATTGATGGTTCAAAATAATTTACATCAAACTGGGACAGATAGACTGACTGCGCAAAAGTGGCTGTTTTATATATTACAGTGATTTCCTAAAACTACGGACAGCAGATAATTAGTATGAGTCATCAAAATTTCCACTTAATAAAGCGATCTAGTTAGAAGGCCAAGGTTAAGTTTTAAGGCTAAGAATCTGTAACAGTTTAACTTTTACAATTATTATTCTTTGAACCAATTTGTAGAACCACTAAAAACTGGTTCCTTCATTTATGTATTATTGGTTCAAGTGACAAGATTGGAGAACTCACATGTGTGCATTTAAGAAATTTTCGGACGATATTTGACTGTAAAAAAAGTTTTGAAATTCTTGTAAGATTTTAATTTATCTTCACGAAGGATTTAACCTACTTTATTCCTTTTAACATGGTTTTAACAATACAATTTCATCCACGAATTTAATTTATCTTAATCGGTTTTATATTACTCCGAAAATATAGCAATTAAACATACTGTTTCCATTCATAAAATTGTATATTATTTCATAAAAATTGTCCAACTTTTTGTGAAAGAAATTGCATGATAAGCTCGACCATTGTACTAAAAGGTAGCAGTTGTTATACAAAAGAGATCGCTGTTATTATCCTTGTTAGTCTGTCCTTTTATTTGGAGCACAGTAAAGATTAATCTCTGCATTTATCGTTCTCTTTATAGCTTTATCTTCTTATGACTATTTTTATATCATCGTATAACACGCTGTCTTTGAAAAAAAAAAATGTGTATGTATGTTTCTATATAAACAACATTTATTTAGAAGTTTAAAAGTAGCACTGAGAGTCGGAAAATTATATGGAAACTGGCTATCATGGTATGGGAATGGAATGAGAAGGAATAAGGATCATGTTGTGAGGAAGGTTTTGGACATGAACTTGGATGGATAAAGAGGAAGGGGACGACCAAAAGAAACGTTGAATGAATTGTTTGAAACTTGATATGGCTAGAAAGAATGTTACTAGTGAGATGACGGCAGATAGAAGAGTGTGGAAGAAGAAAACATGCTGCGTTGACCCAAATAAAATATGGTTTGAGGTCAGGAGGATTTTTCAAAACATAAACAATTTCAATACTTTTGCAATCATCATCATCATCATCAAACTATCGCAGTCCACTGCTGGACATAGGCCTCTCCAAGTGCACGCCACTGAGATCGATTTTCGGCTGCTCGCATCCAGCTCCTGCCAGCCGTCTTGCGCAAGTCATCACTCCACCGTGCCTGGGGACGTCCTACACTACGTTTGCCGAGGCGTGGTCTCCACTCTAGAACTCGTTTACCCCAACGGTTATCGGTTTTTCGGCTAATATGGCCAGCCCACTGCCATTTCAGCAATAATATCGTCTTATTCAAACGAACTGACTTGCAAAGTTTCACTTACAATTCGTATATTCAACTTGCATTATCTACTTCAGTGAACTTAATCCTGCACTATGTAGATATTTCACAAATTATTAACGTGTAAAAGTACTTGTGAAAGTGTTGAATGCAATTTAACTTTATCTTTAGAACTCTTGGGATTGTAATCAAGTGATTTAGTTTTAAATACTTGAAGCTGTTTCAATGTAACATCTGTTTTATGATTTTAAGACTAAAAATACCGCTGGGAAGTTTCTGTATAGACTGATTCTTTAATACACGTGTTTCTGTGTTTGCTTTTAATAAATGTCTTTGAGATGTCAATTTTAATACCTTGACTTAATCAAATGGTCTAGATTAACTTTTTCAGTTCATTATTATCATCATCTCAGGCATAGGACGTCCTTTGCCGGCGGGGGACTGGATGCCATAGACTCAAAGGCCCCCTCCACTCAGGCGAGGTCGGAGTGCCGCTGGGTATTTTTAGTGGGTATACCGGGAACGACTTTACCAGGGAGTCCCACGTACCCCCGTCCCGTCCGGGAAGGGGATGCGTAATAGCATTTTTTAGCAGCGCCAAAAAAAAGGCATAGGACGTCCACTGCTGAAAATAAGCCTCCCCTTTAAATCTCCACATATACCGGTTGGAAGCGACCTGCATTCAGCGTCTTCCGGCAACCTTTATGTGGTTGTCTGTCCATCTTGTTGGTGGATGTCCTATGCTGCGCTTGCTAGTCCGTGGTCTCCACTCTAGCACTATTTAGTTAGAACTTTTAAAAGTATGGGATGTATAAGGAACTACGTGCAAAAATGCTATTTTTAGTGCCAAAAGTTTTGCTGTAAATAAGTATAATATGCATGATTATTACCAGTCGAATTACTTACCCCAAAATAATGAAACATCACATAGTTCAGTACGGGTCTCGGGTTCGATTCCCCAGTCGGACCGAAATTGCTATGTAGCTTATAAGATACTGTCACAAAAAGCAGTCCGGTGTCTGGAAGTTGGTGATTGACACTCATGCATCGGAGGGCACGTAAATGTTTGTCCTGCGCCTGACCTCTCTCCGGTCGTGTCGGATTTCAGTCTCATCGGCGAATGCACCTATGTCTGGGGATTATGATCACTAAGCTGTAAGTTCTACTTACAGTACCTACTTCTGTAGCAGCAATTCATTAATTATGATGACAGGAAAGAATGATGTTTTAACAGTCTCTAAACGTGATTAGCGTTTCAATATTCAGTCATCGGACATCAAAAGCAAAAGAGAAGAGACCCTACTGATTTAATTACTTAGATCTGATCAATATTGCAATTTACTCTCCGAAGGGAAATGTAATTACGAATACTTATCGTGCAAAACATTACCTTATTGTGTTTTTGTTTTTGCTTTTTAAAAATAGAACCAATTCTATTCTTCGTTAACCACGCCTTGAATATAAAGAGGCCGTTTAAATAAACAGAAGTTAATTTCATGTTGTTCAGCTTAAAATAATTGTGTGTTTGACTTCATATTTAGTAATTAGCATTGTTTCTAAACAATGCACAGAATGTTGATTCCCACAGCATCTTACTCATATAGCGTTTGTAAAATGTTGAGGTTAATATGTTATTGTAGTATTTTAGACACATGGGTACAGTTCATATACACACCAAGGCATCTTCATCCTATCATCATAATTATGATCATAAAACTGTCAATAGAAATTTTCAGTTGGTAATAATAAAGTCCAGATCAATTGTCGGCTATGACGGCTGTTCCCTCTTAAGGAGATCAGTCAGCTGCGCAGGACATAATATTATAGTGCACAAGCATTTGCGTTGACCCAAATGCTGACCGGAGAGAGATCAGGCGCTACACCCACATTTCCATGCTCTCCGAAGCACGGATGTATCAATCACGAAACTCCAGACTCCAGGCTGTTTTTGTTAAAGTTTCTCAAAATTCGCAAAGCAATTTCGACCGGAACCCGAGACCCCGAGCTCAGCAGTCGCGGCATGCGACTTCTAGACCAATGAGGCACTTCGTATAATATAGGGTAAACTTGAATGAGAAATCGAAAGAAATGATTGAATCTCTCCCTATTTACTTAGCAACTGTATGTCATATTTATCGATTACACTATTTCCACATTTATTTCACAATCGAAAGTAATAAAATATTCAAGATGCTTGAGTTAATCTTTTTATCACCTTGACAACAAGTGCTAGGATTTCACACTTTTAGAGATAACATCAAAATTGTTCACTAGACTTTTATGTTGTTCTAGGTAAGTGACAAGAAGATAAATTCAATTTTACGCAACGAGATAAACCAAAGATATTTATCTGTTTATGTTTGAAATACATGGAAACGAGTGACCATTATCGATAGTAAATCAAAAAAGTAGGTATACATATCACAAGAGATTTTACATAGATATTTCATGCAACAGTGAGTAGGTACTTCAAACCGACTAAATCTATACCCACTCGAAGCGGCTGAAAGACCACGCAGCTGAAAGAAGAAGCGGCTGAAAGATCCTAGCTACTGCGGCAAAGCTGGGTATCGAGGGACGATTCCTGGCCACTGTAGGTGATGAGTTTTGGATGGCTCACCGTCACACGTCCGAGAACGACATGCCCGCGTTGGTGGCGCGTTCTGTAACAAAATTGTAGAAGCGTGCTGGAGCTGCGGGTTGTTTGCAAGAATTACCGCAACCCTGGCACACAAAGACCTCCAGAAGGACCATGGTGAGTTTTAGTTAGTAAGAATCTGCCATTAACATTTGAATATTTCCTACGAAAAAAAAACAAACTTATGAACACTTTTAATTTTCTTTCAGGATACTTTGACTTATCAGGGACATGACAGGGACGTACTTACGTTTGTTCGTACTTTCAGAAACACCGCTGCTGGTACAGGCAGGGCGTTGTGTCTTGTTCATAATGTATATGTAACACGTTACTAGTTTTAAGACACTGATGTGTGGAAATATACTTTTAAAGGGTTTGTTTTAACCCCTCAAATGTCTTAAGTAATAAAAAACAAATGAGATTTAATTTGAAAATATTCACATTTTCAAATGAAAATTACCTAAATACTTAAGTTTTTTATATATATTTATTTTTCATTATTCATAGGACAAGTGGAGATTTTTCCTTTGTTTTTCTTATGTATACATGGTGTTCTTAAGACAGTCGAGGGGTTAAAGTAGGAAGGCTTCCAGTTTCGGTGCTTGCACCAAAAGACTGTACTAGCCTGAACGTTATACCGCAATTGACTAAGATAGATATTACTTGATTATTTTAGATGTCTTTCCACTCATTATTGAAAAATTGTTTATCTAATTTATATAAATTAAAATTCACTTGCATAGGTACACACACACTTCACATTCGAAAAATTAAAATTATGTATTAGCAATCTACTCTGCTTCCTTACTCTTTCTATCTTAATATTCTACGTAATTAAATATTTGGGGTTATAAATAATGGAGTCCGATTAGTTAATTTTCTATTTAGGTTAATGAATACAATATTGTGCTATTACTGGGTTTGAGTTAATTATAAGAAATGTATTACAAGGCTGTTTTCATGCAGTGATTAGCTATCAACTAGAGCGTTTACATTTCAGTTAAAACCGTAAAATATGAGGAAAACTACTTATTTTGGTTTTACTTTGTGGAAGAAATCTTAACGACAAATACTGAAGGGTTTGTTTGCTTGTAGACTTTTTATCATGGGAAATCATCAAAGGATTGCTCCCACTGAGGGTGCAGCTGGAAAGAGTATCAGACTCTTACTGACTAAAAACCGCTATGTCCTCTTGCTAAAAGCCCGCAGCCCTGGCAGAGTGCTTGAAGACTTGGCGCGTGCTACAAAGGTCTGACTTGATTAATTTATCAGAATTATGATTATTTAGGTATACAGATGTGAATAAGATTAACAAAACTGATCCATGAAAGGAATTATTATGTCAAATATCTATATAATATGTCACAATTTAACTAAGTAATAAGGAATTAATGCATAGCTCTCTAACTTCTTTAAGCTGTGCCCAACCGGGTCCATATTGTTTCTTTATTAAAATGTACCCACCTTTATAACATATGGAATGCTAATAAAGAATTGAGTATCAAGGAAGACTTATTATTATCTAAGTTCACGATGTAGTTCTCACTAGAAGCGGGTGAAACCAAAGGCAGACGCAAGTTATAATTATACAATATCATTATAAATAGGTACAAGAAATATACATGCCTATAATAGAAGATATTAATTAAGTTAAAACCTAGGTTTTTTTTATTGATCGAAATAATCAACTGAAAATATTCGGATATGGAATTTGACAAAAACAAAACTTTGCATTTCAACTTACGTAGAAAATAAGCCCTATTATTATTATTTTTTGCAAATCCCATTTTTTATCAGTGTCAATGTTGGTCTCTGAAAGAAAATTGTTAGCAACAATTCCCGTCCTGCTCTTGTGGACTATTAAGGTCAAATTGTAAAAAAAATGCTCAATCTAAGCTGATAAGAAATTTTTTATCTAATCGTCCCTTATTAACTTCCAAAAAAGGGAGAAGGTTCTTAATTCAGTCCGTATGTTTTTTTTTCCTAAACTGTCAATATTTTACGGAATTTTGTCCTTAAGCTAAATATAACAACTCAAAAACATATCAACAGACAAAAACGTGCCACGAGCCATTTAACAGCCATATTATGTTTTTCTAACACCTCCGATAATTTTCCATTGAACAGTAAAACATAGGTACCTAAAACAATGCAAAAACATTGTAATCACATACTATTAATGAAAACTAGTCACGTTGGTGGAGAATCAGGCTCACTGTTCATTAGCTAAGAATACATTAATTATCTACAAGGATCCTTATTATACGATGAGCGATCTAAATACAATTGTGATATAAATTAAAGAAACAATATGAGACGAGCATCTTGATTCGAGTGTGAGCAACAGG
Source organism: Heliothis peltigera (assembly GCA_958496145.1). NCBI lineage: Eukaryota > Metazoa > Arthropoda > Insecta > Lepidoptera > Noctuidae > Heliothis > Heliothis peltigera. Next base: position 11,189,007 of record OY292327.1, on the reverse strand, counting down.
CCTTAATATCTACAACGAATATGCAAGGAGCTAATGGCTAAGTAATAGATGCACGGATCGAAAGAAAGTGAGGATAAGCAACGCTTGAATCGGTCAGTCAATGGGTAGGTGACCCGCAAGTCAAGACGAGTTCCTCCGTATTTCCTCTGTCATTTTAACAGCCTTGGCTGTCGTTGCGGATAGTCAGGAGGTCTGACAATCAGTCTTACCAATGGGTATATGTAGTGTTGCCCAGTCAACTGGGCTGAAGAGGTCAGATTGGCAGTCCCTTCATGTAAAACTTTGGTTAATAGTATTCGGCAAGACTGGAAGACGACCCTAACATAGTCAAGCAAAGGCTAGGCAGGAGATACACACATTTACATCTTCTAAATAGATTTTCTATCCCAAATCTCAATCTAGGTATATCGTAATTTAGGTTATTACAAATGGTTTAATTACTCAGCGAGCAATTCGTATTCCAACATCGATTTATAATAATTACCCAAATAAATAAATTAAATAATTGGTTCTTTTCGTGAAAAGCAATGATTTTGAAATACAAAATCACAATAAAAAGATAAGATAAAGCAATAAAGAAACCTCTTACGTTAAATTGATTACGATATCATTGTCAGATCTGCCTCCATCACAGAAGCGTGGTCGAACGTTGAGTCATACATTTCGATACTTTAAGCACTAATCAGCCATTACATACTCAAGACACACGTACTTAACACTTAATTGGCTATAAAAATGACAGTAGTAACGCGCTGATAGAAATCTAAGCCTTCGTCGCCGACAATTGAATCACTTTAGAGGACAGAAAACAAAAGCTATTGATTAAAGGAATCTATTTTTAAAATTAGCTTTATGTAATGTAAAAAGACGGTCCGCTTAATATAATTAAAATCAATTTACTGTCGCACAGATGCTGAACTTCTGCATTATGAGGGAGCCACATTTCGCACCTGGACAACATACACGGGGCCTGGCATACAGTCCTTTGTATGCCAGGCCTCGGTAACTAGCGAAAAATGGCGCAGCTCCAGCAGGCTTCAGCCCTGCGGCGCTTCGAGAATTTTGCTGACTGCTCTTCAAGGAGCGCGTGGAGGACTACTCTTCGAGTAGGGGCTCATTATAGTGGGGGCCCGATTAGGGCCGAGGTCTGCCTGGACTTCCGGGTTCTCTTCGGGTTCTTCCCGTGGCCTTGGCACACAGGGACCTCCCGAAGGAACATAGTGGGTTTTAGTCAGTAAGAGTCTGACACTCCCTCCAGCTGCACCCTGAGTGGGAGAGGTCATTTGACGATTTCTCACGAAAAAAAAGGAGCACGTGGAACAAAAAACGCCACCATCACGGACCTGTTGTCGTTAAAAGCGTAAGGATTGCGAGACACCTTAAACTTACCGCTTGACGATCTGTGCTTACGGTACCTACTTGGGAGTCCCCCCTTGACAGAACCCGTGGTATAGCTGTACCTCTACTGCGGAGGCTAGGATGAGCAGTGCGGGACTATACTTGTCTCGTATAGTCTTTATTATGCACAGCTAGAAACTCCTTAATAGTCACACTAGTTGCACAAACATTCTCATTTACAAATGCATGACCAGTTGCTAAGGGCAGTCAGTTTTCGACCTTCAGGCGACACACTTAAATCAGGTTTTTGTAGAATTTATGATGTCATAGGTTACGGGTCACTGTTGTATTATTTATGTTAAGGTAAAGGTATTTTAGAATTATTTTTCCCTTACTTGAACATCGCAAAAAAAATCATTTGAAATAGGGAGCCTTGGTGTAATTACCTTCTGTAGTTTAACGCGTTGGTTTAATCTGTAAAATAAAAATTAATAAAAAAATTAAGGCTTGCTTGCTATTAAATCATCCCATCTCCCGAGCCTTTTCCCAACTATGTTGGGGTCGGCGTCCAGTCTAACCGGATTTAGCTGAGTACCAGTGTTTTACAAGAAGCGACTGCCTATCTGACCTCCTCAACCCAGTTACCCGGGCAACACTATACGCCTTGGTTAGACTGGCGTCAGACTTACTGGCTTCTGACTAACCCGTAACGATCTGCCAAGGGTGTTCAATGACAACCGGGACCTACAGTTTAACGTGCTATCCGAAACACAGTCATTGGTGTCCAAGATATACTCAGAAAGTACATGCAAACTTAGAAAAGTTGCATTGGTACTTGCCCGTCCTGGAATCGAACCCACGCCCTCACACTTGAGAGGTTGGCTCTTTAACCGCTAAGCCACCACGACTTTATTAAATCATCCCAAAAAACTATATTAACATTCTATCTTCTATCTCTGTTCTATCTTTCAATATTATCCGAGTTTAAATAATATCTTCTCGAAAAACTCTTACAAATTAAGTACTTAATGTTTGCTTTGAACTTCTTCGTATAAAACGAATTGTAACAAACTTAGGCAATAATTTAAGTTGTCTTATTTGAACAAGGGAAGTCATAGCTTTTTGAGTCAGCTCGCTTTTAGAAGGGGTTCAACGACCTTAGAATTGAGTTCCTTTTCGGGGTACAGAGCGCCCAGAGTTTCTATTTAATGACTTCCTTCGTTAATTCTTCAACTGTTTATTTGTGTGTGTCAAAACCATTTATATACTCGTATATTCTGCTTTTACGACTATATAGATAGAGACTTATATTGCACTTAAGGTAATATATGATATATAATATATTACCATAAGTACCATTTATATTATCATCACTACATAGTATAAAACAAAGTCGCTTTCTCTGTCCCTATGTCCCTTTGTATGCTTAAATCTTTGAAACTACGCAACGGATTTTGATGCGGTTTTTTTAATAGATAGAATGATTCAAGAGGAAGGTTTGTATGTATAATAAAATCCATTCTCTCTCTTCTTCGCACCCGTGCGAAGCCGGGGCGGGTCACTAGTATAATATATAATATAAATGGCCATTTTGAACTATTGTCGTACACTAAAACTTTACGGGGTTATCCTTAAGTCCGTGTCCTTGAATCGCAAAGAGTAAATGAAGGTACAAACGCCATCACATCAAGGTAAAAAATCTAAATGATTTTATATATTTATTTATTTAATTTCACTCTAAACTACCATTACAGGTAACTTAATCAAATGCAGTTACTAGAACTAAAAATCTAAAAATGATACCTTAATAGATTTTCAACTTTATGGCTGATGCATATTATGGTTCAAAGTCGATTGGGATAATTTAACAGTTTCTAGTAGCTTGATGTGCTGGTGTCTGTACATACATTTTAGTCAGTAAGTTGACATTCCCTGTCGCTTCAATCATGACTCTTTTGTTAATATTATTAATAGTCCATTTAAATACATTGAATAAACGTCGATTTGTAAATGAGTCTATTTAGTTCATGTAATGATGCATTTGTGAATTGGTTAACGATTTATCTGATGACACAATTTTTTTGATTAACTTAACTATCGATTAGCCTATTTGATGATCGTTCATTAGGTTAACTTGATAAAGATAGTTATTGTAAATTCTTGTATACTTTTAACCTCTATTATTGCTAGGTGAAGATTGATCAATTTCATTATCATCCTCTATATAATTTTCCTACTTCAGGACACAAGCCTCTTCTCATACGGAGAAGGATTGAGCGTTAATCATCACGCTTGTTCAATGCGGGTTAGTCATTTCAGACTTTATAGTCCAGGTTTCCTCAAAATATTTTCCTTCACCTTCGCATAGTCATTAGTATCCAAGATTGACTTAGAAAGAACTACATATATCTTTGAGAAGTTATTTGTCGAAATGGAATAAAACCCGCACACCGGCTTGAGAGGTATGTTCTAACTTTTTTAAACACTAAGCCTCCACAGACAGGACGACGATCTATTCATAATATACATAGCATTTGTATTTCATTCTGTATACAATCCGTCTCACACGCATCATTTCTCCCAATAATTTGAGTAAGTACGTGTATATTTTTGTAGCACACGTAATGAACGTAATCCGATCTTATAAACAAACTGTAATTATAATAATGAATGCAAAATATATTTGAAAAAAATATTTTAAAATTTAACGTAGTTTTTAAAACACTACTCATGCAAACAGTTCGTCAGTATATTCCAAGAAAATCGTAGTAAATAACTAATCAACACGAGCCTCTTAATTACTTACGAAAGTTACTAAAACTTTTGATTAGTCAAACTATTTACTACCCAGAAGGCCTTTCCCATGTCTGGTAATCAAAACTTCTTTATGGATACTAAATTAACTAAAAAGTATTTAATTAGCTTCATGAAGCCAACTAATTATTAAGCTTTATTATCCCTTAAACATGGTAATCATATTCAATAAAGTAAACGAGACAAGGTCAATGTAGGCCTATTTAGAAGTAAGATGTCCTTGAAATTTAGAACAACCAAAAAAGGTCCTTAAATCAAGTACGGTTAGGTTTATTTTTCAAAGAAAGATAAGATTTTCAAAAGGAAAAGTTACGTAACGAGACGGTTCTTTTATGTCACGTAATTGCTCTTCAAGCCTAGATCTTGAGGTCAAGAGTGACAAAAATGAGAGTTTTCTTATGAAAGTTTTCTGAGATAAAAGTTAATAAGTTATAAGCCCAAAGAGGGTATCTTGTTTGTCAGGTAATTGGTAAATGCTTAATTTTCTGAAAATAATTAATTTTCGTTATCTGTTACTTGGGTTGGTGTATATTTTAAACCGTACCTTTTTGGAGATTTAAGAACCTTCGTTGTAATAGGTATCCTAAGTAAACTTTTCCTTTCACTTTTGCTTTTTTGACAGCCAAATATTTTGACGACCCCGATGGCGCAATGGTTACCGGACTGCCGAGCTAAGGGTACCGGGTTCGATTCCCAGCATGGTCGACATTGTGTGATGGGCATGATTGTTGGCTGTGGTCTAGGTGTTATAAATGTATTTATAAATATATCTGTTATCTGCTAATGTTGTGTTAGCACCCATAATACAAGCTAATCAATGGCATACCATGGGGCTAACCGAACGTGTGTGAAAAAGGTGTTCCGCTATAATATTATTATTATATTATACATACATATATTTTAGAGATAATGTGTAGATTGAATGCCGACAACAGCTATGCATTTTAATAAATAACAAATTAAAATAAAGTATTAAGATGAAAAAGAATACTTCAGATAATATTATTATCTTCATTTTAAGAAGCTTGTAGTAGATGTAGATGAAGGAGATAGACTGCAGTTTTATTTCTGTATTTCTTGTCACAGGTTAGCCTTGGAGGTTATTAACTGCTTAACTTAGCTTTCTGGGGACTCCCTTATAATATACAATTATTTAAGCCACGAATCAGAGAACTGCACGTAGATACACTGCACTATATTCATCTTAGTTTTTTTATAACTATAGTACGAATATGATAAAGAGTTTTTGCTGATAGATTAGCGTTCTGTTCGCTATTAAATCTGCCAGGGCTGCGGGTTGTCCGTAAGAGTTATCGTGGCCCTGGCACTCAGTGACCTCCAGAAGGAACAAACTAGGTTTTAGTCAGTTAAGAGTCTGAATCTCCCTCCAGCTGCATCCTCAGCGGGAGGGGTGGATATTTGATGATTTCCCACGAAAAAAAAGGAGTCCCAAAGGGTAAAATGATAAAGTCTGGTAAGAAGGGTAGCCTAATGATTTCAGTATACCTGTCAATATCGTTGCTTATTTGTACACACAGTAAAGGTTGTTAGCCAAGCAGAGTCGGGCCAATAACATGCATTTAATTGGAGGTCACAAAGTAGGTTGTGTTGTGATAATGATTTGTGACAAATAGTACGAATGCGCAAGCGACGACGTTCAGTCAGATTTCGAGTGCGGTACGGAAACAGTGCTTTGTTTATTTATTGCAGTTATTTTTTTTTATCGTAACTTCAATGTGACGAGTGGTTTTTTGTTATAAATTTCTAGCAACTGTTTTTTTTTAAATAAGGTTCGTATAATATTTTCTTAGTTAATATTTTTTATTTGTAAAAAAATGTTTTTGTGTTTTGTTTCTTTTTGTGATTTTTATCGATAACTCGTTTAACCAACTCCGATGAAAATTTAATCGATTAGATTTGGATATTGTTTACGCATTCCTCAATCCTAGGAACACATTTCTTATTATTCAAGAGTGTTTAACTCTCTGAATAAAAATGTTTTCCCTATGTTGTTTTTAAATGTTTAGACGCCAACACATCAAGCTACTACAATCTTTCAAATTTCCTGAATAGATTTTCAACTTCATCGTTGAAGCATATTGTTCAATATTGATTGGCAAAATTTGATAGTTACAGGTAGCTTGATGTGCTGCCGTCATAATTCCGTCAGAATTGTGATGGTCCTTTCGAATTGGTTATTCCAGTGAGAGTCTGTTTTATATAAGCTTGCAATATATTATGCAGATTTCTGATTTATTAGAGCTCTCCTTTATAACGATTGAAGTCGATTGAAGTCTCGTGTGACGTATGCAGTGAATGAAACGCTACAAAGCGAAATTACCTTCAAGTGAAATGTATGCACTTATATAGCTTTCAGGATGTCCTAGTTAAACGTTAATCCTATTTTACAATGTTCGTTGATGATCTCGATATAGTAGCTGGTGCATTTGCAATTTTGTTTGAGGTACAAAAAAACATATTTTTTTATTATCACTTGCAATGTGGATTGTGTCTGTCTTAAAGCAAGTAAATGCTTGTCTAGTATGCATGCATGTCAATACAATAGGTGGGGATCACATAATCTTTTTTTCGTGGGATATCATCAAATAACCCCGCTGAGGATGCAGCTGGAGGGAGTTCCAAACTCTTACTGACTATACAACCTACTTTGTTCCTTCCATCTTTGTGTGCCAGGGCTGTAGTAACTCTTGCGAACAATCCGCAGCCCGGGGATCGCATCATCTTATGCATATGTTCTTTTTTCTTGCCATTAGTATTACTCGAAGTTTTAATTGAGTGAAAGTAGAAGGATCATCTGGGAGGATTTTTGCAAGACTTAAAACTTTTGATGTACTCTTGTAGAATTCCTTATCACGTCTATCTTATGAGACTGAAATGGTTAATTTTGTTTGCTACATTTAAAAGGCCTCTTACTTTATTTCCTATAGAAGTTAAATTGTAAGCTCAAGTTTAAATGAGTGGCCTTCATAGACTGCATCAGAGTGAATGTGTCTCGTAAATTGTGACCATGATTAAGCGGGTTTTCTGTCTCTCAGTAGGTAATACCTTTTATCCTGATATATATGGCATCATATGGGATTTAGAAGGATTCCAAGGGCATCAGGCATGTCATAATATATCACCATGGCATGGGAACGGTAGAATTGTTTTTATAGGAAGTGATTCATAACTCACTAGATTTTTCCTACAGTTTCAATCGTTTCCTGAAGGATTGGACCATAAATTTGTTAAGTCAGTAACACTTTTATGATAAAGCTGCTGAATGGATTCCGATAAAATATTGGCATGAAGATAGGGGACTGAAAAAAAAAAGATTTTTGGCAATATTTCTTCAGGATTAATGAATTCATTAAAAAAAGCGTTTCTAGAATTAAGTTAAACAAACGTGCGAACGTCTGTGGGTGTGTATGTAAGTTTGTTCCTTTTTCACGCCCAAATGGCGGAACATATTTTGGTGAAACTTGGCAGTCATATAGCTTATACATTAGAATAACATATAGGCTACTTTTTATTCGGGTGCTAAAAGTAGTTCCCTTAAGAAACGAGAGAAACCGCTGCCGTGAACTAGTACTTCATAATCCAAGGCATAATAATTTCTAAGCATTTTAATTGATAGCTATGCGGTAGTTATAAAATATCTATACAATGTCTCAGTTGCTTGTTATCTATGGGTAGTTGTTTTAGAGAATGTTCAACATTTGCAATAGTGTAGGTACTGTATTGGTACTAGGACAACAGATAGTAACAGAGGTACTTATACTGAACAGCTGTTGCAATCCCAAGTAATTGTAGGTACTTGGTTGTGATTGGTTTTTTATGCACAGACGCCAGCAGATTAAGCTACCCGAACTGTCAAGTTTCCCCAATAAAAAGATAAAAAGTAATTTATTCAAAGTACTTATTTATCAGCACTTTTTAAAGGTCAATTTTACAAAAGACAGCACCCAAAAACGTCCGCCCTTCACCACTTCTTATGTGTATATTTTATGGTTGTTGTAGCTTGATGTGGCTGGCATCTGTACAAGAAGACATATTGTTTAAATCGAGTAATTTTTGGATAATACTATTCGTAGATAAATATTTATCTATATTCTTGAGCCTATTGGTATATCCATGTCATAAGACAATGCAGTTATTAATTTTACTCATAGATTTAGAAACATTACATAGTTTCAGAAATATGTGGCAGAGCAGATCATAAATTTTATTATTCCACTAGCTGTTGCCCGCGACGTCGTCCGCGTTACGTGATTTAAACATTCACCCCCCGTACGTGATAGCGTGATAATATGTAGCCTATATGTTGATCGGAAGACTTTTCTACGATTTTGTTATATGTATAGATTTGCAGGCCAAAAATAAACAAAACATGATATTATATTATCGCTTCTTTTGATTTCTTTAATCATTTTAATAATGATTTAATAATATATGCTATTTTTACTGTGGGAACTAACAGTCGCACAATGAGACGTCAGATTCTCCGATATCAAAATGGATTTTCGTGTTAACTACACATAATGCCTCTTTGTATTTAAATTGCATATAATTGTAAAACAATAATTAAAATCAAATATTCAAAATGGGTAAAACAATTTTTATTGACTTGGTAATAAACTGCATAAAACTGACAACGAAATAAATATACATGTTACAAAAAAAAGAGAAAAACTAATAAGGGCCAGTTTCACCGATTGCTGATAAGTTCCAGATAGTTTATCTGGCAGATAATTTCATACAAATTCTGTTCCATTTTTGAATTTATCTGGTAGATAGTGGCTATCCGTAACCTGTGAAACTGGCCCTAAGCCTATCTAGCACTATCTACCAGATAAATTAAAAAATGGAACAGAATATGTATGAAATTTACTGCAAGATAAACTATCTGAAACTTATCCGTAACCGGTGAAACTGGCCGTAAATATTACCTACTTCTTTGACCTTAGAACCAAAACGTGGACCATTTTCTTTGTTTTTTTTTTCATGTAAAATTATCAAATGACGTCAGACTTTTACTGACTAAAACCTGCTTTTTTCTTTTGGAGGTCTGTGTGTGCCAGGGCCGCGATAATTCTTGTGAACAACCCTGTTTTTTATCTTCAACAGTTTTATTTTCCAAGACAAGAAAAAAATACAATTAATTCTATATCCGCTTCATAAAATAGATACAGGTGCCAACACATCAAGCTACCCGAACCTGCCAAATTTCCTAAATCATCTTTGAATTATATTTTTCAGCGATAAATATTAAGGATATTAAGGAAATTTAACATTATTATTGTAGTAGCTTGATGTGCCGGCTTCTGTACATTACTCATGACAAAAAACCATGAATAAGGTAAATACTCAAACGTAATGTTGGTTTAATAAAACCTTATTTTATTTCTTTTTACAAGCAGCTCTGTACTCATTGCTCTTTTTCATATTTATTTTTCTGAAACTACCACTGACCTGACCTCGAGTAACATTTTTACTGGTCTGGTTGACTGGAATCTCGTAAATAAACTTCCTATGCATAAAATTATATCAAACTGTATTCTTCGAATTTACAATAGGTAATGTATTTCTGCAGCAAAGTTTGCTTGCAATTTATTGATTGGGTTTGTAGCAACAATTTAATTAATACCAAATAGTGATTGAATTTTTGTCAGAAGCCAGTAAGTCTGACAACAAGGGGTATTGGGTTGCCCGGGTAGCTGGATTAAGGAGGTCGGATAGGCAGTCGCTCCTTGTGAAACACTAGTACTCAGCTGAATCCGGTGAGACTGGAAGCCGACCCCAACATAGTTGGGAAAAGGCTCGAGAGATGATGATGATGAGTGATTAAATTTTTGAGAATTCAAATAATTTTAAGAGTAACAATTCCACTGTTCTAAACTAGACACGGTGTTCTTATTTCGGAACACGAGGATTCTCAAGCATATTAAATAATGTATACAATTTGAAAATTTTCGACTGTGCAGCGCGGACGTGGATTATTATATTGGTTCAATACACGCCCTTGATATTTTTATCGGTTATCGAAAGGCTTTGTGTAGTGGCAAAGTAGGGTAGACCATGTTACTGTCTAGTTCATTATTGGATTCACTTTTATATTGTTTAAATTGTATATCATTATTTCGATATAAGTTAAAGTCTTATGAAGCTGTTACTCATTTCTCCCGGAGCTGAGGGTTGACACCATCCCTGGCACCTAAAGATCTCCAGAAGGAACAAAAGCGGATTTTAATCATTCACATATTAGTCTGACATTGTATGTCTGGAGGGATCCAGGGGTCATTTGATGACTTCCCAGTATAAAAAGCTGTTACTCATCCATACATCTTCTATAAACTTTTGACCATCAAAGAATATTCGTCTAACCACAAATCCTATTCACCGCCCCTTAGAAGGCTCGCAAATGTCATTATAGCCTACTTTGCTGTTGAAAACATAATCATAGGATTTCTAGAACATGATGAATTGATGATCTGAATGATGAATGCAGTTGCAACGTATAATTGTTTAGACAGTGCCCTTGCGTGCAGGCAATGCAGGCTGACGTCTGTTAGATATAATTGGCTGCAACCATATTTGAAAATTATATTTATCATTACAATTTTACCGAAATTGATGAAATTGTGCATCATTATATTCTTGATAAGTATCCGTGTAGTTAGGCTTATCTGTGTAAATTATCTGGTCATGAAACCAGTGACTAATGATTTTGCGATCTTTGGAACCCAAAATTGGAGTAGATGACACCGAAATAATATAGACAATCTTTATGTGCATGAAAACACACCTTGTTAAAATCGACTAGGTGACCAATGTCCTTAAAATATTTTAGATTTTAATAAAAGATCTTCACATTTTGGTAATTTATATATCACTAGCTTTTTCCAGCGGTTTCACTTGTTTTCGTGGGAACTACTTCATGAATCCTAATAAAAATGTTCCTGGGATTAGCGCCATCATAGCAAAAAATAAAACAAACTTCAGGTATATAATAGTTATATAGAAAATAGGATTGATAATTTTGTGTAAGCGAGTAGAGGAAATAAGGACGAAAATATGAAAATAGAAAGAAAAGAAGAAATAAATATAAGAAAAAAAAGAATTTCCTGCAATTATTTAATTTATTTTTTATTGTTGCATTGGCATTGAAGTGTTGCCATGTCGGTTGCTAAGGAAACGAGTGCTAAGCTATTGTCACCTTAAAGGTGTTGAAACTCGTTATGAATATCTTGATCCACTTCCTAATGTGCAAAAGAAGTCTTGTAATTGGTGTGTAAAATTATGTCTGGATGTCACCACCTAGAGGACACGGTAGAGGAGTGCTCGGTGTTGGAGGAACACCGCTGTGTCCTCTGGCTGCAATTAATGGTGGCGGCATCCACCCACATCCAACCGGCTCTGTTTCAAGCCTCGGCCCGGTACGAGAGGGATATAATCCCTGTAGCTCTTCTGTGAAGCAATCATGCTAGCGAAAGATGAAGCATTGCATTTCAGTTAGTGATCCTCTCATCCCGGCTGCTGCGGAAGAAACGGCCAAAGGTCCTAGCTGTTGAACGATAATATCCGGCGACCATACCTTACCGACTCTTTAAAGCCGAAACATAGAGGGACTGTAGGATTGTTCGAAAAATGTTACCGCAACCCTGGTACATAAAGATCTTCAGAAGTCAGTAAAAATCTGGCACTCCCTCTAGCTGCATTCAACAGCGGGAGGGGTCGTTTAATGATATCCCATTTAAAAAAAAAGGATATATGTTCATATTTTGGCTGACAATCCCATGATAATGAAACATACCTAGTACATATATATTTTAAGTGACGTTTTCCTACTTCCGTGTCACCTAAGGTTGATGAAAGGAAAAATAATAACAATATTTATAGCATGTTAATGGTTCTTCTAACAGGACAAGATTGATCGTTCGTCTTCAATGGCAGCTTCGAGTGATCATTACTCATGGTTGATGACGTTATTAGTAAACAACACATCTCACCTATTGTTGAGGATGAGCATATTTTGTTATGTTCGCGGTTTATTTATAGTAATGGGAAAAGTCAATCTTTATATCGCATCTTATAGCTTTCCTACCCCTGTATGTATAATGGGAGGGGTTAGAGATCGTTATCTTTTTGTTTTCTGTGTAGGTACCCACCCTATAACGTGTAGAGCAAATAATAAAAAACTAAGAACTGGAAGTATGTCTGTTGCAGCTTTATGTAAATTAATTAAATGTTTATTTTCTCTTTAATCATCTCCCGAGCCTTTTTCCAACTATGTTGGGGTCGTCTTCCAGTCTAAAATGGTTTAGCTGAGCACGAGTGTTTTACAAGGAGAGACTGCCTATTTGACTTCCTCAACCCAGTTACCCGGGCAACCTCTTAGTTAGACTGGCGTAAGACTTACTGGCTTCTGACTACCCATAACGACTGCCAAAGATGTTCAATGACAGCCGGGACCTACAGTTTAACGTGCCATTCGAATTCGACAGTCTTTGGTGTCCAATATACACTTAGAAAGTATATACAAACTTAGAAAAGTTGCATTGGTACTTGCCTGACCTGGAATGGAACCCAGGCACTCATATTTTTATCCCTATGATAGAAAAACCATTTGCTAATTCGGTTAAATGAACCCTAAAGTTCTAAAGATAATTAAGTGGGTTAACTATTAATTTAAAAAGAAAGTAATTCTAGATTTTATATTATGTATTTTAGGACGGTACGTGGTTTAATAAGCAAAATAATAATTAGGTAATTATAATGACGGGAGCTGATACCTTTTTCAAGTAAAAGTCACGTATTAGAGATAATAGTAACACAATTTTATAAACGTTCAATATATTTTTAATAAATGCTCCAGATACGTCAGTCATATACAATATTAACGAAAAATTTACACGAAGAAAGACCCCAATAATATTTTTTTATTTACCTAAAATAAACCTTAATATTTTTTTCATGTACGGTTTCTTCAGTAGCTACATACGGCAGCAAATGAACCTACACGAAACTCAAAATTTCCCAATCAACTCTGAACGATATGCTTCAGAGATAAATTTGAAAATTGATCAAGGAAATTTGACAGTTCGTATGTAGTTGCTTGATGTGCTGGCGTCTGTACCAAAACATTTGTGAATTAAAAAGTTTTACGTACCTAATCCTTACTTTATAGTTTAGCAACTACTTACATTTGTTCAAGTTTGTTGAAATTTAGGTACCACTTTGACTGAGTAATTGCTTAGACTAAAACATAGTCGTCACAGCCTAAGTTTGTATCTTAAATAACATCAGTCAAAGGGCTTCAAGTTGGTGACTGAATAACTTAAGAAATCTCAAAGTATTTTAAAGATTTTGAAAATCTTTGCCAGTTATTGAAGTTGCTAGACTTTTTATTTACAAAAAATAGAAATAAAAATTTTGAAGTTATTATGATCATGACCTACTGGGGAATATCAGATGATTATCAAAAAGTAAGCAAATCAAATATTCTTTATCTAATTTATTCGGACTATTATTGATACATCCATAGGTGTGAGAAAGAACAAATCTTAGAGTAATAAATGAGCAAAGCAGCCTAATCTAGTCAGAACTAGTCATTGCGACTCCATCTTTGATAGTCGAATTGATAGTTATACATAGATATACATATTAAAACTGTCAGAATGATTGCCAAAAATGGGGACCCGCGATATCGAGCACTATGTGTAGTGTCCAGGACCCTAGTCTAGTCTAGTTTTGTCCTGGGATAGCAGCTCATAGGCTTAGGGCCAATTTCACAATAACCGCAATAGCCACTATACAATAAATTCAAACAAGGAATACATTTTGTATGAAATTATGTACCAAATAATCTAACTGGAACTTATCCGTAGATGGTGAAATAGCCCTTTATATTTCATTTTTTTTCTGTAAGAAATATCATTTCGCAATAATTTAATTAGTATGGCATTAAATAAAATAGAACTGACGATTTCAATTCCATATTCAAACTATCATCATCCTATTCAAATCCAATTCCATATTTAAAATGTTCCGAACTAAAAGTCTCACCACCAAAATTGACTCGATATTAATAATGAATAGGTATGTAAACAAAACATTGAAACTAAAATTGGCTATAATTAGTACAAAAAAATGGAGTTCAAACCATAAAAGAAGGAGGATTCTAGGCCAAGGTGACAGTTTAAATGTCACTTTACCTTAAAAAGGAAATCTTAAACAAATAATAAGGAGAGTTTTGTAACAGCTGCCCGAACGTTTAAGAACAAATTAGTTTACATTTAGAACTTTCTGTTACAAGGACTTCGGCTTAGGTTACGAAATCTAAACTAATTTTGTCGAACAATATAACTTGGATTTGCTTAAGTTGCGAAGCGACGCTGTAATGTCATGCTGTTCATAATTAGGCAGAGGTAAAGGTTGACTGGTTGAAGAGCTCGTAGCTATGTAACAGGTGTACGGATCAATCGATCGTAAGGTTAAGCAACACTTGGTGTGATCGGTCCGTGGATGGGTGACCATTTTGAAATGACGAGTTTTTGTGTTTCAGAAGGCATACTTTCGGCAATCGGTACGGGAAGTCAGATGCTGTAAAGTCTAACCATCAATCTTTAACGCATTTTTTAAAAACGAAAACTATGACGTCAAATATTTCGATTATATTATACACAAAAAAAAAACAATATTTGGTTAAAAACTATAAAATTAAAGTGACATTATTTTAAGATCCTTTATCAAGAATATGATAAAGTACAGACGCCAGCACATCAAGCTACCCGAAACTGTTAAAATTTTCCCAATCAACTTTGGACCATATGCTTCAGCGATAAAGCTGAAAATCTATTAAGGAAATTTGACAGATTGTAGTAGCCTTATGTGCTGGCGTCTGTACATGTTTATTTTTGACCTAGTCAACTAGCCAATTAGACCACATCAAACGTCATAATCAAGCTATTACTAAAACAAGTAACAAACTACATCTGAACGATAAAACTTTCAAGGCCGCTTATCTGGATTTATCTGCATAGTTGTCAATTCAATAACTCAGATTGTTCAATCTGTCGATAAACTGAGATATTCCTATCGGTATAAGATCTTCGAGAGGTTGAGATAAATACAGTAGTCATCTCAACGGTATTTTCTATGAATTTGATATGAATTCTTGATGTTGAAATAATCTTGTTACAATCTTGTAAACTATGAATCGTATAAATACAAACAAGTTATCATAGATTTGGTATAATTTTTGTTCTATAATTAAACATCAATTAATAAGTATTGATAAATAATAATAAATTAATTAATATTTGTAAATAAGTCGTAAATATGTCAGCATGTAAAACACTGGGTCTCAGCTGCATCCTGTTTGACTGACCAGAAGGAACATAGTGAGTTTCAGTCAGTAAGAGTCTGACACTCCCTACAGCTGCACTTACAGGAATCATTCAATGATAGCGCACGAATAAAATAAGGAAGAATAGATAACTGTCGAGAACAGAAATAAGTTGATGGCTAAGCATTAATTGATAACGATTTTCGTTCCAAAATGTTCAACTTACCATCTATTTCTTAACAGCCAAAGATTAACTAAACGCCTTGAAGAAATCACTTTCTCCACGTGCCAAGGTTTTGTCCACCAAGGTAATAGTACCGATCAATTTATTATTCTAAGTAAGGGGTATAAGATCTTGTATTCTACGCTCCTGTTACTAACTTGTTCCTTGAGTTTAGATTAATTATCGCGAAGTGCTGAAGTTAATGTACACTTCAGTGCCATGCATTTAGGTCAGTATTTTTCTTAAGTAATTTTTTCTCTTACAAAAACATACATATGTATATCTGCAAGATGATATGAATCTTTGAATCTAAATACTCGTAGTTTCGTTATTTTTTTAGTACGAAGATGCCTCTTACGGTGAGACAACACATTAAAAAAAAAAGAAATTAAGGGGTTACGAAGTTTGCTGGGTATTCTAGATTTTTATACATGACTAAAATATTTCAGCGAAGATTTCATTGTAAGTGGATTGCCTCGCCGGGGCTGTGGGTTGTGTGTAAGAGTTATCGTGGGTCTTGTACACAAAGAACTCTAGAAGAAACAAAGTTGGTGTTAGTCAGTAAAAGTCGGCGGTATCATTTAAACTTGATGATTGCACTTTACCTATGTTACATACTCAAAATATGCGGCTCTGCCATTTCGCTACAACAAAAATAGTTTCCTTGTAAATAATATAGTTTTTATAGCAAAAATATTTTCTTTATCTATCCCAATTCAATAGCTCGTAAGTGTATGCTCAATCATATAGAAATATACTTTCCGGGATAACTTTTCCGTAGTTTATTCAAAGAAAAGAAATACATAAAAAGAATTGCCAACAATTCAGTACTATTCCCGATAATATTAGAAGGTAGTATAAGGAAAGTGATATTAATAACTAACTTTAGCCAGCGGTGACACTCGCGTCCCATGATCCTTAGCATATAATTAACTAGATTGACTGCCTCGTTGGTCTAGTGGTCGCAAGGCGCGACTGCTGTGCACGGGGTCTCGGGTTCGATTCCCGGGTCAGGCCGAAGTCGCTTTGTGGATTATGAGAAACTTTCATAAAGCAGCCTGGAGTGTGGAAGTTGGTGATTGATTAACCGGTGCATAGGAGAGCACGTAAATGTCGGTCCTGCGCCTGATCTCTCTCCGGTCGCATCGGAATGCCGTCCCATCGGACTATGAGAGTGAGGGAATAGAGAGTGCACCTGTGTCTGCGCGAATGCTTGTTTACTATAATATGTCCTCCGCAGCTGGCTGATCTCCATAAAAGAGAACGGCCGCCGTAGCCGACAATCGGCCTGGATGCCATCACCATCATCAACTATATGACCTGCAAAAATATGGTGCACTATTTTTGTTACACTTTAGATATAATATAGTAAGGGTGTTTTTAATATCGGAAGGATTTCAATAAACACGCGGGGCTGCACGCATGTCACTCGCAAATGTCCTTTTTAGAGAAGTTTTTATTGTAACGCATAGAACGCGTAGGGACGCGGGAAAAAGGCCAGGTGTCCCGCATTCGTAATGAATTCCAAAAAAAATCAACGAAAAGGCCAGAAAATGTCTTTTGCCAGTTTCGATATTATGTAAATAAATTCTTGTTTTTGAAAATGAAAAGTTAACAAATAGACAGGTAAATTGACTGAATTGCCGTTTTCATGATAATAAAGGTAACTAAAAAGGAGATAAATGTTTTAAACTTGATATTTGTAATTAGCTCTTACCGTGGATTCACCTGGGTCCCGTGAAAACAACTTCCTGTACCCGGATAAAATATAGCCTATGTTATGAAGGGTGAATGTAGCTTTCCAATAGTGAAAGACCTTTTGGAATCGGCTCAGTATTTTTTGAGTTTACTCATTACAAACAACATACACAATAAAAAAAAAGATTTTCCCCTCTTTGTAATATTGGTGTTAATATAGCAGGTTCGTAGAATTTCGAAAAAAAATCTGTTGTAACTTACTCTATTGCAGTGTTTTTGCTATAAACGCCTTAAATTTTGACAGTACAGGTCACAAACACCCTCTTAGGTGCAACGGAAGAGAGTATCAGACTTCTACTTAATAAAACCCAAAAATATCTCTTCTCCTTTATGTACCAAAGCCGCAGTAAATATCCCGAAGAACCCAATACCACGTCATCCATGCTTCAATGCCAAATTTAATTTCCAGCCCAGCATTTTTCTGTGAAATCGCAGTAAGCAAACTCAACACGGATTTATCAATATTTTCGTACATCTAATGATATTATTCATTAGTGTCCTACATATTTTTCCAGACATCTCGCGCTTCTACGCATATTTATTTATCTCTAGGTGCTAATTAGTGTTCAATGAATGTAAAGGTTATTTCTTAACACCTTGACTGCAAACGAATATTTTTATCCTTGTGTTTTTTATGATAAAAATGAATTGTGGTGAGCTCACTGAAATTATATATTTTTTTGTCTACATTGATATAGTACGAATCTTCTTCTTTGTTTGAATATATACTAATACTAGCGACCCGCCCCGGCTTCGCACGGGTGCAATGCTGATACTAAATACACTACAGAAAAACTGTGAACGTTGTAAACTAAAAAAAATGAAATTATTTACGACATCACATTAGAAACCTCAAAAATAACAGTACTTCTCCACTATTTAATGGATGTTATTATACATATAAACCTTCCTCTTGAATCACTCTATCTATTAAAAAAAACCGCATCAAAATCCGTTGCGTAGTTTCAATGATTTAAGCATACAAAGGGACATAGGGACAGAGAAAGCGACTTTGTTTTATACTATGTAGTGATTATGAAGCTGAAGTTTGTTTGTTCGCTTGAAAGCGCGGATACCGATTTGAAACATTCTTTCAGTGTTTTATTTATAGCCTATCATCAAGGAAGGCTTAAAGGCAATATTTTATCGACCCACGAGACTCAAGTGAAACTGTTGGCTACTAACTAAGCTGGTTAATACAGACGCCAGCACATCAAGCTATTCGAAACTGCCAAATTTTCTCAATCAACATTGATATCGTATAAGATACATTTTATTCTAGAGTTAAAATTTAATATTTTCGAACGAAACACTGGAGTTTCGTGAATCAAATACATTAGCCATTACAACAAACCAATTCTTCAAATCAACATAAATGTACGTCAGAAGGGATATGACATAATAAACTAACTGCCGATTGTTTTTACATGTATAGTGTTCTTATTGTTTATTATACGAACAACAAACAGGTGCACATATTGATACACCTTTTGGGAACATTGGCGATAGTGACGATAAAGTTTTCTTGAATGTCTATCTGCGATGATTCATTTATGAAGATAGCTTCCGCGGGTTTTATCCGGAAAGTACATACTTCATATTATAGTTTATAGCTTTCCTCAATAAAAATAGGATATATAGTTATTTTTAAACATTATAATATTTTTTAAGATCGGACTAATCGTTGCTCAGATAAGTGCATCCAAGTAAATAAACTAATTAAGCTTATAATGTAGATTTTATTAAAATTGGCATTTAATTTCTATATAATGGGTGTTTTTTTTCGATGTATAGAACTTTAAATTGGCATTACTGTTCAAGATGATGACCGATTTAACTGCTGTCAAGTGATTTTTTCTCAGTTTGGTTTGGCAATTCATCATGAATAGACTTACGTCTGAAGTATATGTATGTATATGAGGTAATATAATACATACATGTAATACATTCTTATATAGGGTTTAAAAAGGGTTATATTTCGTAAATAATGTTACAATATTATAAACACCTATGTTTTAAATTCACTTTTTCACCTCTTATACGAAAATGCTTTCCCATTGTTTTCCATACCAAATGTAAGGTAAATTTTAATAAAATTAAGACAGGAACCCTAAAAAAACAAGACCGATAAACACTTTGAATCACAAAAATATTTCCACAGAAATAGGTAATACAAAAGATCAATATAACATTTTCCTTGTTACATTTAGATGAACATCTGTAATATTTCATTTGATTTGAAAACATGCGTTTTATCTTTATTTCTTAAGAATAAATAATCTGATGGTTTTTCCCTATCAGCTCTGTCAAAACTCTCAAGTGTTAAACTTACCTAAACGGATGCAGTAATGTGTCTATAAAATGTTTAATGCCTAAATATCGACACTATAGCACGTATTGGTCTCGTGGTTCTAAACGTGACATTTACCGTGAGGTTGGTTTCGTCAATTTCTGAATCGTATATTGTAATTTCTTTTCTACTATAAGCAAATCAGATACACGGTGAGAAAATGCAACAAACTCCCGTTTATCGCATAACTTGTTCTAAAAAAAAAACAATTCCTATACAAAAATAAATATGATGCTGCTGATATGAGCACAATCTGTCAATATCGATATCAAACACGATGTAACTATTTAGAGATTGAATATTGTGATAAATAAATCGATCTTCCAATTTCAATAGAACATCGTTTAAAATAAACAAACAAAAACATGAATATGTTTTTACTTAATTAAATAAATGAAACAACATCATCTCCCGAGCCTTTTCCCAATTATGTTGGGGTCGGCTTCCAGTCTAACCGGATTCGGCTGAGTACCAGTGTTTTACAAGGAGCGACTGCCTATCTGACCTCCTCAACCCAGTTACCCGGGCAACCCAACACCCCTTGGTGAGACTTGAAACAACAATTATTTTATTTCGCAATCATCCGAAAACTGTCACTCCATATACATTTGTAACCCCTCAACGTTGAACTAATATTTATATCCGTACCTCGGATATTTCAACTCAGATATTTCAAGACTCGGATATTTCTTGCCTTATTATTCGGATACGTGAAATCCCGTTAGGGATATCTGGCCACTTTCCTTAACATGATATACCTACTCGTATTATCCTGAAATGTGATTTACGTGGCTGATTGTCGAATTTTGCCGACGGGAAATCACGCATGTGTTGCTATGAGGGGTTTAGGTGGCGCTCATAAGAATGTAGCCTTTTGGTACAGTGACTCTTACTTATATATCAGCTGTTTTGACATCGGCTATAGGAAAGACCATTCTTCGCCCAAGTAAATAACCGGACATTTTACCTTGAATGCCTTTCTTTTATTTATTTTTTCGTGGGATATCATCAAATTACTCTTCCCACTGTGGGTGTAGCTGGAGGGAGTGTCAGACTCTCACTGACTAAAACCCACTACGTACCTTCTGGAGGTCTCTGTGTGCCTGGCATTTAATTCCTCAATGCAGGTGTACAATATAAAAGGTGTTTGAGTTACAGAAAGTTACTATAACGAACAACCTGCAGCCCTTGCAGATTTTAAAAGCCTGACAAACATAAACACACGCAATCAAAATTACATGTATTATGTTTAAGAATTGCACTTAGCCATACACACACATAAAGTCAACCCACAGGCTGGTAGTTCATAAGCCCGCTAAAGTTTTGCAATCAAAGAGATAATAAGTACTGAATTATCGTTATTTTCTTTTCTTTACAGGTTCTCAAAATGGCGAAAGCGAAGGAGTCGATGGAGATAGATAATTTTAAGTCCACGTAAGTAATATTTTCTTCTCTCTCTTAAGCGATGTGAATAATTAATAGAACTTTTATAGGATATGAAAAAAACGATATAA
This sequence comes from Heliothis peltigera, assembly GCA_958496145.1. NCBI lineage: Eukaryota > Metazoa > Arthropoda > Insecta > Lepidoptera > Noctuidae > Heliothis > Heliothis peltigera. The sequence continues at coordinate 11,167,663 of OY292327.1, read as the reverse complement.
CTTAATAACCATTTCATTTTAACGTTAATAAAACGTACTGACGCCAGCACATCCAGGTACTACAATCTGTCAAATTTCCTTAATATTATTATCCCCGTCTTCGATGAAGCATATGGTTCAAATTGGGTTGAGGAAATTTGACAGTTTCGGTTAGCTTGATACGCTGGCGACTGTACAAACCTTTTTATTAATACAGAATTGTACAAGTATATAAAAACACGAAACAAATGTTCACCCACTTAAATTCCAAAGCTAGTTTTTGCCACCAGTTTCTCACATCAAAGATAACAATGCTACAACAAAATTATGGGAACATTTATTGTGACGTCAACCCTTCAATTAAGTTTTATAATATAATCACAATATAAATTCCACAGTCGACGTCGTGGTGGCCTAGTAGTTAAAGAGCTAACCTCTGAAGTGTGAGGGCGTGGGTTCGATTCCAGGTCGGGCAAGTACCAATGCAACTTTTCTAAGTTTTCTAAGCGTTTCGGATGGCACGTTAAACTGTAGGTCCCGGCTGTCATTGAACATCCTTAGTAGTCGTTACGGGTAGTCAGAAGCCAGTAAGTCTGACGCCAGTCTAACCAAGGGGTATTGGGTTGCCCGGGTAACTGGGTTGAGGAGGTCACATAGGCAGTCGCTCCCTGTAACACACCGGTACTCAGCTGAATCCAGTTAGACTGGAAGCCGACCCCAACATAGTTGGGAAAAGGCTCGGGAGATGATGATAAATTCCACAGTCATTTTATATACAAATTCCCGCCAGTGGCTTTACCTGCGTCTCTCGAGAACTTCTTTACGTAATCGTAAAAAAGTAGCTTATAGCCTCCCTCGTTAAAAAGGCTATCTAAAACTGAAATATTTTATCAAACCTGGTTACTAGTTCCTGAGATTAATGCAGTGTAGTATTGAATTAGTGGGTTAAATAAACAAACAAACCCTTCAGCTTTATTTTATTGGACTAGTTTCTACGAAAAGTATTACTCGTTGGTAGTTCAAATAAACAAGGCAGGCTAGAACAATCCTGCTTTCTATTAGTTAAGTAGATAATATAATAACAGCTGGTATTCACAAAGTTTTAAATTGTATCTTTAAACAGTAATAATTTAAATCTAAAATATTCAAAATTTCCATTTAAATTACATAGTTTTTCAATCTGGACAATTATTTGAAATGAAGTTATTGCATTCCTAAAAGACAGAAATTTCATTATCAAATCAAAAACCAATTTACGTTCATGATAAACTAATGAAAGTTTTCTATGCATAAATACAAAATAATAGATTCATCATCTCCAAAGCCCTTTCCCATGGGGTCGGCTTCCAGTATAACCGGATTCGGCTGCGTACCAGTGTTTTACAAGGAGCGACTGCCTATCTGACCTCCTCAACCCGGTTACCCGGGCAACCCAATATCCCTTGGTTAGACTGGCTTCTGACTACCCGTAACGACTGCCAAGGATCTTTTAATGACAGCCGGGACCTATAGTTTAACGTGCCATCCGAAACACAGTCATTGGTGTCCAAGATATACTTAGAGAAGAGTACATACAAACTTAGAAAAGTTGCATTGGCACTTGCACGACCTGGAATCGAACCCACGCCCTCATACTTGAGAGGTTGGCTCTTTAACCACTAGACCACCACGACTTTGACAAAAAAATAGACTCTAGAATAATAAATTACTTTTTCCCTCAAAAAGCCACATTTTTGCATTGGCATAATCTCATATTTTTGCGCTCCCATAGACAATATTAAAACCAATTGGAACTATTTGCGTTAAAACCTTCAATTTATGTGCAAATACCCGGTGATGCGTGTCAATAATAGAAATTGAATGGCCACTGTGCTATTCGTCGGCTGTTGACGACAAAAACCCCGTTACGTGCCATTGAGCGCATCTGATCCACAAGGTCGTTCATGAAATAGATATTTGTGGATTGCTTACGTAGTTTCTGATACCCGTATAATGTGATTTTGAAGGTTTTTTTGTGTGAATTGGATTTGAAATAAACGATAAGAGAATGGGCTTGATAATAATAATAAACCAAGGTAATGCGATTCTAGATTTAAAATTTAATTACACCACAAGACACTGCAGGATTTTTTCATAATAAATTCGCTGCGGTGTTTTTAGGGACATTGTTCCAGAAATGAATGAGATGTATTGCTGCATTTTTTTTGAAATTATTTCGATATTTATATTCAAACTAGATTTAATTGACAGCGGTTTCTAAAAAATAATAATTAATTAATAAAAGCTTCAAAAAATTCAGTGTAATTTAAGACCGTATTAGAGCATATAAGTCTATACTTCAAGGGTCATTTACTTTATTAGGGGGCACGGCAGTGTCCCCGCCAAGTAAAATTATACAGACTATATTTCACTTTCGGCTTTATCGGCGTATGAATATGTATACGGTAGCCGTTACCCACTGTTTTACTTCTTCCAATACTATGATGAAAGCTGGCCTATTTCTATAACATGATAAATCCACCTTATTGTAAAACGTGGTCTTAAAAAAGTTTTAGCTTTGTTGCTAGGTCTTACAATCATTTTGAACAAAGTTAATTTGGTCCAAACCTAGCTCTAAACCAGGTGCTTTTTGAGACCACATTTTATAATTGGTTGGTTTCAGTTAAACCGTTTTCGCGTAAAAGCGTTACAAACAAACAAAGTCACTTTTTTAATTTCTTTTTTATATTAACAATTTTTTATTTTTTATATTAACTGCCTTGTTGGTCTAGTGGTCGCAAGGCGCGACTGCTGTGCACGGGGTCTCGGGTTCGAATCCCGGGTCGGGCCGAAATCGCTTTGTGGGTTTTGAGAAACTCGGAGAGCACGTAAATGTCGGTCCTGCGCCTGATCTCTCTCCGGTCGTGTCGGATTGCCGTCCCATCGGATTATGAGAGTAAGGGAATAGAGAGTGCACCTGTGTCTGCGCGAATGCTTGTGCACTATAATATGTCCTGCACAGCTGGCTGATCTCCATAAAAGAGAACGGCCGCCGTAGCCGACAATCGGCCTGGATGCCATCATATTAACAAGGAAGTAAAGATTACTGTTGTGTATTTTCAGAGCGGACTTAACCAGTAATCCGGGATTCCAGTCTTCACTTAGCATAGCTTCAAAAAATCTCGATGAAAAGCCATACAACCCTTTCGAGCATCGAACAGTAGAACACCCTAATTCGTAAGTATTTTTTTGCTGTATTTTCAAATAAAAAAAAAAAATGTTTTTTTTTTGAATTATTTGTTACGAGATTGCTACCATGTACCTTTTTATTGAGTTCCCGATATTTCGACACTGCTGCAAGCGCCATGATCACATGATCACGGAGTAACCCGTTACAAATAATTCAAATGTTAGTGACCATGAAAGTTTAAATCAAAATATTGTTCTTGTAAAGCTTGTCTCGCTCTAGTGACCCAGTTCTCTTAAAAAGTTCTCAGGACGTGCTTTTGAATCTGTTCAAAACAAAATACAACGTCTCAAAAATAATTTAGTAGCTAGTAAAACAAACTGAATGCCGTAATAATCAGAGAAAAAAATGTAGGTATGCTTAAATTTAAAATAGAATGATATTATTTTTAAAATGTCTGGTAGGTTACAACTTTTAAGGCTTGTTTCACCACCTACGTATAAGTTCCAGTTAGTTTATTTGGTAGATAATTTCATACAAATTTTGTTCCATTTATTTGGTACATAATTTTATACTTTTGTTCCATTTTTGAATTTATTCGTTAGGTTGTTTGGACTTGACTATTTACGGCCGAAATTAATAACTTATGTATATGTTGATTTGCCAACTAGAGATAGGCATTTGACATTATTCGTATGAAGTTAATGTCAAATTCTATCTCCAGTAAGCAAATCAAAACAGATAGATAGGTTATTGAAATCGGCAGTTAGACATCGTGAGACTGGCTCTTAATGTTCAATACATAACAGATATCTCCCAACTGTAAACCTTTTATCTAAAGTCTATAATTCTATTCTGCTTACGTAGTATCTATCTGGCTGAACTGATCCGTCCAAATATCTACACGTGATAATTACTTGGATAAACCTGCATTTTAGCATTCACATGTTCATTTTGTGTAATAAAGATATTATCTTGATTTTCTATGTCATTGCAAATAAATGTTGAAACCGAAAATTAAAAGGCATTATGCATGTTTCTATATTTTGTAAATCATAATATTAATACTTTTTTAGTTATACCAGAAAATACTTTTCATACAAGAAAGAAAAAATAATACATTTATTGACACGACCACAAAACATGAAATACTAATAAATAGGTAAAAAATATGGTTGTGCCAAATGGACACTAGTTCAGCATTTATGCTAGACAACTATGACATATTTTCCAGATTTTTTTTAAATTATATATATTATGCCTTTTAAAATACTTTTAGAATCTTTAAGCATAATAATCTTTTATGTTTAAAAAAATAAAAATAATATTGTCTACTTACCTATTAGTTAGGTTAACGTGCATCCTCTGTTCGTGACTGCCTATTTTCATTATTCCGAAATTAACGCAAAAAGTGTAATTCTTTGAAATTGGTGCAGAATTTTTGTTAATACATTTGTTAACAATACGCAGCCTAGATCTCACAACACAGGGAATCCTAGAGTGGGATCTCGTGCCTCAACTAAAATTGTGACATATTATGTACCTATATTCTTTCAGCAATATTTTTTTTTTTATATTTTAATAATACGAGTTAATTTAATTATGACGCAAAACACCCAACAAAAATATTAACCACGCTTAAATGACGCGACACATTTTTCAAACCATGTCATAACATTTTTTATTTTCGCTCCAAAATCCCGAAAAGGATGAGTGATGAAACCTCCTTGATAAGCCAGTATAATGTGTTGCTATACATCCAGGTAATATAAAACATCCATCCTTAGAATTGCCTGAAAGATGTGCCTGAAAATTCTTTGTTTATCTTGAAAATATCGTTTTTTTTTCTTGATATTACACAAGGAAAATTTTGCCGTAAATGGATGAAAAAAACTGTTTGACAGCTAAGTAAATTGATAATTATATATTAGGTGCAGATCAAGCTACTACAATCTGTCACATTTCTTTAATAGATTTTCAACTTTATCGCTCATGCATATTACATGTTCAAAGTTGATTGGGAATACTTGACAGTTTCGGGTTGCTTGATGTGCTGGCGTCTGTACATAAATTATATAAAACTGCAAATATAAACATAGTCTATTGCAATACATGGCCTATACTATACTGAAAGATTTTTTTATCGGTTCAGTATTTCCTGAGATTAGCACGTTCAAACAAACAACAAACTCTTCAGCTTTATCATATTATAATAGATTCCTTACGTTTGTTTATCAAACTTGCACTTATTTATCTTATTTATTACTTGTTTATCTTTCAACCTGCATGTCACAGCATAAAATATTTCAGAAACATAAAAAAAAATCTCGAGACAGTTGAAAAAAATATCTCAAAAGTTAACAAAATATTTATCAGAGTCGTATAACTTCGTCGTAAAATCCGGAATGGTAAACCGTGACGGCAATATCTATTCATTCAGCAAATAAAAGATGTTTATACCTTCCTAAATTAGCGTTCAATTAGTTCCTTTAAGAATACGTGAAGCGAACCACACGTGAATAGCTCCAACAAAGAAAATATGCCGATACGCAAAACGGTACATAACACTTTTAGTTAAATATATTTCACGCATATTATTTATGCCTAGTTACCATTTTAAAGGTATTATTTTAACTTTTTTTAAAAGACGAAAACTAATTCCAAGCGTCATGTTCACCGTGACAGATTTTAAAATAAAAAAAGTTGTTGTAAAAATTTTTACAATGCAAGACAATAATAATGGCTGCCCGTCAGTAGAACGTGAGCCTTTGTAAAATAGTAAAGGCAAGAATTAAAAATCATGTACTTATTTTAGTGTTCATTATTTCAGTCACGTTTATGTAATAAATCTCTTTTATTTTGTAAACGACTTAGTTTTTTTCATTAATCTTTTGAAAATAAAAAAAAAATAGCTCGGTAATTGAAGCGAAAAAGTATAGTGTGGTTGAAAACATCATCCGTTTAGACTTTGATACAGTAACCCAGAGTCTGGAAGTTGGTGATTGATTCACCCGTGCATCGGAGAGCACGTAAATGCCGGTCCTGCGCCTGATCTTTCTCCGTTCGTGTCACATTGCCGTCCCATCGGACTATGAGAGAATTTCGTGTGCACTATAATAATTATGTCCTGCGCAGCTGGCTGATCGCCTTAGAGAGAACGGTCGCCGAGGCCGCCGATTGTCAGCCTAGATGCAATAATCCGTACGCCCGACCATAAAAATAACTGTTGGTGTCGTAAATTAGTCGATATTATGAAGTAGCTATCCTTATTCTTCCTTATTTGATTAGTATGTCATCGTCATCTCCCAAGCCTTTTTCCCAACTATGTTGGAGTCGGCTTCCAGTCTAACCGGATTCAGCTGAGTACCAGTGTTTTACAAGGAGCGATTGCCTGTCTGACCTCCTCAACCCAGTTACCCGGAAAATTTTATGTTAGTTATTTGATTAGTATGTCAAAATACTATAAATTAAAGTACCGGCAAATTGTTTGTTTTTTTTTGACGTGATTAAATTAAGCCCTATCAATTTTTCCAATTTATTTTTTTTAACCTTATTTCTCCGATGATTGTTCTGAAATAATGCGCTTAAAAGGAAAACGCATTTTATATTAATTTAGATTAGTTAGTCGCGATCTAATTTAGAATTTACGATTCTTACTCAATTACAAAATAAAAATTGAAATGGAGTAATACTTATTTCGCAAATGGGTTCAATTTAGGAAAATTGATTTTTTCGTAATTCGCCTGATAGGAAATACCAAGGAGGCGCGGTTTTATTCAAGTTCAGAAACCTAACGATCAATTGCGAAATTGTTTTATAACAATACCTATCATTTAACCTTTTTTGTGGGAAATCATCAAATGACCCCGCTGTGGGAACAGCTGGAGGGAGTGTCAAACTCTTGTTAACTACAACCCACTATGTAAAACCTTCTAGAGGTCATTGCGTGCCCAGGGCGCGGAAAATCTGGCAAACAACCCATACTTGACATTATATGTTATGATAATGGGGTCGTTTGTACCACGGGTTTTTTGATTTTATTATTTTATTTTACAGAACTATTGGATCAATTGTACATCTATTAAAATGCTGTCTTGGCTCCGGTATTTTGGCAATGCCGGCTGCGTTCAAGAACTCTGGTTTGATCGTTGGCACCATTGGAACTTTAATAGCTGGCTTTGTATGTACGCACACTGTTCACATTCTGGTAAGTGCAATTTATGGTTACGTGCATTTACGATAGTTTTATCTTCGAAGTTTTATGCAAAATAATGTATACTTTTCGATGTATGTATTTCATTACTAGCTGTTGCCCGCGACGTCGTCCGCGTAAGGCGCGTAAAGGCATAAGGTGATTAAGCATTCACCCCCACCCCCCCGTACATGATAGCGTGATAATATGTAGCCTAAATGTTGACCCGACCTCTTAGTTATATTCATGATAAATTGGAAGCAAATCTATGCAGTACTTTTTGAGATTAGCCCGGACATACATACAGACAAACAGACAAAAATTCTAAAAACTATATTTTTGGATTCGATATCAATTGTAGATCAGGCCCCAATTATTCCTTTAAAAAATATTCAATGTACAGTTTTGACCTTTCCACGATTTTGTTATATGTATAGATATCAGAGAATAAGGTTTCCCAATATTATTATAATAGACTTCATCAACAAATATTTAAGCATGCTTAGGATATAGACATAGAAATCTTTGAATAATCAGTGTGTTTTTTTTCAAATTTACAGTAAATTTATTGTATTCAGCCAAAATTTAGACTTTAAATTTTACAAAATATCAACCGAAATCAAAAAATTACCTGCAGTACTGTAGTTGGATTAAAATTGCTACAATATTTTTATGCCACAGCGTAATTCAATTACAAAATAATTTTATAAAAATTTCAAAGTATATTTTTGATGTTTTTTGTAATGCTACAAGAAGAGACGTGGTATTAATGTTTCTAGAGCCCAGTCTAGGCGTCTAGACTATGTAATTCGTTTATATAAACAAAATTTACAATGAGGGGGTAGACAGGTGTTATTAGCTATCTGAAGCCGTTTGCAATAATGAGAACTAATTGAACATTGATTGCACGAGGTTTTGTAGTGTTTTTGCTGAGGAGTTCACTAAACTTGAATTTTATTTTTGTCTTGAAGTAAAGCTGAAAAGTTTGTCTGTTTGTTGGCTTGAACTTGCTAATCAGGAACTACTGAGCTGATTTTAGTGTTATATAGCCCATTTTATCGTAGAAGGCTATATACTACTTTTTGTACGGGTACGCGGAGTAGTTCATAAAACAGATAAACAAACAGGTACTACTTTCCAGACTAAGTTTGCGGCAGTACTAGTGCATACAGTCTGAATGTGTTTAGCCTTATCACTTATTAGGTATGTCCATAATAATATCGGGACACCTGGGGACACCTTATTCACACATGGTCGGTTAGCCACATGGAAAGCTATTGATTAGCTTGTGTTATGGGTGTCAACACAACTGATAAACTACATAAATATACTTGACACATATATATTTATAAATACATAATTATATTATAACACTCATACCACAGCCAACAAGCATGCTTATCACACAAATGACCATGTCGGGAATCGAAACCGGGCCCCTCAGCTCGGCAGTCCGGCATGGTGACCATTGCGCCAACAAGGTCGTCAATACGTCGACTATTGTTAGTTAAACATAACACAAACCAGTTTTTTAACGGATATTGTTAAAATGTACGTGACATGCACTAAAAACAATAATACTGGTCCGAGCTGATTTTATTGTTTAGATTTTAATACAAGGGGAATAGGTTTTTACAGTTACATTTTAGCAACATTTTTGGAAGCTAATTAATGCAGTTTTACTGTAAACAATAGATCACTTACAGCTTCATACAATATTTAAGTTAACGGTCAATTTGCGCTAGTGGTATATTGTCATGGCAACAAACCATAATTTTGATTTGCATAAATTTTATTTCGAACGACAATAAACAAACAAGGCAATGAACTCTTGATCCTGTTAGGTTGAAAACAATAATATACTTTGTTTCAGGCAGAGCTAATTTTCTTTGTTTTTATTTAATCAGTAGAAGTTTTCCGCGATTTGAACGTTCAGACGCCAGCACATCAAGCTACTACAATCTGTCAAATTTCCTTAATAGGTTTTCCACTTTATCGCTGAACTATATGATTCAAAGTTGATTGGAAAATTTTACAGTTTTGGGTAGCTTGATGTGCTGGCATCTGTACCTACATAGTTATTATCGCTTTCAGATCAAGAGCCATCTTCAATATAATGTGTTGTGAATGATTTCTTTTTTGAGTGTGAGATCTTCTCAAATGACTCCCTAGGGGGGTGCAACTGGAGGGAGTGTCAGACTTTTACTGACCAAAACCCACCTTTGTTCCTTCTGGAGGTCTTTGCATGCCAGGGACGCGGTACCTCTTGAACTTCTTTAAGCAACCCCGTCAGCATGTCTGTCTATGATAATACCAAGATACACTAAACTGGTGTCATTCTGTTTTTAGTATAATTATTTTGTAATTACACTCAAACATTACAACGAAGATTTCTCAATAAAAGTAAGACCGTAAAAAGTCAAGCAACTTAATTATTGGTGTATTAGGGTTCTGCATGCAAAACAAAAAATAAACGGAACCTCTATGAGATCTTTTTTTGGGGGAATAAACTTTATTAAATTACTATTATTTTTTAGGTAAAAACGTCACAAGAAGTATGCGTAGACGCAAAGAAACCGTCGCTAAGTTTTGCTGAAACGTGTGGAGCGGCCTTTACTTACGGACCGAAGAGAGTACAATCATGGGGGAATTCGATAAAGTGAGTTGATTTTAACGGAATTACAGTCAAAGCTTGGTAAAGGTCGCCTGTACAGACGACAGCACATCAAGCTAATATAATCTGTCAAATAGATTTTCAACTTTCTCACTGAAGCATATGGTTCAAAGTTGATTGGGAAAATTTTCAGTTTCGTGGTAGCTTGATGTGCTTATGTACAGGTTATGTACAGTTGCGGACTGAAAAGGTTCGTAGTTTTTTAAATTGATTGAAATTCGTTCGACGTATCGCACGCAGGCACATGCATTACCTTTTAAAACGGACTAGTTTCAAGTTTGAGGAAATAGTGTTTACCTGATCGTAAATAAAGTTCTAAATTACTCGTATGTCAAAAATTATATTATTTCTTATATAGAAGAAGAAGGTATGAAATGTATTTAAGCCTTCGATTGATCAACTTATTTTATTTTTAAAATGTATGAAAAATGAAACTTAAAACTTAGCCAAGCCAGCCGAGCCAAGCCCGCAGGTTGAGAAAACTATTCATACATAAATTCTTGTAGAATACTTAACGCACTTATTGGAAATCAAAATATCCTTATTATGAAGATATTTCAACGATTTTTTTTATTGTGGGTAATCTTCCAACCCACCTGTAGGTGCAGCTTGGGGAAGCGTCAGGCTCTTGCTGACTAAACCCCACTTCGTTCATTCTGGAGGTCTTTGTGTCAATGGACCGCGGTAACTCTTGCAAACGTCACACAGCTCCGGCAGATATTTCAACAACCTTAATTAATATTTTTTTCATTTGCAGAGAAATTGTGGACTACTCCATGGTTCTGACATACTTCAGCGTGCTATGCGTTTACGTGGTTTTCATTGGATCTTCTATGAAAGAAGTAAGTACACCTATTGTGTAGGAATAGCAAGGATATTTCAAGGATATATAATATCTTATAAAATATTTGCTAAACAGACTCTCATGTTACGCTCTATACTATATTTTAATTAATCGTTGAAAGTAAGTATTATTTCAAATAAATTTACAGTTATATTCAGTTATTATTTTTGTACCATTCATAAGCTGTTTCACATTGTGCCTGCCATTTGTATCTTAGCAACTTGTTACAAATCGTCGACTCGGTTTAAATATGATATCAGGCGAAAGAAATAAATAAGTTATACAGAATGTAATACATAATACTATTATGTACAGTGAAGTATTTAAAATTTAATTGATTTAACATTTTAGTTCTGTAACTAACTACACGAATTAAAATACTTATCCGTCAATTGTTTCATACATTTAAAATTTCTGTAAAAGCGTTCTGTACCAGAAAGATTTGTGAAAACAAATGACTATGTATGTATGTATAGTTTAAACACCATAAGCAGTAGAGAAAAATTATGTCCCATACCTACCTAATAAAAAGTGTCGTGGTGGCCTAGTGGTTAAAGAGCCAACCTCTCAAGTGTGAGGGCGTGGGTTCGATTCCAGGTCGGGCAAGTACCAATGCAACTTTTCTAAGTTTGTATGTACTTTCTAAGTATATCTTCGACACCAATGACTGTGTTTCGGATGGCACGTTAAACTGTAGGTCCCGGCTGTCATTGAACATCCTTGGCAGTCGTTACGGGTAATCAGAAGCCAGTAAGTCTGACGCCAGTCTAACCAAGGGGTATTGGGTCGCCCAGATAACTGGGTTGAGGAGGTCAGATAGGCAGTCGCTCCTTGTAAAACACTGGTACTCAGCCGAAACCGGTTAGACTGGAACATACAACATAGTTGGGAAAAGGCTCGGGAGATGATGGAGATGACCTACCTAATAAAAAGGGACAAATTAAACTCAAGCCTTAATTCTATAAGGACCTACACAACTTACCTTCAGAGACAACAATCATTATACGGGTCAAAAGAAGTGTACTCTATTTTGTTTCTGGGTATAATTAGGAGAGAATGTTATAAAAATATTTGTACATGTACAACGTACTAACAAAATATTATATAACATACGACAATATCATTGTGATTCACCTTAATTACAATAAGCATTCAGAAATTATAATGGAAAACTCAATTTCTTAATTGCCAGCAAAACTTAACATACAAGTGGTCTAGATATGCGCTGAATGAGCTTTTGTTCCACATTATTACAGTTTGTATTCAACTTTTTACTTTACCACTATAAAAATAAGGTTTAAAATGAGTCATCGTCCAAATCCATTGTGTTAACAAAATGTTCTGCATATGAAAATGCTTCGAACCGCAAGAAAGAGACTTAAACGCTTAACAATGAACTGAAGTTATGCATTTTGTGCGATTTTGGACCTTATTACAAGGGTTTAAGTAATATTTCAGGTTGTTTAGAACCACTAAGCGTTTAGAGTAGTAAATGTTCAAAATAAGGACGTGGTAACATTTGGTGGAATCAGTCGTGTCTAGTACTAAAGAGATTCTTGAAATGTGGGTATTTGTGGTTCAGCTTGATAATAGAAATTATTACAAAAGGTACAAAGCATAGAGAACAAAATAACGAGGTACAAAGACTATGTGGGAGATTTAGTTATAATTTTCTTACTCAATCATCGGGCTCTTAAAATACTGGCCACTGAAAAATAAGTGTGTGGGTTCGATTCCAGATTATGCAAGTACCAATGTAACTTTTCCATAACTTGTCCAAGTTATAAGTACTTTTATAGTTTATCTTGGATATCAATGACTGACTAATGTAAAGGAAAACATTTTGCGGCAACCTGGACTTTAAAGTCTGAAATCCGCCTAGAGCAAGAGTTGTGATGGAAATTTTAAGCCTATTTTTGTATAAGAGGCCTGTAGCCAGTAGTTTCAATACTATTGACAATAGCTTGACCCTTTGTTAGTTTTGAGTATTCACTAATCTGATCATTTATTTATCGTATAAACTTATATATTTTTTTAATATTATTTAAAAAAACATTTAAAATTAAAAAAAAAACAGCTGTCCACCGATATCGGGAACAGGGTCCAAGCTACCTGTGGTTAGGGTCCCAGAGACAGAAACCTCACAATACGTGCCGTTTCAAGGAGTACTGCCTTCTGAATCTGTCTCTTGATCCAGCTGCCTAACGAGAGCCTCTTCATATGTTGATCGAGGCTCTTGGCCATTAGACCATTGGTCGTAACAACAATCTTAATGATTGTCTTTTTATCATTTATATATTTTTATACTATAATTATTATTATATATCATTAATCTTATTTGTATGTCTCTACTAGACCACGGGACTACAGAGTCCCGGATTTTTAGAAGGCGAACGTGGGGCCGAAGCCAACACGCTGAAGCCCTTTTGAGACAACTTTAATATATGTAATGGTGACACAAAACCGACGATTATCCCTGTATACACTATAGAAATGTACCCAAGGACAACCCCCGGTTTGTGCTAAACTATTGCTAAGCATGGAAGAAAATCTACTTGGGTTATTGTGATGGGATGCTAGTGGACTAGGGAAGGGAAAACTATGGGGACTATGACCCCTGCCGATAACAATGTAATAAATACATGTAAAAATGGCAGGAGGAGACTCGCCAGCTCACTTACCGGGCCCCCGGGAGCTAGTCGCTAAGTCGCATCAAGGGGGCAACGGGGAAGATACCGCGGCCCTGGCACACAGGGACCCCCAGAAGGAACATAGTGGGTTTTAGTCAGTAAGAGTCTGACACTCCCTCCAGCTGCACCCTCAGCGGGAGGGGTCATTTGATGATTTCCCACGAAAAAAAAAAAAAGAAAAAGGGGGCAACGGGGACGTGAGCGGCTGAAGGGTGAGGTTGCCCCGGCCGGCTTTCATTAATCTTATTATTATCTTTCCAGATATTGGACGTATACGTACCAGACAACTCGATATCAATTCAAGCAGCATGTGCCTTAACCCTAGTGCCTCTGGTCTTGATCTGTCAGATCCGCAACTTGAAGTACTTAGTGCCGTTCTCTGCGCTTGCCAACATTCTGATTCTCGTGGTCTTCGTGATAACCCTGTACTATGTGTTCCTGGATCTTCCTCCATTGAAAGAGAGGGAGATGGTCGCTAGTATCACGCAGTGGCCTTTGTTTTTGAGGTGAGATTTTTTTTAATTTTTGATTTTTTTTTTCTGGGGAGTTTGTTCCACCACTTCTTCTTCCCAGCGATAACACATAGGAAGTGGTGAAGAGCGGGCATTTTGGGAGCTTTCTTTTGTAAAATTGACCTTCAAAAAGTGCTGATTTTCAGCCTACTTTGAATAAATGACTTTTTTTCTTTAATTAATTTTTGAAAAAAGGAGTCTGTCACTCCTTTTGTGAAAAATGTTTGTTTTGTATGTCAGCAAAAAAAATAGTTACGGCCTGTTTCACCACCCACGAATAAGTTCCAGTTAGTTTGTCTCTCATGACTAGTGGTCGGATATTGGAATGCTTGTTTACTTAATGTGTGGGTTCACTATTATGGAATAGACTTTTGTATCAAATGTATCTTTTAAACCAATTTACTGTTTACACTCAAAATACTCATAAATTGAAAGGAAGCTTGAAATTAACTAACATTGATACACATTAATAATTTTGACAACCCCAATGGCGCAATGGTTACCACGCCGGACTGCTGAGCTGTGGATCCTGGGTTCGATTCCCGGCTCGGTCGACATTTGTGTGATAAGCATGCTGCTTGGCTGTGGTCTGTGTGTTATATATAATATGTGTTTATTAATATGCACGTGTAAAGTATATGTAATTTATCAGTTGTTTTGGCGTCCATAACACAGGCTAATCAATAGCTTAACATGGGGCTAACCGACCATGTGTGAAAAAAGTGTCCCTATATACATCACTACATAGTATAAAACAAAGTCGCTTTCTCTGTCCCTATGTCCCTTTGTACGCTTAAATCTTTGAAACTACGCAACGGATTTTGATGCGGTTTTTTTTAATAGATAGAGTGATTCAAGAGGAGGGTTTATATGTATAATTTTATTATCAGCAATGCACCCGTGCGAAGCCGGGGCGGGTCGCTAGTATATATTAATTAAGGAATCCAAATTGGTTTTAAGTACCTCGTTCGAAACTTTTTACAATTGCCTTAAAAACCTTAAACTACTTATAAAGCGATGTATGTGTACTAATGCATCACTCCGTCACTGATAAATCACGGACCTTCTAATATATACTACCAAGGTCTGACGTCACGCTTGTAGACATACATTACTCGGATAGCAAGGTGCCTCCTTGCATTCCCCGTCCTCCCATATATTCTCATCTTAACGAGACATGACTGCAATGGCCGCTATTCCAAAGAGAGTGCATATTACGCTATGTGTTTTGTACTTTAATATCGTAGCAACATGATTTTTTTTATATAATGTTGTTGTAAGCTTTTTTTCCTTTTGTGGGCCCCAGCTGTCATTTTTATATATTTGGCAGTTATGTGGAAGGTTAGAAGCCAGAAAATCTGACAACCAGTCTTACCAAGGGGCATTCGGTTGCCCAGGTTACTGGACCGAGGAGGTCAGATAGGCAGTCACTCTACGTAAAATACTGGTACTCAGCTAAATTCGGTTAAGGCTGAAAGCCACCACATCAATATAGCTTGCTAATAAATGGACTAGGCAGATTAGTTTATAACTTTTGAAATTATATTGCCATGCATTTATCTGGCTATAGGTTACATTGTTGACAGCAAGACGCACCGCATAATATAGCAGCTTATTTATTCCACTGAGTATTAAGGTTAGTTTGGGTTAGTTTCACAATGTTCGAATAGCTACTACCAACCCAATAAATTCAAAAATTGAACAGAATTGGTATGGAATTATTTACCAAATAAACTAACTGGAACTTATTCGTAGATGGTGAAACAGGCTCATAGTTTTCTCACATCCTACAAGTAGCCAATACCTGCCATGAATAAGCAATTTAAGGCTAACAGAGCTACTACATTTCGTATCGTGAGGTAACTACTGAAATTTTCACAGAATACCGAACTTGGTACGGGCATTGTGGAAACTTACAAATAAACCGCACAGTGTGGTCCTAATACAGAAGCAGCTATATGCTGGAAACTATTATTTCCTTTGAAGATTTTCTGGAAGTATTTGAGGTTCCCTAACTCCATTCTGTCAATTCATATCGATTTATCCTTAAGGTTAAGCAATGCTAGGTGCGCTCGCTCCGTTGATAGATCTTCATCTTATATTTAAAATCAAAATAAAAATCATTTATTCAAATTAGATTTATCAGCTTTTGAACTTCAAAAACAAGAGACAGCTCCGAAAACGCCGATCCCAACGTCAATCACGAATTGCGCCGTGTTTCGGAAGGCACGTTAAATTAGGTATAGATTGTCATTTGTTTTCTTTGGTAGTCGTTACTCAGAAGCCAGAAAGTCTGACTATCAGTCTTTTCAATTGGTATCGGGTTGCTCAGGTTACTAAGTTGAGGAGGTCAGATGAGAAATGCAGTCACTCTATATAAAATACTTGTACTTAGTTAAATCCTGTTAGGCTGATGAGAGCTGATGAAAGCCGATGAAAGCCGATCCCAACATGGTTTGGGAAAAGGCTAGACAGATAGCAGAAATGATGAGAAAAGTATCATATAAAGTCTACACGCGTATGACAAAATTTTCCTTTACGCTATATTTCTGTATTATTTGTTCACATTGTTTGTATAATATAACATTTAATGCATTAAAATGTACCTACCAGAAAAATATGATTGTCATCGTGAATAGTATTCGTAAAATTGTGCGTCTCATTCTTGAAGAAAAACAAGTCTAAAAATACTTCCCATTGAATATTTATGTACTCGTAAGACAAGTTGTTTGCTGCGGTTTCAGCTGCCTATTAAACTAGCTTTGAAGTTCACACGTCACAGTCAAAAGGATCCAGAATTCCACTTATCTCCATACCAAATTTAATTTTAATAACTTCAGCTGCATTCAAAAAAATCGTAACAAACAAGCAGACATTCTCATTTGTATTATTAGTTAGAATTTAGCCCCCAGCTTCAATAATAAGTTGTATTTATTCAGATGCACTTCAATTCAATATTATTTGCATTACATCAAAAGGAAACAAGTGACAAATATGGACATTTATGTAAAATAAATATTGAAATAATGATTATTAATTTCGTACAAAACTTTAATTAATAAAACTTCTCGTTTGTGAGTGAAAAACAATTATAAGCTTAAGCAAGCAAAATGTATATTGAAGCGAGTCTATTATTGTAATATATATCATTACTTGAATGACGGAATCGAATCTGAAACCCTCAGTTCGGTAGTCCGGCATGATGACCATTGCGCCACGGGTTCTTTTCACTGCCCAGATCTAAAATTTAAAATTCATTCAGCAGATCTAGACATTCTGTTTATAATATTTCTGTGTAGAATTGTACACACGCCAGCACATCAAGCTACTACGAACTGTCAAATTCCCTTAATAGATATTCAATTTTATCTCTGAAGCATATGGTTCAAAGTTGATTGGGAAAATTTTACAGTTTCAGAGGTCTGCACCTATTTATATGAGTATCTCTTTAGTCTTTTCTAGTATAAATTTATGTTATGATAAAGATTAATCTATAATACATGCATATATCATTAATAATTTTAATTCCAGACTCTTATGACTGATGAAAAACTAACTTAATATATTAAGTTCATAAACCTAAGATTAAGCCCAAATGTGTGATAAATCGACAAAAAAACAATTAATCATAATAATATCGATATTTTATAATAAATCACAAACAATAAATCGTTCTTGCAACTTTCATCGAGAGAACCGAATTACTAATTTTTATTGAAAAGTGCTTTGGATTATCAAAACTGAGAAATTACTTAAATGAACTAAATGTATATTGATGTATGAATAAAAGATTAATTGACTGAACTAATATTTTGCTTTGGGAATGCCTATAGAAAAGTGTTAATTATTCAAAGTCTGTGTCACAATTGAAAGTAAAGTTGTTCTAGAAAATATATTTGATCACAACTTACAATACCTGGACCGCCCTTAGATTGCCTTTAAAAAATATTTTTCGATAGGATTATTAGGTAACTGATAGCTGATATTTTCTTTTAAAAGGGCTCCCTCACTCGTCGTTGTATACATACATTCTAGTCTTACTTATTGTAATGTATTTTTGCAGAGGGACCTCCATTCAAGTACAAATTAATAAAATTCTAAATTAAAAAATATTTTTAACATTAAGCTGCAAGACAGCAATTTTTGGAAGTCAAAAATGACAAAAGACGGACCCCAAAACGCCCACCCTTCATCACTTCCTATGTGTGTTTTGCTGGGAAGAAAAAGTGACGCAACACACTTCCTAGTCTGTTATGTACATTTTGAACAACTTTGAAACAATCTGTTCTTAATATAAAATGAGTATAGTGCTTTATACTATATTAACTCCGCGCTGGTTAATACACACTCATACCTTTATGTAACTCAACCATTCAATATATTCCGAACATGATGTACAAAACATAAACTACAGCTTTAATTTGTGTAATAATTAAACTCTATACCTTTGTCCCCTTCAGCACTGTGATCTTCGCAATGGAAGGCATTGGCGTAGTGATGCCGGTTGAGAACGAGATGGCCAAGCCCCAGCAGTTCCTCGGCTGCCCCGGAGTCTTGAACGTGGCTATGGCGATCGTCATTTCTTTGTATGGCATTGTCGGTTTCTTCGGATACGTGCAGTATGGAGACTTGGTGAAAGGATCCATTACGTTGAACCTTCCTGAAGACGATGTGTGAGTAGCTTGTGATGTAGTATTGCATTTATTGTTTTGGAGTTTCTTCTAAAGGTAGTCAGGTAGAGAATGCCGACCTTATCTCGTTTAAAAAGAATATTGATGTATGTATAAATGTGTGGATTTCAATCTTTTTTGACTGTTGGCAAACGGCAACATATTAAGCTACTACAATTTGTCAAATTTCCTTCATAGATTTTCAACTTTATTGTTGAAGCATAAAGTTCAAAGTTGATTAGGAAAATTTGTCAGTTTCTGTTAGCTTGATGTGCTGGCGTCTGTACTGTACAAACACGTACATTAACCTTTCCCGTAACCTATGGATTACTGGATTACGCTTGCGTAACAGTGCAATAATTTATTCGAAATCGGACCAGTACCTTTTGAATTCGGCGCTTTCAAGCAAACATACAAACTCTCCAGCTTTATAATAAAAGTAAAGATTAATTTCATTGTAGATAGTTAAAATAAAGGTCGACGTGTTAAAGTTAATTTTCTTATCAAACCGAACAGATTAATAAAATCTTTTGACTCTAAACTAATCTTTTTAAAATTTTGATATTAATTTACTTAGTAATTTATCTAGCATTTAGAAACTAGCTTATAAATTATTTCGAAAGATAATAATTTTGCTTCCAAGGGTTATTCAATAACAGTTGAAAAGATAATAATATATTCTTTAGGTACTGAAAATAATTTATTTCTCTTTTGCATTTAATTGAAAATATTTTATAAATCATCTGGGAATATTAATTTGTCCAGAAGTAAATAACATCAAAAAGTTTGGATGAATTTTATGATATAATAAAAACATTTCACAACAAATAGGTCTAAATGTTTGTACGTTTTAATTACTGAATGTTCAGAATATTTTGTTGTACTAAACATTTTTGTTACATAAATGAACTTACAAATTAATGTTTTTGGTATAATTATTCGCTCCCAATAGTTATTTTAACTTTTTATTCTTATAATTTAACATTGATTACATGTTGTATAAACAGCTCGACAGTCTAAAATTAGTATCTCAGCCTATTTAAGATTAAGATTATGAATTAAGAAGATATTAAGACACAAGTGCTGTATATAAAATAATATTTTTTGTTTTTGGTGACATTAGATCGTCTCGTAAGTAATATATGTATGCATAAACTATTTTTATTATTTTACATTGATTACTTGTTGTATAAACAGCTCGATTGTCTAAAATTAGTATCTCAATAGTCGTAATGACATTATAATAATTAGCCTATTACGAACAAGATAAGGGTACCCATTAAGACACAAGTGCAGTATATGAAATGAAATAAATAGTATATATTAAGTTTTTTGAATCTACAGAGAAGGAGGGATTTGGAAGCTAGACTACCCTATGTTTAGAATCCCACGATATAAACTCATCATTATTCATCACATAAAATTGTATAGCTTAATATACCTATTGTATATATATATTAATATAGCTTTTGTATTACAAATCTTGAAAATCTAATTAAATCTTAAAAATATTGGAAATCACTTGAAGGATCGATAATATTAATTACTTTTTAGTACTTTTTAGTGATAATTTATATGTTTAACATTGTGTTTAAAATAATATTGTATACAATTTTTTCTTTAAACACGCGTCAAAACTCTGTCTAACTTTTTTTGTAGTAAGGGCCAAGTTTGAATCTTAATTTACTTATAAATCTTAATTTACTTAGACATCTTTAATTTACTAAACGACGTGATTAGTTAACACTCTGAAGGGTTGGGCCTAGTTTATGCTACGCTTGTAGAGGACAGTTAAGTCGGTAAATAGTCCCTATAAGCTTTCTCCAATCAAATACTAAGTATTTGAAGAGGTTTGGCAAATATTATTGCGAATCAAAAGCCAACAAGTCTTGCAGTTTTTTTTTAATAACGATTAATAATAGTAATTACGGCGTCCAAATGGATTGATTGACTAATTTGGTTTATAGACGCCAACATAACTGAAAAACTACATAGTTTTACGTTGATTAAAATTTTCATGGTCGTTGACATTTTTTTTTTATCATTTATTTGATGAGGCTTAAGCACTTCTGTGCTATGCCAGCCTCGTTAGGTCATACAAGTACACAGTAATACAAACAAAAAATTAAATAATAACTCAACACACACAAACAGATTACATTATGTATATCTCACCAAAATATTGCGCATCCAATCGTTGACATTTGAATTCCTTATTACGAGATTGCTACCATGTGCCTTGTTGAGTTCCCGATATTGAAGCACCTGTTAGCAAATAGTTGCTCCGTAATCATAACGCTTGCAACAGTGACGGATTATCGGTAACTCAATAAAAAGGTACTTGGTGCAATCTAGTAATAAGTAATTGTAGTCGGGGTGGGTCAGTATTTAGTGAGAAGTCATTGTTACACGGCATAAACTAATTATTTATTGAAATTATTAATACACAAGAACACAAACTTTTGCATTGAAAATCCGTCATAACTCTTTTAAAACTCTACCGCCAATCAGCGGCCAGATATATCACGTCATCGAACGCGTCAGCCACATGCTAGTGCGTTGGTGAATAGCGGTCGGGAGGTTTTCCTCTATTGGACCGCTTACGACGAGAGAAAAGGGTTCGTTCGGATACATCATCCGCTATATAATTCAAATACATATTTTTACATTTATATGTAGGTATTATAATACCCAGACCACAGCCAACGAACATGCTCATCGCATACATTGTTTCGACCTACCATTAATCGAACCCGGGAATCTAAGCTCAGCAGTCCGGCGTCGTTACCTAAGTCTGCAGACTGTGAAGATTCTTAAAAGATATTCAGCATATTTTCAATTATCACTTAAGGGAAGCATATAGCATCTGTCCTCATCTTGAGTATTCCAAACGAATACGGAAGATTTATCCTTAAACTTTGGAGATAGCAAAAAAAACTTTGTAATTAGTTCTGAGTTCCTCACTTCCAGTAAGTGGAACTTATTTCCTTGTGGATTAAGTGATGTATTTTTCGTATTTCCGTACATCTTGTGAATGAGCTGTGTAATATTCTTCCTCGTGACTGAAGTAGGAAATATGCGAAGTTGTCTGTTACTATGCTACCTCTAATATTATGAAGTTGTAGTTTGTTGGTTTGCTTGATCGCGTTAAGCTATGTTACTACTAACCAAAAAATAGTCAGTGCTAGATAGCCAACTTATCGAAGAAGGCTATACAGGAAACTCTTTATAAGGATGCGCAGAATAGTTCCCACTACCTATGGGTGAAACTATTGGTGAAAGCATAGGAGAGAATGTTGATTCTTAAGGGTATTATGTATTCTCGTTAGCAAGAGTTACCGTGGCACATGGGAACTCCTGAAGGAACATAGTGGGTTTTAGTCAGTAAGAGGCCGAATACTCCCTCCAGCTGCCCTCAGCGGGAGGGTCATTTGATGATTTCCCACAAAAAGAAAAGTGTGTGATTCAACTACACCTTGTTTATTCCTAGAATAAAAATAAATTCACGCATATCACTAGCTTCCGTCTGAATACAGGGGAATAAGGTACTTACCACACATGGTAAAAAATAAAAAATAGTCTATAATGCTATTCTAATGTATGTTACTGGCAAGTTTCATCAAAATACATCTAGCATTTTTAGCGTGGAAGAGTAACAAACTTCCATTCATACTTTCAAACTTTCACGTTTAGGTATAATATTAGTTATATTACTTACAAATCAGTTGGTACAAGAATCGGGATAGTTCATGTTCCAAAAAAAATATATACAGCTGTTTTCATCTTTCGGTGTAGTTACAAATTCGATACGTTCTAAGCAGAGTCTATCTGTGCCCCTATTTAATTAAACAATGCTCAGCTAAACGATATTTGAGACTGTTGTTGACAAACATACGGGTTTCGGTAGTCATTTGGGGTCCTTTTGAACGTAGAGTTACTAAAATTACGCCCACGATCCATCAATTAGCTGTGACGTTAATACGAGTAATTTAATTACATCTTATTTGGACTGTTTTAATTTTGATTGGAATACCGTAGGCGTTACTTTATTTTGGAGCTTATATAGGGTCTAACAAAACTAGTGTACCATATTTTTAAAGGTCATCTAGAACATGCTAAGGATCATGTTTACCACAAAGTCATGAAAACAACAACATACATATTTTAATAATCATCACAGTCGCCAAATTGTACGCCTAACGTCGGTCTCTATGCTCGAGCGCCTACTCGCGCTCAACTATTTTTTGTGGTAAACATGATCCTTAGCATGTTTCAGATGACCTGTAAAAATATGGTGCACTAGTTTTGTAACACCCTATATAAACAGCTCAAATACCTTATAATCGATTCCAGGATCTAGCCACGTGTATCTATACATATTACATTAAATATTTTATTTAATAACAAAGTCAATTTCGCGTCTCTAATATTGCGAAGCGATATCCTGAAAACTACGATATAAGGGAACAGACTTCGAACATGTGTAATTATTCATTAATTCCCTTAACGTTTTGATCGCCACAGTCACGTATAGACGACAAGCCAAAAAGTGCCCAGAACGCCACGATCACGACTACAGGACAAACTCTTACCCCCTTATTATAAAACATGGTTTTAAAAAGTACCGGGTTAAGTGCTAGGTTTAGGCCAACAAATTTGTTCGAGATGGTGGTTTAAACCTAGTACCTAAGCTGGTACTTTTTTAAGGCCGCGTTTTATAATAAAGTGGTTAAGGTTCAAAATTAAAAGTCAGTTCTAATCGATATGATTCCATACTCACTACAGTATATTGTAGGTATTTATGGATGAAGTCTTAGCTTGCCACTGAGAGCGCGTCTTTCTTCTTTTGACGTGGCTACTAGGCGTACTACATAGTTTTATTTACCATCGCCAAAACTGTTTTCCAATCTCCCAGACAAAGCAGCATCAAAAAGATTTTCGGATAACAAACTGTAGAGTTGTTAGTCAATCTCCATTCCTCAATTACAAAGAATGCCACAGGACCACGAGTGAACTAATCAGTATCTTAAATAAGAAATTCGGGGAAACGTTTCCTAAGCAATTTTGTTAACACACGGTAAATAATATAACGGACTGAAATTAGATAAACGCGGAGCCCGAACGCGGAATAAAGTTTTGTGATTAAACAAATAAGATTTAGGGCCAGTTTCACAAGTTACGGATAGCCACTATCAACCAGATTAATTCAAAAATGGAACAGAATTTGTATGAAATTATATGCCAGATAAACTATCTGGAACTTATCAGCAACCTGTGAAACTGGCCCTTAGTTTTTTATGTAATTGTCTCGAGAATTTAGCAACAATCAGCACCATCAAAGAATTTTATGTTTATTTTCTTATTTTTTAATAATCATAAAAATAACTTAACGACCAAAATGATCGTTAATCAATGAATAGATTAAGTGGTATCTCAAAACCATATACATGATTATACATCGTCATTATACATTGAAACTATCAGTTATGAATTTGAAAAGCTTGATTATCCTTCTATTATAACTATTATTTTCGTAGCTACTAATAGTTGGGAGAAACAATCTCATTTACGTCAAAATTAGGTACCTACTGCCATGTATCAGATACAAAGGAAGGTTACAAAGTCCTTTACTCAGGCTTTATTACTCTAGAAGTGTGCTTCTCAAACCACATGTATGTCTAGTCGTCAAATATTTGGTATACACTTTAAAGGCATATCTCCATACTTACAACGGCACGCTCATTCTGCAGAGTGTATTTTAGCGTTTATAAACATTATAGTTATGAGGAAAAATAAATACCATGCGCTCCTCAAAGAGATGTCAGCAACAAGGGAGGGGTGGCTCCTTAGAACCAGAGTCTGCCTGGGCTGCGGGTCGTTCGTAAGCCGATACCATGGCCCTGGAAAACAGGGACCCTCAGAAGGAACATAGTGGGTTTTAGTCAGTAAGAGTCTGACACTCCATCCAGCTGCACCCTCCGCGGAAGAGAATGATTTACCATGAAAAAAAAAGAAAAATATATATACAGTAAACATTTGCAATAAAACATATACACAAACTTTTCTAAGTTTGTATGTACTTTCTAAGTATATCTTGGACACCAATGACTGTGTTTCGGATGGCACGTTAAACTGTAGGTCCCGGCTGTCATTGAACATCCTTGGCAGTCGTTACGGGTTAGTCAGAAGCCAGTAAGTCTGACGCCAGTCTAACCAAGGGGTATTAGGTTGCCCAGGTAACTGGGTTGAGGAGGTCAGATAGGCAGTCGCTCCTTGTAAAACACTGGTACCCAGCCGAAACCAGTTAGACTGGAAGCCGACCCCAACATAGTTGGGAAAAGGCTCGGGAGATGATGATGATGATATACAGTAAACATTTGACAAATGACAGTCAAATAAGCTGCTTTAAGATAACATCGTTAAGTTCTTAAGGATTCATTTTCTTTTGCGATTATTCGAGAGCAAGCTTTAAATCTAATTCCATGTGGATTTTAAAAATGGAACAGTATTAAAACTTTTCTATTTACTCTTACATAGTTTGTTAGCAAAAAGTTTGTTGATTCCTGGCTTAGTGCCAGAATCTATGGAGATTTTAAAATAATCTTGGAACGGCTTTCAGCGCGAAAATGCTGAAAAGGAAATTGGTTTAATTTTCTTGTCTCATATAGTTATTATGTAACGGAGTCGGCGCTTTTTTCATAGACTTTAAATAAGCGAGAAAAAATCTAGGATAATACGCGGAATAAGCTATTATAACATCATCATCATATCCCGAGCCTTTTCCCAATTATGTGACTTACATATAGCTATTATTATATAACACAGGTCAATGAAATTAACTTTTATGGTGTAATAGTATAAAATAATATACATAAATTTCTTGTTAATATTTTGATAGCTAATTGAACACAGATTTGCTCTAGCACATCAATTAAGATTTGGAGATATATCTTCGTCTTTTAAAATTATTTGAAGTCATTTAAGGACATAATTCTTATTCCTCATATTTTATGGTATATCAACTAAATCGTCATTTAGTGCTAGGAACTTTTCCCCATTTTAATCACAAGTTTTCCTTCCCATCTACATATACTGTTTACACCTGCACTATTTCGTTATACTTTTTTATCTGTACTATGTAGTTTGTCGTACTAAAATGACAAATATAGTAAAGTGCAGATACAGCAGCTGAAATCGAAGTTTCATGATATATTGTCATGAAACTTCGATTTCTCACCACTTCTTCTTCCCAGCGATAACACATAGAAAGTGGTGAAGGGCGGGCGTTTAGGGGCTGTCTTTTGTAAAATTGATCTTCAAAAAGTGCTGATTTTCAGCCTACTTTGAATAAATGACTTTTATATTTTTTTATCTTTTTTTATTGTTCAATAATCTATAGTTTTCAAGTTGCAACAAAAATGTAAAAAACCTTGTGATCATATACCTGCCCTTAGCAACTAAGTATCTAAAGACTAAGATGTGAACTCTAATTATCATTCTAAGATTAATATTCTTCCTTGCAGTATCGCTCAAGTAGCAAAGGCGTTGATGGCATTCGTCATATTCTTGTCATTTGGTCTCCAGTTCTACGTGCCAATGGAAATGATAACCCGCAAGAGGAAAGGAAAAGAGTCTAAATATGAGAACTTTGTTCAAATCGCCATCAGAACTGCCATGGTTACCGTTTCGGGTAAGATTGCTTTTTGTTTTACTTTTTTGTACTTCTTTTTTTAAAAAGGATGTCCGATTTTTGATTATAATTAGATAGATTTTTTTTTAATATTATGTATTTGTTGGTGCATGTAACATAGGAACAAATTCCTGAATCACTACATAGTATAAAACAAAGTCGCTTTTTCTGTCCCTATGTCCCTTTGTACGCTTAAATCTTTGAAACTACGCAATGGATTTTAATGCGGTTTTTTTTAATAGATAGAGTGATTCAAGAGGAAGGTTTATATGTATAATAACATCCATTAAATAGTAGAGAAGTACTGTTATTTTTGAGGTTTCTAATGTGATGTCGTAAATATTTACATTTTTTCCGCTTACATTGCAAACGCAGGCTGAACCTTACGAGTTTTATCAAAATAATGTACTAAGTATTGTACACATTGAAAAGGTCTACAGAAAAGTCCGTGATGGTATATGTCTATCTCTTATGGATAACCCACAATAACTCTTTTTTGTTATTTACTTTTTACGACAAATAATGGCTAATTTTCGAAGCGATTTTAACCAATACAGCATTAATCCTTAACCAATTAAATATCTTGAATACATTGTTCATTTAATATAGATCTATATGGCCCTTTACACCGTATGGTTTAAGTGAATATTTTCGAAGATATTACAGATTTAAAAATTGCGGGACGTAGCGTTTGCAGCGGTACCGGCCGGCCAGTATGTTTTTATATACAACGTTCACAGTTTTTCTGCCAGAAGTCAGCAGTGGCGAAATCGAGATCGCTCTGAGACAGCTCAAAAATGGAAAAGCCCCTGGCGAGGATGGCATTACAACAGAGCTATTAAAAGCAGGAGGTAAGCCCGTACTGTGGGAGCTCCAGAAGCTTTTTAATGCCGTCCTGTTTGAAGGGAGAACTCCAGAGGCGTGGAGTAGGAGTGTTGTCGTCCTGTTCTTCAAAAAGGGAGACAAAACCCAGCTGAAGATCTATCGACCCATTTCCCTCCTATACCACGTATATAAGCTGTTCTCAAGAGTGATCACGAACCGACTTGCGCGAAGACGCGACGAATTCCAACCACCGGAGCAGGCTGGGTTTCGGAGCGGATACGGCACCATAGACCACATCCACACAGTGCGGCAGATTATACAGAAGACCGAAGAGTATAATCAGCCCCTGTGTCTAGCATTTGTAGACTATGAGAAGGCCTTTGACTCGGTTGAAATCTGGTCTGTTCTGGAGTCCCTGCAGCGTTGTCAAGTAGATTGGCGATACATCCAAGTGATGAGATGTCTCTACGAAGCCGCTACAATGTCCGTCCAAGTACAGAATCAGCAAACAAGGCCCATACCGTTGCATCGAGGAGTGAGACAAGGGGATGTTATTTCCCCGAAACTGTTCACTAATGCAATGGAGGATATGTTCAAGACGCTGAACTGGAAAAGACGAGGCATCAACATCAATGGCGAATACATCTCTCACTTGCGATTTGCTGACGATATCGTACTCATGGCGGAAACGCTGCAGGACCTACAACAGATGCTGAACGACCTGGCTAAATCTTCTCTACGCATACGGATGAACTTGGACAAAACCAAGGTCATGTTCAATGAACATGTTCTACCGGAACCGATTGCGATACACGGCGCCGTTCTCAGACATTGCAGTTAGGTAGAAACAACTTTGAGGACGAGGTGAATAGGAGAATTCAGTTGGGTTGAGCTGCTTATGGGAAGTTACGTCGAGTCCTAACATCGTCGATCCCACAGTGCCTAAAGACAAAAGTCTTCAATCAGTGCGTCCTACCTGTCATGACTTACGGAGCCGAAACGTGGACACTGACGGTACGGCTGGTCCACAAGTTTAAAGTCGCTCAGCGGGCTATGGAAAGAGCTATGCTCGGCATTTCTCTGAGGGATCGCATCAGAAATGAGGTAATCCGTCAGAGAACCAAGGTCATTGACATAGCCCACCAAATCAGCAACCTGAAGTGGCAGTGGGCTGGCCATATCAGCCGAAGAACCGATAACCGTTGGAGTAAACGAGTTCTAGAGTGGAGACCACGCCTCGGCAAACGTAGTGTAGGACGTCCTCAGGCACGGTGGAGTGATGACTTGCGCAAGACGGCTGGCAGGAGCTGGATGCGAGAAGCCGAAAATCGATCTCAGTGGCGTGCACTTGGAGAGGCCTATGTCCAGCAGTGGACTGCGATAGGCTGATGATCATGATGACAGTTTTTCTGTAGTGTATTTAGTATCAGCATTGCACCCGTGCGAAGCCGGGGCGGGTCGCTAGTAAAATATATTCTAAGTATATAATTTGATTGCAACATAATTGGCTTAAACTTTTCCCAAGCTTAGCAGGGGTCGGCTTCGAGTCTAATAGGATGTTGTTGACTTTGCTGAAATGAGCGTGTTTTATATCGAGCGTCTGTCTGTATGACTTCCTGAAATTAGAGGTATTGCTGAGGGGTTTGCTACGCCACTTTTTCTTCCCAGTAAACCAAATATGTAGTTAATTTTATAATAATTATCATTATTAAATCTCCACCGTAAAGTACTTAATGTTTCGAATCCTAGCTATGCAATTTATGTAGGTAAGGTCAAGTATAAAATTGTTGTCAGTTACAATATTTTTATCCTTTACTTTCACGAAACAGACAGTAAATAATTTTAGCCAGCTTCGAATTGTCTCTACGCAAAATTCCCTTTTCAAGTTAACACGAACAGATGGATTGGAACAGCCTTATTTATTATCAAAGTCCCATTGACGCCGTTGGGGTACAACGAACCCTAAATTGGCTCTGTACTGAACCCTATTTATATACGAACAATGCAGACTAATCAACTGTCCTATAGTGAATAATTGTCGAACTATTTGGAACTATTAGTTAGCTTGAAGCGGATCACGGCTATTTAATTCTGTTTTGTAAGGGCTCCTACACATAAACACGATACGTTGCGTCGTACAACGATGCGGCGTCGTTTCACCATACACCATACGTTATGGGACACAAATTCATGAAAAAACAGAACATGGTAATGTGTACACACGCCAGCAGATCAACCTACCCAAATCTGCCAAATTTCACCAATCTAATATTAACTTTTGCTGGAGAGTTTGTTGCGCCACTTCTTTTCCCAGCATAAACACATAAGAAGTGGTGAAGGGTGGACGTTTCGGGAGCTGTCTTTTGTTTTTTTGACGTTCGAAAAGTGCTGATTTATCAGCCTAATTTGAATAAATGATTTTTGATTTTGATTTTTATTATTAAAGAAACTTGATATATTGAGGTAGGTTGGCGTGCTGGCGTCTGTCGACGCGACGTCATGTCGTGTATCTGGGAGCCCTAAAGTTGTGGTCTCCAAAATTCGTTGACTTTGCCAAATTAGGAGAATTTCCCGGTCATTAAAATGTAGTTTTAAGTTAGTAATGTAGTTAAAAGTTTAAGACCTTCCATAATCTCTTAATAATGGCTGAGATTTGGGACGGTTTAGTAGCATTTTCAGTAGTTATTTGAACGTATATTTATGAAACTAATTTATTGAAAATGCAAAACCCTGCCGTAATTTTTGTGTTAAGCCAAATAAATAATTAAAAAATACAGACCGTTTGATTCTAAAGAGATAAAAATCATTACAGAATGTCAAGAATTCAGCAGCATATTACATACTTGCGATAATTTTATTCAATGAACTCTAATGTAGGCGAAATTTAATAAAGGATAAAATATATGTTTCTTTATACGCCAGATGTTTGCTCATATGCGAAGGAGGCGAAGGAGTTCTTTGCATTACCACTTCGTAATACTTCTCGCCTATATATTTGCTCCAAGTATAGGTTGACTGTGTACTTTCTAGATTCAGCTTAGAAGGTCTCAAGGTTAAAATACCCTTATATTAAAAACTAGCGACCCGCCCCGGCTTCGCACGGGTGCAATGCTGATACTAAATACACTACAGAAAAACTGTCATCATGATCATCAGCCTATCGCAGTCCACTGCTGGACATAGGCCTCTCCAAGTGCACGCCACTGAGATCGATTTTCGGCTTCTCGCATCCAGCTCCTGCCAGCCGTCTTGCGCAAGTCATCACTCCACCGTGCCTGAGGACGTCCTACACTACGTTTGCCGAGGCGTGGTCTCCACTCTAGAACTCGTTTACTCCAACGGTTATCGGTTCTTCGGCTGATATGGCCAGCCCACTGCCACTTCAGGTTGCTGATTTGGTGGGCTATGTCAATGACCTTGGTTCTCTGACGGATTACCTCATTTCTGATGCGATCCCTCAGAGAAATGCCGAGCATAGCTCTTTCCATAGCCCGCTGAGCGACTTTAAACTTGTGGACCAGCCGTACCGTCAGTGTCCACGTTTCGGCTCCGTAAGTCATGACAGGTAGGACGCACTGATTGAAGACTTTTGTCTTTAGGCACTGTGGGATCGACGATGTTAGGACTCGACGTAACTTCCCATAAGCAGCTCAACCCAACTGAATTCTCCTATTCACCTCGTCCTCAAAGTTGTTTCTACCTAACTGCAATGTCTGAGAACGGCGCCGTGTATCGCAATCGGTTCCGGTAGAACATGTTCATTGAACATGACCTTGGTTTTGTCCAAGTTCATCCGTATGCGTAGAGAAGATTTAGCCAGGTCGTTCAGCATCTGTTGTAGGTCCTGCAGCGTTTCCGCCATGAGTACGATATCGTCAGCAAATCGCAAGTGAGAGATGTATTCGCCATTGATGTTGATGCCTCGTCTTTTCCAGTTCAGCGTCTTGAACATATCCTCCATTGCATTAGTGAACAGTTTCGGGGAAATAACATCCCCTTGTCTCACTCCTCGATGCAACGGTATGGGCCTTGTTTGCTGATTCTGTACTTGGACGGACATTGTAGCGGCTTCGTAGAGACATCTCATCACTTGGATGTATCGCCAATCTACTTGACAACGCTGCAGGGACTCCAGAACAGACCAGATTTCAACCGAGTCAAAGGCCTTCTCATAGTCTACAAATGCTAGACACAGGGGCTGATTATACTCTTCGGTCTTCTGTATAATCTGCCGCACTGTGTGGATGTGGTCTATGGTGCCGTATCCGCTCCGAAACCCAGCCTGCTCCGGTGGTTGGAATTCGTCGCGTCTTCGCGCAAGTCGGTTCGTGATCACTCTTGAGAACAGCTTATATACGTGGTATAGGAGGGAAATGGGTCGATAGATCTTCAGCTGGGTTTTGTCTCCCTTTTTGAAGAACAGGACGACAACACTCCTACTCCACGCCTCTGGAGTTCTCCCTTCAAACAGGACGGCATTAAAAAGCTTCTGGAGCTCCCCCAGTACGGGCTTACCTCCTGCTTTTAATAGCTCTGTTGTAATGCCATCCTCGCCAGGGGCTTTTCCATTTTTGAGCTGTCTCAGAGCGATCTCGATTTCGCCACTGCTGACTTCTGGCAGAAAAACTGTGAACGTTGTATATAAAAACACTAGCGACCCGCCCCGGCTTCGCACGGGTGCAATGCTGATACTAAATACACTACAGAAAAACTGTCATCATGATCATCAGCCTATCGCAGTCCACTGCTGGACATAGGCCTCTCCAAGTGCACGCCACTGAGATCGATTTTCGGCTTCTCGCATCCAGCTCCTGCCAGCCGTCTTGCGCAAGTCATCACTCCACCGTGCCTGAGGACGTCCTACACTACGTTTGCCGAGGCGTGGTCTCCACTCTAGAACTCGTTTACTCCAACGGTTATCGGTTCTTCGGCTGATATGGCCAGCCCACTGCCACTTCAGGTTGCTGATTTGGTGGGCTATGTCAATGACCTTGGTTCTCTGACGGATTACCTCATTTCTGATGCGATCCCTCAGAGAAATGCCGAGCATAGCTCTTTCCATAGCCCGCTGAGCGACTTTAAACTTGTGGACCAGCCGTACCGTCAGTGTCCACGTTTCGGCTCCGTAAGTCATGACAGGTAGGACGCACTGATTGAAGACTTTTGTCTTTAGGCACTGTGGGATCGACGATGTTAGGACTCGACGTAACTTCCCATAAGCAGCTCAACCCAACTGAATTCTCCTATTCACCTCGTCCTCAAAGTTGTTTCTACCTAACTGCAATGTCTGAGAACGGCGCCGTGTATCGCAATCGGTTCCGGTAGAACATGTTCATTGAACATGACCTTGGTTTTGTCCAAGTTCATCCGTATGCGTAGAGAAGATTTAGCCAGGTCGTTCAGCATCTGTTGTAGGTCCTGCAGCGTTTCCGCCATGAGTACGATATCGTCAGCAAATCGCAAGTGAGAGATGTATTCGCCATTGATGTTGATGCCTCGTCTTTTCCAGTTCAGCGTCTTGAACATATCCTCCATTGCATTAGTGAACAGTTTCGGGGAAATAACATCCCCTTGTCTCACTCCTCGATGCAACGGTATGGGCCTTGTTTGCTGATTCTGTACTTGGACGGACATTGTAGCGGCTTCGTAGAGACATCTCATCACTTGGATGTATCGCCAATCTACTTGACAACGCTGCAGGGACTCCAGAACAGACCAGATTTCAACCGAGTCAAAGGCCTTCTCATAGTCTACAAATGCTAGACACAGGGGCTGATTATACTCTTCGGTCTTCTGTATAATCTGCCGCACTGTGTGGATGTGGTCTATGGTGCCGTATCCGCTCCGAAACCCAGCCTGCTCCGGTGGTTGGAATTCGTCGCGTCTTCGCGCAAGTCGGTTCGTGATCACTCTTGAGAACAGCTTATATACGTGGTATAGGAGGGAAATGGGTCGATAGATCTTCAGCTGGGTTTTGTCTCCCTTTTTGAAGAACAGGACGACAACACTCCTACTCCACGCCTCTGGAGTTCTCCCTTCAAACAGGACGGCATTAAAAAGCTTCTGGAGCTCCCACAGTACGGGCTTACCTCCTGCTTTTAATAGCTCTGTTGTAATGCCATCCTCGCCAGGGGCTTTTCCATTTTTGAGCTGTCTCAGAGCGATCTCGATTTCGCCACTGCTGACTTCTGGCAGAAAAACTGTGAACGTTGTATATAAAAACATACTGGCCGGCCGGTACCGCTGCAAACGCTACGTCCCGCAATTTTTAAATCTGTAATATCTTCGAAAATATTCACTTAAACCATACGGTGTAAAGGGCCATATAGATCTATATTAAATGAACAATGTATTCAAGATATTTAATTGGTTAAGGATTAATGCTGTATTGGTTAAAATCGCTTCGAAAATTAGCCATTATTTGTCGTAAAAAGTAAATAACAAAAAAGAGTTATTGTGGGTTATCCATAAGAGATAGACATATACCATCACGGACTTTTCTGTAGACCTTTTCAATGTGTACAATACTTAGTACATTATTTTGATAAAACTCGTAAGGTTCAGCCTGCGTTTGCAATGTAAGCGGAAAAAATGTAAATATTTACGACATCACATTAGAAACCTCAAAAATAACAGTACTTCTCTACTATTTAATGGATGTTATTATACATATAAACCTTCCTCTTGAATCACTCTATCTATTAAAAAAAACCGCATTAAAATCCATTGCGTAGTTTCAAAGATTTAAGCGTACAAAGGGACATAGGGACAGAAAAAGCGACTTTGTTTTATACTATGTAGTGATACTGGCCGGCCGGTACCGCTGCAAACGCTACGTCCCGCAATTTTTAAATCTGTAATATCTTCGAAAATATTCACTTAAACCATACGGTGTAAAGGGCCATATAGATCTATATTAAATGAACAATGTATTCAAGATATTTAATTGGTTAAGGATTAATGCTGTATTGGTTAAAATCGCTTCGAAAATTAGCCATTATTTGTCGTAAAAAGTAAATAACAAAAAAGAGTTATTGTGGGTTATCCATAAGAGATAGACATATACCATCACGGACTTTTCTGTAGACCTTTTCAATGTGTACAATACTTAGTACATTATTTTGATAAAACTCGTAAGGTTCAGCCTGCGTTTGCAATGTAAGCGGAAAAAATGTAAATATTTACGACATCACATTAGAAACCTCAAAAATAACAGTACTTCTCTACTATTTAATGGATGTTATTATACATATAAACCTTCCTCTTGAATCACTCTATCTATTAAAAAAAACCGCATTAAAATCCATTGCGTAGTTTCAAAGATTTAAGCGTACAAAGGGACATAGGGACAGAAAAAGCGACTTTGTTTTATACTATGTAGTGATAATACTTATGACGTATCTATAGAGTTTTTTTGTGCTCTCAGGAAAAACTAGACCAATTTGAAAAATATATTACTGTATTAAATAGCAAACCTAACTTTGCTTCATGCAAATAAAAATTCTTATTCTATTCTAGCACATTTATCGAGGAAAGCCTTCGGTTAATTTTTACCCGAGTGCCCAGGGGTTTCACCCCTGGGCACTCGGGAATTTAATACACATACACGACTCATAAATTGTATTTATTTGAGAAAATACAATTTATGAGTCGTGTATTGTTTCTCTAAGAAAACATAACTCAAGCAACACATTTCGATCTAAGCGGGCAAATACTTGGGCATATTACATTTTCCTTAGAATTTTATTCAAGTATGTATTTCTTGCCTAGTTCTCCCTAAGACCTAGTACTTTGAACTATTGAACTTTGACGTGACCTTTCTCGAAGCTTACAAGCCAATATGCGTTTAATAACTGCTTGGGCTCGAGTATTTTCAATAAATATAGGTAGGTATAATATTATTTTATTTGCTGGCAAGTTGTAGGGTCGCTGCTACTCAGAAATACTGTTCTCTTATTTTTACTGCTAGATAGATTTTGCATTTCCCTGTGCGAGTAGAATATAATAAAGAAAAATATGTTTTTTTTTTTAATATAAATTATTAATAATTATTATTTCTAATATGAATAGGAAAACACTAGTCTTTTCGCCTATTATCATCATGTACTTATTGCCTAGGCACATGATGATAATATTTTTGACGGAACAGGTTGCGTGGTTCTATAATTCTATATATTAATTCTATAAATATAGCCTATTTGACATAGCAGCTTAACATATACAATTTTATTTATATTATTAATTCTCTTTTCAGTGGCAATCGCAGCAGCATTCCCCAACTTGGAACTAGTCATCAGCTTCGTTGGAGCCGTTTTCTTCTCAACCCTCGGCCTCCTCATTCCAGCCGTTGTAGACACAGTATATCACTGGGACACTGGCCTAGGACCTTTCAACTATGTCCTTTGGAAAAACCTTATTATTGGAATAATTTCCCTTATTGCACTCTTCTCTGGAGCTTATGTGTCCGTTCAGGGTATGATTGAAGATTTTGGAAGCAGCAGTCACGAGGCTTTTGACAATGCCACTTTGACATAATATTTTTAATATTAAAATAAGGTTTTAATGTTGTAAAAGATTGCAGAATGAAGCTATTGTTCAAATAAAGAAAATGCTTCATTAGTTAAGTGAGAAAATCATCGATGTAAATATGACACATTTTGTATACATAATGCAAAATGTTTTATGAATTCACAATTTTTTTTCTACAATTTTCAGCAGACAATCAAAACTAAGTGGATGCCATACGTTAATTCTGTTGAAATTAATAGTCTCAGTTCAGGTCCATTTGTTAAGTTTGCAGAATTAAAAATAAGTTTCAAATGCAGAATGATAAATACCTACGCAAAATGATAAATAGTAGATAATTCTTATCAAGTAAAGTGTAGATAATTTAAAATGAAGCTTAAAAGGATGGTTGTGTTATATTTTGACTAAGCAGTTACCAGTGTTTTAAAGAAAAAGTACAAATCTAATATTTTTTAAGAATTTTGTTTAGGAGTAGTTTTTTTTTTATAATTGCCGAAATAGGATTACGAATACTGCATTCACTACAAAATATAAGTACAATGGTTAAAATATTGACTCAAACAAAAGCATGCCTATTGCAGCCGACTTAGACAGACGTTTAAGAGCGCGTGCACCGAAAGTTGGCAACGTCGCAAATAGCTGTCAAATATTTACACGTTTTAATTAACTTGGCCAATTTACTATATGAAAGTAAGACATATGGCTCTGTAGTGCACTAAAACATTGAATAGGAATTGCAATTAAAACACTAAATTTGATGTTTTAAACGTTTTACTTGTAAAAAACGTATTTGGAAAGTTTCCAAACAATATATAAAACTATATATTCGGTGTTACGATATTAATAATTGTATTCTCTATTAACTTTCTTAGTGCACTACAGAGCATTATTTAATGATTTCATAAAATAAAATTGAGAAATTCATTAAAACATGTAAATATCTGATAGGTATTTGGCACTTTGCCAGATTTTCGAACACGCGCCCTTAACGCGTATATAAAGTGCCTAAATATCTAACTTTTATGTAGTATGGCCCCTAATGTCTGAAAATATTTTCTGAACATACTTAACTTCTGAAAATATCGTCTGAATAAATTTAACGTTTGCCAATGTCGCCCCAGTATACCGGACGACTGAAAATATTGTATGAATTACTTTAAAATAACTTACGTCTGAAATGAAATTTTAAAATAAGTTTAGTTAGCATAGTTTGATAGACGCTGTCTTTAGATTTAGTTCGTAGAGAAACCTTTTTATTTATATTTAATTTTAACGTTATTTCATTGGACCAAGTTTTGTATATCATGTTACTTGCATACATTTCCAAATCCCTAATGAGTTAAGATAGTATCATTTATTAATAAAAACTTTTTCTTTCATCACATCTGTATAATGTATATAAATGATGTGTACAAAGCTACACGAATATCACGAAAATTCATAATATCTATCAAACTAATGCTTATATAAAAGTATCAAGACACTTTGATAAAATTGAAAATAATTTTTGCTTCATCATGTAAAGACTATTAAGATTTGATTAATTGTTTTTTACCATTATCTGTATTTTTTACTACATTTTTTGATTTTTTTTCGTTTTCCTAAAACTAATGGTTTTCATATACATAGGTAGTTTATTTTCATAACTTCGTTTCAATGAATCCGTTGATGTCTTAAAAAAGGTTTCTATAAATTTTGCCTATAATTATTTATTTTTTATTTTCAATCAGCCTTATTGTATATAGATTATCACAAACAATCATATATCTATATAGTATTACAATTTGTCATAAGTTAGCATCGCATGTATGTATGTATAACATTGTATGCTAGAGGGCAATAAGAGTAACAAGTAAAGCCCCACATAAACGGTGCGATCGGACTTTACGATCCATCGTTTCATACCGATTGATACGACGGATTGATATTGTATTACGATACAGTAAACAGCACTTTCGAAAATAATATAAGTGGAATTCTTGAAACGATCGATCGTCACGACGTCCGTCTCATTCGATCGACACGATGAATCGTGCCGTGTATGGGGCGCTTAACACAGAATAACTGTAAATTGATAAAGGCTCTTTCTTCAATTTACAAAATCTTGTCACAAAATTGACACAATACTTTAAGCATTTAATTCATATTTTTAGCATATAAATATTGACGTAATAAAGATGTATGTAATAAAAAAAGTGAAGTGTATATAAATAATTTCGTAGTGAATTGTACAAAATAAAATGGCTTTTACTTAATTTGTCTGTTTATTTCATTATTTTTCCTGAAAATAAAAACTTTTTTTTACTACAAAAATAATAATAAAAATTACTTACTACTTTTTTTTTAGTTTAATGCTCCATTTTATTATAGCTATTCTTTCAATCAACACAAAATCATTACTAAAAATATACGTAGATATACAAGATATATTTTTTAGAAGAAATAACTTGTAAATGTATTGAACACACATGGAATTGTAATGAGAAACGACGCAGACAAGATGCCATTTAAACAATTTATTTAAATTATTTTTATTTTCTAAAATGGCAGTAGTGACATCCCCAAAGTGATATTTACTGCGGTTGTTGCCATTTTAGAGTTCCGTACGTAAATAGAGAATTTTACTAAGGATGTTGTGTGCTTAGCATTTACCTAGCTTTTTATAAACACCTGTAATTTGTTTTCATAAACTAAAATGAATGCCGACCCCAACATAGTTGGGAAAAGGCTCGGGAGATGATGATGATGAAACTAAAACTTTTATGATATTCCCCTGCGTCCTTTTGAGTTTACTTCTATTAAAAATAAAATAAAAATAATTATTTTCGAAATAGTTTTCCAACTCTACAAAGTATTTGGATTTCTTACTTACTTAAATAAACACTCCAATTATCCAATTTCGGGGAATCAAACACACACTAAATTTTCATCATCCTCCCCAATTTTTATATGGGGTGGACATACCATGTTTTCTTCCACACTCTTCTACCTGCCGTCAAAACATGTAACATTATTTCTAGCTATACTTAAATATACGAAATTAATAAATACCACACACACTTAATATCTCTTCGTGCTTAATATTAGTGAAGAATTAAACATACTTTTTGGGTTATTTTTTGTAATGAAGATAATAAATTAAAAGAAAAATCTTTTTTAAATAGCTTTTATAGTCCACCATATTGGATTTAGAATGTCATCAAATTATTTTTTAAGTCACTCTCAATAAGCCCTTTCATCTGATACCCATATTGCTGTAATTCATTAAAAATAACTAATTCGCCATCTTGGACGTTCCGCCATATTGGATTTAGAATAACGTCATATAACATATCTTGTATTGTCATCCAAATTGAACGTGTGTACAAAATTACAGCTCAATCGGTTGAAGATATCTACTTCAAAATTGAATTAAAAGAATCCACCGTAACATACATACACGGCAAGCTAAATAAAAGCTTTCAAAAACTGAACTTACTAAGCACTATGGCGCAATGGTACAGAACCCGTCTGTTGATTCCGTGTCGCACTTGGCCGGTATTTCAAAGATTTTCTATTTTTTCAACTCCTACATTTCTAGTCTAGACAAAACTGACACTAAGTCTGTACTGTTACTAAGTAATGGCCACACGGATCATAAGCTTAAGCAACGCTTGTAACGGTCCTTAGATGGGTGACTATCTATAGGGACTATATAAAATATAAGGTATGTTAAGTTGGTGGCTCCGGGCTGTTTGAACATCCCTGACAATCGTTACGGGTAGTCAGAAGCCAGAAAGTCTGACGGTCAATCTCAGCGGTTTGCCCAGGTAACTCGATTGAGGAGGTCAAATAAACAGTTGGTCCATATAAAACACTGTAAACTGACCCCAATATAGTTGGGAAAAGGTAAGGATGATTATGATATCCGTTTGTTGAAGGTCTTAACCGTACAATCATACTGTATGAAATTCGTATTATTTTTGTAGGCCTATACATTAACGTGTTAATATATTGAATGCAGTTGAATGCTAAAGAACACAGCCTTTGATAACAGATTAAACAAAAACCAATTATTACAACAATCATATTGAGAAAATATTTTTTCTAAACTTACGAAAAGGACAGTGTACAAAAAAATATATTATTATGTATTTTGATAAATGATATGTGATATTTATTTTGCAAATAGGTTAAAATCAACACTTTTACACGTCAACACATTTTTTATAAAATAACGAGATGAGGTCGAGAGGTCGAGATAGATGATACTTGTTTCCATTTCGAAAAAATTACATAATAATGCTCTAAGTGAAAGAAAAATGTTATGTTGCTATAGTTCCCGTATTCAAATAGTGTTGCCTCAAGCTATTCCTAAAGCTAAATCCCCAACTTATCCAATTTACCGTTGAGTCTGCAGTATCTATCTTTGAGTTTTACCTGTATTTGGAGGGAATCGCATGCTTTGCGCAGGCGGATAAAACGATTCAATGCTGCGAGCTATATTATGCCTTACATGTATACAAATAACGTGAGTGCTTTTCTGATGTTGCGAGTGTGTAAATAAATAAGCTTTCTCGGGAAATAGGTAAATCCGCAGATCGCTGCTAGTAGGTATTATTAAATAATACGTTCTATTGATTATAGAAATCAGCCTTCTTTATAGTAGGTACCACTGCTAGGCACAGGCGTCCTCGTACACAGAGAAGGATAGAGTGTTAATTACTACGCTTGCTCAATGCGGGTGATTGCAGACTGTTTAGTCCAGGATTCCTTGAGATGTTTTCCTTCACCTTTACTCAGTCATTGGCGTCTAAGATATACATATTTAGAAGGTACAATATAATTTAGAAAAGTCATATTGTTACTGGCTAGACCTGGAATTGAATCGAAAAACTTAAGAGGCTGTTTTAACCACTAGTCAAATTAATACGAAAAAGTTATTATATTTGACTATTGCTATATCAAAGCTTAGAAAGTACTGAGTGATTCGGAGAAACAAGGAATTAGCAATTATTTTGAGTACAATTAAAAATAAATTACTTAAGAAATACAAGAGAATTAAATTAAATAAATTACAGATTATTATATTTTAAATTAAAGGGAATGTTGTAAGTTTCCTGAAATTTTGCCTACCAAGAATATTTTCTGATATTTTTTTCCGGGGCTGTGGGTTGCTCGCAAGAGCTCTTGCGTGGCTCTAGGTGCCAGGGGACCTAAAGCCCTCCGGAAGGAACAAAAGTAGGTTTAGTCAATAAGATTCTCCATGTGCACCCACAGCGAGGAGAGGGTTATTTTATGATTTCTTACGTAAGAAAAATGTATTTCTATCAATATAATACATATGTAGTTATAGAGTTTCGTTTGTGTCGTACATGTATCGAGTAACCAAGCTGAAGTTAGCAAAATTTGACTCTTGCATTCAAAGCTGTCGCTTAAAAGTAAATCTTCCTATTTTGCGTAGTCCTCAATTTCTACCATTTTGTGTAGGATATTTTTAGAATAATGACAAGGCAGTTTTATAATATAAATATCGATGCTGTACTTGTATTAAGCATTATGTAGATAAAATTGACATAAAATGACAATTCAATATGAATGCACCTGTGTTTATTAAGTAGATAGTGATGTCAGTTGTATTGTTTCAATTTCTCCTACTGATATTTAAGATGAACCAACAAAAATAATAATTCAATAAATTATTCCCCATGTTGACTAGTAGCCCAACTGTATCAACACCACTTCTCGTATATAAATGCTCAGGTCACAGCAAAAATCATCTACTCGTACCAAAGAGCTCACAGATCACAGTGTCTCTGGAAGATGTTGTCGATCGCAACAAAGTTTATACTGACGGCTCTGTTTTTTAACAGATGCTTGGCCATCGATGTCAATCCTCGCTACGTGCCGCATTACCACGCCGCTCCGCCATCTGGGTGGATGAATGATCCCAATGGCTTTTGTATATTCGAAGATGAATACCACTTGTTCTACCAATACAACCCTTACTCCAGCCAAGAACCTGGAGTAGCACATTGGGGACATGTCAAGAGTCCTGATCTAATCCATTGGGAACATCTGCCAACCGCAATGACCCCAGACCAACCGTACGACATAAATGGCGTATTCTCAGGAAGTGCTGTCATCGAAAACGGTACAATGTATCTCCTATACACAGGAAATGTTAACAATCCAACCAACAAGCAAGTGCAAGCTTTAGGTGCAAGCCAAGATGGAGTAACAGTAGTTAAATATCCTGGAAATCCTGTCATCGAAGGGGCAGATCTTCAGCCAAATATAAGAGACCCCAAGGTCTGGAAGCACGGCGATGTTTTCTACATGGTGTTGGGTAATTCTTTCGATGATAATACTCGCGGTCGAGTGCTACTTTACTCGTCTCCCGACTTAATATCTTGGACATTGGAGTCAGTTTTAGACGAATCTGACGGCTCCTTAGGTCACGTATGGGAGTGTCCCGACTTCTTCGAGTTGGATGGAAAATACGTACTATTGTTTTCTCCACAAGGTATGCAAGCTATTGGTGACAAATACAAAAATCTTTTCCAAACTGGGTACGTAGTTGGTAACTTTGATTATGAAACGAAATTGTTTACTCCTATAACCGAATTCAGGGAACTGGATCACGGCCATGACTTCTACGCTACCCAAACTATTTTGGATAAGTCAGGACGCAGGCTTCTGGTGGCTTGGTTCGACATGTGGGAACAAGTTTACCCTGAGCGCAATGACGGCTGGAGTGGTCAAATTACTATACCGAGAGAGTTTGCTCTGACAGAAGGTTTAAGACTCCTACAAAGACCTGTTAAAGAGCTTTCTGCTGCCCGTGGCCCACAATTGTACTCGGGAAAGGCACAAGCTGGCTACACCCTTGAGTTGGAAGCCGCAGCCGCTGACATACGAGTAACGGCACCAAGGCTGCAAGATTTTGAGCTACTTCTGGAATCTGAAGATTCTACTCTTTCAATCAAATATGATTACAAAAAAGGAACAGTGACACTCGATCGTGGAGGAGACGATGGCGTTCGTAGAACAAAGTGGAGGCCTGATGGTAAACTCGTCTGGCAGGTCTTGGTAGACGCGAGCTCTGTTGAACTGTTTTGTGGAGACGGTGAAGTCACTTTCTCCAGTAGATTCTTCCCTAACGGTGGATTGAAAATCAGAGTGGGTGATGGTTCAAATGCCGATGACTTAACAGTTTATAAAATGCTTCGTACAGTCAAAGCGCCTACTGCCAATTAAATTGTAACTGACGAAAACACGATAACTGATGAATAATTTTTAATGACTATTACGGTAATTGTTAATTGATGTTAAATTACTTATTTGCGGTCTTTTTGTCTAATTTTTATGTATTTTGTCATTGTGTTCTAGGTAAGCATTTACATGATATATTATTATAAATTATAATATAAAATGATTTATATTCTATACTAATAATGTATATTATACAGAACACTTATAAATTTTAAGTTAAAAGAAAAAAATAAAACAGCCGTTGCTTTTATCATACATGAGTTAAAATGTCTGCAAATAAATGTTGAAACCGTAATTAGAAAATATATGAGCTTAATTAAAGGCATAATTTTTAAAGTAGACTAAGTTTTCTTGTTTCTCTTCCCTAGTCTTTTTCTTCTTCTCTAGCGGTCTTATCACGTAACAAGCTGAGTCTGAGTCTCAAATCCGCCTGACACCCTCTGACGTGGAATTATAACAACGACTGCTACTGAGTAGCATTCAGAGGCGGTGGTATAACATCGCCAACTTCCAGACTACGGGCTGCTTAGTGAAAGTTTCTAAAAACCACAAAGCGATTTAGGTCTGAGTCAGGAATTGTAATAGTCGTGCATGCGACCACTGCAACCAATTATTACCGGTAAGATTATTTTGAAACAAAATATGATAATAATATGATGTATCTTGATTAATATTATTTAAGCAAGTCCCTTCATTTTAAGCATGGCTGCTAAACTGGTCTTAATCCCATTCAAAATCTGTCCCATTATGTTGCCTCTTACGTGGGAAGATGTTTCTATCTAGCTAAATATAAAACTTATTGATGGATTACGCAGATGAAGAAAGTAGTCTTGGAAAATCGATAAAATATATAATTACGTGATGTCGTATTAGGTTTCCATACCTCAAAATAAAAAAAAAAACAGAACCCTTGTAAAATCACTTTGCTGTCTGTCTATATTTTTTGGAAAACGATACCATTAACCTAGAATATATTTTAAATACCTATTCAACCGCAATGAGTATAATTTGGGTGCCTTGGCAGTCACTGGATGTAGAACACTGGTAGCTAAATGTAGTTTACAACATATTCACATATAACAAATGACGATGACAGGGCATTTGTACACGGCCGCAGATGGTTCGCAAGAGTTATCGGCCCCAGCACATAAAGATCTTTAGTAGGAATACCGTAGTAGTTAGTAAGAGTCTGATACTCTCTCCAGCTGCACCCTCAGTGAAAGGGGTCATATGGTGATTACCAACTAACAAAAACATAATCATTAATTGAACCAATAACCATAATTATAATTTGCATAAAAAATAGTCCCAATATTATTAAAACTAAAACAAAATTCTCAAAATTTAGTACCACAGGACAAATCTGCATGCTCCCTTATTACAAATATATGAAATCGAAAGTGGAACATCGACAATAGTCATTCTTCATGGGCCCATTGGCCCTGTCCTACAGCTCTTCCCATCGGAATAAGTATTGAACCTGTTCTGATTGATGACTAAATAGATTTTGATGGGATATTCAGTTTTTGCCATTCGTGGTGGCCTTTAGAGCCTTTAGAGCATGAGGGTGTGGGTTCGTTTCCAGCTCAGGCAAGTATAAATGTCACTTTTCTAAGTTACATGTAATTTCTAAGTATATCTTGGAAACCAAACTGATTAAAGGTGAAGGAAAACATCTCGAGGAAACCTGGACTATAGTCTGTAATCACCAACCCGCATTGAGCAAGCGTGGTGTTTATCGCTCAATCCTTCACCGTGTGATAAGAAGCCTCTGGT
This sequence comes from Heliothis peltigera, assembly GCA_958496145.1. Classification (NCBI taxonomy): domain Eukaryota; kingdom Metazoa; phylum Arthropoda; class Insecta; order Lepidoptera; family Noctuidae; genus Heliothis; species Heliothis peltigera. Next base: position 11,122,865 of record OY292327.1, on the reverse strand, counting down.
CAGCAGCAGGACGATAAAAGGCTGATGATGTTTCGGTGTTTGGTAGTAAGTACGAGTACTATTAGTAAGTAGTAAATACATTAATGAAATATTAAAATAAAAATTCGGTAAAATAAAAATCGATTAAAAAATAAAGGAAAAACTTCTTCTGTAAATCCGACTCGGCTAGGCTAAGCAAAGCATAGTTGGGAAAAATGTAGCCAGATGGATAAATTAAGGCATTCGGGATTACAGACTATAGTCCAGGTTTCCGCAGTAGTACCTATCAATATCGAAATTTTGGAGTAGGTACCTGCCTAATTTTAAATTTCGAAATATTTTTATTTCGTAATTGTGTTCTATATCCGACTATAACTCTTTAGAAATACTAAAAAATACGAATAAAAGATATAATCAGCTTTAAAATGATATTTTTATTGAACTTTTTTCTTTCTTAATAACAGTTGCAAATCAGAAAATAAGGACACAAGTTGGTGTACCTACAACTAAACTATTCCGAAATTATTTTAAGAAATATAATGAATAAGAGCAAAGATAAAAAAAAAAACATTGAAAAAAATATTATTAGCGTCGGTAACTAATAAAACTTAAAATACTCATTTTACAACAGTGCCTAATACCAAAATACTCTTTAAAAAATATTCATTTATCAGTTAACGCTATGGCTTGTGGTTAAACCTACAGCTCATTCGTAAAAAGAAGACTAGGGAATAGAAATAAGAACAGGAACTCTGCTTTGAAAATGGTGTCTTTAATTAAGTTCTTAGTTTCTAATGACATTTGCAATATAACTCATGTATGATAAAAACCAAGGTTCTTCGATAAACAGACGTAAAATTAACGTTAGACGTCAATAATCTACTGTATAAAAGTAAATCTAGAAAACACATGTTAGCAAATTTTACATCAACGAACAATACCGCATAGTCATTAAGAAAGATCCATCAGCAATCCTGTTTTCGTCACTTCACAATTTAATTGGTAGCGGGTGCTTTGACTGTACGAAGCATTTTATAAACTGTTAGATCATCAGCATTTGAACCATCACCCACTCTGATTTTCAATCCACCGTTAGGGAAGAATCGACTGGAGAAAGTGACTTCACCGTCTCCACAAAACAGTTCAACGGAGCTCGCGTCTACCAAGACCTGCCAGACGAGTTTACCATCAGGCCTCCACTTTGTTCTACGAACGCCATCGTCACCTCCACGATCGAGTGTCACTGTTCCTTTTTTGTACTCATATTTGATTGAAAGAGTAGAATCTTCAGATTCCAGAAGTAGCTCAAAATCTTGCAACCTTGGTGCCGTTACACGTATGTCAGCGGCTGCGGCTTCCAACTCAAGGGTGTAGCCGGCTTGTGCCTTTCCGGAGTACAATTGTGGGCCTCGGGCAGCAGAAAGCTCTTTAACAGGTCTTTGCAGGAGTCTTAAACCTTCTGTCAGAGCAAACTCTCTCGGTATAGTAATTTGACCACTCCAGCCGTCATTGCGCTCAGGGTAAACTTGTTCCCACATGTCGAACCAAGCCACCAGAAGCCTGCGTCCTGACTTATCTAAAATAGTTTGGGTAGCGTAGAAGTCATGGCCGTGATCCAGTTCCCTGAATTCGGTTATAGGAGTAAACAATTTCGTTTCATAATCAAAGTTACCAACTACGTACCCAGTTTGGAAAAGATTTTTGTATTTGTCACCAATAGCTTGCATACCTTGTGGAGAAAACAATAGTACGTATTTTCCATCCAACTCGAAGAAGTCGGGACACTCCCATACGTGACCTAAGGAGCCGTCAGATTCGTCTAAAACTGACTCCAATGTCCAAGATATTAAGTCGGGAGACGAGTAAAGTAGCACTCGACCGCGAGTATTATCATCGAAAGAATTACCCAACACCATGTAGAAAACATCGCCGTGCTTCCAGACCTTGGGGTCTCTTATATTTGGCTGAAGATCTGCCCCTTCGATGACAGGATTTCCAGGATATTTAACTACTGTTACTCCATCTTGGCTTGCACCTAAAGCTTGCACTTGCTTGTTGGTTGGATTGTTAACATTTCCTGTGTATAGGAGATACATTGTACCGTTTTCGATGACAGCACTTCCTGAGAATACGCCATTTATGTCGTACGGTTGGTCTGGGGTCATTGCGGTTGGCAGATGTTCCCAATGGATTAGATCAGGACTCTTGACATGTCCCCAATGTGCTACTCCAGGTTCTTGGCTGGAGTAAGGGTTGTATTGGTAGAACAAGTGGTATTCATCTTCGAATATACAAAAGCCATTGGGATCATTCATCCACCCAGATGGCGGAGCGGCGTGGTAATGCGGCACGTAGCGAGGATTGACATCGATGGCCAAGCATCTGTTAAAAAACAGAGCCGTCAGTATAAACTTTGTTGCGATCGACAACATCTTCCAGAGACACTGTGATCTGTGAGCTCTTTGGTACGAGTAGATGATTTTTGCTGTGACCTGAGCATTTATATACGAGAAGTGGTGTTGATACAGTTGGGCTACTAGTCAACATGGGGAATAATTTATTAAATTATTATTTTTATTGGCCTTTCTTAAACGTCAGTAAGATAAATTGAAAGAATTCAACAAAAATTGAGCAAAATTTCCATTGTTTATTTGCAATTATAGATCTCATTACTTTTAAAACAGGTGTATTAATATTTAGATAGCAGAAATTTCTGGAACACAATTCTTAAAATGCAATTTATAGTGTCTGTGTTGGTATTGCAAAACTGCCTTATCATTTTGTTTACAATGAACTAGTTTTAGCTTGTACATACATCCGCTTACTTCGTTGCATACATAATATTGATAGATATATTTTCGACTGAAAAATGTCACTTCTCATAATAAATGCTATACTCTATTTACAAAGCCGAGGCCGAAATCATTAAATTAATACTGAATACACTTTACTATTACAGTTTTTTTTTAATATGAAAATGTATGTATAAACGTTATATTTGCGCTGAACATTAATCACGGTAACAATAAGAAATTGTTACAAAAACATTGTACGTTTAATCTGCGGATGTTGTTTTAATGTGCCCGTTTAAAGATGATTAGAAAAACTGCAGTTACATCATGCTTTTATCCGACTTCATGGCACAGGAGGTACGATCTTTAATAGAGATATGTCAGGGCCAGTTTCACCGGTTACGGATAGCCACTATGTAAAAGATAAATAAAAAATCTAACAGAATTTCGTATGAAATTATCTGTCAGATAAACTATTTGAAATCCGACTGAAGATGAAAAGACGAATTTATTTATGTTCTAAGTATTATTATATTTTATCAAACTGAAATACTTTTAGACTATCTCTAGTTTTTTCTCCGAAAACTTTGAAATTGTAGTGACCTACCCTTATAAAGTATATCTACTACTAGTCAGCGTGACTAGTCGGTTTGCTATCGTTCGCACCTCGCTATCTCAACCACCGCCGCGCTTTATAAAATTGTAATTTCTAAAGCTTTATGAGCTCCGTCTATCTATTTCAGTCATCTATTCTTCACACTCCTTCTTTCCTTGTAGACTTTCTTCCGTGTGTGTAATAAACTGTGCCTGTGTTGAGTGTAATAAACTTTCTTATATCTATTGTGCATACTGGACTTATTTATTCACCTTACCTCACACACATCTACAAAATCTATAGTAATATAATAAAGTTTGTTTGGTGGAACACCCTCATCTCCCGAGCCTTTTCCCAACTATGTTGGGGTCGGCTTCCAGTCCAACCGGTTTCGGCTGAGTACCAGTGTTTTACAAGGAGCGACTGCCTATCTGACCTCCTCAACCCAGTTACCTGGGCAACCCAATACCCCTTGGTTAGACTGGCGTCAGACTTACTGGCTTCTAACTACCCGTAACGACTGCCAAGGATGTTCAATGACAGCCGGGACCTACAGTTTAACGTGCCATCCGAAACACAGTCACTGGTGTCCAAGATATACTTAGAAAGTACATACAAACTTAGAAAAGTTGCATTGGTACTTGCCCGACCTGGAATCGAACCCACGCCCTCACACTTGAGAGGTTGGCTCTTTAACCACTAGGCCACCACGACTTTTGTTTGGTGGAACACCCTAATCTCTGAAAATACTCATTTGAAAAATAAAAAATTGTACAACCCATTGATCAAAGAAGGCAAGAAGGCTGCTTTTTATGTGTGCTTGAAGTAGTTCAGCAAGCACGGGGGTGGTTGAAACTGCTCGCAGAAGCTAGTTTTGTATAATTTAGACTTTAGACTTCAAAAGTTTGGAGAGCAGATGGTGGTGCAAAGTGCAGCGATAACGTCTTCTGAAATTTATCGCTGCATCAAACTATAAAGTTTGAGTCTGCAAGATAAGTTTTTGCCAGTTACTCTGCAAAATTATAAAGGGGAAATTGTTTTGTATTGCAAGCATTGGTATCGTGTATTTTTAACACATCTCAATCAATCACACTAATATGATGAAATAGTATAATAGGAACTACTCCGGGATCCCGGATAAAAAAGGCATTAGGGCGTTCAAGCAAATAAACTCTTCATCTTTACTATATTTGTATAGGTAATATATAGGTTATATTTTTAATTCGGGTGTGTGCCTTTTTTCCGTTCCCTTCAATATAGGTAAAATGTCCTCAACGATGACGACTAGGTCAAAAAGGAAATACTTTATCATATTCGTTTTGTAAAGCATCTTAAAATAATGTCAGTTTTATTTTTCGTGTTGAACCGAAAATTGTTTCCATTTTTTTTTTATATAATCGAAATAAGTATACGGCTTGATATGAAAATTCTGTGACGTCAATTCTTTTTATTTTCATACAAAGTAACCGTTTTTGACGGTTAAATAAAACTACTGAATTTGACTAGCGTAGGAATAACTAATAACTGAGGTAATATGTTTACAATAAATGCAAATGAAACAAATATAATTTTACGAAAATTACTTTCAAGGGAACGTCAAAATTTTGACCTGACTAAATTATGCATCGTGTAGCACAAACCGCAGTATTGCATTTGTGAAATTACAACATTCTATTTATGTCATACCTTTATACTGTGTCTGTATTTTGAAACGCATCATAATCATAAAAGGTTTGGCATATTATACACCGTGATTTTTCTACTAATACTCCACCGTATCAAAACGTTAACATTTTAACATTTTTAATAGGGTGTTTCGTATTTTTAATTTATTTTTTTAAATTATTATTAGTGATATAAAAATAATAATCGCATCTAAAGGTATTTTATGTCGGATACTTTAGGTGGACCACTTTTCTAAGACGACTAAAACGTCACAGTGTATAATAAAGTCGCAGTATTATTAGTAGCCAATACGCGGGCGGATACTATTCAAGCTTAACAAAGATAAATAATCACATGACTGGTTATCAATATCTAAACAAATTAAATAAATAAGTTCGATCATATTAAATCTCGTCCCCAAAAATATAATTTGATTTGAATATGTATAGGCACATTAATTTCGCGCTGGACTTATTTTGTATGATGGTTATATTTCGATATCTTGTTGTAGACTATGCCAACCAAAATTATAAGAAGATAATATTAATCCCATTTAGGGCCAGTTTCACAGGTTGCTTAAAAGTTCCAGTTAGTTTATCTGGCAGATAATTTCATACAAATTCTATTACATTTTTTAATTTATCTGGTAGATAGTGGCTATCCGTAACCTGCGAAACTGGCCCTAAGACAGCAAAAATTTATACGTCATGCATTTGATCATGATTTAAAAACTATCTACATATCTATATACAAGTTTAAGCAGCTAGAATTGACATTGAGAGATAAATGAGACAAACTTTCAAAATTTGTCTGGTTTCTGTGGAGCCCTGTAAAATTTCTTCATTTTCCCAAAATTCAACTAAAAATATCAGTACTTTTGAGCCGTGCAAAGATCGTCAGTCCTCTGATTTTGTCACGCCAATGTTTACCCCTTTCAGTATTACCATGGCCCACTGGGGATCCTGCACGTGCACCTCTTTGGGAAGCAGTGATCTAAGCGAAGGCATTGTTTGTATAATCATTACATGTCTCCTTAAAATAATATTTGTTTACGTTTACTACTCATCGCATACGACTTTGTAATAAGAAAAAAGTAAAGAGCTTATATGTAATGTGCTTTTAAGTCGTGGTGGCCTAGCGGTTAAAGAGCCAACCTCTCCAGTGTGAGGGCGTGGGTTCGATTCCAGGTCGGGTAAGTACCAATGCAACTTTTCTAAGTTTGTATGTATTTTCAAAGTATATCTTGGACACCAATGACTGTGTTTCGGATGGCACGTTAAACTGTAGGCCCCGGCTGTCATTGAACATCCTTGGCAGTCGTTACGGGTAGTCAGAAGCCAGTAAGTCTGACGCCAGTCTAACCAAGCTGTATTGGGTTGCCCGGGTAACTGGGTTGAGGAGGTCAGATAGGCACTCGCTCTTTGTAAAACACTGGTACTCAGCTGAATCCGGTTAGACTGGAAGCCGACCCCAACATAGTTGGGAAAAGGCTCGGGAGATGATGATGTAGTAGTGTACTTCTTGATAGTTCATATCTCATTCATGTTTGATGCACGGTACATAGCTACATGACTTAAATGTACTTCAATATGTATGGAAGTTATAAAGTACTAGTACATGTAAAATAGTGAAGCTTCTTGAAATAACAAACTGATACTCGACGGGTTAATTGTTGAAACTTCGCATGCAATACCGTGTGAGTATACATCGATAAACTAAACAAAGTTTACAACAAGTTAACGCTGTTCTAAAACGTAACATAGTAAATTTCTATATAAAACAGGTATTCTCGCTTCCTACATCCGGTTAAAATTTTCTGTGTTCTTTCTCAGGTTTAAGACTATCTGTATACCACATTTCATTTGAATCGGTTCAGGGGTTTTGGTGCTTAAGGATATAAGGCAGACAGAATTAATTTCATATTTTACGAACTGCCGTTTCTCCCGGATAAAAAGTAATCTACCTTGATAAATGACCTACCTAACACTGAAATAAATTACAAATATTTGGGTCAAGTGGTTTTTGAGATAAGCGCGTTCAATTCAATGAAACAATTAACTATTTTTAGCTTTATGCATCATATGTAATTTAAGCATTATGCACATACCTAGTAATGTAATTTAAGCATCGATAAAAAATTGAAATATTTTAAAGTACGCTCAACTTATCTGAAATTGACATACTTTTAGGGCTGACACAAACCTGGATCGCAGTTTTCTCTGCGAATGAAATATAAACACTGCGCTTATCATAATAAAGTCATGAATAAATTGGCTAAGCTGCAATCTGCAAGAACATCACAGCCTCACGTGGATCAGTTAATACATTTATTTTTTCGAATGCAATATTGATCATTCATTGAAAGACTAAGAGCCAGTTTCACCGGTTACGGATAGCCACTATCTACCGAGAAATTAAAAAATGGAACAGCATTTGTATGGAATTATCTACCAGATAAACTATCTGGAACTTATCCGTAACTAGGAAACTGGCCCTCAAATAATGTATATATGTACAATTAACTACCTTTTAATGGGTTTGGATTACTTTTTTAATATTTCCCGCTGTGCAGCTGGAGGGATTGTCAGACTCTTACTGACTAAAACCTACTTTGATCCTTCTGGATATATTTGTGTGCCAGGGCTGTGGACCCCTCGGCAGATGATTTTTGAGTTACAGAGTGCACGTAAATATTGGTAGCAGGGTAAATTAAATGAAATATCTTTTTAATAAAAAAGAAACACGAAAATATGGTCTTATATGACTATTGCTTAGAAAATAAATGAAAAATTAACCTCTCCCGCGTTTTCTTTTTTAACAAATTCTTCGTGAAACTAACTAACTTTTTCAGCCTCATAAAAATAAATGACGACACTGAAAGTCGATCATTCTAACTAATATTTTAACCGTGAGTTAGTTTGTCATACTTTCACGCAAGAATGCCTGAAATTCGGCACAAAGATTCATGGTATCTTTGAAAAGCCCGATGTGGGACATGGACAAAGTTGCAGGCAATACTAGTTTATTATTACAAACATATTATATATACAAACATTTTACTCAGTCCTTTTTTCTTTTACGCTCTATGCCAAATAGATATAAGAAAATACATGGTAGTGCACGATTCTGCACTCATTAACATCATTATCAACAACTGGCCTTGACGAAACCATTTTCTACTTAATGTTCATATAATGAATGGTTAGAATATAGCGAAGGAACACGCAAGATAAAAATGTGATCATGATTGTACAGACAGCACATCAAGCTACCCGAAACCGTAAAATTTTCCCAATAAACTCTGAACCATGTGTTTCAGCGATAAAGTTGAAAATTTATTAATACATTTTACAGGTTGAATTAAGTTTATATCGGGCTGGTACACATTCAGTTTGTAGACGATACTGGTGAATTATTATTATGTTTATGGACTTAAGAATTTTAAGGGTCTGAAATAATGAATCCAAGGCGTGCATAATATGGACATTGTTCTGAAATAAAGATTATTATTGTTATTATTATAATATACTAGCTTCCGCCAGCGGTTTCACCCGCTTTCTGAAGAAAGTACTTTCCATACCCGGATAAAAAGGAGCCTATATGTTATTCTGATGTATAAGCTATATTGTGGTAAAGTTTCATTCAAATCCATTCAGTAGTTTTTACGTGAAAGAGTAACAAACATCCATACATCCATCCATCCATACATCCATACTTACAAACTTTCGCCTTTATAATATTAGTAGGATATTTCGAGGCGTAAAAAATATGTAACAATTAGTATTCATTTTACTCAGTTACCAAGTCCTTGGTTACATTTTGTAAGTTCTGGTTCAGGCTTCGCATTTTTTTAACGAAAGAGACGAAGTACAAAAAGTGCTTACATAATAATATACGGAATAAAGTTAAGAATTAGTAAATAAGTTCAAGAAAATAATTTGTCAGATTTACGATAGAGTCGGTGTTATACAAAAATCGTAATATTATTTTGATGAAAACAACAAAAAAAGTCATTTTTTTCAACGTTTTCTTTTGTGTTGGCTATTTGAACAGAAACTACTCATTCGAGTATTAACTATACCGTCAATGTATTGTCAAACAAAATACAATTTAACGACACAAAAAAGCGAAAAGTGACGAATAAAACATTATGTTTCAATTATCCACAATTTATGTCACTGGCACAATAATAGACTTTTAAATTTTGCAATTTAAATTGCTTGTGACAAATTGCACGCCACTGGATAAAGATAACACTTAATTACTTTCATCAGGCAATTTAATGGTACGGCGCATTTTGTAAACAGTCAATTCTTCGGCTTTTGCATCTTCGCCTAATCTGATACTCACATTACTATAAGGGAAGAATCTACTGGAGAAAGTCACTTCACCTTCTCCACAAAATAGTTCAACGGAACTCGTGTCTACTAGTATCTGCCAGATCAGTTGTTTACCATCAGGCCTCCACTTCGTTCTTCGAACACCATCATCTCCGCCACGATCAAGTGTCACTGTACCTTTAAGGTAATTGTAACTAAATAAAACAGTTGAATTGTCAGTTTCCAATACTAAGTCGAAATCTCGAGACTTCGGCGCTTTCACATGTATTTCAGCTGCAGGTTCATCTAAGTTGATAGTGTGACCGCCTCTTGCTTTCCCGGAGTACAGTTGTGAGTCACGAGCATTAGCAAGTTCCTTCACAGGTTTCTGAATTAATCTTAAATCTTCTGTCAGGGATAACACCCTCGGTATACTCATTTGACCAGTTGAACCAAAGTCACGCTCAGGATAATTTTGTTCCCACATGTCAAGCCAAGCAATAACAAGTCTACGTCCCGAATCATCCAAAATGGTTTGTGTAGCATAGAAATCGTGTCCATGATCTAATTCCCTGAATTCGGATATAGGTGTGAACAGATGAGATTTGTAATCAAAATTACCGACTATGTAGCCAGTCTGGTATAGATTTTTGTATTTATCCCCTTGAGGTTCGATACCTTGTGGAGAAAATAGTAGCACATATTTCCCATCTAATTCAAAGAAATCTGGACATTCCCACATATAGCCTAACGAACCGTCTGAGAAATCCAAAACCGATTTTTGCTTCCAAGTTTTCAAATCCGGTGACGAATATAGTAAGGCTCGTCCGAGAGTATTATTATGGAAAGAATTTCCAAGAACCATGTAAAAAATATTACCGTGCTTCCAGACCTTCGGGTCCCTGATATTTGGTTGATGTTTCTCGCCTTTGATGACCGGATTTCTTCCATACTTTGTCACGTTCACTCCATCAGTACTTGATGCTAAAGCTTGTACTTGCTGGTGGTCAGGGTTTTTGTTAGGAAAATTAACATTTCCAGTGTAGAGTAGATACATTGTTCCATTTTCGACGATAGCACTTCCAGAGAAGACTCCATCCTTGTCATAAGACTGGTCCGGATACATTGCTATTGGTAGATTCTCCCAGTGGATTAGATCAGGGCTCTTCACATGGGCCCAGTGTGCTATTCCAGGCTCTTGGCTTGAAAGAGGATTGTATTGGTAGAACAAATGATATTCGTCTCCAAATTTACAGAAGCCGTTGGGATCGTTCATCCATCCGTATGGTGGGTACACATGGTATCGCGGTACGAATTGTGGATTGATGCTGTATCCTGAGCATCTGTTCAAAAACAGTGCTATTGTTATAAACTTTGTTACGGTTGCTAACATTTTCCGTACAACTAGACGTGATCACTGAGCTATTTTGTAGGAATAGATAATGTTTTTCACAGTCGTGCGATCATTTATATAGTAGTTATTGTCGTGTTCTAGCTGTTGTGGTGACTTATTGTCAACTAATATAAATAATTGTTAGCATCGTAGAAATTTGTAATGGTGTTGCTTAATTGTTCGTCGTTTGAGATAAGTATATTGTTATGGTATTTTGTTTCCATTAAAATAGTGACTCGTGTTCACATAAGGTAGTAAACAACCCTTGCTTGTATTGTTAATAAGGTTTCGCTTTTAGTACACATAACTACCGTTTCGTAACTTGAGTATTAATTACGTTATGATCAAACAATATCACGTTGTATTTGACGTTTGAAAAAAATACACATCAAACTGATTGTTGGTAAAATTAGATGACTGTGAATTTTAAACAAAAAGATAATAATTTGTATTATGTAGGTTCTAATTATGAACTTTTCAGTTTTCGAACTTGGAAAAAAATTGAAATAGTTTTCATAATTTCAAATTCATAATATATCTAGTAGTATAGTTTATAAAAAATAATGACGTAATAGTACTCTCATTGTACTAGCTACCGAAATGTATCTCTCACAAAATTTTAAACATAATTATTTTTATAAACTTGTAACTACATTATTTTGGTAATTTTATCTGTAATTTTCATATCAGAACAAATTACACTTTTAACCTTTTAATTATTATAATGCAACTATAAATATTGCCATCACGGCTGTAGGTAAATAGTATTTAATTATAATTTAGAAAAAGAAATGCTTTTATTTTCAAAACTATGTTCCAAACTGTTTCGATTAAAAAGTCACAAAACCAAAAAGCCATAATATAAATATGTACCTAAACGTAATTTTGTGTATAAGTGCTGTTGCAGACTAGCTGGTTTTTGTGCGTTTTGACTTATAAGGGTTGAACTACATCTGGCAGCACGGAATTGCCTTTTTCCGTCGCCCTTTCTCTTTCTGTCGCTTAGAACTGCCATTTACTAGACCGAGACAGAAAGCATAATGCGATAGCACGCGGCGGAATCCTCGAGGCGATCGGCTTCACGGACAAAATGCAATGGTCGGCAGAGAGACTCCGGAACGCTGAAGCGCGCGATAGCATGATAACGCATCCTTTCATCGCCGATCATTTGCTATCGCCTATCACTTGCTACGCGTGCGATCGCCTTTTTTGTCTGCGGAATTCGACAGCGCGCGTTCGCATGCGGCAGCATACTGCAGCACGTGGTAGCACAGACGGAACAAATGCGATTCCGTGCTGCCTGATGTAGTTCAACCCTAAACAGACGCGCACAACATTTCACGCACACACAATAAACTTAACGCTCGTAGGTACATGAATATATTCCGATGTATTCGCTGAAACCAGTGATGGAGTTCCAAAGATTAGCGTTCATTCGACCTTATAAGCGCATCAACGCTAATACGAGTTTCAAAAGGTGCGGCAATATGTATATGTACGTATACACGCGCTTAAAAAATTAGACTCGTTTACCTGCATACAAAACACTATGTCTACTATTACGAAAGATGGAGAATGCAAAAAATGTAATTATATTCTACGAGTTAGTAACCATTTCCTACAAAGTTTACAAACAATTTAGCATATTTTTGTTAATTTTCTATTCATGTCACGATGTCCAGACAAAACAATAAATTGAGAAACTCGTTCATAGATTATGAAAAAAAAAATGAAAAAGTGTTTATTCGAGAAGAAAATCATAAGAAAATGTATGTACCTTATTTAGTGAGAGAGTCAGAGAATTGTGACGTTATTTTAACTACTTGGCAGTGACATGTAAGCTTACGATGGGTCTAAGTTAAGGTAGGTAATAGTAGCTGTCAAAATTTATAATCTTTTATACTGGTGTTATACATTATACACAAATTATATCTACATAAATTGGTTTATAAATGCAGTCATTTCCTTGCCATCAATATTTCAAAGTCAGATTTATTGTGAGTACCTAAAATACGTCATTTTACTACTAATATGAAGATTGACTTAATCTATTTAAATACATAATTGATAGCAGGACAAAATAATCAATACGAGTACCTATCAGGCGTGAATAACTGATAGTAATATTAGGTAACAATATAATATAATACTAAAATAGCTCTAGTCTGCTAACCTTGAGTTCGCAGACATATTTATCTCGAAACTTTGTGCGGGAGCTCGGGTACGTCTACTCTCATCAGCGTCTGTGACGATTACTGACTGACTGATTGAAAAACGAACGGGTGGTGGGGAGATTCTGAGCCAATCATATGGCAGCTTGTTGCTATCTATGAATAATGGACAATGCGAGTGTACACGATATTATGTATTTGTGTACTGAAAGTTTAATGACCTTTTTACTAGCAAGATATAATATTTACCTACGATAAAAATAAATAAAAGAGCCATATTTACTGTCTATGTTGTGGATGGATATATAGGAAGGGGACGACCAAAGAAATTATGAATGGATTTATATTGAAAGTTGATATGGCTAGAAAGAATGTAACTTGTGAGATGACGGCAGATAGAAGAGCGTGGAAGACAAAAACATGCTGCGCCGACCCTAAATCAAACTTGGGATAAGGGCAGGAGGATGATGATGATGAGACATATTTACTGTCCTTGACAAGCAACTTTTTTTTACCTATAATATGAAATTGCTATGAAATAACGCGGGCTCTGTCATAGGAATTAAATAAAAAATCTTCTTTAGCTTCCAATGTACGTACCTACATACTTACAATTTAGGAGATTGGTGACAAATGGTCTCACCGGGGCTTCATATATTTCAAAGTTTCAGAAGCTATTCTTTTAGTAGCTTCCGCGCCATAGAGAAAAATCGTTGCGTCATTTAATCCCAAAAGTGGTAGTTATAGACGACAGCACCTGAAGCTACTGCAATCTTTCAAATTTCCTTAACAGTACTTCAACTTTATTGCTAAAGAATATGGTTCAAAGATGATTGGGAAAATTTGGCAGTATAGGTAGCTTGATGTGCTGGCGTCTATTATATACATCGGTCGGCCACGGACTCTCAGACCGCATGTTAGCATTAAAAATTACGTTACTTTTCAGGTGGATTTGGAATTACAGGCATTCGAAATAATAATATCGGAACATATCGGGACAAAAATAGTTTTTTGTAGTAAGGCTCTTAAAGTCTAGGCTCTGTTTTTTAAACGAATTTTCATTACTCCTCCAATATTAATAATTTCATAACGTGCCCACCAACATACGCAACGGTTTTTGTAGCTATAGATTTACCACAACGTTGAAAACGGTGAATTAGAACCACATTCCATAATACAAGTAATAATATACATTACATAAAATACAGGTTAAAGAATATGTAGCAAAACAAATCGTTTTTTTTTATAAAGAAACTGGGTATTATCTGTATGATTGCAACATTTATTGCTCACATAAACATCAACATGGCGGCAAAATCATCGAAACAACTCAAAACAACTTCCTCTTTCAAATTGTCATTACAAGTTAGTTTTCAAATTCATAAAATTTTATTTCCGAACACAGTGCACTGAGTTTTTCGTTATAACCAGAAACCTAGAACACGTTTTAACAACTGTTTTATTTGTGTTAGGAAGATAAATAATGTCATTGTATTGTGTGGGCGTTATCGCGCGCATGTGAGGGACAGCAAACAATTGAAAACTTCATTTGACCGTACAATCGATAAAGTCGTGGTGGTCTAATGGTTAAAACACCTACCTCTCATGTATGAGTGTGCGGGTTCGATTCCTGGTCAGGAAAGCACCAATGTAACTTTAAGTAATATGTACTTTCTAGATATACATATCTTGGACAACATTGATTGGTAAAGAAACATCTCGTGGAAGTTTGGACAATAAAGTCTGAAATCATCAACCCGCATTGAGCAATCGTGATTAACGCTCAATCCTTCTCTGTGAGAGGAGGCCAGTGCCCAACAGTGGGACGATAAAAAGGCTGATGATGATGATGATGATGTACAATCGCTGACATACCGAGTGTACATTATCTTCTCCTATATAATTCCATTAGTGAGAAAACGCTGTCGCAGGTACAGTTCTTTTTTATTTCATATTCTAATTTGTTTTACTAGTAGATTCATCAAAAGTTTTTTAGGCCCGTGTCTAACTGGATTTTTTAGAGTTTTGTATCTGGATAACTTGAATTACTTAATAATAGACGCGTGTGATACAACATTGTTACACGTCATGGCTACAAAACTTTCTTTGCCTTATACATAATATGTAGTTATGGATTTTTACGACAATACCAATGTGCTATACATATTTAGGTCCATTTTCACCGGTTACGCATAGCCACTATCTACCAGATAAAGTAAAAAATGGAACAGAATTTGTATGAAATTATCTTCCAGATAAACTGTCTGGAACTTATCCGTAACCGGTGAAACTGGCCCTTAATGTAAGAGGACACGATTCAAAACTTTTTAGGTCATTTCATATATGTACGTATATCGTGGTCCGCTGTCAGACATCTGCCCTTTCCCAGCCACCACAATACCCCGTTCATTTATTTTCATTTCCTGTTCATCCGAAGGAATTCCCAGATTGCTTTGTACTTACATACTTAAACTTTCGGGCCCAAACATACTACGCGATTAATGTGTGCTTTGCTTTTATAACACGATTGTGTGAAGTTTATTTTTTAGGTCATTAAAGGCATATTGAATCTTTTTAGTTTAGAAACTGTTCTATAATAAGCTTGATTTTCATAAGTGCCAGTAGCAATGTCGAAATATATTTCGAATATAAGCTATTTCTATATTTAAATTTCCAATTGTTCAGAGGTTTTATTTTGGGGAACTACTCGTATAATAATTTCGTTGACAATACATTGTTCCCTGAACCTATTATCTGATTTCGTAGCAAAACTTTTTAAAAACGGTTACCAAAAAGTTCTTAAATAGAACTGGCAACTTATGTTTTAATTTTAAATGGAACGTCTCTATTTTTGTTAGAACCTTAACCAATAACTTTTTTTGTAGGAACCGTATCCATCATACATATTCACTTTATTTGAATATGTATGTTCTTTGCTAACAAAAGCCTAAAACTGGTAGTTTTTACTGGAAAAGTGTAACAAGCAGTATTTTTAAGGGCACACTGTGTTACCTTGAAATTGAGTTGTTGAGGTCAGATAAATAAAATTGTACTAAAATAAAATTG
Source organism: Heliothis peltigera (assembly GCA_958496145.1). Taxonomy (NCBI): domain Eukaryota; kingdom Metazoa; phylum Arthropoda; class Insecta; order Lepidoptera; family Noctuidae; genus Heliothis; species Heliothis peltigera. The sequence continues at coordinate 11,106,885 of OY292327.1, read as the reverse complement.
TACCTTCCTTATTTTATTCAAACTTACAGACAAAATTGTGTTGCTGGGGAGTTAGTTCCGCCATTTCTTTTTCCCAGCGATAACACATAGGCCCACTGCCTATGGACGGACGTTTTTGGGAGCTGTCTTTTGTAGAGTTGAACTTCGAAAAGTGCTGATTTTCGGCCTACTTAGAATAAATGACTATTAATCTTTTTTATCATATTATTTGCGAAAGTTACTCAAACAGGAGGCTGAATAAATAAAACTAGTAAAGAATAACCGTCGTATAAAATAATTTTATTACATAATAAAAAACAATTAATGGCCTTACATAATATAATCAATAAATAAACTTACTCATCTAAATTTCAATACAATTTCGCTAACAGCCGTATAACAACCAGACACTAGGACGATTAAATAAAATATTAGGAGTAATGCGTTCTTCCACAGTATATAGGAGAACTTCCCCAGTCCCCTTTCCCACAAGTGGACTGTTTGAACCACTACTGGGATGAGAAGGCCCAGCGTGGAGAAGAAGATGGCTCCAACTAGACCGATGAGCAGTTCTAAGTCTGGTACTGCCACTGCTAAAACAACTGGAAAAACGAAAAATAATCTAATTAAATATTTTTTTTTGTATTTTTATTAAAAACTAGCCTTCTCCCACGGTTACATCCGCGTCCAATAGGACTTTTTTACCCATCTGGATAATAAGTACCTTTCAAACTCAAACTCAAATTCGTTTATTCAAATTTCCAAAATGGCCCACCTTTGTTATATAAGCCATTCGTTGGTGAAACTCCCGACAAAATCGGCTATTTCTTAGCTGGAATAAACAGAAGGAGAGGCAGACAGACAAAACTTGATACAATTTTATATGTAGGGTATAGTACGTATCGCGTAGTCAAAAGCATTTATTTTAATATCACAAACAGACCCTCCAATTTTATTTATTTGTATACATTTTTGCCTAAGTACCAGTAACTTAATTCCGATGGTGACAGTTTTTTACGAAACAAAACTTTTATTAGGTATTTGTGTATTAGTCTGTATAGATTGGATTTATTATCTCAGTTGTCTGTTTTTCAGGATTAATTCAGATTAGCCGTTGTCTTTTCAGTACTAAAAGTAGGTGAGACGTAAACCTGTATATACATATTTAGTGTGCTATTCCCAATGGTTTTATGGACAGGCCGGAGGATTTTTTTCAGGAAGTCGAATAAAAATAGTCTATAACAGCCTGATCTTATCTTCATCACCAAAAATCATCTCAAACAACAGGTTAACTTTACCGCGAAACGATATAAACAACCCGTCTCTTTACCTATAATGTATTGTAAATGTAATAACGAATGTTATTTGTACATCTTTGTCAGTCATTTCGGGTAGTTACAAGCCAGAAAATCTGACAATCAGCCTTACCAAGGAGTATCGGGTTGCCCAGGTAGGTAACTAGTTTGAGGAAATCAGGCAGGCAGTCTCTCCATGTAAAACACGACGCGATAGAAGCCGACCCCTGCATAGGTTGGGAAAAAGCTAGGCAGATGAAGAAACCTACTTACCAGTTAATGTGACACTAAGGGTTCTAAGAATAATTTGGCTAATATTATAGTAGTTCTTGCTTATCCTGCATTTGATTCTCGTCCATATAATGTCCATCGGTGCGTACATTTGCAGGCAATATGTAAAGAAAACTGCTATCGCCACTAGGATTTTTGCTGTTAAAGCCAGGCTGGAAACAAAAAAATATAATGTGGAATTATGAAGAATACCGCTTTTATAATAGCAGAGTTTTATCGCTTAGAAATATGTACATGCGACACATTCTCAGCGGATGAAATTCGTCGCGTGGTTTAGCTGTCTAGGAAAATTCGAACGGAAAATTCGCTAGTGTGAAAGCGCTGTAAGTTCCTTGTATATATTTTATTCTTACTTTTTATTCACTACTAGCTTTTGCCCGCAACTTCGTATGCGGATCCTATCGCGTATGCCAGCGATTATGGTGTCGTCAAAATCTAAAATTTGAAACGTCTTACTCTCCCAGCAGAAAATGCTCATCATGTGGAACAGTTTTTGCTATGGCAGCATTTTTGTATCTCTTATAGTTTAGTTGGTCTGTTGAGGTTCTTCACCAGGTGTTCAAGTTTCTAAGATAATTTATAGCCTATATGTTGCCCAGACCTAACACCTATACAACAAAAAAAGAATCATTCAAATCCGTTCAGTGGTTCCGAAGATTAGCGCGTACAAACATAGTATTTTTACTGTTTTATTATATGTATAGATAGATATCGATATAGATAGATAGATAAATATAGATAATACTATAAAGCCACTAGTGGAAATTTGTTTCGCGATTCTGTCGCTCGACACCAAATTCACGTGTTCCGCGCGTACGGGTCACGCACGGTACTAGTCTCTAGTTGATGCCCTGGGAGCGCCGACACGTGCGATTCTAGGAACAAGGGACATGTCGAGCGACATTGTCGCTTGTCCGTACAAAGTTGCAGATACACACCGCGTGAATGTTGGACGATAATGTCTAAAACGCTAATCTTAGGCATGACAAAAGCAATTTCTTTTTTTAATATGGGGGGCACGGTATTACCATATTTCCATTATGTTTACATTAGCTTCTGCCAGCGTTGTCACCCAAAAAAGGCCTGTAGCCTTGAAATGGATAATATAACACTAAAAGCCTTTTTTTTATTGGACCAGTAGTTCCTGCGATTAGCTCAATCAAGTACAAAAACAAACTTCAGCTTTACAATATTAGTATTGATGTTGCTTATTTACAACTCACAAATCGGTAGTGAACTTTGATCTTAAAATTTTGAAGGGATTTTAAACATACCATGCTATTTCTCCGAAGCCCTTTGGTATCGAGAAATTTCCGCATTTGTGGGCAATTGGGTCATCTATTAGCCACGTGGATCATAGCCCCAAGGAATATTCTGTTAATTAGTCTATCATGTTATTACTGACTAATGTATTCATTGACCAATTTCAGTGGCAACATCAATGACAACGTTTTTTCTAATCTTTCTGAAGATCTTTCACATGGAATTGTACCAACAACTGCAGGTTCTAACAAGGTCGCTTTGTAAAGGTGTCATAAGGGCACGGCCTAATGCATCATGGTATGGTCCCAGTACCCCAGACGCCCCCCCACACATTTTTTATATTGAGCCTATTTTATTTCTATATCGGTTTTGTTTTAGTTGTCTTTATATATTTAACTCCTACTGCCTCCCTCTTCACGTCTAATTTAAAAATATCCTCTATATTTGTAAGGTTTATGTACCTTATACTCACTTTTCACCCTCCGGCAGATTCAGCGTGATACTCCCTAAAACACCTTCCCCGTACTCCATATAACCGAATATTCCAACGACTCCATACAGTAATGTCACGAATACCATGGTGACGTTCAAAACACTGGGACAGCCGAGGAAATGTTGGGGTTTCGCCATCTCGTTCTCTACTGGCATTACAACGTTTATGCCTTCCATGGCAAATATTGCTGTGCTGGAAGAAAAAAAAATATCTAATGATAAAAATCCGTGTTAGTTTAGACCCCTATTTGAGCTTTGATAAGCTCACTTATATACTATCACAACTTAAAATCCTTTTTTTAAATGAGATATCATCAAATGAACCCTCCCGGTGTGGATGCAGCTGTAGGGAATATCAGGCTCATCCTGACTAAAACCCACTTTTGTTCCTTTTGAAGGTCATTCGAGCTTCTAACAATCCGTATTGAATTCCAAAGAAGAGTGACACGGGATCCACCAATTTAACATGTCTTCTAGAACAGGGAGTAACTCATCATGACAAGATGTTTCCATCTCCTCGAAGAAGACCATCCACGCTTGCTTAACCTTAACAACTTTTCTTAACCATCTATCACCACATGATTACCACATTCTGCTTTTTAGTCAGTCCAATATTAAATTTAGTTACAGATAAAAATAAAAGTCTTCATTTGCGGACGACAAACTCACCTCAAGAACAGCGGCCATTTTTCAACACTGGCTACCATCTCAATATTTTCCAACGGTTTAAGATCAGTAAACGTATAGAAACAAGTAATACCGAACGTAACCACCAAACAGGCGTTCGCTACCACCGAGAATGGTACCAGGAACTTTAGGTGACGAATTTGAGTGATTAAAATAAGTGGGAGGAGTAGGATCCCGCAGTAGACTTCCACTTCAAACTTCTTGGATGGCACGAAGTGGTCGCATATCTAGAATTAAGGTTACTGTTTTAAGTATTTTGTTTGTAAATCTACGTACATATATGAAATAAAGTTCATAAACCCAAAAATGGCTGACCCGATTCAACTAAGAATCAGTAGGGAGATAGCTGAGAATGGCTTAGCATGGCAACCGTAGAAACAAGTTTTGTTTACCGGAGAATGGACACAATGACAGAAAAGTGACAGATTGACGTAAAATTTCCTTTGACATTTTTTGAAGAAATTTTTCTTTTCTTCGATCGACATAATTTTACAAGTGATTATACGCGAGTTGACAGGTCGCGCCATGCTCAGGCAGAAGACATGTTCACATTGATAGAAAGAGCTTTGTCTTTTCTTACAGAATAGATATAGAATCGCCATGCTAAGCCTGCATGAGGAGAAATGATGAATGTGAAAGTAGTTTCTAGCTAGTTTGTACTATCGTAAATGAGGAGTCAACTTTTTAGCGGCAATTTTAGACTGACAAATTCAAATTAATTATCAAAAGACTTGCTATTTAATTCTAAACGATTCCATATTTGAATAATGATTCGGCCAGTCTCAAAATAGAATTCTAAACTCAAAGAGGTCAAATCTACACAGTATCTACTTCACTGCTGGAGACTAATCGAAATTGTGCCCCAATATCTCTTGGCTGTCAGCCTCCTTCCGATCCTAACACTTACGGAAATATACTGCTGGAATTAGGTGTACTGAATAAGTTGGTGAACATATTAACGGCCCTCTAGGTAAACACTCAACTTTATTGTAAGCTGAATTGAATTGTATACTAAAGAGAATAAGGATGAATTTAGCTTGTTACAAACAGAAGCATTGATACAGGTGATAAGAAAACATGAAAGTTTCAATAGCGGTCTTTGCGAAAGAACTCTTGCTGTAAATGTACTGCCAGTATATCCATTTGGACTTATGGTTACGGATGTTTTGCTTCGAACGAGATTGATAGCAACGAAAGAACAATTACCGTGGTATTGTCTTGATCAGTTGTAACTATGATACCAGCCGATGTTGCGATGCATATTAATACTCAGTACTCAAGTACTCAGTACTAAAGCTTTATTGCATTCCACATATTGTATTCTAGGTAGGACTACTAACTACTACTAAATGTGTGTGTGTGTGTGTGTATGTAATTTAAGTTAAGCCTTTATATTTTTATCATCTAGGTTTTCGTTGACCGAGTAGTCACATTTATTTATAAGAAATTGTCTAAGCTTTTTATTTTAATAGATATAGCTTACGAACTTTTTACACATAATAACGCTTATTATTACTACTACTAGTAGGTTTTTTTAGTAATTTCTTCTATAGTCGTATATATTATTCTATGGTCTTATGAATTTATGACCTCTGATTTCAATGTTCATCCAAAAATTTTAAAAAATCTCATCAGCATTTTAAATGTAGGACAGGATCAAAAGTTTAATTTGATTATCGAACATAAGAACGTAGCGTGTTTTTACAATCTATTTTGTTTCAAACTTTTTAAGCAGAGTCCGATAAGCTATAAGGAGAATCCCTGTTTTATGTGCAAAGCGTAGCTTAGCCTTATGATCGATCGACCTGCGCGACTGCTGCTTAGCCACAAGCTTTTCATTATATAAGATATTAATTTATTTAATAAAATAAATACAAATTTAATTTTAAATTATTACACATTAAACACGAAAATAATACTCACATTTGTATATATTTTAACCGAAAATAACCTTTAAATCCTTCAGCGTTAAATATGTGATTTAAGATTTTAATATCATTAATTTGTAATCGTATTATACAGCCATTGTACTAGCAAACGCAATTACACTGCGTTGCAAATAATTATAAGACAATGAGTTTCAAATTACATTCGTGAATAGAAAAGCGCTGTAAATTTACCCTGCACTATATTTTACATTGTAAATAGTATTAATGACCTCATTTAGAACAAATCTGTTTAACTAAACCTTTTGTAATAACATATAATTTAATGGTTCGTTCGTTCAGAAATCATGACACTTGGAATTATATATACTTAGTTTTACCTTATTATGTATAAATTACATGTCACGTTATTTGTGCGCGACTTCTAAACTACTTAACCGATATTAATCTTTGCACACCGTGTGCTGTTTGATCCAACTTGAAAGATAGTAAGCTATCATTAATTTAATTTATTTGTCTATTTTTATAACATAAACCTTAGCTACAACAACGTGTCTCCAGTATATTATCTATACGAGTATATATCCGGAATATTACGTATGTATACCATGGAGAACAAAATAACGAGATATTGTATACTATATCGAGGCATTCCAAAGTACGCGTACATATGTACATTGTAAAAGCACCGCGAGGCAGTATTCTCTAATTGAAAAGTCGGTTAAAACGCGGCTTGTGGCATACGGTTACACGTATAAAGAAGCTACTACTATATGTCAAATTTCTTTAATAGATTTTCAACTATAATTCGGAAGCATATGGTTCAAAGTTGATTGGAATAAATTTTACCCTTTCGAGTAGCTTAATATGCTGGAATTTGTACATAAATATGTAGTTTCAAGAGCATTTATGCCTGCAATGTAATGCCTGTAAATCATTTTGAAATGTACAAGACTAGAATTTTGCAATTAAATTCGTTTATTTAAATCAGTGGGATTAAAATGTGTTGGCAAATATTAATTTTATGTAAATTTTAGGGCTAAATTAAAGTTGACGGCAAATAGCTTCATTTACTAAATAGCGGCCTTTGCTTCTAAATAATTTTCAAGTTCTATATTAAAACAATTGACATCACAATAATATTTGTCCGACATGAAGCTTGTATTGCGTAAGCTTTTGAATTAAGGTAACAATTTATATAGATATATTTAGATACCAAATACGTTTTTTACAGCATAGGGTAAATATGGGTAGATGATATTGCTCATTTGAAGAGAAAATTATTAGGTAGTTTTGGTTAGGTTAGAAATAAATGCTATTCTATTCTATTAGTTAGAGTAACTTATTTGATTTATAAAGGGTTACTTACGATCTATTTGCAAAGAAAGATTAACAAGGTCTGTTATATCACTACATAGTATAAAACAAAGTCGCTTTCTCTGTCCCTATGTCCCTTTGTATGCTTAAATCTTTGAAACTACGCAACGGATTTTGATGCGGTTTTTTTTAATAGATAGAGTGATTCAAGAGGAAGGTTTATTTGTATAATTTTAGTATCAGCATTGCACCCGTGCGAAGCTGGGGCGGGTCGCTAGTACTAATATAAAAAAGCTTTTAGAGTTGGATTGATAATGCCGGCAGGAACTAGTTCGGTTTGAAAAATCTTTGAGTGATAGATAATTTTTGGAGGATGATTTAGACTAACTGTTGACGGGTGAGCAAAAAAGTTGCTCTTGAGAAAAGCAGCTAGTGTTACTATATATATTTAGTTCAAAAAATATATTGCTTATCAATACTGTATCTTTATTAATATTATTAAGCTTAAATGTTTTTTTGTTTGCTTGCTAGAATGCGCTACTCTATTTCTGTCTTGAAAATATCTTTCATTTTTAGATAGCCCATAGCTTGAGGATGGCTATTGGACACTTTTTATCGGGTTATATCAGGTGCATGTACCAGTTCCTACATAACGCGGTTGAAACCAGTGGCTGGCGGAAGCAAGTCTATTAATAAATCTATAGCAGAAAGTATCCGAAGGATTAAAACTATTTCATAATATAATGCAGTTAGCTTATTCCTTACACATAAAGACCATCTTAAAGATATCAAGTTAACAAGAAGAGGTGTAATAATTGTAAAAGAAGTTTAATACTCACATCTTTGAGAGACGAAGCGATAAATATCACGTAAACGCTTGTACCTCCAAGACATACGCCCGCCATCGCTGCGTCCACGAAATGCCTGACAAACAAACATAAATTAAACCTTATTGGAATAATTTCTTTTTGAAATGGAAAATCATCATGTCCCGCTTTGGGGGCTGTGTCAGGGAGTGTCAGACTTTTCCTGACTTTTAAACCCTTTGTTCTTCTTGAAGAACTTTATGTGTCAGGGTCGCGATAACACTTTCAGAAGATCCCGCATTTTTAAATGATTAATTTTCTTAATTCAAATTCTATTTGATTATCGTAACCGTCACCTATGATTTAATGCAGGGTAGTTCCTGAACATAAACAACAAAAAAAAAATTCTTAGCGCATTCGTCTTAACTTCGACATTCGATACTTTTTATCTACCTTTGTATACCTACTCACGTAACTCGAAACATACATTCCACATTGCATCTCTGCGTAATACGAAGAGACGAGGAAAATTACATTTTATCAGTTCTCTAAGAAGTATGTCAGTACACATTCAAGTTTCAATAGAAGTAAACATTTTATAAGCTTTGCAACTTGTTGAGAATTGTTGCGAAAGAATATTATTCCATTTTAAATATACCTTTTCAATATCGTCTTTAAAAGATATATCTCATCATCTCACGATTCTTTTCCCAATTATGTTGGGGTCGGTTTCCAGTCTAATCGGATTTAGCTGAGTACCAGTGCTTTACAAGGAGCGACTGCCTATCTGACCTCCTCAACTCAGTTACCCGGGCAACCTAATACCTCTTGGTTAGACTGGCATCAGACTTACTGGCTTCTGACTACCCGTAACGACTGCCAAGGATGTTCGATGATAGCCGGGACCTACAATATAACGTGCCATGCGAAACAGTCATTGGTGTCCAAGAGATACTTAGAAAGTACATACAAACTTGGAAAAGTTGCATTGGTTCATGACTGACCTGGAATCGAACTCACGCCCTCATACTTAGAGGTTGGCACTTTACCCACTAGGTTACCACGACTTAATCCTATATAAGTATCTCAATACAATATTAACCTGTTAATCATCGGATAATAAATTTCAGAATTGCAATTAAAGATTACTTAATTACTATTTCACTTAAGAGCATTAACGAGCTAAAGTAATGTTCCAAATGACTCTGAGAATAAATGAATCCTATCTTCAGTTAATTAAGCCATGTAATTGTCTAACCATTAAAATCATATATGTCTAGCTTTTTGCCTAGAGAGTTTGCTTAGTAGAGTACCAGTTTTATATGTAGGAACTATTTGAATTATTCAACCCAGTAACCCGGGAATCCCGGTATCCCTGGTACGACTGGTGGTCAGACTTTCTGGCTTCTGGCTACACGTAATGACTGCCAAAAATGTTCAAATGAAAGCCAGGAACCCCCAAATTACCTTTTTATTCGTGGGAAATCAGCAAATGACCCCTCCCGCTGAGGGTGCAGCTGGAGGGAGTGTCAGACTCTTACTGACTAAAACCCACTATGTTCCTTTGGGAGGTCCCTGTGTGCCAAAACCGTTACCAGCCCACGGACCGACCGCGCCAAGATATGCTTCACCTTGTAATAGATCGACCCGTGTGACTCTTACTTAGTCACGAGCTCCTTCGTCGTAGAATTTAGGTATTTAGGCCTAATTACGAAAAGTGAAAATGTCCTACTTAGATGTTAAACGTTAAATAATTATTATGTTCTGTTAATTAAGTCGTTCTAATGGTCCAATTCTAGCGCTCGGCTGTGAAGGCACGATAATGCCATTCTAGATTATAAGTACATTTTAAGTAATTGGGAAAACAAACATACTTTTATATGTCCAATAAAATGGCAAAGTTTAAGAAACAAATGAATTATCCATCTTTTGTTTTAAGGATGTCGGTTTTCGCGACTAAAATTAGCCCATGTGTTATTCTGTTCTTAAATTTTCAAATTTTCCGAGCATTTTTTTCAAACATACAATTAAAGGGAAATTGGTTTAGCCATTTGCGTGTGATGGGGTGACCATGGGAGATAGGGATTCATTTGATGTAGATAATTGGAGGTGAAATGTGATTAATAAAGGAATATGTCACCGAATGTAGAATGTGGCGCTCCGTCTATGTTGTGGTTTCGAACAAACACACCCCGATTTAGCACTTAGATTCAATGAAATTGTGGGTATTCAATTTAAATGTTACCTTGTACCAATAAATTGAAGGTTTTACTGAAAGATGTAGCTAAAACTAATAAATTTTAGGGAAGAGAAGATAAATGACACTATCCCTTTATCTGTGAATCGTAATGAAAGTGATAACAACAGATTTCATTGAGGAGCGCCGTTTGTCCGAAATAACCTAGTCAAATCAAATAACTTTTGAAGGACTAAATCTATTTGGCAGGAACTGTACAAATTTTATTTCGGGCTCTTTGACTATCGTTCAACAAAAAAAACGTGTAAAACATACTTACTAGTAACTGTTTGGAATTGAACAATTCTTAATTCAAGAACGTAATAATTTTCAAAAATACAGAATATTTTTTAAAGAGATATAGGGTGGTAGCTTCTAATGATAACGTGGGCGGTAAACATAAAACTTAACAAATAATTTTGTTAAGATACAGAAGGTTCTAGAAACCGAATTACGAAATTTTCTTTGAAACGTAAACTACCTTAGAGTACTTTTCGTTCAACTGTCTATTTATATCAAGGAATTTAATTTGAAGTTAAAATGCTAGTTAAGCAAAAATGTCGTATCAGTTTTCCGTTGATTAATTGTATCAAGTTTAGTCAATCCACGCATAAATCAGTACTACATAGGCTTATTTCTGCGTGTTGTTCTCTTCTCTTCATTTCTGTCAAGCTAATGAAATTACTACGCGTCTTCTTTCTAATTATTCTATCTTATGATTCTAATTTATATTAATCCAATTTTTTTCAAAGAGCAAAATTGGATGTTTTTATCATACATATTTGCAAATTTTAATTAATATATTCACATAAAAAAATCTTCATTATTACTTATAAACTTTATTATTACTTATTAAATGGCTTCAAAAGATCCAAATTATACTAAATTATAAAGATATAAATAAATTCATGTGATGAAAAATATCGAATATATAAAACATTTAGTATGCATATTTGCTATGGTAGGTAAAATACCTGATATGTTTTGAGTATTGTTTTAATTTCTTTGGTCCTTGCTTGAATACTTCTTCACATGTGTCCGTATAGCTCAGTGAAGGTGCTTGAGCATTTTTGCAGACTGCTCGAGATGTGGAAACCTGAAAAATGCATCAATATTTATTGACTTTGATTTAGTTTTTCTTTATGCCTTCTTAACTAAAGTTTATTATTACTGTTAATAATATTGACAATGGCGGTTGTTTTATGATGTTTAAATAAATCCCAACAGTGGGAAGGAAGTCATCAGCACTACTCGCATTAGAGTTATTCAGGTGAATAACTCTGTCCCAAATTGTACATACAGGTCATAGAATATTTCATACAATGAACATGTATAATACAAATAATCTGACACATTTTTTTGCTTTACATATAAAACCCCCTTACCAAAATATGCACGCAATGTGTAGCAATAACTCCAACGAGAACTGTGCCAATACAACCAGGGATTAAACCGGTGTTTTTGAAGGCAGCTGGCATAGCAAGCAATCCTGAACCTAATGATGATTTGAGCAGGTGGAAGAATGCACCTAAAGTCCTGTGAACAATTTTCAGTTATTAGTTTTATTGGAAGCCGATTGCAACATAGTTGGGTAAAGGCAAGCAAGTAATTGTTGTACTGACTCGAATGCTAAACACCATAACAAACAATCATGCCCATCACGTAAAAGTTGACCATATCAGGAATCGATCCCAGAGCCCTCAGTTTGGCAGTTGAGATAACATGGACTTCAGTTATTATCAATATCGTGAAGTCAATTTTGAGGCAATAAATTTTGACAAGAATAATAATTTCTTTTTTCATCAGTAATAATAATGGTGTCCAGACAAATCGTCAGCCATGACTACTGCAACCTGCTTTTGTAAAAAGATTCTAAAAACCCACACAGCTATATCGAGCCAAGCACAGATTGCAGTTACGCTACACGAATACTAGGCAGACTAACTATGAGGCAGTTAATTAACAAAGGTTCTTTTAAAAGTGTACAGACTGATTAATATTCGGTTAGAAGTTTACGTTTCGGTGAACTGCTAATGAAAATAACAAGTTGTGAGTACCTCAAAATGACATTACTGGTATTCTCTGAAGCACTTTCGAATTAACTAAGAAAAAAAAAATAAGCCCTTAATGATTTTCGCGTGTATTTCGTTTGTATTTTTTGTATTTTTACTTAGTTTATATAAAGAACTCATTTAAAAATAAAGACATCTAGTTATGTAGTAACTAGTTTCTTGCTACTTCTCCCTCATTACAAAGGAACTTGACAAATACAGAACAATAATATAATAACCTACAGATAAAACAGCCTATCACATAAGATTTCTGACAAATAAACGAAAGTATAGATGCCAGCACATCAAGCTATTACAATCTGTCAAATTTCCTTAATAGATTTTCAACTTTATCCTTGAAGGATATGGTTCAAAGTTGAATGGGAAAATTTGACAGGTTCGGGTAGCTTGAAGCTGGTGTCTGTACTATGAATACTCACGAAGTAGGATGAACAACATCTCGATGTTCGAAGGGATTGTAGTCATTCTTATCATCTTTATCGTCATCCTTTCTGTCAAGAGTGATCGTGGATTGTGTTGTTGACGGTACATTTTCAATACTGCTCCTTACACTGAAATAAAAAGTCGTAAACATCCTTAATATTATTAAGGTATTCAAATTTCAATAGTCTGGCATTAAAGAAATCATTTCAAGGTCACGTTATTATTGTTTACCACACCTATGATTAAATAAATATAATAAATAAATAAATAAATAAAATTCTTTATTCACTGGTTTTACAATTTTTAAGGTTTTACAGGTTTTTAAACACTAATGAACACAAGAAAGACGAGAAATAAATTGTAAGTGATCTCTGAGTTGTGACCACTAGCACTCAAGCTAAGAGTAAACTTGTGTTATGAGTGCTAGGGCTCTCTCTGAAATGGTGACTTTTTAAATTTATCCAAAAGGAGATGCAGTGTTTACAAGAAAAAAAGGGAGGGCGCTTATATTATTATACAATTGCAAAAAGAGAATAAAGATGAACGTGAACGAAATGCTGCTGTATGCGCGCGCGCGCGCCTGTATGTATGTGTGTGTTGTAGTTGTGTGTATGTGTGTGTGTGTGTGTGTGTGTGTGTGTGTGTGTGTGTGTGTGTGTGGGTGTGATTGTGTGAGCGAGAGAAAGAGAAAGTGTGTGAAAGAATATGGCATGTTCAGTGTAATATTTTTTCAGTTTCCTCGTAGGTAAGTGTCTTAAGCCAGGCACTCACTAAACTTTTACATTTAAATTTATTAGATTCAACTAGACTAGAGTAGCTCGTGGTTAAGTATCAACCATACGCGTCGATCAACCATAAGATAAAGCGACACATGGCACGGTCGGTCTGTGAATGGGTGACCATCTTTTCATAACGAGTTCATCCATATTCGGAAGGCACGTTAAATTGGTGGATCCCGGATACCATTTGTACAGCTTTAGCAGTCGTTTAGGGCAGCCAGAAGCCAAAAAACCTGACAACTAGACATGCCCAAGGGTACCGGGTTGTCCACGTAAATGGTTTTAGAAGTCGCTCCATATAAAACACTGGTCTCAGCTGCGGTTAGATTGAAAGCCAACCCCAACACAGCTTTTTTAAAAAGCTAGGTTCAAAATTGCGTCGATGTTCCTTTTTAAGATTTTAATAAATTCACACGAGCGTATAGTAGACTCGCTTTGTAAATTTATACCAGATTGTTCCTGTGACGTCGTCCCACTCGAAAATGGAATACCGATGTGGGACGATACCGATAGGACAAAAGGAAACTGGTACCTACATGACGTTCTGCTAAAACATAACGTCCTCAAAGCACTTAGAAGATGTAACTTTGTATATTTTATTGTCAATTTATTTAATTGCACATATTTTTTATTTTTTAATACCTATTTCATAAAAAAAGATTAAATGCATTTCATGCAAATATAAAAATACGTGTTCACCGCTTTATCAGGTGCAGAGTCCAAGCTATCGCTGGTTAGAGCTTCCAATTTATCCCTTGGCCCAGGAGCTTAACGAGAACCTTGAAATGTTGATCGAGGTTTAAAGGAGACAGTACTTTGGAAGGTAAATTACTCTTTCTTCTTAGTCACGACTAAATTATAAGTAAACGATAGTGTCCTCGGGGGCTTTACCATGAGATCATAGCTAATGAGAAGAATTCTCGCATAAATTTGTATTTATAGCTCCACTAATTAATAATGAACATTCAACATTTTTATGCAGTTGTTCTTGGAATAGAGGCAAACAAGATATAAATAAAATCTTTATAATTAAGGCCAGTTTGACAGGTTACGGATAGCCAGTATCTACCAGATAGATTAAAAAATGGAACAGAATTTTTATGAATTAATCTGCCAGATAAACTATCTGGAACTTATCAGAAACCTGTGAAACTGGTCCCTAGGCTTCTTCTTCTACTTTAACAGATGTGTAACATATGAACCAACAGATATACTATGTATAACATGCCAACTAACATACGAACGATTTTATTGCCACTGCAATATTTTGTTCAACAACCTATAACCAAATTCAACAGCATTCTTTACTAGGGTCAAGGCCTGCTAAGAGCAGACGAATTATACGTAAGAATTAAAGTGGCCCTGGCACACAAAGACCTCCATGAAAAAGAAGCATCATAGTAGGTTTTAGTCAGCAGGAGTCTGACACTCCTTCCAGTTGCACCCATAACGGGAAGGGTCATTTGAAGATTCACAACGAAAAAAAAAAAAAAAACACAACATATCATACTACTATTCCTACTACTACCATACTATATATTGTAGACAGGGTGTCATTGACCGATTACGTGTGATCTCTTCACGCTACTTGACTCCGCGTGTGATGATTCATTAACCAAAGTTCCGTTTTACAATATTATTGAGTTTACGAAGACATTTCTAGTAATTCAATTATCTTTTTTTTAGTAATTTTAATTGGAATTAAGCCATCTTTAAATGGTTTAGTTGCTGAAATGTAATTGTCATCTTAATCAGCCCTATTTTCCACGAGTTCAGTTTCACCCTAAGGGAAAGATAAATTGAAATAAATCTTTAAATTGAAATGGGTTTCAGTCAAATCGATGATATCGTGGAAAAATGGAATGATATAATAGCATTTTTAGCTTTTTATGTAAATATTTTTATCACAACTGTTATAATTATTACTTTTTTGATAAACGAAAATATTACTGTTAACATTCGATTGAACTAGGTTTATAGTTACAAACAAATACATTTATGCAGTAATGATTCCTAAAATAAACTGCATTTTCCGAAAATCATGTCATTAATGAAAATGTTACTCTTATCTTTGTGACCTTTATTATTATACTCTCTTACTATATGTCATGTGAAATACAGTTCTTAATATACATATGTATAACAGTATTGCATCGTTGCACGTTTGTCATCAATGAGTTTAATCGAATTGCTTTCGGGGAATCACAAATGGGACAGGTATTGTGTCATTTAATTGTGTCGACATTGCCTTTGTATGAGAAACGTAATTATTTATATCGAAAAGTATGTTTTCCATGGTTTTATCCTTTTCCGGGGAAACTACTTCTTGTCATCGGCATAGACTTTTTTAGCTTAGTACTAATGTTTTACATGGAGCAACTGCCTATCTGACCTACTCAATTCAGTGACAAACGACGGGCCATGCGATATTCCTTGATAAAATTGTTTGACAAAATTCCTGGGTTGTGACTAACAGTAACGACTGCTTAAAATGTACAAGTGACAGTTGGGACCCACCAATTTAAGGTGCCTTCCGAAACACGGAGGAACCCGTCCAAGCACTGACCGCATCAAGCGTTGCTTAACCTTATGATGGATCGACTCGTGCAGCTATTACTTAGCCACGAGCTTCTTGTACCTAAATAAAACAGTTTAATTACTAATAGTTTAATAGTAGTTTGATTACGTAGTAGTAAAATAATTAGGTTAGTAAAAGAATTTATAAAACCGGTTCAGTAGATCAATACGATACGATACGATCGATTGCTGGGGAGTTTGTTGTGCCATTTCTTCTTCCCAGCAAAAACACATAGGAAGTGGTGAACGGTGGGCGTTTTGGGGGCTGTCTTTTGTAATATTTGAAGTCAAAAAGTGCTGTTTTACAGCCAAGTTTGAATAAATGATTTTGATTTTGAGTTTGATAGATCCTCAACGAGTCAAACTCACATGTTTATGTTTTCTTAACAATAAATTCAAAACTAAGATTTATGTATCAATTTCTGCATTTGCAATTTTGCAATTCATTTTGTTCAAGATTGACATAAATTCATTTAATCACTGGCTAATAAGCCTTTGAAATATGTAGATAAAGGTTTTAAATATTTATAGACACAGTGTCAATAAAACATCTATAAACAGATCTCGCTAGACAGACATACAAAGTAGATAACACTATCAGGTAAAGTAAACACCTGCACTTCTTTCAAACATTACCATCTAATTGTAAATATTGCGACTTTGTGATTGTATGCTATAATATGATTCTGTTATGGTTTAACTGAAATTAATAATGTTGTAGTTTCTGAATTGATACAGTGCACAGGCGCCAGAATATAAAGCTACCCGAAACTGTCAAATTTTTCCAATCAACTACAATCCATATACTTCAACGATAATGTTTAAAATGTTTTAAGGAAATTTGTCAGGTTATAGTAACTTGATGTGCTGGCGTCTGTACATACATAATGTATGTGTTATTATGATAAACCACTGCCTCCTTCACAGCAAGTATGCGATTTCCTTTAGTGAACAAGCAAAAGATTCTTAAATCTAAAAGGTATAGACACATTAAGCTAATCTGTAAAAAAATCCAATCAACTTTGAACTTTATGGTTCAGCGATAAACTTGAAAATCTAATAAGGAAATTTGACATATTTTAGTAGCTTGATGTTCTGACGTCTGTATATTGCCTTCAAAAGATAATATTAAATTCTTCAACATCAAATTCATAGATCAGGACTGGGGCTATAGATACGAGCCAACCACTGACAGAGATTAAAGAATGCATTATAAAATTCATGTGCATCGCTACCAGCGGGGATTGTATCCTAAAGACTGACCGCATTGCAGTGCAGCAATGCAAATTCTTTGGCCAAGGTATTAAACAGTCTGCCGGGGCTCTGTGGCAAACAAAAGGCTTCAAAAGGAAAAGTGAGTGAAAAGGAAAAGTCTGACAATCCACCCAGCTGCAACCACATGGGGGAAGGGTCATTCGAAAAATTCCAACCGAAAAAAAGTACATTGCATCAAAATTTCATGCAATGCTTTTTATTGAGTAAGCAATTTGTTAATCGTAAGTTGAAAAATATAAAGTTGTGTCAGAATGAATACCGATCTCAGAGTACTATAAGTAGCAGTAGTATTTTTGCCAAAAAAATAAAGTAAATCGAGGCATTTGTATACCAAATAGAATTTCACCACCTACGAATAAGTTCCAGATAGTTTATTTAGTAGATAATTTCATACAAATTCTGTTCTATTTTAACGTTATTCTAAATCCATAAATTAAATATGTTGTTGACGTTATTCTAAATCCAACATGGCGGACCATAAAAGCTTTTAAAAAAAAGTTTTTTCTTTTAATTTATATGTATTTATATGGTAGATAGTTGCTATTCGGACATTGTGAAACAGCCCCTCAATACTCGAAAGTTAAAACACGAATAAACAATCTTTTCAGCTTTCCGCATTTCAGGATTAACAGCGCGAATGTACGCACTGGGAACATCAATCGGTTTAATACGCGATTAACATAAGTACACAAACAGAAGTATAAACAAAAGCAGCTGGCCTTTTCATATATTACACTATGATCCGTCGCGAAATAATGACTTAAACTATGAACAATGAGTAACTAAATAGTGTATTTATCATTATTACTTTAATGATTAATCTTGTGAAGTATATCGCTTAAGGTGAATGGTAAATGTATTTTATACCAATGTCAAACTTAACTATAGAAAAAAGTACGTGTTATCAGGTTGAATGGTAATGCTTAGGTATTGCTTAGGTAATAGTCGGGCGAAATAAAAACCTGCCTTTGGGTCATAGAAAATGTCAATCAATGCGCTTGGATGTATATTGTGCAAGATTGAGCACAATGAGCACTCCAAATAACCCGAGTATTTTATCCCCAAACGGCTCAAACATATACCTAGTTGCCGACAAGGACATTATATTTGCAACGCTTAAGGTCTCTCCATTCGCACATCACGTAGTTCTAGGAAGATAGGATGGCGCAAGAGTGTCGACATAATAACGAATCACACACTAAAATTGTACCCAACTTCCACGGTAAAAGCGACATACCGTCTAGTCTCATGCCATTAACGCGCACCAAGCGTTCTAGTATAGCTGGTATGCCAACGGCAACAAGAGCGCAGCAATTATTGGGACTGGTTATCATTAGTCCAAGGTTTGCGTAATTATTATTCTCAGTTTGAGTATATCTATTGCAAACGATTTTCAATTAAAAACGCATCTATTGCAAACTATATTCAGTTGAATTTCGTTTGCAATAGATGGAAAAGGATAGCTATACAAGTGTCTTAATATGGTCTTTAAAGCTGAATCTTATCTACATATTCTTGAAGTATTAGATCGTATGGGATTAAAGTTCTTAATGACTGCGTTAAAGTATTTAATTAAGACCATAATGCAACATTGTTTTCCGATAAGACGAATCCTATATACAAGTACGAACACGTGGATTTAAATTGTTTTTGTCAAAACAGTTTTTGTTGTACACACGTCTGAAGAAAATACATATTTAGTGGATCCGACAAAAATTAGCCTATCAGCCTTATACTTCCTCGATGAATTGGCTATTTAACACTGATCTTTTTTTCGATTTGAGATTAGTTTCTCTAATTCTGAGATAAGCACTCTCAAGCAAACAAACAAGAAATCTCTTCAGATATTCAATTTTGGTAAAATTAAAATAAATGTCATCCAGACCAAAATTCGAAATGGATTCTGTTAAAAAAGTCTCTAATAAAATCAGTCAGCCGCGAGGGAAATAATTATTAAAGTGCATAAGCGTTTGCGCCGACACTCCCACACTCTCATGGCCTAATAGATCGACAATTCGATATGACCGAAGAGAGGTCAGGTGCAAGACCGACATTTACGTGCTGTTTTTTGAAAAAGTTTGATAAAACTAGCGAAGCAATTTTGGCCCGACCTAGTAATTGAACCCGTGCTCAGCAGTCGCGCCATGCGGCTACTACTAGTAATCAAAAAGCAACATTCCAAAAACATTAGCTACCTAACAACAATAGAGTAAGAACGCCAAAAAATTGCAGACCCATAATTCTAAATTAGCACTGTCTATCGTAACGTCTGCAAAAAGCAATTCAGAGATCATTTTAGTCAATTTTGTTACTGATGAGTATAATTTAAAACAATCTATTTTCAATCATCAATCAGAATGATAATAGAAGCCAATAATAGATCTCGGAGTTTTTTTTTGTCGACATTACATTGTAGTGTGCTGTCTATTGCCTCGTTGTTCTAGCAGTCACATAGCACGAATGCTGTGCACGGGGTCTCGGGTTTAATTTCCGGGTTGAGCCGAAATCGCTTTGTCGTTTTAAGAGATACATAAAACAGCCCAGAGTCTGGATGTTTTTGATTGATACACCGTGTATCGAAGAGCATGTAAATGTCGGTCCTGCGCCTACTCACCCTCCGGTCGTGTCGGATTGCCGCCCCATCGGACTATGAGACTGAGAGAATGGAGAGTGCACCTGTGTCTGTGCACATGCTTGTGCAATATAATAAGTCCTGCGTAGCTGACCTTATAGACCCTGTCTGGTTAAGCAGTAAACAGCCTCTTAGGCTGAACTGCGAGTTGCGAGTTGACAAAAAAAGACCTTATAGAGATGTCCTTATAGAGAACGGCCATCGTGTCCTGTACCTGTCTGACTACTGCGTGGAATTTAGTTTTGGTAAGACCTAGATGTATGTTTTAGGTGTAGCAGAGTGATACCTATTGGAGGAGTGTTTTGACCTCTTTATGTGTTGTCTGTATCGTCTCTGTATAATATATAGATAGATATATTCACTTGATTGCTTCAAAGGGATTTTGAAGATCTAATAAAATTATGAAAATATTTTCGAATTGAAAATCGAATTGGAAATATTCTTGAATTTGGTATTAAAATTTTGTGAGAATAATAATGTTTCAATATAACAGAATAATTTTAAAAAGACGAAATAAGTAGTATACAAAAATTAACGTTATGTCTTTTATAAATATCAAAGCCTAATCACAAAATTGTCTAAATAACAGCTAATCAAACATCCGAAGAAATAATTTTAAAAAACTGTCACATATTTTTTAAAATAAAATGTTGCATATACATTATACATACAATTTGCAAGTTTTGTTCTTAATTAGAAAAAAAACTTAAAACAACAATTTACATCTAATCACGGGAACAAAAAATAGCTATGAGTGCAACCTTACCCTTGCTATGTACATAAGTACGTAGTTACGTATAACGTATAAACTTACGTATAAAAATATAATTTTTTATAAATTTAATTACGAAAGTGAATTTATTTGCTAGGATTTCCCTATAAATTCATTCACCCGCATGCAAACGTGGTCATAGATAAACAAGTTGGCAATGATTTTATTGTAACAGATAACAGTCAGTGCCTACTTTATATGCAAATGACATTTTTTAACATAATTATGATAAGACATAGGTAACATTGTAAGTGAATAAAAGAACAAAAAAAAAAACAATATCCCTTGGTTAGACTAGCGTCAGACTTACTGGTTTCTGACTACCCGTAACGACTGCCAAGGATGTTCAATGACAGCCGGGACCTGCAGTTTAACGTGCCATCCGAAACACAGTCATTGGTATCCAAGATATACTTAGAAAGTACATACAAACTTAGAAAAGTTGCATTGGTACTTGCCCGACCTGGAATCGAACCCACGCCCTCACACTTGAGAGGTTGGCTCTTTAACCACTAGGCCACCACGACTTAAAAACCGACAAAATAAGGAAAATCTTTAAGAAATTAGGGAAGGTCCTTGATACCGGCAGAATGAAAATAATTCCAACAAAAATCGAATCATGTTGTTTTAGAAGTCTGGAGGTTAACGAACCCTCATCTCAAGTTCCAGTAGTAATGTTTTCTCAGACTTTCATTAGTTTATTTAGGATACTAAAGAAGGGTACGGTAGAGGAAAAATCGTGAAAAAATATCCACATTACGGAGAATTCGAATCTTACGAAATCTTATATGTACTAAAAGAGTGGTGACATTTTAACAATAAATAGTCTGAGGACAATAATTAATAATTATTTTAATATATCGGGAAAATATCACACACTGTCCGCAAGCCACAGAGTAAGCTATTAATTAGCTTGTATTATAGACTTGCTCATTTATTAATTTTTTAAACATATTAATTACATATTTAAATATTAATATAAAAAAGTATATTTAAAAATATAAAAAAACAGTTAGCCACCGATATTGGGAACAGGGTCCAAGTAATTTAGTAAACCTAATTAGCCTGTATTATTATTACTAACACAACTGTTAAACTACATACCAGTATATTCACATACATACATAATGTATACATTCATTTATATGTATTTAAATAAATACATGTTATTATAACATTCAGACCATAGTCAACACACACGCTCATCACATAAATGTCCAGTACCTGGATTCGAACATGGGGCTCTCTGTTCAGAAGTCATTGACGATTGCGCCAATTATTATTTTAAATTGAATTGATAGAGCCCTTTATATACAGGCGGCTACTACATTGGGCAAATTCATTTCGTGGAAACTAATCCGCTCATCCGGACAAAACTATAGCCTTCCTCAATAAATGGGTTATCTAACACTGAAATACTTAATTTTTCAATTCGATCGAGTATTTTCCGAGAATGATAAGCGTGCACAAGCGTGCACAAACAATAAGCTTTATAATATCAGTACAAATAGGTTTAATATATATTTTTTTTGCTTTAGCCTGTATTGTCCCACTGCTGGGCAAAGGCGCGAAATCTTGAGCGCGTGCCCACCAATCACGGTGGTAATAATAGTAACAAAGAAACTTTAATTTTCATCACTATTTTTTGAGCTATAGAGTAGCTAGGTCTGCTTAATAATTTTCTTCTCATGTGACGTCTAGATTGCAATTACCTACAGCACAATCATGATTGTCAATGATGTTCTTTGTTTGAATTGAGATTCGTTAGGAGACTACGTTTTATGGAAAAAGCCATTCATTCGTATCGCGTAGATAAATAAAAATGTTTTTATTGCGCGGAATATGATCTGACCTGCTCAACGTGACTCGCTTTGAGATTTCAACCATAATTCATGGAATTTCAAATGAAAAATTTTACTCGGTAAAGGATGAAATTTTATTTTAGAAGTTTGATGACATTTTTCAACAAGGAATTTCAGAATTGTTTCTGAATAGATGGTTGGAAACGGGATCCTACTAAGATTTTTATGTCCATCTATCTGTCCCTATATCTGCCGTTGTCAGTCTGACCGCGAAAGTTGATTGGGAAAATTTGACAGTAGCTCGATGTGCTGGTCTGTGCCACACAACTGAGATTATTTTTGGCAGTTTTATAAGGATAGTGCGGAATCAAGCGTGAGTTTGATTTGCACCTGACCAGTTTTTTTTTGTGCTTTAATTTTTTTTTAAAGTTAGTTTTTTTTTAAACAATAATAGTAATTAATTAGTAACTATGTCAAGAATTGGTAAAAAAATCTTCTTACTATGAAAAATAATCAAATTTAATTTCCGTCTCTTTTTAGCTAGTATTTTTTGTCCACTCTTTTTAATACGATATACTGGATGTATTAAACTCAAATAGATAATAAATAATAAAATAAATGCAACCAAGTAGTAAGGACTAAGAATGAGATTCTAAACCATTTTCAAATAAAATTGTATTTCCAATTGTCATGTCAAAACCAGGATGTAAACAAGAATTTGTTTCACCTGTATAGTTTGCATAAGCAAGAGCATAAGGCGCAAATTAATAATTAATTAATTGTTACATCCATCACTACTTAATTACTGTTTACTCGAACATCAAACGGCGTATACATACTTGTAACAGAACCAGATTCAATTAATACAATAACGTAACAAAACAATTGAACAATCTTCACTGCAATCCTCACACAAATGATTTCTATAACACTATTTACCTTCCATTTTCCATGTTCAAATTCATAACACACAAATATAAACTTGAACACTTTGTAAATAAGGCTTATTTTTTGTTGGAACACTTGTTCACATTTTCAACGCGCGAGCGCAACCGTTCGAGTGATGTAGCTGTTTATGTTGGCGCGTTCGGCAAGGTGTTCATAACTGTTGGTATAAGAGTGGGGACGAACGGACACTAAGATTTAAGTATTATTATGTACGTATTGATTGCTGTTGCGTGGTTTGCGATTAACAGACCACCTAGTTTTATCGATCGTTGATGATTTTGAATTCGTTAAAAGGATGATTATACTTTATTATCTGTATTTAGGGCAAACTTCTAGTTTCATCGATCAGATCTTGTTAACCTTGGATAGATATGAGTCAAAAATCTACAACGGAGAATCCAAAATGAAACATCATCATAAAATTTACATTCTTCTAAGAACCCAAAGATATAAAAATAACATTCAGTCGACATTGTTTTAATGTTATATTTAAGAAATTCTTCCTATCCAGTGTATTTTACCACCTAATGTCACAAAAAATCCTAATGTCTTCAGAGTCTTCTCAAATCCACCTCATGGCCTGTATTGTGAAATTACCTGCCCTTCCAGGCATGGGAAAATGAGGTGTATCAACACCAAAAAACAGTCTAGTCTAGTAACAAGTGTCTCCGGACTGCTTATAAAAAATTCTAAAATCCATGAAGTCATTTTGACCAGATCCACAGCACTCGCGCTTGCGACCTCTGCGATCAAAGGCCAAAAATAATAATGCGTAAAACTAATAAAACTAATAAAAATAGATGTTTCCTTATAATTAAACTACACTACTTAAAAAAATATACATATTTTGATGAAGTTTTTAAGTGGCAATTTACGATAATAATCATCATGGCACTGGTCTTGGCCTGTCTTTTAATATCTTGTATAACCAGTATCTCATACCTACATTTAAGTTTGGAGTTTTTCTTATCCCTGGTAAAAAACCTTGCGTGCTTAAGGACAGATGTTTTGTTTTTTGACTCATGCAAGAATAAAGGCAAAATAACTACAGAGAAACAAATCGTTTTTTTTTTGTTTATAGGAGCAGATGAGAGATTCTACGACGATTGTGACGCACTGAAATGGTTCTAGTGATCAACTCGCTCTAGCAAAAGAGACTCAGAGAGCCAACGCGTACACATTTCTTGTTTGACGCGCGACAATTTTGGTGGAATCTCTTAAAAAAACATAACTTCAAAACCACTAGCTTTTATGTTATATTAGACTCGCCCAAAACCTGAAAAATAAAACAATAGTATTTTATTTACAGCTCGAGAACTTCGGGAAAACTCAACAGCCAAAAACTTTGGTCTCATTTATAAATATAGCTTAGGTAATAAATATACCTTACCTCAACCAAGAAGTATTAAAACAATATTTAAAAGAATGATAGAAATAATGTTTCTAATCACTCCGTCTCTTAAATTTTGGAACAAGAATTTTTTGTAAAAAATATATCAAAAAGAAATAAGATAAATCGCCCTAAAGTTCGAGAGTGGGAGCTTGTGACGTCACTATCAGTTAAATCTGTACCTAAAGGTGACGTAACACGAAATTTTACTTTGTCATTATTAGTTTAAGGGAAAAACAAAAAAACACGTGTCCAATATTTTACACTAAACTGACTGACTTCTTATTTACTTCTGTCGTAATGCCTTTTCTTG
This sequence comes from Heliothis peltigera, assembly GCA_958496145.1. NCBI lineage: Eukaryota > Metazoa > Arthropoda > Insecta > Lepidoptera > Noctuidae > Heliothis > Heliothis peltigera. The sequence goes on along the minus strand of OY292327.1, from coordinate 11,081,650 downwards.
CCTAGCCTTTTTGTGAACAAAAATTCCCGTCAAACATCTACATATGTGTTAGAATTGTTACAATTTATAGGTTAAATTTACAGGTTAAAATATTATATGATCTATAATTCTAATACTGATTTAATTTATTGTTATTTTATTTTTAAGAGTTATTAATCTTAAATAATTTCATTTATATTGTAAACGCTGCACTACTTCCGGTTGACAACTTCCGTTATTTAAAAATTGGCGGGAAGATTAAAAAGTTGGAGGGAAGTAGCGCGCGTAGAAGTCAGTCGTTGGTGAATCTTAAAGCTATAAAGACGTTCAGTTTGTGATTGTAGTTAGTGATTGTGATTGATGTCTACGAGTGTTTATGAGCAATAAACTGATAAACTGATTGCTGTTACTGAATAATAAACTGATTTACCCGTCGAAAAGTGTTTGATTTTCTGAGCTCTCATAGCTCAGAAGTGGGATATAATCGTGATAGCGATTAGAATATCGCCCTCGGTGAAAGGACTTGCCGCCCATACAAGTGAGTAACTAACCATGATTTTATTTTATTTATTTTCAAACTATAACCGTGCAAATAGAACATAAAGGTTTTTAATTAATTATGCACTGTATTAGCAAAACAAGCGCCAAAATAACTTTTTTTTTTTTTTTACATAATAATATATATACCTACATATATACATATATAATTTTTCTCTTCTTTGTTTTATTGTATTCCGAGAATACATAAGGGAACTGAATACAAACTGATAGATGTATGATTTTAATGCATTAATAATCTAAATTCACGGAAAATAAATATGATAATAAGTTAAACTTGTGTGTGTATAATACGATGAGTATTTATGTAATTGTCGACTCGATTTAATGCTTATACTTACTAATAAATACAATGGCTTGGCAGTCTTTACCCATACTATATTACGTATATTTTGATCAGTCCTTGTCCTTTACATTTTTATTACTATGGTTTTACTTACTTATTTTTTTAAATTTATTTTTTATTAATATTAATATATTTTATATCTGCTTATTATTTTGGTTTAAAAGTTTATCAATGGCAATGGCAGTACTGTTTATCCTGTCTATTATGTATACTGAGTTTAATAATACTCTGTAAATACAAAAGTTTGTTGAATTGTAGAACGGCTGCTTTTTGGGTTCCTTGTAATTTTCAGAAAACTATGGGTCATAAAAGAAAGCCTACTCGGCGTACACATTCTCCTGATTCAACCCAGAGCGAATCCGGCTCACCAGTACGGAGACAGCGGAAAACTAGAAGGTCACGAATCCAAGACTTATCAAAGGACATCAGGAGATCACAGCGCAGCAGCGAGTCTAGGAGGCATCTTCGCACGCCTCGAAGGCGTAGTGTATCGCGGAGGCGTGATGGCGCACGTGATCCTGGCGGTCAACAAAGGCGTAACATGTCACGAAATCGTGATATGTCTCCAAGTCCTGAGTCCTACACTCCACTACAAGGAAATGCAGCACAAATGGATCAGCCTACTACTGCACCAGTAGCTACACCAACAGTGAGTGAACCTCAAATTACTTTGAATAATGACTTTAATACTAACGTTTTAGTTTCGGTTTTCAAAGAGCTTGTTCAGACCATGAAAACAGATGGCAGTAATGAGCGTTATCCAGTAATGAATGTTATTCCAGAGTTTGACCCTGTCAAGCGAAATCAAACTATTGAGACTTGGTTATTGAAAGTTAATGAGTGTGCCGAAATTTATAATTGGACTGAGAGGCAAATAATTCATTATGCTCTCCCTAAATTATCAGGCTTGGCACAAAAATGGTACCAAGGCTTACCTAGTTTACTGTTTTCATGGGCTGAATGGCAGAATAAATTGAAAATGGCTTTCCCAAGTGATGAGAACTATGGGCAGCTATTAACAGATATGCTGGCCTGCAGAGCTCGATTTGGCGACTCTTTAGAAGAGTATTTTTATCAAAAGATGGTACTATTAAATCGTTGTAATATTGTAGGTAAAAATGCTATAGATTGCATCTTATTTGGAATTGATGATAGATCAGTTAGAACAAGTGCCGAAGCAACACAATTTACAGAACCTGATAAATTGCTAGTTTATTTAAGGAATGTCCGATCCACTAGAAAGCCCGAGAAGCCAAATCCATCTATGCAGGCAAGCACCAGTGATAGTAAACAAGTTCGGCCATTCAAGTCCAATCTTAATACATCCGATGTTAAAAGTAACAGATCCTATAAACAGACTAAATGTTACAATTGTGGGGACGAAGGTCATCCTTATTTTCTGTGTAAAAAGCCAATCGTACGTTGTGAAAGTTGTCATAGAGTAGGTCATACTTCTAATAACTGTCCGGGAAAAATAGATCCTAAAACCACCGATAGCAATAGTAAAACAGTTTTGCGTATTTCGAAACAACATGATGATGAATCAAAATATTTTAAAGTTGCTAGTATCAATGGTCAAAACCTTGATTGCTACGTTGATTTTGGTAGTCAGTGTACCATGATACGTGAATCATTTGCGAAGGATTTAGCTAATACGTGGTTACAATCTGACCTGCCAGTTATAAGAGGGTTCGGTCATAGTGTAGTAAATTGTTTAGGCAAATGTGTTCTTGAACTAGAGATCGATTCAGTCAAAGCTTCCGTGGAAGTACTTGTTGTTCCTGACCATTTATTGCAAGTGCCATTGTTAGTAGGGCAAACATTCACAGAGCAGGAACACGTAGTCGTTTATAAAAACAACAATCAGTTAAAAATATCTAAAAATACAATAGCTAGCGTTAACTTATATGTTAATAATCCAGTAACTGTAAAAGGGCTGACTATTTTGGAAGTTTACTCTAAGCCGGATTATACTGGTGATCTATTGGTTGAACCCAGTCTTTGCCAAGATCCCTTAAAATCTTACGAAATTTCACAAAGCTTAATTCGCATAACTAATAGCCTTGGTCACATAGTGGTAAAGGGACTTGGTTCCGAATTTGTTTTAGCTAAAGACTTGTTGTTGCTACGCGCACTGCCATTGACTGAGTTGAAGTTAGAGTCGATAGATGTTAGAAAGATCGAACACTGTCCTGATAATATTAGTATTACAAAAATTGAAGTGGAAGCTATACAAGTAGATCACTCTATAGGTTCTAGTAACATATTAAAATTGACTGAGCTGTTGAATAAGTTTAGGGATTGTTTTGCCTTTTCGAGCAGAGAATTAGGGTGCATCACTGGAGCTGAAATGAGCATTAGGCTCAATGATACCACACCCGTGGTTTACAGACCTTACAGGTTGTCTCATTCGGAGCGTCAGGTAGTTCGCGATATTGTGCATGAATTAGAAAGCTCCGACATAATTAGAGAGTCGTCATCTGATTATGCCTCACCAATTGTTCTAGTAAGGAAGAAGTCGGGTGATCACCGCCTTTGTATTGACTTTAGGGCACTTAACAAGAAAACGATAAAAGAACACTACCCTCTGCCACGAATAGACGACCAATTGGATAACCTCTCGGGTCATAAATATTATACTTCTTTGGACCTCGCTTCTGGATATTACCAGATTCCATTAGCTGAACCTTCAAAACGTTATACTGCTTTCGTAACGCCTGACGGGCATTATGAATTTAATCGCATGCCGTTTGGGCTCGTCAATGCCCCGTCCACATTTCAAAAGACCATTAATAATATTTTGGGGAATGCTAGGTTCAAAGAGGCTTTTGCGTATATGGATGACGTAATTGTACCATCTCAAACTATAGACGAGGGATTACAGAAACTTCATGATGTTCTAGACTTATTTCGCTCTTCTGGCATAACTCTCAATCTGTCCAAATGTAATTTCTTAAAAAAATCGATCGATTACTTGGGTTTTGAAGTCACAGAATCAGGCATTAAGCCGGGCCAGAAAAAGATTGAAGCAGTAGATAAATTTCCCAGACCTACAGATCAACATAAGGTCAGACAGTTTTTGGGTTTAGCGAGCTTTTTCAGAAGGTTTATCAAGGGATTCTCAATTATTGCCAAACCATTGACGCGACTCCTTAAAAAGGATGTTATGTGGAAATGGGGTGAGGTAGAGGAATCTGCATTTTTAACGTTAAAAAAGGAACTAGTGAAACGCCCTATACTTTCATTTTATAATCCCAAATTTGAAACACAGTTACATACAGACGCTTCTAAGATCGGTGTTGCAGGAATAGTAATGCAAAGACCAAATACAGAAACCCCATTCAGCGCGGTAGCGTATTATAGTAGGCAAACTTCTCCCGAAGAGTCTAAGTTGACCTCCTATGACTTAGAAACCTTGGCAGTCGTGACCTCGTTACAGCGATTCAGAGTGTACCTGTTAGGCATTTCATTTACCATAGTTACGGATTGTAATTCTCTTCGCGCAACTTTTGAGAAAAGGGACACGATACCAAGAGTTGCGCGATGGTGGAATGTTATACAGGAATTTGATTTTAATATTATTTATAAACCTGGCACAGCTATGACACACGTAGATGCTCTAAGTCGTAATCCTATCCAAACAGACACAGTAGAATTACGCGTGGGACATGTGGATACTGACTGGGTAGCTACGGTTCAACTCAACGATCCAGAACTGCAACGAATTATTTCTATATTAAATGATAGTGCAAACGATAATGTTGTAGAGATCAAAAATAATTTTGTAGTAAAAAAAGGACTTTTATACAGGAAGACTGAAGACGGAGATCGTTGGGTGGTTCCAAAAGGTGTCCGATGGCAAGTTTTGAAATCAAATCATGACGAAATCGGACACTTCGGTTTTGACAAAACTTTAGAGATTATAAAAAACAAGTATTGGTTTAGTAAAATGAGAAAATTTATAAAAAAATATGTACAGTCTTGCCTAGAGTGTGCTCATGCTAAAATACCTTCCGGGAAAAAAGCGGGAAAACTACATCCTATCGAGAAAATTGATAAGCCATTTCACACCATACACATAGACCACGTAGGTCCTTTTGTGAGAAGTAGGCGCAGAAATACTTATCTACTGTTAATCATTGATGCGTTTACGAAGTTTGTCATACTTGTGCCAGTAAAAAGTACTAAATCTATTCATTCTATAGCCGCAATCAAAACTTACTTTCACACATTCAGTGTGCCGAAACGAATAATCTCTGATCGCGGAACTTCATTTACATCTAAAAAGTTTCAAGATTATTTAAACTCGTTAGGTATAAAGCATATTATGAACGCTGTAGCGACGCCGCGAGCGAATGGTCAGGTCGAGCGGTATAACCGGACGGTTTTAGCAGCATTAACAGCTTCAAATATTGGCAAACCTGATAATTTGTGGGATGAATGCGTATCCGAGATTCAATGGGGACTAAATAACACTCAAAATAAGGGAACCGGTAAAAGCCCCGCTCAGGCATTGTTCGGTCTTGATTTGGTAGGCACGTCAGGCTCATTGCTCCAACTTAGCGTCACAGATGATTCTGATAATGTTGATAAGCCCATAGAAAACATTAGAAGAGAGATGTCAGAGCATATTAAAGATGATCAGGATAGGCAAAAACAACGGTTTGATAAGGTTAGAAAGGAAGTAGCATATAATATAGGAGATTTAGTTAGAGTAGAAAGAGAGATTGCGTCAACTGGTAACAGTAGAAAATTGATCCCAAAATTAAGAGGCCCATATCGTATAAAAGAAGTTCTGGATAATGATCGATATGTTATTGAGGACACGCCATTATCCAGGAAAGGTAATCGAAATTTTAGTGGCGTTTTTTCTGTAGACAAAATTTATCCCTGGATGGTATTTAATAGGGCAGATACAGAGTCTGATACTTCAAGTAATGAAGAAACCGATGAGTTAGATGTAAGACAAGAAGGATGTTAAGGATATGTCTGAGGCCTTAATATCTTAGTGTCTTGAAAGATAAGCAATGTTGACTTGTTGATAACTAGTAACGCGACTGAGGATATGTCTGAGGCCTCCGTTACGTTTAACATTAAGGATATTTAAATGTTTTACTTTTAAGATTTTTCACTGGCCTGACTGGGAATGTGTCTGAGGTCTCAGTTGGGACAGATATTAAGGACATGTATGGGGCCTTAATATCTTAGCAATAAAGTTAAAAAAAAGGGGCCTGACTGAGAATATGTATGAGGTCTCAGTTAGGACAGGTGTTAAGGACATGTATGGGGCCTTAATACCTTAGCATTCAAGTTTAGTAAGAAAGGCCTGACTGAGAATATGTATGAGGTCTCAGTCAGGACAGATGTTAAGGATATGAATGGGGCCTTAATATCTTAGCATAGGTAATACTCATGAGGACTGAAAACAAAATATGTATTAAGATTTAATAGTTTATTTATGTTACAACTAATTATTGTAATAAAATTAAGAACTTTACTAATTTCCCGGGACGGGAAATATGTCAGGAAAGGCCGACTGTTAGAATTGTTACAATTTATAGGTTAAATTTACAGGTTAAAATATTATATGATCTATAATTCTAATACTGATTTAATTTATTGTTATTTTATTTTTAAGAGTTATTAATCTTAAATAATTTCATTTATATTGTAAACGCTGCACTACTTCCGGTTGACAACTTCCGTTATTTAAAAATTGGCGGGAAGATTAAAAAGTTGGAGGGAAGTAGCGCGCGTAGAAGTCAGTCGTTGGTGAATCTTAAAGCTATAAAGACGTTCAGTTTGTGATTGTAGTTAGTGATTGTGATTGATGTCTACGAGTGTTTATGAGCAATAAACTGATAAACTGATTGCTGTTACTGAATAATAAACTGATTTACCCGTCGAAAAGTGTTTGATTTTCTGAGCTCTCATATATGTATGACTGAAGTTGTAGCAGTGTAAAATGTGACAAAAAATATCACATTCATAATTATCATAAAGGTTAAAGTTTGTATGTGTGTGTATGTTTGTCACCCCTTCAAATGGCTGAATGGATTTAGATCAAAGTAGCTTATACATCAGAATAACATTCAGGCTAGTTTTTATTGGGTCCAGAAAGAAGTTTCTTGGGAAAACCGTAAAACCACTAACGGAAGCTTCATATTTTTTGGTATCAAAATATCCTATATCAATAACCCTACTACCCGATATTGTCAAGTCATCCATCAAGCAAAAGTACGTGACCTTTTAGCAAAATGGCCTCGGTTGGGCCCTTATCTCCGAAACGAGGACAAACAAATGAAACACGTTAGGCCAAATTGTGTTACTTCATTCTGACTTAAGAAATTAAACCATTGAATAATACTAAATATTTTCAGTTTACCAATGTTTTGTTTGAACATAATTGTTTTTCAAGTGAGCTTAATTTTGGTAATAGTACTTTGAACGGCAATTAATTAGACTTGAATATTGCTACCACGTATTTGATCAAAGTTGAATAAGGACGGTGTTTGCTCCAACCATACTAAGTGCTAATATTCATCATGTCCTGAGCCTTTTTCCAACTATGTTGTCTAACCGGATTTAGCTGAGTACCAGTGTTTTACAAGGAGCGACTGCCTATCTGACATCCTCAACCCATTTACCCGGGAAACCCAATACCCCTCAGTAAGACTGGCGTCAGACTTATGGGCTATTCTGACTACCCATAACGACTGCCAAGTATGTTCAATGACACAGTTATATGTGCCATCCGAAACACAGTCACTGGTGTCTAAGATATACTTAAAAAGTAATACAAACTTAGAAAACTTTCGTTGATACTTGCCTGACCAACCCACGCACTCATACTTGAGAGGTTGGCTCTTTAACCGCTAGGCCACCACGACTTCCTATGTGCTAATATTGAAAAGGCGAAATTCAGGCTTCAGACTCAAACAGCTGAACGATTTTGATGAATCTAATAATAAAAATAACAGTATTTGTATCCGGGTGAGGAAAGAAGTTTCCTCCCTCGATTACTTCATGGCCAATACTTCTGAAAATTGGCACATTTGAACGAACAGACGAAACTGCAGGATTTATAATATTAACAATAGGATTATGTGTTTTCAGTCTCCTAAATTCTGAAAGATTTTTTTTTTTCAAAACATTTACATGATTATGTATACTAATCATTTACAAAATTTGTCTCTTCCAAGTAAAAGAAGAAATGATTTAATTTCTTATTGAAATACATTTGAATCGAGAGCTCTCTGCTCACCGTCACAACCCAGTCTTCGGCACTAAATGGGTAGAGCGCACTGAGTGGAAAATCAGGTCAACGTCACGCTCACATAGCTTTGGCAACTTGCAGTGCAGCCGTGGAGTAATTGAATGAAGTTCACAACAATGTTAGGTAGCATAATGTATTACGTCAGTTAAGTTATAGATGTAGAAAAAAATAAGAATACAAAATAATATAGTATATCGGGACGCTTGTCAAAAACACACGGTCGCTTAGCCCCATGGTAGGCATATTGATTAGCTTTTGTTATGGTTCTTAACACAACTGATAAGCGGCATTATACTTTACACATTATAAATACATATTATAACACCCAGACCACAGCCAACAAGCATGCTCATCACACAAAGTCGATCGTGCCAGTAGATGATCATTTCAGTAAATAAAGACGGGTAATGTATAAATACGTGCCTATACCCACGAAGATTTTATTTCTATTATTGACATGATTTATACCTTTATTTTCATCAATGAATACTATACTAATTTAAAATATTTTATAATGAATTGTGCCTAATTGATATTCATTATTGACTGTATTTTTTTACGTTTGATGAAATTCCATGTTATTATACATATAGTTTACCTTCTCTAAAAATATTTTCACGACTGATAGTCGAATACAATGAAACCAGATGTATTTTAACATGTAACTGCACGTATATTCCAGCAAATAAATACATTCCATTTCATTAATGATAGTAATTAAAATAGCCCGACATTTCCAAATTAAGTACATAAAGTAATCACTCGTATAGAAAACTGGGAACAAACCGAATTGAACAGTTTATTTTTAAGTTTACCAGTACGAATGTACGAATAGCTGGAATCAATTACATTTCACAATTGAGTTTACTCAAATATCTGCGGTCCAATAACGGTGGAGATTTGTTTGCTTAAACATTCTCTGTTATCTTGTAACTGAGAATAGAATTGATAATCATTATTGAATATTATATTTCAATTTAACCTTTATCTCGATGTTAAAAGTAGCATAATACGGGGGACAGGTCTCCCGCCTCTGGCTTACCTTCACTGGCCGTTCAGAGTGGAATCGCTAGAGCACTACTCGGAGGGTGGTAAGTGGCGAGTGGGCCCAGAGATGCTGGACCCTAGGGTTTTAAGGCGCATGATTTGAGTAGAAAGCCGGCCGAGACAACCTCACCCCTCAGCCGCTCACGTTCCCGTTGCCCCCTTGTTGCGGTCAACCAGCTGCGCAGAACATATTATGGTGCACAAGCATTTGCAAGGACACAAGTGCGCTCTATATTTCCTCACTCTCATAGTCTGATGGCACGGCAATCTGACACGACCTGAGAGAGGTCAGGGGCGGGGCCAACATTCACGTGCTCTCCGATGCACGGGTTGCTTTATGAAAGTCTCTTAAAATCCACAAACAATTTCAGCCCGACCCGAGACCCCGTGCACGGCAGTCGCACTGCGTGACTAGTAGACCAACGAGGCGGAAAGAAAGCAGCATATACATCATCATCATCTCCCGAGCCATTTCCCAACTATGTTGGGGTCGGCTTCCAATCTAACCGGATTCAGTTGCAGCATATACATACCTATAGTATGTTCATCAAAGTCAGTCTATTTATATGTATGTATTTTGCTTTAGTTAAAGAATGCTTTTACGACTAAATGTGAATAACAAAAACTTCACAATTATCTCAGTGTCGTAGCACTTTGCCGAATATTTAAATTTAAATACAAACTGCTTTACAAAAGTGTTTAGAAACATTTTGTATTTTTAACGCCATATTGTTTTGTTACTTGTATAGAAAATTTTAGATTAAAAGAGTATTTTGTTCACAAGTGTAAGCTTTTAGAAAGTTTATCAGAAAGGCTTATTTTAAGAGCAATGTATTTTAGTTACATAGGTACCTATAGTTTTACCTTATGGAACATTGTAATTCTTGTTTTTTTTTTTTTAACAAACGGGATTCTGTGATTGGCTTTCCCGGGGTTGATTCCCGGGTTTGGCAAAATTGCAATTTGGTTTTTAAAAACTTAAACGTAGGTAATAATAACCTTTATACTACAGTTACATATAGGCTCCTTTAAAAAATAAAAAACTAACTACTAACTAACTACTAAAAAAAAATATATATTAACTAACTCACTATTTTGGAGAAACATTAGTGTCATAACTAACGACATTAATCACGCTAACCTAGAGTGGAAAGGGGATTTCAAAAAATTCCTGATATTATGTTGACTGGGAAAAAATGCCCGAAACACGTATGTAGATTTAAGGGAAATATAAGAGCGTCTCACACTTACCGCACTGTCTGAAGAAGTTCTACAGTCGCCGGCGCATAACTTGGCAACGATTTTGACTCTTAATGAGGATTAGTTCACCCATCGGGCTTTTAGTTACATAAAATAATTCTCCCTTGATGTGCATCTTTTTGTGTATCTTTGCATTCCCTTTATCATCATCCCTTAATCTAGGGTCATTGCCAGGTTTTATTTGTAATCATGTCTGTTTCGAAGAATTATCATCTGCTTTCTCCTAACGGTTCATATCGCGTAGCAAACGAAATTGTTGGAACACGCCAATTAAGATAACTTATTGAATCAGGCGTTACTTTGCGGAAATCCATTACAATAAATGTTAGAAAAGAATATCTATCTAGTTTTTATTCCGCGAGACAAAAATCCAGCATTGGGTGCAGGATGCACATGCAATACCGCCCTCCCGCCCACTTACACAAGTACAAGCAAGGAAGGAAAGATATCACCCTCCCTCCCTCATGCACCTGGACACGGAGAAATGGCAGCAAGCCCTGCAACCAAGCCGACTCGACACGTGTTTCGCCCCTCCCCGGGACATCTTCAGGAGGTGTTGACTCGACGACTGCTCAGGCCATCGCGGAATTAAAACTAGATATTCTCTTCTAACATTTACACGCCATTTATTCTATGAACATCGAAGATACAACAATACACGATAACCTACTAATATTAGCTGAGCCAATGACAAGCGAGCATCGGTTTATGGATAATACAAAATGTTCGCTTGTTTCTTAAGTAAATATGTGAGCATAATTACACGGCCTGATTACAAAAGATACGCTGTATGGTGTAAGGTTTTAATAGCAGCGATTATAAGCGTAATTCAACATACCCTTCTATCATAAATCTATGATCATTGCCTTCAGCAGAATTGTACGTCATTATAACCTTTTTCATCATCCTACTGGTGGGCAAAGGACTGTTTTTACACAGAAAAGGATTGAGCGTAAATCGCCATATATTATGATAATGAGCAAGCACGCAATGCGGGTTGGTGATTTCAGACTTTATAGTTCAGGTTTCCTCGATATATTTTATTGCTGTCCAAGATAAACTTAGAAAGTAACTACGTTATAACTTAGTAAAATTTCATTGGTACTTACCTAGTATCGAAACTGCATACTCATAGGTACTTAAGAGGCTGTTTTAACTGTATCTTTGTATAATAGTCATAATTTCTAAGGCCCGAAACTGCGTTAAGTGGGCACCCGCGAGGTTTCATACAAAAGTGCTCCGTCTTCGTCCGTGGAAGCCTTAGGGCCAGTTTCACCGGTTGCTGATAAGTTCCTGATAGTTTATCGGGCAAATAATTTCATACAAATTCGTGCGAGTACCCACTTGTTTTCTTCACCTCGTGTTGGACGAGAGCTTCTGGCCACGGGACGTGGTGTTAAAATGTCAAGTGTCAAGTGCCACAAGACCGCACAGTGACATAGTGCATAGTGAAGTGCTACTAACATAGATTTAAGTTTTTGTATACCAACAATTTTGTATATGTATGTCTTTAAGGTTTATCTATGGGCAAATGCAGGCTGAAAATAAAGGTATTTTGATTTGATTTGATTAATTAGCGAAAAATTTGACTTGAATTTTATACAAATTCATGTCAGCCATATTAAATGCTACACACGATATCGCTCTCACTTAGACCACTGTCTCGTTGATTGCTAAGCCGACATCTCATTTCCACTTGAGTGGTGCGCATTAAACTAGAATTAACAAATTAATTTAGCTGTTTGCCAGCTCGCCTCCATTCGAATGGTACTAATGAGAGTATTTGCATTTTGTAAATAATAAGTATTAGGTATATAAATAGCAACCCGCCGCGCCTTAGCACGTGGGTAAATGATAATCCTACTACTATTATAAAGGCGAAAGTTTGTAAGTATGGATGTATGGATGTATGGATGTTTGTTACTCTTTCACGTAAAAACTACTGAATGGATTTGAATGAAACTTTACCACAATATAGCTTATACATCAGAATAACATATAGGCTACTTTTTATCCGGGTATGGAAAGTACTTCCCTCAGAAAGCGGGTGAAACCGCTGGCGGAAGCTAGTATGTACATATATACCTGTACCTTTCTCTTGAAATGGTGGTCCTACAAAGATAATGTCTTCTGCGCCACTCATCAACAGACTCCCGATACATAGACCGTGTGTTATAGCCAGTTCCAACCTCAGTAAACACAATAAAAGCCTATCGGGGCTTCAAGTTTAGAAATATTACATAGGTGGTAAATTAAAAACGCGGGCGGCGAACGGATTTTTATCTAAGTTTAGTTTTCTTTACATCGTAATATCTACCAAAAAACAACTAATTACAATAAAGAGTGATCTGCAGCTACTAAAACTAATTTTAATTTAATTACTAGCATAATTATGTATACCATCGCGCACTTTTTTGTAAACCTTTTAAAGGTGTGTTAGGTATTATTTTGCTTTACATATCGTAAGGTTCAATCAGTATTTACAATAATTAAGCACAAAAGAAGGGATTATATTAGACCACATATACTAGAAACCTTTGAAATTATCCGTTTTTCACCAGTTACTATGTTATATAAGGTGACTGTTTGTAATCATGAGTAGGTACAATCACGTGTTTAAATATCGGTCACTAATTACCAGTCACCCAATATATTGTTATATCTACACATAGACATACGTCGTGTAGAATTACTCGATCTATTTAAAATCGCATCGCGAACCCACATCAAAATTTATTGAAAGGTGACAGGTGAAAGGTATTAAATAATAATAAAATAAATTCTCGGTATAAATCGATCATCTTTTATTATGAAATTCAAATAATAATCGCAACATTGATTAATAATTGTTATAATCCAGTTATGTTAGACAATACTGAATAGAACAGTTACTTATGTATTTATTACTATGTAACAATTAGGTATTATTATAACATTTATAGTCTTCGAACAACCTTCCAGGAATAATATTATTTGGTGAAATATCTAGGCTGGATTGCGCTGAGGATAATAGTAATCGATAAATTTTTGTAATATAAGGCCCAACGTAACCGCGGAGGCGCAGCGAAGATACTAAGAATAAATCAATTTAAAAGAAACCTTAACTCCTATGACATACGGTCAAAAGCGGCTTACGGCTCTCGTAGTAGCTTGACTCGCTTTGCATGCCTTTTCAACCGCATGTAGGAGATGAGGTTTATTTTAAATTTGCGTTGGGTCTTACAGGCTTAAATAGCTATGACTGAAGCGCCAGTTATTTGCATATTCTTGGACAAATTCAATAAAAATTGATTTCCAAAATTAGACTGTGTGACAATGTAGGTAAACACAATTTCCAGTCTCCAAAAAATTTGATTGTATTTACAGCAATATCAAAAGGTTTTGATGAAAATCTATGAAAAACGGCATTTATTACAATATTTTCGATACCGACATAAAAACGAAATATTATCACAAATAATTATATTATATTTATAATATTTACATTTATTTCATACACAACAATAATTATTTATCATGAAAATATCATATCACACTATTTTCTCATTCCTCTCAATAAATTACATATTATTACCATAATAAATCCATTTCAAAATAAATAAATATTATTTTTTATTGACTTATCAATAAAGTATCGAAGTGGCTTAGAGTTTCTTGACCTTTTAAGAAACCAGATCGTGAATTATAAGATATTTATTTATTTATAATTGATAATTGATTATTTTAAAACGGTTTTATGTGTATATTAAACTAGTTTCTGCCAGCGGTTTCACCTGAGAAGTCGGCACTTCAAAAAAAGAGTTCCTCGAATAATAATTGTGCTATGTTAGAAAAAAAGTGTTTTTCAAATTGGATCAGTAGTAACTGAGATTATTGTTTTCATGCAAACAAACTCTTTAGCTACATAATTAACTCTTCCAAAGACTACTTTGAGTCACCGTAGAATTAGCGTTCACTAACAATAACCATTATATTACAGCCTCAGCAAAAAAAAAATAACTAAGTTCTATTATATTGAAATAAAACATCACAATAATAATAATGGAAGTCAATTATGATGACCAAGAGCGTCGAACAACATCGTAAGAGGGTCTCTTTAGAAGGCTGGGTCAAGAGACTGATTCAGAAGGCGGTACTCCTTGAAACGGCGTGTATTGTGAGGAGGTTTCTGTCTCTGGAGCCATAACCACTAATAGCTTGGAACCTGTACTAGATATCGATGATCACCTATTATCAATATTTTTAAATGTTTTAATTTTTTATGTATTGGTATTAGATATCGCAAATTACTATGTTTAAAAAGTATATTAATTACTGTTAAATATGGACTGGAAACCAATAAAAAATCTCAAAAAAAATTGATAATCTCAAAATGTAGCCTTTTACCGTTCAAATTAATTTACAAGTATCAATTAATCTTACTTAAGCTCCGAAGAGGTATTCCATTTTAATAAAATACAAGTACTATCCAGTCCCCTAGTAATTCTTCGTTGTTTAAGCTCGATATAATTAATAAGAAACTAATAATAATATACTTTTATTACATACAATAATTACAATTTATTCACGCAAAAATGCAGGATATTCTTTCTTGAATGATGAATTTAATAACACATTTAAAGCATTTATTAAGTATTAGCTAATTGAGCATAATATTTATAAAATATATCTAATAATAATTACTACTTGGACACACATATTCTTATTTTATTAAATTCATTTTATTTAAATAAAATTATTTATATGATGTCAATGTCATTAATTGATTATCATGAAACTATAGGTAGGTAGCACAAGAAAGTGTATTTCAATTTCAGATAAATATTATTTACTAGCTGTCCCCAGCGGTTTCACCTGCATCTTTGGTTACTTACTGCTCCGCTCCCGTGTGTCTTAGCGTGATGGTATATAGCCTATAGCCTTCCTCGATAAATGGGCTATCTAACACTCTAAGTTTTTTTCAAATCGAACTAGTAGTTACTGAGATTAGCGCGTTCAAACAAACAAACAAACTCTTCAGCTTTATAATATTAGTATAGGTATCATAAAATTACGAACTTATTTACATTAAATATGTACATTTAATTTTACAATTAGATATTATTTTACATAATTACAATTTTATACTACAATATAAAGTTTTCTTTTTTAATATTCTTAAAATAACAATTCGAATGGTGCCATTAAAATGGAACATTTAATCACAACGTATGGCAACACCAGCTTATACGTCTTCTGATCTATGAGTTGTCAATATTGTGTGACATGTTAGCAATTTATTGGTTTAGCGGGAGTAATGTATTGGTGACATGTGCTATCTTAGAGAATATGAAAAACATGTTTCTTAAAGGCAAATAAATATAAAAACTAATTATGATGTTGTATAAGTAAATTTATTTTCTGCACAGCGACTGAATGATTCCTGGTAACATAATATTTACTGTAAAACATATTCAGCTTTAGAAACAATTTTTACTTAGCTTTTGTAGGAGAACATTGCTAATTAACAAAGGTCACATCCTATATAAATAATGATATAAATTAATTGGTTCTAAATGTGAAGGTTATAATTGTTATAAACTTTGTTTTTACATACCTATGTTAAGAAAACAATAGTTGTAGAGCAGATGGCCGATGGGGTCGAAAAGTGCTAGAGTGGAGACCACGGACCAGCAAGCGCAGCGTAGGACGTCCACCAACGAGATGGACAGACGACCTTGTAAAGGTCGCCGGAAGACGCTGAATGTAGGTCGCTTCCAACAGGTATGTATGGAGATCTAAAAGGGAGGCCTATGTTCAGCAGTGGATGTCCTATGGCTGAGATGATGATGATTGTTTTAAGAGTACAAAATATCCGCTCGGGTTCACAGTTTTCATAGTCCAAACTAACGTCCACTCATATAATGTCGTACACAGCCTTTCATTTTCGTGAGAGAATATTGAATGAACTGCTAGAGGGAGTGTCAGACTCTTACTGATTAAAACCTACTATGTTCCTTCTGGAGGTTCCTGTTTGCCAGGACCACGGTAACTCTACGGGGCCTCTCCGATGTTGATAAGTTTATTGTTGTGAAGAAAAAATTGTTCGGTTTATTTGAGTTTGTCATAAACATTCTAGGTATGGGTATAAAAAGAAAAAGTTTCAGTACATTACTGAACATTTTCTCATAGTTCAGAAGATATAACAGCCTTATATCACCACCAAAACACATTATCACTAGAGTCTGTTTAAACCCCTAAATGTAAAGCACTGCAGTCTAAAAGGTCATCACTCACTGTTCGTTACAATCCAAATTGAACTCTGTGCAGAGAATCTAAAGTGCACACTCGCATATCACGGATACGCTGACACAGGGCTCTACTCATAAAGTGGCTGAGTTGGTCCATTGGACTTTGACGGTCCCGTTCTCGCCCACGTGATGCGGTACAGAAACTGGCTTCCTTCTTCGCCTGTTTCGATGACCTGAGGAGAAAAAAATGGATTAGCAGGAAATAATGGAATTGAAAATATTTTTGAGAGAAATAATCAAAAAATTGTTTCGCTGCAAAGGGACACTTTATGAACGTCGAAATACCAAAAGATAGTCCCCTAAACTCAAATTCTTCATAATTTCTAGCATGTCATGCAAACAAAATTTTATTACGTTTAGTAGGTCCAAAATATATTCTGCAATTGATCGCCTCAATCAAGCCAATTGTTGTATAGTATTGTAGGTTGTACAGGTTTTCTTTTTACGGATGTGTCAGCCAATTTCATCATGAATGAAAAATAAAAAAAGAACACATTTATACGCATTTTCTTCAAAACTTTCCTCCAAAAGTCAACTATTGATAAGACGGTTAAGAAAAAAAATTACAACATCGATGCTTGGTTTCTAACGAGCTGTCTATTACAGTCACAATTCCAAATGAAGTTGAGCTCTATTTTTCAGTGTGTAAGATTTAAAATGGCTTGGCATAGAAAATGTTTCATGTTGCATTTCATGTATACGATCACTTCTCATACTTTAGTATGAGGCATTTATGTGTAGGTAGTATGTGATTCAAACTAGATTTCTAGACATCAATAGATACGCTAAGAGCTTTTAAGTGAAATGTCGTATGCAGTATACATAATGTACTCAATGCTTCGCCACTTAGTTCGTTGTTATGAAAAAAATATTGTCATTAGCTTTAGCTAGTGATTTCAGCCGCATCCCATGGGAATTATTCTTTGATAAATGGGATATTTTACACTGAAAAAGAAAATCAAATTGGTACAGTAGTTCCTGAGATTAGCGCGTTCAAAACAAACATTATACTGTGATGTTAAGCGAATTAGTTTATATCATACGAAGTTATGCAGAGAAAGAGAGAGTTATGTAATTAAAATATCTAAAAAAAAAATAACAAAAACAAAACCGACTTCTAAAACACTGAAAACCACAAAACACTTTTTAGTAAAAAATAAAAAAAAGTTTATTTTTCTGAACTTGACGAAACGGAGCTTCGAGCAACCGGACCTAAAAATCAAAAGCTACCGATGAATCGTATAGTTCTTATACAAACAGTGCATAAGATAATCCAAGAGAAGAATTATCTAATTAAATAAAGCAAAAACAACATAAAATCAGTAAAGTAAGATTTTAATAGAAAAATGCGGTAAAAATAAAGCTGTATATTTTTTTTTGAACAATGTTCTGCATTTGATCTTAAGGTTAAGTTGAGCCGTGTTTTTCTTTTCTTTGAAGTTGATTTTATGCTCGTGGGAAGCGCATTGCAATGCAACGTCCATAATATTTGCCTTAATTTTTTTCGCAGGCGTATTTCTTTCTGGCTTAATTTTTAGGTTTAGGGATATTTTTAGAATATAAATGACATATTGTTAATAGATAGGGTATTATGATCTCGTCGTTAGCTCTTATAAAGTAATAAAAAATATGAGTCATTGAATAAAAATTATAGGTATTTATGCAGGCAGGTCAACCTATTCAAATCTGACAAATTTTACCAATCGAATATTTCTTCCGATAATTTTATAAGGTTGAAAATCTATTAAAGAAATTTGACCTTCCGGTATTTTGATAAACTTGAAAATCTGTTAAAAGAAATTGACCCATTGAGGTAGGTTGACGTGCATTATGTTTATGTTATAATCTGTTTAATTGTAGCACGTACCACTGCAATATTTTCTACACCACTTAAAGATATGCTGTCATACATTATATCTTTTAGTGAAGAAGTATTAAATAAATATTAAAAATAAATCATGAACTGGCATGATTCTGAAACCGTTGAACATTATGATAATCATGGTCACCTGAGTGATGGGACGCGCGAGGACCGGCGCGGGCAGCGCGGGGTGCACGCCGCTTCCCAAAGCAGTGCTGTGTGAACCGCTGCTAAACACAATCCTCCCCTTCCAGTCCATCCAACTCTATAACAAAATTGTTTAGCTTAAAAACATATAATTAACAGAAAACTAGACCTGAAATACCTGCACGAAATTTCCTCCCGACATAGAGGAATAGCGGATAAAATGTTTTCAAAACCTTTTTGTGTTAAAATTACAAGCATAGTCAAGACCAGAGTAATACTATATAAATTCTAAGGTACGGTTATTAATACACATAACTCTAGAATCAAAAATTTCTGAACTGCCTCGTTAAACGACTTGTCTAAAATTAAGACGCACATCATCATCATCATCTCATCATCTCCCGAGCCTTTTCTCAACTATGTTGGGGTCGGCTTCCAGTCTAACCAGATTCAGCTGAGTGCCAGTGTTTTACAAGAAGCGACTGCCTATCTGACCTCCTCAACCCAGTTACCCGGGCAACCCAATACCCCTTGGTTAGACTGGCTAGATTAAATTAGACTAAAATTAAGACTCACATCATGGTTGGTCATCCCACGTCCAGTGGGAACTTATTCAGACACCCAGATAAAAATATTCTTAAAATTCTTCCTCGACCAATAAGCTACCTAACACAAACACGATTTTTATCAAATGAGACCAGCCGTTTATGAGATTATCGCGTTCAAACTAACAGGCTATCAAACTCTTCCACTTTTTTAATATTAGTCAAGATTATCTCGAAAGAAGGTCACCAATTGATAAGAAAGGTCGCTCAAAAACATTCAAAAAGATGAAAACTGCAAATAAAATGCTCATCAGTCCGCAACCACGATTTTGAACGTGACAGAAATGTTACAATTTGTAAAGTCGTTGGTTTTATTGCCAACGAAATGGTTCGCTCAACTGAATGAGGTTTTATTTCAATGCTTACAGAATACATTACGGAAAAAGGCATGACTTTCAGAAGTTTTGTAAGACTCTTGCTTTGGTTTTGACCAGTCAGCCAAGTAATCACGAGATTGCTAAAATGTACCAGAAATATACGTATAACGTTGTAAGTTGTAGTAGCCTAGTGATTCCTATAAAGTATTTATTTATTTAAAAGTTTATGTACAGACGTCAACCTACCCGAAACTGACAAATTTCACCAATCGAATATTAACCTTCCGGTATTGTGATAAGGTTGAAAATCTATTAAATAAATTTGACAGATTGCAGTTAGTTGATGTGCTGGCGTCAAGTACAAAGACACTGCTTATTTCTTAAGAAATCTCTTCCAGCAGGCCCGCTGTGGTAGAATTAGAATAAAAAGAGATGTAGCTAGACAGACTGTGTACCTAAACTAAAAGGTAGATTTCCAATATTCAATTTTATAAGATGCACGGGAGAGCGTATAATTGTCGGTTCTGCAACCGATCTCTCTCCGGCCGTGCCAGATTGCCGTCCCATCGGACTATGGCAGTGAGCAAATATAGAGAGTGCGCCTGTGTCTGCGCAAATGCTTGTACACTATAATATGTCCTGTGCAGCTGGCTAATTTCCTTGGAGATAACGACGTGGCCTGCAATTTGTCTCGACGCCGCCGCCGTCATAATACGCCAAAAAACAGTTTGAATCTAAATCTATATATATAAAAATGAATTGCTGTTCGTTAGTCTCGCTAAAACTCGAGAACGGCTGACCGGTTTTATCTTATCTTGGTCTTGAAATGTTCGTGGAGGTCTAGGGAATGTTTAAAAGGTGAGAAGAGTAGGGTAGAGTAGAGTAGGGTAGAGTAGGGTAGAGTAGGGTAGAGTTGTGTAGTGTAGATTAGGGTAGAAGAACGGGAGCGAAGCCGCGCGGGCAAAAGCTAGTAATGAATATTTTGTAGATCGTCACTATTTTTGTCAACTTGGTACACAAAACAATGCAAATGCATGTACACAAAGTTTTTCATTTGAACGTGTAAAACAATTTCCAATCTAGCACGACAAACATCGATAGTTAAACTTCCAGTTACATAGAACGACAGTGGTTACATAAATTCAGCGTTGGACGCAAGCCAGTAACTATCAGCCATCTGGTCGCGAGAATAAATTAACATAGAACATAAAATACTTCTTGTTCGCAGCTTTATTTCTTGTCACCAATTGTGGTTATTAGTTTTCATGAAACTTACTTTATTTCTCTGAATTGATAGTTGACACCTCTCGCGTGATTAGTGGCATGTTCACATATTTTGATTAACATGAATTCATAAATAGCTAACAGTCCAAAAAATATTTTAAAAAAAACACTAGAAATTGCCACTCGAGTACATGGACGCAGTGTATGGGTGCCCCACATAAATATAAACTTTATCTTGATATAAAATTACAAATCATATTTTAAAGCGTCGTTGCCGTTATATGCCTACTTTGTGAGTATTCCTAACAAAAAAAAAAAAGTAAAATGCTAACAAAAATAAATCTACGAATACAATGCAACTTTCTAGCTATCATAGTTCTTAAAAATCTCCTCCGTCCATCCATGTCACGAAGCTGTAGTGACAGACGGACGGACGATTTACGGGCGGACAGATGGACAGCGAAGTCTTGGTCCCGTTTTTCCTTTTGGATACAGAAGCTTCCCCTTCTTTCTTTAGATAAAAAAAATGCAAATGCAGTAATACCTTTATTTACCTGCTTCAATAAAAGTATGAATCTTAGGCTTTTACCACATATACTTATCATATAAACGAATACAGATAAGCTATCATTAGCAATAACCAAGCAAAGGGCACTATAGACCAGCGAAATAAGCGAGCCGTCAAAAGATACGAAAAAAATCTCAAAATGTACATTAACAAAAAAATAAAAACTTGAGAGCTGACGTCTCGTGGTCTTTGAATGCGGTTTAAGCAATCATAGACTTTACAATTTGATATTTCAATGCGTATTTTCGTAGACATCAAAGCTAATGACCTGTCTGTATCGGTTTTTTTGACATTAACATCAAAAGAAACAAAAAAAAAAAACGTGGAGTTCAAGAACTGCATAGAACTGAGCAAAGGCTGATTATTCAGTCGAAGAGTTGATTTGGTTGGTTGTACGTGCAAATCTCAGAAACTACTAGACCGACTTACATGAACAAAATTGAAAATGTTCGAGAGTAATCCAGCAGGCTTAGCATGGCAACCGTAGAAAGAAGTTTTCTTTACCGGAGATTGGATATAATGACAGAAAAGTGACAGATTGACATAAGATTTATTTTGACATTATTTGAAGAAATTTTTCTTTATTTCCATTGACATAAGGCTACAAGTGATTATATGCGAGTTGACAGGTCGCGCCGTGCTCGGGCAGAAGACATTTTGACATTAACAGAAAGAGCTTTGTCTTTTTTTGATAGAATAGATATAGAATCGCCATGCTAAGCCTGCAGAAGGATCAAAGATGGTTTGTAGTCAGTAAAAGTCTACCACTCCCTCCAGCTGCACCCACGGCGGGATGAGTCATCCGATGACATCACATAACAACAAAAAAAGGTAAAATATTAAGGCTACATTTATCCAGCTGTGTGAATGACATGGTTCCCATGGGACGTGGGTGAAATCGCGTGTAGGAGCTACTTTCAGTCATAATATAGTGGGCGTATCACGTCAGCCGGCGTCTATCACGATAACTATTTTCATGTATGAGAAACAGAAAGTACTCAAAGAGAAAAAAATAATAATAAGCTAGTAAGTGTATTATGATATGAATAATATAAATGTTTACAGAAGCCACAAAAACATTATATGAATAAATACTGTGTATATTATTTGGTTAATAGACTAGAGGATTAAGAATATCTTTCTAGACATTTAGATCGTATTAGAAAGTAGGCTAGGTACAACCACCAGTATATCAAGCGACAACAATCTGTCAAATTTTGTTAATACATTTTCAACTTTATCCCTGAAGCATGCAATTCGAAGTTGATTGGGAAAAATTTACAGTTTCGGGAAACTTGATATGCTGGCGTCTGTACACTGCGCAAAACGCACCCTGCATTTAGAGGAAACGGAGAAATGAAATAGAGCTAGCCCATTATTTGAAAGCAATTTAGCCTTCTTTCCTATTCAATTCTATGAATGCAAATAGGCGCAGAGCATTCTTCCGTGGTTCTCTTTGAAGATATTCTATAATAGATGGGAATAGAAATGTGCACTCGCTTGTTTGGTACATACATATTTATATAAAATCAAGAAGAGGGTAAACATATCCTTATCAATATGTCTATCTGTCTTGTTAAATATAATTTGTTAGACATAATCTAGAGAGAGTCTGAAAAAGGACATAGGCTACTTTTTATCCAGGCGCGGGAAGTAGTTCTCTCAGGCGGCGGGTGGAACCAGCTAGTGGGTTTTTAAAGAGTTTACTTAAAGAGTCATAGCTTTCATCAGCCTAGTCTTTTCCTATGCTGTGTTGGAGTCGGCTTCCAGTCTAACCTAGTCTAAAATCGTTGTAAATGGAGCAGACTGGCAATTTAATCTCCTCAATCCTCTAAAACAACTGGATAACCTCCGATAAGACTGGTTATCAGAGATTCTAGCACCTGAATACCCTTAAGGAATACCATAGATGTACAAATGGCAGCCGGAGCCCGTCATTTGAACATGCCTTCCGAAACACGGAGGAACTCGAATGTCACACATCCCCAGATCGACCAAAGTATGCGATGCTTAACCTTATGATCGATCGACCCTGGCGGCTGGTACTTAGCTACGAGATTTGAAACTTTATAGTCAGTATAATAGTCATTAACTCATGTTCAAGTAGTCTATACATAAGTATTTTGTACTAGAAATTAATTCCATCAAATAAGCATCGTGAATCAGGCGTACCTGTTTAATTCCATAATATTTGGCCTGTTTGGTTCGTAATATAAATAGCGCTTAAAATTGTTAATAGAATCAGACAAAATGAGTTTCTTCGGAGAAGTCTCGAAGCTTCAAAGCGATTTTCGCGGAAGTCAGAGCAATATTACGGATATATGTGTTTATCTTAACAGCTCAACAAATGAAATTGAAAAATTAATAAAATTATTCCAGGAAAATAATAATATACAGTGGTAATTGCAAAAAAGTGTAGTTCTAATCACTCCGCCGTTTAGGTTATCAAAATATACTGGACACGTATTTTATGTTTTAACAAAAACTAATAAAAAATACTTAGATATTATTATATAATGCATTAAAAGGCGGGAGTGGGGTCTTGTGACGTCACGATCAAGCTTAATGTGTGTGCCTAATAGTGACGTAGTCGTTAATAAATTCGTCGTTATTACTTTGAGGGAGAAAAGACAAAATAAGGACGTACATATATTACTAAATTCGTCAAGCCTATTGCAATAGCTTAGAAGAACTTTCAAAATATGGGTATGTCGCAAGTGTAGTCACTTAATTAGGGTACATATTCGATCGACTCTCTCGACATCGGTATCGACGTGAATAGAAACGTCATGAAAAATTATATTAAAAATTAATATAATGTACATATGCGGTCAAATTTTATATATTATCGATATTAATCAAGAATGTCGTTCTTACTGGGAGGTCTGTTAAAAAGCCTTAGACAGCCAGTCTGCTTTGATTAATCGTGGCCAGCAATGCTCTACTCCTACATGAAAACAAATTAGTTACCAAAATTTAAATTAGAAAAAATTTACTCTTTTGTTTTGTTTTTTTTTTTTAAGATATTCGTCTAAATAATTATATTAGGTAATCTTATACAGGGCTATTAATAAGGTTCCAGACTAAACACAGCCTTATCAATACGTTCCAAGTTTGAACAGCTTGGTGAAACCGGCAAGAAAACAAATGGCGATCTGGATAGACTTGTATTTGAGTCTAGCAAAAACCTAGCTAGATTCTGTGATTAACGCTCCGTTGTCACAGGCAGTACTGGGTACGAGCTTGATCAATGATAGTTTCGCCTCCATTTAAAGAATTTAAGAGCCATTTTATCTGGCAGATTATTCATACAAATTCTGTTCCATTTTTGAATTTATCTGATAGATAGTGGCTATCCGTAACCTGTGAAAGTGGCCCTTATAATTATTATACCAAGAGACGAAAATTTCGTGAATAATAGTCTATACTTCAACAATACAGAATATTTTTTTTTCCGCCGTAATGACACTCACATATTGTACATTTTCAACCCCGGTAGTCGTTTTCTCCAAGGATATCACCCACCTGCGCAGGCCATATTTCAGAACACAAGCATCTGTGCACTATTTTTTTCGTAATAGTACCTAATAATTGCAATGACACGATCTGGCTACGTAACTGCAATAATAATAGGTAAATAAAATATTTTGAAAGTAAAAAAAGAAAACCGCTTGTTTTTAGTAAGCGCACACGGAACACATACCAACTAAAGGAAAATTAATGAACTGTAATATAAAGAAAGCAAAAACACGAATATTTAAATAAATTATATTAAAAACTTATAACTTTAAAGACTAGAATTCGAACCTATGGTCCCAGTATCAAGCTTAGATTATGTTTTTGCATATTTTTATTGTATTTTTATGATACTGTTTATGTCATGATAACACGAAGATAATAAAATAAAGGTCGATGTCAAGATTAGGTCATGTCCTATGGTAAGCCCTCTTTGAAGTGATTTTGTGTTAGCATGAAAGCCTAAGCATCATGCTAATTAGGAATTTCTATAATTAGTAGACTCATTAGCTAATTGGATTAAGTTTATTTTATGATATTGGTTTTTCAAGGTAAATTATTTGAGAGATAAAAAATGTTATGATAATGAATCAATATATATATAAAAAAAAACATCCTAATCGAAGATAACAACAACCGTAAAGTGGATAATCCCAAGATTTTCTTACATATATGTATAGTTAGTTACAAGTGAAGCCAATAAAAGCGTGTATACATGCATTATGTCCCTTGGTCACGCCATTACGCGTAAACGGCTGGACCGATTTCAATAAAATTTTGTAGTCACATAGTTTTGAGTTAGAGAAAGTACATAGGCCACTTTTTATCGGGTGCGGGTGGAACCGAGAGATTAAAATCACATAACATTTTTATACTATAGGTACTCTATATTATTTTCTTTCATGTAATTGGTAATAGTAAATAAGCCGGTATAGTTATACCCGATAAGATAAATCGCTTTCTTGATTAATGTAGTACAGCGACAATGCGAGTACTCGCTCTATTTATTTATTTATTTCTACTAATAAAATATGGTCCTTGCAAATAATGAGCTGGCTTTATTTAACGTGGTCAAATTGACATCTTGATAAAAGATGGCCTTTTTATTTCGTCACTGTATTTATCAACTGACTTCAATTAAGGAAAGATTTGGATGGATCAGGTTTATTATATAAAGTCTAACAATACTAGTGCAACCTAATTTTTACAGGTCATCTGGTATATGCTAAGGATCATGTTTACCACAAAAAAATATTGAATGATCCAGGGATCAACGATCGAGCGCCTTCATAGAAACCGGGGTTATGAGTACAATGTGACAACTGTGATGATAAGTTAAAAAAAATATGTTTGATGTTTTCATTTCATCATTTTCATGTTTTCTTTTTTGTGGTAACCATGATCCTTAACATGTTCTAGATGAACTGTAAAAATATGGTGCACTAGTATTGTTAAACCTTATATACCAACTTATTCTATAAATAACCACACAGCATCTCTTCCTGCTGGTAGATCAGTTGTTATTTTTCTTTATTTGGGGGAATTACCTTAATTGGATCAATTGAACAAAGGAATACAAATAAATAAATAATAAAAATTAGACCCAATAAATAATCAGCCGAACTGAAATTTATTTTTCAAATTGAGAATGTAGAATTCAAATCACGTTTATTCAAAGTAACCCGAAATTCAAGACTTTGTAAATCAGTATAAAAAAACAGCGCTCAGAAACGATCCGTCTCGCTACATATAAATTCCTAAATTTTATTTCTAGGAAGATAACGTCGGTAATATGCCACAAAATATAATAATATAATCCGCCACGCAATTAGGAACTCTAAAATTTCTCTCATCTTCATAATATGTTATAATATAGAAAGAATTGCTGAATGTGTTGCTAAACGCATAATATCTCAAAAGCAGCTGAACCGATTTTATATATTTATATATAAAATCTCACTTTTCTATAGTCTGTAGTATAAAAAATGAATGTTAGGCGTTACGAAGTTACGCCGGCTCGGCTTAGCTAGTTGAATAATAAATATCAATAAACTTTTGAGCCGCAATTGTCAGAAACTAACCACCATTTCTAGGCACAAAATAGGAACGCGAAATTTCAATTTTACCTTGAAATCAGATTAGAAGCTTTTCTTGACAAACAAATATATAGTAGATTCCCGCCTTGAACATTGAACACGCTAAATTCACATTTTCATATACCTACATGATAAAATTGCCACTTCCAGCATCAAAGGTATTACATTAACACGAGCGTTAAAAATAACATTTCATATAATTCATGTAGCTGCACTACTTCCTAATACAAATCTCTTTTCGATTCGAAGCCGATTTTGCTTCGCTGAACAAAGTTGAAATTTCAGCTACCAAAACTACTTTTCCTTGAGGAAATGTTACATTTATTTGTAGGTACGGTAAAGCGAGATTTTAATGTTGGCTATCAAAATACATGAATCTTTATACGAATTACAGGGATAAGCAAAATCGTTAGGAACTTAATGAAAATAAAAAGGTGACTGTCTGACTGACTGACATAGTGACATATCAACGCACAGCCCAAAACACTGGCCAGATCGGACTGGTATTAGGCATGCACATTGCGAGATACTTTTTTTTTGTTAATAAGTACTTGGATGTAATGACTTTCAACAAAGTGGTAGTAGCGACCAATAGCTTAGTATAGGAATCGGCATGGTGATTGACAGGTCCCAAGTAAAATCATAATCATCATTGACGTAAACACGTTTCACCCACAAACATAAAATGCAGTTTATTTGGAGCTAGAAAAAAATGCAGTTTTGGTTCAAAGAGAACTTTTTCAGATTCGCATTTTCATCCACAGGTTCAGTAAGTCAACGAGCTTTAAATTGCTTTTCTAACTGCCTGGCTTTTGGTACACACATTTGGGCAATGTACACAGAAAAAGATATAAGAATATAAGATTGCGATATATTTACAGTGGGAGGGTTGGTAATGACCACAAAAAGAATCATTTGTGAAATCAATATCTAATCATCTGCCTAGTCTTTCCCCAAGCTATGTTATCGCCTCCCTGATCGGATGCAGCTGAGTGGTAGTATTTTTCATGAAGTGACTGTCTCTCTGACCTCCTCAACCCAATGGCCTGGGCCACCGAATAATGGATGGATGATTGTGGTCGTCAGATTTACTCATCATGACAAGATGGTCACCCAACTACGGATCGACCTCATCTTATGACCGATCAGATGGACCCGTGTAGCTGCTACTTAACCACAAACGCCTCAAGTTAATATAATACCTAGGGTACATTCCATCTTAAACATACAGCATACAATCGATTGAATTATCTACTATCTAATATTTTAAAATTACATTTAATGGTGACATAATTCTAAATAGAATTATGGTAATGGTAATTTCTAGCTTTTACACTTGCAAAGTTTCATTAAACATTGAAAAGTTTAGTGTAGGTTTGATCTACAGTATAAACACCTAAACTTTGAAGCCAGCGCCATGTCACGTACCGTTTACGAGTCGATTTCTCTCAATTCTGTTGTTTATAGCCAATAAGTTCAGGCTTTAAACCCAAAAGTTTAGTTCATTACATTACTTCTACATTAGTACTTTTATATATATGTATGTATGTTTGTGGTAGTGAGAACGTAAAACTCACGAGATACGCCGCAGCTTTTTAAATTTTAATGGATACGTTAAGAGCGCGTATACCGAAAGTTGCCAACATCGCAAATAGCGGTCAAATATTTACACGTTTTAATTAATTTGGCCAATTTACTATATGAAAGTAAGACATATGGCTCTGTAGTGCACTAAAACATTGAATAGGAATTGCAATTAGAACACTAAATTTGATGTTTTAAAAGTTTTAGGTGTAAAAAAGGCACTTGGAAAGTTTCCAAATACGTTTTTTACATATAAAACTACATATATATTCGGTGTTACGATATTCGACGAATAACTGCATTCTCTATTAACTTTCTTGGTGCACTACAGATCATTTTTTTATGTTTTCATAAAACAAAATTGAGAAATTAATTGAAACATGTAAAAACTTACATGCTACGTATTATATACCAACAGTTTGATAGAAATATAGATTAAATACATAAGTGTGTATTTTACAATTATTTGAACGATATCTTGTGACGAAGCAAATTTAGAAACGCACAGCGCGGAACTTTTTCCACTGCAAACGATTATAGTATAAAAAATGCCCTCATAATCAGACCGTCTAACTTTCAAATTTTTAAAACTTAAAAATATTACTACAGAACATTTCCTTAAATAAAACACCAATAGCATACATAGAGGCTTACGTATTTCAACAAAAAATTTTTGTCCCAAGTTGTGATCAATACCCAAATTCAATCTATGCAGTATCTACATCAATATTGATATATATATCAAAGTAATATATGTCAAAGTTTAAACAATGGCTTCGTTTAATGAATAATGATGTTAGCTATATTTAACCCTTGCCTTGTCTGTCTGTCTCAAAACTTTGAACGCCTATAAATAAATCGCTTACCTTTCTTCTCGCTGAAGGTAATCTACTGCAAACTCAAACATTTTTATGATTTCTTTTATTTTTTTTAGTTAAGGGGTTAAGAAGCTATTGATGGTTATTAATATTTTAATAATAAGTTTAAGGATATAAAATTTTACCCGCTGTGTTGTATAGTTTATGCAGATCAATTTTAAAATGATT
Organism: Heliothis peltigera; assembly: GCA_958496145.1. Taxonomy (NCBI): domain Eukaryota; kingdom Metazoa; phylum Arthropoda; class Insecta; order Lepidoptera; family Noctuidae; genus Heliothis; species Heliothis peltigera. Next base: position 11,051,930 of record OY292327.1, on the reverse strand, counting down.
GTAATCCTGTGCGTATTTTTTTTTAATAAAAAAGGAGACGGTGCTACCTCTTATAATTTCAGTTTGAAATTTTATACAGAAGAAAGAAACAGACAGACAAATAATCATGTTTTTTATACTGATCTGATTCATATAATGCAACCATTTTCCTACCTGCAAAAAGCAGCATTTTCTAGTAGGAGAAGATTTGATTGTCCTTTCTTATCTCATAAACTATGTAGGTACATACAGACGCCAGCATATCAAGCTACCCCAAACTGACAAATTTTCCAAATCAACTTTGGATTTGAAAATTTCACAGATCGTGATAGCTTGATATGCTGGCGTCTGTACATAAACTGTTAAATATAATATAATGCAAAAGTTCAGTGCCTTCCAAGAATTGAATGCAATATGAAATATTATACCTGTGCGTCCAGTGTGACTGCCCCTTATTACACAGGCAGTAGCGTCCTGGCTCGAGCTCACCGGAGGGGGGGTAGCCTGCTTACATTCCGATTTCTCAGGAAAGCAGGCGCTGAAACATTCAAGCACGTTAATATGCCGCCGATTAAATTTCAAGGAGATCGTTTAAATTCAAAAGCCTTAATACAAAGGAGACTGAAAATGAGCACATTTTCAAATAAGGAAAATATACGAGACCTATCTAACTTCTTTTGTGACAGTAATACAATTAAACAATCGAAATTATTTGCATCTGTTTTTGTTGGTGTTATATCATCATATCCCGAGCCTTTTCCCAACTATGTTGGGGTCGGCTTCCAGTCTAACCGGTTTCGGCTGAGTACCAGTGTTTTACAAGGAGCGACTGCCTATCTGACCTCCTCAACCCAGTTACCGGGGTAACCTTGGTTAGTGGTGTCAGACTTACTGGCTTCTGAATACCCGTAACGACTGCCAAGGATGTTCAATGACAGCCTGGACCTACAGTTTAACGTTTCCGAAACACAGTCATTGGTGTACAAGATATACTTAGAAAGTACATAAAAACTTAGAAAAGTTGCATTGGTACTTGCCTGACCTGGAATCGAACCCAGGCGTTCATCCTTGAGAGGTGAACTTTTAAAGGATAGAAGTCTCATATAAAAATCGATGAAATGTTCGACACGTGTATTGGAATAAAGTTTTGTACTCTATATAATCTCCAGCGTTAAGGAAAATGCTTAGGTATAAATACAAACGCAAAGCTACTACTATTATAGCAAAATATATTTATGCTTATATTTAAATGTTCATACTATTCAATGAAACTAACCTAGCAATGTCTCATTACTATAAAAGTTAAAAATACACCGTGATTTTTAAATCGTCTTACAAAAGCAGCCCAGTTCATGTAACCAATGACTAGTAAACGTTCATAATAAAAAAAAAATATGAATTTACGAGATTTGAAAAAAAAATCATTATTATGACGTATACTCCCTTGCCTTCTGATAAATGGAGAAAGAATTATCTGCTCGACTTGTGCACTGGGTAGGTATACTCTACCTTTTGATACGTTAACATTTTTAATAGGGTGTTTTATTTCTAATTTATAAATTTTTAAAATTATTTTTAATGATATAAAAATAATAATCGCATTTAAAGGTATTTTATGTCGGATACTTTAGGTGGACCACTTTTGTAAGACGACTAAAAAGTCACGGTGTATATTCACCTTATCACTCTTTCACAATAATGAAGAAATTTTAAGTCTTTAAAAATGAGAGATTAGCTATTTAGGGTATCTGCCGGGAGCTGCGAAATCGCTCCCAAGAGTTACCGCAGCCCTGGCATACAAGGACCTCCAGAAGGAACAAAAGTGGGTTTCAGTCAGTAAGAGTCTGACACTCCCTCCAGCTGGACCCACAGTGGCAGGGGTTACTTGATGATTTCTCATTCAAAAAATGCTATCTAAGCTATTGATTAGATACTTGTAAAATATCCCAAAATTGGCGGCACATTTGATATTCAGACTGAATAAACGATGAAAAAAAACTTTGCGTGTCTTTGAAAATTACATTTATTTCATTTACTTGTCGTAGTACGTCAGAATGATATAAAAACTGACGTGTCTTTGCATTTCAAGTATCTACTGACTTTTCAGACAAAAAGACAATTGAAACTCTTGAACGAATGTTACTGGATCTATGTACAGAAAAAAAATTAGTATGCATTATTATATGTATATTGTATCTTAAGTTAGTGAATATATATATCTTCCCTTCAGTTAATACAGTCTTTTTTTATTCCAACTCTCCCATAGTGGCCCTGCTGGAAGAGATTTCTTAAGTAAAATATATATGTAGTATTATTTATAGTACTGTTATATTGTTTTTATTAAATCTAGGGCTCTCTACTGCACGCAAGGTCGCGGTTCATAGATATTTCTGCTCTAAATCTGAATTGATTCCAAACGGACGTATGAAAGTTCGCCAAAGATTTTCAAAAAAATTCGCGAGAATGCATTGCCTATGTTGGCTAATAAAATAAATATCAACAGGTTATATTATTCCATGATGTATCCTTGTATCCCTAGTATCCAAGTAACCTTGATCTCTCAGTACTTCTAAATTCATTCTCAGCTGTATTTTAATATCTAGTAAACTGGTGTATCTCAGATTTATACTGTATCTAAAGCGAAAGTACTCTGCGAGATGAAATTAAATTGTTTAACAAAATTTTTACAATATATGAGCGGACTGTCTTGTACGTTGTGTGCACGAGTTCTTTGAAATTAACTTATGCCGTTGAACAAAGATTAGTCACGTAGTCGAGAGGACTGACTTTACAAGGTCGAATGGAAAGGTAAGTATTCTAAACCTCCCTTTATTCACTCCGATTAGTTTGTGAACGAGAAAATATTATGAAGGGATTATTTTTTTATTTCTGGTACTTCACGATCCGTTGGACGTATTAATATTCGAAAAAATTAGCCACCAAAAAGTTAAATCTCTGAGTTATTAAAAGTTTACAAAATATTATTATTTTATATAATTATAATTATATTTACAAAACAAGTGTAGGTACTTGTCTAGCAACCGGCATTTGAATTTAAAACAGGTACAGATAAGTAATTAAGAACTTATTAAAATTGTCCTATTTGAACTAAGTCCAAACTTTGGCGGATTTCTGTTACAGTATTATTTTTGTAATTGAATATTAAGGCGATCTACACACGGTACCGCGCTCCGCCGCAGTAGGCGGTTGAGCGAATTAATGTGATGTTGCAATGGCCTGCAGGCTTAGCATGGCAACCGTAGAAACAAGTTTTGTCTACCGGAGATTGGATATAATGACAGAAAAGTGACAGATTGATATAAGATTTCTTTTGTCATGTTTTGAAGTAATTTTTCTTTTCTTCGATTGACATAAGGCTACAAGTGATTATATGCGAGTCGACAGGTCGCGCCATGCTCGGGCAGAAGACATGTTGACATTGACAGAAAGAGCTTTGTCTTTTCTTGAAAGAATAGATATAAAATCGCCATGCTAAGCCTGCTGTTGTCGTTTTCTAGCTATGAGGCATCCTCATGAACTATGCATACAGCACATAACACTGCGCCATCGGACGACAGACTTCCCTAACCAATCGCTCGCAGGCCGTGCCTGTTGGCCTCTATAGCATCTGTTGATACCTTACACATACACAGAATAAGCTATAATAATGTAAATAATAGTTACCCAAAGCATTAGAGTGTAAACAGTGTTATTTAAACTTGACCGCCAGTGACAATGACAAGAGACTCTCTCTGTCATTTGTTTGTACCGTCTAATTGTTAACCGCTTGTCCAATTACTATGTAAATTTAGTTAACAATTGCAGAGCTGAACCGAGTAATATTATATAATGTGTTGTAAAATCCTAGCTTATATTATAAATGTAAATATATATTGCTTTTTTGTTACGCGATCACGTTAAGCTTATTTAGACGAAGTTAGGCGCGGAGTAGGTGGTATTTCTCCCGGGACACTGGTAAACCGCGGTCGGAAGCTAATACCAAAACAATCCACGAGCGTTAAATTGGAAGCAAAGTCCCTAATGTAATTAAATAAATAACAATAATACTTGTAAAGAACAAAAAAATAAATATACAACCAAAGCCTAATTGGGATGATGACTAGATCAAAAATAAAATACATACTTTATCATATTAAATTTTTAAAACATCTTAAAATAATGACAGTTTCATTTATCGTTTTAAACCGAAAATTGTTTTCATTTTTTTATTGATAATTATAACCGAAATAAGTATATGGCTCTATGTGAAAAATCTGTGACGTTAAATCTTAGTATTTGTATTTTCATACAAATTTCATACAAAGTAACCATTTTTGACAGTTCAATAAAAATTATGAATTAGTTGTCATCTACCGTAATCATATATTAGTTAAACTTACGTAAGCAATGGGAGATAAATAAATATTTTTTACGAGTGAAAAGAAATTGATTGCTTCAGTATTGAATTGAATTACCTTCCAAACTCGTATGAAGCAATATATTAATACACATTTTTGTTTATGAAGTATTCCATTTTTGTCCTCATGATTATCTCCAATTTTATTCTGAAGAAAAATTGTTATTTCCGTACACAAAATCATTAATTTGCCGATTTGTGATTCATTAGATCATCGATGAATTACATAAGAAGCTACGGAAATGTTAACAAATTTTGATCACTTACAGGAACAAGGTGTATTCCATATAAAATTGGTGACTTTGAGGTTATCAGGACATTGTATACTGTTTTGGTCGCCTTTAGTTGATACAATAGTTTAAACATTTTTGTATTTGATTTACGAGTTGAAATGACCCGATTTCTTTTTATTTGCAAAATATCTTAAAGTAGGATTAATTATATATCTTATAGGTAACTGAAAAATAAAATAATGGAATCGAAACTGTATACGTATAAATAGAAATGTCCTTTTACTACTGATGTAGTATTTCATATTATGAAAGAGATTCAATCACACAAAATAGTCTCAAAGCTAACCTTTTGAAGCATGTTATGTGCACGGTGGGATCAAACGGAGCTAGAAATTAAAGAATAGAAATTTCTTTGCGTATACATATTTTCTTGCACCCAATATTTCATTAATACCTATTCCTACTTGCAGAATTATAATATTGTTACGTAAACGTTCTTTTTTTTGAAGAAAATCATCAAATGACCCCGTACCGGTGAGGGTGCAGTTAGAGGGAGTGTCAGACTCTTACTGACATTCCCTATGTTCCATCTGGAGGTCTTTATACCCTCTTGCGAACAAACCGAAGCCCCGGCAGATGCAAACATCCCTCTAGTTTAATTTATATTATTCCACGATAATTATTATTGTAACTTTAGTTATTGTTAAGCTACTTATAAGCTTTTTATAACCAACATTTATTTTAACTGAATGGCGAAAAACAATTTTAACTGTGTTGTTTATTTTAAAAAACAAAGACGCTACTCGTTCCTGTTTCCAAGAAAAAATCACTTAACTGAAGTTCCAAAGTTAATAGAGCTGGCACTCTCATCTGTTATTAATTCTTAAATATCAAATTCGCACTTCGATTTCCAAGTAAATCTTTTAATATTGTACTAAACCAGCTCCGATAAAAAAAAAATATAACATTCCATTTTCAGAATTATATTTCGTGTTACGAAGTAATAAACAAGGTTGTGTAATAGAGGATTAAAATAATTCTCCAGTGGATTCCTATTTCATTTAAAATATCAATGAAACAGTCCCATTGGTACGGGTCAAATGTTCACTAGACTTAATTAACTGGATGTGTCTGCGTTTCCCGCTTGAAAATATAGCTGGCTAAAGTAGGTGAGAAAAACGAACTGCGAGAATATTAATGTAGAATTTAAATTTAGGATGTAATGGAGCGTGTTTAATTTATGCAATGACAAAATTTATGCACTACGCAAAATTTTAAATTGAAAACACATTTTACTACGCCGTAGCTAAGTCGTAGTATTTTGCTACGAATGCTACGAACTAAACAAAAAAGGTAGAATCTGAAACCACGTCATATTTCAGTGTAGTAAGGATAACAGGACCTAATACTATTTTCGACGTGTTTAAACATTAATACGCGTTTGAAGTCTTTGCCTCTCATTCTAATATTTTATGACAAGTTGTCATTAATAAAACTTATAATATCAGAATAATATTTAAGGCCAGTTTCACAGGATAGCCATTATCTACCAGATAAATTCAAAAATGGAACAGAATTTGTATGAAATTATCTGCCAGATAAATTATCTGGAACTTATCAGCAATCGGTAAAACTGGCCCTTAGACTTATTTTTATCCGGATGCTGGAAGTAGTTCCTTCCGTATGAGGGTGCAACTGCTGGCCGAAGCTGGTAATTTATAAAACGAACTAACGGACGGTGCTAAACATTATCATGACAGCCTATGTATCGTCCCACTGCTGGGCACAGGCCACCTCTACCACGAATAAGGATTGCACGGTGCTAAACAAAACTGAGATATTATTATCACAAACCATTTTAAACACCGAATGTTAAATTTCTAGAAACATCCTCAACAATGTTATACTGTTGACAATGTAGGTCGTGTTTACCTTTTAATGAAAGAGCAGAGAGGAGAGCTTTGAGTCAAGCGTTCACGCTCATACTTTAAATGCTTTTAACTTCAAGAACAAGATATCTTTGTAAGTAGCGAAAGGCTTGAAATAGGACAAATTAATACTCATAATGTTAATACTACATATTGAGTTGGTATGTAACTTAATTTTTTCATACATACAAGCCACAAATATCTGATCTTGTGATTGATTGATTGATGTGATTTTGTGGCCTAATTTTTAAAGCAGCTGCCTCTCAAGTTAGTGGTTTCAGGTTCGATTCCAAGTCAGGCAAGTACCAATGCAAATAACTATTTTAAGTTATACATATGTATGTACTTCCTAAGTATATCTTGAACATCAATTACTAAATAAAAGTGAAGGAAAAGCTATCGAGAAAACCTGGCCTATAAAGTCTGAAATCGTCAACCAGCTTTGAGCAAACGTGGTGTATATAATAACGCTCAATCCTTCTCTGTGTGAGAGGAGGCCTGTGCCCATCAGTTGGACGATAAAAACGCTGATGATGATGATAATGGCATATTGGTCCAATATATACATATGCTGAGGTCTGTAAAAGCAATTGCATTTTAGCACTACGCTTAACATTCATTACACGCTGTAGTTCCCGTAATTAAGTAATTAGTAACAACTGAAATGAAGTAGGGGTTACTGAGAGATATATGTATGCAGTTTTCAGTTAATTAGCAGACTATGGACATTGGATCAGTTCCAACTATTGATTATTGTATAAAAATACATAAACTGTTTATATTTATACAATGCTGGATTGACAAAGGCATAAAAGATTTGTTTTATCTCTCATTAAATCCACTGCAAAACTAACAAGAAAAAATGGCAGAGAAACTAGACGACTTATTATACCGTTTTCCTTTCGCATCAATATTGTGAGCGTAAGAATTTATTTCATGCGCAAATGACGTAAGTAGCTCATTTAAGCGTACATATTTACGCCACCCTGTATTACCACATTGTACATTGCTGCAATTAATAAAAAAATTGAAAGTAGTCAAAGTGACACATTTTTTTTCTTTAGCTTGTGTTGTCCCACTGCTGGGCAAAGGCCTCCCCACTTTATTTCCACACCTCCCGATCTTGAGCGCGTGTCCACCAAACTGACACATATTATTATAAAAAAAATAGCTATGATGCTAACTAAAACCCACTTTTGTTCCTTTTGGAGCCCTTTGCGTGCCAGGACCGCGCTAACTCTTGCAAGCGATCGCGCAGCACCGGACGTCCTCGGTCCTATGAAGCCCGACAATGTTGCTGACTTCTCTTAATGGAGCGCATGGAACATCATCTCCCGAGCCGTTTCCCAACTATGTTGGGGTCGGCTTCCAATCTAACCGGATTCAGCTGAGTACCAGTGTTTTACAAGGAGCAACTGCCTATCTGACCTCCTCAACCCAGTTACCCGGGCAACCCAGTTCCCCTTGGTTAGACTGACTGACTAAAGGGAGCGCAAGGAACGACCCAAGGAATATAACGATTTACTAAAAATAATAATTACCCTTACCCAAATATCCTGGAACTTTTAATCAAGCTGATGAAGGCCTGCTTGAACTTCCTATTCATGAAGCAGTAGGTGATGGGGTTGCAGCACGAGGAACAGTAGGCTAGCAGTTGGAGAGACACCACGCCTTTAGGTCCTATGTACTGGTAGAGCTCGTCAGGGTAGAATAAGTAGATCTGGAAAGAAGGTTGGTTTTAGGTATTGTCCTTTTATAATAAACTAGATGACTCGACAGACGTTGTTCTGATCAAAAATATATTTCATAAAAAACTTCTTCTAGTAAAATCGATCCAGCCATTCACGCGTGATGGCTTTACCAAGGGAAACGTAAATTTTGTTAAAGAAACATAAGAATAAGAATATTTATTTGCGTGAAACATGGTTAGACATAGTTGGTACATGTTTGTGTTGTTCTGCATGTCTCGCCGTAACATCGGCATGCAAATTTTTACAATATTAAAAGAACTTAACTTAAGAATTTATATTAACTTATTTATTAAAACCAAAACTTAGTGAAATTTCTAATTAGCATAATATAAATAGTATATTCACCATAACACATTAACTTACATTATTTCGATATGTATGTACATGATAGCTTATAGAAGAAAACATCAAAACATCGAAATAGTAGACCGTTAGTTTTTAGGTATGTTTCTAAAAACACAAAGCCTACCGTAATACATTCACAGTAACATTGCCTTTTTATCCAGTCAATCGTGTTCATGCACGAGAATTTTCAAATTTTTATTCCATTAGTTGCATCAGTATTGTGTTCACCATTTTTGCTAAAATATGTACATGTAGGTACAAGCCATCACGTTTTCGTAGTTCAATAAAAGCTACAAAACCTAATTCCGAAAAAGCATGATGCGCCATTAAACACGGCTGTAACTAAAGATCTTATATACATACATATAATAAAATCGTAGAAAAGTCAAAACTGTACATTGAATATTTTTTTTAAAGAATAATTGAGGCGTGATCTACAATTGACATCGAATCCAAATATATAGTTTTTTGAATTTTTGTCTGTTTGTCTGTATGTATGTCCGGGATAATCTCAAAAAGCACTACATGGATTTGGAACGAATAGCTAAGAGGTCGGCTCAACATATAGGCTACATATTATCACGCTATCACCTACGGGAGAGCAGCTGTGAATATTTATTCTAATACCCACGCGGACGACGTCGCGGGCAACAGCTAGTTAATAATAATCGTTAAAGGCAGATACAAGTCTGCTTACACGCCTAGTAAAGGTTAACGAATACGACCCAGGGGTACTTAAAAACAGAACTGGCAACTGATAATATTTTGTTTTGAGAACACTACACGCGTAGTGCTAAAAGTGTTTGGTGGCGACATATCTCGAATGTACGATATAATAAAAGAAAACAGAGCCTTGGGAACAATAATATTGCTAACATCTCGAAACTACAGCAATTCTTTTCAGAAACTTCAAATCCTCTATGATTGGATAGAAAAAGTTTTTGCCCTTCAGTCTTAGCATGGCGATTCTATGTCTATTCTATCAGGAAAAGACAAAGCCATTTTTATCAATGTCAACATGCCTTCTGTCAAAGCATGGCGCAACCTGTCAACTCGCATATAATCACTTGTAAACTTATGTCGATCGAAGAAAATAAAATTTTCTTTGCTACGTGTCAAAAGAAATCCTACGTCAATCTGTCATTTATCTGTCACTAGCGACCCGCCCCGGCTTCGCACTGGTAATGTAAGCGGGAAAAATTACAAATTATTTACGACATCACATTAGAAACCTCAAAAATAACAGTACTTCTCCACTATTTAATGGATGTTATTATACATATAAACCTTCCTCTTGAATCACTCTATCTAATAAAAAAAACTGCATCAAAATCCGTTGTGTAGTTTCAAAGATTTAAGCATACAAAGGGACATAGGGACAGAGAAAGCGACTTTGTTTTATACTATGTAGTGATGATATGTAGTGATTATGTCCATTCTGCGGTAGTCAAAACTTGTTTCTACGGTTGCCATGCTAAGCCTGCTGGTCTTATTGTAATAATAGTTGTCTATTATAAAGAGATGTATTTATTTTTGAATCCAATGCAGGCAGCCGCGAGGCGAGGTTTATAAATGTTGTAGATCAAAATAGGATTCGTTCAAGTTCTTTAGACCACGAGTATTTTCATTCAAAGTTCTTAGTGGTATTCCATTTTTAAATAGACCTTACTGTCTGTCAAAAACATATTATATAGCAGTGACTAAAAAATAAACTTCGTAGAGAAGGGTTTGTATTTTAAATTATAATTATACGGGAAATGTTAATTGGATTTCTTTTTGAAATAAATCATCATCATCATCCACCTGCCCTCCTCCCAAGTTTTATTTGTGGTCGGTGCAGCATGTTTTTGTCTTCCTCGCTCTTCTATCTGCCGTCATCTCACAAGTTACATTCTTTCTAGCCATATCAACTTTCACGCAATCCATCCATCGTTTCTTTGGTCGTCCCCTTCCTCTATATCCATCCACATTCATGTTCAAGACCTTCCTTACAACATGATCCTCATTCCTCCGCATTACATACCATGCTAGCTGGTTCCCACATACATAGCTTTTTTTTCTCTCATTTATTATTTTTTAAATAAATGAGAGATTTGATTTTTTATTTTGTTTTATAATGAAATTTTTGAGATTTTCGTTTGAATTATTTGACGTTAATTAAAAAAATAGCTTCTATAAATGCTATTATTATATTTTTCAATAACAAAAGACTTAATAAATAGCTTGATTTCGTAGAAATACTGCCGAAAACAGAATATTCAGCTCTTTGTATTTTGTTCAACGTATTACAATATGCAGGGTGATTTGAGCAATCAATAAGAGTGCTCGCGTGACACGAACAACGACGCTTAAAGCTTCAAAGAGCTTGTAAATCATTAAACTTCCTGAAAATCAATGAAATGCACTCGAGGTTTACGACCTTGACCTTCGATGCCCTAAGCCATTCTCCTAGTCAGATGCTACAACTAAATGGAAAAGACGACGGTAATAACCATTAAAATAACAACGTTCACTCATTTATGGATTCCATGTTATCGGACAATTTGGCTTGAGGTTATCAAATCAAAAACAAAATCCTCTTGCAGTAAGTACAGATGCCAGCACATCAAGCGACCCAAAACTGTAAATTTTTCCCAATCAAATTTGAACCATATTATGATGCAGCAATAAAGTTGAAAATGTATTAAGGAAATACAGATTATAGTAGCTTGATTTGCAGGCATACACTGTACATACACTCACGGGTCATATTATTATGTAAAAATAAATCATCATCCGCCTAGCCTATTCCTAAATATGTATGTAGAAGCGTCTAGCCTAACCATAATCAGCTGTAAACCAATATATTCCAAAAAAAGGCCAATCGAATTAAGAACCTCTTTTTGAAGTCGATTAACGGCCGAAATTAATAACCTATCTATCCGTTGTTTTGCTTACTAGAGATAGGAATTTGACACAAATTATATGGGGCTAATATCAAAATTCAGTCTCTAATAAGCAAAACAACTGATAGATAGGTTATTAATTTCGGCCGTAAATAGCGACGGCCTATCTGACCTCCTCAAGCCGGTCACTTTAAGGACTGGTGGACAGGGTCGTATACAAACACTTATATTATCATGTTAAAAATAGAAGGAAAGCTAATCCAATGCTAAACATAGAAACCACTTAGGTAAGAATACATACGTTATTAAGAAAGACACGCAAAGATGATGTTATATCCAAAAATAAAGTCATAAGCTGTAACTCCGTGAAGCAAAAATACGGCAAATAAAATCTTCAATAGCCGTTACTTCTAAGATAAGTGTAAGTAAGTGATAAGTGTGTTTGACATCTTTAGAAAATGTTGTATTATTGAGACTTATTTTAGTATTTTAGGTAGTACTAAAATGGTCACACAAGCTAGACTTTTTTTATTATTTTTTATGTCTCTTTAAACACACGCGACTGGAGAGTCCTGGATTTTTAAAAGGCGAACGTGGAACCTAAATAAACACGTTGAAGCCTTATTGTGTCAATTTTAATAAAAGAAATAGTGAGACATAACCGGCGATTATCCCTGTTTACACTATTGAAAATTTTCCCAAGGACAATCTCCACTTTTACGCTATACTATAAAATTAAACTAATTAGGCTATTATTGTGATGGGATATCAGTAGACTCGGATATGGGAAACAACGAGGACTATGTGACATCTGCCGATAACATGTACAAATTAAAGGTGGAGACTCGCCAGCTCACTTACCGGGCCCCCGGGGAACTAGTCGCAACAATGTTCAAAGTCGACACGAAAACGTAATTTTCCAACTACCCATATTTTAACTAAAATCAGGTGATCAATGAATCTAACATAGGCATTTTAATTAAATTATCGATAGAATCACACTGGTATGATGAAATTGGTTAAGCCTTTACAGTTTAGCCAAGCACCAATTAGTCCGGGTTAGCCTATTAATTGAACACAGAAGGATCGAAATTTCATTAAACTTTTAGTACCTTTCATACAAAGGGAATTTGATATGCGTGCGTTTACACTACTACGTTTGATGTACGAAAGAAAATCAAGCTACTACAATCTGTCAAATTTCCTTAATTGATGTTCAACTTTATCGCTGAAGAATATGGTTCAAAGTTGATTGAGAAGACAGTTTGGAGTGCTGATGTGCTGGTGTTGTATACGCACATTCCGCTCGGTAAAAATTCTCTCGCTCTTATTCAGGCATCATCGCTGGGACTGATAGATGTCAGTCGTTTAGGCTCGTGGAGGTAACTAACACACGCGGTTGTCAGAAGTTCTGGCTTCTGACCACCTATAACTACTGCCAAAGATGTACAAATGACAGCCATCAATTTAACGTGCATTCTGAAACACGGAGCTTGCTTACCTTATAAGCGATTAACCAAGTGGCGGCTGTTTATTAGCAACGAGCTTCTCCTATGTATCTATCCTATATACTATATATAATTATCACTGTCGTCCGTTGTACACGTGTAATCAATTACGCGTATCGCAATTACGTAATAATCTCTTCAGAGTTTAATTCATGTAGTATTTAAAATAAAAATCTAGAAATGTAATCTGCATGCTTTTTTCAAATGATGAATAATATGTATTTATTCTGCAAATAGGTTGAAATCAACACTTTTACACGTCAACACATTTTTTATAAAAAAGTCCTGATAGCATGATTATCTTATCGTATATAGATAGATAGAGCTGTGGTTCGCTTTCGAATCGGCTTAGTTGTACAAACAAACTAACATTCGGATTAATATGTGTAGGTGTTAAGGTTGATTTAAGTCCTTATGCTAACGATCAATGGAGTAATTTGCGAAGTTATTCTCATTTAAAAGCTTAATAAAGATTTTATAGGTCTTTACTAGGCATCCTAAGAGTACTGTTTTTATTCAGTGGTAATGAAATTTTTATGATTCAAATCGAAATTTATACCCACGTTAACTTACACTTAAATAAAATTAACATGAAAAACGTTTTAGTTCAATTAAGATTTGAGTGTTTTTAAATGTATTTTGAATGCATTTTATGGTTCATCATTATTCTTTATTGCATACATTCTTTAAAGATACAGTACACATGCCAGCACATAAAGCTACCCGAAACAGTCAACTTTGAACCATATGTTTCAGCAATAAAGTCGAAAAATCGAATAAAAAAATTAATACATTAGAGTAGCTTCATGTGCTGGCTAAAACTATGCAGATGTTTGGAGATTAGGATGTACAGAGGCGAGCTTAACTCAGAATTGTATTCTCTTAAAAACAAACCTTATTGTAAAAGAGAGGTTAGTTTATTTTGACGTTTTAACATTAAGGTATACCGCATCAAATGGAGTCAATAAAGACATAAACATAGTATTAAAATAACAATAAAACCATTTCTGTTAATAAAAGGTATTTTCTAATCCGAATTTGTGCTGCCTTTTTCAAACAATTTGTACTATTATTTTAATCGAAATATCGGAAGTGGTTCGAATGTTCGCAACAAAGGTGCCATTATCTGGCGCGAGTGTTGTCGACAAAGGCAATATGGATGTTTTATTACAAAGCTTTTACTTCCTCAATCGGGCTTTTATGGCTATTTCTTTTAGACTCCTTGTTGTTGTTACAGTGCTTCTATTTGTTCACCATCATCAGCCTTTTTATCGTCCCACCACCTGGCCACAGGCCTTCTCTCACACAGAGAAGGATTGAGCTTGCTTAATGCGAGTTGGTGATTTCAGACTTTATAGTCCGGGTTTGCTCGAAATGTTTTCGTTCACCTTTTTAATCAGTCATTGGTGTCCAAGATATATACATAGAAAGTACATACAACTTACAAAAGTTGCATTGGTAGTTCCCTGATCTGGAATCGAACCCGCACACTCATACCTGAGGGGCTGGTGCTTTAACCACTAGGCCATCACGACTATTTGCTCATATTCACTTTAAATTGGTCCTTTAAAATAACAACTGATTCACAAAGCGATTTCGACCTGGCCTAGATATCGAACCTCCGCGATCAATGGGGCTGTTATATGATTGGGCAAATAGGTATAAGATTTAGAGGTTTTAAACCATGTCCAAAAATAGACTGACACAAAACTTTTATATCATTTGTCAAAATATAATTTTTGATCTAAAAACGATCTGACTCGGAGAACTATCAGACTTAGTCAATTAATATTTATAAAACTGTACCTACATCCAAAGTTTTTGCAGCCATCCATCAAATAAATCCCAACAAAGTTAAATGACAGAAACAAAGGTCGAAGAAGTTTCTAGACTGGTTTTTCTGTTCAAACGAGGTTAGACTTAAGTTACAAATAACTTCGAGGTTCCTTGTTCAAACTAACGAAAATTGAAAAGATAGGCAAATTGCAAATACCAAATACTAAATGATACAATATATGATACAATCATGGTCTCACGAAAAAACACTCATTCTTCTACTTAGCCTTTTCCCAAGCTCTGAAGGGGTCGGCTTCCAGTCTTAACGGGAAGCAGCTGTGAGCTGAGTACCAGTGTTTTACGTGGGGCGACTGCCTATCTGACTTCCTCAACCCATTTACCTGGGCAACCCCATACCCCTTGGTAAGACTGGTTGTCAATCTTTCTGGTTTCTGACTTCATGTAACGACTGCCACTTATCTAAACGATTATCTATGTTTTGTCTCACGAAAAAACATAACACCCAGAGCCTTACAAGGAAAAAAAAAATAGACAGACGTTCGACGCGTGTTTAAAGAAAAAATTGTATACCAAATGATTTTAAGCACATGTCAAACGTCTGTCTAACTTTTTTGTAGTAAGGCCCTTCATATTTTCAAAATTTATGATCAACGGTATTATCTTACATTTTGGTATCTTTTCTCAAGGTGACAGCCAAGAGAAAAAACATCAAAAAAAACTCAAGAGTCAAAGCCTCTTTTGATGTCCGACACAATAAAATTATATCACGGATGAACAATGTGGACTCGGGTCTGAAATGACCTTTTGAGGAAAGTATCATGGAGATTTGAGTGGACCTGTCCAATCAGTGAAAAAAGTATCTGTGTTTGTTTAACCTCAAAATAATTTTGACTGCCTTGTTGGTCTAGCAGGCGCATAGCATGACTGCTGTGCACGGGGTCTAGGTTTCAATTCCAGATGAGGCAAGTATCAATGTAACTTTTCTATGTTTGGGTACTTTCTAAGTGTATTTTGGACACCAATGACTGATTAAAAGTGAAGGAAAATCGTCTCGAAAAAAACTTAGGAACAGTAGTTAGAAAATATTATGCTTTTTTGTGTAAAAACCGTGTACAAAGTAAAATTAACCCTAAATCTCTTAAATTAATATTTTATATATTAAAGTTTTGTATAAAGATTTATTTTATTTCATTAAAAGTTTTCAAGTGAACGCAAAGTTTTTCCAAGACATCTTTTATCATAAAACAGTTTTATGACAAGACAAAGAACGGTAACTACTTTGAAGAAATGAAAAAGTTATGCACTTTTCAAATTGTTCTAGTGGTTATAATCTTTGGAGAGTATAAAACAATAGCATTTGATGTAAATTTAAACATTTTAGGGTTCCGTGCTTGAAGAATAAAAGCGAGGCTCTACTACCGCTCCGCTGCCAGTCCGTTGGTTGTATATCATGAACCGTACGGTACTTAGACAGTTGAAATTTCTAAAGATACTGTTAGGTATTTCTGTAACCACTATTACAACAAATATTATTTAAACATAACAAATATTATTTCCATACTTTTTTTTTTTGCTGTGGTTTGCTCGATATAGAATATAGCACGGAACCCTTCGCGCGCGAGTGCGACTCGCTGATTGTTTGTTTTACGTATTTTGATCGTTAAAATGATTGTTTTTACGTGTTGTTTGTGAGGTGGATGGAATAAAATCACGCATTGAATGACGCTGAGTGCTATGAGAGCTACTCAATGAAATAATTTGGCATATTTTCCACCTTCGGGGCACATTATCGGCTTACAATCAAGGACGAATTGTTGATGGATTTTCTTTGAAAGGGTTTATTGTTATAATTTAAATTTAAATACACTTATTAGGTAATGTTAGCAAATATATAAATACATTAAAAAAAAGGTTTTTGAAAAATATGAACTGCTTGTTGAAGAATTGACTGATTTTACTGTCACCACAGCTATTAATGTTTTATTTTTCATTGTAATTATATTTTGGTATTTGAAGATACAGGTTTTAAAATACACTAGTATTTTTCTTCAAAATTATATCACGGATGGACAATGTGGGCTCGTGTCTGAAATGACCTTTTGAGCAAAGTGTCATGGAGATTTGAGTGGACCTAACCAATCAGTAAAAAAAAGTATCATTTACACATAAGAAAAATACTTATATATACATATATAAGAAAATTACACTAGTATTTTTCTTTAAATACAAATATGACCATAAAAATATTTTTTATGCACTACAAATTTTAATAGGCTTTCTGAGTTCCTTTCTCGTATTTAATTTGGAACGTGATATCCCTTTATGTAATGTAGATTGTTAGCCGCCCCTAATTTAGTTGGGAAAAGGCCAGGCAGACTATTAAACTACTGTGACTGTATTTGACAACAATTTCATTAATTCTTTTTCACATTCAAAACAATTCACAGACAAGGACGAATATTAAAAAAAAATCTGTTTCTATTTATGTACGTACGAGTAACCTTAAAAGGGTAAAAATAACCAAGGTCAAATAGAAATAGAAAAGTAAAGAAATATGAATTCATAGCCGTAAGAAGCACCTTTATTCTATTACGTTCACACAAAAAATAAAATCGTTTTGTTATTTTTATTTATTAAATAAAAAATGCCTTCTGAAAAAAATCCTTTGAAATGCAATTCAATTTTCTACCTGTGTTTAGGAAACGTATTTCAGTTTATGTAACTTTCTGAACGTTAGGTAAGTAACTGACTAACTCCAACATACTGAAACGTTACCTACCAACTTTCAGTCTTACTTCAAGTTCTTTTCTGACAGAGATAAAATGATGTTTGCGCAGCACTTAAAATTAAGTGACGTTTCAGTATTTGGCTGTTAATGATTCAGGGTCTCTCTCAGCGACGATATTATTATTAAATTATAAGCTACGGAAACTTCCTCAAAAATATTTTTTTATTTATTTCACGTAGAATAGAATAGAATAGGACTTTATTTGCTAAGAACGCAGGTACATACAAATAGGGTCGAAATTCCATAACATCAATCAAATAAAATAAGCCTCGCTACTACTGAAATATTTAACCCTTGTTACTGAACTACGAAGGAGCCCTCAAATTAGCCACAAAGTAATCGCGACTGCTCTGCCTGTGGTATTTTTATGGAGTAACATAATAGCGCGTCTGCTGCAACCCTGCTAATGCTAGCCCCGCGTCTCTAAAGCCGCCCTAAGGCGTTGAACACAAAAATAAACTGCGTAAATTTAATCACACACAAATGGAATAAATATAAAAGAATAACAAGTAAATAGAAGCCGACTAAATGCCATTGAACGCGAATACCACAACAATATCGCGATTCGTCTATAATGGCTTTAAGAAGTTTATTAATTTCTTCTGTATTTATGTATATTTGTTTATTTGCAATCGATATTTTAAAAGTAATATGTTTTATGATGAATTATTTTTATTCTAAAATTAAAAAAAAATAATCAAGTTAATTAAGCTGTACTTTTGGACACGGCAATCGTCAGGTATCACTCTATGGACCCCTGACAGCCGGTAGCTTGGACCATATTCCCGACGTCGGTGGGACATACTTTTATATTTTTTAATGTTTTTTTTTTTAATACAAAATATTTTAAAATGTAATAATACTTTATTATAAGTTAATAATTTATTAAAATCAAGTACATAAATAAATCCGTAAGCTGTACGCAGTCACGGGCAATGTCTAACATATAAATAAAGAAGTTAGGATTCATACCAAATAGTTATAATACCGAACTAGGGGATTATGAGAGTTTGAGAAACACTGTTCTCTTTGATCAACCAATAAATTAATCCTACTGTTAACTGGACCAATTATCACAATTCCCTTTGACCATTGATTGTAACGAAGTTCAGGAAGCTCGCGTTCAGTAAACATCTTTAATATTGTAGTATTTACTTTGTTAGGTTTGTGGCTAAGTAACAGCTGCACGGGTGGATCGCTAATGAGATTAGCAACGCTGACGCAGTAGTTCCGTGGATGGTTGACAATCGACGCGTTTCTTCCGAGTTTCGGAGGGCACATTTATTTTCTAGCCCCGGCTTTTTAGTAGTCAGTAGCCAGAAATTCTGACAGCCTGTTTTATAAAGGGTCGAACCACATGACAATGATGATAAGTAACTAGATGAAGGAGATCAGATAGGCAGTCGCTCCAAGTATCGCTTGGCAGACATTCCATCCATCGTTTCTTTGCATTTTCTTTGCTTGTCGTCTTCCTCTATATCCTTCTACATAAACTCAACATCATCCTCATAAAATGAGCCTCATTCTTCATCATAGACATTTTCCGGATGGTTTTTTGGAGTAATTTTCAAACTTCCTTTTATAATTATAATCATACTTTATCTATTCGCGTAACATACGGACATAATAAAGTTGTAGATCTGCATAAAATAATAAGCCTATCTCCTGCCGGGTCCCACTTCCATACTTTCGGTCACCTACATATCCACAGGTATTGCAATTTCCTTTTGCAAATAAGAAAAAAAAACAATTCAGCGAGGACTAAAGAGCTTGCAAAAGGTAGTTTTACTTGTATTTTTAACATGAACGTGGGACGAAATCCTTAGAATATAACAAAAGGGTACAAAATTAAATCAAAACAATCCAGGATAATAAAAAAGGTACCTTTTATTTTTGCTTTGCTTAGCGTTCATGACAAAGGATGATTTTTGCAATAAAAAGGTTTATTTCCTTAGCAACATAATCAACGGAAAATTTGAACGTCTGTCAGTTGCTTTTTGTTGATTAAAATGTTATCTAAATTTAAAAAAAAAATTTAGGCGATGTTTTTTAAACTGCCGTCATTTGCTATTATGCATATTCTGGGGTTGACTTCCTGTCTAACCGAATGCAGCTAAAACCCAGTATTTACATGGAACGACAGTCTATCTGACCTCCTCACCCATTAACCTAGATAAATGATATTTATCTTGCAAATATGTGGAAATCAACACTTTTACACGTCAAGACGAAATATTACATATGACAGTATGTATGAGCAATGTAGGCTTGGCAACTCAATACCCTTTGGTAAAACTGGTTCTCAGACTTTCTACCTTCTTACTACCCGTAAGGACTGCCAAAGATGTTCAAATCATTCGGGACTCACCAATTAAAAACCCACCAGCTCGCGCCAACCATTGCTTAACCTTATAATCGATTGAACCGTGCAAGTGTTACTTAGCCATGAGTATGTTAAACTGCAGTAAAATAGCATAATACGGTACGGCAATGAGTTCATAGAGTACGATATTCTAGTATGGATGTCTTCAATTCAAAATCGTTTCACGACACGTAGGTAATGAGACAATTTCCTACGCAATCTCAAACTTGATCATGATCCTCGTAACGTGGGCTGGTTCATAGAAATTGACAGGAGTCACGATTCGTACCACACAAGGTTTCAAATATTAAGGCCATATAAATTATAGCTATAAGAAAAAGACGAAGGGTCTACTCTGCATCGCTATATAATAGTCTAAAAGACCCCGTTAGCGAATTGGTGACCACACCGGACTGTCGAGCTGAGGGTCTCAGGTTCGTTTCCCAGCACGGTCGACATATAATGAGCATGCTTACTGGCTGTTGTCTGGGTGTTATAATATATTTATAAATACATATTATGTAGTTTATCAGTTGTGTTGTGCACCCATAAAACAAGCTAATCAATAGCTCACCATAAGGCTAACCGACCGTGTGTGAAAAAGGTGTCCCCATAAATAAAAAAGGCACGTGCCGAAAACTGGTACTTTATAAGCCCGCTTAAGCGTGATGGCATCAATCAACCCTGATTGATGCCAATTTAGTGTTAAGCGGCATGCCACTCGCTTAGGCTTACAACCCACACATTTTGAAACAACTTCCTTAAAAGAAAGAGGTTCTCAATTTTACATACATTATATATTTGTCTCTTGAACTCCTTTCAAAAATTTGACTCATATCAACAATTTTATATAAAAAAAAAATATTAAGAAGTAGTGGTGGCCTAGTGGTTAAAGAACCAGCCTCTCAAGTATGAGTGTGTGGGTTCGATTCTAGGGCAGGCAGGTACCAATGCAACTTTTCTAAGTATATCTTGGACACCAATGACTGCTTAAAGGTTAAGGCCTGAACTATAAGGTCTGAAATCAACAACTGAAAACAACAACAACAATCTCCCTCTGTGTGAAAGGAGGCCTGTGCCTAGCAGTGGGAAGATAAAAAGGCTGATGATGATGATGATCATTTTTTTATTTTTGCATAAAGTACATTAAAACTATAATTGATACATTTTCAAACACAAAACCTAGAGTAATTTGTTTGTTTGCTATATTTATCTTTTAATTACGTTTTGTAACGCAAATCCTTTAAAGCGAATAATTTCATTAATCAAACATTGTTGAAATGACTAGCGACCGTCCGGTATTCGAAATGTATTCTTGTAATTTTATTTTACATGGATTGTTAACTATGTCATATGCCTCGTTGGTCTAGTGGTCGCAAGGCTCGACTGCTGTGCACGGGGTCTCGGGTTCGATTCCCGGGTTAGGCCGAAATCGCTTTATGGGTTATGAGAAACTTTCAAAAAAGCAGCCCGGAGTCAGGAAGTTGGTGATTGATTCACCCGTGCATCGGAGAGCACGTAAATGTCGGTCCTGCGCCTGATCTCTCTCCGGTCGTGTCGGATTGCCGTCCCATCGGACTATGAGAGTGAGGGAATAGAGAGTGCACTTGTGTCTGCGCGAATGCTTGTGCACTAAAATATGTCCTGCGCAGCTGGCTGATCTCCATAAAAGAGAATGGCCGCCGTAGCCGACAATCGGCCTAGATGCCATCATGTCATATAAATTGTAATTAATTTGTTATCCATTATGCCCGAGTATCTGATAAAATATACCTGTACCTATTTTTTAATGTTTTTTTTTATTCTGCAAACTGTAAATACCTTATTGTAATCTATAAGTAAGTATCATCATCATCTCCCGAGCCTTTTCAAAAGTATGTTGAGGTCGGCTTCCAGACTAACCGGATTCAACTGAGTACCAGTGTTTTGCAAGGAGCGACTGCCTATCTGACCTCCTCAACCCAGTTACCCGGGCAACCCAATACCCCTTGGTTAGACAGTAATCTTTAAGTAAGTATGCTTCTATAAAATTATAAAGTGAAATACTTCAAATGTGACTGTAGCAACCATTTCTAATTAATGTTTTGACCCGAATATTGATGATTTGATTTGATTGATGGCATCCAGGCCGATTGTCAGCTACGGCGGCCGTTCTCTTTTACGGAGATCAGCCAACTGCGCAGCATTCGCGCAGACACAGGTGCACTCTCATAATCCGAAGGGACGGCAATCCGACACGACCGGAGAGGGATCAGGCGCAGGACCGACATTTACGTGCTCTCCGATGCATGGGTGAATCAATCACCAACTTCCAGATTCCAGGCTGCTTTATGAAAGTTTCTCAAAACCCACAAACAAATATTATCTCTTTGATTGTTTTGATGCTATTACCCGCCAGCTTGCCTTTTGAATATGATCATTATTTTATGTAACAAAACATCGAGGTCTTAATCCAATCCATACTTGACATTGACTAGACAAAAATACCCCATAAGTGACCAATCCTTAATTTGCATCGAAATTATCTATGTACCTACCTTTATTATGTACTTTGAGGTTGTGGAAGGCGTGGCTTGCTCAAACTTAGTTTCCATTAGCAATTACTCATGCCATCTCTTCCATAACGAGTTTTCTGAACAAACAGAACAGAAATCTACGTGGGTGTGACGTAACTATGGACATTTACCCTTTCCTTGTCTTAACTGATATCAATTCCGAGTAACGTATGGTTATTAGTCGGTCCTATTACGTGTCGTTAATCATTAAAAGTTTGAATTGCTTTGAAGTTGTGATTATTATAAGTTCGTGGATTTTGAATAAGATTTTACAAGATAATGATACAGCAAGTTGGACCAGCAGGCTTAGCATGGCAACCGTAGAAACAAGTTTTGTCTACCGGAGAATGGATATAATGATAGAAAAGTAACAGATTGACGTAAGTGCCTTTCCCTTTCTGTGTTCGTGCGTTATATTGTAAAGTACGCTACAGATAGTGCGTCATCTGCGAAACATCTAAAATATTTTACGTGCTCTTGAATTTGACTGCAATTTAGAAATGATTCCGTTATTATACTTTACCTTGCTTATCTAGCTACACCGGGATGAAAAGAAACAGACAAATCTTCAACAAAATAGTATCACTGAAGATAATATATTATATACTTACCGTGTTTATAACGTGTAGTGGAGTCCAACACACGAAGAACTCCAGAATAATGACAAACAGCATACGTATTACCTGAAAAAAAATAAAAATATGTTATTCCTGAGTTATTTGTTCTCAGACCGACTTCTAGCGCATCCACTTTTATTTTCTTCTAAAGTAATCTTATAAATTATTTATTTTGGTATCCCATTTCATTTAAAACAGATGACAAGCGCAGCGCACTCCGTACAATCCCTACCAATAATAAAGATTAAAGGTTTCTAGAAAGTCCCCACCAAAAACTTTTCATGATAGCGTAGTAGTTGGTGTGGCTGTCTACCACGCCAGAGGTCGCGGGTTCAGTTCCCGCTTAAATCAAAAAAATGTGTTAATGGACATGTTTTTTTTAGTCTCGGTGGTCCTATGTATTTATAAAAGAAAAAGTTCATAAGTACGTTTATCAGTTGTCTAGTACCCATAATACAAGCTCTGCTTAGTTTAGGACTAGAAGATGTTGTGTGAATGTGTGAGAAATATGAGGGGACGCAAATAATATACCAATTAATCTTTCACTAAAACCTCCGACTGAGTGGCTTTAATATTAACCAATGGGGTTCAATATAATCAAAGGTTCCATACCGTTCTGCTAAAGTTTATCGAAGTGTAGTCTAAAGGCTGACAGCGTAATAGCTTCTATGTGAATCGAATCGAATAATAACGCTTAAATCGGTTTTCAGATGTTAAGGTATGAATCGATTGGCCGATGGCTAAATATAATCATGCTTGCTGATCGGTGTTGATTCATCATTACATAGAGTACCAAGGTCTGAAGGTGAAATAATTCTCAATATTCCCATAAATATAAATAAAGAAGAAAGAAAGAAAAACGTTTTATTCACACATAAAATCGACGCAACAAACAAATAAAAAATACAAACAAAATGGACAAATAAAATCACTTTAGTTGCGTCACATAATATGTGGGAAAGGATTAAATTAAAAAAAAAGATTATATTAAAATAAAGGATTTTTGTTCTATATTCTGTAATATTGTTAGAAATACATACGATGAAAAATAGTATACACTTTGAGAAGCTTTTGATTTTTGAGTGGAAGTCATCAAATGATCTCCCGCTGGGATTGCAGCTGGAGAAAGTGCGGGATTTATCGCAACAGTTATCGTGGACCTGACACAAAGGGAACTCCAGAAGGAACACATTGTGTTTCAGTCAGCAAGAATAACACTCCCTCCAGCTGCACACTCAAGGGTCATTTAATAATTTCCCGCGAGAAAAAAAAGATGGCAGATCTTTCTTTTTTCGTGGGAAATTATCAAATTTGTTCAGGTAGGTAACCCTCAATTCGCAAACTATCTTTCAACTTCAACTAGCGGGCCATACCAATTTCTTTAAGCAAATAATTTGTTAGCTCCCTCACGTAACAGTGAAATCAAATTATGCAGGCTGAGTGACATTTACAGAAAGGTCGAAAACAAAAGAATCACGTTGAATGTAATCAAAGAGGACAAGAATACATGACCAATAAAGAGCGTACACTTGAGTGCATAAAGGTTGGGTCAGTTGTAAAAGGATGAAACTAATGGTACTAGTAGTGGTGTCCCGTGCATCGGAGAGTATGTAAATGTCAGTCCTGCGTCTTATCAGGCGCAATAAAAAAAAAGGAGAGATATCTCTCTCCGATCGGTTCGGATTGCCCACCCATCGGGCTAAGAGAGTGAGGGAAGGGAGAGTGTGTCTGGGAAAATGCTTGTGCACTATAATAAATGATTATGGCGCTTGCAACATAGTCGAAATATATGGAACTCAATAAAAAGGTAGATGGTAGCAATCTCGTAACTAATAATTCATCAAATCGGTGCTGGTTTAAACGTTGCCTGTCGCTGGTTATGTAACAAAGAGCTACAAGTTTCTGGACATGGCCGAAAAAGCTTTGTGAATCAAAATAACAGACTCAAAAGTATTTTTTTATAAACTGAGCACTTTAAATTAATAAGAAAGAGATATTAAGAAAAAATCATACAGTTCAAAATTAAAACCACTTTTTTAAGGTAGTTAATCCTCCTAAATGTAATAAATACTATTCCAAAAAAATTCATCGAAATCAGTCCAGCTGAATGCCCGAAAATTGCGGATAAACGTATAATAAATAACTACCTAGGCCTATTTTTTTAAATAGAGATAGAGGACCTATTTTTTTAAATTACTTGATACGTGGGTAATGTCATTACCTTGGGGGGTGAATTAAATACCGTTAAAGACGACCATAGTTGCCGCCAGCTACTTTCAAAACAATTTAATCCAATAAATTTCCCAGCCATAATAGGGACCAAAATCCGAAAAAACTTTGTTCGTTGTTTCTCAAATTTTAATGAGGTCATCAAGTCAAACTTTTCCATTCGGAAAGTTAAATATGAAAATAAGTATATTTTCAAAATGCTACGTGTTTGTTTATTCAGGCATAAATTTGGAAACGTTACATAAAAGTATTCATTAGGTTTAAAACAAATGTAAGGGATCTTAAACAATTTAATCAACTGGAGACGCCATCGCAATGCTTTCCTCTCCGGCAAAAGTACGAGAGCGCCTCTAAACTAAATACTGTGAAAAAAAATCTCGAGTCATCCTCTTATAAAATGTGGTCTCAAAAAATACCATTTTTAGACTAGGTTTTGACCACCATCTTGAACAAAGTTAATGGTCCAAACCTAGCACTAAGCCCGGTACTTTATAAAACCACGTTTTATAATAAGGGAGAAATGTCACTATCACAATTTCTTGTGTTGTGTTATCCCCACCCTCACGTCAATTGCTAATTGACTCATGGCAATTCCAGTTGATTCAATTCTCTTAGGTAAGTAAACGTTCCGTACATTTCATTTGGAAGAGTGAATTCGGTGTGTAGGACGATGGTTATGGATACAATTTAAATCAACTTGCGGTTAAGATAAGGGTTGCCAAATTTAAGCTCAGGGGTAGATTTGTCATAGACATTGTCAGTAAGTATAGACGCCAGCTCATCAAGTTACCCGAAACTGACAAATTAAAAAATAAAGCTGAAAATCTGTTTAGGAAATTTTACAGATTGCAATAGCTTGATGTGCTGGCGTCTGTACAAACTGATTAATTTTCTAAGAAACCATTTACCAGTTCCCAAGTGAGTTCGAGTCAAGTCATTGTCCGTAGCAAGATAAAGGATAAAGGTTGCATTATGAGTATTATGACACTAACAAATAACGTGGCTTTCAACAGATAATCTTCAAAATCGGTTTATCATAACCATTTTTGGATATTACCCTTAGAAACATACAAAAAAGTCGTGGTGGCCTAGTGGTTAAAGAGCCAACCTCTCAAGTGTGAGGGCGTGGGTTCGATTCCAGGTCGGGCAAGTACCAATGCAACTTTTCTAAGTTTGTATGTACTTTCTAAGTATATCTTGGACACCAATAACTGTGTTTCAGATGGCACGTTAAACTGTAGGTCCCAGCTGTCATTGAACATCCTTGGCAGTCGTTACGGGTAGTGAGAAGCCAGTAAGTCTGACGCCAGTCTAACCAAGGGGTATTGGGTTGCCCAGGTAACTGGGTCGAGGAGGTCAGATAGGCAGTCGCTCCTTGTAAAAACACTGGTACTCATCCGAAACCGGTTAGACTGGAAGCCGACCCCAACATAGTTGGGAAAAGGCTCGGGAGATGATGGACCCTTAGAAACATACACACTTTTTATAACCATTTCATTATATGTACATAGTAATAAATTAATTTCGTAATAGATTCATTTCGCAATACTAAAAGTTTGTAGTCAGCAAATACAAAATTCGACATTTCATTTTAATAAATGTTATATGGGGTGAAAGGGCAAATATTAACCCTTAAGTGGTCGCGTGGATTATATAATACTAGAGTTGTTGTGCCTATTAATAGCTGAGTCTCCATGTTCTTTAAGCTCTTTAAAATCCACCCCCGCAGTTGCGCTTACGCATTGGCGACGCGAAATTGTCTTCATTCGTTATTCAAAATGAATATCTTTGGATCTAATTTTTATAATAAGTTGCAGATAATTATTCATATAATATCATCTGCCTAACGTTTTTCCCAAGCTATGTTTGGGTCGGCTTCCAGTCTTAACCGGATACATCTGAGTACTAGTGATTTTACGTGGAGCGACAGCCTGTCTGACCTGTTCAACCCAGTTACCTGGGCAACCCAATACCCCTTGGTAAGAATGGTTGTCAGACTTTCTGGCTTCTGACCACCCGTAACGACTAACAAAAATGAAAGAATGGCAGCCGTGACCCACCAATTTAGCGTGCCTTCCGAAGCACGGAGAAACTCGTCATGACAAGGTCACCTATCCACGGATCGACCGAGCCAAGCGTTGCTTAACCTTATGATCAATCGATCCGTGCGACTGTTCCGTAGCCACGAGCTTCTCTATTGAATTTATTATGACTATTTATTCTAATACTAGCTTCTGCCCGCAACTTCGTATGCGGATCCTATCGTTTTCTGCGCAATTTCCTTTTTTTTTTCTTTCATAAGAACCTTTTCCTGATAATAACGAATAGAACAAAAAAAGAATTAGCGAAATCGGTATAGCCGTTCAGGCGTGATGCCGTGACCAAGGGAAATAGGGATTCATTTTTATATACATATATACTAGCTTTTGCCCGCGCGGCTTCGCTCCCGTTCTTCCCTACTCTACCCTATTCTACCCTACTCTACCCTATTCTACCCTACTGTACCCTACTCTACCCTACTCTACGTTTTAAACCTTCCCTAGACCTCCACGAATAATTCAAGACCAAGATAAGATAAATCCGTTCAGCCGTTCTCGAGTTTTAGGGAGACTAACGAACAGCAATTCATTTTTATATATATAGATTGATAAAGACATTCGATTAAAGTTAAAAAAAAAATTAACGCGAATTTGTCACTGTAGGCGTTTTTGTTTCCAACAAAAGCATTCGAGACACTAATAAAAGCAACAGCTTATTACCATTAAAGGCATCGAGCTCACCGACATTGAATCTCCATTTAAATGCAAAGTTGATAAAGCAATCACATACCCATTCATCTCAGAATACCATATACAGATTATTATGTATGTGGGAATCGACGGCAATATAATACGCCCCTTGAAAATACTGTAAACATGGCGAGTATTTATCGTATTTAATTTTATCTTATTGGAAATCAAAAGATATTTCTGTGATGCTAAACGTAAATAGAAAAATAAGGGTCATATTTTAGCACATTTTATTTATATAACTATTATCATTAAACTAGTAGATTTATTTGGTAATGTATCTTAAAATAATGTCAATCATTTATCGATTTGATGGAAAAATAGTTTTCAAAACAAGTACCTATACAAGCTTGATGTAAAAAAAATGTGACGTCGTAGTTTACATTTTCATATAAATAGCATAGAAAGAAAGTAACCGCTTTGACAGTATCATGAAAGTATTGAATTTCACTAATTACTTATTTTATTATCAGCTACCGTATTGGTCGAATCTAGAAGAACTGACATGAACTAGAAATGACAAAAGATGAACGCAACGAATTGGGATGACGTCATCGAATTCGACGCAGCTGACCTCAGCTGTTCATATAAAGGAAATAGAAACAATTTTCTTCGGCGCCGTCGGCTAGTCGCAGCAACATGGCGGAACGTCATTTTAGCACGTTCACATCCGTAATGAACGGGAAATTCGGATGTCAAATGTCTCATATTGGGTTGACGTTTTGTTGTTCGAATAGTATGCTCGTACGCCCGCGTGAGTTGCAGTTAATTTGTTAAATACGTTTGTTTCTTGTTTAAGGGCGCATATTCCAAAAGCTGACAACGTCGCAAATAGCTGTCAAATATTTACATGTTTTAATTAATTTCTTAATATTATTTTATGAAAACATACAATAATGCTCTGTAGTACACTAAGAAAGTTAATAGAGAATGCAATTACCTATATATATCATAACACCGAATATATAGTTTTATATGTAAAAAACGGATTTGAAAACTTTCCAAATGCCTTTTTTACACCTAAAACGTTTAAAACATCAAATTTAGTGTTTTAATATAGCCATATTTCTTACTTTCATATAGTACATTTGCCAAAATAATTAAAACGTGTAAATATTTGACAGCTATTTGCGACGTTGCCAACTTTCGGTACGCGCTCTTTAATCAGAACTAGTTACTTGATTATGTTTTGTTTCAACGAGAAAAAGGAATCTAGTAAAATAACGCTAAAATATCTTCATTATTTGGAAAACGTGCGGCTAAGTAACAGTTGCTAAAGTCGACCGATGATAAGGTTTAGCAACTCTTGATTGGTCCTCGGATGGGTGGCTCCATTTTGTCATGAGTTCCTCTGTGTTTCGAAAGACACGTTAATTTGGTGGGCTCGGCTGGTATTTGTACATCTTTGATGGTCCTTACGGGTAGTTAAAAGCCAGAATTGGAAAACCAGTCTTACAAAGGGAACCGGGTTGAGAAGGTCA
Organism: Heliothis peltigera; assembly: GCA_958496145.1. Classification (NCBI taxonomy): domain Eukaryota; kingdom Metazoa; phylum Arthropoda; class Insecta; order Lepidoptera; family Noctuidae; genus Heliothis; species Heliothis peltigera. The sequence continues at coordinate 11,022,266 of OY292327.1, read as the reverse complement.
GATAGGTAGTCGCTCCATGTAAAATACTAGTACTCAACTGCATTCAATAAGACTGGAAACCAACCCCAACATTAGGAAAAGGCTAGGCAGATGACTTAATTTGGAATTCCATGTTAGTAAAGCAACCAGGCTATAGTCTGATTCTCCTTCACAAAAGGAACATCCTTATACAATCATTCACTAGCTAATTTCATCATCATCTCCCGAGCCTTTTCCCAACTATGTTGGGGTCGGCTTCCAATCTAACCGGATTCAGCTGAGTACCAGTGTTTTACAAGGAGCGACTGCCTATCTGACCTTCTCAATCCAGTTACCCGGGCAACCCAATACCCCTTGGTTATACTGGCGTCAGACTTACTGGCTTCTGACTACCTGTAACGACTGCCAAGAATGTTCAATGACAGCCGGGACCTACAGTTTAACGTGCCATCCGAAATATCCATCCATTCACTAGCTAATTTATCCGCTTAAATTATACGTTCCTCCTGTTATAATAGCAACGGATGGATTAACATTGAATATAAAACGCGTTATAATAATATCCTCTTTTATTAGCTCCTGTCCTCGATAAACAACTTATATTCGCAGTCGTAAAACATGGGTATGTACTATCCTTCTAATCATTAGCTTATCTGTAGGTACCTGAATTTTCATCCTGAGTAAGAAAATACAAAAACAACACACTCGGGAGCGATCTACATACATAACATTTTCATAAACACATTTCTAATACTGTGGTTATTTTGTACCCCATTATTTGACAAACATTTTTTTGCTGTTATCGCAATATTATTCTTTGTCTTTCGATGTAGCATGTGGCAATGTTTTTACTAAGCATTGGATGCCACAATTTTTCCTTATACAGCAGATGAGTTCGCCAAAGTACCTATATCTTATCGAAAAGTCGTGGTGGCCTAGTGGTTAAAGCACCAGCCTTTCGAGTATGAGGGTCAGGCAAGTACCAATGTAGCTTTTCTAAGTTATACGTACTTTCTAAGTTTATCTTGGACACCAATGACTGATTAAAGGTGAAGGAAAACATCTAGAGGAAACCTGGACTATAAAATCTGAAATCACCAACCCGCATTGAGCAAGCGTGGTGACTAACGCTCAATCCTTCTCTGTGGGAGAGGAGGCCTGTGCCCAGCAGTGGGACGATAAAAAAGGCTGTGATGATGACGATGATTTCTAGTATTAGAATACTGTTGTTATTTTGTACCCCATTATTTGATAAACATTGTTTTGCTGAGTACGCAATATTATTCTTGTCTTCCGACGTAGCATATGGTAATGTTTATACTAAGCTTCCGATGCCACAATTTTCCTTTTCCACAGTAGATTACTTCGCCGAAGTATGTATATCTTATCGCCTCGGAAACATTCTGTGGGCGTAAAACAAAGGATGATCCAATCTTATAACTTTTGTTCAATTAGAGTACAAATTAAATTGGTGTTTTTTCCTAGAGTTCATAAGCCTGGACAGAAATATTCTTTTGATATATTTGCACATGAATTTAGTCCTGAAAATGTACGATTAAACCAAAATTGTTTGTATTGGAATTTCTTAGATATTGAGTTTAACTATTTCTAAAAACCCTCCCACATATAATGTAACTATTTTTGAATTAAATGTCTCCTTACAGAAATAGATTCTGACCTTTTATTATTGAGGGCCTACTTAATGAAATTTAATTTACTTGTTTACAGTAAATTATCAATGAACCTATTTTAACAGACAGAGTTACGTTCTCATTTTTTCATATTAGTATCACACCACACATTCCTCTTAACACTCTCATATCTGCTTCAAACATTCTTTCATCGATCTTTTTTGGTCACCTAGCTCTATTTTACACAGGAGAGTGGATAATTTTAATAAAGTAGGTAATTAAGGGCCAGTTTCACAGGGTACGGATAGCCACTATCTACCAGATAAATTCAAAAATGGACCAGAATTTTTATGAAATTATCTGCGAGATAAACTATCTGGAACTTATTAGCGACCGGTGAAACTGGCCGTAAATATTTATTCCATGACTTATTTATATATATACTTGTGCAAACTATTTAAATTAATGAAAAATACTTACTTTTCTCTTCGCTTCTATGCTCTTGTCAATATGCGTGGATCTGACTACGTGTCGAAACTCCAAGTCCACCGTGTGCATGCAGTAAGACTGGGTGCTGTTATTGTCCACATCCAGCCTTTGTTCTGAATCCTCCTGTTGAAGAAAAACAATTGCTAGTTTTAGTAAATAATCGACTGTTATTTTGAATCACATAGCATTAAATTTTAACATTTTTTTTTAATGGCATTTCGCAGTTCAGCCTAGAGAGGCCGTTCACTGCTTAACCGGTCAATCCCTGTGGATGCCTAGAATTTAGCAGCCAGGGGCAAAAATGCTTACATACTTAAGTCTCCTGTGGGGTACGAACCTCAGCTTAGGGCGTCGCTGACACTACAGCAAGGGACAGGCTGGATCATATTAAGAGGCTATTTTATAGCTAAAGCTCAGCTCGCGAGCTGGCTTGATCAAGGGATGGGGGGGTTGACGTTATTCGATCGCGGCGGGCCTCGACGGCGAGGGCGCTACAAACGTAGTCTGTATTGTCTATGAATTGTACTGGTTTCCCTGCGACTCTCCTGGAGGATGGTTATAGGGTCATCGGGGATGTATTAACATTTGTGAGTGTGTATGATTTTATATTTGTTACTTCGATGAATAAATCGTTCCTTTATTATTTAGTATTGTTTTTTCTGTAGTCATGTAATAAACCTTGTGGGTTCGATTCCAGGTCAGGCAAATATCAATGCAACTTTTCTAAGTTTGTATGTACTTTCTAATTATATCTTGGACACCAATGACTGCGTTTCGGATGGCACGTTAAACTGTACATCCAACAAACAACAACATCCTTGGTAGTCATTACGGGTAGTCAAAAGCCAGTAAGTCTGACGCCAGTCTAATCAAGGGGTATTGGGTTGCCCGGGTCATAGGGCTGAGGGGGTCAGATAGCCAGTCGCTCCTTGTAAAACACTGGTACTAAGTCGAATCTGGTGAGATTCGAAGCCGACCCCAACATAGTTGAGAAAAGGCTCGGGAGATGATGATGTAATAAACCTTGTCTTATTGCGATAAACAAAGCTGATGGCTTCTTTTAATTATTGCCACAAAAATATAATAACGCGACTACAAATATAATAATGTTTACTGTTTTAATAGCCTTGTTATGTAGCCCTGTAGTAAAAATATTTACGATTTTCAACAATCTAGTCTTAAAGTTTACGATAGTCAATGAAGTAAACAATATGGCCGACCATTTGTAATTTTACGTGTCTTTCATTTTGATAACTTGAAAGTTTTTTGTCTGTATTTGTTTTATTTATCAAGCGACAATTATTATCTTTTTAAAGAAACCAGCACATCAAGCTACTCGATACTTAAAATTTTTCCCAATCTACTTTGAACCATTATGTTCTCCATTGTTATCTTTTAAAGAAACCAGCACATCAAGCTACCTTATAAGTTAGCTTTCATTTTTTCCCAATCAACTTTAAACCATAATATGTACCATACCATAGTAAATGCTTCCGCTATAAAGTACAAATCATCATCATCATCATCATCAGCCTATCGCAGTCCACTGCTGGACATAGGCCTCTCCAAGTGCACGCCACTGAGGTCGATTTTCGGCTTCTCGCATCCAGCTCCTGCCAGCCGTCTTGCGCAAATAAATTACAAATAAATTAATCTAATACGGAAATTTGACAGATTGTAATAACTTGATGTGCTGGAGCCTGTACAAATAATTTCATATTTCAATTTTGCTCCACGTTCAGGTCGAATTATTTCATGCGAAATTATCCTATTACTATTCCCCAATACGAATCTCATATATCATGCAAATTAATTAGCAATTATCATGTAAATTTCCCAGAGGTTTAGCTATGACAGGCTAACGGACTGATAATTACTACCGCACGTCTATGCTAATATGATAAACCTGACGTGTTAGTTTGTTTGCTTGACCGCGCTGATCTCTAGAACTACTAGACCGATTTGAAAATTATTTCAGTGTTAGAAAGCCCATTTATCGTGAAGGGTTTACGCTACTTTATCCGGTTGCACACAGGGAAGTTCCATGGGACGCGGATGGAACCGCTGGTGGAGTTAGTACCTCTCAACCTGAACCTTAGTTCTACGCTCATCATCATCACTATCATTATCAGCTTTTTTATCGTCCCACATCTGGGCACTGGCCTCCTCTCATACAGAGAAGGATTGAGCGTTAATCACCACGCTTGCTCAATGCGGGATAGTAATTTCAGACTTTATAGTCCAGGTTTCTTCGAGTTGTTCCTTCACAATACTGGAAGATTTTTCAAGTGAATTTATCATCATCGTCATCCTAAGCATTACGCGTTTAAACAATTTAAACAAGTCCGGGATAATCTCAAAAAGTACTGTATGGATTTGCTTTAAATTTGGCATGAATAAAATTAAGAGGTCGGATATCAACATATATGTAGGTTACATTTTATCACGCTATCAAGTATGGGGGTTAATGTTTAATCTAATGTTTAGCTAGTGTATAATAAATAAATACGTACCTTCTGTAGTTTTTTCGTGTACCACTTCTTGCAACATATTTCTGTTGAATTGCTTTTGATGATCGGCGTTGACCGTAGCAGATGACTGTTTTTACAACTGGTTACTGTTGACAAAGAAATTAAACATTATTTTTATTAAAAAAGTAATTAGTTAATCTAAATAAAATGATTAAAGTAGGCTCAGATGTATATAATAACATAAGTAGGTAATATTATTTCCATTATAAGCTTAAAAGTTTTTGTATAATGAAGTTGGCAATTATTTCTAACTCATCATCAGCCTTGACTTTTCTCAAGGTACATATATTGCAATTTGCTTCTTGTCTTAAGCGGCAGCAGCTGAGTACCAGTATTTTACTTACAGCGACTACCTATCTGACTTCCTCGACTCAGTTGTTGGTAACCAAATTCCCAGGCAAGTCAATTGGGTGTTCAACGCCCATATATTCTTGGTATTAATAACAGATAATTAAAAAACTACCATTATATTGAACACCGGTAACAAACTCGTATTTATATCCCATTCTTGGTAACCGCCAACGCATTTTTTTTAATTAATCATGCTTAAGCAAACAAATTAATTTTATTATGCCTTCCATTAAAGAACGCCTCTCTCTATCGAGTTCAGTTATTCAATTGTTTATTAGGGTACGTGCCCACTGAACCGTAGCGAATACAATATGGCATACCTAACTGTCGATACATAGGAGCGAAGCAGTAAATATCTTCTCGCATATATCAAAGATCGACACAATTTATATGTTTAGGATGCAGATGCCATAAGTCTGACCAAAATAAATCGGTATTTATGGGACATTTTATGGAAACCATTGTTTGTCTGAAAAGGCCATTAGTGAACAAGTAGCCAGAGGATCATTTAGAAAGCCAACTGAAATAGATTGTGCATTGCGAGTATGGTCAGAATTTATCAATCTAATAGTTGAGTACCTTTAAAATATTTACAGAAAAACGTTCTCAAAACTATGTTTATGTAAATTTATAATTTGTGTTCATCGCCAAAATTCTTTGAATTAAATAAAATGCTGTTATTAAAAATTAAACATTGGATCATCTTTGTTAGTCGGTATAGGTAGTCAAAAGACAGAGTCTGACTACTAGTCTTACTAAGAGTGTCGTGTTGCCAAGAAAACTTAGTTGAGGAGGTCGAATATGCAGTCGTTCCGTATAAAATACTGGTATTCAGAATCGAAAACGTCTTCAGATTTAGCAAAAGGCTAGATGATGATTCTCAAATCCCCAGTATAGGATTACGTATAAAGTGGGTAGCGTACTGAGGTTATACTAAGATTGGATTTGGGTATACGACAAGACATCGTTTAAGACGCTTAGATTGATCACATAGGTTGTAGAACATGCTATCCTTCTTTAGACTAACTGCTCCTTATAATCAACTGTTACTGGAGTGTTTCGCTGCACTTAGTTTTGTGAAAATGGCCGTCGAAGAAGTAAAGCTACACATCTTTTAGACACGTGAAATATTTATTGAAAATTCCACAAACATTTGCATTACAAATTTTGAACTGTAAACTGTGGCTAAAATTCTTCTGCATATGTCTACTTTATTTTTCTTCTTTCAAGTAAACATGTCTGTTGGCTGATTAAGAAGACATTTCAATTCTTCTCGACCAAGAAAGACGAGGATAGCAGAATATTTCATTTATTTTTTATAAATATCTCCATTATCGAATATCTCCGCAGAACAAACAATAAATAATACTAAAGTTAGTATTACCCTGGTCAAGTTATTTATCCTGTCATAATATCTTATATCACAATAAAATGTTCTAAGGTCAAGATGGTACACGTGCCGTATGAACTTGACACTTATTGTAGCTTGCATTATGCAGCGTAGGTAGTTATCGCCTAGTATAAGAATAACTTTAAACTAGAAATAGAGACTTTTCTTGAAGCTTGTATTAAAAATATTATCTTTCATTTTTAATCCACCTTTTATTCTTTAAAATATACCCAAACAATACATTCATGACCAGTCTTTTGACCGACCTACAGCTACACACAGACACAGGCTAGCACAGCGTCCCTCTCACACTTAGAAGGATAGAGCGTTAATCTCCAGGCTTGCTCAACGCTGGTTTGTGATTTCAAACTTTATGGTTCAGGTTTCCTCGAGATGTTTTCCTTTACCTTTCCATCAGTTATTGCTGTCCAAGATATACCTAGAGAGTACATATGTATGATTATGAAAATTTGCATTGGTACTTGCCTAACCTGGTATCAAACTCGCACACTCATACTTGAAAGGCTTGTGCTTTAACCACTAAGCCACCACTACTGTGCAAACATTTACATACGTAGTAGTGGAAAGCCACAAGAACGTTAAACATACATCATCATCATCATCCTCCTGCCCTTATCCCAAGTTTTATTTGGGATCGGCGCAGCATGTTTTTGTCTTCCACGCTCTTCTATCTGCCGTCATCTCACAAGTTCATTCTTTCTAGCCATATCAACTTTCACGCAATCCATCCATCTTTTGTTTGGTCGTCCCTTTCCTCTATACCATAACGTTAAATATACGTCATCTCAATTTCAGTCTTAATATCTGAAGCCTAATTCGTAATTTTGTATTCAGAAGATACATAAAGAAGTATAATGACAATTCTTTCACTGTTAAGAAAGAAATACGGCGCAAATTCCTTTAGACTCTCAACCAGCATTCTATTTACATAATCGTATAAAAAATCCATTCTACGCAGATATCGGTTTCTTAAAGAGGCGTGAGGCATTTATTGGACACGTATTGTATAGGAATAAAAAGTGAAGGTGTTTTACATTTAATTCTACACATTGCTTTAATACTGATCCTCAGCTGCCTTGCCTTTTCCCAAGTTCCCTTTGTTGGAGTCGGTTTCCAGTCTTGGATGTAGCTGAGTTCCAGTGTTTTATGTGGAGTGACTGCCTATCTGACGTCCTCTTTCCCTTGGTAGGACTGGTTGTCAGACTTTCTGTCTTCTGACTCCCCGTAACGACTGCTAAAGATGTACAAGTAACAGCCGGGACCCACCAATTTAACGTGCCTTCCGAAACACGGCAGAACTCATCATAACAATATGGTCACCCATCCACGTACCAACCACACCAAACGTCACTTAACCTTATCATCGATCGACCCCTGCGACTGTTACTTATCCACAAGCTTCTTTATTGCTTTGATACTGATCTATGGGTAAATTAAGATCTCCAATTCGCCCACAAGAGAAAAATATTTACTCGTTTTACAAACACTTCCTTTACTGTGAGTAAAAAATTACAGTTGTTACCTGACCTACTTAAAAAAAGGCAGGGAAGATTGTGAACTATGTTTGTTTATTGAACACTAGCTTCCGACAGCGGTTTTAAGGTCAGCTCACACCGAGATATGACGCGACACTACGATACTGGAAGAGGCCAGTGATTTCGTGCTGCTCGCGCCGTCGCGAGACGCATCGCTACGTTGCGAGACGCATAGAAAAATCGTCGCGTATACCAGCGACGCACCGCACGGCGGCTCGAAGCGTCACGAGACGCAGCCCTGCATGGTCTATAAAATAAAGCTGCATATATTTTTGTGTAGAAAATAAAGTTATATTTTGAATCTCTCGTTTAAACTGTGCACGCAGCGTCGCGTCGCATTGCGTCTCGGTATGAGCTGACCCTTACCCGTTTCTTGAAGGAATTACATCCCGCATTAATCTCGATAAAAAGTAGCTTATATAGTATTCTTATTCCGGACAATGCTGTTGACGTCTTGTGTCTTCGTGTTACAGAAGCGCGCATTCCATGGTATATACCAACTTGTTGCTAGGGTCTACTTTAGGAAGCGGATTAAGGATCAAAGAAGGATTAAGGATGTATACATTAATGCTTATATAATATACGTAAGGCAAACATACAAGATGTGACTCGTAATTTAATAAGGTAAATTAAATTTTCATAAATCAATTTAGATATTAATGTTATTTAATTTAAAACTAGGTGTTTAACTCGCGTCGTGAGTAGGCTATTTTGTGTATATAAAGTTGTATCTATCTTCATGACAAATTTTACCAAAATTGGATAAAACATGTTTACGTAAAAGCTTCATTCAGTATCAATTACTGCTTCAAAAACTCGTAAAAATATTTATAAATAATTTAACAGCAGTGGTAGAATTTAAAAAATGTTTATTTTTAGCACACCCTAATTTCAGCAATTTGGTTAAACCCAATTTAATAGGGCGAACGAGCCTGTTACCGTCAATCAAATACTAATTCAGATACGTGAAATACCTCACGATCAAACTTAATACCGCTTTCAAAAATCGATTCCAATTAAATCCTACTTTCCCTGAAAACTGGACAAAATTCAAAAAAGAAATACTATTTATTTATTACGTATTTGGAAACATACATATATGTTTTGTAAATACTATTTATTAAAAGTGCATATTACATACAACACTTCACTTCTTTTGTAAATAAATTACATCTTTCTTTATAATTATGAAAAAAAACATGACATGACTTTTCTGAATGACGTGCAATTTTCCTAACTAACACATTGAATTTCCCATTAAATTAACGTCGCGTTCAATGCCAATCTGAAAGGAATTAATATGCAAGTCATAATTAAGCTCCAAAAAATACACTTCAATTTTCATCATGTTTTGATTGCTTTGACCTTACTATGAAAGGCAACAATTTAAAGATTTTGGCTAATATATGTATGTATGTTTATTGATTATATTCTAGTACATATACTCGTACACATAGGTACGTATATAACTATAAATTATATATGTAAAGTTATCTAGACACAGTGTACCAAAAACTACTAACTAGTCTACTAGTCTAACAAAAACAAAATGCTTGCTGCATTGTACCCGTAAAACTTAAGCTATGTCACCGATTTCAATAATTGCTTTACAAATCCTACGATTGATTTTAAATCTTAAAATATAAAATATTTACACCAATAACTAACTTTCGATAGCGAAATAAAGTCCTCGGATAAAGCTTTCCTCGATAAAGGGAGCGTTTAAGCAAACAAACAAACGAACTGCTCAGCTTTGTATTATTAGTTACAATTTTCAATACAAATAAACTACTAAATCCTCGCAAGTTTTGGTAGCTTCCCTCTCCTTTGACACTTAAATCTGTGAGCGAAAATTAGGCATTATAATTTTATAGCTCGTTCATTTTAATGAGGCGCTGAGAGCTTTTGAAAGGGTGGTTGGAAGCACTAATTTGGAAATACCAAACTAGGAAAACGTAGCTTAAATTGAAAACCCTTGCAAAAGAAATTATTTTTTATTTACTCGTTTAATCCTCGTGATAAAGAAATAAGAATATCTTATTTAAATCAAATTATTATCTATATACATACATATATAAAAATGAATTGCTGTTCGTTAGACTCGCTAAAACTCGAGAACGGCTGAACGGATTTATCTTATCTTGGTCTTGAAATGTTTGTGGAGGTCTAGGGAAGGTTTAAAAGGTGAGAAGAGTAGGGTAGAGTAGTGTTAGTGTAGATTAGGGTAGAAGAACGGGAGCGAAGCCGCGCGGGCAAAAGCTACTTACATAATAAATATGATATTATAATTCTGGTTCATCATTAGCCTTTCTCCCACTGCTGGGCAGCGGTCTCCTCTTACACGGAACAGGACTGAGCGTTAATCACCACGCTTGCTCAATTGAGTTTTCCAGCAACTTTTATGAAAACTCGTTAGTTCTTGCCAGGCTTTTTAATATACAAAGTCAATCTTAATTAATAGGAATTGTTAATTTATGATTACAACGAATATAATAAAAAAAATTCCTAGTAATAAGTTTGAAAAAAAAAAGAACAGTAATGAATTTCCTTGGTTCGCAGTCTTCAGTAATGAACTTAAGAGCTTAGCTCTTATCGATACAGCAGTTTTCCTTTACATTTTCCTTCACGCAAGAACCTTGCGTAAAATTTTCAACTTTATTTTTTATGAAAAATTAAAAATTAAAGGTTTCCGAGGTAAATATTTACATATTATAGGAGATATACGATTCTCCTCAGTGATGCAAAAATGCTTTTAGAATAACCCTACAAATTCCTAGTGAATTACTGTTTTTTTTTTTAAGAAATACTACTTTAATATAATTAAGATTCATACTTAATCGATGATTTCATTAATGCCGATCGCACTTTTGAACTCAGGCACATAAGAAGAATCGATTTTAATTGACAAAACGAGGATTGTTATTTAAACTCCTTTTTGTTGGCATTTTCACTTTTTTTGTATCCATAATCACTTAGTTATTTTATTCACAAGAACGGATATCGACCCGATAATATAATGTAAAAATGTTTTTTTTTTTAGTTTGTGTTCGACCAAAATTGTAATTTTTAAATTCGTTTTAAGTATAACTATGTAATAAAGCTATAAAACTTGTCTGGTAGGGATAATATTTATGAAAAAAGAAACAAAGGCTGACGTTATTAAAAACAGACTGTTATTGATTAATGATCAAAATTGGCCTTCAATAATGCTTGTTTGATTAATACTTATGTTTCGTTATTTTTGACAGGTGCGATTTTTATATACAGTGTGCCTCCTCCATTGGAGATTTGAGTGATTCAAAGAAAAACAAAAGAAACTGTCTTTGATTCATTATTTATGAAAAATACAGAGAAAAGCTTTTTTATTCAATCGATAATATATACAAGGTGTAAGGGATAGCCCTCCGCATGATAGGGTGAGTTCAGTATACTATACTAAGAAGACTGGTTCATGAAATTGTGTTAGGACTATTATGGAAACTCAATAAAACTGTTTAAATTCGGAAAATACTTGAACATAAGAATTTTTGTCACAAACATGTCATCGTTAGGACAGCGAAAACTATTTTAAATATATAATAAAAAAGTGGCCTGCCAAGTAGGGTTCCGTACAAGCAAGCTTAGATCCAGGTACATAATTATATTTTCGCCTACAAAAAAAAATGTTTTGCGTAGTGTTTTAAAACTTAGTTTTGTTGAAAGTGTATAATATCGAGATCTGTAGTTTAAAAGATAGAGATGGGGGAAATACATAATAAGCACTTTCTCTACATTTGTATTAAGTTTGAGAAAAAATGCTACAAATTGCTCAAAAAAGTATTACGTCTTCTCTGTCGTATTTTTCTCTCGCATTACTTCTCTGTTGTCTTTATCCTCGCTTGCATTTTGCGACAGTACATTTACTTATTAAGATTTAATTGTTTGGTTTTTTTTCACCATTCAGCTACGGAACCCTAACAACGATTGCTAAAAACATGACAAGCTTAAAGGTCTATGAAATTGATTAATGGACAAAAACTTCAGTAAATCAACGCTTGTCTAATTCAGATGTATACTTTCTGCTCGTGACAGATACGATGTGGGTCAGACTTTTGTGGTAAAAAAAAAACAATGTTGCTGGCTAGAGAAAATAATTCGTGTTTCTTTAAAAAAACACATGTTTTTAGTTAGCAGCTTTTTTATTTTTTTGTCTGGCCGAAGGATATGTTTTTTATCTAATGTGGCAATATGCCATAAATATAAAGCTTTGATAAATATCTAGCATAGGGACTCCAGGACTCCGGGCTGCTTTATGAAAGTTTCAAAAAACCCATAGAGTGATTTCGGTCCCACCCGGGAATCGAACCCGAGACCCCGTGCACAGCAGTCATATGATGCGACTACTAGACCAACGAGGCAGTTCGGCTATTATTCGGCTAAATGTCATGGGCTCCATTTAAGTGATTTTATGTCCTATATACAAGAGAAAAAAATAAATTGATACATGTTTGTGTACCTATGTCTAAAAAATATGTAAAAGTTCAATCAGAATAATCCTATGCAAACAGAAAATTGCTATACGTTCGGATATGCGCCTAAAAACATAACCCATAACAAATTTTGTGAATATAAAACGGAATTTCCACGTTAGTTCCAAAACAAAGAGAGGGTTTATCATATTTTCGCATACGTTTCAGTTTTTCAGTAATTTGTTTGGCAAATAAAATAGTTGAAGTACATACATATATGTATAGCGGGACACCTTTTTCACACATGGTCGGATAGCCCCATGGTAAGCTACTGATTAGCTTGTGTTATGGGTGTAAACACAACTGATAAACTATGTACATATACTTTACACAATATACATACTTATTAATACATTTAACACTCAGATCACAGCCAACAATCATGCTCATCACACAAATGTCGACCATGCCGGGAATCGTACCCGGGACCCTTAGCTCGGCAGTCCGATGTGGTAACCATTGCGCCATCGGGGTCGTCATATATGTATATTGTATATTAAAGTTTTTATATAATGATTCTGTACATTTAGCATATATTATTTTTAAACACTCTTTTTCTTTACATTTTATTCAGATGGCACGATAAATACATCTTTATTTATATAGTGAAGGTGTTAGGAAAAATAGGTAGCGGTCTCCTGAACTAGGTCAGACTAAGTTTTAATGTATTTCTTACAAGATAATGTACATTTACGGCTGATTAATATTACACAACATGACTATAAATAATGCAATGTAATGTTAATTTAATTGTTGCATAATTTTTTATTAATTTTTTTTATTTCACTTGGATTTCTTCAAATTTTTCAGTTGAACCAAATAAATTAATATTATATTGTAGACTAGCTTTCGCTAGCGGTTTCACCCGCTAAAAAATTGCCTATAGCCTTCCTCGATAAATCGGACAAGCAGTTTCTGAGATTAGCGCGTTCAACCAAACAAACAAATAAAACCTTCTACTTTATAATATTAGTATAGATATACGAGTACCTCGAAACGGTTATTCCCAGAACAAAATATACTCTTAGGGTTGAACTACATCTGGCAGCACGGAATCGTCTTTTCCATCGCCTTTTCTCTTTCCGTTGCTTAGAACTGCCATTTGCTAGACCGAGACAGAAAGCATATTGCGATAGCACGCGGCGGAATCCTCGAGGCGAACGGCTGTCTCGGTCTAGCAAATGGCAGTTCTAAGCAACGGAAAGAGAAAAGGCGATAGAAAAGGCGATTCCGTGCTGCCAGATGTAGTTCAACCCTTATACGAAGTAAATTATCTGCGTTTAAGCATGTTATACGGTACTGATTTCCGGCTTTTCCACTTCAGTAGATACTTCCAAAGCAGGCTTGAAGGTGTTACATCAGTTACGCCTCGTTTATAAAAGGCTCTATGCAAAGACGCGAGATAAAACCCATTTCTATTAGCGCGTTAATTAATTACGGTAAAGCTCCAAGCAATCTGAGATTTTAAGGCGTCGCGAAATAAGATGAATGATAGCACTAGGTCACGACTTGTTAACCTGTAGTTATACGCAGTGATATTTTTTTTGCATTTAATTCTAAATACATAGGTAAATGACATTTACAATCGTTTTAAAATAATTTTAAAGAATAACTAAAACAACATTTCAAAGGGGTGTATTCTAAAAGAAATTATTATTCAATACCACAGTCATTTGCCTAGCCTTTTCCCTGAACTATGGCCGGTACACCGGTATACCGGTTCAAACGGAAAAGACACGTGAAACTATGCGATTATTGGTTTGTTGCTGAGCAGAATGCGTGCGTTGAAAATTCAAATTCCCACGGTCACTCTTATGTATATTCGTTATGTAAAAAAAATAGGTAATCAAAACGCATCTCTTCTCTCTGATAGTAAACAGGCATAAACGATTTTACTGACAATAGTAGGTACAGACACCAGCACATCAAGCTACTATAATCTGTGAAATTTCTTTAATAGATTTTTAACTTTATCGCTGAAACATACGGGTTAAAGTGGATTAGGAAAAATTGACAGTTTCGGGTAGCTTTATGTGCTGGCCAAATAATATCAACCATTTAAATATACTCAAAAATCTACTCACAATGTCTCTGCCATTTGAAGTTATGCTGGATCTCATGCCTCATCCCCCTCCACAGCTTGGTGACGATCAAGGAGTAAGCAAATGACATGATGAAGATAGGTAGCAGCAGGAGACCAGCATCCAAGCCTAGGTTAAAAGCTCGTTCTAACTCCAAGCTCGTCCACACTTCCCGGCATTTGAAGGCTGCGAAAGAAAACCTCACGTAAGTAAGAAAATCCTTGCTTCTTTATGTACTAATATAGACTAATATAGATGTTATAAACGCGAAAATGAAATTGTATGTCTTTTTTCTCGCGAAATCTGCTGTAACAAATGAATAGGTTTTAGTCTACGGATAAATGGTACTCATGTGACTGAGAAAGCCAACTTCGAAGTTCCGATGCAGCGGCTATAGCGTGAAAGTCTTGCAAACAAACGTACAAACTCACTTTTCCAATGTAATATTAATAAGGATGACTTATGACTACACACAATTGCACACACATACATAATAAAACGCATTTGTCGTCACGGCATACTGATAATGATGATGATGATGGCAACCATTCCGATTGTCAGCTACAGCGGCTGTTCTCTCTAAGGAGATCAGCCAGCTGCGCAGGACATATTATAGTGCACAACCATTCGGGCAGATATAGGCGCACTCTCTATTCCGTTACTCTCATAGTCCGATGGGGCGGTAATCCGACACGACCAGAGCGAGATCAGGCGCAGGAACGACATTTGCGTGCTTTCCGATGCAAGGGTGTATCAATCACCAACTTCTAGACTTGAAGACAAGACTGCTTTATGAAAGTTTCTCAAAACCCACAAAGCGATTTCGGCTCGACCCCGGAATCGAACTTGAGACCCCGTGCATAGCAGTCGCGTTATGCGACTACTATACCAACGAGGCAGTCTAGTAAGGCATACTAGTAACTGCGTCAATGGAAGTTTAGCATGATGAATAAAAAATAAATTAATCTTTAACTTCTTCTTGAAACCTTACACTCTATAAGGTTTAAATGGTAATCCGATCTGACTGCCTATACAAGCATTGAATTGAAATAATATTTATCCAGACGTTTTTCACCGGACCGAATTCCTGTTTTAGAACCGTCCATTCGCTCTACTAATAAAAATAGTACCGTAAGTTTGAAAAAATATTGGCTATACCGTCCATTATTAAATGGACTTTTTCCAATACCGTCAGGGCACTGGGTCAGGAGATACTGGAGAATGCTGTCGACTTTAATTGGATTGTCTTATCGACCTACTTGTAGGAATAGTTGATTGAAAAAGGTACAATTATGGGAAAATACCGGAGACTGGAGTTGACTTGAAATAAACAGCGATATTACTGTGTACAGCAGTCTTTTTCTTGTCGTTATTGGGGTTAACTTTCAGTATTGCAGTATGCATAGATAGCATGTTATGCCAAGGTTCACCTGAGCCATCCAACAAAGAGCTGTAATAGGCAGGTGATATAGGGAATTTGTTAAGTAGCTGGTACTTTATCATCATCCTCCTGCGCTTTTTTTTTGTCGTGGGAAATCATCAAATAACCCCTCCCGCTGAGGGTGCAGCTGGAGGGAGTGTCAGGCTCTTACTGACTAAAACCCACTATGTTCCTTCTGGAGGTCCCTGTGTAACAGGGCCACGGTATCTCTTACGAACAACCCGCAGATCATCCTCCTACCCTCATCACAAATTTTATTTTAGGTCGACGTAGCATGTTTTCTTCTTCCACACTCTTCTATCTGCCGTCATCTCACAAGTAACATTCTTTCTAGGCATATCAACTTTCACACAATGCTTCTATCGTTGCTTTGGTCGACCCCTTCCTCTTTATCCATCCACGTCCATGCTCAAAACCTAAATAACTAGATACTTATTATAATGCTAAAGAGTTTGTTTGTTTGAACTCTAGCCTCAAGAACTTCTGGTACGATTCGAAAAAAAAATCCTATTAAAATAAATACAAGCTGTTGTAGGTTCATCTGCTGACAGACGCCAGCACATCCAGTAACAACAATCTGTAAAATTTCTTAAGTAGATTTTCAACTTTATCACAGAAGCATAAGGTTCAAAGTTGATTCGTATAATTTAACAGTACATAAATACCCAATGCTTCTTAAAATATTCCAGTGTTTCAATTAGGTTCAAAAAGTGCTTAACTTTATCGAGTCTCATTTTACCCAAAAGTAAACGCCGAAACTTAAAAGTTAAGGAACTCTTTTTGACGTTCTCATGTGCAAAATGTGTTTGAGTAAAGAGAGCCGTTCTAAAGCCAAGAGCTTAATAGCATTGCGCTTGCCAAGTGGGTGAAAAAATGAGAATTTCAGCGCCAGGTACTGAATCATATCTACACCATTACAGCCGCCATTTTCATTACTGAACCCGGCAGAAATGTAGCGAACTGAAATACCTACTATGTGACCGGCGAGCGAGAGCCTAAATCGCAGGTCTGTGTTTTGAGTTTCATAATTTTTTTTGGACATTTTTGTTGGTAATTTTCATATTAAAAATAATGGATTATTTTTGTATATTCTAGCCTCTGCCAGTGGTTTCAACTGTGTCTACTTCTCGCAACTGGATAAGAAGCAGCCTATAATTACGTGAACCTTATATATACCTACACGTTATGACTGTTCAGTTTTGTTAGAATCCGTTGAGCCCTTTGGGTGCGAAGAGGTGACAAACAAACATACACAAACTTTTTTATAGATTAATGAGATAATGTGATAATGCTTTAGATAAAATATCTTTTTTAAAACCATCCCACCGTAAAGCATTGATATTTTCGTACCATAGCATAAACTTTATTTTACAGTTTCTAAGAAAAGTTATGTACCCAGTGTCAAAGTAGAATTGTAAAGTATTAAACAAACTTCAAACAAGTATCGATGCAGCCTCAAGCTGAAGCGACTTCTATTGCACATGCAGTTTCCTCGACATTTTATATGCATTTCTGACGCAATAAAATTCTAAAAAGCAAGATGATCACCCATCCACGGACCGACCGCGCCAAGCGTTGCTTAACCTCATGATCTATCGACCCGGCTGTTCCTTATCCACGAGCTCTCCCATATTTCATCCACAAAGAACATAAAAAACCCACCCATAAATCTCTTTTGTATACAAGTTTACTCTTGCACATTACTGGCCGGAGATTGCAAGCATATTGCAGTACAGCAAAGAGTTTAAGAAAATATCGCCCTCCGTTGTACCGCGCACTATAACCTACATTGTATGCATCGGAGAACGGTGAAATTTTATACGACAATTTAACATGCAGAACTCGGCAACTGAAAATTTTTGGTTGAATTTTTTCAAAGTGTTGCGAAAATTGCAGACTTTGTTGAATTTTATTTTTGGCAGGAGTGGTACCTATTTTGTTTTAGAGTGTTATTGAGGCATTTTACTGACTAGCTATCAGATATTGCCAGACGTCTGGCGAATTTAAAAACTGATATTTTTTTTCGCTTCATTGGTTTTTCGTTTATTTTTAATTTGATAACTTGTGTGATAGACAACAAATTTTCTTATTTTTTCTTTAAATTACTAGTATTGTGTGTGTTTGGAAACTGAATTAAATGAAAAACATTATCTAGATACACCATTCCCAAACCTAACAAGTAAACAACAAAAAAGAAATTATATATATTTTTCTGTTCTATAAAATACTGTCCGAAAGATACCAAGATTAATAGATTAAAATGCTTCTATTTATCGTATTCAAGTTATAAAAGTTATTAATATTAATAGTGTCTTTATAGGTATCTACACTTATTACGACAAGTAAGAAAATTATGATAAATACTGAGTTTAATCTACCATCTGTCTAGCCTTTTCCCAAGCTATGTTAGGTTCGGCTTCCAGTCTTCACCCGATGCAGCTGAGTACCAGTGTTTTACGTGGAGCGACTGCCTGTCTAACCTCCTCAATCCAGTTACCTGGGCAACCCGATACCCCTTGGAGACTGGTTATCAGACTTACTGCCTTGTGACTACCCGTAACGACTGCCAAAGATGTACAAATGACAACCGGGACCAAACAATATAACGTGCCTTCGAAAACACGGAGAAATACTGAGCTTAACCCGTAAACCATAATACAGAGTGGAGGTCAGGTGCGCGTTTATTCCAATATTAGTTCAAACTCTCGCTCTAGCTTCGGAAAATAGTTCAAGTCATTAGTCTGGAATGGCACAAACTACGTCGATCTTAGTGGAGATATTACCGATACCTCCTGTCTGTTTGTAGGTACATAGATGAAGATAATTCGAAATTGGAAGACGCACGCTCACGTACGTGTTGTAGCAATTTACTTAGCTAAGTGACTTTAACGAGAAAACCCACATAGGGTTTTATTACTTACTGGCTTATCAGATTATTCTAAAGTACAATAATTCTGGTAAAATATGTTTTTTGCGTTTTTTTTTAAACTTATATATGTTATTTAGGCACAGTTTCACCGGTTACGGATAAAGTCTCTGATAGCCTATCAGGAACTTATTTGCCATAGCGATATCTGGTAGATAAAGTGTTGGTTAGGTAATGGTGAAACAGAAAAAAGTTATAACCAGCTTTTATCTGGCAGGTACAGGGCAGTAACCGGTGAAACTGGAACCTTAAGTCTAATAAGCAGTATAGTAAAATGCCTACTGAAAACTTGACAAAATACACCATATTATGTTGGTTTAAACTTTCATGGTCACTAACATTTAAATTATTTGTTACAAGATTGCTACCATGTACCTTTTTATTGAGTTCCCGATATTTCGGCACTGTTGCAAGCACCATGAACACGGAGTAACTCGTAAAATAATACCAAATAACTAAAAAATACACCATTGCCTTTTTTAACTTAAAATTCTTGCCACTATCCAGAATGCTGGAGATTTGAATAATTCTATCATACAATCTATATCATACAATATACTCGTATCATATCACCCAATATTTTTGATTCTTTTGACGTTTTATGTCAGCTAAGAAAACCCTTCAGCCTCGTAAATCAGCTCCTCAGAAAAGCTTGGTAATTTTTTGTTATAAAAAGGTAGCTATATGTAGATAGACGTATAAACTATCCTTAGGCAAATCATTATAACGTGAAAATGTATGAACCAATGACCACGTTATTTTTTTTTTTAAGGATATTCTTGAAAATGAGCTCGTGGATAAAAGCTAGTAACCGCCACACGGGTTGCTCGATCCTAAGGTTAAGCAACGCTTGGCGCGGTTAATCCATCGCGGTTGACCATCTTGCTTTGAAGAGCTGTTCATCTTTGTTTCAGAAGACACGTTAAATTGATGGGTCCTAGATGTCATTGGTACATTATTGGCAGTCATTACCAAAATAATCAGTCTTACCAAGGGATTTTCTAAATAACTAGGTTCAGAAAGTCAGATAGGTAGTCATTCCTTGTAAAAGATTGATGCTCTGGCAATCCGGTGCATCTGGTTAGACTGGAAGCCGACCTTGATTGTACAATATAATTGCTCGGTTGGATTTGAATAACTTTTAATATTATTGAGCAATAATATTTTGGATCTAGGAGTCGTCTTAAAAGGAAGTATAAAAGAAATTCCTTCTTAGAGTCTAATAAAATACTTCGTTCAGTTTTCACCGGATTTCTAATACCAACAGAAAAGACATATGACCATGGTATTTTCATATTAGACCTTCGTCGTTTGTGTGATGAGCATGCTTGTTGACTGTGGTCTGGGTGTCATAATACGTATTTAGAAATATGTATGTGTATATGTATATAGTTTATCATTTTTCTTGGCACCCATAACACAAGCTAATCAATAGCTTACCAATGGCTAACCGACCGTGGGTAAAACAAAAAAAAACTAAAAAAACAATGTAGACGTGACTAATAATTATTTTATCTTCAAGTTTAGTTTTTAAGCATCGCCCTTACCTACACTTTACGAACCCAACCCTTATGTCTTCATCTCTTCCACTTGTCAACACTTTATAATTCTTATATGATCTTCGGTGCACAATGCACCAATTGTGCACACGTAGTAAAATCCTATTCCTCCCCAAACTACCTATCTCATCACTCACCCTTCCATAATACCTTCCCAACCCAAAACCATTCAGGAGAGGGGTGCAGACTTATCATGTGTTACCCACTCTCCTCCAAGTACAAAAAAAAGACTAATAATAATTAACATAGGTCAATAGCAGAACTATAAACTAGTTTTAGGAATCAATTAAAGCAATTGAATATCTGCGGCAAACCTCTACCTTTGGCATAGTTAATTGGAAAACACGAATGTGAACCATTAATTAAATCTACATCACGCGAAGAGTCATCTGGTATCCATTGATTTTCGCGTAGCCTTCCGTATTAGACTCGAACAATATCTCAACAGTTTTGTAGTATCAGGGAATGAATCTGCTGGCCTGTTTGTTTTAAAAAGGTTAAAAAATCTTAATCTTTATTTGCTCGTAAAGGAATTTTTAGAAATCTCAATTGACACTAATTTTATTGTACAGCTTGAAGGCTTTTTTCAGGCGTTGGAAAATTGAGGGCTAAATACTAATGATTATGCAATAAATATGCATTTCCTTTTCTGGGACTCAATAATATTTTGGAAATTAATAATAACTTTCACTTATTTTAAGTGGTTTTACGATAAATATATAAAGATTATGTAACATCTGTATCTATTCAATTAGAGAGTATATAATACCTACTATAAAGTTAGAGAAAGATACGATAGAGATGTTGGATTTATCTCAGGATTCAGGGCCGATTAAAAAAAACCTTTCAATGTTATTGCATAGCCTATTTTCAGAGAAAGACTGTTGACTACACTGTTGTTTGTAAATTACCTCCCATAAGGCGCAACGCAAGCAAATCCAAGGACTGTAACTTGTTAAAGATAGCTGATTATGATAGCTGATACATTAACTCCCAAAATACATGTACGTTGGATTTGACTTGCGTCTTATTTGTATTGTCCTATTGTTTGAGATCGGGAACAAAGGATACAAATTGCTATACAAAATATCCTATTACATGTTTTAGGTCATGTGAAAACATGCCTAACATTGTTTAGTAGGTACACACTTTCAGTACTCTCTACAGTTCTCACCTACATACTTTCAGGTTCAAAAGCACATTACCTAAGTTATGTTTTACTACCAGTTTCTTGTGGTTTCTCCCGCGTCCTTGAGAAATTTACTTTTGTACCCGGTTAACATAGATACCATATTCATATTCTCCCGAACATACACCGAGAATAGGGTAGCTTTCCAACTGAACAGTTAATGAATTTTTCTCATCGGTCAAGTAATTTTGAAGCTTATTCAACCAAACAGACCAACAATCAAATCATTCCGCTTTATAGTGTTAGTAAGATGATAGAAGAGAAGAAAAAAGTCGTGGTGGCCTAGTGATTAAAGCACCAGCCTTTCGAGTATGAGGATGCGGGTTTATTCCAGGTCAAGCAAGTACCAATGTAATTTTTCTCAGGTATACTTTTAGGACTTTCTAAGTTTATCTTGGACACAAAATGTAGTATGTAGTAGTAAAGGTGAAGGAAAACATCTCGAGGAAACCTGGACTAGAAAGTCTGAAATCAGAAACCCGCATAGAGCAAGCGTGGAGATTAACGCTCGTCATCATCATTATCATCACAGCCTTTTTATTGTCCCACTGCTGGGCACAGGCCTCCTCTCACACAGAAAAGGATTGTGCGTTAATCACACCGCTTGCTCAAAGCCGGTTGGTATTACACTTACGTCCTTTTTATATAAGACATGAGTGTAAGCGCGCCCATGTCTCATGGGAACTAATTTGGCATACAAACGCACTCGATAAATTGGGCTATCTAACACTGAATTACGTTTATTTAAATCGAACCAGCAGTTGTTAAGATACTAAAACTCCAGCTTTATGCCAACATACTTTATTCCTTTATGTCTATAACGAGTACTTGTAAGAAGGTACAGATTTCAGTCGTAAAATTTAAATTATCTTTTGAAATCATTCCAAATTCTTTTAGTAAATAGGAAATCAATCTTTATTATGTCTGTCATAAGAAATATCAGCATATTTTCCAGCCTCGATATTAAAGGGATAAATAAACAGTATATAGAATCAATACCTCTTCCTGTCATGTGGATTTGATCATTAACGTACATAAAGCCAACATTTCAATGTACGGAAAACCTCAATATCCGATACATTATAATTATAACACATTTATGATCAGCACATGATGAAGGTATTAGTGGGAAATTAATAAATGTAGTAACTTATTGCTGAAATGAAAAAAAATAAAACTAGTACAGGAAGACTTTTGTGGTAATTATTTTAATGTCTTTACAGGCTGAATTTCAGGGTATCATGGTGTACTGAAAGCATATTTGCTATGTTGATGAGAGGGAGGGAATAGAGAGTGAACTTGTGCCTGCGTAAATGCTTGTGCACTATAATATTATGTCCTGCACAGCTGGCTGATTCCTTAGAAAGAACGACCGCCTGGCCGGCAATGGGCTCGTGGGATTGAGTTCGTTTCCCGGGTCGGACCATAATCGCTTTGTAGGTTTTAAGAAACTTTCAAAAAGCACTGAGTCTGGAAGTTGATGATTTATATACTCGTGCACCGGAGAGCACAAAAATGTTGGTGCTGCGCTTAATATCTCTCCAGTCGTATCAGATTGCCATCCTATAGGGCTATGAGAATACAACGGTATATCTATAATATTTTCTATAATGTTATCTTCTATAATATCGTTGCAAATATTTGTGCACGATGTCCGATGATTGTGCTACAGATAACGGTAATTGGACTGGCCCCTATTTTTATTCAGAAATACCGACAATGCTTCAATAATCAATTACCTAATAGCATATTATACTAATTTAACCATAAAGCTATTTTAGTCTTAGTATAGCGGAAAGGTTTCTCGGTAAAATCCGCGCACTTTATTCACGCAACATCCTCTCATTTGACAAAAAGACACATCGGGGGATAATTTGGATTAGACGAATCGACGTCATTTACCTTCTATCTACGGAAAGATACGATAAAATTGTAACCACATAAAGTTCCATTAAGTTCAATTTCACAGACCATTAGTCCCTTAATATAAACCCATAATGATGCTTTTAAGTAAGTGGCCTGGCCAGTCTCTCTCAAATAGGGAGATATTTACATGCTTTATAGATTGTCATCGGCAGGTGCTATAGTACCCACAGTTTCCCATATCCCAGTCCAATACCGTCCCATTACATAGCCCATAGCGTGGTCTTGGTGGCCAGCCTATTGAGTATGAGGGTGCGGGTTCGATTCCAGTTCAGGCAAGTACCAATGTAACTTTTCTAAGTTATACGTACTTTCTAAGCATAGCTTGGACACTAATGACTGATTAAAGATGAAGGTAAATGTTTCGATTAAATCTGGACTGTGATAAAGTGTGAAATCACCAACCTGCATTGAGCAAGCGTGGTGATTAACGCTCCATCCTTTTCCGTTTGAGAGGCCTGTGCCCAACTGTGGGACGATAAAAAGGCTGATGATGACATAGCCCAAGTAGTATAATTGCATATTTTATTATACTTAAATTGATCAACACATTAATATAGCTCAAGAAAAATTTGACTAGGCACTCATCACAAATAATCTTACAAAATAACTGCATAAAAGCATTGCGTCTGTCTATTGTCATAACCAAAACTTTACCTTTCATTCATCTGTGTCAAAAATACGAAGTAAATCCCACTAAGATATGAGAAAAGGCTTTTGAATATAATGGTGTAATGTCCAGAAGAATAATGTGGATGACATAAAATTTTGGATGCTTTCTTAAATGAAAGATGACGATAATTTAAGAAGGTGAATGTTAGAATAAAAAATAAAAAGTCAGTTACATAATACTACATAGTTACATGCTACATAATACATAATACTAATGAGATGACTGCCTCGTTGGTCTAGTAGTCGCATGGCGCGACTGCTGTGCACGGGGTCTCGAGTTAGTTTCTTGTCGGGCCGAAATCGCTTTGTGGGTTTTGAGAAACTTTCATAAAGCATCCCAGAGTCTGGAAGCTGGTGATTGATTCACCCGTGCATCGGAGAGCACGTAAATGTCGGTCCTGCACCTGATCTCTCTCCGGTCGTGTCGGATTGCCGTCCCATCGGACTATGAGAGTGAGGGATTAGAGAGTGCACCTGTTTCGGCGCGAATGCTTGTGCACTATTATATGTCCTGCGTAGCTGGCTGATCTCCTTAGAGAGAACGGCCGCCGTAGCCGACAATCGGCCTGGAAGCCATCATCATCATCACTAATGAGATACTTTTTTATTGAAATGTTTTTTTAGTATTGGTATGAATAAGATATGTCGAGGCTTTATTCATTTCAAAGTTATAAAATGTCGACAGAAAATCAAGAGACTTGGACCGGAAAAACATACATTTATTGTCTTGGGAATGTTGAAACATGAGCATTTTAGATTCCTGATACAAATAAATAAAGATTGAAAGCTGGAATAATAACGACTAGCTTTTATCCCTGACTTTGTCTAGGTATATCTTTAGAGTTGTTGAAACTTTGTTCGTGTACTATTATTTTTATAAATCTGTAACTATACAGTTCGCGCCAAATAACTTTGCGTTTACGCAATGGGTCGTAAAGATCTTGTCGACAATCTTTGCTTGTCTGAAGTTGGCTTCTATTATCATAGTCAACAATAATAACAATAATAGTCAACAAAAATATATACATACTTATATTTATGAACTAAACACCTATGCGTGTCAGATAGCTAACTTAAGAAATGCAAACCTATTTGGAGCTGACTGTACCTAGGAAGTACTTTATACTTCCTATTACTTCATGAAAGAGTAAAAAATGTGATTCGATTTAAACGTATTTTTGCATTCAAGTCAATATTAGTACAAAAATACGTAGAATGTTGTGCTGAACTGCATTTTTATCGCTGTGGGCATACACTGAATTGATTCGCAAAGCTTTTGTTTCGTTGAGTGCAACGCTCTGATAGTAAGGTTTTTATGCAACTTGAATGGTACTGTAGAGGTTTTAACTCATTATGCTTTTAATTACATAATGTGGCTGGCCGAATTTCTTTTTTAAATATGGAAGCATAGAAAAATAAGCAGATGGTTTTTGTCTGTTTTTGTATATTTTCCTTGTCATTTGTCTCAAAGCTCTTGCGAAAATAAACGAAGAGACGAGGTTGTTTTGTGTGAACTCCTTGCAGACGTCATGGTACTAGTAATCAGCTCTTCTCATCAAAGAACTAGTTCCTATTAAGTACTGCCAGTATTTTTTTTTCTCGGTAAGTTTAACTAAAATGTAGTTGGTACTAGTGCATTCACGCGGCTGTATTCAATTTACCGTAGACATGCTGGACGTTTTCGAAAACTTTTAAAATTGAAACTGTTTATATTAATATAGTAAACAATGTATGTACGAGAAAAGCGACTTCCTGTCACAAAGGCCTTTTTTTTTAATTCTATCTGCTTATGTATTTTAAATGATTTGAATGAATTTCACTTGACTACCTCTATCTTAGATGTTGAGCATCCTCATTATCGCCTCACTATTGAGCACTGATACATAGAAAAATTGTACGTTAATCACCACACTTGCTCAATACGGATGAGTGATTTCTGACTTCTTAGTCAAGGTTTCCTTAAATCAGTCATTGATGTCCAAGATATAGTTAAAACGTACATATTAACTTGCATTGGTACTTGCCTGACCATACTTGAGGGGCTGGTTCTTTAACCACTAGGCTCCCACGTCTTTTTAGGTCATCTTAAATATTACCTCTCTATATATTTGTGTCAAACGTACCCAGTTTTGAAAAGGTTTTGTCTACGTCATCTATTGTAAAAGCTTTTGCTTATTCGGCCTTGTTCTGTTTATGCCCATCCGGTACATAATACGTAGCGCATTTTTCAACCACTTGTTGTCATCCAATTAAACTGAAAACTGCCAACTAAGAGGATTTTTTCATAAAGTTTATATGATGGTGAAAAACTGGCTATTTATTACTGCTTTATTAGATGCTATGCAATCAGTATGCCTTTATATAACATGTTTTTTAGATTAATAATTACGTTGAAAGAAAACACGACTGTGTAATAAAATTATGTAGTATAGCATTATTTACTTTTTTCTGCGATCTACTTGTTACATATCAATGCTTAACATTGCCTTTCAACATGGAAATACTGCCAGCTTATTGGATGTGTATGGGCGGCCATGAGGAAAATTTTTCTTATTTTTTATTCACATAATATTAGAATATTCATTGTATATAATGTACCATTAAATTAAAATAAATATATTAGTAAAAAGAAGTCTAAAATCGTAAATTTTTCATAGGTGTTCTACTTGTCAATGTTTTATCGACTGGAACGCATACTCTTTGACAATATAAGTAGGCCATTTATTTGTGATAAGATTTTTGTTTCTCTCGATATCTGAACTGAATACATTAAAACTGCCTGCCACGTTTTATATATTCTGAATACGAGGCCCATCTAAGCATTTAAGTGTAATATTACGAAAAATCTTAGATTTAGACTTATATTGTTGGTACTACGTGCTGTGAATGTGAATTAAATTCTAGAAAAACTATTTCAAATAAATAGCTTTTGAGATGCGAATGTGGGAATCTAGGCCAACCGGGTAAAAGGATTTCATTTGTATCAATAAAGCGGGTTGAAAGCTGGCTTCCTGTAACAGAATACACAAGTGGAATTCCTGTATTAATTTGTCATTTATTTTGCATATGGAAGATGCCTTTTTTTATGGGAAATCATCAAATGACCCCTCCCGCCAAGGGTGCGGCTGGAGGAAGTGTCAGACTCTTACTGACTAAAACCCACTATGTTCCTTCGGGAGGTCCCTGTTTGCCAGGGCCATGGCAACTCTTGCGAACAACCTGCAGCCCAGGTAGACCCAATATGGAAGATGCTTGGTGTGAAGAAATTTAAAAGGTATAAATAGTAGCTAAAATTTTTCTAAAGTAAACTATAAGAGGGAGGATTTTTAACGTACCTGCGCCATCTATTGATGGCACATTGTTAAAATATCATTATATTTCGACTATAAATTAATTATGTAAACTATCCTATCTTTCAAGTTGAATCATACTGCACACTATGTGCAAATTTTAATTTGATTAAAATCGCCGAAAACAACTTGATACTTAATCTATACTAATATTGTAAAACAGAAGAGTTTGTTTTTTTGGTTGAACGCGCTAATCTCAGAAACTACTGGTTCCATTTAAAAAAAAATCTTTCAGTGTTAGATAGCCCATGTATCAAAAAAGGCTATAGGGTATTTTTTATCCAGGTGCGCTGATTATGGTTAAGATTAATGTGTACTAAGTCCGTTTTATACTTTTATCGACACAACCTTTCACATTTACAATATCAGTAAGTTTCAGGGAGGTGATATTGAAATGCCTTGACCTCATGAATCGCGTGCGCTTCGACATTCATCATAAGCTATTAACAGAGAGGAAACAATAATTCAAGTTGACATTGAAAATAAATCTACAATTTCATTATTCATATCGTGCCTGAATAATTTGTTCAAATTTAGCCTGATAGTGGTTTTAGGCTTGGAGTTAATGGTCGCGTGATCTTTTAGTACTTTGTGTAGTTTGTAATGAGATAGTAGAATTTGGCATTGTCTAAACTTATCTTTGTATAATGGATATACCGTGTCTTGATTGGAATTGAAAATTGTATGATTTTAGTAGATCAAGGATGAGAGGAGCTCGTGGCTAAGTGTAAGCCACATCGGTTGGTCGATCATAAGGTTGAGCAAGGCTTGACATGGTTCGTGAATGGGTGACCATCATGATATGATGAGTAACTCCATATTTTAGAAGGCACGTTAAACTGGTAGGTCCCGGCTGTCATTTCCACACTTTGATAGTCGTTACGTACCTTATGATAACCTGTAATGACTGCTGAATATTTACAGACGCCAAATTTCCAAACTGTCAAACTTTCCCAATCAATGTTGAACCATATGCTTCAGCGATAAAGTTGAACATCTATTTAAAGAAATTTGACAGGTTGTCGTAGCTTGATGTGTTCTATCTGAATAAATGACAGCCGGGACCCACCAACGTAACAAGCCTTTCGAAACATGGAGTAACAACTAATGGTAAAATAGATTATCAACCTCGCCATGCACTGCTTAATCTTATGATCGAGCGATCCGTGCACTTCACCGCGAGCTCATTGTTAACAACGAACACAAACTGTACATAGATACTCAAGTTACTGAAAAATGCCTGTTATTTTATTCCTTTATTAATAGCGCTGGATTTGGCGTTTTTAATACGAATGTAACATGTCAAAGTACAACATTTCATGTAGCTTAAAGTGCTATGACGACTAGATGGCGTAGTAGGAAGTGAATCTGCCTGCTACGCTCGAGGTCGCGAATTCGAGCGAATAAGTCAAACATTTGTGTGCATTAACATATGTAGGTGTTAAAAAACATTAATTCCACTGTAAGGCGGAAAGTTAAACAAAACACTTAAAGAAAATACTGTCTATGTAAATTGTCAATGAATAAATCGGAATTTTCGCTTTAGAATATTTTAATTGATCTTCCTAATTAGAAAATATTAAGTCAGGGTATTATTTCTGTTTCAATAAGGCTATTGGGAAATTGATTTCATCAATTTATTTTGAAAGGAATTTTAGTAAATAGCTTTTTGAATTTGTCCATTGAGTAGTATCAAGTAAAGTCAGATATTTTCATGAATAATGGCGAAAATGGCTTAGGGAAAATAAGAGGATCTAACTAGAAATTTCAATATAAATTACGAATTTTCATTTTCATTATAATAAAAAAGTTATTATTAGTCGATATAAAAACTAAATTCCTTATTCTTTTCCTTGTGTATAAATCATTAGCCTTTTTTTATCGTCCCACTGCTGGGCACAGACCTCTTCTAACACGGAGAAGGATTTAGCGTTTGGTTTGGCAGAAATAAAAGCCAGCTTTTAGGTCACAGAAAGTGTCAATGAATGATTTGAAATATCCTTAAAAACGAGATGTGGACTCGAAACCTAAGAATTGCTTGACATTTAGACTGCCAACGTATCACAGATTTATATGAAATCAAATAAAAAAATATTGAGGACTAACTGTTGCCGGCGACGTCGTGCGCGTGGGCTTTAGAGTAGCAAATATGAGAGACTTGCTAAACAGTTCTTGTATCCTTTACTATCACGTTATAACTGTAAGGGCCAGTTTCACCGGTTGCTAATAAGTTTCAGATTAGTTTATCTGGCAGATAATTTCATACAAATTCTGTTGCGCTTTTGAATTTATCTGGTAAATCCGGCCCTAAGACTTATTTGGTACAGCTTTTCTAAGACCTCAGTAGCGTTGTCAGAGAGAAGAATAATAATAAACAATTCTTGAGGATAACAATTAATTAACTTGTTATATATTTAGCAACAACTGCTAAATTAAACACCAACACGCTTTGACACAGATTCGCACCCATTCATTTTAAAATCGCTTCTCATTCTAAATTTAACTTAACCCTGTTTTCCTGTTTGAACGTGACACGGTTTTATGTGAAATTAGAACTTGATCTACAAACATCCGGGATGTGAAAATTATGTTTAAGTGAGTTGAGTATAAGGAGTACTTAATGTATTTTTAAACAGATATTTTAAAGACATTCCTCAGTTTTCATGTGATTTAATTACTGTTATTATGCGCTGTTTTGAAACACGACATTTTATACAAAGTTGATACGACACAGGGATTTCCTTTTAACTGCCTGTACTAGGTACCATTTTCAAGCTCTGTACCAAAAACAAATAAATAGGGTTTTTGCCTTGTTTGAACACGATGTATCTTTTCTAACAGCTGCAGGCTTAGCATGGCAACCGTAGAAACTAGTTTTGTTTACCGGAGATTGGATATAGTGACAGAAAAGTGACAGATTGACGTAAGATTTCTTTTGTCATTTTTTGAAGTAATTTTTCTTTTCTTCGATTGACATAAGGCTACAAGTGATTATATGCCAGTTGAAAGGTCGCGCCATGCTCGGGCAGAAGACATGTTGACAGAAAGGGCTTTGTCTTTTCTTGACAGAATAGATATAAAATCACCATGCTAAGCCTGCTGATTATATCTAAATACATAGGTCACGCATAGGTCGTGCGACGTTGCCGCTTTATTATCTACTAGGTAGCTTAGATCAGTAAAATTGATTTACAAAGCGTGGTTGCGTTTTACTCTTATAGTAAGTTATTTAGTTTCACTATAAAAAAAAAGAAACTCAATCATAATTATATTTTATTGTATGCCGTATCGAATTAACACTAAACACGTATAGTATACGAAGTGTAAATTTATGCCCCACTGTCATATCAACTCTGTATAGGCGCGAGCAGTTTCATATTTATTTCGTTAAAAATATAAGGTATGATAAAATTTTAACTGCCAAAAATGCTTATAAAAATAATTTATCTTGACGCTATCGACTATTTTGCAGCGTCCAAAGACGAATGATATTCATAAATCTGAAAAATGTCATAACATTCTACCGTGTAGGAGGAGATTAATTGAATTAAAAAAAAGTCTAAAATTAAATTCGATGCTCACGCTGGAATTAAATCAAATTACGTCGAAAAGGTTTTATTATCAGCCTTTTTTATAGTCCCACTTCTGGGTACAGGCTCCTTTTCACACAAAGAAGGATTGAGTGTTAATTATCACGCTTGCTCAATACCGATTGATAATGTCAGAATTTATATATAGACTAGGTTTTGCTGGAGACGTTTTCCTTCAATTTTCAATCAGTAATTAGTGCCAATGATTTGCTTAGAACGTACAGTTATGATTGTTATTTAAAAAAGTTGCATTTTTATTAGGTAGCCTGACCTGGAATCAAAATCGCACACACATACTTGAGAGATTAGTGCTTTAACCCCATCACGACTTCTAAAAAATATCGACTTCAAATGCGTATAATATATTTAAATAAATTTACTTTCTGTTTGAAAACGATCACAATAGTAAGCAAGAAAATATTTCAAGCTCATTTCGTTGTGTAAACCCCTTGACTAACAAGTAAAGCTCTCAATATACAGTCCAATGAACTTCAGTATATTTGAGTGCCTATTCATGAGGTAAGCCTTTAACAGCCCTTCTTATTTACATGAGATGCTTGCAATATTTTTCTCCCGCCTTTTAGGTACACAAGTGTAGAAAAAGCAATTATTTTGATCTCAGTAAGCGTACGGAATAAGTAACGGTGTGATTTGTATTGAATATTGAGAAGCCCACGATTTCGCAAATATCAATATTTGCACCTCGGTGTTCAAAAAATAGTAATTGATGTTTTCATGTCAATTAAACTATCAAAAATATATTGCCTCACATTTTCTTTTGAATTTTTCTTAGAAATATATATTTACATACCTACATAATAATATAATAATAGAATCTACTCAGTACTTATTATATTTCTAAGGAAAATCTCCTGTTCCAAAAATATCTTCTAAAATAATAACAGAGAGAAAGCCTATAACTATCAGTCATTTATTTCAGCAGATTATACAAGAGTTTTCAGGAATTTTGTTTTTTTACTTGCACGCACCAATCTCTAGAACTACAGGTACGATTACAGAAAAAGAAAATCGGTATTTTCGCGATAATCTACATATAGACTACTTTTTATACGGTTTTGCAAAGTATAGTTCTTACAGCACGCGGGTGAAATATCTAACGAGAGCTAGCGTTTCTATACAAAATTGATACCACAGAAGGGTTTTCCTTTTAACTGCCTATACTAGGTACCATTGTAAAGCTCTGTAACAAAAATCAATTAATATTGTTACGAAAGAGCGGAGTCTCCTAACACAGGCACTGTATGCTTAAAAGGGGGCTCCAATCATAAATATTGTGAACACTTACCTTTTGATTTACTAATAAACATTTTCAATTAAATAGGATCAGTAGTTTAGCCGCACATATTTTTTTAAGTTTTTGCCCTGTTTGAACACGATGTATCTTTTCTTACAGCTGATTATGTCTAAACGCATAGGACACGCATAGATCATGCGACGTTGCCGCTTTATTAAGGTCAGTAAAATTTATTTACAAAGGGTGATTGCGTTTTACTCTTATAGTAAGCTATTTAGTTTGTTTGAAAAAAAAAGAAACTCATTTATAACTATATTTTATTGTATACCGTATCGAATTAATACTAAACACGTAGCGTAATTTAATGTTCCTCTGTCATATCAACTGTGTATAATATCCTTACAATTGTAAAAAATAAGCATTTAAAATACCAGTTATGTTCATAAAAAAGTACGTACATAAAATTTCTAACAGGTCTAATCAACTATAAAAATAAAATAAAAAACTATAGTGCACGCTACGTTGAGTTTCAGAATGAAATTGAATTCCCTGAACAAGTATTCTCTATTAACCGGGAAAGCAAAACACGTGTATACGATAACTATTCAACCTAACATTATCATACAGACGCCAGTACATCAAGCTATCCAAAACTATCAAATTATCCCAATCAACATTAAACCATATACTTCACCGATAAAGTTGAAAATCTATTAAGGAATTTTGACAGAGTAATAGCTCTGTACAGACGCCAGCACGTCAAGCTACCCAAAACTGTTTTTTTTTTCAATTCCCTTTCAACCATGTACTTTAGATATAGAGTTGAAAATATATTAAGGAAATTTTGTCAGATTGAAGTAGCTTGATGTGCTAGCGATTGACCTACAAGACACAATTTTCTATAGCACGAGCCTAATAAAATTGCGCCTTGTAAGTCGATGAATTAATGGCATTAATAGTAAGTGCCTAGGAGTTTTTCCCTCATGCATAAATTCAATATATTAGTGATTTTCCTCCACGTTTCTAAGTAATATTAAAACGCGATACTTTTTACCTGAAGAATGTAGATTGTGGAATTATATCTACACTTATATTGTGAAGCTATCGAGTTTGTTTGTTTGAATGAACCTGCTAATCGCACGAATTATCCTGGTCTTATTTAAAAATCTTTCATAGTTCAATTGCCCATTGTCGAAGGAGGCTATTGGCATTTTTTTATCCGGATCCACTAAGTATACGGGACTCAGGCGAAACCACGGGTGCAAACTAGTTAATACACAAAAAAATCGAGTATACGAGTATTATTACAGCTATGGTTATTGTAACCACAAATAAAAACGAATCCAAAAATGTATGTAAGCATTCTAAAGAAAAATATATAGCTCCATTAATTCTAACTCTTCCGTAGCGGTCCATAAAGTAAAAGACTTATTTTACTTAATAAAGTTAATAGTCTTTAAAGTCGTGGTGGCCAAGCGGTTAAAGAGCCAACCTCTCAAGTGTGAGGGCATGGGTTCGATTCCAGGTCAGGCAAGTACCAATGCAACTTTTCTAAGTTTGTATGTACTTTCTAAGTATATCTTGGACACCAATGACTGTGTTTCGGATGGCACGTTAAACTGTAGGCTGTCATTGAACATCCTTGGCAGTCGTTACGGGTTAGTCAGAAGTCAGAAGCCAGTAAGTCTGACGCCAGTCTAACCAAGGGGTATTGGGTTGCCCAGGTAACTGGGTTGAGGAGGTCAGATAGGCAGTCGCTCCTTGTAAAACACCGGTACTCAGCTGAATCCGGTTAGATTGGAAGCCGGCCCCAACATAGTTGGGAAAAAGGCTCGGGAGATGATGATGATGAAAGTTAATAGCCTCCGCCAGTGGTTGCATCCGCATTCCGTTAGAACTACTTTGCGCAACCGGACAAAAACTACATAGCCTCCAAACATAAATGAGCTCTGTAACACTGAAAGAATTTTTCAAATTGATTTCAAACAATAATGCACTCATAATCATTAGGTTGTTAACATTTTCTGGAAATAATCTTATCTTGTCACGCGAATCTTGGCTGCCTAGGAAATTATGGCCGACTTGCCTTCAAACGTTGCACGCAGTTAAGTCATTCGTAAACTGTAGGAATATTGATGTTATAAAGCTGAAGAGTTTGTTTGTTGGAACGCGGTAATCTCAGGACCGGTCCGATTACTTTTCAGTGCTAGACAGTCCATTTTTTGAGCATGCTAATGGATCATTTTTATCCGGGTGCGCGGAGTGGTTTCTACGGGACGCAGCTGAAATGCCGCAAGCTAGTAATTTCATACAATGCTTCAAATAACATTTTTTTTTACTTTAAAACAATTAAATGAAAAAATCTTTTAAAATAAATTAATGACTTATTTCCCAAAAACTTATGGACTTCAGAGGTACATTTCAATATTTGTTCAACCCAAAAATCTTGAATTTAACATGAAAGTAAATACATAAATCTGATAAGAATATTTTATAGACCTAAGAAAGCACTCATCTTAAAACCCTAATTCCTGACCGAGCCATCCATAATTTTAATAACACCTCATTATTTTCTTTAAAAATGGTCAAAAGCAGACGTTTTTACAATGTTTGATCCTTCAGTAAGAATTTATTAAAACGTTAGATAAAGGTTCATTTAAAATTTAAGGTTTTTTGGTCAGGAGTGAATAAGGTTCGGCATAAATTGTACATTTTTTATGATTTATCTTTTTAATAATGAATGTGCCGACAGACTTTGATTTTGGATTACGAATTTTTACTGAACCTTTTAAAATATATGAAGCTTAATAATATTTCAAAATGATTTACGTAATATTTTCAGTGCGAAACAAAGATTATACATCGTTCATTTACATACTCGAATTCGCACCTTTTAGACATTTCATATTACATACCCTACCATTTTTAGAACCACTTCCTCAATGAGGAAGAATATGAAACAACATATTAATCAGTATATTCCCAAAAATAGGCATTCAATATCAATAAAAGGTCAGACCATGTATTATTCGTAATGAACACGACACTTCTGTCAAGTCTGAAAGAGAGAAGGGTTACCTAACCCTACCGTGAACTATTGCGGATTCGACTTGGGTCTTATTCAGGAAGTGGTCGAGCGTGAATATTATGTGCACAAAATAGTTGCGGCCATTTCCAGTTTGCCATTGTTTTTGGAGTTGCTACATTATTCTAGTACATGATTATACCTAAAATTATACATAAACTAGCGACCCGCCCCGGCTTCGCACGGGTGCAATGCCGATACTAACAGTACTTCTCCACTATTTAATGGATGTTATTATACATATAAACCTTCCTATTGAATCACTCTATCTATAAAAAAACCGCATCAAAATCCGTTGCGTAGTTTCAAAGATTTAAGCATACAAAGGGACATAGGGACAGAGAAAGCGACTTTGTTTTGTACTATGTATGTAGTGATAAGTGTGTTTTTTTTACAGCCGATCAGCTGGGCCGATAGTGACGATGCGTCACCTGCGTCCCGAGAACACTACTTGACTTAGCAATAAAGAAAATTTTCAAACCGGTCCAGTAGTTCCTGAGATTAGCATCTTCAAGCAAACAATATCTTCAGCTTTATAGTATAAGGGCCTGTTTCTGTTTCACCACCAACGAATAAGTTCCAGATAGTTTATATTGGCAGATAATTTCATACAAATTCTGTTCCATTTTTGAATTTATCTGACAGATAGTGGCTATTCGGACATTGTGAAACTGGTCCTAAGTATTATAGATTTCTGCCACTCTACATAAGTGAGAGTATCATCGTCTGTCATAGTTTAACCATGTCAGAAAATGTAATATTATAATGTTTTAACATTGAATGCGGGCTATAAGACTAAGAAAAACGTAGTACTAAACCATTACTGTATTATGGTTCACTTATTCGCGTGTACTCGCGTGATTTCCACGTAAGTTTTACTGGTACAATTTTCCATTTATTACGCTCCGGTCTTAAAGAAAGAATAAAAAAACAGGACAACGTCTGTCGGATCAGCTAGTAGTTTAGGCAGTTTCTCCACGATAATAGATATATTTTGAAATAAAATTCTGGCTGTATGTTCGCCACGAACGCCATAACAATTGCTCGCATTTTCCGATTGGAGTGATCCTCGAGGAAGCTTTTATTTGCTTCCGATACAATAACGTCTAATGCCTACAATCTCGCGTGCAGCTATTTCAAGCTCAATTTATTTTTTAACTATCTATTTCCTGTGGTTCCATCTGCGTCTACAACTACTATTCGTAACCCATAAAATTATAGCTTACATTTTTTTAAATAGGGCTCATGCAAATTGAGTTTCTTTATTAGATACATACATACACAACTCAAACTCAAAACTCAAATTCATTTATTCAAACTTGGCTGTAAAACAGCACTTTTTGAACGTCAAATATTACAAAAGACAGCCCGAAAAATACATAGATAGTATAGTAGATACATAAATAGTTGTATATACCACAGAGGGTCCTTTACTGGCGAGGAGTGAATGAATATACAACTTAAATTGCGAGCAAATAGCGTATATTACATACATTAAGGTTCACACAAAAAAAAATGATATACCCAAACAGCAGTAACGAAACCACATTGCGACCTAACTCGATCCTAACGCCATCTAGGGAATTCGAGGTTAAACTTACAAATTTCGATTGATCGCGCTATGATTTAATTAAAACTCAGACAATAGTATAATATTTGTTCCTTAAACAATAGTGGAGACAGCACTGAACTAATGAAACCACTATATAAATCGCTTTTCTGTGCTTACACGAATATGTTAAGTGAAAATTCAAGTCTATCCTTTAAATGAAGACACAAATAATTAATACACTTAACGTTCTAATTTAATTTAAATTGTAATCGCAAGACTCAAACAGTATAGAGATATTAACTCGTAAATAATAAACGCCTTGGTTAAAATGCTTTGAGTCGCTTATTAATTTTACATGAAATATATTTATCTGCCAGCGCATAATTATTACCTAATTATTTGCAATAGAGAAAATTAGTGTAAAATTATACCAAACTAGCTGCTACCCGCGACGTCGTCCGCGTGGCCATTAGAGTTCTGTGGCTGATTTTACTTTGCAAAGTTTGGCGGACATTTGACTTATGTTTTCATATCACAACAATACACACGCGTCGTTTACTAAGACTGGACATGCAGGTGTGGCCTCCCGCTGCTTCTCGCTCTGGTCTTTGTCTTAGATTGAACTGAATTTCGAAGGTACAAAATGTGTATATTGTTGCGGAATACATTCTGAACCTATGCTCGTATATAATAATGTACATATTATATGTCGTCACTACTTCAAATAATATTGTAGTCACTTCGAACTTACATTGCAGGTCGATCACGTCGAGGTCGATAAAGTTGGTTTAGGCACTAAGTATGCGCTCTTTATCGCTAGTCTAGTAGTTGCATAACGCAACTGCTGTACACGACGTGGTATCGGGTTCGATTTGGTCGAACCAGGTCGGACCAAAATCGCTTTGTGAGTGTTAGGAAACTGAAAAAGCAGCCCGGGGACTGGAAGTTGGTAAAGGATACGGTGGAGCAAACGGTGGGGATGCGCTCTGCTTGGGCGGAGCACCACCGTGTCCTTACAGTGGCGAGCTTTCGCATTCGGCCCTGGTCCAGGCCATGGTCCGGAGCATGAAAGAATGGGAGCGGCCGCCTCCTTCTGCGAAGCAATTATGCTAGCGAAGGAGGCGGCGGAGTGGTTTAGAAACAGCACCGCTCATTCCAGCCGAAGCGGAAAAGCTGGTACTGGTTGACACCGCGGGCGCCGAGTGTCGAGGGACGACTTCCAGTATTAGTGTTTAATCTATGACTCCCGACCATCGTAGGCGTGGGTCTGTGAGCTGTGGGTTTTGGTTGGTTCACCGTCCGTACGTCTAAGGACGACAGCCCGTGTCGGCGGCGCGTTCTATTCCACGCGCTCCTCGAAGATATGTCAGCAACATGGGCCTCTTAGTTACCGTGGCCCTGGAATACAGGGATCTCCAGAACGCCTATAGTAGGTTTTAATCAGTAAGAGTGACACTTCCTCCAGCTGCATCCTTAGCTGGACAGGTTATTTTACGACATCCCACAAAAAAAGACCGAAAGTTGGTGATTGATATATCCGTGCATCGGAGAATACGTAAACAAACATCGTAGTCAATCCTTAGATTATTACTTATTCCCTTTCCTTTTACGACCACTTAGAGTCAGAACAGCAGCCAACCCTATTCGAAGAGATCTGTTCTTTTCTGAATCCTTTCTCACCTTCTCTCTAGAATCTCTCCTTAATATCTGACCTTTTCTCTAGAATTATTTAGTCATACATATGTATGTATTTTTGATCAGTAATCGTTCGTAAAAATCAAATAAAAATATTGATAAGCCATGCTGCTTTGTTACGTGTGGTATACTGGAAGCCTAGCTAACATAACCCCAGACTGATATTGTATGAAGAAAGTACAGCACTCCTTCTTTGATCTTAAATGACTAACTTACCCAAAGACAGATTTTTTTCTCTCATCCTCTGTCCCCGATTTTGAGTGTTATCTTGGAACTTGAATAATCAAAATTAATACTTGTGACTACGATTGTAGACTGGAAGACACACCAGTATAATTTAATTTTATGAAAATAAAACTATGAACTCCATCTGTGATCAGCTATAATTACTAACAATGTCAGATATTCAAATTAGATTGTTTTCAAAAGCTAAAGATGGCGTAAGGTTGAAACTTGCCTTAATACTTTTGTCTTTAAATTATTTTTATCTGTCGAAATAACATATGTAGCATGTTTAGGTATATACTTTGAACTGAAAAATAAATTTAAAAATTTTTAGCCTGGTTTAATTGTATGAAAAGCTTAACTCCATCTATGACAGCAGGTAATAACTATTTACCCAGCTGGTACTGTCAAATTTGCTAAATGTGTTGTAATTAAAAAGATATAGATGGCGTCTGGTTAAAACTGACAAAAAATGCTTTATTGCTCATCCCCCTTAGTTAATAGCGTTATAATATATAGCCTATGTGTTATTCTGATGTATAAGCTATATTGTGGTAAAGTTTCATTCAAATCCGTTCAGTAGTTTTTACGTGAAAGAGTAACAAACATCCATACATCCATACATCCATACTTACAAACTTTCGCCTTTATAATAGTAGTAGGATTTAAAATTCCTGTGACGGTCGTTATGTGCAAGAATAAAGACTAGAGAAAGAAGCAATTTGGATTGATTTCAAAAACAGGGCTTAAAGGATTTCAAATTCGTTTAAACATGACTTATCTAAAAAACGATAAATAATCATGTCGCTAATTGTATGGGATCTCCTTAAATATTTATAATTATTTAGCTGCGCTTTTCCGTATGTTTTGTAACAGCGGCAGCAGAAAATACATTATCTTTAAAAATGTCAACAGTATTAACATCTCGGATCTTGATATTATAGCTTGGTGACAGACGGACACATGGACAGCGGAGTCTTAATAATAGGATCCCGTTTTACCAAATATGAACCAAAGTCGTAGATCTTGTTTTATGCCATTATCTTTAATGAATAGCTTTAAAACAAATGAAAGCCTAAATAAGCCTAAAAACAATTGGATAAACTTTACGTAATTCTGTGTAATAAAAATTGTACATTATTTCGTTTATTTTTGGTCAACCTAAGACGAGATACAGATTAGGTTTAATATCCAATTACTCAAAAAGAAACATGTTTATACAATACAGTCCGGGATTAGATTCATAAAAATAAATATGGGAACATTCTGAGATTGTTTTCCACAGGTTGTTTGGAATATTATTATTTTTAATTTTGACTAAATTTAGAGCCAACCTCTCAAGTATAAGGGAGTGGGTTCGATTCCAGGTCAGGCAAAAGTACCAATGCAACTTTTCTAAGTTTGTATGTACTTTCTAAACATATCTTGGACACTGATGACTGTATTTCGGATGGCACGTTAAACTGTAGGTCCAAGCTATCATTGAACATCCCTGGCAGTCGTTACGGGTAGTCAGATGCCAGAAAGTCTGACAACCAGTCTTAGCAAAGGATCTCGGGTTGCCCAGGTAACTGGGTTGATGAGGTCAAACAGGCAGTCGCTCTATATAAAACAATGGTACTCAGCATCTTGTTAGACTAGAAGCCGACCCCAACATAGCTTGAGAAAAAGCTAGTTGGATGGTGTACAGCGAAGTTTGTTCCAGAGAGTAAGTATCTAAGTAACTGAGTTGAATACTTGAATGGATAAATTGGCTCAACTTTCTGTAAAACTTTCTTGGTATTTAATTTTATGCAGTATATTTTAGTATTACGTTTATTTGCCTTTAGGAAGTGGCATTAACAGTAATACTATCTAGTCTAGCTAGCCTTTTCCCCGAGTTATGTTGGAGTCGGCTTCCAGTCTAACCGGATTCAGCTGAGTACCAGTGTTTTATAAGGAGCGACTGCCTACCTGACCTCCTCAACCCAGTTACCCGGGCAACCCTAGACCCCTTAGTTAGACTGGCGTCAGACTTACTGACTACCCGTAACGACTGTCAAAGATGTAGAAATGACAGCTGGGACCCACTAATTTATCGTGCCTTCCAAAACACGGAGGAACTCGTCATGGCAAGATGGTCACCCATCCACGGACCGACCGCGCTAAGCATTGCTTAACCTTATGATCGATCGACCCGTGCGACTGATGCTTAGCCATAACCTCTCTTTTTTAAACAAATGAACAATAATACTGATATTACGAGTATATTACTTTTCTGAATCAGCTGCTTTCAACAAAAATTGGAAATCGATAGATTATGAAGTAAGCTCACACAATGTCGGCGGCGATTTTACATAACTAAGTTTGGTTGAAATGAAAAATGATTTTATCACACATTGGTTTTACTGAATCAGACTTTGTTGGGCACACTGATGAGATGTACAGACACCATCAAGCTACCCGAAATGATAAAATTTTTCCAATCAACTTTGAACCATATACTTCAGCGATAAAGTTGAAAATCTATTAAGGAAATTGTAAATTGTAAAAAAATCTGCTGGCGTTTGTACATTCATTGTATAAGATAGACAAAAGATACGTAGGCTGACATTATTATGGTGCCAAGGTAATGGCTTGGAAATTATATTGTCTGCTCTAATTTGTGAAATCGACTGAATTCTGAAAGATTTATTTGTGTATGTACCCGATAGTTTAATGACCTCAATAATATTAATATCTCCATTAATATTATAAAGCTGAAGAGTTTGTTCGTTTGCTAAGTAACATTAAGTGTCTAAACACAGTATGGCGAAAGTACGCGACCGAAGTTCTGCGGCTGATTTTACGTTCCAACGTACATATTCGGCTGATATGACACACCATAAGAGCCGAACTAACGCGGCAGAAATTCAGTTGCGCAATTTTGTGTGTATATTCAGTGTTTCGAGCGCTAGATCTCCGTCGGCAATCGAACCAAACTTCGGTCGCGTATAATGTTTGTTCTACAGAATACGTTGCCGCCGAATTTCCGCTGAACTTACGCCCGACTGAAGTTCAGCTGTACGCTATAACGCAACGTAATTTCGACATAATGTGTCGCCAGATAGTTAAGCTACGCTTGGCCCGGTTGGTCCGTGGATACCATGTCAGAGTTCATCCATGTTTCGGAAGGCAAGTAATATTAATTTGTAAATTCCGGCTTTCATTTGAACAAATTTCAAACATCTTTCACATTTGTTATTGTAGCCAGAAGCCAGAAAGTCTGACAAGCAGTTTTACCAAGACGTAGGTACGTAGTTGCTACCGAGCAGCAGGGTTGCTGGATTCACTCCATAAAATACTAGTATTCAACTGTATAAGACTGGAATCCGACCCCAAAATAGTTGAAAAAAAATGCTAGGCAGATGGTAATACATTCATGGAATAGACTATCCCTTTTTTTCGTTTCAACGAGCTTTTCAATGATATGTTTTATTCATCTCTTCATCATAGAAAAAGCTAGAGGAAAGGTGGAATTCTTTTATTCTTAGAAACCAGTGTTTTGTTTTTAGATGTCAGTCGAGTTCCGACTTCACTTACACTGTTAGCTAGTATTATTATTGGATTTCAAAGGCTTTTGTACCAGTTTTATATGCAAAATTTTCTATAGAATTTTCCTTTGATTTTTTTCATGGAAGACTTGTTATTTCTGGAGCTAAATAACACACAGGATATGGTAACTTTATACTCAGAAGAAAAATGGACTCTAAACTAAAAAAAAGATGAATAAAATCCGACTAGAAGTTACTGAGATCAACGCGTTCAAATCAATCATATTTTTTAACACAGGTATGAAGTTTGATATTTTATGCCTGTAGGCATTCAAGCTGACATACAAACACTTCTTAAAAAATAAATAAGTTTGGCATTGTAGCGACACTATATACATCACTATCTAGTTAACACGGAAAAACTAACATACGACAAACCTGCATCACACATGCCGCGTTTATAACGTCATTCAACTTGAAGAACTGAAGAACCCGTCTACAACTGTCAAGGCAGTAGCCCGCCAGACCTAGGTAACACCCGTCTGGTCGGAGGATCCTCCCTTTACTGCGGGGATATGAAGACCTTTACTCCCTGGACTTCACTACCCCATAGTATAAAAGCCTATTCTATCAGTATGTACTTTTAATAATCAAACAGTGGCTATTCACAAAACAAAATATTTTATCACTACATAGTATAAAACAAAGTCGCTTTCTCTGTCCCTTTGTATGCTTAAATCTTTGAAACTACGCAACGGATTTTGATGCGGTTTTTTTTAATAGATAGAATGATTCAAGAGGAAGGTTTATATGTATAATAACATTCATTAAATAGTGGAGAAGTATTGTTATTTTTGAGGTTTCTAATGTGATGTCGTAAATAATTTCATTTTTCCCGCTTACATTACCAGTGCAAAGCCGGGGCGGGTCGCTAGTTTACATATAAAACGGGAACATATTTCAAAACGAAATACTGAATATGGTAATCCCTTTGTATTTATATTTATTTAAGTGGCTTTTATGTTCGCGTATAAAAGCTTGGAAAACTACTATTTTCACATGTCAAGAACCTACTTAGGCTACTTTCATTTGTAAGTTATGTAATCGCTGTAAAGCTTGAGGCACAGTGATAGCGGGGAGAAATAGACACGATATGAAACTATAAATCTCGCGTAGAACTCGTAAACTGTGCTCTTTATTCCCCTTACAAGGATTTTAAAGGCCAAAGTTATCGTTTAACAGTAGAGAAGCAATATGTTTAAAGCAGTTTTAAGTTTTTTTATTGTTACGTTGTAAATAAAAAAGAGTACCTACTTAGAAAAAAAAGAAGTCCCGGATATCATTTGAACACCTTTGGCAGTCGTTACGGGTCTAACCAAGGGGTATCCGACTAAAGAAGTCTTTTATTTATATTTGTCATATAAACTATCCGCTTTATATATGAAGCCGACCCCAACATAGTTAGGCAGAGCCTAGGCAGATGATGATACAGAAACCTGAAAGAACTATGTATATACGATATCTTCATTCCAGTGCAAAGAACAGTCCCGACTCCAAACGCGGATACGATTTTTATAAAAGTTTGAATTATATTATCGTATAGTATTTACATCTTTTCACCTCTTTAAGTGTCCTATAGACTTTAAGTGAAGGTTCGAAAATATAATGTAGGTACTGAATTTCGGTTTATTTTTCAAAGCGACATGAAATTTACATTAGGCGTCGTGGTAACGGTTTTGCGTTTAACCTATCTTCCGCGATTCCCGTGTGCCCTGGAAACTTTCCGCGAACCCAAATGGAAAGTAGCTTATAGCCTTCCGCGACAAAATGTTCAAACAAACAAAGAAACTCTTCAACCTCATAATATAAGTACAGATTAATATATTTTACAAGATTGATCATTAAAATAGAAATAATAATATAATAGCTCTTTTTAATATTTCTGTAAAAGATGACCACCAGCTAACCCTTTTTTTCTTTCATAAAAACCTTCTCCTGTCTATAACAAACGCAACAAAAAAGAATAAAGTGAAATCGGTCCAGCCGATCACGCGTGAGGGCGTGACCAATGGAAAAATGGATTCATTATTATATATATAGATAATTAAAAATCCAGTAGATGTCCACTGTCTGGAGGCCTTAAATTCTAGGCATCCACAGGGAATATGTCTGGTTAAGCATTAAACAGCCTCCTAGGCTGAACAGCGAGATGCCATTAAAAAAAACAGTAGGCGCAAAAATAAAAGGATTTTTTTTTATAAACTTCTATTTAAAAATGTAAATAATATATTTAGAAAATAAATAAATGAATAAAATAATAGATACAATTACACAGATATAAAATAAAAAACAAAAGTTTAATGTCAAAGCCAGTGGGTTTTATGACCCTCTACTATAAATAAAATCGTTCTTAATGTTGGGTTTCCAAATATT
This sequence comes from Heliothis peltigera, assembly GCA_958496145.1. Taxonomy (NCBI): domain Eukaryota; kingdom Metazoa; phylum Arthropoda; class Insecta; order Lepidoptera; family Noctuidae; genus Heliothis; species Heliothis peltigera. The sequence continues at coordinate 10,977,343 of OY292327.1, read as the reverse complement.
TAAGAAATATTGTTCTCATATTGCTTGCGTGTAATATAACAGTTCCAAAATTCTTTTATATTAAGCGATAACTTTAATCAAACCATTGTTAAAACGACCCCATGTTGACTTTTGTTGTTAAAATGTTAGAAATACCATTTTTAATCTCAACTAAATCCTTAAGGCAATCTATAAAGAAAGCCAGACCACCTACTAAGTAATCAGCATGACACGTCAAGATTATTGTATTAATGTGAAAACCTTCATACTCTTGTTATTATAGACTAGGGGCCAGTTTCACAGGTTACGGATAGCCACTATCTACCAGATAAATTCAAAAATAGAAGATAATTTCTATGAAATTATCTGGTTTTATATGGTTATATAGATTAGGTAAACTATCTGGAACTTATCAGCAACCGGTGAAACTGGCCCTAAGTTTTCAGTGGAACTGTTAGGGTCTTTACATATTGCGGTGTTCCCGTCCATGTCCGTGCCACTGCCCTAATCTGCCAGGATTTTCCTTGGAACCGTACACTCCCCGTTGTTCCGTGGTGCAGCAATTCTCATGCATGAGTTTTATTGAAAAAGGCTATGCGAACGCCCTTATATAGTTCATTCTGAGAAGAACCGTTTCAAACCATTGTCGCAACAGAATTCGTCACGTATTGAATCATCACTCTGTGTTTGGCAATATATGCTTCGTAATATACGATTAGCATTGTTTAAACCTGAGTAGCTTTTTACTGACGACCGTTGAAACTAGCAATAAGGCATAACTTCGAGGTAGCTTCTGCCTAGTTTTTTCCCAAGCTATGTTGTGGTCAGCTTCCAGTATAACCAGATGCAGCTGAGTACCAGTGTTTTACAAAAAGCGATTCAACCCAGTAACCTGCCAACCCAAACCTTGGTAAGACTTTCTGACATACCACTTCCCGTAATGACTGTCCAAGATGTGTGTGATGTGATGTGACAGCCGGGGCCCACCTACTCGAAGTTCCTTCTGAAAATCGAAGGAACTCGTCATGACAAGATGACCACAACGAACCAACTGCGTATCTGCCTTACCCAACGATCGATGAACTCGTGGGGCTGTTACTTAGCCACTTAGCTTACTTAGCTACGCCGCTACACACACTATTTTATTTATTTATTTATTTATTCAACAAAAACTTACACTATTATTACAGGCTTCGGCTAATGCAATAGGTAGTTATGTTCCAAAAATAGGTATTCCCAAAATAATTCACAATTTTACAAACACTAAAGTCAATATAAGCATAAAATACACTCACCATTTCCTCTCATCGGTTGCAGATCAGACACGATGAGGATCGGTGTATTCAACATGATGGACAGAATCCAGACCATGGCTATCATTTTGTAAGCATGGCATTGTGTTTGCCATTTCCTTGACTTCAATGGCCTGCAGATGGCGAAGTATCTCTCCAAGGATATCGCCACCAGGGTCCAGACGTCCACCGAGACGGAAACGGCTGTGGATGAAAAATGGAATCAGTATTTTGTACTCATTATAATAAACTGTAAAACTACTAAATGCCTGTAAAATAACACTAATGGCGTCCTGACCACTTTTCCGTCAAAAAGATCAACCATGAAATAGTGCGCAGACGCAAGTGTACTCTTTATGTCCTCACTCTCACAGTCCAATGAGACAGCAATCCGATACGACGGCAGAGAGATCACTAACTTCCAAACTTCAAGCTGCTTTATGAAAATCTTTTAAAACCCACAAAGCTATTTCGGCCCAACCCGGGAATCGAACCCGAGACCCCGTGCACAGCAGTCGCACTATGCTACTACTAGACCAATGAGAAATAGTTCACCATCAATAAAATTCACAATCAAATACAAACAGAATTGCATTCTGCATATTATCGATCACTAACCAATATAATATACGTTTTAATTCATAGAAAAGAAAAGCCCCAGTTATGTATATACTCTTTGATTCCTTGAAGGTATTGAAAGCGACGGAACTGTATACTCTAAACTTAAAATAATTGTAAACTGATTTCACTTCTCAGAATCCTACCTAAAACCTTTTAATATAGCCAAGACAAAAGGAATCACATAAAATCAAATGTTGTTTTCGTAGAAAATATAAATTCGAAACGGTCCGTCTTTTCTCGCTAAACTGCAAACTCGATAGAGGTCAGTCATATGGTTTGACCGAAAATCGTGTTGGAAAATGTGGCTGAATTTTATGACTATTTTTGTTCTTAGTTATAGACGTCAGCACCTCAAGCTACTACAATTTGTCAAGCTACCTTAATAGGTTTTCAACATTTTCGCTGTAGCACATACATAGTTCAAACTTTATTGGGAACATTTTACAGCTTCAGGTAGCTTGATGTGCTGTCTAAAATCTTAATATAAAATGTCTAAAATAAAATTAAGGTAACTTGGTCATTGAGGTATTTTAAAAATAACGATGAATTACCATTTGAAATTTTCCTAATTACATTCTTAAGAATTTCGAGAGCAAACAAACATACCGACCGAATTGAGAACTTCCTTTTCGGAAGATCGTTTAAAAATAGAACGCAAACAAATGACGTGGAAAAAACGTAATATTTAAAAATTAAACTTTTTATTTTTTAAGTGGATTTATTAAAACATTCAAAACAATCGACGACCAGATGGCGCGGTGGTTAGTGAACCTGCCTGCCACGCTATAGGTCGCAGGTTCGATTCCCGCATAGGTCAAACATTCGTGTGCATGAACATGTGTGTTTGACTTAGTCTGGGTGTTTCTATGTATAATATGTATGTATTTCCAAAAGAAAAGTATATAAGTACATATGTTTATCAGTTGTCTAGTACCCATAGTACAAGCTCTGCTTAGTTTGGGGCTAGATGACGTTGTATGAATGTGTGAGGAATATGAAATTATTATTATACTAGCTGCTACCCGCGACGTCGTCCACGTGGGCATTAGAGTAGTAAAAATGATAAACTCGTTTACCTTGTATCCTTTAACATCACGGTATGATAACTAAGCTATAAAATCAAGCCCAAAATGTGTAGAGATACTATGGAAATATAACTGCCTCGCTGGTGACTTAGTCGCATAGCGCGACTGCTGTGCACAGGTTTCGGGTTCGAGTCAATCAGGAGCCCATAGTCTGGAAGTTGGTGATTGATAGACCCGTGCCTCAGAGGGCACATAAATATCGGTCCTGCGCCTGATCTCTCTCCGATCACATCAATATGAGAGAGAGGGAATAGACAGTGCACTCTAATATATCCTGGGCAGCTGGCTTATCTTCTCAGAGAAAACGCAAAAATACTTAACTATACCGAGGATAAGCGACAGTTCTGGGGCTGATTTTACTTTGCAAAGTATTTGGCTACTATAACAATAAGCGCCGAACTTACATGGCGGACATTTGCGTGTCAATCATGGAAGACTTATGTTTTCATATCACAACAATACACACGCGTCATTTAAGACTGGACATGCAGGTGTGGCCTCCCGCTGCTTCTCGCTCTGGTCTTTGTCTTAGATTGAACTGAACTTCGAAGGTACAAAATGTGTATGTTGTTGCGGAATACATTCTGAACCTATGCTCGTATATAAGAATGTACATATTATGTGTCGTCACTACTTCAAATAATATTGTAGTCACTTCGAACTTACATTGCAGGTCGATCGCGTCGAGGTCGATAAAGTTGGTTTAGGCACTGAAAATGCGCTCTTTATCGCTAGTCTAGTAGTTGCATAACGCAACTGCTGTACACGACGTGGCATCGGGTTCGATTCGGTCAAACCAGGTCGGACCAAAATCGATTTGTGAGTGTTAGGAAACTGAAAAAGCAGCCCGGGGACTGGAAGTTGGTAAAGGATACGGTGGAGCAAACGGTGGGGATGCGCTCTGCTTGGGCGGAGCACCACCGTGTCCTCACAGCGGCGAGCTTTCGCATTCGGCCCTGGTCCAGGCCATGGTCCGGAGCATGAAAGAATGGAAGCGGCCGCCTCCTTCTGCGAAGCAATTATGCTAGCAAAGGAGGCGGCGGAGTGGTTTAGAAACAGCACCGCTCATTCCAGCCGAAGCGGAAAAGCTGGTACTGGTCGACACCGCGGGCGCCGAGTGTCGAGGGACGACTTCCGATAGTATTAGTGTTTAATCTATGACTCCCGACCACCGTAGGCGTGGGTCTGTGGGCGGTGGGTTTTGGTTGGTTCACTGTCCGTACGTCTAAGGACGACAGCCCGTGTCGGCGATGCGTTCTATTCCACGCGCCTCGAAGATATGTCAGCAACATGGGCCTCTTAGTTACCGTGACCCTGGCATACAGGGATCTCCAGAAGGCACATAGTAGGTTTTGATTAGTAAGAGTGACACTTCCTCCAGCTGCATCCTTAGCTGGAGAGGTTATTTTACGACATCCCACAAAAAAAGACTGGAAGTTGGTGATTGATAATATCCGTGCATCGGAGAATACGTAAACATCGATCGTGTGCCTAATCTCTCTCCGGTTGTGTCAGAATTGCCGTCCGTGTCGGGCTATGAGAGTAAGGAAATAATACTGCACCTGTGGCCACACAAATACTTACTACTTACTACACAGCTAATTGATCTTAGACGGTGACCGTTTCCTAGGAGGCAGTTTATATCAACAAATGACTGTCGGACATGCATGAAGAAAGAAGAGTCTTTCTAATTTGAGATGTCTATCTAAGGGGCTACATTGTAATGAACATCGTAGTCAATCCTTAGATTATTACTTATTCCCTATCCTTTTACGACCACTTAGAGTCAGAACAGCAGCCAACCCTATTCGAAGAGATCTGTTCTTTTCTGAATCGTTTCTAAGAGATTGACCTTTTCTCTAGAATTATTTAGTCATACATATGTATTTTTGATCAGTAATAGTTCGTAAAAATCAAATAAAAATATTGATAAGCCATACTGCTTTGTTACGTGTGGTATACTGGAAGCTTAGCTAACATTACCCCAGACTGATATTGTATGCAGAAAGTACAGCACTCCTTCTTTGATCTTAATGACTAACTTACCCAAAGACAGATTTTTTTCTCTCATCCTCCGTCCCCGATTTTGAGTGTTATCTTGGAACTTGAATAATTAAAATTAATATTTGTGATTATGATTGTAGACTGGAAGACACCGCAGTATAATTTAATTTTATGAAAATATAAAACTATGAACTCCATCTATGATCAGCTATAATTACTAACAATGTCAGATTGTCAAATTAGATTGTTTTGAAAAGCTAAAGATGGCGTCAGGTTGAAACTTGCCTTAGTACTTTTGTCTTTAAATTATTTTTATCTGTCGAAATAACATATGTAGCATGTTTAGGTATATACTTTGAACTGAAAAATAATTTTTTTTTTTTTTAGCCCGGTTTAATTGTATGAAAAGCTTAACTCCATCTATGACATTAGGTAATAACTGTTTACCCAGCTGGTATAGTCAAATTGTCAAATTTGCTAAATGTGTTGTTATTAAAAAGTTATAGATGGCGTCTAGTTAAAACTGGCCAAAAAATGCTTTATTGCTCATCCCCCTTAGTTAATAGCGTTATAATATATAGCCTATGTGTTATTCTGATGCATAAGCTATATGTTTGTCAAGTTTCATCCAAATCCTATCAGCCGTTTGGGCGTGAAGAGGTAACAAACATACACACTCACTCACAAACTTTCGCATTTATATATTAGTATAGATTATAGTAATCAGGGACTTATTCGATCCATGTCAAAAGTTAGTACTGTCTATGATACGCATATTATTAACGAAATAAAGACACCCACTCACCCTGTAGGAACGGAATGAGTTTACACAGTAGTGCGCCAAACAGGAAACGTCTGTAGATCTGTCCGACGAGCGTGAATGGCAGACAGAACACCCCAAGCAGGAAGTCCGATATAGCCTGAAAAATAAAAGGAACATTAATTATTTAGTACTTTTGTAGAACATGGTGTAGTTTGAAAGAGTATTAAAGCCTTATTCTTATGGTCCTATCACAATTTAATTTGAGGTTGACGCATCATGTCTCCATCAATCCTCTTTTTTTTTTTAATTAAAAACAACATGAACATTGTGAAGAATGTTATGACATGTACACGTAGCTACTTATCAGTTATACTAAAATTGGCATACCAGTATGCAAGAAAAACATTTGCAAGAAAAACATCTTCAGTTAAAATAAAGAGAATCATTTTTATAATGACGTGTAGAAATTATATAACCATACAATTCTCTGTCTTACAAAATCACTCTTATTATTTTAATAACAGTTATGTTACTTGTAACAATACATGTTAATTTTGAAATGTTAGATTGTGGACTCATTTCAAAATGACGTCGGCTGATTTCGAGGTAATAAAACATGTAGAAATATCTAAGAGTCAGGAAGTTGAAAATAGGGCAAATAAAATGTTAATTTACTTAAAGATTATGTCTATAATTCAACCATGTATGATTCAATAATGTTTATCTTATATTGTTTATAGTTAATACTCTGAAATAAGTTAACTAAAGAAAATTATAACTAGCTAATACTTGAAACTAAAACATAAATATTTATAATATATGTATTTACTTATGAATTAAATATTATTAAGTTAAATAACCAAAAATAATTAAAACAACAATCATCATCATCATCATCATCATCAGCCTATCGCAGTCCACTGCTGGACATAAGCCTCTCCAAGTGCACGCCACTGAGATCGATTTTCGGCTTCTAAAACAACAATGCTGTATGCAATATAATTGTAGACAGCTTCGTTTCCACAAGTCATAATTATCCCCCAAAGACCTCGAGATCATAATACAAACAGGAATTTACATTTAAAACTGAATTCGAATTATGTTCATTACTCATTCGTCTCTCGATCGCATTTGCAAAATAAAATGTAAGTAGGTAAATTAAGCAAAATGAAGCTTAAATAAACTTGATTTTGTTTGACATTTTAAATGAAAGTACAATTATATTACTTCCGCCTGCACAATTTATACATGAAAATAATCCATATTATAAAGCTGAAAAGTTTATTTGTTTGTTAATGCTATTAGGAACTAGGTACTGGTCCGATATGAAAAAAATCTCAGTGTTAGACAGACCACTATCGAGGAAGGCTATGGGCTATTTTTATCTAGGTGCCCGAAGTTCTCACGTAGTTTCAAGTTCCCAAAACGCTATAGGAAGCTTATTATGTATTTTATATAGTCCAGCGATTTCACCCGCTTGCCCTGGGAACCACACCTCTCCTTCCCGCCAGCGTTTTCAGCGATCGCTAAGTTTTGCATCGGCACGTTTCCAGCGATGAAAGCGCCCGAAGTAACAATTTATACGTATTAGAGAGTAAGAGAAAAGTTTTGAACTGGGAAGATTGAAAAGTTAAACTTGTCTTAGAGAAGTGCTTCAACTATAGAAACGTTTATTTTATTTATGTATATAAAGCACTGCAATAACTTGAAATTTGTTAATATCTTGAAAGGAAAGGTAATTATCATGGTATTTTCTAAATTTTGTAATTTATTCATCATCATCATCAGCCTTTTTATCGTCCCACTGTTAGGCACCAGCCTCCTCCACACAGGGAAAGATTGAGCGTTAATCACCACACTTGCTCAATGCGGTTTGGTGATTACAGGCTTTATAGTCCAGGTATCCTCGAGATGTTTTCCTTTACCTTTAATCCATCATTGGTGTCCAAGATAAACTTATAAATGCATTACCTAGGTAATTAAAAGATTTTAAAGACACTATTTTAGAAATACACAGACATTTTAGTATTCATCGTTAAATAGTTTCTTAAACACAAAGTAAAGGCATAACCTATTAATTCGAGGCTTTAATTAACTTTATAGTGATGTCGGATACATTTTTAGTAGATAATTTTAGGGTTCCGTGCTCAAGGGATAAAACGGAGTCTTTCCCTCGCCAGGCTCAAGAACCGTCGTACTTAGAAATACATAAATAATATAGAATCATAAAAGTACAGATAGGAAGTTTTCATGTGAATTTCAGATATTATATTTTCGAAACCCCTATAAAAACCAATATTAAAAACAAAAATAAAATATATAATAAATACTAGAGGGTATCCATACAGCAAATGAGATTATTTATTGTCTTCGGCTCGAAATTAATGGAATTATGGTACCCATCGTGCACGATTCCGTTTCGGATTTAACCGTTTTTTTATATTTATATTTTATGGCTACAGGCCCCATCTAGTCAAGCTACCCGAATCTGACATAATTTTCCAATCGAATCTTAACCTTCCGGTATTGTGATGAGGTTAAAAATCTATTATAGTAATTTTACGGATAGTGGAAGGTTGATGTGCTGGCGTCTGTACTACAAGACTAGGCTTCTAGCTACGTAATAATTAAGATTGTATAATATCATTAGTATTCTAACAATCAAGTCAGTTAAGACTTACCCCATTTCACAACTACGTCACACAGGTTTCAATGCGGTCAATTAGAGCGTATCTGTTCTAGAAAGTTCTGTATACACCTTCCAGTCAAACTTGACTATTTCTGTGGTACGTGCCGTGCAATTCCACACGTTTTTGAAGTGGTAGCGAGCTTGTTTTAAAGTAAATTAGGGTACCGCACGTTGATGGGACTAGAATTTCTAAGTCGTGTTAATTGTATGGAACAACAAATAGGATAGACTTTAGTTTTGTGGAGCGATAAGACTTCTCAAAATATTTATTCAATCAAGTAATACAACAACTCACATGATGTATGTAAAATATAAATATAAAAACAGTTTTTCTTTTTAAATTATTGTTGTGCTGTAATGTAAATGCAATGTCCCGTATGGCACGCTTGTTTTATAGTGTATTGGTGCTTTTAGGTAATCATACATATATAAAAATAGTATATTAGATTCACATTGCGTGAAAATATATCTAGACTTCTGACTAGAATATTATATAAAAATTGTTCCAAAAAAGCCTCCGAATCTTTTGGAAAAACTTATCCAAAAATTACTTGAGCTAAGAGCGCTTTCACATGGGCGAACACACTGTTATTTTACGTCCGACATACTCCGTAGTAGTAAAAATCCTGTCATTCTATGTGGCATCATCGTTCGTCAATTGTTTGTAGCAATAATGCCCGTACGACCTATGCCTTGTCGCGCGCAAATACTGAGTCGAAAATCCAGCAGTGTAAAAGTGCTCTTTAAAATAAACACGTTTGGGTCACGGAGTCTCACTTCAGTTAATATATGACATAAATAACTGAACACTAGTTTTCTAGAACACCAAATTGTAGTGTCTCGACGTCGACAGTAGCCATTAGGAAACGGGACAACACTTTATAAAATATTTTCTCTTTTATATTTCAGAAATGTAAGTTACTCATACAAAGGCCAGTTTTCGTTACTTCTGAAGACTGACGGTTAGTGGAATGTATAACTAAAAGCAATCATATTTTTTTGAGTGGTCTAGTAGTACTGTAATTATCATTTATTGTGTCCACCACCATCATTATTATTTTACCTCCCCCCCTTTCTCAATAAGAGTAAGAGTCAGTAAGAGTCTGATACTCAATCTAACTGCACCTTCAGCGGGTCATTTGATGGTTATTCAAAAAAAAGTTACCCCTCCCCCTTCTTCCTAATCAATATGGCGACACTTGTAAAATTGAACAGATGCCCAAGAGCACAAAAAAGGCAACAAAAAATTCAAATTCTTTATTTCCCGAATAAGGGTAAGTCCACAAGATGTTCTAAAATGAAATTATAAATCACCATAATCCGGCTCATTTCTCGAAAAATATATTTTTGGAAAATATTTAAAAATGAAATACTTATTCTAAATTTAAAGTTGATACAAATCATAAAACATTATAATTTTTATTAAATTAAAATCTTAAAAGATGATTTTATTAAAATCATTTTGCTACAACAATGCCAGCATCGCATCCAGAGAGTAATATTCTGGCTTAAGAAGCGACAATGATAGCTCCGGCCAATTTATCACCAACAACGGTCGGCTTTATTACCATGCCGTAATTGGCTTACTTAAACTTACGGTAGGTATTATTATTTTAATATTATCTACAAAACGTGGGCTAACCAGGCTTATAACTACATAGTATAAAACAAAGTCGCTTTCTCTGTCCCTATGTCCCTTTGTATGCTTAAATCTTTGAAACTACGCAACGGATTTTGATGCGGTTTTTTTAAATAGATACAGTGATTCAAGACGATGGTTAATATGTATAATATATATGTTTTTCTGTCGTGTTATTAGTACCAGCATTGCACCCGTGCGAAGCCGGGGCGGGTCGCTAGTAATGATTAAATTGAGGTTCGTTATATTGTTGGTATTTTCAGTGATATTGTTCACGTCTTGAGCAAATGACTTTTCAGGGTCTATCTTCATCCCCAAAGAGAAGTCAGCAACATTAAAGGGGCCCTTAGGATCAAGGTCTGCCGGGGCTGCGGGTTATTCTCAAGAGCTACCGTGGCCCTGGCACACAGGGACCTCCAGAAGGAAACATAGTGGGTTTAAGTCAGTAAGAGTCAGCTGCACCCTCAACGGTATCATTTGATGATTGCCCACGAAAAAAGGCCTATCTCCATAATAATCTGATACAAACAACAGCTTAGCACTCGCAATTTTAGGTACAACTCAATTTAGTTTCGCAAACACGGTAGTTAGGTTACACCCCACAAAACGTATACATAGAGACAGCCTAGATTATGTATTTCGTTTATACGCAATTTCGTGGACGTGACAATAATATTATGCGGTTACATAGATGGATGTACAATGTAACTTTTCTAAGTTTATCTTCTTTTCGCTGCGGAAAAAGCTGGTCGTTTGATTTTACTCGACTCCACCAAAGGTAGCAGGAGATCACAGCCAGCACCAACCTGACCCGAGACCCAGCGCCTGAGGATAATCAGGCTCAGTCCCCTTCATCGCCAAGATAAACTTAGAAAAGTTACATTGTACATCCATCTATACACACAATTAGTGTCCACACTAATTACTGATTAAAGGTGAAGGCAAACATCTCGAGGAATCCTGGACTATAAAGTCTGAAATCACCGACCCGCATTGAGCAAGCGTGGTGATTAACGCTCAATCCTTCTCCGTGGGAAAGGAGGCACGTGCCCAGCAGTAGGACGATAAAAGGCTGTGATGATGACGTGGATGATAGACTAGTTTTCCAGATCCGTCACGAACTTTGCTCTGAATAAAAACTGCGTATGAAATATCACTGGTACATAAGATGGACTATAAAAATGCCGTTCTTTTATGAACCGTAAAAGGAATGTCCATTTCTGTGTGTTTATTCTGTGACATCGTAACATAATCGCAGTGTAATAAATTTCAATAGTATGTCATGTCATGGCAACATAAAGGTTAAAAATAAAACAATATAATAAAGGCTGATGATGATGAAAAAAAAAATAGTCGTTTCTACACCAATTTGAGTTTTTCTGTATATTTGTATACCATTTTAAAAACTACTTATATTTTGGACGCCACTGACTAACTTACATTAAACATAGTAACGTCACCAACCCCTTAGCAAACATTCTGATGTGGGGTTAATTTGTTGAAATTTTTTTAAAGACCCAGAAGTTACTTAAATTCTTTAGATTTCACAATTTTAAGAACTACCAAACTTATTCCTTAACAAATTATTTAACAAACCATTTTCATTATTCTATGTACATAAAAGTTTATTTTGTCTTGATATATGTATGTTTTTATTTCACAAGCTAATTAAGAGGTTTGCGGCTGAACACTGAAATGCCTCTCAATTTTAAGGACTGCTTAAACATCATTCTATCTCTGTCGTATTGTAATAAATATTTGCGACAGAAATACTTTTGAGTAGAACTTGGAACTCAAGTAACGTTTAAGTATTTCGAAGTTAGTCCCTAATTTGAAATATTCGTCCTTTGAAAAGGGTTTCAATAAAAGTTGATATTCGAATTTCATATAAAACCATACCGTAATTTTGACGATCTTAAAATAAAGGTGAAATAAATTGGTTTCATTAGAATTTAATTTAATAAATTGACTATGTGATAGGTTCGTAAATTGGAAAATAATAAATTAGAATGTTTTAGATTTAAAAAAAGAACTTGAAATATATTTCTTGAACAAACCATTACAGACTTGAATGAACAATATTTTTAAACAAAAATATTCTTCGCGAAAAATTTTGACACAACAAATAATGATAAAAAAATACATTCCAATTTTGCATTTTACGTAACAAAAACTAATGTTTAAATAACTAATGTAGATTCCATTAGAAGACATTCTCATTCATGGTTTAGAATTTATGATGAATTGATTGTACGTGATAAAAACTAGATATTATGAATATTTTTGTCAAACCTATGAAGGTGAGACAGGTGATCTCAGAACAAAATGGTCACTGAACTAATAACTTGTAACGAACGGACATTTGTTGCGAAGAAAATTTTGATATTAACATTTTTGCGTTGTTTTTAATCATTTTTATGCTACCATTTTTTATGATGATGGCATCCAGGCCGATTATCGGCTACGGCGGCCGTTCTCTTCGTTATTTACGTGCTCTCCGATGGACGGGTAAATCAATCACCAACTTCCAGACTCCAAGCTGCTTTATGAAAGTTTCTCAAAACCCACAAAGCGATTTCGGCCCGAACCGGGAATCGAACCCGAGATGCCGTGCACAGCAGTCGCGCCTTGCGACCACCATACCATTTTTTATACGACTGTTGCCTCAAATCTTTTTTGGTCACTTTAATTATAGAAAAATTTAGTCCGGAATGGCATTGATCATCGTCTTTTGAGCCTGTTACGTATTCGTAAGAAAAGTATCAATTTTAGTTTACGTTCTTTGAGCAGCAGAAAGATTTAAGGGTATTATAAGTAGGTATGTAACTTTGAAATACGAATGTTTTATGTAAGAGAGAGAGGCTTTAATATTTGAGTGGTACTACATTGACTGAAATATTAGAAGAGCGTAATTTTTCAGTATTATAGTCCATTACATTGAAATAAAGTTTAAGCAATCGAATTGCGATACAAATTCGTGGACATGCTGTACTATAATGATTTTTATTTTTGTCTATTTCTATAATATAATCTACGGTATGGTAGAATATGATGATTCTTTTATTTTATTTTTCTGTCACCTATTGTACTTATATTCTGTGCAAATAAATAATTCTTATTCTTATTCATACGGTCTGAATATATTCCGCAAAAATATAGATACTTTCAAATAGGCATTCAAGCCAAAACAATAAAAAAAAAACATACCGGCCTCCTCATTTTTTGAAAGTCGGTTAAAACACATACTAGCAACGCGTAGACATTTTTGTAGAACGAACAATTTTGATAGAATCTTGCCTTTATAAAATAAAACAATTAGAAAACTACTTTTTATATGTTTTCTTTGTCTACATATTTAGAATAATGATAACTTATCTTTAATTTTCATAAGATCATAAAGATCTTATTTACTTTACTGTTATGGATACCTACTTTCATTATTTTATAAAATTACATTTAAAGCTATGTCTATTTCTCGTTCAAAATTCTCATTTAATTTAGTTAACAACTTGCGTGGGTTCTATAATTCTCAGGAAATCCTGTATTTATTCTTAATAATTGTTTTTCTTAAGGAATATTTGCAGTTTCTCCAAAGTAATATCAGATAACAACGTAATTAAACTTCTTGAAATAAAATAGGTAATCGTAAATACGGAATTTAAGATGGAATTAACATTTTTTAATTTAATTACGGTTATATTTTTTAATAATAATAATAAATGAAAACAAAGTGGGGAGGCCTTTTCCCAGTAGTGGGACAGCACAGGCTAAAAAAAAATATATCAGACACCTTTTTCAAACACTGTCCGTGGGTTAGCCTGAAGGTAAGTAAGCTATTGATTAACTTGTATCATGGGTGCTATCACAACTGATAAACAACATGTATGTACTTTACATATAATATAATTATATAATATACACATTATTTTATACATATCATAACACCCAGACCACAGCCAACAAGCACGCCCATCATACACCTACCCGGGACCCTCAGCTCGGCAGTCCAGCATTACCATTGCGCCAAACAACGGGGTCGTTTACCGTCATGAAATAATAAAGTAAATTTCTCTTTAAGATCTGCTAAGAGTTAAGTCACGCAAACAACTTCTGAAAAAACTTTCTTGATCGACTGTACTTTTTGTTTATCTAGACTGAGCTGAGAAATTCGTGATAGGACGCTGCCCACGCTGCCGATGACGGTTACGTCGACCTACCACGTAATAGGGAACCCAATTTACCCTAAATCGTTTTCTGTAACAGCTTCCATCCGCGGTTTCAATCTCGTGTCAATGTAATTACTTCCCGCTATCAATAAGATTCGTGGTAGCCTAGTGGTTAAAGCACCAGCCTCTCAAGTGAGAGCATGCGGATTCGATTCCAGCAGGCTTAGCATGTCAACCGTAGAAACAAGTTTTGTTTACCGGAGACTGGATATAATAACAGAAAAGTGACAGATTGACGTATGATTTCTTTTGTCATTTTTTGAAGTAATTTTTCTTTTCTTCGATTGACATAAGGCTACAAGTGATTATCGAGCAGAAGATATGTTGACATTGACAGAAAGAGCTTTGTCTTTTCTTGACAGGACAGATATAAAATCGCCATGCTAAGCCTGCAGATCCGAGAAGGACTAATGTGGCTCGACTTAGTTATAATTATGTACTTTCTAAGTATATCTTGGACACCAACTTTGTTTAGGCTGAATAAATGTTCTATCTATCTATCTACCGATCACTGGTGAAAGGTGAAGGAAAACATCTTGAGGAAACCTGAACAAGGTATATACGTAAAGTCTGAAATCACTAACCCGCATTCAACAAGCGTGATGATTAACGCTCAATCCATCTCTGTAAGAGAAGAGGCCTGTGCCCAGCTGTGGGATAAAAAAGCTGATGATGATGATAATGATAATATCAATCAAAGTAGCCTTCACATATTATTCTGTTAAGCTTGCTATTTTAATGCCAAGCTTCATCGAAATCCATCCCGTAATTTTAGCTTAAAAGGGTTACTAACATATTAAAGATATATATACATGTTTAAAAGCCTTTTTTCGTGGGAAATCATCAAATGACCCTCCTGCTGACGATGCAGCTGGTCCCTCCAGCTGCATAGTCAGTGTCAGACTCATACTGACTAAAACCCACTAAATTTCTTCTTTAGGTCCCTGTGTGCCAGGGCTACGATAACTCTTACAACCAACCCGCTGCCCACATCTTTAAAAACCTAAATTCTTAAAAAGTTAGG
Source organism: Heliothis peltigera (assembly GCA_958496145.1). Lineage (NCBI taxonomy): Eukaryota > Metazoa > Arthropoda > Insecta > Lepidoptera > Noctuidae > Heliothis > Heliothis peltigera. The sequence continues at coordinate 10,962,021 of OY292327.1, read as the reverse complement.
TCAAAACTTCTGATGTTTATCCAATTTAGTCTACAACAATATTATCTTGAATGCTCGTACATATAATACTCAAACTATACCGCAGTAACATTTTGTGGTGGATTATTGCACTGTGGTTCTAAGTCGAGACTCGCTGGAACAATATTTTCCTTTCCGTGTTATTTTATTTTACAATTATTTTCAGTATTAAAGGAGAGGTAGATATATGAAAACAGATACAAGTTCATGTTGTGGTTAGAGTTTTGTTATTTGAAATGAAATCTAATATTGTCATTAACTAGTTTCAGCCAGCGGTTTCACCCGCGTCCCATGGGAATAACTCAGCAAAAACGCAACTGAATAAAAATTCAACTATAGCTATATATCATTCTCGATAAATAGGTATCTAATAGAGCTACCTCACTAGAACATTTAACAGTGATATTTTTTTGTAATCGGTCTAGTAATTCGGCAATATCGGTCTGTCAAATTTCCTCAATAGATTTTCAACTTTATCGCTGAAGTATATGGTTCAAAGTTGATTGGTAAAATTTAACAGTTTTTTGATGTGCTGGCGCATATACAGACAAAAACAAACATACTCTTCAGTTTTATAATATTAGTTTAGAATTGTCAAACCATCAGCCTAGGGCGTTTTCGCAACCAGTGTTTTACTTGGGGGGACTGCCTATCTGATCTCCTGATACTCCTTAATAAGAACTGGTGGTCAGACTTTCTGGTTTCCGAATAACGACTAGCTAATATTATGTACAAATAACCGCCGGGCCCTTCATTTAAATTACCTTCCTTAAACACAGTAAACAATAAGTATAAAGGAATCTTCCCTTTAAAATTATGGTAATATTTACAGCCCACAAAATATGATTTTACTCAAACATTATAGCTTGCCATAAAACTTGATGCTAAAAAGAATAATTACTCTCTTATTTATGTTTTACGGCTTACATTATCGTTTAGAGCATAAATTCGAATATTTTACGTAGAAAATTACCTACCAACATTATTGTAACATTCAATAAAAAGTACAGTCGCTAACACAACAAGCTACTACAATCTGTCAAATTATCTTAATAGATTTTCAACTTTAGTGCTGAAACATATGGTTCAGAACTCATTGGGAAAATTTCTGTCTGTCTGTTTGTCTGTGGTCTGCTTGTAGTTAGTAGGAGATACCGTGGCCCTGGCACACAGATACCTACCTCCAAAAAGAACATAGTGTAGTCAGTAAGAGTCTGACACTCTCCAGTTCACCCTCAGCGAGAGGGATCATTTGATGATTTCCCACAAAAAAAGACCTGTCTGTAGTTTTTTTTTTTGTAGAAACCTAAACTGATTTCCAGTAGTTATGTACTGAAAAAATGGCTTGATTAGTATTCTAAGTTGTAGCCTGTATTCGATAACACTGAGAGCCGACCTTAACATAGTTAAGAAAAGGCTAGGTAGATGACGAAGTTTCAGATAATTGACGCAGAACCCCTAATGCGATAATACGCCAGGCTCAACCCCCTTAAGGTAAGTAACTTAGTTATGAACTGTTAACCTGTGTTAAGCCGAGGTGGCGGATTCAGGAAACCACACCTCAAACTCGAGCATCAAAATTTGGCATCAGAAATTGGGTATTCCGAGACCTACAATGCAGGTTTATCCAAGATGGCTACCACACCTAAACATTGTGAGGTACAGACGCCAGTACATCAAGCTACTACAATCTGCCAATGCCTTTGTTAGATTTTTGTTTGGTTGAAAGTTGTTTGAGAAAATTTGACTATTTCAGATAGCTTGATGTGCTGGCGTCTGTACCTTGGACTTTTTATAAATTTGTTTCTATCTGTCTAAATAATTAAAGAGCCTTTTTTGAATATTTTATGATGATTTAGAATTTTCTGCTTTATTTCAGAAAACAATCATAAGACAAGCAAATGTGTAATGATGATATGTATTTTTATAAGAACAATTCAGTTATATATTACAATACATAATATACATACTCAACATCTACGGGGGCCCATCAGCTAAAAAGATGATTACATTTTCACCAGGAAGCAACTAAATACCTAATTGTTCTATCATTCATAAATTAGAGACTAAAAATAAGACAAATTTCCTTAATAAGGAAAACATTTTATTAAGAAAATCTGCCTCTGACAACAGTGTTCTATAATTAAATTGTATACGCCAAAGTTTTAACGTCACGCTAAGATAATATAATTTGAGGGTCATTTCAGAGGACCAAACGTATTTAATCTCGTAATTAACGCTACCCACGATATTCTTATGGACAAAGAACAGCTAATGAGCAGAGTGTTCATATTGTGAGGGAGGGTATTGTTTATTTTTGGGTTACTTTTGTGAGATCATAGACTAGAAATAAATTACACGCAGATAGGATTTATTTCTGTAGCTAAAGAATACGAGTTCATAATACATATAGAACCTATCATCATAACAGTCTTTTTATCGTCCCACTGCTGGGAAAATGCCTCCTCTCCCACGGAGAAGGATTGAGCGTTTAATCATCACGCTTGCTCAATGCGGGTTGGTGATTTCAGACTTCATAGTCCAGGTTTCCTCGAGATGTTTTCCTTCACCTTTAATCAATCATTGGTGTCCAAGATAAACTTAGAAAGTACGTATAACTTAGAAAAGTTACATTGGTACTTGCCTGACCTGGAATCGAAACTGCACCCTCATACTCGAAAGGCTGGTGCTTTAAGCAATAGGCCACCACGACTGGTAGTAGTAAGTACCTATCATCAAGTTAAAATGTCTGTCGGGTCAGCTAGTTCTTCATAAATAAATAATTTAGGTATATTGGTTAACAAACATATTTATTATATGTTTAGTCTATTAGGTACTAAACTTGTACCTATGTATATCATAATTATGAATGTCCTCGAAACCTAATTTTGGTCACGCCCCGCTAGACTTCGAGAGGTTTCGTGTAGTGTCAGATGGGACAGTAATCAGATACTATCGAACGAAAATAAGAGCAGAGCCAATGAACTCACACACTCTTTAAGATAGAGACGTCAGCAGGTTACCTACCTGAATCTAAAAAAATTACCAATCGAATGTTAACCTTACGGTGTTGTGATAAGGTCTCTTAATGATTCTAATAAATATAGGAATCTATTCAATAAATCTGACAGATTGTTGTACTGGATATTTACGAAGTGAGTACATAGGTTATTTGAGCGATAACCGCTCAATGGCCATCAAGGTTTCAAACTGGGTAAAAAGTCTGAGTTTTCAAAAAGAGTATATTAGCGGCCAGCGATTTCACCTGCGTCCCATAGCTACTACTTCGCGCACCCGGATAGTCTAAAACCTACTTCTTTAAATGCTATCTAACACTGAAATAAATATTCAAATCAGTCGACTACTTTTCTGAGATTAGTTCAAGCGAACAAATAAACCAACTTTTCAGTTTTATAAGAAAGAACTAAAACCAAAGAGGTTTAAGTATCATATCTACGAGTATATTGTATACTGAGTGTAAGGGACAGCCCTCTGCAGACTTATAGGGTGTTGTAATTTTTTTTTTCCCGATAATTCCGTAAATTTTACTTTCTTTCAGTGCAAAATTATATTCTTTGTACGCAGAACTTATATTTTTTTATAACACCGCTAAAATTAAAAATCCAGCAATAAATTTTGAAATAATCGTAATGATTAACGCTCAACCCTTCTCCGTGAGAGAGGAGGCCTGTGCCCAGTAGTGGGACGATAAAAAGGCTGTAATGATGATGATGATCGACACGTGAAATCTGCTGTTAAATTTTTGTGACGTTTTAAAACAAATCAGTTTTATTGGACTTCCAGTCCCTTACACCTTGTATATCTACATATACATACATCTGAATAAAAATATGGATGATATGTTGACTGTTTACTAAAGTTCGGAAGTAACATTGTATTTGACGATACAGGAAAAGCTTTTACGATGTTTGCAGTGTAGAAGTTCAAAGTAAGAAAACAAGAATGACGCGTATTTTATGTTCCGTTACGTAGATATTGTTTTTAAATACATACATATGTACATGTTGCTGAAATAAAAAATAGATCCACCAGCGGTTTTTTTTCACTTGTAAGCAAACTATTTCCCGCGCCTGGATAAAAAGTAGCCTATATAATATTATGATGACTGAGCTATATAGGTGACAAGTTTCATCAAAATCCGATCCGAAGTGATAAAATACATGCACTAAAGTAATTATTTTTGTGATGTTTTCTAATAATGCTGTTAACGTTTTTAATGACAGCTTGCTACGAGCTTGATTTGTACACAAAAAGAATAATAATTTAATAGTTTAAAAATAAATCTTAAAGTTAAAATAGCAACATTAGCAAGTAATACTTGCCATTACGGTGTAAACTATGAAATTTCCTACAAATAAAACTTTTGCCAAATACCAAAACGTCACGTTCAACTCAGCCTGCTAACTCATCAGAAAATACACTAGGAATTGCACGAAATTTTGAAGGACAGGTGAAAACGTCCGACATTTCAGCACGAATCGGAATAGCCCGAAAGCACCATTTCACCGAATAAATGATCGGAATATTTTTATCGTATTCAGAACAAAAATGCGAAATGCTCCCGTGAACCAATCATTTTATTATATTTGATGACCACTCAAACGGACTACACGACCTTTGAGAAAATAAATAGGTCCAATGCAACAAGTTTTTATATAAACTGGGAATGCTTCGATGGAAATACCTCAATAAGTTTTACGTCATTATGAGGATATAATCATCATCGTCATCAGCCTTTTTACTATCCTACTCCTGGGCATGGGCCTCCTCCCACACAGAGAAGGATTGAGCGTTAATCATCACGCTTGCTATATGCGGGCTGGTGATTATAGACTTTATAGTCTAGGTTTCCTCGAGATGTTTTCCTTCACCTTTAATCAGTCATTATTATCCAAGATATACTTAAAAAGTACATATAACTTAGAAAAGTTATATCGTACTTGCCTAACTCGAACTTGCACACACATAGTTGAGAAATCGGTGCTTTAACCACAAGGCCACCACAACTTCCAATAAAATAAATTTTGGATTTTTATATCCCCAATAAAAGTACCTAAATTTTGGAGTTTTGGCAGGTCGCCAGATCCATTTATAATGGATCAGTAAAAATGTGGCTCATAGCAGTTTATGGTAATGACTTACGTGAATGGGAAACTAAGTACAGATGCCAGCACATGAAGCTACTACGATCAGTAAAATTTCCTTAATAGATTTTCAACTTTATCGCTGAAGCGTATGATTCAAAATTGATTGGGAAAATTTGTCAGTTTCGGGTAGCTTGATCTGCTCGCGTCTGTACAGAACCGATGGATGTCGATGGTAGTACTTATATGTTATCCAGGAATTCCGCGGGAACAGGATTGAGAAACAATTTAAGGAGGTTTAAATAAAGAACTAGTTAGCTTCGGTGATAAAATAAAGTTCTTCTATTCTAATTTCAAATGTTGTTTACGGCCAGTTTCACAGGTTGCTGACAAGTTTCAGATTTCATACAAATTCTGTTCCGTTTTTGAATTTATCTGGTAGATAGTGGCTATCCGTAGCCTGTGAAACTGGCCCTTAGTGTTTGGAACAGGCACAGTGAAATATAAGTTCAAATCACACAAAAACAAAAGAAGCGGAGCGTTGACTTGTTCTTTGGACAAAGAATAAGCATTCAACTTAGTAATACTCGTACAGTCAGTCTTTTGGGCATGCTACAGGATGAGAGATAGCCTTTCGAGTATGAGGGTGCGGGTTCGATTCCAGGTCAGGCAAGTACCAATGTAACTTTTCTAAGTTATACGTACTTTCTAAGTTTATCTTGGACACCAATGACTGATTAAAGGTGAAGGAAAACATCTCGAGGAAACCTGGACTATAGAGTCTGAAATCATCAACCCGCATTGAGCAAGCGTGGTGATTAACGCTCAATCCTTCTCCGTGGGAGGAGGCCTCCTCCCAGAAGCGGGACAATAAAAAAAAGGCTGTGATGATGATGATGATGACAGGATGAGAGTGATGCGGCGAAATACTTCGATGCTTAATGAACATATTATTTAAATAAATATTTTATTGTTTCATTTTTTGGCTTTAATTTTAATTAATTATGGACACCGTTTATGGTTCCAGCATAGACCGCCGTAATTCTACCTTTTTGGTAGGCCACTTAAACGAATCTGGAATTTCAATAGGCAATCGATGGTAGAAAATTATACGGGGCAACGATCCTCCCAGAGTAATCGAGATAAGATAAATACAAGTAAGAGCAATCGGAATTCCATTCCTTAAGGCCGACGATAGACTGGAATTTTAATAACAAATTAAATATGCGAAATGAGAAAAGGTTAACACAAAAATGATAATTCAGAAAGAGACACATGTTAAATAATGAAATATAAATATTCGTACAATTTTCGCTTATTCTTTTCGCTGTAATTCGCTTTTAAAGCATATTCTATCTGAATGTAATCAAAGAAAGAAAATTTATTCGGGAACTTTTTTCTTCTTTGTGGAAGGCACGTGTCAAAATTCTAGTTCAACATAAAATTAGTTTTGTTTTGTACAATAATATTTTATAAAGTCACGTGTCCTGTTTCAGGATAGTTAATCGAGGAGTGGAATTAAGTGTCAAACCCTTCCGTTTTAAAAGCGTATAACACTTACAAAGGTGAAAGTTGGTTTGGACCTTTGTTACGTATTCACGGAAACATTATAAACGGATTTTGTTGTAACTTGGCAGATACATTATAATAATACATCGCCATCATTGACATCAGTCTTTTTATCGTCCCATTGCAGCAGGCTTAGCATGGCAACCGTAGAAACAAGTTTTGTTTACCGGAGAATGACAGAAAAGTGACAGATTGACGTAAGATTTCTTTGACACTTTTTGATGAAATTTTTCTTTTCTTTGATCGACATAAGTGTACAAGTGATTATATGCGAGTTGACAGGTCGCGCCATGCTCGGGCAGAAGACATGTTGACATTGACAGAAAGAGCTTTTCTTGACAGAATAGATACAGAATCGCCATGCTAAGGGCACAGGCCTACTCTCACATGGAGGGTTAATCATTACGCTTGCTCAATGCTGGCGGTTGATTTTGGATTTTAAACAACTTTGGTTTTATAGTCAAATATTTTAAACAAATAATACAAAAACAATTTTCTAGATACATAGGCTAATTTTTAACCTAAAAATGCGGGTGAAACAGGGGGCTCAATTTAGGACGTGTCCATATTTCAAGAGAGTGGTAACATTTACCAACATTTCCTCAGAAAATTTTATTTCCTTAAAAACTCATGGCTCATTTTCTAAGCCAAATTTGATCGTTAAGTTCGAAGCAGCAATTTGTAGCAAGAAATTTAAATATAGAATGGGTGTTTTATTTGAATTTCCCGCCTCTGCTGTCGCATAAACCTTAATGCAAAAGTTTAAAAAGAGGACTAATATCGATTATCAACTTCTAAGTACTTATGCAGACTTCCGACTTATACGGAGTTTCTGAGAATATATCAATATGCAAATACTTTAAAATCCTTTTAAGAAAACTACAACGATAATTGAAAAGTTTTTGATTTTTCATATTGAAAATTAATAATATAATAATAATTAATGTAGAAGAGTTTACTCGTTTAATTAGTTTGTAAAACCTGTCTATAAATATCTTTTTTCAGATTGGAGATAATTTTAGTAGGTACACAATTTAATCTAAATATTTGTAAAAAATTTGATGTAAATATTTCGTTACATTGGACATATTTCTTTCTTTATACCTTGTATACAAGTAAATGTAATAAATCTTAAGTAGTTATGATACACTATAGTATGCTGGCCTCATTCATGGTCGTTTTTGGTGTACTTAATGCTGTTGGATATCATGTGTACATGAGCCTTATGAATTCCACGAATAGTAACTAACTACTAACTAGTATGTGTTTTGAATTAATATTTCATCAACAGTTACTGTATTTGAGTTTTCGTTCAAAATGTTTCGAATTCAAAGCATATTTTGATGATAATTTAATGAACGATATCTAACCCCCGATTTTCTGCTACGAGTGTATAACTACTTACATAAATATACTCGAGGGCATTTTACAGGCCCAGCAGATTGGAAACTACAGCCAACAATAGGCCGATAGTCGGGCGACAATACAGTACTTGACAGTTATCAACTACTAGTTAGTCAGATTCATAATTTAATTTTAAATTTGTCAAAAACGGTTACTTTGTATGCTATTTTTATGAAAACAAGAACTATGACGTCACAGTTTTTCACATTAAGGTGGATACTTATTTTGCTAATATTATACATAAAAAAATCAAACAGTTTTTCATTCAAAGCAATAAATTAAAGTGATAATTTATTTTAAGATGTTGTACCAAATAAATATCATAAACGATTTTATTGACTAAGTCAATTTCCCAACTTAGTTTGAAGGTAATCGTCAATCCCATCAAAATCTGTCAAATTTTCTTAATGGATTATCTACATTATCTTTGAAGCATATGGGTTGAAAGTTGATTGGTAGAATTTGACAGTTTCGAGTAGTTTCATTGATGTGCTGGTATCTGCATCTGATGTGCGAAGTTAATAAATAATCAAACCCTCGCTTGCATTATATCGACCGACTAAAAGTTTGCTGTCTGCGAAGGCCTAAATGTATATCAAAGGGTATATGTACAGACACCAGCACATCAAGTTACTACATTCTGTAAAATTTCCTTTAAAGTCCAGGAAAATTTTACAGTTTAGACAGGTAGCTTGACGAGCTGGCGTCTGTACTTCTCCTATTATGTACATTGGCCACAAATTAAATAATGAACATAGTCCGTCCATGTAAAACGGTCTACCCGATGATTATGTAGCGGCAAACAGAGAAACGTGATTTCGCACTAATTATCGCCCAATGACGCTGTCAAAGCGTGATTTAGGCCTTTATTAAATGTCCGTCATGTTAACTGACATCGATTTTCAAAAATGTTAACACATTTTGTTGTCCCCGTGTTGGGATCTGCTTCAAGTCTTAACCAAATGCAGCAGAGTATACCAGTATCTTACGTGGAGCGACTGCCTCCTCGAACTTGTTACAACCCGATATCCCTAGGTAAGACTGGTTGTCACCTACTTCTGACTACCCGTAAAGACTACCAAAGTGGTACAAATAACGACCGGGACCCACCAATGTGATGTGCCTTCCGAAACACGGAGGAACTCATGATAGGTTACCCAACCATGGATCGATCGCGCCAAGCGTTACTTAATCTTATGATCGATCGACCCGTGCAGCTTTTATTTAGCCACGAGCTCCTCCTAAGCGTTTTATGTGACCATGGAAGAGTTATAACGGCCCCTCAATATTAATAACCCAAGCAACGCAGACTTAAGACAATAAAATATCTAATGGCCCACTTAGACGGGGAGAGTTTCTCGTCTCGAAGATTCTATAATTGAAGGAATATAAAACATTTCCTTATACTAAACATTCACTCTTTTCGCCGCGCGAAAGCGGCGTGCCATTTCGCTAAATATGTCATATACGAGTCTCGGGCGACCTTTTAGTTCTTGCCTGAATGTCAAGATTTTGTTACAATTATGTTATGGCGACTATTGCTTGCGATAGTCACGGAGGTCATTCTCGTACCGAAATGTGCGAAAATAATGGGTTAAGAGAAATCCTAAAAATACTTTTTTCGAATTCGCTAAATTCGGCTTCCCTGCTTTTCCTGATCACCACGATAAAATTAAATGGCACACGATGAGACGCCAAAAATAAATTAGACCGTCTTATTTAATGTGAAATCTGTGACCGAAACTTCGAAGATTATATCGGGGCTAAGCACATATTATTTATCAAATTTCTGTCGGCAGTGATAATCATGACGTAACGATACGGCCCGGACGCTAGGATCGGATACCGGACATTGCGGGCAACCCATTCCTATTATAAAGTTGTGAAGTACGGAGATTGCTTTGGGTATTCTATTTTGGTATTTATAAGGGTGTGTTTGTATTTTTATACGTATATCATAACGGCACATATTTGTGTATTTACAATAATAATTACATATCTTTTTATCACTGACTTGATCGTACTGATTCGCTTATCGACATAAAATATTTATATCTCTCTTTTCCTTAAGGCCTATTTTTGGATGAAAAATACACTAAGGGTGATATTTCCATAACATTGCTAAGATTAGCCACTAATGGATATGTAAATTGGAAAAGCTTGTGGCTAAGTAATAGCCGTTCGAATCGATCAATCATAAGGTTAAGCAACGCTTGGCATGGTCCTTGGATGGATGACCATCTAAATTCTCGGTTGTCACTTGTACTTCTTTGACAGTCGTTATGGATAGTCAGAAGCCAGAAAACCCTCTAACAATCAGTCTAGCCAAGGGATCAGGTTGCCCGGGTAACCAGGTTGTGGAAGTTAGAAAAGCAGTAGCTTCATGTACATAAAACACTGGTACTCGGCTGCATCGTTTTAAACTGGAAGCCAATACCAACATAGCTAGTGAAAAAGGCTAGGCAGATGTAGGTGTGGAAAAATAAAAACAGAATAAATAAAATAAACGAACAGCCAGCTATCCCCAACCAATGCTCGAATCGAGGAAATCCTGAATACAACGTGAATATTTTAATACAAATTGTTACATTACTCGTTACACCGTACAAGCTACATGACACTTACCAAGTTTAGCAGGTAAACGTTGGTTATCGTCCTCATTCTTCTGTTGCTAGCTAACGTTGCTATGACCAGGCAATTTCCTGATATAGACAGCATAAATATCAGTATGTAAGGAGGTAATATGAAGCGCCATTCATACGCATTGCTCCCAACTTTGGCAGCAACAACGCTTGTGTTTCGAACGGCAACAAACGTTGATATTGTTGATGTCTCTTTCATGCGAAGTAGTGAAGAGTTGAGTATCGTGCTTAATTCCTCCATTTTGTGTACCTGGAAACAAAAAACCAATGGTTATTAATATTAATTTTCTAGAAATATCTATACTAATATTATAAAGCAGAAGAGTTTGTTTGTTTGGTTGAACGCGCTAATTCCAGGAACTACTGATCCGATTTGGAAAATTATTTCAGGGCTAGATAGCCCATTTAACGAGGAATACTAATGTCATCATTCTATCCGGGTGCACGGGGTTGTCGCTACGGGACGCAGGTGAAACCGCTGGTGGAAGCTAGTTTATTATGTTATACAACATGATACGTCTTACAAAAGTGGGCCACTCGATTTATCCGACGTGAAATACCTCACTCACGTCTGAATTACACAAGTGAATTATTTCTCGTACTCGGATAAAAAAGTATTCAATTCGGACTTAGTTCCTTAGACAAACAAATGAACGTACAAACAAACTGTCCATATCTTTAAAATATTATAGTATAGATAATAATCATCATATAAAACGCCAATTATTCTTTAACTCAAAAATTAATAAACATAATTCACTACACAACAATAAAGATGAATCTGAATCTCATATAACACTTTTAGAAATTTCTAGAAACTTTTGATTAATCTATTACTACGCGTGACTAAATCAAATGTGAAGTTTGATCATTAATATCATAAAGAAGACGAATGTTTCATACTTCGTTTCATACATGTCTTATTAATTTATATTTATTACAGAATTTTGATATTTGAAACTAGTTATAAGCTACGGTGCTGCTTATCTCTTTCGCACAATCCGTCGGGACGTATACTTCTATTGAATTTCAAATTTACCTCGATTGCTTTTGTCTTTATGGTAAAGATTGTTCTTTTAGGGCCAGTTTCACAATGTCCGAATAGCCACTATCTACCGAATTTTAAAAATGGAACAGAATTTGTATGATATTATCTAGCAAATAAAATAACTGGAACTTATTCGTAGGCGGTGAAACTGGTACTTAATATTTAAGATCTCTTTCGAAGTCCGAGTATAGTTTCAGAGATACATAGGCTTTAACCTAATTAAAGTCTTCTACAAACCTTACAATAGAAAACTTCTTTTTACATAGTAATATTTTTAAATTTAATACATTAAAAATGTATGTCTCATAATTTTTCCTTTTTAATTTAAGAGCGAAAAAAAACTAGTTTCAAGCCTAGAATATCAGTGATTTACAACTTTAATAAAGGTAGGTAAGTTTAATTATCGTTATGCTGTGGATTCTTTCGCCAGATTTATTCGGAAAACCTGTTGTGAAAATTAAAAAAGTTTTTTTAATAACGGAGTAATATATTGTGATGGAAACTTGTGGACGGAAACATACATGGTACGGAATTCAGTTGTATTAAGATTTAGCGAGGATAATAATCCTCCTTAATATAGGGTGTTATAAAAATATCTACCACGGCATTAATGAGATTCAAAGATTTATTTGCGTAAAATATGGTAGTTACAGATGGTTCTTACTTTCTATCGGTTCAGCATATTTTGTCATTTAAAACGACATGCAAAATTTACAGAATTATTAGAGGTAGTATTGTATTTATAGATCACAATATTGAAGATAATATTATAACATATATTTTTTCATACATATAATGTACCTACCTTTGTATAAATTGTGACCACGTTATACAGAGTAAAGCCGTTTGAACTGACATATTTACGTAAGATAACAAATTAAAACAAATATCATTATTATCATCTGCCTAGTCTAATCGCATGCACCGCTGTGTGTTTATATACACGCTGTGTGTTCTATGCGTGTCTGACGACCCTTAACCTAGTTAACCCCGAGCAAACTCAATCCCCCTTGGTAACATTGGTTGTCAAATTTTCCGGCTGACGCTGACTCTAGCAACAAATCTCAAAAGCTTCACATCTGTATGGCTGACAATCAGAATGATATTGAAAGGCATCGCGATGGCAACGTAATGGCAATTTAAATTGCGACGACAGATGGCTAAACCGTATAATGTAACATGTACAGACACTAGCACGTCAAGCTAATACAATCAGTCAAATTTCCTTAATAGATTTTCAACTTTATCGCTGAAACATATGTATGGTTCAAAGATGTTGAGGAAAATTTGTCAGTTCCGGGTACCTTGATGTGTTGGCGTCTGTAAGTTATCTGTCTTTTACATTACAAAGCTGGGACTACTTACATAATACGTCAAACAACGTCACAGTTTTCCGCAATCCATCAAAAAACTTATTCTCAATCCATTTCCGTACCTTTCATGGAATATTTTCACCGAATCTTTTTATTTGTGATCGCGTGCCCATACTTATTATATAACAATATACATTATATTATGTAGCTGAACAGTTTTTTATGTTTGTTTGGTTGTACATGCTATACTGGAATCGCTTTTTATCTAGAGACGTGGATTAGTAGGTACATACCAATGGAAAGTAGTTAAGCGCCTTGGCTATAGATAGTATTTTATTAAGCTGAAGAGTTTATTTGAACTCTTATCTCAGAAACGACTAGTCCGATTTGAAAAGTTCCTTCGGTGTTAGATAGCGTATTGATCGAGAAAGGCTAGTGTATGTAGTTCCCACGGGATGCGAAGCTGACTGAAGCTGGGAATAAATAATAAGTTCCGCTATATACTTTTAATACTTCCAAAATCATTCCATGTACGTGTAGTATATACTAAAGTTAAATAAAACTATAATATAATAATATCCCTCACACATTCACACAACGTCATCTAGTCCCAAACTAAGCAGAGCTTGTACTATGGGTACTAGACAACTGATAAACATACTTAAATACTTTTCTTTTGTAAATACATACATATTATACATAGAAACATCCAGACAAAGTCAAACACTCATGTTCAAGCACACAAATGTTTGACTTATGCGGGAATCGAACCCGCGACCTATAGCTAACTAAATTCTAAATTCATACACGTGTAACTATTCAAAGGTTTTCTGCTGATATTTATACAAACAATCTGGGTATTAAAAAAACTACCAACAACAGAGTTTGTTTCAATAAATGCGTTTCATACGTAGCTATAAAAATAATTTATCGTGTGAAAAATATTAAATGTACGAACAATTTTGGGTATACCTAATTGTGGACCCCACGAGTGACAGAACCACACTTTAAGCTTTTTTAAAAAGCGCGTTTAATTAAAGATTGAGATATGTATTTAGCATACTCCTGTTCATATAGAGGGAAATATTATTAACAATAATTGTTCCTTCCATTTATAACTTAAAGCCCATAGGTAAGACCCTCAATTTGGCTCGGTCTAACAAGGATGCGTAAAGCCCCTTGTACAACTTCTCCGTAATGATAAGCTAAGAAAAGTAGCAACAAACTCTCCAGAATCAGTTAACCGCACAATTAATTAAAAGTTTCACGAGAAATTTAAAGTCTTAAGAAACAAGATTCGTACATGGGAATAAAAGTATATTTCACGCTGTGTGCATGATTGTTTCATGCATTTTTATATATACATTTTATGTATAAAGTTCTAGGTTTCACTTTTATAGAGACTCAGTATATTATCTAGAAAGTTCTGGAAGTTTCATCATATATCATGTAATATCAACTAAGGAATACAACCACAACATTTATAAAAAAATCTTAAAGTAAATTCAGAAGGATTTTTCTTTTGCCTTCCAAAAATCGTATAAGTAAAGTACCTACAAAACCACGAATTGAAAATATTGCACTTCTTCCTTTTAACATTCACAAAGTTTTGCAAAAATGAATGTTAAAAGGTGGTAACAATCTTCGCGCTCAAACGGCTGAACAGATTTTGATGAAACTTGTTTGTAATGCAGCTTATACATCAAATTATTTACTACTTTATATCCAGGTGCGGCATTAACCCCAACTACAATATAACATTGAATACAACTTACGGCGATGTGAGTATTCATATATGACAAAACTAAAAACTTGAGCCCTTGAGTTTGTTTCGGCGTTTCTTCTCAAGGTAGTCAGTTAGGAAATGCCGACCTCATCTCGTTCTTTCTTTAAAAAATGTGTTAACGTGTAAAAGTGTTGATTTCAACCTATTTGCAAAATAAATATCATTTATCATTTAACTAAAAGTCGGTATAATAATGGAGTTTCTTTCGAAAAAAACTCGTCAGGAAAAGTGCTACTAAACTACGTATATACGAGTACTCCTGCTTTCTGGGGCTGCCGTGTTCCGCTTTGTAGGTGTAAACGTGTTTCAGTGTAATCTCGGGGTAGAGGAAATATTTAAGCTCAATCTCTGAGGTGGCAACACCTTTACTATAACAACCCACGTACAGACGCCAGCACATAAAGCTACTACAATCTCTCTTTCCTTAATGGATTTTCAAATTTATCACTGAAGCATATGGTTCAAAGTTGTTCAGGAAAATTTATCAGTTCTAGGTAGCTTGATGTGCTGGTGTTTGTACATTCATAGTCAATGTTTGATCGACTAAACTGAATTTCGGCTACCCCAATATTGATTGTTATAGTAAATTATTTGTTGGTGTATTATGTTAACTAACTCTCGTAGTCTGATCTGCTGCAATCGAGTTTTGTTTACCCTGGACCTGCATTGTTAATACACTCATACTATTTTATACATAAATTTATATAGTGCACTTCTAAAGCTGCTAATAATAATTATCCATGCTTCATTAAAATTTTGTTTAATTATCTTATCTATGACAATATACACGGTTTTTATCAAAAATAGGTCATCTATTTAAAAAAAAAGCACTAAGGTTTAAACTTGTGCTATCATTAATCCATTTCAAAATTGAAATTATAAAAGTTTGTTTTTACAAATGTATAAATTGTTGTCTCCAACAATATAAAAAAACTTTAAATACATTCCTAAGTAATATTATTTAAGTTTACGTTTGATGAAACATACATAATACAAAATTTTCTCTTGAATCAAAATCCGTTGCATAGTTTTAAATTCCTTAGGACAGCATAGGGACAGATAGACAGATACAGGAAGCATCTTTGTTTAATAGGTACTGTGGAAACCTATCTTCTTCTTATGAAGGTTTAGGCTTCCAGGTACCGCTTTTTAATCAAAACTATTAATATTTAACTTCAAGTTGTATTCGTTGTTTTGGGAGCTGACGGGCGACTTAGTGTCAAACTAAAGACTAATTACTTTATTCTAAAAACTATTCTATATTTAATTGATGTTCCGGCCTGTTACAAAACATAATGTAAGATGTAAGGAGGTTACATCTCTACAGTACTATCTTCCTTTCATCAGCAAAAATATTTAATCTACATACTTCATCTGTTGCTGCGCATAATTTTCACTCAGTTACGGTGAAACGGGTACAGTACATCAGTAGACACACCTTGAGACCGCCTCTATTTCCTACGACATAAGAGCGGTTTTCGCAGTTCAAATGTTTCCACTGATGTGCGGGTGACTGTACTACAATATGTACCTAGTTACCGCGGCCCTGGCACACAAAGACCTCTAGGGAACTAAAGTGGTTTTTAGTCAGTAAAAGTCTGACACTCCCTCTAGCTGCACCCAATGCGGGTGCGGTCATTTAACGATTTACCAGAAAAAAACTGACAAAAGCAAAAAAATAATTTTAAGTACAGTACTACTACGATCTATTAAATTTCTTTCTGAGATTTTCAACTTTATCACTGAAGCAAATAGTTCAAAGTTGTTTGGGAAAATTTGGCAGTTTCGGGTAGCTTGATGTGCTGGCGTCTGTACATCGCTATAGAAGTCGGCGTTTAGAGGTTGCAACTCGGTTTATTTCGCCTCCTTTTTTGGAAGACGGTTAAAAAAGTGTAGGTACTACTATTATGTATGTAGTACCTATCTTCGGGGGTTAGAGCAACAGCTCTAATTGGTGTGTTAGCATTCAAAGAGAGGAAAAGAAAGAAAGATAAGACTTTGAAACTTTTCTTTATTTCTCATCAGGAGTACAAAAACTTGAAGCCTTAGCCTAAAGGACTAGTTAGTATATGTTGTTCTTTATCATTAGCGTTCGTTTATGAAAACTTTGAGAATCACAGAGCAGTTTTGAATGAACTATGTCGACATTTTGTGTGTAAAACATCATGAATATTTTCAACTTCAGAAACTTGCCTAAAGGTCAAATAAACTATCAAAACTTCCAACTTATACTTAGGGTTTTGTTGGATTAGAAAAATAAGAACTGTTATTTTATCTTTGCCACCGAAACAAAAGTGTATCTTCTTTATTATATTTGACTAGCTTCCGCCAGCGGTTTCACCCGCTTTCTGAGGGAAGTACTTTCCATACCCGGATAAAAAGTATCCTATATGTTATTCTGATGTATAAGCTATATAGTGGTAAAGTTTCATTCAAATCCATTCAGTAGTTTTTACGTGAAAGAGTAACAAACATCCATACATCCATACTTACAAACTTTCGCCTTTATAATAATAGTAGGATATGATAGAAATCATTATGACCGTAGGTATAAGTTACTTTTCATCCGTGTTCGTAAATAGTTTCCTTAAACAACAATAACAGCTAGTTTATAATGATTTGTGAGGTTTTCCTAGTAACATAAAATTTTGTCCATGACTATTTTCTCTCGGCATTTTAACCCTCTTAAAATGTTTTTATAATATAATATTATATAGACTTACGCATAAGCCGGACTCGTTAATGTTAATTAATATTAAAACCATCCGAATATAAGGTCACAATATTTGCCTTGGCTTCAAAACTAATATCAGCCTCCATATTGAATTCAAAAGAATACTAAAGTCGCAGTAACAATATGACACAAACGCAAAAATTATGTGACTAGTAAAGTAGTTAAAATATGAGGGCAGATTTATAGTGAACTTATCACTTTGTTTTAATTTTACCCTCATATATTAATAACGACGACAGCGCCGCTAACATTTAAAATAAAGAAGGTCGTAAGTATATACAACTAATATTGTTATGCCATATTTTTGTAAAACGCCAGATTACTTCTGGAGGTTATTGTACATAGCTGATCACAGATGGAGTTCATAGTTTTGTTTTCATAAAATTAAATCCAGTAAATACAAATTGCATACAAAGTAACCATTTTGGACAGTTCAATAAAAGTAATGATAGAGTTACAAACTTTTTTTATACTTCGCTAATAACGTCTACAAATCGACCCAATGCAATTTCTTTTTTGGGTGTATCACGGTTTCCCATTAATCATCCTTTGGTTACGTTCGAAACCACTAATGGCCCTCTATTGTGTGAGATGATCAATAAAGTACGCATTCCTTTGTTCTGAGACTAATTTGTGGTACATGTCAATTGTTACTTAATTCTCGTCTGACTAAGTGCAGACAGCACATTGAGCTACCCGAAACTGTCAATTTCACCCAATCAAATTTGAACCATTTTATGTTTCAGCGATAAAAAGGAAATTTGACATATTGTTGTAGCTTAATGTGCCATCATGTACTTTAGGTCGTTTATAACATCATCATTTTATTTCTTGGTGAGTAAGGGTTGAACTACATCTGGCAGCACGGAATCGCCTTTTTCCGTCGCCCTTTCTCTTTCTGTCGCTTAGAACTGCCATTTGCTAGACCGAGACAGAAAGCATAATGCGATAGCACGCGGCGGAATCCTCGAGGCGATTGGCTTCACGGACAAAATGCAATGGTCGGCAGGGAGATTTCGGAACGCTGAAGCGCGCGATAGCATGCTAACGCATCCTTTCATCGCCGATCACTTGCTATCGCCTATCACTTGCTACGCGTGCGATCGCCTTTTTTGTCTGCGGAATTCGACAGTGCGCGTTCGCATACGGCAGCATACTGCAGCACGTGGTAGCACAGACGGAACAAATGCGATTCAGTGCTGCCAGATGTGGTTCAACCCTAATGGTCTAAATATTATAAACCTGAAGAGTTTGTTTGAACGCACTAATATCCAGAAGTTTCAGCGTTTTATAGCCCATTTATAGAGTTAAACTAAAGGCTAATTTTTATCCAAGATCACGAAAAAAATTCCACTGGACACGAGTGAAATCGTTAGTCAAAGTTAGTACAAATTGCTCCTATATATAATATAGAATAAAATATGTAGTAGACATGAATTCACAAGACCTCTAAAGTATCAAGATCAAAGTCTAGATCCAATAATACTTCCTACCATATTCAGTGTTCAGAACTTTATACCGAACTGTCTAAGTTCAATGTTGTTCTATCAAGGTAACGGAGTCTTAAGGTCTTGTCAATATTTTTAAGTCTCTCTAAGGAGACCAGCCAGCTGAGTAGAGCATCAAAGTGCACGAACATTTACGCAGACACAGATGCACTCTCTAATCCGACACGACTGGAGAGACCTGCTGCAGAACTGACATTTACGTACTCTTTGATGCATGGGAGTATCAATCATCAACTTCTAGACCCCGGGCTGCTTTCTGAAAGTATTTCAAAACTAACAAAGCAATTTCGGCATTACCGGCGAATCCAACTTTAGACACCTACCTCAAAAACTGCGCTATGCATCTTTTATAAATAGTCTAGTAGTAATGATGATAATGACGCCTAGCAGTACTAGGCGTCATTATCATCATCATCAGCCTTTCTATCGTCCCACCACTTCAAATTTGGCATGAATATAGCTTAGAGTTTGGGCCAACATATAGGCTACATACATATTATATTATCACGCTATATGCACCTAATGCCCACGTGAACGACGTCGCGGGCATCAGCTAGAGATAAATAAAATCACTACATTGAAATAATCTTCTGAAATTCAGCTTCGTAATTCTCGTCAATATATCACTATATGCACAAGTCACGCTTCGAATGGCTAAAATGGATTGTATGGATCAGCCCCTTTAGCTTGCCATATAAATAAATGGAATTACGATAGCAGAACTCATTTGGCTTTCAGATTGATCTGTAATCATTAACGTATTTGACAATATAATTTGGAATTAGTAAGTAGATGTGCCCAATGTATAAAGTCGTGGTGGCCTAGTGGTTAAAGGATCAGCCTCACAAGTATGAGTTCGCGGGTTCGATTCCAGGTCAGGCAAGTACCAATGCAACTTTTCTAAATTATATGTACTTACTAAGTATATCTTGGACACCAATGACTGATCAAAGGTGAAGGAAAACATCTCGAGGAAACCTGGACTATAATAGTCTGAAATCACTAACCCGCATTGATCAAGCGTGGAGATTAATGCTCACACTACCTCTCTGTATGAGAGGAGGCCTGTGCCCAGCAGTGGGATAATAACAAGGCTGATGATGAAAAAAAAACTTATTTTATTACGTTAAGGTCACCTATACATAACCCATTCGCAGTTCGCTGTTAATATTAAACCTATTCTACACTACAACGTGCAGAAACCAGCACATCAGGCTACAACAATCTGTCAAATTTCCTTAATATTATTTTTAAACCTTATCGCTGAAGCATAAAGTTCAAAGTTGATTGGGAAAATTTTACAGTTTCGGGTACCTTGATGTACTGGCGTCTGTACCAATGAACTGTTATTTTAATACTATCAACAAAGCCATCCTTTCAAAGCTATAAAAGTATAAATCTCCCGGGTCCTTTGAGCCGGGTAAATTGGTTTCCGTAATTTATGTGTCGAGCGATCAATCGGTTGGCCTTTAAAAGGCATATCAATACGAGCAATCAATAACACAAAAGATAGTATTCATAAACAAAAGCATTACGAAAAATAATATAGGTAAAAATAATTCTTTTTAAATTCTAAGGGCCTGGCCTGTTTCACCACCATAGTTTATTTAGTACATAACTTCATACAAATTCTATTCCATATTTGAATTTATCTGGTAGATAATGACTAGTGCTACAAGTTTGCTGTTAGCAAATTAGAAAAAAATATTAAAATTATTGTTCGTATGTAAAAACTAAACTAATGAAAATAGGTAAATAGAGGAGGTAGACAAAGGGGAGGCTTTGCCCAGCTGTGGGACAGTACAGGCTAATAATAAATAAAAAAAAGTAAATAAAAGTCGTCACCCCATCCATACACAAGGCTAGGACATAGTACCATGACTTTCCATCCTACAAAAAGTATTTGATTCTGTCTCTGTCAATACTTACTTACAACGTACGTTACGCTGTGAGACCCTTTCATTTGGTTTGTACAATCATGTACAATCAGTAACTAGTAGCGACATCTTGTATCATAAAACGTAACTCGCAGGAAAGCCGTAGGTATGCATTAATTCATGAAACAAGAAAATAATTAAGTGAAAAGAAAAGTTTCAAATGGGTACCTAACAGCATTTATACTTATGTTATATAGCTGAAGAGTTTATTTATATGTGTATTTATATATTTGTTTGTAGGTTTGTTTACTAAGGAAGGCTACAGGCTACTTATTTCCAGGTGCAGGAAGTAGATCGACGTGACGCGAGTGAACGAATGGAAGCTACTAGAAGTTTAAAACTGATTTATTTCTAATAATAACCTAATCTTATAGTCAAAACCTTTTAACCTCTATCGTCAAAGCCATACAAAGCTATCTCAACTAAAACCTATACAATATTACTACATTAAGTAAATCTATTGTAAATGAAAATGTATCAAAATTTATTATCAAACATTGTCAGACACTCTCAACAAAAGGCTATTAAATATTATGTCGAAACTTTTGTCATAAATGGTAACGCAAAGTACATACTTGGACGTGTCTAATATTTTATAATGCATATAAAGAGGCTACATTCGTGGTCTATCAATATGTCTATATTACCCTCCACATATTTATAGATAGATTAATTAAATTTGACGACCAGATGGCGTGGAGGTTAGTGAACCTGCCTGCCACGCTATAGGTCGCGGGTTCGATTCCCGCTTAAGTCAAACATTTGTGTGCATGAACATGGTTGTTTGACTTAGTTTGGGTGTTTCTATGTATAATATGTATGTATTTACAAAATAAAGTATATAATTATGTATGTTTATCAGTTGTCTAGTATCCATAGTACAAGCTCTGCTTAGTTTGGGACTAGATGACGTTGTGTGAATGTGTGAGGAATATTATAATATTAAATAATATGGGGTTTTTGGTCGCATAACAAACCCCATAATATTGTGAGAAATTGTTACTTTTAAGATGATGGTTAAAGACGATTATTTTAGTAAAAAATATGACTTGTGATGTGTTGTTAGACAGAAAACATGTAACTACGTAGAGGTCGGCTTCCAGTCTAACCATCTGTGTCCCAGTGTTTTTCATGGAGCGTCTGCCTCCTCAACCCAGTCACTTGGGCAACCCGAAACACCTTTCGTAAGACTGTTTATGGCCTATCTTTTAGTGATGACTACCAAATGTGTTGAAATGACGCACTAATTGAGCGTGTATTTTGAAAAACGGAGGAATGCATCAAGACAAGATGATAACCTTTCTTGCTAGCCAAGCGTTGCTTGACAGTATAGACCGATCAATTCATGCGGTTATTACTTAGACGCGAGCTCCTATTAAGATTATCACTAAACAAAAATTGGAATAAGAGCAGGAGGATTATACTACACCTATTACTACTACACACTCTATCTAGCAGCTTAACCACAGCCAGAGGGAACTACTGCGCAAATGTAAGTAAAAAGTAGTCCAAAATAAGTTTACAGAATTTCAGTAGTACTGCTTTTAAACTTATTTTTTTAAATTAGTTATTATTACCGTGAAAGCAAAGCAAAATAGAATTTACAAAAAAAAAAAATACAAAAGCAGTTTCGCTTCTGGTACCTATATAAATATTACAAAAGATTTAGTCTAAAACCACAAACCACCACACAGTTAGGGATTATAACAATATCATAATAATGTAGTTCACATTATCTCCGGTTAGTCACAATAACATTTTGACATAAAGTTAGGAAATTTCTTGAATAATATTACCATTTATTATCCCAACTCATAATACCCACATTATAGGAGACGCGAAAGCCGACATGACTTTCACAACAAAATTAGTGGATAACTTGATACCACTTGGGAGGACTTTCGAAACTGTCACAGTAATTATCTAGTTTCTAGAAATGATAGACATAAAACGAAACACTCCAAGCTATTCATATTTCAAATTAATACCTAATTTGTGAAGTTCAAAAGATAAAAGTTATTTATCCAAAGTAGGCTGAAAATCACCAATTTTTGAAGGTCAATTTTAAAAAAGACAGCTGCCCAAAACCCCTTCCCTTCACCACTTCCTATGTGTTATCGCTGGGAAGAAGAAATAGTGGAACAATCTCTCTAACTTTCGAAAGTGAAACTATTACAAAACCCTCTATTTTACGCTTTTACTCTAGGTGTACCAATAAACATTCGCCGGCGGGGGACTGGACGCCATAGACACCCAGGCCCCCACTCAGGCGATGTCGTAGTGCCGCTGGGTATATTTAGTGGGTATACCGGGAACGACTTTACCGTGGAGTCCCACATACCCCTGTCCCGTCCCCCGATGGGAAGGGGATGGGTAATAGCATATTTTCCCAGCGCCAAAAAAAAGGTACCAATAAAGAGTATAATTTATCAGTTTCATTTAAATTGTCATCACATCACATCAGTAATATATCTACCTTATACATCAGAATAATATAATAGGCTCATCTTTATTTTACTTGATATACTTTTTAGAGGTGCGAGAAGTAATTTTCTCAGGAAGCGGATGAAACCGCTGTTGGAAGCTAGTCTAGAATAAATATGACCTTGACTCAGCTTATTATTGCTTTTGGTATCCTCCAGAAAAAAATATGCCATAGAAACCTTTTTAGAGGTTTAGATTGTTAGGGTACCTAACAGGCTACTCTGTGCCTATGGGAATGTAGTAGTCTCCTCAAAGCGTAGATAAAATTGAGGTCCCTAGACAGGCTATAAACTTTCCCTTTTCTGGCACTCAGACCTTTATAAACGCGACCCTAGCTACAGGTGTATGTGTTGATCGATACTTCTACAACATAAAATGCAGACGCTAAGCCAAAGTGGACCGTTCGTTTGTATCCTATAAAATATTTTATTACAAGATAGTATAAGAGGAACTAACAGAAGCTTTTGTTCGTCGTATGACAGATAATAAAATGACGGCATACCATCAAAAACTTCTCATGACCGTATTTTGCTATATTTAATTATACCTTTACATCACTGTAATATAATGTTGACACAAAATACCAAATCTCAGAATAATATTTATCTTATACATACGCTCGATATATGTATAAATCATAATCTGCCTAGCCTTTTCCCAAGCTGTATTGGGGTCTGCTTCCAGTCTTAACCGGATGCAGCTGAGTAGTGTTTTAGTGGAACGACTGCCTCCTCTACCCAGTTACCAGGGCAAACCGATACCTTTTCGTAAGGCTGGTTCTCAGAATTTGTGGCTTCTGGCTAACCGTAATGACTGCTAAACATGTATGAATAACAGCCGGGAACACCCACCAATTTGACGTGCCATGACAAGCGTCTCTTCACCTTATGAGAGACCGACCCGTGCGGCTGATACTTAGCCACTCTTTGGATACACAAGTGACGCTGATTTTTTATTAATTAGCTCACTCCAGGCCATTCAATTAAATGTAATTAATTTAGGGTCATTTGTTCAATTCCCACTCAAAAGAGGCCCTTTAATGAGAATGGAAAATAAAAAACAATCAAAGTACAAACGTCAGGGCATCAAGCTACCCGAAACTGACAAATGTTCCCAATCAACTTTGAACCATACGCTTCAGCGATAAAGCTAAAAATCTGTTAAGGAAATTTAACAGATTTTAGTAGCTTCGTATGCTGGAATCTGTAGTAATTCATAATTAAGCAATTAATTAGTTAACATTTAAGAACGTAAGCGCCAGCTTAATAAGTCATCCGTTTTAATGAAAATAAAAAAAAACACATACATAAACCTTTATAAAAGTCACGTCCAGTATTCGTCACTTCATTGTTTAATTATTCAGCCCTTTCATAAAACCCAGACCTTCAGCCCTTTCATAAAACCCTTGTAGCAAGCCTAACAGCGACACAGAAGGCTTTATTCATTACTTTACTCTATTTTAGGCAGTCAGCTTTAAAAAAAATGATTAAACCAATTTCAACCATGTACAGGCGCCAGCATATAAAGCTACCTGAAAATGACAAATGTTTCAAGTCAACAAGTTAAGGAAATTTGACAAATTGTAGTAGCTTGAAGTGCTGGCGACTGTACATAGGTGCGGTGACAAACATTATTAATTTTACTTAGACAAAAACCAGGAAATATGAAAAATCAATTTGTAAAGTGTATAAATTAATAGACTATTAAGCCTGACTATTTAGTATATCTCCATTATGTCGTAACGTTATCTGAGAAGTGGGTTGAATGTCAATTGTTAGGATATATCTACAATGAAACGCCTACAACAAGAACAATCCGGCGATAGACAAGAACGCGATGCAAGAATAAAGATATTATTGCTGTCCATGAAAAGAATTTAAAAAGTATAAAAACTTATGCCATAATAAGTATGATGCCACTTTTTCATCACTTATTGAAATTATATAATTACTAGCAGAAATATAAACATAAAAAAATTGAGAAGAAAATAAATAAATGTACCTTTTTTTGTTTTCTTTCTCTGATAGTGAAATACTAATATTATTCCCTAGCTCTCTTAAAACTTTTTCTTACTTTTTCTTGAAGTAACACATACACAACATTCAATGATATCAAAGGAAGCAAGCAAAAATTAATAACTAGGAGAAAATAATCTCAAAAACTTACTTTACAAAACTCAATCCAAATTGTTAGCACAAACTCAAAAATTCATCGTCAAATCCATAGTTTCACTTAACCACTAACTTATAACCACTTTAAATAACACTCACACACATAATTACTAATAACCACTAAAATATTACACTAATCACCAGTTAAGAATAAAATTTCACTACTTTGAGAAAAAGTCGAAAAGTTTCGAGAATTTTTGGGAGGGAGAGACAGGTGGTTACACCAATAGCTTTAGACAGACTGAAATTTTGAATGAAAATACAGTTGTTCCTTGTACGCATGCGCGAAGGCTAAGGTGTTCTTGTGTTGATGGTTTTTCCGCGTATTTTGGAGAGCTTTGCTATGGTTATAATGAATTCAGCTGGATTTCTTCAAATTTTGGATATATAATTCACGCTACACCATAACTATACTAGCTTTAGCCCGCGATTTTACCAGTGGGAACTAATCAGCGTGCCCGAATAATTGCCTGTAACGTTCCTTGATAAATGAACTATATAACACAGAAACAGTCGGTCCATTAGTTCCTGAGATTAGCGCGTTCAAGCAAACAAACGAACTCGTCAACTTTTTAATATAGGTATGGATAAAGTATGATATACATATTTATGTACAAGCAGAATAATATCGTTTATAAAACAACTATTTAAGTAACTTAGTAATAATGCTTTACGAGATAAATTTTGAAGTGTTTATCATAAGGAAAAAATATAATTCAGTGGTGCTGAAAACCTTCAATTTATTTCGTAGATTAAATTAATATCCGTATAATTTATTTGCATGCCACAATGTTTAATAAGGTATTACGAAATGAATTGACCTTTAAGATATTTGCTATACTTCATCAATTTTATTGGAAGCCGTGCAGTGAAAGATTACGGTCGATAGCGGTCAAAAGCGTCATTAAACTTTCATTCCACTACCGCCCTTGAACTTCACCTCCTCGCCTTAAGGCTGACGCTTGCTATAGGACGGCAAACATACATATATAAAATATGTTTGGATTACAAGTTGGTGCAAATTACTTGCACAACTACCTACATTAGAGTCAAAAATAATGCATGGTGTAATTTGAAAGTTCTTCAAACTTAGTCATCATTACCATCATCGGCCTTTTTTCATGTTTCTGAGAAGGATTGAGCGTTAATCACCTCGCTGGCTCAATGGGGCTTGGTGATTTCTGAGTTCATAGACCAGGTTGCCTTTAAATGTTTTCGTTCTTCTTTAATCAGTCATTGATTTCCAAGATAATCTTAGAAAGTAGATCATCTGCCAGGCCTTTTCTCAAGCTATGTTGGGGTTGGCTTTCAGTCTTACTCGTATGCAGCTGAGTACCAGTGTTTAACCCCCAACCCAGTTACCTAAGCATCCCGATACCCTTTGGTAAGACTGGATGTCAGTATTTCTGGCTTCTGACTACCCGCAACGACTGCCAAAATGTACAAATGACAGCAGGGATGACCAATTTAGCGTGCCTTCCAAAACACGAAAGAACTCGTCATGACAAGATGGTCACCCACCCTTAGACCGACCGGGCCAAGCATTGCTTACTCTTATGATCTATCAACTGGTGTGGTGGTTACATAGCCATGATATCCTCGTCTGATAAGAAAAGTAGCGTTTGCATAAAAATTGTTAAATGTTTGTTGTTTTATTGAAAGCTAATGCTAATTAGCGATACACGCGTTGTTGGCGCTACTGTTGGGCCAATAAATGGCTCCAACGTTATGTCATTGTTTTAGACACGCACAGAGTAATCAATTTAAAACATCAAGCCATTTTTTATACGTTGTGGGAAGCTATATTGACGTCACTTATAATTTTGTTGAACGAAACATTATTCTTATGATTTTGACGGGAAGAAAAAATATTGTTTTCCGTAGATATAGGTTATATTTTTCATGATAGTGTTATATTCGCGGGGTGAAACTTGGGCGTACCTATACATAAATGTTTTAGATTTGATTTTTTGTCTCTTCTCTCTTCTTTCTCTTTCACGATTCATCTTACACACAGGTCGGGGCTAGCTATCAGTAGTTCCCCCGTGACTACGGTCGGTGTGATTCGGCCGTAACGTCTGGAGAAAAGAGGTAGCCTATAGGTAGGTACCTTTATAATTTTCATCGCGACTAAGACCCGTGTGCTGTGTACCTTTTTCTAATAAATCTATCTACAAGACAAAACCCGGGATCAACGCCCACATATTCCCACATAGACTTTATTATTTCTCCAGATTTCAAACAATTACTCGGCATTTTCTTTAACCTAGAGATAAAACTCAGTAGGTACTTCCACAAATCAATCAAATCAATTTTATTTGTTTACACAAGTATACCTAAAGATTAAGGTGTTATTTTTTAATTACAGATTGCCAAGTTATACCTGAAGGCGTA
The DNA here is from genome assembly GCA_958496145.1 of Heliothis peltigera. Classification (NCBI taxonomy): domain Eukaryota; kingdom Metazoa; phylum Arthropoda; class Insecta; order Lepidoptera; family Noctuidae; genus Heliothis; species Heliothis peltigera. Next base: position 10,933,908 of record OY292327.1, on the reverse strand, counting down.
CAGAATATTCAATTATATTTAAATTAGTTACATTTTTACACAATTAATAAATAATGAATCTAAATTATCACAACGGCCCTGTTGGTGGTATTGTTTGATTACCTCAAACTCAAACTCAAAATCATTTATTCAAACTTGGCTGCAAAACAGCACTTTTTGAACTTCAAATATTACAAAAGACAGCCCCCAAAACGCCCACCCTTCACCACTTCCTCTGTGTTTTTGCTGGGAAGAAGAAGTGGCGCAACAAACTTCCCAACACTGTGTACAGGGTCTGGGTTGGACCGAAATCTCTTTGTGGGATGTTGAAACTTTCACAAAGCTGCCTGGAGTCTGTTTGTTGGTGATTGTTACACCTCAGCGCCTATTACCTGTGTGAAAGAGAGGGCACATAAAGCCGGCGTTCCCGAGTGATACTCAATAACATTGTGTTGTGTGTTGTAGGGCCAGTTTCACAGGTTGCTGATAAGTTCCAGATAGTTTATCTGGTAGATAATTTCATACGAATTCTGTTCCATTTTTGAATTTATCTGGTAGACAGTGGCTATCCGCAACCTGTGAAACTGGGCCTTAATGTTGTATAACGTTTAATAACTGCTGCGTGGGAGCACCCTAACAGTCAATGTTACAATTATTTTTATTGTCTACCGAATAAATTAAAAAATGGAACAGAATTTGTTTGAAATAATCTACCAAATAAACTAACTGGAACTTATTCGTAGGTGGTGAAACCGGCCCTTAATTTTGATTTCAATATCGATGTTCGCCTACACAGCCAACATATAACCGCTGATATTGTTTTGATAAGCTGGCTCATAATATTATACAATAGAAGACCCAAATTTTATTCTTGATATTGAACTTTACCTAAACTAATATTATAATACTGAAGACTTTGTTTGTTTGCCTGAACGCTCAAATGTCAGGGACCGATTTCAAAATTCCTTCAGTGTTAGGTATCCCATTTATTGAGGGAAGCTATAGGTTACTTCTTATCCGGATGCGCGAAATAGTTCCCAGAAGAATCAGGTAAAACTGCTGGCAGAAGCTAATTTAGGTACAGAGCATTAAACTACCCGAAACTGTCAAATTTTCCCAAGCAACTTTGAATCATATGGTTCAGATATAAAGTTGAAAATCTATTAAGGAAATCTGTAGCTTAATATGCTGGCGTCTAAACTTATAAAATGGGAACAAAATAGTTAGTGACGAACTACAAATAGCTTAAATTAATATACTTTAACGATGGTTAATTTTCGAATATGGCGTCTAGACATGAGCATCGTTCGTCGTTTCAGCCGAAAGACGTCCACTGCTGGACAAAGGCCTCCCCGAAGGCTCGCTACTTTGCGCAATCTTCAGCAACGCGCATCCATTGCTTCGCGGCGACCTTGACTAGATCGTCCGTCCCACTAGTGGGAGGCCTGCCCACGCTGCGTCTTCCGGGTCGTGGTCGCCACTTAAGAACTTTACTGCCCCATCGGCCATCTGTTCTGCGAGCTATCTGTCTTGCCCACTGCATACTATTATGTAACTATTATGTAAGTAGTTCCACCAGGAAACGAAGGCAAAAACGCAGAATATAGCTAGTATTAGCCGGCAGAAACTATTCTACGTACACGAATCGTTCCATTATTTTTTTAATTCATCTTGTCCGTAAAGGAAAATCTTTCACAGAGATAAAATCCTAATTTTGATAAGAGAAGGAAAATGGTTGACAGAAATGTTGAAGAAGATTAATGTACTAGAAAATTAATGTGACTCAACTTAGCTATTATCCAACTATTACTCTATGACAAAAAACTTACCTTCGCAATCTTTATAGGCATGTAAAAAAATGTGTTTTAAAAGTTCCGGTAGTGGTTTGGTATGAGTGATATTTTTTATGGATAAAATAACTGACATAGTTTCTTTTCTTTATTAATTTAATAGGTTGGCTTTATTACGTAGATAATAAAATGAAATGGGATAGTCAATGTTTATGTTTTGCTGGATATTCTCGTATTTCTGTCTTTGTGTATTTATTTTGTAAAAATGTTCATGTTCGTTTTGATAAATTATTTGTAAATATATTTATTTAGTGTATGCACCTTGCCGAGACGGCGCCAGTATGTGTCTAGGGCTGCCTCGGAACTAATTATATTTCCGAGGCAAGGACACGTGGGTCAGCGCTGAAAACCAGCGTTGTGTCTCGTGCCTGCGCGCACAAGACACAGCATTTATGCTGAGCGCTGCCCCGTTTCCACATTTGTGACGCAACTACAGCGTTTTTGTGTGTGTGTTTTTTTTTTTGTTTGTCCTTAAAACTATTTGTATGTTGTGTTTTGCGTCGCTTTATGTGTGAAATAAATGGTTTTTCTTTCTTTCTTCTTTCTTCAATATTGCTAAAATATTTTTGTATTTCTTTTGCTCACGGTTTGTTAAAACTACGTAAAGCGGTCATGAGTTAATTTCTTACGTAGACCACTACGAAAAAACACATTACACTCCAAGCGTAATCTGGTCAAAATAATACCGAATAGGTTTGCACACAACAGATATTTTTTAAGCAGAGTACACGCGTTTAGAGAGAGGGACACGCATAATAATAATTACTCCTTCCTTACTCCCTTAACCTCTATGGAAAACACCCCAAAAACTCACTTTTTCTCTTAAAAAAATATACAGTCCACGTCTATACTTCATCAGAACAATTAAAACATCAAAACGAAAACATTGCAACACCAACTGTCAGTCAAGTCAACTTTCAAAATACACCACCCAATAGTTTCTGACATGTGACGATCCCAAACGAATTTGGAACTAAAAAAGTTAGACTGAAATAGTTCACTATGCGAACCTACTACTTATATGCATACTGCAATGCATAAAAAATAGTTTTAGATGGATTTTTTCTCGATGTTTGTGCTCGACCAACGAACCGGGCATTTGTAAACACTTCCCGTGTTTTGAAATTGTTTTTCATTTTTAAAAACCTGATAATAATATCGTGTCAATTTGATGAAGTAGGGAAGAAAGTAATATAGAACATACGCCAGCAAATCAGGCTACCCGAAACTGTCAAACCCAATCAAACTTTATGCTTATGCGATAAGGTTGAAAATTCATTAAAGAAATTTGACAGAATGTCGTAGCCTGATGTGCTGGCATCTGTACAGCTTTTTAACAGCTTCGAGTTATTAATTATTAAATAATTTAAAGCAAAAATGACAGGAGCTGTCATACTGACCGTGTCACGTCAGGGAAAATATTCAGTTTTCAGCTGACTTAATGACGATCTCGTAAATAGTAGCATGATATTAATTTAATATGAACACTATTTGTTTCCCGTGGTTCTGCTCGAACCTTGATGACCTTGAAGAAGATATCGCTTCTTCTTTATCTTCTAGCGCATATCAATAAGTATAGACGCCAGCCTACATTGCTCATCCATACTTTACTATGTATTTTTTTTTATGTCTGGACTTTAAAAGATACTGTAACCCTTGAGTTTGTTTCGTTGTTTTTTCTCAAGGTAGTCAGTTAGGAAATGCCGACCTCATCTCGTTTTTATAAAATTATAAAAAATGTGTTGACGTGTAAAAGTGTTGATTTCAACCTATTTCTAAAATAGATGTCATTTATAATTTTCCAGCACATCAAGCTACCCGAAACTGTCAAATTTTCCCAATCAACTTTTACCCCTATACTTCAGCGGTAAAGTTGAAAATCTAAACAAGAAATTTGACAGATCGTAGTAGCTTGATGTGCTGGCGACTAAAGCGTGTCCTAGTAATATCATAGCTTATTGCAAAATTCTTGATTCTTTCCACGCGTTGACTAGAAATATTCTGATAGTGGATCCACTTTCCGAGCGTTATTTACGACGTGGTTAGAGATTTATGCTTTTAGCGACGCATTTATATTGGACTGTGCTAGAAGAAGGGTTGTTTCTTAGCTTAGTGTATATTTATGTTTATGAATGTCATCATCATCCTCCTGCCCTTATCCCAAGTTTTATTTGGTGTCGGCGCAGCATGTTTTTGTCTTCCACGCTCTTCTATCTGCTGTCATCTCACTAGTTACATTCTTTCTAGCCATATCAACTTTCACGCAATCCATCCATCGTTTCTTTGGTCGTCCCCTTCCTACATATCCATCCACGTTCAAGACCTTGCTCATAACAAGATCCTCATTCCTCCGCATTACATGCCCATACCATGCTAGCCGGTTTCCACATAGTTTTTCGGTTATCGGTGCCTTGGTCTTATATACTTATTTATTTTATGAATGAATGTAAGTTGTCATTTTTGTTTTGCACGCTTTTCTTATCATTGTCCTAACTACCTACCAGCAGGCTTAGCATAGCAACCGTAAAAACAAGTTTTGTCTACCGGAGAATAGATTTCTTTTGACATTTTTTGAAGAAATTTTTCTTTTCTTCGATCGACATAAGTCTACAAGTGATTACGATCTACGACAGGTCGCGCCATGCTCGGGCAAAAGACATCGGAAAAAAGTGACAAATTGACGTAAGATTTCTTTTGACATTTTTTTAAGAAATTTTTATTTTCTTCGATCGACATAAGTCTATAAGTGATTATATGCGAGTTGACAGGCCGCTCCATGCTCGGGCAGAAGACATGTTGACATTGACAGAAAGAGCTTTGTCTTTTCTTGATAGAATAGATATAAAATCGCCATGCAACTGATCACTATCCAAAAGTGTCATGCATTAAGTAGACAAAGCGTATCTCTAAGGTTACAAAACTTGATTAAGTAGGGATATGCCTAAAAGCGGAAGTTATAACTGTAAGGAATACTAAGTAGGCAATTTAAATAATTTTTCATAAAGTGTCCCTTATTACCTATCGTTTAAATTTCCCAAAATAAAGGTGAATTTGTCTTCCAACTGAAGACAAATTATTATTTTAGTCTTATCCTAAATTCGCCTTTATTATATTCAGGGGACCACTTTACTAGGTATTTGAATTTAAGGTAAGTAAAACCATAACGAATAGGTAATTTAATATCTGAATACTACAACATTAAGCTGAAGAGTTTGTTTGTTTGAACGCGCTAATCGACTGATTTAAAAAAAATATTTTAGAGTAGGATAGCCCATTTATCGAGAAAGCCTATAGGTTAGTTTTTATGCAGGCTACGGGACGTGGGTGAAACCGCAGGCGGAGGCAAGTGCATTATATTAAAAACATATTTTATGCCAATCGTAGGCTTTGCTTGCTAAACATAATTACAAGAGCTTACAATAAACTTAAATTATTACGACTTAAAATATTGATATTAATTTAAAAGATAACCTACAATGTACGAAAATTATTACGTTTCATAACCAAAAATATTCTAATTTAAGAAACATAATTATGGATAATCGGGTAAAATAATATGTACCATAATTTTGCGAATCGTAATAAATTGGTTATTCGCACTGTAATATTAGGATCTTGATCCTAGAAATATATAAAACTCTCTAGTTATATCAATATACAACACAACAGTATTGAAAAAAAAAAATAGTAAAGAATCACAGGTTGCTAAAATAACCTAGTTAGCGCAATGGTCACCATGCTGAACGGCTCGACAAAGGGTTCCTGGTTCAATTCCCGGACAATCATCGTTAGTCTCATAAGTATAACATTTTTTGTCTGTAGTCTGAATGTTACCGTAGCTTAATATATACGTTTTTTTTTTTAACTGTAGTTTATCAGTTGTGTCAGCACCCTGGCACGAGCTATTTAATAGCTTGCCTTGGAGCTAACCATGAGCTAACCGATCGTGTGTGAAATGTGTCCTGATATTTATTTTTAATGCGATGCAAATTATGGAGATATACATATAGTGAGCCAAGACTACTACGACCAGATGGCGTGGTGGTTAGTGAACCTGCCTGCCACGCTTTAGGTCGCGGGTTCGATTCCGGCATGAGTCAAACATTTTTGTGCATGAACATGGGTGTTTGACTTAGTCTGGGTGTTTCTATGTATAATATGTATGTATTTACAAAAGAAAAGTATATAAGTATGTTTATCAGTTGTCTAGTACCCATAGTACAAGCTCTGCTTAGTTTGGGACTAGATGCAGTGTGTGAATGTATGAGGGATATTATATATTATTATATTATAATATTTTCCATTCTGCTTCTAAACCACATCGGCTGGCTAATTGGGACGCGTAACAGTTTCATACAGAATTAATTAATTAAAAGGCAAACTTCAGTGGCTATTAAGAGGGCACAGAACAATGCGAACAATAGTTTACGTAAACAGAAATCGCGTTATGGGAGATAAAGTTAATAGTTTTATAGAACAAAGCCTGTTTTGTTTAGTCTTAATAAAATCTAAAAAAATACAAAAGGCATATTCCTAATTAGATGATGAAACACAAGTACACTGCAGTAGGCAGTGAAACTGGCCTCATATCGCATTTGTTTATCAAATTTACAGATACCTGCACAAATACACTGCAATTGACAATTAGAAATGACACATCGGAAAAAAGATGTATTCGCTCACTGTTGGTGCAGCTGGAGGGAGTGTCAGACTTTTACTGACTATTTATTTATTTTTATTTATTTATAAGGAAGACTAACAGCCAGTACAAGGGGTAAAAAATTACATGACTTTGCGACATACAGCCAATTACAAGTCTTCACTATTACATTGCACAATATGTTTAGCAGAAGAAAGAAACAGTACCTAACTAAAGTTTAACCTAACCCCCACTTTTGTTCCTTCTGGAGCCCTTTGTGTGCCAAGCCCGCGATAACTCTTGCGAACAATCCCGCTGCGACTAATACAAACCTTGCTTCTAATATAAAATCGACATTCAAGTGTTCGTAAACTAGTCATTTTCGTAAAGCCCTAAGTTCAAAGTTCCAGTAAGTTTCGAATTATTAATCGATGTTCGACTATTAGAGTGGATAGACAGACAAACGGATGGGTAGTAGATGAAACCCTTTTACAAAAAGCTTTGAACGTTTATATAGTGCCTTTGCATAATGTATTAGAACTCCATCCGATTCCTCCATTTACAACTAGATATTTTATTTTCAATTCGTTCCACTTCCCTGATTCGTTGTTATATGGATCTCAAGAGAGACTTATTATTTGGGTATTGTTAATGGCTTTATAACTCTTGGGGTTACTGAAAAAAATTGCTATAAAAATAAGAAGGGTCTGCCCTGATCTAGCCTCCAAAACGGAGCAAGCTCGCTTCCCACTGGGACTTAACTCCTGGTAAGCAACAGAAGAGATAATAATAAGAATAACGGTGTCCTGCAGGCTTATCATGGCAACCGTAGAAACAAATTTTGTTTACCGAAGATTGGATATAATGACAGAAAAGTGACAGATTGGCGTAAGATTTCATTTATAATTTTTGAAGTATTTTTTCTTTTCTTTGATTGACGCAGAACATACCTTTACTGAGCTTTAATGCTCAAACAGTCTGTTCACTCATTCTCATTGTCTGATGGGACGGCATTCAGAAACGATCACAGAGAACAGGCTCAGGACCGACAACTTTACATATTCTTCTAAGTGCGTTTTTGGTTTTTGGTAGATGAAGTTCGTGTTTATCGTAATTACAACATCATCTGTCTTGCCTTTTCTTCCCAGTCTTAACTAGATGAAGCTGAATACCAGCTTTCATGTCATAGAGTGACTGCCTATCTCACTTCCTAACTTTACAGTAACCCAGGCCACCCGATGCCCCTTGATAAGAATACTTATCCGTCTTTTTAGCTTCTGACTGCCAAAGATGTTCAAATGTCAGCCGTGACCCATCAATTTAACATGCCTTCAGAAACACGGAGGAACTCGTCCTGACAAGATGGTCACCCATCCACGTATAGACCCGCCAAGCGATGGTTAAACTTATAATCGGTTGATCCGTTCATCTGTTACTTAGCCACGAGCCCCTCATAACGTACTAGGCTTATTACTACTAAGCAAGCGTGATGTTATCTCTCATTTGCAGCCCAAACTTATATTAAAAAGTTAACTTGTAACAAGTTTAAATTTTGTCTGTAAAAGTGAAATAAATGATGACGTGTCTATTGCAAAAGTTTTATGAGCTTTTAACAGTTTTAATATATTTTAGCTGGATATGTAAATAACATATGTATGACTTTTATATCAGTATGGACAAATTTTGAATGAGCTATCGCAGTTACTAAAATATGAGTATTCAAACTTTTATACTAATACTATAAAGCTTAAGGGCGTTTGTTTGTTTGTTTGAACGCACTTATCTTAAAAGCTAGTAACATACATAACTTACTTCCGCCAGTGGTTTTACCCGCATCTCATGGAAACCAATTAGCACACCCGAATAATAAGCAGTCTATATCCTAAAGCCTTCCTCGAACTAAATAACACAGATTTTTTTCAAACCGGTCCGAAGTCCTGAGATTAACGCGTTCAAACAAACAAACTGCAGCATAATTCCCATTTTTTTGGGTGCAGCAGCAGGCCTAGCATAGCGATTTTATATCTATTCTGTCAAGAAAAGACAGAGCTCTTTCTGTCAATGTCAACATGTCTTCTGCCCGAGCATGGCGCGACCTGTCAACTCGTATATAATAACTTGTAGCCTTATATCAATCGAAGAAAAGAAAAATTACTTAAAAAAATGTCAAAAGAAATCTTACGTCAATCTGTCACATCCTTGTCATTATATCCAATCTCCGGTAAACAAAACTTGTTTCTACGGTTGCCATGCTAAGCTTGCTGGAGGGGATGTCAGACTCTTATTCACTAAATCCAACTATGTTCCTTCTGGAGATCCCTGTATGCAAGGACCACGGTAACTCTGTCGAACAACCCGCAGCCCAGGCAGATGGGTGTAGGCCCACTATCGGACAATAAGATCAAAATAGGGCAGGGAATATTCCCTTTTGGGATTAATTTTTTTATCAATGAACAGAAAATTTACAAACCTCTTTACATCATACGCATATATGAAAGAACACGACCCTTATAGTAACATAGCTGAGCGTACTGTGAACCTATCGTTATTTAATTAACACTAATATCACCGAAAGAGCGTTGTTTTTCATCAATTCTTCTTCCAAGACATAAAACTACCATATTCCGAAAGACAATATCTAAATGGCATTCTGTATTAGTTTTTTGACCTTTAACATTGAACGGCGTACTAAGAGTTGGTTTCGCAAACTGTCGCCAAACTTGGAATCTTCACATATTATTATTATAGTCTAAACTAAAACAATTTCAGACAGCCGTAGACAAAACACCCATAAGTGAGCCCTATTTCGAACTCTTGTATCGAAATTATTTTCCTTTTTATGTGTTTGTTATTTATTTATGTTATAAGAGGTTGTTATTTGGAGTCGGCTGTGTATTTGTTTGTTTATCAGTTTTGGAAATAATATTTAAAAATAAATATTATTTACCTGATTTAGCGAATATTTTCTCTATCATGGTCAGGGATAAGATAGTTTACATAATAGCCTAAAATTCTCGCATTTTTTTTAAGTTGAAGATATAATACACTATAGATTATATAAATTATATAATAATATATAATAAGTGGAAAGATATGGGGGAGGCCTTTGACCAGCAGATGGACAGTACAAGCTAATAAAAAAAAATATATAATACACACAGGGATCAAATAAACACTCCTATTTTGCGTCGTATTTAACTACACTTCAACTAAACATTATTTTGTTAATGTTTACGAAGAAAAACACTTATTTATCTCATCCAAAACGTTATTTAATTTAAGTTCTGCTTAAAAGTATTTCTATCGCAAATATTTACGTAAGCGTGACAGAGACAGAATTATTTTTGAGCAGTGCTTTAAATTGAAAGGTGTTTAGTAGTTTTTAAGATTTTTACAACCCTGATGAGTGTAAATACAAAGTCGTTGATCTTACTAATTAACTTTGGCATAAGGTTACGACCGTTGATCAGTAATTAATATATTGGTAACATTTCTAAACATTAATATATAATTATCAATAAGCCAAGGTTTAGGAAGGATCTTAAACCTATTGAAACTAAACACTTTCAATTTCCAAGTGTTTGCTTCAGACTTAGGTACCTTAAAAATATTTATTTTCATTTACAATTATTTTGTAGGTACTTGGTTATGATTGGGTTTTTATGCGCAGATTTAATAAGTTTAATAGTTTTACTTTCATTGTAATGTACATACATACCTTGGTACAGGCTCATCGCAAACGTTAGAAGCTAATATATTCAACAAAATTAATAACTCATGTTCATTTAACCTCGGGGAACGCGTTAATTTCCGGACTATGTTTATTGAAAACTTAAAGTTGCCATAATATGCAATGTAACTATGTATCTACTACAGGAATATAAGTAATTAACTTACTCGTAGCGTCGTAGTAGTCAGTTCTCTCCTCTCTTCCTCATCTTACACACATAATAGATTGGGCTAGACACGTTGGAACGATGGGGCTCAGTACCCACAAACTGTTAAAGATGAAAACAAGCGCTTAGTCCACACAGGACCAAAGGGTTGGCCAATAGACTTGGCCAAAGACCTTGAGAATTTGGATTGCAATATGGCCAGATTTTTGGGCACAATCCACAGACAGTGATGCGGATGTTTTTTTTAATTTACTCTTCACTTTTAACAATATATAATATTAAAACCATACAGACAGAGTTGTGTTGCCGGGGAGTTTGTTCCGCCATTTCTTCTTCCCTGCGAGAACACATAAGAAGTGAAAGGGTGGTTGGGGGCTGTCTTTTGTAAAATTGACCTTCAAAAAGTAGTGACTTTCGGCCTACTTTGAATGATGACTTTTTATCTTGTCTTTATCTTTACTCCGAGTAAAATATAATATATGCGAGATTGCAACACAATTGATGTAAAAAACAATGTTTTTAGCTCATTCTAAAACAAAGCTGATTGTTATTACTTAAATAAATACTGTATTTGTTATTAAAATTCTTATACGAATACAAAATTTTCCATTTCATTAATTCCCTACTCCCTTACTTAATTCCATTTAATTAAGAGAAACAAAGTGTTACTCCCTTTTGAGAAAATTTCGTAAATATTTGCTATAAGTACTCTCGTTTCGAAAGACAATTAAATACAACTCAGGCGAGACAATATGCGAAGCAACTAATTAAACCCCACTTTCTTACATGAAAGTGTACTTAACAGAATGGTTCTCAACTGGGCTAAGTTAAAATAGACATTGACGACGAATTCCTAGAAAATCGAAAACTGGTTTGAATATTCAGGGACACTGTTATCTATACTAATATCATAAAGCTGAAGAGTTTGTTTGTTTGCACGCGCTAATCTCAGGAACTACTGGTTCGATTTGAAAAATTATTTCAGTGTTAGATAGCCCATTTATTGAGGAAGGCTATAGCCTATATGATGATGATGATGGCATCCGGGCCGATTGTCGGCTACGGCGGCCGTTCTCATTTATGGAGATCAGCCAGCTGCGCAGGATATATTATAGTGCACAAGCATTCGCGCAGACACAGGTGCACTCTCTATTCCCTCACTCTCATAATCCGATAGGACGGCAATCCGACACGACCGGAGAGAGATCAGGCGCAGGACCGACATTAACGTGCTCTCCGATGCACGGGTGAATCAATCACCAACTTCCAGACTCCAGGCTGCTTTGTGAAAGTTTCTCAAAACCCACAAAGCGATTTCGGCCCGACCCGGGATTCGAACCCGAGACCCCGTGCACAGCAGTCGCGCCTTGCGACCACTAGGCCAACGGGGCAGTCCCATAGGCTATATACCATCACGCTAAGACACACGGCAGCGGAGCAGTAACCAAAGATGCGGGTGAAACCGCTGGGGACAGCTAGTAATGAAATATGTGAAAATTTCCAATCGATCTAACGTGTGTGTCAAAAGATATTAAATATTTCATTACACGTTGATTCTCAAGAAATAAATCTATACTTTACAAACACACCAAAAACGAAGAATCATTGAAATTAATTTCGACCTTCTCCGCCCTCATGGTTTATTCACCATTTAGACACCACCACATGCCATAGCTCCATCAATTTTGCATTGTTAATTAAAAAGTTTTAAACAGTAAGTATGTATTATAGACTTTTACATGAAATTACAAACAACAAAAAGGTATTTTTTTTTCGTGGGAAATCATCAAATGACCCCTCCCGCTGAGGGTGGAGCTGGAGGGAGTGTCAGACTCTTAACGACTAAAACCCACTATGTTCCTTTGGGAGGTCCCTGTGTGCCAGAGCCACGGTAACTCTTGCGAACAACCCGCAGCCCAGGCAGACCCTGGCCCTAATCGACGATAAGACGTCCGCGCATAAACCTACAAGAATCTGTCTAATTCTCCCAATTAACTTTGAACCATAAAGTTTCTGTGATAAAGTTGGAAATCTGTTAAGGAAATTTGACATATTCTAGTAGCTTGGTGTGCTAGCGTCCGTACACACGAGTATGAGCAGCGTTCTCATAAGCAGCAGAAGGAACAGTAGCATCTCCAGCTGGTTAAATTCTCTAAGTCTAAGCGTATGCATCTTCATATACTCCACTTAATCGAGATGTCTTTGATCACAGCTCTCAAATCACATACTATCGATTTCAACTCGATAATCTCGTCTGCTAATGGGTGCAGGTATCGATTCTCGATTGATTACATTCGAATGGCATCTAACACAAAGAGGAAGCCCCAATTACGACTATTGAACAAAGGGAAGTAGACTTGCATTGTGTAAACTTCTGAAACAAAGGCTTTTCATAGGATTTCCTTTTGTTAATGTTTCTTGATAGTTTACCAATTCATTGAACGCATAAAAATACCTGTATCAATCCCGAATTGATTAAAGAATTCACTTAAAGGGTGCAAAGAGCTATGTTTATTGGCTAAAATTAAAAAAATACTATGTTCTGCTTTCTTTTCATTTGTTTCTTTTTTAATGTTATTTGACTATAATAAGTTACGTAAAATATAGATTTTTTCTCCATGGCGTATACCTGCCTATTGCCAGTTATAAAAGCTAAGATCTCTTACAACATGTCTTCAATTTGTATTCTATTGTCTATGACTGTTCCCTAAGCTTCCACCTGCATCTTCAAGGCACTACTTTTACCATTGAATAAAATGACTATGGAATTTGTCAGATTACATTTAAATCACTTCAGTAGTTTTGTTGTTCAAGCGTGATAAGCTCCTACTTTCAGCATTCATAATATTAAGTAAAAATTTCCCTTTGCTATTAACAATGCTTAGAACACACTTGTTATATAGTATTTTTATTATAATATACACTTGAATAGAAATAAACATCATAGAAAACTCTTCTAAATTGCAGTCTGTATGAACATATACACATACCTACCTCCGGATAACAAGGCGCGGGTAATTCAATTATAATATAACTACCAAGTAAAGGCCATAGCGTTGGAGTGCCCTACATTTCACTTACAATATTAATATGGGACACAATTTATTGTATAATGTATTCACTATTGTCTAAATAGTGGCTCGTGGCTAAGTAATAGCCGCACGGGTCGATCGATCATAAGGTTAAGCAGTGCTTGGCGCGGTCCGTCCGTGGATGGGGGTCCATCTTATCATGACGAGTTCCTCCGTATTTCGGAAGGTACGTTAAAATTGTGGGTCCCGGCTGTTATTTGTACATCTTTGGTAGTCGTTACGGGTAGTCAGAAGCCAGAAAGTCTGACAACCAGTCTTGCCAAAGGTATAAGGTTGCCCAGGTAACAGGGTTGCGAAGGTCGGATAGACAGTCGCTCCACGTAAAACAATGGTACTTAGCTGCATCCGGTTAAGACTGAAAGTCGACCCCAACAAAGCTTGGAAAAAGGCTAGGCAGATGACATGATACACTATTCTCTAAAATCTATACGATTATCCGTTTGAATAACCTGTATAAGTGTATATACATACATATACTCCTTCGTCGCGATCGTTTTACCCGCGTACAGACGGAAATATTTTGCACTCCTGGTTGATAAAGGGGCCTACATCCTCCCTCTATCGGCTGGTTGCGGGTTGTTCTCAATAGTATCCGTGGCCCTGGTACACAGAGGGTTTAGTCAGTAAAAGTATGACACTCCCTCTAGCTGCACCCTCAGCGGGAGGGGTCATTTGATGATTCCCAATGGAAAAAAAGACCTAGAGAGATAGGAGTCTCTAGGGTATCGTCTACCCCCATACTGACCTATATTTAATATGAGTGAACAAATAAGCGCCCATTCCCATGTCTATTATTAGTAAAGTACCTTTATACTGTTTAGTTATTAAATTAGGCCAGTGTCTGGCCTATTTTTATTCTTTTCTGAAAGAATCACAAAAGATAGACTTACTTACGTAAAAATAACGTGACAGAACTAATTTCCCTCAGTATAGACTAGATATGGGTTAAATTAGGATACACGAGTTATGTTTCTAAACCGGGCATGATACTATTGTGGCTTATTCTATTTATGATCTTTGATGTATATAAGGAAATTTTAAATTTACTTACTAAATTATTACACCATTCATTGAAGCCGTAAGAAAAAGTGACAATGCACCGCGCCGTTATTTTTTATTATCTTTGTATCCATTTACATTTTCAATATCTTATGTCTTTATTTGTTGCTGCATAACTGTTTTATTTATCCAGCTATCTGTCTAAAAGTAAATAATGTATTACTGCCCTATATTTTAACAACAGCAATTTTAGTCGATACGTGATGGTACTACCCACTATCACAGTAGTCTAGACGCAACTAACTCGACATTGTAATTGTACTTTCTTAAGATAAATGTAGTTTTATTTGAGCTTGGGGTAATTTGAAGGGTCCATAAAACGAACATTAAACAAAAGGATTCGGGATTCTGTAATAATATATTTCACCCGCGATTTCATCTAAGATTTTAGCTCGTGGCTAAGTAAACGCCATACGGGTCGATCGATCATAAGGTTAAGCAACGCTTGGCGCGGTCGGTCCATGGATGGGTGACTATCTTATCATGACGAGTTTCTCCGTGTTTTGGGAGGTACGCAAATTGGTGGTTACAGGGATTATGAAGTCAGAAAGTCTGATAACCAGTCTTACCATGGGGTATCGGGTTGCCCAGGTAACTGGGTTGAGGAGGCCAGACAGGCAGTCGCTCCACGTAAAACACTGGTACTCAACTGCATCTAGTTAAGACTGTAAGCAAGCCGACCCCAATAAAGCTTGGGAAAAGGATATTTTTTTTTAGTTAAGTTCATTGATCTCGCCATGACAAGACGGTCACCCATCTGTATTTTTTAAGGTTCTTAACTTAGAAAACCTTTCAAGCTGCATGGGACCGCCTTTATGCTTTATTCTCTACACACTTCAGTACCATCAAACAATTTCATGAAAATTGTAAACATGTTTATACTTAACGGCATATTAAATGATTTTCTACTCCATTAGGAGCTGAACAAAGAAACCACATATCTTCATTCCTTTGATCAGATAGTGATAACGTGGAAAGGGCGTCTAACCCGATGTATGTATTTCATTGAAATTTCGTGATTTTCCTTGCCCTGTCTCAATAAAAGTAAACTTGTAATTGTTATGTACAGACGCCAGCAGGTCAACCTACCCGAATCTATAAATACCAATCGAATATTAACCTTCCGGTATTGTAATAAGGTTGAAAATCTATTTAAGAAATTTGACAGATTATGGTAGGTACTATATTGGCTGTGGTACTATATGTATTACGAGTGCATTGACCTTTATGTATACGATTTTATTAATGTGTCCAAACTGCAAGAGATACTGGACCATTTGACGAGTAAAAGTGTTGATTTCAACCTATTTGCATTATCATCTACCATCGTGCCGTCACACATACGCAACGTTGTTTTTTTTTGGAAATTTCATTGGGAAATCATCATGTCATCAAATGACGAATCATCAAATGACCTTTCCTACAGTGGATGTAGCGGGAGTATCAGACATTTACTGGCTAAAAGCCACTTTTGTTACTTCTGGAGGCCTTTGTGTGCCAGGGCCGCGGTAACTCTCGCGAACAATACCACAGCCCCGATACATGCAATGTTCTGAGAAACACTCCAGTAATTCCGTCGCTTTATGTCGTCCTCCCTTTGTGACCCAAATTGGATAATTAAGCTGATTGGTTCCTTCAATAACCTGATTTGCTAATATCAAGGTGTTACATAACTTTGCTGTGAATGAAAAGCTAATGCTTTCTTTTTTTATTTAATACTCACATACATCTTCATGCAAGAATGATGGCTACTTTAAAGGCCTTCTACATAATTCAAACCAACCGCCGATAGAGATCACCTTGGTCCAGCAGGCTTAGCATGGCAACCGTAGAAACAAGTTTTGTTTACCGAAGATTGGACATAATGACAGAAAAGTGACAGATTGACTTAAGATTTCTTTTGACATTTTTTGAATTAATTTTTCTTTTCTTCGATCGACATAAGTCTACAAGTGATTATATGCGAGTTGACAGGTCGCGCGATGCTCGGGCAGAAAACATGTGAACATTGACAGAAAGAGCTATGTCTTTTCTTGACAGAATAGATATAAAATCGCCATGATAAGCCTGCAGCAGGCTTCGCATAGCTTGTTTCTACGGTTGCCATGCTAAGCCTGCAGATGTGAGCGGAGTGAAACGTCTTTGGACGACCGCGGTTGGGAGCGCATCCATCGCGCCAGGCTGCGTTCGTAGTCGGCCCCAACTGTGTGGAACGTGGTTGGGCGACGAGAGACGCGACCAAGGTCACCTCTATCGGCGGTTAGTTTGGTTTGTGTAAAAAGCCTTTCACAACCTTTTGATTCAAGTTCCAATTTTTATTATAACTTGTGTTTGTAGTGAATTTTTCAACGCATGCGTACAGCTTTCAAGGTAAGGCATAAATAGGTAACTGATTGATATGATCGACATCACTCAAACAGATTAATCCATAAAACAAATACACCGAATATATTATTCAGTCAAAAGCTCCCATTTTGATGGCACGTTACTCTATAAAAACCTTGGAATCTTTTATTTTCTAAACGTATTTTTAAAATGCCGTCATTAAGAAGCTTAATAGAATCCATTTTCGGTGTAAAAGGAATTATGTTGTGCCGATTATTTTTCGGTTATTATTGCAAATTAAGCAATTCTACAATGATCTGCATATTAACAAGAGTGTATTGCGTTATTTGTTGGTTTTATATATCTATGTATGTGTTTGTAGCAGCTTCTGGACAGGCCGTGTCAACTCTTTATGCTGTCTTTATGATTACTGAATTTACTGTTAACGTTTTCTTGTCATTAACTAGCAATGATGAATTTGCATTGGACATATCGCCTCATTTTCCAACGCTGCGGATCAAAAAATATACAGGCGCAACTTACTTCATGATATTCGTTGTTATATTTTATTCTATTTTTACTATTTGGAGCTCCCGGGATCATTATTCTCCTTTTAATGACTTAAACTTTGTGTACCTATTTCTTTCATGTAACTACTTTCGTGTGTCTTTGATTTATGCATCAGAAAATTTTAAAAATATTATTCGAGCCCTCTGCATCACCACCCAGGATCAGTTAGAAACACTGGACACGACAGATGATGAAAAAAGGCGCCATATTCAACAATTTTTGGATTACTATATGATGCTTACATACTTCGCGTCTGAAACGCTAACAATTATCAGGATCAAGGTTATAGTACCATACATGTGCGACTTTTTTAAACTTCTATGCATGTTGGTTTTTATTAACAACGTAAGTAATTTCATCTTTTTTATACTAGAATAGATAAAGACTGGAGGTCTCTTAATGTTGCGCCAGAAAAAGAAAAAAAATTACGAGTTACTTTTTCGTGGTATGGACATTTTATCAAATTATCAAATACAAGCCACAAAAATTGTGCTAGGACTGAATATAGATGAGGGGCCCCTAAGGGCCAGGGTCTACCTGGACTGCGGATTGTTTGTAAGAGTTACCGTGGCCCTGGCACACAGGGATCTACACAAAGAACATACTGGGTTTAGTCAGCAAGGGAAACATTAACCGACCATAGAAGACTATAATATCATCCACATACACATCATCCATATACATATCATCCACACAAATCAAACAAATGTTAATGCTCACAAAATTACAAGTACTTACCAAATTACACTAATCGGACTAGAAACCTCCGAGTAATCGGTGTACATACATAAAAAAAACATACCGGCTGAAATGAGAACCTCCTCCTATTTTCGGAAGTCGGTTAAAGATTAAAAAGGCATTTTCATTGTGGAAATATCTAAGTATAGAACAAAATGTTTCAGAATTTTGGCAATTTGCTGCTTTGCAGTTCGGATATCTGTGTCCTGCTGATGGTTTTGTTTCTACCATTAATAATATCAGAGCGGAGTGCAAATTACCTCGATGAAATCAAAAAAGTTTTTGTGGAACAACTAATAAACACCAAAGGTGACATTGCGATTATTAACAATACCTACTTGTATGCTATAGCTGGATAGATTGAGATAAAATTTGGTAAAAGAGATAAAAATTAATTTCCCAGGTACTACCTACTTACACATATTTACAAACAGTGAATTGACAGAAATAATGTTTCAATTATCAGATAATAATGTTAAAATTAATTACATAATTAGACATCTTCTTCTACCTCAATCTATTATATTTCTGTAATAGATTTTCAACCTTATCACGATACCGGAAGGTTAATATTCAATTGGCAAAATTTTACATTTTCGGGTTGGTTGACAGCTGCTGGCTTTTGTAGTTATTTCAAAAAACTATAGTTATAGGCACACTTTAAATATTAAACATATTTTTAAGGCCTGTGTCATCACCTACGAATAAGTTCCAGTTAGTTTACTTGGTAGATAAAGTCATTCAAATTCTGTTCCATTTTTGAATTGTGATATAGATAGTGGCTATTCTTACATCGTGAAAATGGCCATTAGAGTATACGTGTCTTTGTAACTGTACAGACACGGCTACTCATCAAGCTATACAAAACCAGTTTGTCTTGGACTCGCTTTATATCGTCTTTTTACTAATAGAACGGTCAGCTTATACTAGTTTTGTATAGCTTGATGTGTGCTGTAGCATAACCATAAAAATATTAATATTTTATTTTGTTTTGCAGATAAAAATCTACGAAATGTCGTGTACGATGCCGTGGAATACATTGACAATAGTTGGCATAATTACTCACTATGGAATGACTTTCCGATTAACATACGATTCATTTTCGGTTTTGTTAATTTGTGCACTTTATATATAATAGCTTTGTTACAATTTTCCTATTAATCCTGTACCTACCTAAATAATTTAGGACATTAAAATAAGTATCACAGAGAGTCGTGGTGGCCTAGTACGTTCGTAGCAAACAAACATGGTTCAATACTTAATACTCAATTTTTTATTGCATCCACTATGTTACATAGATGGTAAAAATAACTTAAAAGATACAATATGGACCCTGTCGGGCACGCAAACATTTTAGGAGAGAGGAAGGGGGCTGAGTAGCAATTTAATCAAAAACCAAAAACAATAATACCTAGTTTGATATTGTTAGATATGTATCATTTATATCTATATATTGTGTTAATGTACAATGGTGTAGTTGTGTTGTGCACTTTTTCATAAACTGTATCAATTATAAAGTTATTGTGTTCAAATTAAATCATTAAAAATGTTTAATAGTTATATTTAACTCCATACCCTTCTCTTCTTCCTTTTACCTACCATACCATACAAGACGTATGGGAACATCTTGACTCTTCAAGACCATTATTCGAGCTCTTAAGTGGCCTACTCCAACGGCCTTTCTGATAGTATGATAGTATGTCAGTAAATAGGTACACATTAACAGAGTAACTTAGTACCTAACCTCCATTCATTTTTAAATAAATACCACGTGCTTAAAATAGCTTTTCGTTACGATGCGTTTAAATGCTCTAGAATCCCGGTATGTATATTGAAAGAAATAAGATTCCGCTTTCATATTTTTTGTCCAAAATGATCTTTGGAAAATATGCATCCGATTATCCGAACACTAATTATCACCAATATATTTTAAGATGGTGGCTTAACCCTTGCAGAGTGTAAACTTTAAGTCGGCCGATAGTTTAGGTATCTATAAATTTAAGTAAATGTGTACACAATTAAAACGATGAGCTATCTATCGGCCGACTAGTTGCTCACTTATAGGTGGACTTCATTAATGATTACCTTCATGCTTAACTATTCTAACTAACTTCTGAAGTTTTTTATACTCATTATCTTTTCGAAAATAAAACAAAATCAAACGAAATAAACCTTCAAATCGAATATTCTGGAATTGTTTTCTAAATCTAGACTACAGGTAGAAAGATGATGGAGATAACAATGAACCTTCATTTCTGATTATCTTGAAGCTTTTTATTTTTGTCATAGAATTCCACTATTACTGAAATGAAACTAATTTCAGAATCATTGTCACAGAACCATTCGAGGGTCGCGTTGTATTCACTCGTGCCTAATACTTTCCTGTATAAATAGCTGCTACATTAAAAATGCCACCGTTTACAAGAAAAATCTTCACTTTAAAAGGCCTTCTTTTGTTTCGATTCATATTTGGATTCTACTACAAATTCAGCAATTCTCCCGTCACTTGTTTCTTTACAAAACTCTATTGTATCTTGTGTTGTATTTCCATGTGTCTACATATCTATCTGTTTGCTGACAAGAATACTGTTTCCTACACATACAATGGCTTGCTCGTTTTAGAAATCACTATTAGTATTTTGATATCATTAAGCATCAAAGACGAATTCGCAACATTTCCCGATACCATCTCGACGCCATACAAAAAACAACATGTATGGTTTTCATACTTCTTTATGTTGTTTATACTACTCCAGACAACTTTCGGTATCTGTGTTATTGGAGACAAAATTCCAATTATGCACACCATGATATATTATTTTGAATTTATTTCTACTTGCTGTACCCGTCTGCCTGCTGTTTATATATCGGAAAATGATGTAAAATTTGTGATAGCCGTGTGCAAGTCGTTGATAAATCAATTTGAATCAATAAACATGACTGCCGCAGAAAAAACGCAACGCATCAAACAATTCAATGAGACATACATGAACTTCTTGAATTATTTTTATTCACAGTATAGAGTTACGAAATTAAAGGTGCTCCCTTTTTTTGGTATCACTTGTGCGCAAAACATTACATTATACTTCATTAAGGGCCAGTTTCACAGGTTACGGATAGCCACTATCTACCAGATAAATTAAAAAATGGAACGGAATTTGTATGAAATTATCTGCCAAATAAACAAATTGGAACTTATCAGCAACCTGTGAAACTGGTCGTTTCTGTTTTAAATTTTGTTTAAACCTAAATATAAAATTAAGGGTCTTACTAAAAAAGCTGGACAGACGTTTGACACGTGTTTAAAGAAAAAATTTAACTCAAAATTATTTTAAACGCGTGTCGATCGTCTGTCTAATTTTTTGTAGTAAGGTCCGAATGGTTTTCGGTTGTTCATTATTCTAGAAATGATAAATAAATAAAACTTAAATGTAAAACCGGTAGCTACGTATTTTTTAAGTATTATAGTTTAATATTCTTTTTCAGAAAATCTTGGCCCATGGGTTCGAAGTAGCGAGGCTGATTTTCATGCTGTCGTATATAAAAGAAGTAAGGATATTTATATAATTTTATGTGGATTGAGGAGGTCGGATAGGCAGTAACTCCATGTGAATGATGGTGCTCAGCTGCATCCGACGAAAGTAGACCACAACATAGCTAGGAAACGGCTAGGCAGATGACGACAGTATGTTCCCTGCTGTTCTCTCGAATAGACGGACATTGCATCAGGCATATCAAGTTTCCGAGTGTCTCACAGACCGACAAAACGATTTACTTTATAGAGCCTTTGGTCGGTCATATCCAACTTCACTGGTGACTAGACAAATAGTTTAGCTTTGAGGTGGGAAAAAGTTCGGCAAATTATCACAGTGACATGAGTACTTTCAAGGCTAAACGCCGACGAAGGCGCGGTGAAGATACTGAGAATAAATCAATTTAAAATATACCCTTACTCCTATGACATGCAGTTGAAAACAGCATGCAAAGCGAGTCACGCGCGGCGAGCAGTATCTTCGTAGTAGTTATTTCGCGCCTCTACTGCCTCCCTAAAAAACACTATGTAATCTTCAATAGATTTTCAACTTTATATCCAATAACATAAATTTGAAAATCTGTTAACAAGAGTTTATGTTTATCGTTTGTGACTTGGATAGGAGGGCTGGTTTGTGTTAGGCCTAAGAAGAGTGAATTCCTAACGTGACTGAAGAATTACTAATAAGCTGCAAAAGTTCTGCTAGTATTTTTTTTTTATTTTTCAGAATGAACATTATTTAGTTCTATGGTTAACCCAACTTTTTACTCTCTTGCTTATACTGTTCCTACCGTCACTGCTAGCAGAGTATGCTTCAAATCATTTGGATAAAGTGAAAGCCCTGTTCTTGGAAGAGCTTATATCAAACAAAGGTATTTATATCCTTATTTATTCACTTAAATTTCTCCTCATTATCAGCGTATTTAAGTATAACACTTCAGAGCAATGACCTCTTTTCAACGGAGAATGAATGAGCGTTAATAGCCACGCTTGCTCAAAATGGTTTGACATGTTTGGAAAGGACATACATAGAATTTAAGTTACATTGGTGCTTGCCTGGTCTGGAATCGAACCTGCATACTCGTACTCCAGAGGCTGTTTTACTACTAGCCCATTGCAAGACCTGCTCAATTCGGTTTTTGTGGGACCTTAGTTAAAAAAATATATATAAACTGTCCGTAGGTATATCGAATTGATAATAAAAAACCATGAAAAAACCATTGAACCATTTTATGAGATAGTGTGAGCTCTATCTTAATGAGAAGTAAAATGCACAAAAAAATATTCTCATACGATGCGCCACCGAGAATAGGGAATATGCATGTAATTTTTTTATTCACTAAATTAATACACTTTTAGCTGTAATAAATAAATATGAAAGAATTTTTAAAATACAATTTATCGACAAGAAGTTATAAAGCTTCAAAACTGCTAATAAGAAAGAGAAGTCCGAGTGTAAAATTTACGTCACAACTACACACGCCCGTAAGTAAGGCTGTCATTGAATATAGCGTTTTGGTGAGAGGGACAGGTATACTTGTTTAAAATTGTTATATCTCGTTTGTTTTTCTACTGATTTCGATATTTTTTTCACAGTTAGGTAGTATTCTATTTTTGTATATTTATTGATAAACTAGGTAGATTGCAAATATTTTTTTCATGCATATTCCCTATTGTTCGCTTAGCCTCGCCCTTCATGATTTCAAAAATAACTGACAGTGCAATATATTTCAGATACCGAACTTCGCAATACTTTGAACGATGCTCTGGACTATATTGATAGCACACAATCCCAGTACACCATGTGGAATGACTTCCCAAAAAACCTGAAATTAGTTTTAAGCTTCCTGAACCTGTGTACTGCTTATATCATCGCTTTGTTACAATTTAAATTTTAATAACTTAGCTGCCTTTACATAAGGATAAAATATACATTGTATAACATGGGACAAGTAGGTATAGGTCTTGGCATAAGTAGTATCAACTCGTGTTTTGCCTTATGATTGCGTACCAAACTTCAATGGTACAGAAAGCAAATCAAGCTACTACAATCTGTCAAATTTCCTAAATAGATTTTTCAACTTTATCGCTGAAGAACATGGTGCAAAAGTTGATTGGAATTTTTTTACAGTTTTAAGTAACTTGATGTGCTTGCGTCTGTACTTAATCCAGCTTAAGATTTTGAAAACTTACTCTATATAAAAAAAAAAACATTAATAAAATAATGTAAGCAATTATGTTACAACAAGATCAAAACAATGTCATCAATAAAAGAGACTAAAATATGTATGTATCACTCACTTAAAAATTCTTGTATGCTATATTTACTTTCAAAGTCAAAGATCTTTAATCTGTCTGACTTTACCTTTTAGAAGTACCTACTTAAAGCATGTGTAATGCACAGAGTTTGTTTAACCGTTATACTTGTATCATGGGCAGTTAAGTGATTAAATTTGCACCTAGAGTAGGCATATACATAGGTAGGCTATCTTCATTATAAGCTTTTGAGTGTTACCTTTCACGCTAAGTTACAGATTGGCGGTTTCATACTTTTTATAGCATACTAGCAGACCCGGCCATGCGTTGCTGTGGTTAAGATTTTTGTTATAATTACACAAATAATTTGCAATAAAATAATATTGCGATCATAAATTAAGATGTAAGCTATCCTATCTTTCAAGTTAGATCAAAGTGCACATTAATGTCGGGGTAATTTGTATTGTGCACTAACTTTTTTTGAAATTTTGATCTATTTCTTTGTGTCTGTCTTTGTATCTATCATGTAACCAATATTGAAATGTTGACAAAATCATTAAATATTTTTTCACAAGTTCCTAAAAGTAGCCTATAAGCCTTTCTGGAAAATGAGCTATCTAACTCTGAAAGAATTTTGCAAATTTATGAATCTGACCTTCTGAACCCAGTTACCTGGGCAACCCGATAACCCCTGTTTTTCAGACTAAGCCGTAACGACTGCCAATTTTTTGTTAAATAAAAGCCGTGACCCTCCAATATAAAGTGCCTTCCGAAACATGGAGGAACTTGTCGTAACATAATATTGACGACCAGATGGCGTGGTGGTTAGTGAACCTGCCTGCCACGCTATAGGTCGCGGGTTCGATTCCCGCATAAGTCAAACATTTGTGTGCATGAACATGGGTGTTTGACTTGGTCTGAGTGTCTATGTATAGTATGTATGTATTTACAAAAGAAAAGTATATAAGTATGTTTATCAGTTGTCTAGTACCCATAGTACAAGCTCTGCTTAGTTTGGGACTAGATGACGTTGTGTGAATGTGTGAGGGATAAAAAAAAATATATATAGGTATATAACACCCATCCACAAACCGAGCGCGTCAAGCATTGTCTAAAATTATCGATTGACCGATCACTGATATGATATTTCTATATACTCTCTTAAATTAGATACAGATTCCTATCTGCAATCAACCTTCATGTTAATTTATATTCGAATTCTAGTCGTGACTATTTTCAGAGTCCATACAATCAATCCACCTGATATTTTCAGTAGGGAGTCTCATTGAGGTGTATTCCATTTGTTCTGGTTGGCACTCAATCACATCACAGCTTAAGAAAATGCCGTCCTTTAGAGAATCAGCACTGGAATCCTTGTTTTCATTCAAAAGAATTGTATCGTTACGGTTTATATACGGTTACTATCACAAATTTTCCGATTCGGCTACTATCAGCGTATTATTAAAATTATACTGCATCGTCTGTACGCTTGCTTTCTGGTATCATATTTTCTTGTGGGCTCACTTAGGCTCCAGATCAATATTTTACGATGTTTCCTTGCTTTTAGAAATAACAGTTAATGTAATAATCTCACTGATTGTCGAAGACGAATTTTTGAGTGCTAACGACTTTATTGCAACTTTACCAACAAAACGATGTCACTGTGTAACACGCATAGTGATATTTGTTATGGCCATTCAGGAATTAATTGTAATAAGTTATCTTTGCATGTTCTTCCCTTTTATTGATGCGTTCCTGTTCACATTTGAATATAGTTCATGTCTCTATGCTAGACTATCGTTAATTTATCAAGCAAATAATAATGAAAAAGCTATAAAAACCATATGCAACTCATTGAAAGATAAAATTGAAGATATGAACATAAATGCTGCCGAAAAAAGGAGACATGTTGAAGGATTTTTGGACACTTTGAGGGACGTAATATATTTCAATTTGGATGCAAAGAGTAATGTTATAAGGATAAAGGTGATTGAGTTCATTTTCACTTTCCATTCATTATTTTCTACCAACTTCACAAGGAACTTTTTCCCGTACCCGGATAAAACATAGCCTATGTTCACCAGGGATAGTGTAGCTTCCCAACAGTGAAATAATTTTTCAAAACCTTCAAGTAGTTTCGAAGCCTATTCAATTCAAACAAACAATCAAATATTTCCCCTTTTCAATAAAAGTATGGATTATATTGAAATGAAATGGCTATACTTAAGAGATAAATTCAAATTTACTAAAAAAAATCATTTATTTTCAGACAATCTTAGGTTATATATGCGACTTCTACAGACTACAATTCATGGTGTATTATGTTTATGAATATGAATTTCATGTAAGTATAGTCGATTATTCAAGAAGTTCATAGCATAGAATAATTAAAGGACTTTTTCTTATCTTGTTTTTTATCAATTTATATAAGAAATTAAGAGCGCGCGTGCACCGAAAGTTGGCAACGTCGCAAGTAGCTGTCGAATATTAACACGTTGTAATCAATTCGGATAATTTACTATACATATAGAAATATTTTTTTTACTTGATTGGCTAGGCAGACGATGTTATTATATAAATTGTTTGTTATAATTCTGTGATTCAAGCGAAAACTTGTACGTAGTACGTAGGTACGTTAGGATTTTTAATTCACCCTTAGTCACAATTTCAATGATCCTAAATTTTTCGGGCCCTCTCAATAATGTTACGGCGGTTTTCTGCATATATAACTGTTGTTTTTTCAGTTTACTATAGTATTTCCATGGTATATCAATGTAGCCTGCAGTATATTCCAATTATGCTTACCATCGTTGCTGTCGGAATTAGCTGTTGATCATCTGGATGAAATAAAAGTCGTATTAGTGGATGAACTCATACGAAATAAAGGTATTATTTCAATATTTTACTTAGGACATATGTAGGTACTTACTGCGTATAGTATTCGCGACTCGAGTTTGATTCCCGCGTTGGATCGAAATGGCTTTGTTGGTTTTAGGAAACTTACAAAGTCCGAATCTGAGTCAAAACTCAAAAAAAAAAAAACTCAAAACTCAAAATCATTTATTCAAACTTGGCTGTAAAACAGCACTTTTTGAACGTCAAATATTACAAAAGACAGCCCCCAAAACGCCCACCCTTCACCACTTCCTATGTGTTTTTAATGGGAAGAAGAAGTGGCGCAACAAACTCCCCAGCAACACATGTCTGTCTGTTGGTTTGAAGAACCTTTAAACAATATTTTTCATAAACAATTTGTATGTAATTAAATAAAGAAATTTAAATACTTATGTAACACACGCCGGCTAACACTCAACCTTACACCTACATACATTTATGTAACTCAAGCATTAAATATATATTATTTTATAAAAATGTGCAATAAATAAAACCAAAACTAAACAAAATCACAGCCTCCAATTATATGATGCTAATAGGAGATATGTTGATAAGATTGTAACCATGATATACAACATAAGCCGCCAATCTAGCAAATTAGGACCACAGTATAGAAAATAAATAAATAATAAGAGTTGAAGATTGACTCTCTGATCTCTCTCCGGTCGTGATTGCCATCCCATCGGAATATGAGAGTAAGCAAGTTGAGAGTGCACCTGTGTCTGCGCAAATGCATGCGCACTAAAATGTCCTGCGCAGCTGGCTGACCTCCTTAGCCATCAGTCGGTCTGGATGCTATTATTATTATTACTCACATTGACCTTTTTTAATTGTTCGGTTCATCTGGATAAAAGAATTTACAAAATTCAAAACTCATACAAAGGGCAGTCAAAAACATATTACATAGTAGGTAACTACCATATTTTAAAAAAATACTTAAAGCCTTTAGCCATTTTTTTGAGGACAAACCCCATTTTAGTTGCTATATGGAGTACTTTAAGGCCTTTTTGAATAGAAGACTAAAATAATGTATTCTGAATAAATTAAAAAAAGAAAGAAGAACCATGAAAATATTTCTATTATTTGCAGATAAAAAACTGCGTGATACATTATACGATACCTTGGAATATATCGACGAGAGTTCTACAAAATTCGCCTTTTGGAACGGATTTCCAGTGAACTTAAAATTTGTGACAAGTTTTCTTAATTTGTGCATTAGCTATTTTATAGCTTTCTTACAATTTGAATGTTAAACTTTAACTTTCGGTTATAAGGTTGCAAATGGCTTGTCTTATTAGATGTTTCACACGATCCAATGATAATCACTCAGCGTTTCTGAAGATGAACGAACATCGTCTCTATTCCATTAACACCTGTCATACGCTACTATATAGACAGTGGACGCATAAGGTAGACGGACGATCTAGTCAAGGTCGCCGGGAAGCAATGTATGCGAGTTGCTGAAGATCGCGTAAGGTGGCGAGCCTTGGTGGAGGCCTTTGTCTAGCAGTGGACGTCTTTCGGCTGAAACGACGATACGCCACTATATAATAGAAGACAGGCGCAAGTATGCGACGTTTAAATAATTATGGTCAGTTTTAATCGATATAATTCCGAACTCACTACTATATTGTAGGTACATATTTATGAATGAGTTCTTAGCCACGTGAGGGCACGTCTTTCTTTTTTTTGGCGTGAAAGTTTGTAACTTTAGTGCTGTTTTCTCATAATGTTTTTCTTCATCGTTAGTCAATGTTATGCACTTAAAAAGCTAAATAAAGATAAATAGTAATTTATTCAAAGTAGGCTGAAAATCAGCACGTTTTAAGGTCAATTTTACAAAAGACAGCTCTCATAAACGTCCCCTCTTCACTACGAAAAAATATGGTGGAACAAACTCCCCAAATATCTATTGACCAAATCGGTAATCATCACGACTACTGTGTGTTTTATATGAAGTTTTTCCAACAGAAATTAACGAAAAGCTTATTGTTTTTAGAAAAAAATAAATCGGTGTGCGAACAATATTTGTTTTATTTTTATACACCCATCCTGACAAAGGTAGATTTAGAACTTTTTCGGTCCACTAAGGACCAGTTTAGTTTATCTCATAATTATTATTATTCATCGAATGTCAAATATATATTATTATATATTCTTACTTACCGTGATATTAAGATTTTAAAATATTGTTAATTGATTCTTTAGAATATTTCGGCTTTACATGTATTTTTGTAACACCCTGTATAAATTAATATTATATTAATTTCATAATAAATAATTTCTCATGCGGACCTTAATACCGACATAAAATAAAACAATTAAAATAATTTATCACAAATCAATTTTTATATTTGAATTACATCTGTCAACAATCAATATTATGTGTGCAGTACATTTTTATAAGTATGTTAAGACAATCACATACATACAGTAATGGTTTTTAAATCTAACATTTATTATAGTCAATTTGTTTTGATATAGTTATTCTTTAATATAAGTTACATGGATCGTTTCAAAAAAATTAAGAAAATAACACTAAAGGGGATCTAAAAAAACATTCAGATTTTTACATCTCGAAGAATCTAAGTGTCAGAAATAAATGAATCACATTGTTTTACAAACAAAAAAGTACCACATTTTTATTTTTGTTTTACTATAAATATGCAATTTATTATAACAAGCCTATAATTATGTTTCAATCATCTGAAAGGTAGCCTCAATATTATTAGTACGACATAGCATGACTAGAAACGGTAATATCATTGTTTAAAAATAGTGTGTACATTTCATTATACGTTAACTTTTTATCCTACAAAAAGATCAATGATGTAAGTGATGACACTTGTGACAGCGGTGTTTCTCTCTTTGGCATATAGCGTTGTCTCGCTCTCTTACACCGAATTTGCACGAACATTAACGAACATTTTATTCAGAGCGTCTTATTGATAGACAATTTCTACTTTTTTAGGGGGATGAGTGAACAAGAGCTATAGCAACGTCCCTTTCTCACAGTCGTATTAACACCACATTGTACTCTGTGTAAAATACTGGTAAATTAATTTGCTGTTTTCTCTCATACTTTAGATGACAATTACATTCAGAAACACTTAAAACCATGTACTGGATCGCAAATAAATAGTTAGTAGGAGAAGGTACAGGCACCAGCACAGCAAGCTACCTACTACAATCTGTCAAATTTCCTTAAAAGATTTTCAACTTTATATCTGAAGCATAAGGTTTAAAGTTGATTAGAAAAAAATTGATGTGCTGGCGTCCTAAGAAAAAAAACTCCTGTCATTTTATGTAAGCTTGTTTCTAGACACAATGCGTGATGACAATGGCATGTAATATAATTGTTATTAAAGTCTAATATAATAATTAATAATTTAGTATTATTATTTTCCAACAATTCCCTCAAGTACATATTATATATTCTCCTAATTAGGCAATAGTTATTTATTATTTATAATTTAGTTATAAGTATCGAATAGCTGCCGCAAACAATTAAACTATAAGTATAAGCAATGGTCCCTTAAACTAACCGAGATATTTATGTATGATATTTTTTTGTTATAAATTTATAATTTTTGGTATTATAAATACCACATTTTTTGACAAGTACTTAATAATATAAGTTAATAAATAGTTTTTTTTTTACAATAGTTTTGGCCATTTGCTACACAAAATAAATGATAATTTATAATTTAAAATCTAGCCTGTATAAATATCAGAAATAATGCTTTGAGTTATTTAGGTAGACAAATGTTTTGAGTTATTGAAATAATAACTTTCTTTAGTAACAAAAACTTAACTAGCTACTACTTGTTGAGAAAGAAGCTTCTAGAATACTTCCAATATAATCAAAATAACGGTATGTACTCAGATATACTCTTTATATACACACAAAAAAGCGTTTATGAAACTAGCCATTAATTAACCGACTGAACTTAAAAATTGAATTTTATTTTAATATTTTTTTATTTGATGTATTAGGAAAATAAGCATTTTTTTTGGGCGTAACAACTATGAGTTTGAGATTACTAGAAAGATCTTATGTAAGGTTTTTAAAAAAATATAGGGTTTGCATTTAACTTTTAGATATTTGGCATATTATTTATTGTTGAGATTGAGAGCTTATATTTAAATTGCATAAAACTATTTTTTTCAGCTCGAATGATTAAAATAAATTTTGAAATAATAATATCATTTCCTTACTTGAGGTATCTTTAAGACATTTTTACCTTAAAATAAAGCTTATTTAAATAAATAAATGCAATCCGTGCGTAATAATACACAATACCTTACAAAGAGAATAATTTTACAATTTGTCCGTCATATTTAAATCCTGCGCTCTCATTGGCTGCCGCTACCAACAACAGACAAATTGAGAGTATTGAACTTAGTGCTTACAAATAAAATAAACTCAATACTTAAATTAAAAGTCTCTTTTGCATATTATTAATTTACTTAAGTGCTTCTAGCGTAACACAAAACTAACTTTTAAAGTAAAGTTTCTTTTTTAAATATCTTTGGTTACAAGTATTGTGTTCTTTACATTGGATCTGAAATGAGATTCTTATAATTAAATGTTTGTGCTTTAATTTATTTAAGCTTTTTTTTTATTCCTTGAACATACAAACATACAATGTGGAAAGATTACCCCCATCGGACCCGAAAGGGTTATATGGGTCAGGCATTCACATGACTAAATAAAATTTAGAACTTCCCATACAAGAAACAAATTTTAATATTGTCTCATTTGTTTTTTTTATTGTGTAACGGTTATAATATACAATACCTTCATAACTTCATGAGTTCAATGTCCCAGTATTGCCATATCTATACTAATATTATAAAGCTGAAGAGTTTGTTTGTTTGTTTGAACGCGCTAATCTCAGGAACTACTAGTTCGATTTGAAAAAATCTTTCAGTGTTAGATAGCCCATTTATCGAGGAAGGCTATAGGCTATATACCATCACGGGAGCGGAGCAGTAACCAAAGATGCGAGTGAAACCGCCGGGGACAGCTAGTGGCATGATATAACGTAAATCATAATATGATGTTAATATTTTAAAGATTTTTCAGGGGTATTATTAAATTGAATTTGGGTAATATCTTCTATCTAATAATACAATCACCTGTCCGACTGGGTTTTTAAGACATACCTATTGTAATAATGAAGTTAACTTTCTTACTCTAGAATACAGACTTTTTTATATTGACTAGTATATGTGACCCAATTTGGTATTGAAGTGACTAGAAAAGATTTCAAAGGAACTTAAATTTCTATTTTGTGCAGAAATCATAAGCAAAAATAACAAACAACTTCTTTAAAAACACATAAACCTAATATAAGGTTATTAAAGAGAGCAATTTGACGGAAAATTCAAACAAATATCAGCGGAAAAAACTGAGAATAACTTCAGCTAACACACACACATTCCATCTCTTTCTTAAGCACTTAAAAATATATCCATCTCACTCTACCAACGAGAATTAACATATTTATCTACAAATAACATTGAAAGATATTACCTTAAAACTACGATATTATGAAGAATCATCCAATACTCTGCAGGGAATGTTTGAATTGCAGTAACTTGCTCAAATTTGTGAAAACCAAGTCTTGAGGATTTGATATGATGAAGTAAACCAGTCCAAGTATTGAAAGAACGGCCCGCCATATTGAAAAATGCGTCCAAGTATGGTAGAATGTTGGTATTGTTGGCTGAAATGAGAATTGAGTTGTGTTAAAAGATGGTTAGGTTAGGTTAGTTTTTATTACTTGGGAACTTTTGAAACAGCAATATAATTTTCGAATAAAATGGCTAAAAAGAAAGAAGACAGAAGGAGAAACAGTTTAACTTTCTAACTGGCTTTTTATCAGTTGTCTTCCTCCCAGCGCCCGGCACATTGATTTGAACAATAAATACACACACACATCGTGCATCGTAATACGTTCAGAAATTGAATATATAAAAACACCCATATATAAGCCCGAATTGTTGTTGTCGGATAAATCGGACTCAGGCGGTGAAAAGCTTAAAATAATGCAGCTGAGTACCAGTATTTTGCGTGGAGCGATTACTTATTTCACCTCTATAGTAATTGTGCTCACTAATAAATGTATATCACCAATAAAGATGCCTTCCCAAAGGAATACGACAAATAATTTTATTTTTGACCTAGTCAACTACCTAAATAAGCAAAGTTCTTTTAATGAAACTATTGTAATATAAAATTTCAAAGACTCACCGTAGTAACATTACTGGTAATATTACTGACTAGCGGAGCATACTGGTATACCATCAGCTCATCATACATTCTAGCGGCAGTACAGACCAGTAAACACGCTGTGTACAGCATCACTAGGACTATTGGCTGGAAGTATGGCTGCAAGCCTCTAGTCAGGTCTAGGCTGGTCACGTCCAATCTGAAATGTGAGGAAAAGTTGGGTTAGGTTAGGGCATTTGATTGCTTTTGGGAATTTTATTGCAGTAGTAGTGAGTTATGGCACAGATAAAATGCTTAGTAGATACAGAAATCTCAAGTCAGCTGATGAGTATAGTCAGTGAAAGTCTGACAGTTCTTCCAGCTACAGCCACAGCATGAGGGCTCATCTGATAATCCATACCAAAAAAAAATATTTATCGCTTCCAATGTCAACATTTTTAAAACATCATTTGTTTTTATATTGTTTCTGTCATACATAACCACCATACATAATGGAGAAAAAAAATAAACAGCATATACCTTAATAAAAAAAAACACTCACCGATCCAAAACAGAAAGCAGACATAATACACAGAAGAAATAATAGGAAGCAACATAGGGCATAGTGACTACTGCGTGGAAGGACAGGTGCCCTGCATCCAATCCATCTGAATAGCTGATGAGTAGTAGATGCATGAGCGACAGCCCGCCCAATACGCCGTGACACGCAGGGGCGGACGAGCGCCACGCCTTTTGTAGTGTTAGCGCCACGTCTAGGGGTGTTAGATCACCCAGTCTGAAAATATAAAAGAGGTTACATAAAGTAGGTTGCCTAGGCCAATTGACTCCCTTTCATTAGCCACAATTTGCCTGCAGTAATTTTCATGCAGTATTTTTTTTTATTTTTATTTAAAACAAATGGTCACGATGATTTTTACTGACGATCATAAAGTCTAACTAAATTGATGCTGGGGAGTTAGTTGCGCCACTTCTTCTTCCCAGCAAAAACACATAGGAAGTGGTGAAGGGTGGGCGTTTTGGGGGCTGTCTTTTGTAATATTTGACGTTCAAAAGTGCTGTTTTACAGTCAAGTTTGAATAAATGATTTTGAGATTGAGATTTGATGACCCCATTACACTTGGCCTGCCCTTGAATGAGCTTGATTTCAATGAAAAATTAATATTTTTGGTTCCATTTATATCATCATCATGATCTACGAGAAAATTGCTTAAAAACATAAATAAAATATTTCCAGTAAAATATATGTATGCAATAATATACAAAAGAATAACTGACCTTAAGTACTTATCACCATCTCTAGACTGCTGCGACTCCAGAATCCTGTCTCTGGACACAGCTCTAAAAGTCCCACCACCTTGAAGGTATATCTTCTCTGGTCTCCGAGAACCAAATGGATCTAATCTGTCATCATTTGGTGATGTTAGCGGTGACGGTGAAGAAAATGGGTTATCAATGTATTGATCATGGTATGGCATGCTTGATTCCAGTGTCTCCAACATTGCTGTTAAATCTGTTGGGCGAGCTGAAAAGGCAAAAGATTTTAATTTTTAATGTATTTCTTTTATTGTGTGATCATCATCATCATCTCAGCCATAGGACGTCCACTGCTGAACATAGGCCTCCCCTTTAGATCTCCGCATACACCGGTTGGAAGCGACCTGCATCCAGTGTCTTCAGTTTTCTTTACTGTGTATTTTAATTTATTTCAAATTAAAGTGATTTAATCGGCTTTCCTAAAAAACTATAATTAGAAATAAAGATGTTTTCTATTAAAGTTTTAAAAATATATCCCATCATAACCAAATCAAAACAAAATGAATTTAATTTATAACAAACTCTACTATTAAAAAAAGTATATTTAAAGTAATTTGTAATCAAAATTCCATAAAAATTATAAAAATAAGATCAGCATACAGTTTGTGGAAACGTCATACTGGATATCTTTCTATAGATGTCACTGACCTGGTTTTGATCCTGACTTATTTTTGCTACTCTTAAACACTTTAGGGCTAACATCTCGTCCATTGGTGCTGCTTTCCTGCCTCTCATCTCTAACTTTCCTGCGTGTCTTCCTCGGTTTGTGCCGAAGTTCCTTAGATATACCGTTATTGTTCTCCACATCATTTGCCTCAATCTCTAGCTCACCGCTGAGGGTAACCACTTCATCTTTGTTGTATTCTTTTAGATAGTCATCTACCTGTAATTTTCGTGTGAAATGTTTTAATTAAATAGTAAACAAATTGCTTATTATAATATTTAAATAAAGTCTTTCATATTATGGTAAGCAAATATGTTAATTATTGACTGAGTGAAATAAATCTGAACAATGTTTAATTTTAAGTTTGTTCAAGATGAATGTTAAATGGTATAAAATCAAAATTAACTGAAACAAGTATTTAAACACTTATTTATATTTTGAATAACTTATAGTTTTATTAATTAACCTACCGTCAATAAGAATACAAATACAGTAAAAAAATATTCAACTTACTCGTTCCAAAGCACTAAGACTTGACCCAGGTATTTCAAAATCATGTAAATCTCTATCCCGATGCCTAGACGAGTGTCGTTTCTTTTTACGATAAGACGGGCTCCTCTTCTCCTTATGTCCGCTAGAAGGTCTTGACATAGTCTTCATAAATTTCTCATCCAAATGATTAGGATCATGGGAGTAAAAAACAAATGAAGGATTCTTGTCTGACTTTTTAATTTCTTTCTCAACAAAGCCTAGGATACCTTGTTTGATTTGGTCATGGATTGGTAGCTCAGTGTCTAATGATTCGTGTTCAGATTTTATCCAGCTGTCCCGTTTAGATTTTTCGGTTATAGGTTCTTCGGATACTGGAGTATCGTCTGGTGCCGTATGACCGTTTGACATTTTTCGTGAACCGGAACGGCTTCGAGATCTTTTGCTTTTCTGTTTCGGAGACGGTGAGCGAGCTGAAGTATGCACCTCTGCTATCTCCTCCTTCACATCTACACTCTTTCCAGGCTTCATTTTTAACTTTTCCTAGCGAACCCCACGCAAGTTACATATAATGTATTAAATATATTTTCTTGCGATAATTAAACACACAAGCATATTAAACTGCAGCAAACAAAATAAAATAACGTAAACTTGATGCCTTCTATCACTTTTTAATACATTTTTGAATGTATTTTACGATAATAATATTTATTTGAAAAACTGAAAACAAAGATCCACCACCGAAATGTCAAATGTCAACACTGATGACGTCATTGTGACGTCAGCAAGACTACGCAATTTACGTTTCGTTTCACGTGGTGGTATTGAAAGAAAAAAGTTTAAGCACCAAATAAATGCGTATTTTATTTTGTGGTTTAAGGTTTAAACTAAATAAATACCAAAAGTATCACTATTAATCTCAAAATTTATGCACAACATAACATTTTTAGAGAAAAAACATGATTAAAAGAAATCAAAACAAGAAGGTTTTGAAGACTATTAGAACCAAACTTTTTTTTTATGCAGGGTAAAATCCACATGAGTGAAGGAAGGTTCATGAGGCTGTGCCGGAGTCGTACTAGCTTAAAATCGGCCAGGTGTTTCCTGAAACATTCTTCCGCACTCCTGAAAAATACGGTTTTGAGCCCTTTTGTCGTTCGAAGGCTGGTCCCGTCACCCATTGCTGGTCGCAGTAAATCGAATATGAGACGCGCGCGCGATGCTACACCGTTGTCTGACAGCCTCTCGTAGTCTGTCGCCCACAGGCCACAGCCAAAGGTCCGACACTCTATGATTACTCCTTCGTCTTCTGTGGGCAGTTTGTTAGTCACAGTTGCGTTTGAAAGTTCCAGCTAAAAAGGGTGAAATTAAAGTCGCGTTGGTAGAAGTATTTACATTGCACAAGGCTCACACCCACATGGCCATATTTATACTCAAACATGTGTGTTGACAAAATTCCCCTTTATGATTCGATAGAATTAAGGCATAGGTACCTCACGAAGAAAAAACATAGGTTGATAGATTATCCTGCTTATATACCTACCAGCTGGTTTGTTAGCAGCCCTTAGCTAGATAACTAAATTTTGAATTAGGTAACTAGCAAGCCATGATGAGAATTACATAAAAATCCGTTTAGTAGTGTGTTACCTATTGTTGCCGACTCTTTGGTAAAGATCATTGTGTTCTTATCATCATAATTTTCGACTTAGTCTTCAACATACATAATACAGTAAAGTCAAAATAAAAAAATAAATAAGCTCCTTTTGACCCACAACAATGGAAAGCTTTAGTCATATAGGTAGGTACTTAGTCATTAGGTATAGTCGTCGAGTTAGGAGCGCCAGCCGTGCCGCCCGTACCAGGCGTCAGGCGACTCCATTGGACTCAGAAATTCGGAATGTAACCGACCTTCAGAATACGGCTTAGGTTACGTGCAAGTGTGAAGCGGTTAGCGGTTTTGGTTGTCGAGCTTTTATATAAAGATATGGTAGCGTATCATCTCCCGAGCCTTTTTTCCCAACTATGTTGGGGTCGGCTTCCAGTCTAACCGGTTTCGGCTGAATACCAGTGTTTTTTTTTTTAAGATATGGTAACCTATACTAATCTGAATTTACACTACTTGAATTCATCAAAAAAATATAAAAAACATACCGTCCGAATTGAGAACCTCCTCCTTTTTCGGAAGTCGATTAACTCACAAATGCAAGCTTTCACGTAATTTTTGGAATCAAGATTTATCGGCAAAATTTTTGGTGTTTTTTTTTTTATTTATATACAATAATACCTACACACAGAAGTTCCATAAGCTGAAACTATTAATATACCCATGGTCTTACAGAGACCAATGCTGGTATTTCGTGTAGTACCTACCTAGTGCAAATAAAACGTGGTTTTTAATTACAAATATCACAGTCAATATTTTCATTAAATTACCACCAAAACTGTTACCTAAAAACTTTTGTACCATGTTCTTGGTGAATAAATATCTTTATCTAAAATTGCTATTACTTCAAGTATGCCTAAACAAAAAATATCGAACGCTCTTTTATGCAAGCGATATTTTAAAAGCTCTATCTTTGAGCCACGCCCAAACATATGGAAATTATTCAAATCGCAGCAACCAGACACAGGCGTTTAATAATAATAATCATTTCAAGCAATTTAACAATTTATTTATGGTCAATTTGTCTAAAATAGGCTGACCTGTGGCTGACCGCTAATTATTCACGATAATGTGAGCAAATCTTAATATTTCGTTGTACCCAACAAGCGAGACACATAGATAATTATTCTAAAACTAGATTTTTAATGAACACCTGTTTGATACGAAGTAATAATAATATCTTGCGTTGAAAACAGGTAAACAGTTAGCAAAATCCAAAGTTCATTTCACTTATAAAGAACCATTAAAAACATTCCTACAAAAAAAATCCTTAAAATAATATGTTCAACTTTACCTATCGCTGAAGCATGTAGTTCAAAGTTGATTGGGAAAACTTTACAGTTTCGGGTAGCTTGATGTGCTGTCTGTACTAAAGTTTTCATTTGAATACCTACTTATTTTTATAATTAAATATTATTAAAAAAGAAAAAGATTGACATACTTAACAATAATAAAAACAAAAACGTTGAACAAGACAATAAACAAAATCGTATTGCGGTGTTTTGAGGACTCTGCTGTTTACTTTGTCAACAACTTCTAGAACCTTCAGAACTGCTCCGTTGGTCGCAAATGCGCCGCAAGCGCAACTGCCGTGCACAGGTTGCTTTAGTTGGGGCCGAAACCGCTTTGTTTGCTTTAGAAATTTTGTAAAAAAGGCCAGAGTCTGGAAGTAAGTGGTGTTACAATACTATGCATAGGAGCATGGGCATAGGGGCATATAAAGTTGAGACAACCACGAATGATACTCAGTAGCTTTTGTTGTTACAATTCAAATTGAATTTTGCCTAAGCTGTATTTTTGGAATACAGAAAGCACCAACTTGATGACACTTATAAATACCATTAAAGAGTGCCATCATCTCTTTGGCGTCACTTATATTGACAGATCAGCTCTAAACCTCCATTATTTTTAGTATCTTCTAAAAAACTATGACTGTGTATCTATGTATAGGTATCAAGTAAGAAACATTACCTAAAAACTACAATCGTTTGAGAACCTCCTCCTTTATTTAAAGTCGGTGTTTTGTAACATTTGTGGACATCAAAAATGAGAAATTTCTTTTACTTTATTACTCAAATTACGTACTAGTAATTTTTTTATAGAATTCTCGCATTACTCATTACTATTTAAAATATAGGTATTGGTTTCAAAAAGCAGGTCATATTGGGCACGTTGATTCACTGTTACACTCGTAACTAGTATATCATATTATACCTACCTACTCACCATGCCATATAGCTAACGGTAGATACTTACCTACTCTAAATTTCTCAATATCACTGAATCATCTGAGCATGATGCAAACCCCACGAAATGGGACCTTCTTAATATTTGGAGAAATCACAAAGCATTTTTATTATGTTAGGTATCATGAATACCGAGCCTGTAGGATTGTTCAAAAGAGGGACCCGGAGCTTTGGAAAAACACATTTTAAACTTTAAAAAACGATACGTAAAGCTATACTTTCGCGTCGGGATACATTTTAACAGCCTTCTTTCTACACGATCTAAACCTAAACTATAACAGAGGACCAGTTGGTGTGAAAATCTACCGCGTGGACTTTCATCGACCGACCAGATTATGGGCGGAGTCAAACAACTTTGAACTTTGGTCGGGAGCGCATACATCGCGACAGGCTGCATCCCTGATCGGCCCCAATCGTGGGGAACGCTGTCGGCCGACGGGAGATCCAACGAAGCTCACCTCTGTCGGCAGTCGGTTTGGATTGTTTAGAGCGCGTTTAAAAGGTGATTTACTGAAGCGGCACTCTATCGTGAAAGTATAAGACGTCATATTATTTATCAATATCTTGCAACGGGGTTTTTTTTAAACAAAATCTATTTTCCTCTGTTCTAATATTTTTCCGCGTAGGTTTTTTAAAACATTATAAATGTAATTTTCCTTTTAATAATTAGGTAGGCATCTATATTATCACACCTATATTAATCTTACAAAAATAATAAATTGGTACCTAAAATAAGTAACAATTTCAAAGCTGGTTTTTCTCCAGGATATAAATTACCTTTACGTCATCATCTGCCTAGCCTTCTCCCAAGCAATGTTAGGGTTGGCTTCCAGTCTGATTAGGTATGCAGC
Source organism: Heliothis peltigera (assembly GCA_958496145.1). NCBI lineage: Eukaryota > Metazoa > Arthropoda > Insecta > Lepidoptera > Noctuidae > Heliothis > Heliothis peltigera. The sequence continues at coordinate 10,893,612 of OY292327.1, read as the reverse complement.
TAAGCACCAGTGTTTTACATGGGGCAATTACTGCCTGTCTAACCTCCTCAACCCAGTACCTGGGCAACCCGATACCCCTCGATAACACAGGTTGTCAGACTTTCTGGCTTCTACAAATGACATGAGGGATCCATCAAACTCGACATGACAAGGTGGTCACCCATCCACAGACCGACCGCGATAAGCGATGCTGAACCTTGTGATCGATCGGGAATGGGACTGTTATTTAGCCACGAGTTCCTCGATAAGAGACCTACACGTCTATAATATACACGATATATACGATCTATAATATTCAAAAACAAACATTTTTGTTTGTTCACTTTGGTCTAATAATTTAAATGCAATTTTTTACGGCCCACGTCATCCAAATCTTACGGAAAACACACGTGCACAAATACATACATTTATTCACCAACTTAGGTATTATATTATCTCTCTTGCTATTGATTATCAGTATTCTATCTGATTACGATATTCCAGAATGTCAACTGTCAACTAATTACTGATCCAATTGATAAGAACAGGTGTGAAGGAACTATGACTAATTTATTCAAAGTAGGTACATTTTATGTGAGACATAGAAGTGCCTTGGTGGCTAAAAATAGACCCATCCTCTCAGTTAACTGTGTCGATCGAAAAATATCAAAGACAACTGGATAAATTGATGGGATGACTGTCAACTCCTCACTTCGACAAGCAAAAACAAATACGCACAAAATAAAACAAAAACAATCCAATGGATATTCTTATACAATTTCCCTCTTCGCCCCTTTCCCCTCTAGAGGTCGTCCTCCCCTCTCTGAGGACAGCGAAAGGAACTTTCACTTACGGAATTTGGCGCTCAGTGCTTCATGACGTCACTTTTGCGCAATTTGACGCAATGTGATCCAGATTTGCGCATTAAATGTTTCAAAAAACTTTTTGTAAACAAAATTTTGTATTGTTTAGAATTCGTGTAAACAATGGTTAGTGTGAATGTAAACATTGTTTGTGACGTGAATCTACGCATTAGGCATATGAACATATGTGTTTTATTTTTGGTTATTAATGATGACATTTTCGTCCTCCAGTTCAAGGAAAAGTCATCAGTTTTATGAAGGGTCTTTTGTAAAAAAGGACATTTACTCTATTTCATTACATTTAGAGATTACGTGAAGGTGTAAATAACAAGATGCAAATGTGTAATTTGATTTTTTAGGTTTATTGAGTATTTTTCCTTGTTCATAAAGTAAAAATAATCTAGTATTTTTTATAGTTTAATTTACTTATTATAAAGTAGCTAAAAAGCTGTATGTTTTTTTTAATGTTATACATATAGTTATATTTATGATATTATATCTACAGGTGTGAGTATATATATATAGGTATGGAAAATTAAAATAACACATTAAATAGGTAGCCATTTATTTTATTACGACATTAAAATTGATTCATAAAATCTACATTAGTTTGGTCCAATAATAATCATTATTAAAATTTAATACGACGCTAACTGCGTTAACTTATAAAATAAAATATAATAAACATTTATTATACTTTTTATTTTTAACCCAACACCAATATTGCAAATATTTTATACAATAATTATTTACATCTCGGCGGGACACCAAATTTACAAATGTTTTACACAAAATTATGTCCCCAATAAATTCCAATCATCTATTTGGCACAAAATTATAAATATTTTTGAAATAATAATCCGAAACAAATGTACGAATCACCCGCCTTCGCTAAAATTAAAACTTAATTCACTAATTATTGCAATAAGTGACGTAACTCGTCGTTTTTTAAATATTTTTAATATAAAAATTACATTAACACTTTTTGTTTGTTTTATAAATTCACAAAATTATATCAAACACATTTTACAACAATTTTTATAAACTTACAACGAGAGTAATCTCTTTCAAATCACTATTGATAGTACCAAACAATAGAGGGCACATTTTCCTTATATTTACAGATCCTTAACTAACTAAAAGTTCATAGAACGTACTAGAAATATATCATAGATATATGGGATAAACATTACCAACTTTCGACGAGAACAATCCTGCCTAAACTCGACAGCAATCGGATCGTGATCGTCTAGTCGCTGGTAAAACTAAAACATAACACATCTAATAGTCCCATCCAATAGAATTCCAGAGAAAATTACCTTTCCCGAATTGTATGGAGGGATAGTGTACTAGACGCCTATTAATTCCCGGCCTCACGGCGTATACTCGCCGATACAAAGAACCGGCGAAAATTCGGCAGTCTATAAACTCGGCGACTGCGCTGCGATTTGCGATTGTGCCGCAAAACGAAGCCAGTCATCGTGCCGTCCGCATTACCGCGGCTCTCACGCACCCTTATATACAACTAAATAAATTATGTACACTACTTATAGACTAAACGGAGAGTATTAATTTATAAGCAGTATGGATGACAGAATTGGTACACAAGCCTCTGACTCCTCTCGGTTTTCTTCATGATCCCCTTCTTGTAGTACTGTCGGATGCTTCTGGACAGTTTGTCGTAGTTCATGGCAGGCCTGTTCTTTCTCTTGCCCCACAGCCTGGCGACGCGGACTGAATCCTCAATTTTGAACACTCCGTTACCTGTGGAACACGATTTGAATTAAACATTTTGTTCAATAAATCCGATATTCGAATCTTAGTTTTTGAAAGACATTACACGGACCTACTATGTAGTATACCTACTTTATATTTTCTAACAAATCAGAAATTCTTATTGCCTATTGATAACAAAACATAGCATGAAGTCTTTGAAATATTCTTACAAGAATATTATTAAAGCTTTGTTTTCCAAATGACGCCGAACGTAAGCAGCATTCTAATTGCACACGACCGCTATGTCTCCCCGTGGCGTGATGAGATCGTGCTCAGCTTAAATGAGATATAAATTTAAACTTTAGAAAAGAAACAGTTGAAACTCATTACTTTTCAAAACTACAACGAAACAAGTTGTTGACAACTTTTTACTTTGATAAAATAAAACCAGTGAAAGGTATTCGGCGAACAGAAAGCTATACAAAAACGATCTTGGCAAATAATATTAAACATTGCTTTATTTTACACACTACCACAATACTACCTTGGTTGGTACACAAGGTAGTGTTGTCTATACTTTATAATATTATAAAGTTGAAATCTGAATCTCACGGACTGCGTTTCTATTGGTGTTAGATCGCCCATTTTTATCAAGGAAAGCTACATGCTACTCTTTATCCGAGTGCGCAGAGTTGTTCCTACGAGACGCGAGTGAAACCGCTGGTACAAGCTAGTAATATTATAATGCACGTGACATATAAATATCTTATCGGAAATAGCCTAAGATATAAAATATAAATTATATTATCTGCGTGCGTCATTGCCGTTGCCATTAGAAGAACAAAACATTAATGAACAGTCCTTGGGAACAAGTTTCAAATTTAATGTTTAACTTAAAATTTTCAAAAGTACTGTCAAATTTTACCAATCGAATATAAACCTTCTTGTATTGCGATAAGGTTGAAAATCCGTTAAATAAATTTCACAGATTGAAAGGTTGATGTACATTTATCTTACCAATTAAAACCAAAACACAGTAAATCGAATAATGCATTGTAGGTTATTCGTGATCCAAAAATGACTCTATACGTAATATAGTATTAATGGTAACAATAGCGGCCTATCATCTGAGCGAGTCACGAAACTAGATAACCTTTATTTAAAACGATTTTATTGAACAGATGGTAAATGGCTCGATCACCTTGATACGGAATGTCGTCCAGGTGAATTTTCCATGCGTTAGATTCGATAACTGTTGCATTCGATTAAGATAGAATCGAGAAGCCATCGAGAAGTCGAAGAAAATCTCGGGTTTCATTTTTTTTATGCAAAAACCGGTAAATAAATGGTATGGGAAGTGATTCTGAAGCTGTTTTAATATAAACACAAACACAATAACTTTATCTCTTCATAATGTGTAGATTTGGTAATGGATAAAACTTAAAATAGCTTAAGTTTAAGTGAAGACATTCTAAGCACGTTTTAATGTGTCTATTGTGTCCTAAGTTTAGGCCATTTTACATGTATGACTGTGTGTGAATGTACCCATGTGTCACGATTTTACCTAAACAGGTAAGTAAGGTCCTCTAAAGAGGTTAAAACTACAATTATTATTATTTAAAACACTGTACAACATACTCAGTTGTATTGTAAGCACGGATATTTGAGAGAATATAAAATTATTTTATTGACCAGTAATATATAGCACCAATAAATTGTTGATAAACCCAATAATATTTAGTACCATTATATTATTTTAAAATTAGAACCGACCCAATCAGCTAATAAGAAACTATTTCAATGATATAGTGTGGACAAGCCACGCCTACTATTCTGCATAGTAAATTATCTCGAACGAAACAAAGGAGTGTTTATTATATCTGTATCTATTCCGTGTTCAAGCCAATTATAGGACTTATCATTTATCGTTGGTACTGGCAGGTTGAACAAAGGGTCGTTTGATGTATTTGTGTTATTATTGAGATACTGGCTTTTATCAAACAGGTTTTGTACTCATTTTTTATTTCTCGTTTAGGTTGTGTGGAAAATTGTGTGGAAAATTCGAAAATGATCTTAACCGTGTTTTAAGGTGGAAAATAGTCTAGAAAATTAATTGTATTTTTTTTTAATTTTATTTAAAATAGGTAATCCAAATCTGAAATAACCTAAATTCAAGTAACATAACCATGACGATAATAGATTTCCCCAAGATAAATACGTCGTAATATTAATTATGAATGCACAATCATTAACACGATACGATGTTGTTGCAATTTATCTCCAACTAATTAACAAGGCCATGTTTAATTAATAAACAAATATATTACAATTTTATTGTTTACTTGACAACTAACAAAATTAAGTAGAATTTACTCGACTGTGTTGTTTACTCGCGTTGGATTAAAGGTTATTATTATTTAGATATTACGACATTTTATTTTATAATTGGTCTTGTTAATTGTGTATCAAAATAATTGAGGGACACGTTTTGTTTTATTGCGTCTGGATTGTTAATTTATTTGATAATTTTAATGTTATATATTTTTTATTATATTTTTATTTAATGGCATCAGGGCTTTGCTGGTCATTTGTGAAACACAGGAGAACGAACATGGAATACTTTATAGTTCACTGAAGTCACTATTTCAGTGAACTATCAGTATCAGTAGACAAAATAACAATGTCTGGCTTTGTATTTGATTGATATTGATAAATAAAAAATATATTTAAAAAATACGTTCTTTGTGTCTTCCTTATGTATTAACATTTTTAATCCATAGATCATAATCTGGCCATGGTCACTTGTATTAATACTAGATAAAATATTCTATATATCTTTCATGGATGTACTTAATAAAGGTAATTTTATTGAGAATACCGTTCGTTGTAAATTTACCTACCTACCTTCCTTTATCACCTGAAATATTTACCACGTAGTTCATATTTTTACAAAACACAAGATTATAATTTACGTCAATGGATTGTAAGTTGTTAAGATAAAAGTTGATAAATTACATTTCCAACGAAAATAAACACGCAATCGTCTAAAATAGAAATGATATAATGACATGTGAATTTGTAACAGAACTTTGTTTAAAATGAATATTACTTGAAGTAAAATTCTATGAAAATCTATGAACAAAGTTAACCATCGATTTCCCCAACAAATACTTCAATATTTTTACCACGGAATTTACTGGAACTATTTTATTAGATTTTTTTTTACTATTTTATTTTATAGAAAGAAAAGATTTTTATAAACCTACATAACCTAATCCTTTCTCCAAGGGCCAATTCCACAATGACCAAATAGCCACCATCTACCGAATAAATAAAAAAATGGAACAGAATTTGTATGAAATGATCTACCAAATAATCTAATTGGAACTTATTTATAGGTGGAGAAACTATTCACTCAAACAATGTAATGTCTTTCAAAAACATAAGAAAATCAAACATGTTAATGTTAATTTAAAAAAAAAAAATTATCATAATATACTCACTTCGGTCTAACCACCGTATCGCGGATCCATGAACATGGGGGGACGCTAGAAGTTCCTTCAGAAACTGCCATAGATGTATGTGTGTACTCCCAGTCTTGGCTTTACCGCCTCCAACAGTCGCACTTGTACCCGCTGACTCTGAGTCCTCATCTGTGGAAGATGAAATACCGTTAGCAAACGAATCAGAAGCTTATGTTTGAAGGGTTAAAGCTGTAAATGGAATGAGATGTGTTGTTGTACGAGTATATCATCGACTTAGAGTGGAAACATCGGAAATGCATTATTGTTCAAATTTATTATGGCTAAAATGTTGCAAAGCACATTTTTTACACTTACAAAGTTGTCACTCTAAGACGTCGATATGGAACCACAGCGGGAAGGGTCACTTGATGATTTCCCACTTAAAAAATAATTGTCGATATGGTAATGTGATGGAGTCTTAAAGTTATTTTAATAATGGAGAACATTCGAATATGAGTACGTATACGTTTAAAATTGAAATTGTAATTCTACAAACGTGTTAATGTGAATTTAGTGTCAATTTAAAAAAGTAAAATGAAGGCTGAACCTGATGCCACATATAACTAACTCAAAAGTAAATCAGTCCTCAATATAGAAGATAAAATCTGATTGTTAAACGACAATTACTTAATGAATGATCACTGGGCTCTACGGAATAATTAATATTTAAACTAGATATAATGCAAATTATTAACAAGAATAACTGCCAGAGTGTATGTCAAAGGCGACCTAAATCCATAAAGAAGCGTATAATTTAACAATTTAGAACTATTAAAAGGCCCATAATGCTGCTATAGAAAAAGGGGGTAAGCAGAGCCCCAGCCTACACGACGACAATATAGCTTCTTGGAAGTCGATCACCTGTACTAATCGTTTCTAACAAACCATAAGCCTACTAGACTAGCATAATCATAACTTTTTTGCCTAGACATTAAAAAATCTTTAAAGACTACAAAGCAGCTTCTCAAAGAAAATGTTTAAATTAAAAAGATATTTTAAAATAGATATACTGTAAACATAGACCAAATTAACAGCAACCGACCTTCACTTCTAGACATCTAAACAAACTGACATCCAAACAAAACGCTGCACTCAGAACAGTTAAATAGCAACTTGCTATTTAAAGAAGAAAGCCAAGTGCTAAAAGGAATGTTGCAAACTATTTGAGAGAACTATTGCTTTGAAGCCTAAGGTATTCTGTAGTTTAACAACAAGATAATAAAGCTCAAATTACGAATGCAGATAAAATGAGAGTAATGTTACTAAAAGAGATGAGCAAAGTGACACAGACTACGGTTGATTGAATTCGATTTACTATAAACCGTATGTGAAGGCGGCAATGAAAATTTTCACGATGCTGACGGCAATTTTATCGTGGTCGCATACGACCTTGCGGGTCCGGCGGCGTAAACTAGGCCTTCGGGAAACGACACAAAAACAAGACTTGACGTATATGGATCCGAAGCCGACATGTAAGGGACAGAACGGCAATAGAACGACAATCGGCTGATTGATGGGTTAACTGTAACTAGGCGTGGCTCCATATAACATTAGTAACCAATTCATTTTATCGGTCAAAGATTTTATGATTTAAAGCCTCAAGCTTCAAAGCTGGTTTCAATATTCCTTATTATTATTTTTATACAATCATCAATTTGGCTATCATCATTGCAATCGTAAGCAATAATATGTGAAACCTGATCTTTCTCGAAGCTACACGTTGTTTTTAAGTCGTCAATTGTTTTGTCCTGCTTATCAAGTTTTTCTATAATATCAAGAATTTGCACTTTTATTGTACGATTAGACACTGCTTTTTCTTTACCTCCCACAATAAATTTAGTATTAAGACGCTCACCTGTTTGTACAACTTCTGCATTTTAAGAATCTGATTTAATTCAGAATTCACTATTTGTCCTAGTAACCTCATTGATTTACTTTATACCTGTCAGGGATTTTCTGATATAAATCTTTATGTCAAACAACATGTGTGGACTGTCAACTGAGTCGTAGATAATTGTCGATCGCAATTTCCTGTGCTACTATCTGACACTTTTTTTATTTATAAACTAACTGTCCTGCCATTAAGGGCGACAGGGTGTCTCGTCCGCTTGGACTGTATCACGGGTTTATCTTTATGCAATTGCGATAAGACTTGCTTTTATGAGTTTAATCTTATCAATATTGATGGAAATTTATTATTATTTGTAATTTACAACAACTTGTATAGTTGAAAACTGTTATTTTAATCCTATACCTATTTCCAAGGAACAACAAAGTTAAATGACAAACACTTAAACAAAAGTTTAACTACAAACTTTATCATTGGCTAATCGTTTATCACCAATAAAGACCGCGCCTGTCCTCATTACGTCCAATACATCTTGGCTTTCAATTCCCTCATAAAGTGAGTTTACAACCGCGGACGATGTTGGCCATACATCATTAGCTCGTTTGTCTCTAACACAGTCCGTATGTGGGTTGGTAACGGTCGTTGCACAATGCATGCGACTGATGCATTGCCGTGCTACATTCGACCACGTATTGCACTATCTACTTTTCAATCATGTGTATTTTCACGCATCTTCACGACAGGATCGGTAGCTTTTATAATATTATCATGTACTAACTAAAAGTAGGCAAGTTCTGTTCTTAAGTCCGTACGAAGTATGTATATTTCTTTTACCTACTTTTTGAGTAATACAAATACTAGTAACATGATTTATCATTATTGTTAAATTAATCAAGACTACAAAATCCGTTCTAACCTCCAACTTCTCAAGTAGCAATAAAATAAATCCAGCATCTATCTATCATACGATCCTAACGTCACTCACTTATAGGATTTATGTCTCATAAATCCAGCCTTAGGTATGTCTGTACTGAAGAAATTCCGATTAGAACAATCTTGATTTGCCTATACTTAGGCAGGTAATCTAATGGCTATTAATTTTATAGCCATCATAAAACATTTTACTTATTATAGTGATAATGGATTAATTTGATGATAAATCGTTTGAATTGAATGATTGCAGGTTAAAACACAGTTAAGCAACTGATAAGTAACATGCTTCATTCAAAGCTGGCTTAAACAAATTTCATTAAATAGAAAACATTTAGTACCTATCTTATCCGTTGCTAACTCTTGATTCTTTGCCAACCCTGCAAAGGAATTGGCATTATAAAAAATGTATTCATAAAACACAGTATAAGATAATCAGAATCTCCCAAGACGATCTGCTTCGAAGGGACATTTCTTGTTAATCTTCAGCCTAATTTGAAAATGTATTGGTATTATTGTGAAAAGTGCAAAATGCCATCAATAAGACACTCACCATCACTCATGTCGTCGGCAGACGGTAAACCAGCAGGTGTCGGAATAGGTGATGCTGATAGCTGATGATGATCAGACCCCTGTGATGTTCTCCAGATCTCCAATTGAGCATACAGAGTACTTCCCGCCTGTAACAATAACAAACAATGATCAAACCAGAACTAACGATAAACATCCACATTACACAGAAAGTACGCACAATTTCCAAGAACTAACATTTGAAGTGATCATTACTGCTGTTTAGTTAGTAGAAAATTGATTAAAGTTATCTTATTTATATCAAAAGCGATGTGGAACTAACGAGTCTGGCTGTTAATTAAGAAACGGGTTTCAAATGTTCGCTAACAGAAATAGATTTGCAAAGCGTATGGCAACGTGTGTTTAAATATTTATGTGTTGCGGTCGAGCGGAATTTTTGGGAATGGTTTTTGCGAGTCATAAAATTGTTTATTTTTTCCTCTTTACAGTGGTACTTGACGAATAACTGTGTATCTATAAAAAAAATGTTTAACATTTTCTAAAGCCACGTTTCATTACATAAACTCCATCTTAAGAATGATATCCAATATCACCTTCTACGGAGCTTCAAGCTTAAAAATATTTCACTATTCTTGATGCTAACTGGCTGTCAATGATGGATCATAAGTCTTCATATTATTGACGTTTATCCTCTCCGCTGCTATCGCCTATCTCCTGATCTTCGAATTCCTAGCTAATTCAACACCTCTTCCCACACAGCCAACCAGATGCAATTTGTATGCAGACGGGTCCCAGGGTGCTGACTTTCATCGTTTAGAGAAAGTCGGCTCGTCGGCGCGTGCGGTAACAAAGATACCTGCCCATTGGAACTGGCGTGCTCGATACGAAGCTACACTATTTTTTCTACTTATTTTGCTATTTTATTCTTCGTTCTTTCTAGTTAGTTGCTTTAGTTTCTAATTAATAAAACCTCCTTATTACCTTTATTAAATTGTATTTACGACACGAATACTATTTGAATTTTTGACTTATTAATCTATTTTTTTTTTGCTAAATGCCGTTTAGAATTTTCTCTTATTTTATTGTTTACACAATATACTATAATTAGAAATGACCTCTCATTTGCAATCTGTTCTGAACTTTAGTATAGTCTGGTTGATACCGGTTCCGATTAGCGTTACAGTGTTAATCATCCATGGCGTCATAAAAATCAATTCTCATCAGAATGCGTGACTATATGATTATAACGTATGTAAGCAAAAATTTCCTAGGGACGTCATAGGTAAAGAACTTTACCGCGCATTCTTTAGTTGTAACAATGTTTATAATTACTGATACCTATATTAATCATCATACACTAGTACCTATATATCGAAGGCAATATGGATTCAGAGAAATATCTAATAATATGGATATAAATATGGATTGATAATAATCAAGATTATTTCTCTCAAAAAAGTTTTAAAAGTTATTAATATGCTCCATTTTAGAACTAGTTAACCTTTTCTAAAATGCATAATTCTTGCATAACGTTATCAATGTTGTCGAACCCATACTAACTATAGCACATGTTATAATAAATGACGAGGATGACATAACAGCTATTGCAAAACTAAAAGTCAAAAACAAACTGGTCTTGAATGACGTTACATAAGATGGGTCACCATTAACGGATTTCCTTACTTTCGTCCTTACTAATTACGTAAATGCAATCAATGTTCAACTTTTCGTAATGGTAGTTAAGGAAGCAGAATACTGACCTACGCATGTTACATCAGATGGCGTGAATGTATATTTTCTGTGCATTTTTCCTCATGGCGCAAACAAAATTGCTTTATAGTGACATGGGAATTAGATAGTACTTTTTCTTTCTGCATTTGGTTTCGTAATACTTGATAACATTAATGCTGACAGAACATTTTAGAAATCTAATATTCTCAGGCTTGATCTTGATTGTAATTAAACAATAAATTAATTCTAAGCTACATCAAGTGACTGTACATAGATAAACACATCTTTGACAATTAAACTTTAGTACTATTTGGTATTTTGATAAAATCAATAAACGTTGTTATACAGAATAATTGGTATCATTATTATTGCAACAGACACTTATTTTGTTATCATTGTCTCCTCAAGTACCGATATTATCTTCATTGAAGGCTGGAGTTTCAACATTATTTAGTTCTTAAATAGTTTCAACAAAAGTAAACTCATGTAATACACTTTCAATAAAATTATTAGAATATCTGATATAACCAAATGTGAAGATCAATCAATTCAAATCAGATGAACCCATTATGATAAATCAGAAGAAATAATCTACTTAAGTAAACGTGTTTAATGAAATGCAAATTAGTTCGCACTTTGGTCAGTAAATACGATTAAAGTTGAATCATCTCGGCTCATTAATTTGCAGTGGGTCGGGCATGTGCACAATTCACATAAAACTGAACGATGATGATGTAAGCATTCGTACAAAAAAACGATGAAGCAATTGTTGAAATTGGTGACGATGATTTAACCGTAATATATTTTTTGGTAATTAATAAGTTACTGACTGTCATCGCTAATTTAGATAAAACAATAATAATCATAACAAAAGTCGAACGAAAGAAATCAAATAGAAACTAAAGTATCTATAAGAAATCATATAAAAGTATTCAAAAATATCAAGCCCATTCTTTGACGTTACAGCAAGAGATAACTGTGTATCACTTGACCTCAGCTGACACGTGGCTAGAAGAATTTATATGATAACATTAAGATAACACGCATTGTGGATATTTTCTCCTACACAGTCTCTTTTAATTGATACTACTTAAGTAAACAATGTATTATCGTATGTGTATGTGAATCAGTGTAGACTTTGGTCTGACGAATGCCCTCAATCTGCCCCAGGGTTAAGCGATAATCTAAACTATATACAAATGATTATAAATAGTACCTGAGATGCTCTCTGGTTGAATTCTTCTTCTGTTAGTGCTACAAGCGCGGCGCCATCCATTGTGAAGTTTTCCATAGGAACTATCGGCAGATTGTAATGTTGCAATGTGAACATTACCCACGCCTTCACGTCTCCCGTACTCCACTGCATTGGATCTGCAAATAAACATATCATTAGCAACTTTTTCTCTGCCATTCACGTCTCCACCATCATTATTTAACTCTTCAGTAAAAAGGTTAGATGCTGTGTAACGGTCGGCGGTAACTATGTGTAAGTCCATATTAATGATTAATTCAGATGGCATCATCACGTTTATTCTACCGTAATCTCATTAAACCTTGTTCGTAGTCAATGACTTACTAATTAACAGCCCTTGGAAAGAAAATGCGTTCTTAGTAAAACTATCCAAGCTACGCATGTTTAGTTTTACATATCCAATCAATGTGTATGGAGCGAGGACGTCACTAATATAAGACGAGATCATCGCTGGGCCAATATAAACAGCTTACGTAATCGGCTCCGAGCGACTTCTAAGAAATCATTTATGTTTATAATGGCGTTACACTCGATGGTAGCTAACATGTTCTGTACGTGGAATTACTTTTTTTACTGGGCCGACATTTGAATGACGTCACTGTTAATTAGAAGACAAATAGTATTCATGTAAAACGTACGAGTACAGCATTCCCATGCTATTGTAAATTATTAAAAATTGATTGTTTATGAACATATTCGCAGTTTGTACGTAAAAATGATGACTGATGGTGTTGCCGTTTTCAACTTACCAGGTGAGATTCCAAGTACTGTGCATGTGTTGTCCACGTCCCTCTTGGTCTGTTCGATAGCCATACTGAGGACACGGTCGATATCAGGCGCGACTAGAGAATCGTCACCTCCACTGCTCTCCTCCATTTTCACACTTCCCAACTCCAGAGGAATTGGTCTGAGATTTAATCTTTTCTGGAAGGATGTGTCTTCGAGAGCTGATCTTAGCAGAATATGGTCTCTCGGTTCTTCAACTTCAAGTTTCGGTGTTATGTAGCTCTGTTGGACACTATCTTGGAGTATCTGGTTTTCTTTTAGGAGCTCTTCTATGTCTATGTATTCTTCGTGCTGTGGGACAGGTGACGAGTATTGATTGTGGCTTCCGTAAGACACACACGAGCCTGACGGTGATAAGGGGTAAGGAGACGCAAAGCCGGGCACTGCAAGTCTGTTGGGTTCTTCCTTGATGTACACTTGTGGTGAGTACTGAAGAGAACTGTAGGGCGAAGCGGGCTGCAGGGCGACTGCTGGGATAGAACCTTCGTCTGACGATGGCGATGGAGTAGGGTAACCCTCAAAATCGTATAAGCGTTCTAAGAAAACGTTATTATTTGTGTTGTCTTCTGGGTAAGGTGGAGGCGGTTTGTTGTGCGGGTTGGGTGGGGAATGAAGCATCGGTTCAGGCGGGGATGCAGCGCCGAGGAGGCGGAGGAGATGTTGTAGATCAGCTGGAGAGCCAGGGACTGCTCTCTCGCCTTGAGACGCTGACGGCGGGCTGCACCCGGACCGGGGCACCGTTTGTGGCATCTGTGAACAAAGGAGAGCAAACTTTAGTTGTTGATCAAGAGATCCGATTATATCGGCAAAATTGGTTCTAGTTACTATAGATGGCATTGTTTGATCAGTCACGATTTCAGTCGATATTTCTTGGATTTCGCACGCATTTGTTACACAAGGCAGGTGTTAATTTGTTTGGTACTGTCGTATTGTTGTTTGTTGGTCCGACAGGTAGGATCAGATAATAAGATCAGAGAGGTCTTTGAACTTTGTATGGGGCATGCACCTGATGGCTGAGAATGCTTATAAACAGATTTACGTTTCAAAATTCTTTGAAGATTGTCAGTGCTAAAACACTTAAGACTAAAAATCAAAGCGATTTATTTTAAGAATCACTAATATTTGTCCGTCTAATGATTTTGGAGTATTGAAAAAATGTTTTCAATTTTCTACAGCTCTGGGTCATTGTTCTCTAACGTCATCTGCCGACATCCAAATATCTATCATATGTCTACCATTTACTTCTAAACTGTACGTTGTTTATTTATCCATTGCGTCAAAGACCTCTATATTTAGTCGTGACTGGAAGTGTAACTCAGAAATAAATTTAAAAAAAAAATACCAATCGTCAGGTGATGTGATAATAAGTAAATAGGATTATTAAGTAATTTATATTTTAAGAAGTAGATAAAGTATTTTTTTATCACCAAGATGTTTCCGATTCGAAGAAATCGTACAAGAAGGAGAAAAAATTATGCAAATATATGTAAATGGTTTGCTAATAACACGAGCGTTATGAAGCGATCAAAAAATTTGAAGCATAATGTATGATAATCACGTAAAAAATATTTTTATGTGTTATTTTAACATGTGTTAAGACGGGATTAAGCTTAAAAAATCAGAGAAATTAGGCAATTAATTTTAATAGGTTCTAGTTATTTGTGTTAGTTTTTCTTAAGTAGGTTTTCTAACAAGAAAACATCAATAGAATTTTCTTATGTTGCCGAGAGCAAAAGTACCAATGGGAGATACTATTAGGTATATGGTCTTTTTGAACTAACGAATAAGGTCAATAAAACTTACTCTAAGCAATGACAGCCCCATCGCATGCGCACTAACTCACAACTGCGCAGAAACGCATTTTCTTTGCGAAAATCTCTTGTGCCGAACCGGTCTGTCCAGATAATCAACCTGTAGCTTTATTTTCCTACTTTTTTTTGAGTTTTTCTTACAATCGAAGGTACATTTACATTTTTTCCCACGTATTGACTGGTTTATTGTTCTTTACATTGATTGGCTGATATTGTTTTCATTTGAATGCATTCGTAATAATAGAATACTCGTTTTATTGTCATTAGAGGAAAAATAATATTCTTTATTTGAATAAATTCAAACGATTATAGTACCAAGTTCTTACTATATGTAGTTGAATAATCAATTTTATACTATTTGGAATAAGGGTCATTTTTGCAACATTTTAGATTGATGAGGTTTTATTAGTTTGTTAATTTTTTTTTAATCACATTCAATAATGTTTGCCTTAATTTCGTGAGGTTATAATAAAAGTATTCAATCTGTTTTATATTTATCACGATATATATTAAATACTTATTATATAGTTATTAATTTATTACTAGAGGGTGATGATGTCATTATCTACGCGAAGTGATTAGAAATTATTAATATTTAATTGCTTTGATATTAAGTAGTGGCTGGTTTTAACGTTTTTGTTTTGATAACTTACCGTTAATAAGTATTTTTTCGGCGAAACTGTATTATTTATAACATATTTTATTTATTTATCACTCACCGACTTCGAACAAAATGTTGATGATATATATACGTTTAGACATATTATTACAATAATATATAGACCTGCATGTTATACGAGTAGTACAAGTTTTATTTAATTTTATAGTGTACACTGCAGACAAAAGCTAGTTGTAATTATTAGAACAGAACAAAATTATGAAAAAAAATCCGAACATTGAGTACTCATATATTTTTTTGTACTATTTACATATTTAATTTCGTATGTTAATCCTAGCAATGCGTGTGCTTAAGTACTAGCTAGCACGGAAGTGTCTAGGAATTTGTTTTAATAAACATTATGGACACATCTCATTATAATATTTATTATGTCAAATAGACTTTTGCAAATATTTTTGATATGACGTGTATTGAAATGTGTGACCTTGGTAATATTAGGTTGTTGACTAGGTCAAAAATAAAATTCTTTATTGTACAATTCATTTGGTTATGCATTTTAAAATAATATCATGTACATTATTTTATCATTGTAATGGAAACAATGTTTTTTTACTGATAATAAGCAAAGTAAGTAGGTACAGATACAGATTAATTTTCAAAATTTTGTGACGTAATTGTGAGTTTTTATTTTCATACAAATTAATGGCTTTTGACAGTTTAAGAAGAGTTTTGAATTATTTAAATTTTTTATTTTTAAGACTTTAAACTCATCATTAAATTTAAAAAAAATACTTATTAATTACATAAGTGTACGTGATCATTGATTGCGATCTAATGACGTTAATACAAATCATCATGAATTATATTAACAACTAATTACTTCAATCAGAAACAATAAATTCAATATCAGGAACATTGGAAAAATCTTGCAGTATAATATTGCATATTAAGTATAAAAAATCGTATTAATTATTATTATATATTTATATCATGTTAAATAATGTGTGAACTTAGTTATAAAAAAATGTTTATGTATGTCACATAATTTTTGATCGCAGCTGCAGCTGTGAAATTTATTAATTTAGATTCGCTTGAGACGTTATCATCTAAACGATTTAAATATAGTTTTTTTTTTTTTTTACCAGAAGCCTTTATAAACTAAACTAAAATAACGACTTTTAAATAAAACGTTAATCATAAATGAATTAAAATCATTTATATCGCTTCAATTGAACTTGACAAACACTAATGAGTAAATCATGATTTTGTAACTGCACAAAAAATGCCTAAATGCAAGTCACCTCCCTGCGTCAATAGTAATATCCGACTAGACACATTCGCACTTCCGAAGATTGGAATTACTGATCAGAAATAGATCAGAATCTTATGCTAGTTTTTCCAAGTAACATTCAGACGGATATGGGAATTTACAGTTTTAACCATACTTTATGGTGAAGCATTTGTCATTATTAGTGGTATTTCTAGTTTATATAACTAGCATATATAAACAGTGAAAAATTACCCCGACGCGAACCTTCTTACGAATCGTATTAACTGCTCGATATTAATATGGTCTAACGTTAACGTTGAACTAAGTATGTACTGCACTTCAGAATGTGTATCTAGGATATTGCATATCATTAGTTATTTATTGACTCAGGTATGTTTTAAATTAACAATACTTATACCCTATTAATTTATCCCCGCTATACAAAAAACTTGGTTAAGCCTCAAAGGTCAAACAAATATAGAGCTGTGTTCTAATAAAGCGACCATTTCTTTATAAATAAACAATCGCGAGATTGTCGTTATGGTGATACGAGTGTAGGCAGAAACTGGAGCCAATGACCGTCTGTTTTTAGCCAAAATTTTTACATTATATGTGTGTATAAACAAGACATAAAAAATATTATTATCATGTCCGTTAGTCTATCAATGTTACGAAAATATTTTCTTTTGCATATGAAAGAGAATAGATTTAATATGCAGTATCTTTTGTTATCAAAGTTTGTCAAAAAAATTGATTGAAATTTTGAGTGCATTGATTGACTATGTTTTACACTTTGAAATCAAAAAACAAGCCTAAGGCGTTATTATAATAAAATTCTATTTTTAGACTTACATCGATGACGTCATTTACGCTTCACACAAACTTAACCTATAAAGAATTCTAAGTATTCTATATAACAATAGCCTACCTCTATAATAACGATCGCAAAATCTATAGGAAGTGTGTGTTCCGTTTTCACAAAAAATGGCCGACAAAATGCATTGACGTCATTTCATTGTCGACCAATCAGCGTCGAGATCGAGCGTGACCGTAGTAGAACATGATACAGTTCAGACCTTGGGTTTTCCAACTAAGTTCGCTCACCATTTATGGTCATAAAAAATGCTTCTGTAATGCATACGAATGGACACTATTTCAAAGTTTTTTTTGTAGCTAAAATCGTTAGATTATTCAATTTTAGTACGTTCTTACACGTGGTAGTTAGGTACAAAAAGTGATAAGGTCGGCAAATATATATCATAGATTATTCAAACGATAGAGTGGTATCAAAATGGCACTAGAGTTAATACCTGATTGAAGATTCTACAGACGACCACACATCAAGCTCCTACAGTTTGTCATATTTCCTTAATATACTTTCGACTTTATCTCTTAAGCATACGGTTCTAAATTGATTGGGAAAATTTGACAGTTTCAGCTATCTTGATGTACCTACTGGCCTCTGTACAAAGCCAGGTGTATCCATTCCAATCAGACTAGACTATCGCAAAACAAGTACAAGATGTACCTATATGTTTAACTTTACCTTTTTTTTTTTTTTTAATTAGCCTATACTGTCCCACTGCTGGGCAAAGGCCTCCCCCATATCCCTCCACTCATCTCTATCGCAAGCTTTACGTGGCCAGTCTTCGAGGAACCGGTCCAAATCGTCTCTCCAGCGCTTCCTCGGTCTTCCTCTCGATCTTCTGCCATCATCTGGGTTCCAATTCGTGGTAATCCTAGCCCACTTATCAGGGTGCATTCGACAGGTGTGACCCGCCCAATCCCACTTCAACTTTGCAGACTTATTGCCCACGTCGACTATGCCCGTCTTAGACCGGATTAAGGTGTTGCGTATCCGATCACTGAGCCTAATGTTCAGCAAGCTGCGCTCCATGCTCCTTTGGCATACTTTTAGTCTGGACTTCTGAGATTCGGTCAAAGACCAAGTCTGAGCGCCGTAAGTTAGGACGGGGAGGATACACATGTCGACTAGTTTTCGCTTCAGTGATAGAGGAAGGTCACCCTTCATGAGCGTCTTCATGGACCAGTAGCTCTTCCAGGCATTTTCGATCCTGCGATCGATTTCCTTATCTTGCCTGTTGTCGAAGGATATTAACTGGCCCAAGTAGATGTATTCGTCGACATGCTGTATCTCCTGCCCGTCTACCTCGACCCTACGTTTCGCGCTATTAGTCATTACTTTGGTCTTTGACCTGTTCATCATAAGCCCGACCTTAAGGCTGGCGGAGCTCAGCTCTTGGAGCATTTGTTGCAGTTGTTCTGCTGACGGTGCAAATAAGACAATATCGTCTGCAAAGCGGAGGTTTGTGAGAGTTCTACTGCCGACTTGAATGCCTTTCAGCACCCATGAGTCTGCTAGTTGTTTGAACACCTCTTGGAGCGTGCTGGTAAAAAGTTTTGGAGAGAGCGGATCACCCTGTTTAACTCCTTTATTTACTGGGAATTTAGGGCCTGATGAGTCAAGTTTTATGTTGGCGGTACTATGGCTGTATATTGTTTTAAGTATGTCTATGTATGGCTGTTCTATACCTTGGTCTTGTAAAGCTGAGAATATCGCTGAATGTTTAACACTGTCGAAAGCTTTTGCATAGTCAACGAAAGCCAAATAAAGCCAAATTAACTTTACCTACGAAAACAAAAATATCTTGAATGAAATAAAAATTAGTCTACATTCTTGTTTACCACAGACTGTTGCTAAGCTAGAAGTGGCACTAAACAGACTACCGTGTCTGTTACAGGAAAGTTTTCCCACTTTGTTATTGCAGTTGTATAAAACAAGAAACAAACTGTTACAGCCAATAACTCTTCTTGTTTATAAACAGAGATATATATATCTTTGGAATATTAGGCGATGCGTAGAAATGTATGTTCTATGCCAGTAGTTTTAGCTTGTTATGTCTAAGAAAGTGTAAAGAAAATAATATCAATGTTAGAATCTAAACTACTATATTTAAAAATCATATAAATAATACGTAGAACTAAGTTACTAGTTTTTGACAAAGAGGTTTTATATTTTTTTCTCACAACAGCGCTTGCAACATTGTGTAATAATAGCAAACTAGTTGAATGAGATGTCTGAAAAGACAATGCTAAATTGCCCATTACTTTGACTTACATGCCTTGGGGTTCCCCCATTTGGCTTAGCACCAGTTTACGTATACTTGATTTACGATTATCAACCTTAAAGTCAGTGATAGTAAGAGTCAATATCGAAAATTCAAATATTTTTTTCGTAACCACTTACACGAGTTCAAGGAACTCAAAAGTTATCGTAGGCTGCTACGATTTTTCGTAGCACTTTGTGGTCCCATCGTCATAATTTTATGAAGTACAAGTCTGATTTAGCAATCTATGAATTCCAGGGAATAAGTTGGTTGTTAAAGAACGCCAAGCTTGGGACATTTACAATTGAAACAGATATTTTATGACTTTTATCCGTTTTCAGGGGTCTATTTATCCCAGTACAACATTTTGTGTTTAAAGAAAATATTGTTAAAAGGTTCTTCAAACCAACAGACAGACCATGACTACGCTAGATACTTCTTCTTCAAAGCGAAAAAACATAGTGGTGAAGAGTGGGGGCTGTCTTTTGTAAATTTTGATGTTCAAAAAGTGCTATTTTGCAGCCGTTTGAATAAATGATTGTGAGTTTGAGTTATTATATATTCGCGATTGCGTGGAAAACATATTTATAGCTAAAATATAGCAAAGATCTCGCAAATCAGTAAACATAGATGCATGGCCGCGAGGGAACACCAAATACAAAATCAAAGATTCGGTATATCATAGTTTTTGCGAACTCCATGGAACGTGTCCAGTCTAGTATATTTTTTTTAAAACTAGACAAAATACGATCGGATTTCCCCAAACGTTAGTCTTCTGTCAAGCGGATGTCAAAGTGTTTTATTTATCGCTGACTTACAAATTTTATTGGACTTAAGAGGATGTGTATTTGAGTTCTTAATTTAAAGTTTAATTTGAGATACGGGAATCGATTTCTTTTGTTTCTTGATTAGTTTTGTTTTATAACCGAAACTAAAGTTATGATTGTTCTAGCATTGGATTACTGTCGTGTCTTCAAGGTTATTATTATGGTTAATAATCGCCGACAGTGAACTTTAATTATATTTTGCTATAAAACCCTAATATATTAAGGTTTTACTGTTAAGTTTTAGTACCCATACTAGCAGTTTTTCACGATTTCTCTCGCGTCCCGGATAAAACAAAGCCTATGTTCACCGGGGATAGTATAGCTTCCCAACAGTGAAGAGAAGAATTTGAAAATCGTTCAAGTAGTTTCGAAGCCAATTTAAATAATCAAATCTTCCTCTTTATAATATTAGCTTAGAAGAACAAGTAGGTACATTATAATCAAAATAAGATTCGATGCTCAAATGTAGCTAGCATGTATACAGTATAACCGGCTTTAAGTTCCTTGACACTGTATTTTGTTTTGATTCCGTTACAAAATAACCTCAAAATTGTCAGCACTATACAACGTGTTACATAACACAAAGGTACACGATACCTTTTCGATCATCTGTAAACAATAACAATTCCCGCCAAGTTAAGTTTCAGACACAAAAATCCAGAATTCCTTGTCTATGTACTAAGTTAGAGCCTCACTCACTTTGTTCATCAGCCCCACTCACTGAATGTAAAAGCACTCACACAGTCAAATATCCGAACAGGGTTGCGCTTGCGCCGCATCCATTGCGCTCAGGTTATAATGCCGGCCGGCGAAGTCGCTGAGATAAACGTCGAAGATATTCAAATTTGCCGCCACTGTTTTTTTATTACACTATTGTGCTATAAATATACTACCGGCATTTATATATTTTTTTGGCAACATGAGTGCGTGTGTACGGCGGATAGATCACACAGCCACTGAGCGCTGCGCCCGCGCACGAAGGCTTTGCCTCAATGAGTGCCTACGTCACTACGGGAAGTACGCCGCCACTAAACTAATATAACAAAATACTTCTCACATCGAAATAGCGTCGTACAACGTCATACGGCAATTAATTATGTTTCTATGACGTTTACGAAAATTGAAACGAAAGACGAAATTAAAAAGTGATTTAGTTACTGTTCGGCTCTATTGTGTTTTGTTAATTTAATGTCCTGTATCTGGTGTAATTTGAACGGTTGACAAAATTTTCCGTAAACATTACGCCGCGTGACGTTATAATGCAAGAAATTTGTTTATTAATAACATTTGGAATTGTTAACGAGTTATCAACGTCGGCTGTGACCCAAAAAATGTTTAACTTGGTCAATATTATCTCCAGTTATTTAAATATTTGGATTATTATTAGGTTCAACTAATAATGACATTCAATGTTATATATATTATTATATATATATATATATATATAATAATATATATATATTATATATATATAATATATATATATATATTATTATATATTATTATATATATATATAATAATATATATAACATTGAATGTCATTATTAGTATATATATATATATATATATATATATATAATATATATATATATAATATATCCCAAGTTTGTGGGATGTGGTGGCGAAATTAGGCGAATTGTTTAATTGGAAGGAGTTTATTTTTAAATAAATAAAATGAAATCTTATTAATAATCATAAAATACGTCTTCCCATCGTCTTCCTCTTAGCCGTCTTCCTTTTATTATCCTTTCACTCTTCATCGTTCATACATTCGGTCCGCTCATTCATAACATTCCCTTTTACTCAGAACCCATTCCACACTCGGTCATCCTGCACAATGTCTGTCCTCAGACATACAGCCCACCCATCCTGAACTTCATACAATCATCATACACACTTAACATAAACTTTACTTAGGTACATTAGGTTACAAACTTAAGGATAAACAATCTTACGTTATTTACAGAAACTAGAAACATAGTTATTTCACATCTTATAATAACTTAATTACAATTTACTTACAATGCTTTGCTCTTAACAACTCTGTTTAACTTTGATACAAAACATAATATGTACACATGAACAGAAAACACATTAACTGACAACATAGATCTCTTTACATACAGCACTTTCATACAGTCAACACACAACACTTACCCTTTACCATCTGGCCATTCTTGTTTTTGGCGATCTACATCTTCATGCTCTTTGAAAGAAATGCGTCGTGGCCGCTGAGATACAGGTAAGTCATCTTTGAGAGCAATCTTCAATTCTATTGGGGCTTCTTTAGTTTTCTGGGGAATATAACTTGTTACGAACCTGGATACTTCTTCTTTTACAGCTGGATTACTGGCGTGATCTAAACAATTAATAGAACTAGAAAAACATGCAACATCTTTCAACCATTCCTCATTTGGATTCATCCTATCATCTTTCGGCAATAACCAAACCATACAATCTTTCATAACCATCGTGAATAATAAATAATATATATAATGTTATAATAAATCAATGTTCATGGGTATTTAAATGATATTTTTAATAGATTATAATCAATGGTAATGTCATCATTGTGCTTTATCATAAATATCAGTCTTTAAGATAATTACAACAGAGGAATGTGTGTGAAGGTACCATGATATAATATTATGGTAATCAAGTCACCTATATCTCGATTGCCATGACAGTTATGATTACATAAATATTAATTTACTGGGGGTTAACCCACCCTCATTGCTATGGGTAAATGAGTCGTGATCTTACTGATCGTGAGTGCTCGGCATAACGTCATTGAAACGCCTTCCGTACTTCATTCATTCAGTAATAATACTTGATTACAGACAATAAGGTGTGTACGTATTGTACTCACACATACATAGTATCAATAACTACACGTGAGAATCAAAATACGCATTTTAGTCGCATGGTCTGAATTATATTTTAATTCATAATTATCGTTACGATTACTAGTGAAATATCGCATTGATTTAGTTTATGTAATCGTTTAATGAAAATGATACTCGTAGTAGAAAAGACATAAACGGGTTGCACATTTTTCTGCATAGCGTTTTATGCAAAAATTATAATGAACTTTATTTGCCGAAAAGTCATTTCATGCAATAAATTTTTCACGAGTCTTCTGGAAAAATGCATCCAGATTAGTGCCCAATTTAATATATTTATTATCCAAGATGTCCTGTTAGTACTATGGACTATTAGATACGGACGCTCATTTTTAAAAAAAATTACATGAAAACAATTAATTGACTGAAAAGGTAACTGTTTACCAACTATAAACAATACCTGTAGTGATTCGCGAATCTATATTTAGCCAATAGTTATGTAAGCGGGAATGCCGGCTGCTAAGTCATTCTTGTTGTTTTATGTCACTGCGAAAACCCATTCATAAAGCACCCACGCTTAACATGTCATGTGCAAAATATTAGGTACCTACATTCAATATTTTGTATGTAAACATACCTGGATCGAATCGCTACTTTGTATGAGTGGGTGGATCAAGTGTAAATACAAGCCATCATCAGATGTCTCAAAGATGATGTACAATAAAAGATCAGGAATTTTTTTTAACTTAAAAATAAACAGAGAGAAAAAAAATATAATATTCCAATCAATTTAACATACTAGTATGCTAAATAAAGTTATTATCATCATTCTGAGATTCTGAGAATCTAAAATCATAAAAAATACACAGAGAGATAAATTTGATTAGTTTATCAAATTGTTATAATAAAGTTAATATGTAGCTCACACACCGACACGAAACAAAATGATACTTAAACAATGCTTAAAACACATTATAAAACTTAAAAAAAACCTGCTTAAAGGGTTTACAACCATTACATTTTTGCACATTTTTAACTGACTAAATTTGAGAGAATAACCATGATTACGTAATTGGTAATCGTAACGAATAATGATGTCATCATGTGGTATCACTATTGTGTGACAACGTAGTGTTAAATATATTAATAAAGAAAAATAATAAGTCAAAGGTGGCAAAAAAAAACAGAATTATTAAAAAAAAACAACTTTGTAGAAAATTTTCGAGAAAATGTTATGTTCAAAATTATTTTTAACCAAAAAATTACGAGATAATAATCTTTATTATTACCTGATATTGTTCAGCCAGAAAATAATGTCCTCCGTAGGTACGCCAGTAGTGATCCCAAACAGACACCATTCTTTTTTAAAAGAAACCTCAAAGTTTCCGTGAAAAAACTTAAACTATAAATATTTTTTACACTGATATAAAAATCACTGATTTTTATTCAATTAACTGATTTATTTTTTATCGTATTGATTACATTCATGCAATTTTTTTTAACTTTTTATAATTTTCAATCAGTATTTTTTATGAATGGCTTGTTACAACCGAGGGCCGCGACTGTCTACGTGGAAAGACGTAATTCTTTTTAACATTTTATCATTTGACACACGATAAATATATTGTTTTATCGCTCAATTTTATCGTAAGGAGCAAAGGTCTTTTTTATTCGATAAGATAGTGAAAGCTTTTCATAATACCAGCCTTTTAAAGGAAAAATATGTTTTAATATCGGAATGATTTATTTTTTTATAAGTTATATATTTACCTGATTAAAAGACATGGGAACCCCCATCAAATGAAACTTTTTTATTTACTTTCATTGTAATGAGTGACACAGATATTTGATTATTATCAATTTTATTATCTTCCACTTGATGAATAATGGTGACATTTGTAAAAGCAGTACCAATCTCTTTATCGTCGGCTAATATATTTATCAATGTTGTAAATTATAAAATTATTGTAAGTGAATCATGAATTGAACATTCTAATGATTTTGAAAATGAATAAAAAATAATGAATAGCACCTTTTCAATACATTGAATAAAAAACTATTAAAAATAAAGATTGTAAGTTTGTTTTGCTCAATAAAGTATTTTAAAGTTTAAAAAAAATATACTAAAACCTTTTTTAACCCTTTTTAATAAAACCGAATGTTGAGATAATTATTTTTTACTACTTTTGAACAGTTTGTTCTGATCTTCAAACCTATTCTCGGAGGGTATTAATTACATAAATAGGTAATTGTTATTTCAATGGGCAGCTTAGACAGTAAACCAATACAGTTAAATAAAGTACAGGTTAACTGACACTGAGCATCATCATCAGCCTATCGCAGTCCACTGCTGGACATAGGCCTCTCCAAGTGCACGCCACTGAGATCGATTTTCGGCTTCTCGCATCCAGCTCCTGCCAGCCGTCTTGCGCAAGTCATCACTCCACCGTGCCTGAGGACGTCCTACACTACGTTTGCCAAGGCGTGGTCTCCACTCTAGAACTCGTTTACCCCAACGGTTATCGGTTCTTCGGCTGATATGGCCAGCCCACTGCCACTTCAGCGTGCTGATTCGGTGGGCTATGTCAATGACCTTGGTTCTCTGACGGATTACCTCATTTCTGATGCGATCCCTCAGAGAAATGCCAAGCATAGCTCTTTCCATAGCCCGCTGAGCGACTTTAAACTTGTGGACCAGCCGTACCGTCAGTGTCCACGTTTCGGCTCCGTAAGTCATGACAGGTAGGACGCACTGATTGAAGACTTTTGTCTTTAGGCACTGTGGGATCGACGACGTTAGGACTCGACGTAGCTTCCCAAAAGCAGCCCAACCCAACTGAATTCTCCTATTCACCTCGTCCTCAAAGTTGTTTCTACCTAACTGCAATGTCTGCCCGAGGTATACATATTTCCGAACAACTTCGAGAACGGCGCCGTGTATCGCAATCGGTTCCGGTAGAACATGTTCATTGAACATGACCTTGGTTTTGTCCAAGTTCATCCGTAGGCCGATGCGTAGAGAAGATTCAGCCAGGTCGTTCAGCATCTGTTGTAGGTCCTGCAGCGTTTCCGCCATGATGACGATATCGTCAGCAAATCGCAAGTGAGAGATGTGTTCGCCATTGATGTTGATGCCGCGTCTTTTCCAGTTCAGCGTCTTGAACATATCCTCCATTGCATTAGTGAACAGTTTCGGGGAAATAACATCCCCTTGTCTCACTCCTCGATGCAACGGTATGGGCCTTGTTTGCTGATTCTGTACTTGGACGGACATTGTAGCGGCTTCGTAGAGACATCTCATCACTTGGACGTATCGCCAATCTACTTGACAACGCTGCAGGGACTCCAGAACAGACCAGATTTCGACCGAGTCAAAGGCCTTCTCATAGTCCACAAATGCTAGACACAGGGGCTGATTATACTCTTCGGTCTTCTGTATAATCTGCCGCACTGTGTGGATGTGGTCTATGGTGCCGTATCCGCTCCGAAACCCAGCCTGCTCCGGTGGTTGGAATTCGTCGAGTCTTCGCGCAAGTCGGTTCGTGATCACTCTTGAGAACAGCTTATATACGTGGCTTAGGAGGGAAATGGGTCGATAGTTCTTCAGCTGGGTTTTGTCTCCCTTTTTGAAGAACAGGACGACAACACTCCTACTCCACGCCTCTGGAGTTCTCCCTTCAAACAGGACGGCATTAAAAAGCTTCTGGAGCTCCCCCAATACGGGCTTACCTCCTGCTTTTAATAGCTCTGTTGTAATGCCATCCTCGCCAGGGGCTTTTCCATTTTTGAGCTGTCTCAGAGCGATCTCGATTTCGCCACTGCTGACTTCTGGCAGGTCTTCGGTGAAATGGCGTGTTAATGTGGCTCTAGAATCCTCATTTCCGGGATCAGGTCGAGATGCATGCGATGCGTATAACCGGCCATAGAAATTTTCCACTTCCGAAAGGACTGCCGGTACCGAAGAAACGACTTCTCCACTTGTTGTGGTCAGCTTCGTCAAGTGGCTTCTTCCAAGAGATTGTACGAACACCTTTGACCCCCGATTCAGCTCAATTGCTCTTTCAATGTCAAGAGCATTGGAGCGCCGGAGGTCGCGTCGTACGTGCTTGTTGATCTCTTGGTTTAGAGCCCTCTTAGCTGACGAAGTGACAGGTGGGTTTTCACGTCGTTTCTTCATAAGCCCTAATGTCTCTTCCGAAAGCTTTGATTTCTTGCCCTTACGCTGCATGTTACAGAATCTCGAACCTTCCTCCCTGAGGATCCGAACCACATATTCGTGGTTCTGGTTAACGTCTGTTGTGGTTTCCACGGCGGCAAATCGGTTCTCCAAATTTGACTGGAACGTTTCAGATCCTACCATGGTTTGGAGCAGTGTTGGTCGGAGCCTGGCCTTCATCAGACGGAAACGTTCGGCCTTGAAGTTGATATTCAGAGAGCCTCGGACAAGTCGGTGATCGCTACCGGTATTAAACCTATTGATCACGGAGACGTCTCTGAATATGTGCTTCTTGTTCGTCATGATGAAGTCAATCTCATTTTTAGTCATAGTGTCGGGGCTTTGCCACGTCCACTTCCTTTGGGGCTGCTTTTTGAAAAAGGAGTTCATCAAAAAGAGCCCCTCGCGTTCGAGGAAGTTGACGAGCATTTGCCCCCTATGATTCCTGCTTCCAAATCCATGGGATCCTACTACCGATTCGCCGCAAATCTGTACTCCCACTTTAGCGTTGAAGTCCCCCATGACAACGGTGTAATGGGTCTTTGTAGTGAAGTGGAGGGCCCTTGATATATCATCAAACATATCCTCCACTTCATCGTCTGAGTGTGTCGAGGTCGGTGCGTACACTTGCACTACCTTGAGGCTATACCTGTTGGTGAGCTTTACGATAAGGTACGCTACCCTGTTCGACACACTAGACACCTCCACAACGTTATCAGCTAGGGACTTATTAACCAGAAACCCAACGCCACCTTGGGATTGTTGGTCTCCCTCTCGGAAGTACATTAGGTGACCTGATTCGAGGGTTATGGTGTCCTCCCCCTCTCTTCGAACTTCACATAACCCTAATATGTGCCACCTAATCTTCCCAAGTTCCACCTCGAGTTGCGCCAGATGCGAGTCAAGCCGTAGCGTGCGGCCGTTGTACGTCGCAAGAGTCAGTTTTGTTTGGTGGCCTCCCGTAACCCGGAGATTCTTCGCACCCCCTGTCCCGCCGTAACCACGGTCGCCACCGTGACCGGGAATAGCGGGACTGCCGGGAACTAGGGGCCGTGGCTTCTTCTTTCTGCACATTAAAGGAATTTAGCCTACTGCTATCACGCTGGCCAGACGGGTTGATAGAGGGTTTTTTTTTTTTCGAGTTTTCCTTCTCTCGCACTGGTGTTCGGTGCATATTTTACTCCATTAGTCGACTTCTACGACACCCACTGGAAGAAGGGGTAGCGACATATGTATTCTTAAGCCGTCGCTACACGACACTGAGCAAATAAACTTAATTTGTATGGACTTAATCACTGTTTGTTTAGAAACCAATATAAAATCAAAGGCAAACTGGACAGTGAAAAGTGTTATGCTGAGGGCCTATTATTCGACTTTGTTAATATTTTCTATGCCTTTATTCATTGATTTTATTTAAGCAGTCATAAGGTCTGTGAGTCACCCTTTGAAGATATCATCAATATTTGTACCCAATTTGTATAAAAAAGATTATTTAAATATTTTTAGGCATTCAAATGATTGAATATTACAACATTCTCCCTCATGCTCTCGTCTTACTAATATAATTTTTTTTCGTGGTAAGGCCCTATGATTCTTAAGGAGAAACACATATCAAAATTAAATTTTGAGGTCCTATAGACAACTTATGATGCAAAAGCCTGTAACTGAAAAGGCTTTTGTCTTTATTTTATTTCCAAGCCCTGATGTTGCTGCTGTATTCCTTAAAATTTAACCTGATTAAAAAGATAGGTTTATAATCTGAAATTATTGATGAAATTCACTATACATTATCCGAAAAAATGAAAAAAAAAAATACCAATAAATACATGTGCATATTTTATCTGTGTTCCAATGTGAATCCCCTTCTAAAAGTTACAAGTAGACCTCTCTCAGCCTTTTTCTACCAATATGTGTCATTCTAATCAAGTTATATTTTACAGGGCATCATAATTAACTATGAACACTGGGCTATAAAAAACAATTAAAATCAATTCTATCATAAGTACACTACTTTATGGTACCAGAACATCAACTCCACGTAATTCTCCATACACCATTAACATTACCTATAAATAGATTTAATTTAAACAACTGCCTATTGTACTTAATTCCGTCCGTTCGGATATTTTATTGTCGTTTGAAGAGTATAAATCTCTAAGGTTACCTTGACCAGTTAAGTTTTCCCGTCGCATGGCTAGGATCCGCTTGGCTTAAAGGAATCGGTCGTGAGTTCATTAGCAATCCAACGAGTCGTGGGTTTTAATGGATTGGTGTTACGGATGCTGGGGACCATCTAATTCTCTTGTCACAAGGTGAGGAGTACCCATAAAAACCACAAGATAATTGGATTTCCATAGTTTTGTATTCAGATCATTTCAGAATTAAAAGTTATTACCTATGACTAAAACGGTTTACGGACCAAATTGAGTGGGTCTTTCTTCTCGGGTTCGATTCCCAAGTCGGGCCGAAACTACTCTGTGAGGTTTAAGAAACTTCACAAGGCACCTCTTTGTCTGGTTTTTATGATTAATACATCCGTGCATCGGAGAGCACGTAAGTCCTGTGCCTGGTCTTTCTCCGGCCATGTCGGATTGTCGACTCATTGAGCTAGGAGTGTGCGGGAGTAAGGAGTCCACTTGTGTATGCGCAAATATCTACTTGTGCACTATAAATATACTGCGCACCTGGCTCTTCTAGAGAAAACAGTCGCCATGACCGACAATCAGACTGGACGCCATTATAATGGTTAAAGCAATGCCTGCAATTTTTGATGCAGTAGTTTTTCTAGCAATACTTTCCTATACGGAATAAGTTTCCTTAAGTTCCCACAGAAGGTTTTGATTGAATCTGTGTTATTTATCTAGACAGATGAAACGATGACTGAATTGATTAATAGTCTCGAACATTATAATCCAAGTACTTCGACAGGAAAAGTTGATTAGATAATCTGAATAACGTATTAGAGCAAGGCAGTCACGTATATTATTAATAATATACGCATTTGTTCTGTATTAAGAACAGAGAATTCCCTAATGGTGATTTGTTAATTAATTAAACTTCATAAGAGTGTGTGCAGACGTTTCAGTAGTCACGTACATAGAACTGATGAGTGGAAGCGTTTTATTTTATTTTCCATAATTTTGTTCATAATTTGTGAGTTGACTGTATTAATGAGTACCTATGATATTTATTATAATTTTCCTTAGCGCTTTTTATTGTAAAAATTGTATTTACGATCAAAAGCAACGCTTAGCACGATCGATCCGTGGATGGATCTTGTGAAGACGAATTCCTCTGTGTTCTGAAGGCACATTAAATAGGTGGAACACGGCTGTCATTTGAACATCTTGGGCAGTCTTAAAGGGTAATCAGAAGCCAGAAAGTCTGTATCTGGGTAGAACAGTTCGGATAGGGTGTCGCTCTACATAAATATTGGTACTCCGTTTCAGCTAGTTAATTTTGGAAGCCGACCCCAATATAGCTTAGGCAGATAATTTAAAAAAAAAATACTTAGTTGTATAAGAGTATTTTAAGTTACAATTTAAGTACCAGAAAACGCATCTAAAATTTACATAAAGAATTATCTACCCATTTTGGAATTCGCCAAAGACGTCACAACAATAATGCTATCTGCTATCATAAAAAAGTGCAAAATTTTACAAGCAAAGTTTGCTGATTTGATCATGTGTGAATTTGACGAAGGCGTCATGTTTTTGACACAGATTTTTTAGATGATACTCGCTAAGTGCTGTAGGTCACGTACACCCCATCATATTTTTTTATCTTTACTATGAAATACAGAAAGATGAACTGCGTTATCTTAAGACAAGGGGGTCGTTTATTATGACTCCAAGTGTGGATGTTATCTTATTTATTTAGTAACAGTTATATAAAATTATATAAAATATTAACATATAATATAAAATTATATAAAATATTATGATCAAAATTATTATATTTATATTTTCTAGACCACTGGACTATAGAGTCACGGATTTTTTGACGGCAAACGTGGGGCCGAAACCACACACTGAAGCCCTTTTGAGACCAATTTATTGAAAGGAATGGTGACACATAACCGACAAGGGCGTCGCCAAGGGGGGGCAGGGAGGGGCAGCTGCCCCCCCCTAGAGATCCTAAAAAAGTTGCCAAATATAATGCAACCAAAGTCCTAAGTCTTTGAGTTGATTTATTGAACAATAATTCCCGTACGTCGAAACACGAATGAATTCACCAATTCCATTCCTAATATTCCGTACGCTCAACAACGCTCTGCACAACTCTATCGTTGAAGCGGGGGAGGGAGAGCACTATGAGTGAAAATCGCCTCAATGGTTTGGCCATGATGAGTGTGCACCGAAAACTGATACATGGAAACTTACAAGATTTTAATAATAAAGTAGTCGATAAGTTTACAATGAATCCCCGAAAATTATGTTTTAATTAACCTAATATAAACAAACAACGACCACTATAATATTAAAATCTGGTAATTTAAAGAAAAATACGCGGTACGCTGTACACTTATTCAATTTCAAACTCCTTTTTAATCTATTTTTCTAATAAATGGTGTTATAACTTATTCACAAGTTTTTTTATTGTATAATCAAGAGTTCGTGCTCGTGTTGCTTCACACATTGGACTCTGTACTGTCACAGAATATATACATAGGATACTATTGTTATTACAATCGCTGTAGATGCAAGGCTCGTAGTACAAGTGAAAAGCTTCATGTGCTGTCGACTTTACCTACAATTCATACCTTTGTAGTAGGTAAAGTCAACTTGCCCCCCCCTGGGCCATCGGCTGGCGACGCCCTTGATAACCGACGACCCTGTATAAGAAATGCACCCTAGGACAAGGGATAAAACTACTTGGACTATTGTGCATTGTCTTTTTCTTGAACATTGTCTGATAATTAATAGGTATTTATAATTACTTCGCTTCATGCTCAAAATAGATTTTATTTATCAGTATTATATAAAAAGTGAATTTATGGAACTGAAAATGCCATTCATAAGTTCCTTAGGCAGTAATATCACCTGTCATTTTTTTAGGTACTTAGATAAGCCCATGCGAGTATTATGTACATCATGGGGACAATATTAATTATTGATAAAAATGATGTCACAAGTCATCTTGTGATTATAAATTGGGAATTTTCTTTCTATTATCGGATTATGGATTATTTTTATTTATACAAATTTTATTGGTCATAAACACATTATTATTAAGTAATACTCCTTTCTTTGCTTATTAGCACGTCGTCCTTTGTGTTCCAAGGATAATATCATCATCTCCCGAGCCTTTTTCCCAACTATGTTGGGGTCGGCTTCCAGTTTGACCGGTTTCGGCTGAGTACCAGTGTCTTACATGGAGCGACTGCCTATCTGACCTCCTCAACCCAGTTACCTGGGCAACCCAATACCCCTTGGTTAGACTGGCGTCAGACTTACTGGCTTCTGACTACCCGTAACGACTGCCAAGGATGTTCAATGACAGCCGGGACCTACAGTTTAACGTGCCATCCGAAATACAGTCGTTGGTGTCCAAGATATACTTAGAAAGTACATACAAACTTAGAAAAGTTGCATTGGTACTTGCCCGACCTGGAATCGAACCCACGCCCTCACACTTGAGAGATTGGCTCTTTAACCACTAGGCCACCACGACTCTTGTGTTCCAAGGATAATAGTTCACATGAAATTACGACTTACTTATACAAGCTTAGTGTTCATTGACATATTGTTATTGAAATACTGAAACAGAATTATTTATTTATATACCTATGACGTCATACAAAATCACACATAAGTGATTTGTCAGATGCACTCTATTGAAAGTTCGTTAAATATAAGCTTACTGATCAGACACTTACATAATATCACTTATAACATAAGAACAGTTAAGTAATTAAGATTTTTATTTATAATTACTTATATAAACAGGTGCACTAAATGAATGCACGATGAGCGAAAGATAACGTTTTCAAAATACGCTCAATTTTTTATTTTTTTTTAAGTAAATCAATTTATGAGATAAGAAGAAAAATAGGATAATCGCTTTCTATCGCTGGGTATTATTGTAAAAAAGCTATCGGCGTTATCGAAACCAATTTTTGAAAAATTGCAAATGTTCTTTAGGTATTTTATCTTACCTAATAATAATGAACAAGTAATTTCATACAAATTTCTACATTAAACACTTAATTGCCTTAAACAAAGCCTCGGAATGCGGTTCACGTACAGAAACGAGATTACTATTAAATACGTACATAAATACTAGCTATAATACACTCATATACATACACATACATATATAAAATCGTCAAAATGTATGCTAGTGTTTAACAGTCTGTGCGACGTGATCTGAAGTGAGAGGAACCAGTTGTCAAGGTCTTAGGATTTCCCCGCCACTTACAAAATGGCGGGTTTGATCTTACGATTATTGCATTATGTTTTGTTTTGTTGCTAGGTTGACGCCGCTTGCGCAGCTTCGAGGATTTGAAAAACGAAGGGATAATATTATAATAGATATTTTAAAAATATATTTTGAGGTTCGATTTTTGAATACTTAAACATTTTATCAAGCCATCTTGATCATCATTTATCGGAATATCTTAAAAAAAAACTAAGCTTTTATGGTTTATTTTTTAGTCACAGGCAATGATTGAATTATTCAATACGAAAAACGGAATTATATACCTACAAAATGGCTAAACGTACCTATATCACATTACATTTTGAACCACGTGCGCGTAACTAATCATAATCTTTTGTTTTATTGCCAAAAACTTGTTCTAAAATACATGCAATATGAACAATTTGACACGGTTAACTTATTGATGTTATCAAAAGGTCAACCGAAATATCGATGATCGATCCACGAAAGCTTCGCTTCTTAAAAGTTCTGATGTTCAACAACAGATGGCGTTAGTAGCATGTTAGAGCTTGCCATCAAACTGTTTTAAAATTTTCACTTTCGGAATGTTCACGTTAAATTGACTTAAAATTGTACTAATTACAGTATTTAAGATGTAACAACTGAACTTTTAATACAAAAGCCCAAATCAATTAGCCTTAACGAGTAAACAACAGCTTTGTTCGTAAAAGTACTTTGGCTTATACCTACAAACAGTGGTCACAATTATGCGTAATAATTACATGTATAACAAGGTCGTGTATACACACAAACGTAACATTATACAGCCTGTGACGCAAAACAAGTTTCCCTTTCACCGCTACGATTGGGCAGCGCCGGCGCATTCGATACATAAAATCGGTACTCGCCGCCTACTCGATTATTCGTATCGATAAATTTGATTTGTGCACGATTTTCTTTGTTATGCTTTAGCTAGTACATGTTTGGTAATTTTATGCCTTTTCGTTTATTTAAAGTTTATATGTATAGTAGCTGACATTTATGTTTTTGTTGAGTACAAGAGCACGGTGACACGCATGTTACTCTACCTAGTAGCAAGACTTAATAATGTTTCATAAATAAGTACGAGTCTAGTGTGCTTAAGAACAATGGTATATTAATACCTACTGTTATATAATTTTACATTCCACGATCAATTTGAAAAAGACTTTAATAGGTCTATAATATTTACTAGCTTATTCTTATAATTTTCCATTTTTCAGCGAATTATTTAAGTCAGTTGAACTAGACAATACAAAT
Organism: Heliothis peltigera; assembly: GCA_958496145.1. Lineage (NCBI taxonomy): Eukaryota > Metazoa > Arthropoda > Insecta > Lepidoptera > Noctuidae > Heliothis > Heliothis peltigera. The sequence continues at coordinate 10,858,056 of OY292327.1, read as the reverse complement.
AACGGACTATGTAAATTTCCATCAACTAAAAATTATCACGTACTCGTCCCGAATAAAGTATAGTGTTAATAAAACCAATATGGCCGCCCTTTGACGTATGTCAGATGTGTATTTGAAAAGGTGATAACTTTTCGAACACGTTATAGAACCATGTCAAAATTATTCTCGTATTAATTGTAGCGTCAATAATTAAAATGTCAGAGAATGATTAAGCTGTCAATTTAATTACCTACTATTTTTTATGAATAAAGGTTATTGTTATTAAAACATGCATTGCATTGATTATTTTAATAGATCTATGTATACTATTAATTCAACTAAGTTGGTTCCACCAAGTTTGTTCCAACAATTGATATTTCTTTGAAGTAATGTAATGCTGGCTAGATTTTTTTTTAAATAAACAAATGAAGACCCATCGATGTTAATATTTTGCATAATGTAAACTTATTTATCTGTTTCTTTAAAATTAGTAGTCCTTAGGTATCACCACGCTGCTCAATGCGTATTGGTGATTTCAGACTTCATAGTCCAGGTTTCCTCGAGTTTCAATAAAATAAATCTGCATAAACTCTAAACATGTCAGCGTCGTAACATAGTCATCATTACCTTCATAAAAACCCAATACCATTTAAACGCAAACCATAACAATTATCTCATTTTGACTCACGACTAATTTCGCAACAAACTTCGCCAAAAAATGCGTTTGGAAACATCGACGTCTTTTATTTTCCTTCTACTTTCGCAACGCTATGATTCAGCCGTGATTTGGCTCTGTCGAGACGCGAACCATTCTTGGAAAATTTCGTTCAGTCATTTACCAAGCGCCTAATAGATTTTTAAGTTGAAATTGTGAAATGGGATATTTTTATATTTAGAATTTTGTCCGAAGTTTTTTTGGGCAAATTATTTTTTTTATGTTAACAATAAGATAATGTTTTATTTAACTGCAGGTCCAGCAAAATACATTTAAGGATTAATTTAATGAGATTTTTCTAAAAAAATATTTAATATTACACTACGATTGCTAAAGTAAGCGAATTTCATCTTCCTTCCTCCTCTGGCTACGATAAAATCTTCAAGATACAACATCATAACACAGCACACAATGGAAACTTGCGCAAGAGTTGTTTGACTTCCTAGTTAATACAAGACCGGTTAATTGCAATACTAATATACTAACCTATGCAGTAATCAATGTTATGCATGCATATTTATTTTTAGCATAATGTATATGCAACCTACTTACTACGTTAACATTGTATTGTACTATAACTTTGAAAATAAGTAGTAGTAATTTTTATCGTTTGCAAATAATTTTAACTCATATAAATACAATTTTATAATTAGCTATTATATACTTGGACTACCTCTCGCCAGAGGTCTCGTCTTATACTGAATGATTTTTTTAATGTAAACTAAGTATATACAATTACATACTATGATATTATAAATCTTAAGTTTCATTGTTTGCTTGAACGCTCTAATGGAGACGCAAGAACTAATGGTCCGATTTGAATCATATTTTCATACTTTCAGTTTCCATGAGAAGCAGGCACTACTGCTGGCGGAAGCTGAAATTATACATAACAGGAAAATTAAAAAAAAACTTAAGTTTAAAAAACTTATTTTACAATAGATTTCAAGGCTCAGAAAATTAAAAATGTAGATTTTTATTTATAATTCACAGGTATTTTGTTTAAAAAAAAAACTCCACGTAGAATAACAAATATCAGTTCATAAGATAACAACTAACCTGATAGCAATAGATACATATCTCAGTAACACAATCGTAAAATATATTTTAGATAAAGTAAAGCCATTTTTAGACATGACGTACCCTTTTTTTTTAATACCCTTTTTCCTCAATGAACACTTGATAAGTACCTAAGTTGATAAGCTACTGTTTATCGCGTCTAGCAACACTCAACAACAGATAAATCCACAATTACTATAGTCATTTCTAAATGTATTAATCTCTTAAACTTCATTTCGAAACGGATTTAACGTGAGTCAGCTAGACAAATATATTGCGGAATTCAACCATAATATAATCAGCAATAAGGTGCATATTACAATATTGACAGATTTACATAATGTTGGAAATCCCAGTTCGTAGTCGAATCGAGCGCCTCTTGCAAAATTCATTGAGGCAACTATCGCAAGACTCTCATTCAACCTTTTGCACATTAACTTGATAAAAACTACTTCAATTTCAAATTTCGAAATTAAAATGTCATTAAGATATCGAATAAAAAACAAAAGAACAGCGACTTTGTGATACCGTGAAAAGTCACAGTCTGTTTTCTTTTATTTAGCTTGCGAACAGCGTTCGCACCAAGCGTGTCTCATAGCCAAGTTGTGACGTCACTACGTCGCGTCCTCGACCTAAATAGACAAAAGTGAAAATCAAGCAAATTCGAGACCCTATTCTATAACTGTACACTCTCAAAATGTCAAACAATGTAGCTAAAAGAACGGCATTATGAAATACTTTGTTTGAGGCAATTCAATACAAGCATGTCGGAAGGCTTATTCATAGGTTATGCATTTAAAGTTATTAGTCATATGACAACACATATGCGTTAACTTGGTGAGGCGAATACTAAGTTTTTTCATCGTCAACGTGTGGGAAGGTTGCTGTTGTTGGAGAAATACAGTTATTTATGCGATTCAATGAATTACAATTATATTATAAATTGTATTATTTATTGCGCTTTCTTTTTCTTATAATTTAAAAAACTATTAAAAAAAATGTTTTTTTTTTCCTGATTATTACCAATTTTATAATTAGAATCCAAATAACAGATGAAAAGGTACGCCTAAATTCTTTGAATAAAATATCAATGGTAGCAGAAAACGCTGCCTTTGAAGCCTTATTGTATCTTAACCACATAATTCTGCCAAGAAAGTATGGATACCATAATTTAACGTATAGCCACACAGGCTATGTAGCCCGGCCATTCTGTGCAACCATTTCTAAGGCATTTAAATTGTCCCTCGTCATTCAAGGGTTAATTACGTATGTGCGCGCAGAAAATCCGAAAGCGTTTAAGTGTGATGTTTTCCAATGTATGAGTAAGTAGTTTAGGTGACATGTTAGGAATTTTCTTGTGCTTTCGAAACGTTAGACGTATTGGGCTTCATTTGTTTTGTCTCCTTTTGGTAATGAAATAGAGAGAAATTATTTTGGATAATGATTAGTTTGGATGTCAGAATAAAAATGTTAAGTCAGTCTTAATGCTCGTAGTTTAAATACAACACAAAATTAATAGTTGTTTTTAAAGGCTTTGTTATTTAAAAGAACCTAAGTCCCTTTTTTTGAACTGGTATTCATCAAATGTCCCAGTGATCAGTGCGGCTGGAGAGGGTGTCAGACTTTTACTGAGTAAAACCCACTCTTGTTCCTTCTGAAGTTCTTTGTGTACCAGGGCTGCGCTAACGTTTCCAAAAAAATAGCTAAGAACCTATTTATGATTAAATATTATTTTGTTTTTATTAAGCGTCAGCAAATCAACATTTTTATATCGCAAAATATGTTTATTCTAAGCCTGGCCACACAGCCGGCCGTGTTTAACGCTTCACCACTTTTTGCGATAAAAACATAGATTTTATTACCCTCTGATTTCTTGTATTTTAACAAATAAAATAAATAAACTGGTTTAGCTAACGCCGTGTCTAACAGAGCGTGTGAACCGTTGCTAATCGGTCAGACTATGCAAGTAATACTGTTCTTAAATATAAATAGCTTTGGGCCTTTGTTTAATTAGATACACTTGATATTCTTAGTAAGAAAATCGGATATTTTCTTTACACAAAAATATTTTTTGTTTGTTTGTTTTAACATTGTAGAAAAACGCGTTTTCATAACGTGAATAGATTTAGGTATTGCAATAAGATTTATTGTGCAAACGCCAGCATATCAAGCTACCCGAAACTGTAAAAAAATCAAATCGACTGTGTAAGAAAATTCGATAAATTGAGGTAGCTTGATGTACTAGCGTCAGTACCTACATGCATGTAGTATGATGTACATTTATATACCTACACATCATTAACAAAACTTGGTACCCATGATTGCCAAAGATAACCGTAAAGAAATCATTAAATTTTATGTCAACATAATTCATCCAATAAAAATGATTGCAGTAAAATACATACAATCGTTGTGTTCGCATAATGGACTTTAAATTACTGGACTGATATGTTAAAGGGCAAAAAATAAGCTTGCATAAAATTTTGTGTATAATAATAAGATACTGCGATATTATAGAGGTTGATATAATTAATTATTACCTACATTTTAAAAGTAAAATGTATCATTTTCTATTTTCTGACATATTTTCCTAATTTCTTGGTACAAAAGTTTCTGATAAATAGCATTTTAATAGTCTTTCAAATAATGAAAAAGATTTGCCATTAAACGTGGCAATGCTGCCAGCCACTTGGGAATTTTTCGACGCCTTTTAGTTTTTTTTTTTTTTTATACCAAAATATATGTATCATATGAAAAGAAGAGGTTTGTATTAAAAGACCCTGAAATACCTGGTTTATCCAACGATTATTAGTATTTACTGTCATATGCACATAAAAAGTGTATCGCGACCAATAATAAGCATTGACTCAATAAAGCTCAAAATAAATTGTAGTGCTCATGACTAAGTAAAGAAACCAGACTTGCACCTGACTACAAAACTGGTACAATTTAATAAAACATGCAAAAAATAGACGCAGTCCACTATGTGAATTTGTACCCTATATTCATGTAGTTAGAGTACAATTTGCTTTAAACTGTGAATTTGTTTTCTTGGGCAGTAATCGCTTCACGATCGACCTTCGTAGGGATTGCTTCCGAGTTCTTAAAGATCAAAGCTTTAACATGTTATTATCTGAACAAACAAGCTTTGTGAATGCGCTTTACGTTTTAAACTGACTACAGAATTCAAGGAGGTATTTACGAGTACTACGGCGTTTTTGTTAAGTAATTAATTCCTTGCCACATGGCGGTGAAGGAAAATAATTTTTGAACATATTTTTATTCTTTTCGGTGTATTATTTTCCAAAGTAGAGACACTGAAATAGCCCAGTGGAAAAACATTGCAAAGGAGCACATTGGAGAGGCTCCGTATGGCCGAGGCCTGCGGGGGCTTCGGTTCATTCAGAAGAGTTACCGCGGCCCTGGCACAAAAAGTCCTCTAGAAGGAACATGTGGGTTTAAGTCACAAAGCGACTGATACTCCCGCTGCACATTGCTGGGTCATTTTATTGTATCCCATGGAAAAAGCCAAAGAACTTGGCGGATAAGTATATTGAAATAGCAATGGGCGAAACGATGGTTGATGAGTCTGAAAGGTGCTCAAGTGGAGAACACGAACTGGCAAATGCAGTCTAGCATGGCTCTTTTGGAAATCAATGAGTGGTGCATGACTTTGTTTAGCAGTGATAATATCATCTCCTGAGCCTTTTCCCAACTATGTTGGGGTCGGCTTCCAGTCTAAACGGATTAGCTGAGTACCAGTGTATCTGACCTCCTCAACCCAGTTATTCGGGCAACCCAATACCCCTTGGTTAGACTGGCGTCAGACTTACTGGCTTCTGACTAACCCGTAACGACTGCCAAAGATGTTAAATGACAGCCGGGACCTACGGTTTAACGTGCCATCCGAAACACAGTCAATAGTGTCCAAGATTCCCAAATAATTACCCAATCTAAGTGATAAATTTTCTTACAACAATTTATTTTCCTATTACAGTAATAAAAAGCGGAATGCATACAACCCTATGTACTAAGATGATATTTAATTAACGATGCCTATTCATCGTTAACAAGCTAAAAAAATATCCTTCATGATAAACAAGGAAGAGATACATCGTGTAATGATAAATAAATAAATATGTTTGTCAGTCGACCTCTTTATCAAAGTTGCCTGCATATGTTTATTATTTCCTTTACTGTTTCAAATCTCTAAGATCTTATAAACTCGTTACGTATTGAACCTTGAAGGCCGAATAACATATTTCTTAAGAAATTTAAAATTTGAGGCCTTTCTCTGCTGTCTAGTTTACTTTGCTGTCATTTTGTGTAACAATGAAGAAATGAAAAATTGAAATTTTCCTATAAATATTTTGATTTTATTAACTGGGAAACAATTTTAGATACCTTCAAGGCTGCAACTACATAATACAAACCGATACTTAAGTAATATATAAATGTAAAGTAGCCAGCACACCAAGCTACCCGAAACTGTCAAATTGTCTCAATCAATTGTAATTATTATTCAAAGTTGATTGGGAAAATTTGACAAATTGTTGTAACTTGATGTGCTGGCTTGTGTCCGTACAAATAGAAAAAGAGTTATAAAGATAACAAAATGCACTTTGCGATTGAAAGTTTTATTTCCGCATTTCTATGCAGCGATAAAATCATATCACTGAAAATAAAAAAAAACACTTCTGTCAAAACTAACGACCACACAACGCAATGAACACCAGTTATTACATATTGTTTAGCTACTATCAACAACTTCCGACTTCGCCTATACGTTGATACTGATCGGTCGTGCTTACTACGGCCACGAAATTTGGACTCAGAGCTTAGTAAGGTCATTTGTATTTATTTATTTAACAGTTTGTGTACTCAGTCAATGAGGCAAGAAGTAAAATAGAATAATTAAGTACAAAGGCACAGCTTACTTCTTAAGGTATCTCTTCCAGCAGGCCCGCTATGGAAGAGTTAGAATGAAAAGAAATGCAGACAGACTGTGTAAACTGACAGGAAGATATGTTTTGTAAAAATAATCGTTTTATAATTTAAAACTTCGTAGGGTTTAAATAAATTAAATTTAAAAAATAAAAAATAAAAAATCGAAAGGAGACTTATTGCTATTATCCTTGTGTATAATTTTGATGAACATAATTAGTTCTATCAGTTTCGTCAAACATAGTCACTTTATGAGGTATACTGGGAAAACAGGTAATTTTGTTCAGAAAAATTGCACCATTCGCTGCGGAAAAAAAATTAGGCTTGAGTATCGTTTGATATAGCAAAAAAAATATACCAGCTGTATAATCTTCGTCAATAAATAATATTTAATAAGCGATAGAAATGATGATTGCCTCTCCATAAAACATCATACAATAGCTTAAATGCTGATAAACACTTTAGCACTGATCCTTCGTGTAGTAACGCATTGCATAATAAATGACAGAATTTTAGCATTATATTATTTATCATCATCAATTTATTGTCGTTTGAAGAAGATAAACTAGTGAACATTTTGTTAATTTTATTGAGTTTAGAACAATATAAAAAATACATTTTGATCGATACGGCAATTGATCTGGTTGCTAGGATAACGTAAGCCATCAATTATAAATTCTGTACCCATGGCCATGACAGTTTTGTAAAGACTATACCAAAATTAAAAATGTACAGACGCCACCCCATCAAGCTACCTGAAACTGAAAAAAAATCCCTATCAACTTTGAATCATGGTTTAAAGTAAAAAAGTAAAGTGGTTCATAGTAAAAGCAATAAAGTTGAAAATCTATTGAATAAATCGTATTTGTAGTATCTTGATGTGCTGGCGTCTGCACAAATCAAATCTTAGTGACAATGAAACAGATTTATAGACGGTTTCGAAGCACCCTTGTCGTTGATCTATCTATTCATTCTTAAGGGCAAAAGCACGCAGACACTGGCCTTAACTATGGGCAGTCTTTTTTAACCATTTGAAGTAAGACAGGCTTCCAAATCTAGGTATTATGTTATATAATAACCACTCGACGTGTGATAATAACGTAAGCCTATTGAGATAAGCAAGATTTATCTGATAAAAAAATTACATTACTTACGTCAAAATTCTGTAATCTACACGTGGTTAGAAACTTCACGATGATTGAACATTTCTTGTGATACACAAGTTTTTAAAATGCGTGATAAACAAAAATATAATCCCTTATCGTATTATATATTTAAGTTTTCTATACTAATATTATATAGAGGTTTTGATTGTTAGTTTGTTCCCTGGATTTGCTGAACGGATTTTGAAAATTCTAGTGCAGACGCCAGCACACAACACACAACAGCAAGACACAAGCTACTCGAAACTGTCAAATTTCCCCAATCAACTTTGAACCATATGTTTCAGCGATAAAGTTGAAAATCTGTTAAGGAAAATTAACAGATTGTAGTAAGTCGATGTGTTAAGTGAAAAAGTTCAGTTTTGTTTTTTATGTAAATACTTGTATTATATGTATATTTTTTATTTTTAATTTTTCTTTCCATTAATATTATAAATAGTGTTTGTAAATAAGTTGTAAATATAATAAATTCTAAAAGTAAAAAAAAAAAAAAAAATGTGTTAAGTTGATATCTGCACCAAAAGAAAGCCACGTTATTTCAGAGTGTCATGGGCTATTTTTTATCCAATTAAAGGAAATATTTCCCTTGAGATGTAAGTGGAACCGCAGGAAAGATGGTCTTGAGAAATTCTGTCAGTCAATCATGACTTCGTAGTATAGTAAGTTCGCTACTATGAATAATACCTGTGTATTAAAACAATTTTGAGGAGTGTCATTTCTCAGAATTTTGGCGGCAGGTTCATGACTAATATCTTCAATAATAGTTTGAGTTTTAAATTATTACCATCAAGAGTTCCTGAGTAAGAATAGTAGACTCTTGACACAAGATCTATACTCCCTCATACTATAAACAGTAAAGATTTGGTTGTTTGTTTGTATTGAATAGGCTCCGAAACTACTAGACCGATTTGAAAAATTCTTTCACTGTTGGAAAGCTACATTATCCGCGGAGAATATAGGCTATGTTTTATCTCGACGCAGGAAGAATTTTTCTGGGGATGCAGGAGAATCCGCGAGAAACTACTAGTTTTATAATAATAATCATATTGTCTCATAAACCTTCACCAGCGCTATCACCTGCGTCCCATCAAATCTACATCATACACCTGCGGAAAGTAGGTAACCTTCCTTGATAAATATCTAACTCTGAAAGATTTTTTCAAATCGGTGCAGTAGTTACCGAGATTAGCGCGTTTGAACAAACAAGCAAACTCTTAAGCTTTATTATAAGTAGGTATACATAGATTAGTTCCATTAGAATGCATTTGATATAGACCAATAGGACTACTCGATTTTCAAATGTCACGAATTTCAAAATCGTGGTGCAACCTTATTGGTGGCGCATCGATAGCCAGACCGATTAACATAATTATATTATTTTGGAGGTATTTATTTGCATTAAAAAACAGTTTTTTAAAACCTCTAGAAAACACTAATACCTAATAATATTTTGTCGTTATGGCCAATGGTCTAATGGCCAAGAGCTTCGACCGTCATCTGAAGAGGCTTTCATTAGATGGCTGGATCAAGGGACTGATTCAGAACGCAATATTCCTTGAAACGGTGAGGTATGAAACAGTGGTGAGGAAGTTTCTATCTCTGGATCCCTAACCACTGGTAGCTTGGACGCTGTTCCCGATATATGTATGTAGGTGATCATCTACTTTTATTTATATCTTAACATTTAAAAATATAAATTATATGTTTAAAGAAAAAATGAAAATAAGAAAATAGAAAAATAATGTATAATATTTTCGTCTATCAATTTAAACAAGAATGATTATCTAGTCTTGAACGTAATTACTTTTGAAGATTATTAAGTGGATAGTGTAACATTAGTCAGTCAATTAGGGTGCGCATACACTGCTTTAGCGACTTGAGAAAGCGTCTCTCGTTAATTATAAGTCTTGGGGCTGATGATGCGTAACTACTTGTTGGTCCAAGTGGCCTTGTTTGTGCCTGCTTAGAGACTTTATTTGTAGTTGTAGACTTATAAGTACTTATGATAATTTTATTTATACATAGTGTAAGTGTAGTATAAAGGGTGTGGTAACTTCTTGTATCAAGATTTTTTTTCTCTCTGTTAATTTCGATAAATTCAATAAGTTTGTTTTCATCATAAACACTTGATAAGAATAATTTGTTAATTAGGTTTTCCCTAATTTACGATTTTACTTTAATTATGCAAAATTACTACTACCTACTAATTATCTATAGATAACTACATAATTTATAAGATCAGAATTAGTATAACTTATGTATAGCTTAACTTGGTCATATAAAGAAAAGTGTTGTCAGGAATGTGAACGCGTTTTAAGGAAAACTGCGTCTTTTGAGATCAGAATCGAGTCCTCGTCACACTAGTTAAAAAACTTGTCGTTAAAAATGATACCTCTCAAAAAATGCTGCCACGCTTATATCATAAATTAATGATTTTGACTTTTCTCATTGGAATAACAACTTTTTAAAATGATTTTTGGTCGAATAGATAGCAAAACTAATGTGGTTTTATTTACTTTAATCATTATAATTCGTTTTTCTTTCAAAGTTACTAACTCAGGCATTTTCGAAGTAATAGTTTTGTTTAAAATATATTTTTCTACAATTTTTAGTTTTTTCATTCCTTTTTTTTAATTAACTTATATTTACTACAATATAATTACCTAATTCTCAAATTCTGTCATCAATTCTTTTATCTTTAGCTCTTTAAATTATTTTGAAGGCTCAAACAGATTGTTCAAATGTTATCTAATCAGTATTGACTGTCGATACCTTCATAATTAGTCCACAAAGCCAATGAAGACGCCGGCGATTATAGACATAATTTGATCCCTCTCACACTCGTCGCACTGATATCGCGCGCTCTCTTTCACTCATTCTTTAGATATCGTATCTCTAGAGTTGTTTGTTAGAATCGAAACGATTTTTATCGATTGATAATATATTCTTACGTCATGCTTATGTTAAATGCATTTTCTATATTGTTATCAGGTAATTACTTATGTGTATAAGATAAAGATTTGGAATAGACAAAAATTATCCTAAGAAAAAATTAGATTTCAAAGTTGCGTTGCCTTTTACGGTTGTGTGTACGTGTGTTTGTTTGTGTGAGTAAATAAAACTGGAAATATTTATGTCTTTAATTCCATCCTTTTTGCTGTCAGTTTAAAGTGTTTTTATTGATTTGCATTTAAAATTTTGATTTTAGAATCGCAAATAGAAGGTTTGTTTTGTAAGTTAAGGTTGTGTGTGTACTTATCGTATAAGGCTTCATGTCGGGCTTACGTGATGACGTGATGCTTGACAGGCAAAAAGTGCGCACGATTTTGTAACCAATTGACCGACGCGCTCGAATTAAAATGTTAAATATAACAGAGGTAGATAGTATGTACCTAAAGCTAAAAATCGTCGATAGATAATCACGGTTTTAATATACTTTTCTGTGTAGGTAAATAATACATAAATTCATACTTATTTATATCATATTCGTTCTAGAATCTTGCATCATGTATATTTATATAACCATAAAAACAAAAACAACTGTACAATAATGAAGCATCAATACTCAATAGAAACAATGGCACCTAAAATGCCGCAGCATGCCGAAACGCTACATAACTTCTTAGAAGCGCCATTTTAGTCCCCACACAACGTAACGTCAAAATGAACATTTTATTTGCATTAAATAAAGCTATTCCTAATCCCGTCACAGCTGGGACGTGTACGTTGAATATTTACACGCTAAAATACGCTTTAAACGCTTCCATGTGGATTATATTATGAAAAACTGTTCACGTTTTATGTAAATACATTCAAGCGTCGAGCGAAAACTAGAAAGTTAACCCACACATACACAAACGCGTACGTACGTGCCGTCTGTTTGTGAGCAACGGGCACGGTTTCATAATTTAATAACATTAAAAATACATTAAAGGAAAATTGTTAGATTTAAGAAAAAAAAAAATACTCACTGTATCTGACTCCTCGACAAAACCAGTCTCCCACAACATGTTTTTCGTACAAACAGTTCAACACGGCCACAAAAAAAAATTGTAAAACGCAGAAAAAGTTTTCCGAATTTAAGTTTTTTAGTCGACAATTATCAGTCCATTCGTGCAATGTGCTTTTGTGGACGAAGCTTGCATCCCGTGACGTAATTTATTTGGAAAAAACTTTTACTAAGCACGAGCGCGACTGCGACCGGGGCGGTGTCTCGATGCTGTATGCGCGGACGCCGATCTCCGAGGACGCACGAAGCTGTCCGACAAACCACGAAGTTAGCCGACCTACTTTGTTCTACTTCGAAACGCTGTGGTTGAACGGCGATTTTTTTCGCATTTTCCGATGAAATGCTGGCCGCATAGTACTTGTTATGTACATAGGTGGTCTGGTTAACTTAGTAAAAAAAGTTCTTTTTTTGAATTAAGAACGTTAATTTTTCCTTAGTCAAGTATGTTCGACAGACACGTGACTCTAAGTATTGTTAGTTCTGTCAGAGGTCACGCGATTGATAACATATTCTAAAGTTTTTATTTTTGTACTTAACCGGTTTCATTTGGTTCCATAGCGACGGTAATTATTAGAAGCAGTTTTTGTTCATAATTTGAAACAAGAAAATAAAATGTTTTTTCGCAGGTAGCGAGAGCGTTGGATAGAAACGCGAAATGCTAATTTGGAGTTTAGTTAATTTGCTTATTTACCAAATATAGAATGAGCGTAGATATTTTTATATCAGCTTTGAAAACATTGTTTAGTATAAAACAAATTATTACATAGAACATAATGAAAATTATGCAAGAAAAGCAATTTCAATTAAGTTTTCGACCCAAATCCTCGGCTGTCCGCCTTATTTTAAGCATTTGCTCGAGTCTTTGCTGGGACACTGCCATGCCCCCAGATATGCGAAATGAAAAATTCCTTCTTTTGGAACTCGGTTAAAATACATTATTGAAGAATGTTATTAAAAGTAACTATATTGGCAGTAAATATATTCTTTAAGCACTTATTCTACATCAACAGATGAGATTTTGCACGATTCTATACTCTATCCTATAACATAGTCATAATTACTTTAAAATAAAAGCTCATTAATTTAAATTACTCCTTACTTTCAAGAGTTGTATTGCAAAGTCTTTTGTAAGCTCTGAATTTATCTACCAATAAGCATAAAGTCATGACAACGAAGATTATTAAATGTAAAGTTTACTATTATATGGAGCTTGTGATGCTTATTGTGTCTATTACTGCTTCAGTTGAGAATAAATAAAAAAAAATAATGTTATACAGTCGCACTGGTTACGCATACGCATAGCCACTATATACCAGATAAATTTAAAAATGGAACAGAATTGGTATGAAATTATCTGCCAGATAAACTCTGAAACTTATCAGCAACCGGTGAAACTGGCCCTAAGTCGCTAGTAGTTAAATCTAGAGAACTACATGCATGAGTTCAATCATATTAATATCCTCACCTACCATGCCTACTGAACCTCCCAAATAGCTTTGGTTTCTTTAGTTTGGACATTTTGTGCCCAAAAAACCTAGGATAACACATCTAGGTACGAAGCATTTCATCATTTTCAATAAGAACAGCTATCAATTACCATCCTTCAAGCAACCGCTAATCCTTCTATTACATAAAAGAAACGTCAAAAAATAGTTAAAGACCGATCAAAAAGTGCAGTTGGGTTTTCCCCAAAATTATAGTTACGCCTTCAAGCTAGCGATGCGTGCATAATAATTGCATCACAAATGCCCAAAAATAAAACAACAATAACAGTACTACAACCTACTTTATAGCAAACCTGAATTATCACGTAATCAATGTCGAAACAAGTGACTTGCGTATGCGCAAACTTCACGGAACATCTGACTTGTAACTAATTCGGTTTCGGAGAAGCCGACCCTTGCGTCAAGTCGGTGATCGATCGAGATAATATCGACGATGAAATGATTTATACGGTATAACCATGATAAGTCACTAGATTATCGTTCGAAGTCATACCTTGTCATAATGCTTATTTAAAAGTAACGTATAAGATAGAAAAAATCTAGAGCGCTGGCATTAATTTTAAATATAATAAACATCAGAACATCCATGGTTCAAAATGATGCCTCTTACAGTTCAAGTATTATTTTTACAAAAAACCAACCCAACTTGCAAATTATCATCACCCACCTAGCATTTTCCCAAATATGTAGTCTTCCACTGTCACCACATGCAGCCTAAGTATACCAGTGTATTTCATGTAGTGACTTTTATGATTCTGAAAGTGATGGATGGTTCGATATTTGTCTCTCTGTCACACAAAAATTACCAAATGGATTTTGATGAAACTTGGCAGTAATTTAGTAGAAAATTGACTTATACATTAGAATAACATATACTTAGACTATTTTTATCTAGGTGCGGGAAGAAGTTTCCTTACAAAATCGGATGAAACTGTTGAAAGAAGCTAATAGGTATATTATAGATTTTAATAGCAATGAAAACATGACGTCTGCAATAGTTTAGACCACATTATTTATTTACATTCTGCGGTGTTTCTGATACCACAACTATATTAAGATGGCATTCCCCATAGTTATGTCTTTGACTAATGACGTCAAAAACAAAGCCGGTGTTAAGTGGCTATTTACAGAACATCTTTATTATTGTCACTACTTTCCTCCTGAGATTGTGTTATCTGTAGATACAGACGCGAGCACATCAATCTACTATGATCTGTTAAATTACATTAATAGATTTTCAACTTTAACGGTGAAGCATATGGGTCAGAGTTAATTAAGAATATTTGACAGTTTCGATTAGCTTGATGTGCTGGCATCTGTAGGTACTATAAAGAAGGGAGCTAGTTTGTTAAACTGCTTCAGCTAACCGATGCGAGGACTTTAGAAGTGAAAATTATTTTTAAACATTTTAATTTGTGTTTGTTAACCTGAGGGCGCTAACAGACGACTGAGATAATCATCATCCTCTTACCCTTAGCGATTTTTTTTATTTGGAATCGGCGCACTCATCCACACTCTTCTATATTATGCGAAACACGACAGATGACTGATACATAAAATAATATAAACTTTTTCGCGATGCTTCCATATTTAAATAATAATTCGGCCAGTCCTATTATCTAATTAAAAACATATTGAAGTAATACCTCTACAGTATTTACCGACACTCAGTGACTACGTAGATTTGTTTTCATTCAAGTGCGAGCTAAAAATATGATAATATTTTCCTCCTCCTTTTTATAATACCTATACCATACTTGGCAAAATTAGCCTCGTGATTTATACAACAATAAATAAATAATACTAGCATAGTACTACTCCGCGCACCTGGATAAAGTTCAAGAGTTTGTTAGTATTTTCCGGCTTGAAGTCTTAGTTTTAAAGAATTTCTCAAAAAGGGCGATTTATCGAGGAAAGCTGATAGGCTACTGTTTATCTGGGTGGACGATTAATTCTCAAGGACGTGGGCAAAACCAGTGTTGGAAGCTAGTCCAATTGATAAACTTGAAAATCCCCTGCACTTCACTGTAATAATAGCTAGTCTAATACACATTACTTATGCGCTGACATGCTAATTTCGCTTCGAGTACCAACAGTACCCACAATCTAACCAAATCAGAAGCAAATCTAAAACATCCGTTACTTGATCCTTGAAACTAAAAAACTAACGTACTTCATTGGAAAAGCCCACATTGAATATTTATCATTTCATTGTACGTATATTAATAAACAGTTTGTATGACACTCGCATTTTTCTAATATAATCGTTTAGGAATACGGATCTTAAATTAATTGGAGATTAAGTATGGTTATTATAGTAAATACATACAAGAATATATGTATATTATGTAGACGTATAATAGTTATATGTCGACTGCCACGTTGGTCTAGTGGTCGCAAGGCGCGACTGCTGTGCACGGGGTCTTGGGTTCGAATCCCGGGAATCGCTTCATGGGTTTTGAGAACATTGATTCACCCGTACATCGGAGAGCACGTAAATGTCGGTCCTGCGCCTGATCTTTCTCCGGTCGTGTCGGATTGCCGTCCCATCGGACTATGAGAGTGAGGGAGAAGAGAGTGCACTTGTGTCTGCGCGAAAGCTTGTGCACTATAATATGTCCTGCGCAGTTGGCTGATCTCCATAAAAAATAACGGCCGCCGCCGCCGTAGCCGACAATCGGCCCGGAACTTTCATATTTTGAATGGGAAATCATGAAATGACCCTACCGCTGTGGGTGCAGCTGTAGGGAGTATCAGACTTTTACTGACTAAAACCTACTTTTGTTCCTTCTGGAGGTCTTTGTGTGCCAGTGTTGGTGGGTACGACACAGCCTTGCAACCACAATTGGAAAGCACATAGGTATTTCTTGGAAGACAATATCTATTAAAAGTCAACAGTAATGTTTTTATAGCGAATTTAAGAAAAACTTCTTTTACATTGTTATGGCCAATTGCATCTACGTTGAACCACGCCTCCTTGATATTGAAAAATAAATAAGCACTCATAAGTTTTTGTTTCAATCTATTGTAATAACATAACGTTTAATAATTTACTAGTATTATTAACAGGTTCCTACATATTTTATAACTATATAGAACTGCCGCGTTGGTCTAGTAGTCCCGTAGACCGAATCCGTGAACGGATTCCCGGATCGGGCCGAAATCGCTTTGTGGATTTTAATAGACTCGATAAAGCAGACTCTGGAAGTTGGTGTATAATACACCCATCGGAGAGCAAGCACCTGTCGATTTTCCAGTCGTGTGGTTCCATCTCGTCGAACTATGAAATTGAGGGAATAGAGAGTGCACTTATATCTGCGCAAATACTTGTGCACTATAATATGTCCTACGTAGCTGGCTGATCTCTGCTTCGGGATTGTTTGCAAGCCATACCGCAGCCCTGGTATATAAAGAGCTCCAGAAATAAATAAAGGTTGGTTTTTATCCAGTAAAAGCCTGACAGTCTCTCCTACTACGCGTACAAACAGAGCGGGTAAGGTAATGTGGTGTAACCTAATATAAAGAAAATAGACCCTAGAAGTTATATAATTGAAACAAATGATACCATAAATTATAAATGATACAATGGCACCATACATTACATAAAAAGAAGGGTTTTATCAATGTATTTCCATGGAGTCGTCGCAAACGGATACAGGAAAATATCGCTTTAATGTTGTGGGGAAACTTTTAGTGTCCAAATTATAATGACATAAATAAAATTAATAGCTTTTTTAACTGCACTGTATTGTACGTCAATAGAGACCATTTAGGTCATAGAGTTGTACACATTTTTATGGGATAGTTATGTAATGCGTGACTTCATCAATTCACCTGTCTTGTCTGAAAGCGGAATTGCTTAGAATATTTTGTGACTATCTTGTACAGGCGGCGTCACTGCCGTCCAGTGGGAACTGCTTAACATACCCGGACAAATTGGCTTTGTAACACTGAAAGTTATTCTAAAATTTGATCAGTAGCTCTTCAGATTAGCGCGTTTAAATAAACAAGTAAACTTTTCTGTTTTTTAATATTGATATTGTTTGCAATGAAATGAAAACACCTAATACAGTTTAAACTTGAAACGATATCAGTTTAAAATTGTAATCTATGGATTCGAGCTCTGTTTTAGACTAATATAAATAGTCCTTATAGAAAAGCTGATATGAGTATGTCAGGGTATCGGTTTAACAGGCATGGTATCATAAGTACCTTCTTATTTTATTCCCAAGTTTCACGCATAAGATTATATACGTTTGCATCTACATTATCAACTCAATTATTTATATATTTCCTTTCTGAAGAATAGTCCATAAATGCAGATTATTGAAATAATAACCAAATATGTATAGATTTTTAAGTAACATTTATTTCCTAGCAATTAACTACATTTTTACATGAGCAGTTCACTTAAGATCGCGGTCATCCCCAAATGAGCGCAATTCTATCCCAGTCTTATACAGTGCGCGTATCTATTTACTTATTAACCATTTTTAAATATTACTGTTCCGAATCGTTCATAAAATAATATGTTAGCTGCTCTCAATACACAACAATAGTTTGATATCAGAAAATCTCTAACCACGTACCAAATACCAACTGCATTACACATGCGCAGTAACAACTTCACCGCATTTTCTCCTTAAATTACGACTTGATGGACAAATAAGTTCTATAATCTTACCAGTCCTACATGCAAAAGTTAGTTGGGATTGATGTTTGTTACACTTTCATTGGAAACTCCGCTGAATGGTGTTTGATAATTTAACGTGACTCTAATAACTCAGAATCAATGTTTATTCAAATTAGGAACGTTAAAAACTTAGTCAATAAGCGGGAATTAATGCATGTTCTTTTTTTTCATATTGGCAACTTTATAATTTGACCAATACTGGTATGATATTTTCACAAATATACCTAGTTATGTAACTTTTAACTGTATTTTCGACATTAAGTCGATGAAGGGAAGAACCTTGAGAAAAAAAAATATAGATAATCTAAAACCTCCTTATCATTAAAAAAGTCTTAAAAGAATACTTGCTCTTGAGCTAGGTCTGAACAAAGTTAGTGGTCCAAACCTATCACCAAACGTGGAAAAATTCTGAAATTGCCTTCACTCATGCCTTATATAAAAAAGAAGATGCTGTTGCCTAGCAGCTAGTCAAGAGATAGGCAAAATGCTCAAGCGATTTTCTTTTGTTTTTTTGATAAATGTTCAAAATTTTCACGAGCATAGTATTTTGAGAGTAATTCTAGAAAAATGTCTTTAAAATTTTGCATGGGAAACCGCGTCGAAAAGTAGTAGTTTTATAGTTCTCTAGTATCTTGTTTCCTTTCTCGAACAGAAGGCAATTCACGTACCAGAACGCAGTCGTGTATTGAACGTGATTTGAACATAGAAATATTGTGTTAGACGATTAATTCCTGCATTGTATTGCGTCTAAAATTAGCAGCATAAGTTGATAATCTGTTCTGAACTGACAAGCGAAGTGCTGAGCTTAGTCACGAGTCCTATTCATAAGCCAGTATCTCTTTATGCTTGATAGAACATTAATACGCCTATTTATACCAACGAATAAACAGACATATGAACACAATTTTTTTTTCGTGGATTATCATCACTAACTGTGGGTGCAGCTGGAGGGAGTGTCAGACTCTTACTGACTTAAATCACTATGTTCCTTCTGGAGGTGAAACAGATCTACGGTGACTCTTGCGAACAACCCGCAGCCCGACAAACCTTGGCCCTAACGGGCCTCTCCGATGTTGCTGACTTTCTGACTTCCTTCAACGGTCTGTCGTTCTTAGACGCACGGACCGTGAGCCCAGAGATCCACGCTTACGGTAGCTAATAAAATGACGGGTTATATGCTGGAGATTATTATGAAAGTACATGACCAGACTTCGATATACTAAAAATACATTGACAATGACGCATTTCGGTAGCAGAAAATTCTTTTGCTAAGCAGTTTAACTTGTAATTACTTGACCAATAAGGCAGTTAAAACGCATTTAATTTTAAGAGTAACACTGAAGGTCGTTGGGCAATAATTTTCCTTTCCCTTTAAATATACTTAACTCTTACGTACTTAAGTACAGCCAAGAACATCAAGCTACTCGAAACTGTAAAATTTTCCCAATGAAAATTTAACCATATGCTTCAGAGATAAAGTTGAAAATGTACTAAAGAAATTTTACAGATTGTAGTAGCTTGATGTGCTGGTCTGTACAATACATTAAGGGGATTTTTTTAATATCAAACTAGTCATAGGAATTACAAATTATATTGGAACAAAAAATGATAAAAATAGATTGGGCACTTAGTCAGCCTGCATATTTTTAACAGTTGACGCTTGCAATACTGGGATTCCCCAAATGACACGAAGCCTTATTAACAAAAAACATTGAATCTGTGATAGGGTTGCCTGAGTATTTTGAAAAGTTGTCTTTTTTAATAAGGTCTTAAGACTAAGTGCGTAGTACAGAATACACGTGTATTATTCCTACCTTATTAAGAAGGGGCATATAAAATAAGTGAATCATCATCTGCTTAGACCTTCCAAGCTATGTTGGGGACCGGCTTCTAGTCTAACAAATGCGGGTGAGCACCAGTGTTTTAGATGGAGCGACTGCTTATCTGAATCTGACCTCCTCAATCCAGTTACCTAGGCAACCCGATACCCCCTGGTAAGCTGGTTTTCAGACTTTCTGGCTTCTAACTACCCGGTTTTAGCGTTTTTTCGTTTATTTAAACTAAGATTATGGCTGAACGTTAAAGGACACTTCGAGTAGATATAGACAAATCCCTAGAAACAGTTATGTATTGTTACAGTTATCTGAAAATATATGTATTGTCATTGCTTTTAGATGAATACTTAACATATAAAAATTATGGATATCAGTTAATCCACAATATAATCTAGTACATGATGGTGTAAAAATCGCGCGATCGCTTATCTGATTAATAAGATTAGTGATTATTGTAGTACAAACTATCGCTGCAGGGATTAGGCACAGGTGTTACACCATAATCATTTATATTGTGTAAATACTTCTTAACTTACACCAATATTGTCTTAAGTTGGAATTAAATGTTTAAGGTTCATTTATTTACAAACCACGTACTTTTATTCTCTATTTATATTTTGAATATGAAAATATGTAGGAGGTCGAGTTGAATGTATCTATAGACCTTTGTCTAACATATATGTACCTATTATAGAGATGAAGAGTGTGTTTGTTTGGAACCATTTTCGTTAGTTTGAAAAATGTGAGTGCAAAATCAACGAGAAGACGCGAGCAAACAGAGCGTGAATTTCTTCGGCAATTGAGTAGATGACTAGGGCAAAAACAAAATCTCTTCCCGGATGCCCGGCACGGACAGAAACCTTATCTGTACCATGTAAACACGCATCTCCGCCGCGCTCATCAATGATGATTCCAAACCGCCCTCTAGTATGGAAACAACTACCAACGGAAAGGGCTACCATGTTCAGACTTAAAAACAATTTCATTTTGTGCCTGTGTATAGGGAAGAGATAACTAAAGAGCCAATTACTCCTTATAGTAGGTACTACATTACCTTAGTAGGTACTAAGGATCAAAATCTTTGCAACTGGATAACTATTATAAATTCTGAAATATTCTACATAAATAGAACGACTTCTTGTTAATAACATTTGTTCCTTCAAATTTAATTTATTAGTGAATGTCTGTCCATTCATTTAATATATTTTTAGATCATAGTGTATATTGTCATGATTGGAACGATCGTTACTTATGGGATGACGGCAGATAGAAGAGTGTGGAAGAAAAAATTGCTGCGCCGACATCAAATAAAAATTGGGATAAGGACAGGAGGATGATGACTGTATATTGTCCTCATAAAACACACTTAAATAGATTAACTTATTATTGTATTTTTTATATAAGATTACATAACCAGCTCGTCGCATCATAACGATAAGCGCTGAAACGGTAAAATTGAGAATTATTACATAACCAGAACAATTAGATACTAGAGTAATTATTGCACAACTTCATTAAATATTGTACAATATTATCGAAAGATCGTCGATAAGTTACGTTAGGTGATAAGATTATTTTGATATTTTTTTTCATTATTTTTTTCCTGTTACAGCAGTGGTTAAATTATGCCTACTTTCCTCTCAGGTATAAAGCAGATGAAATGTTGCATTTACTTCCTGAAAAAAAAAGTTACCCTATTATTAAAAGTTACCCAAAGACAAGATAATTATATTGCTAAGGTGTGTATCATAACATCACTTTATGAAGGAAAAAAATAAAAAAGAACTATTTTGTTGAAAGTACTATTTTATTCGCCGTAGTTGAATTAAGGAAATGAAGTTACTAAGTTTTTTCTCTAAATAAAAGGAACAGATGATCGACCATCACATTGTTCTAAAGTGTTATTGTATAGAAGTACCCACATATCTATCTAGAAATACATACCTATGTTTGGTTGGGTTCTGCTCAAGAGAGGACAAGTTTATCGATTATCCATATTGAAAAATTTAAAAATTAAAGTAACTGCCCTAACACACGGAATAAATTAACATAATATTTCTATTGTATCTTTCACGGAATCTTGTACTATAATAACGATATTCGTAATTAGAAATGCATACTGTATAATATTCTCGTAAAATTTATAATGTGGTAACCATCGTTATATATTTTCCTGTACGCTACGTTCACAACCACAAACTATGCTTACACAATACACTGACCCGGACAGACCAGGTGTAATTTTATTATTATACAAATTTTTAACCGGAATTATCTGACCTGCGCTTCATCTGTTATGTCACTTAATTAAAATTTGGGTAATTTGATTAAATAATAAAAAAAATTAATCAAAGCATTGTTTGAAAGTTTTTCTGCAATCCTTTTATTTTTGGAAGCGGGTTTATCAGATGACACCCCACGCTATTCCTCCAGTATCAGGCTATTACTGACTGAAACCCAGCTCTGTGCCTTCTATAGCCCTTTGTGTGATGGCGTCCAAGCCGATTGTCGGCTACGGCGGCCGTTCTCATTTATGGAGATCAGCCAGCTGCGCAGGACATATTATAGTGCACAAGCATTCGCGCAGACACAGGTGCACTCTCTATTCCCTCACTCTCATAATCCGATGGGACGGCAATCCGACACGACCGGAGAGAGATCAGGCGCAGGACCGACATTTACGTGCTCTCCGATGCACGGGTGAATCAATCACCAACTTCCAGATTCCAGGCTGCTTTGTGAAAGTTTCTCAAAACCCACAAAGCGATTTCGGCCCGACCCGGGATTCGAACCCGAGACCCCGTGCACAGCAGTCGCGCCTTGCAACCACTACACCAACGGGGCAGCCCTTTGTGTACCAGAGCGCCGATATCTCTTTTAAAAAAATCGACAGTGCCCACCCTTGTTCCTTCTAGAGCCCTTTGTGAACTAAGGTCCCAGCAGGCTATTTCAACAACTCTGAATTCATTACTATCATTATCCTCTACCTATTATCAAATTTCTTGTTTCCAGAGCAGTGAAGTGGATTATTAGGATTAGGCCATAGGATTAACGTCTTCTTCTTTTTCCGCTTCCATTCGTTTCTGTTAGCCTTCATACTACTATCCACTCCCTTCTTGACTGCCTCCTTGGTCTAGTGGTCGCAAGGCGCGACTGCTGTGCACAAGGGTCTCGGGTTCGAATCCCGGGTCCGGCCGAAATCGCTTTGTGGGTTTTGAGAAACTTTCATAAAGCAGCCTGGAGTCTGGAAGTTGGTGATTGATTCACCCGTGCATCGGAGAGCACGTAAATGTCGGTCCTGCGCCTGATCTCTCTCCGGTCGTGTCAGATTGCCGTCCCATCGGATTATGAGAGTGAGGGAATAGAGAGTGCACCTGTGTCTACGCGAATGCTTGTGCACTATGATATGTCCTGCGCAGCTGGCTGATCTCCTTAAAAGAGAACGGCCGCCGTAGCCGACAATCAGCCTGGATGCCATCACCTTCATCCACTCCCTTCTTAATATAGGCCATAGGATTAGCCTATTATATAATAGATAGGATTACACTGCACTGCTCTGGAAACAAGGTTTTTTGGACACGGATCGTGGTCAGTCAGTAAACTACTATTACTAGTCGCTTCTTACAAAGCGGTTCATTAAAATATTTTGAGGATATTAAGGTACAGATTGCACAATTTAAAGAAATTTTAACACATAAAATATGAATAACATAACAAACACTCAATTTATTTTTTTAGTCTAGAAAAACAATAAAACTTTAAAATTCTTTACGATTAAAATATAGCATTTTAGTATTCGTACACTCTTAAATGGTTTTCTGATCCAAAACC
The DNA here is from genome assembly GCA_958496145.1 of Heliothis peltigera. Lineage (NCBI taxonomy): Eukaryota > Metazoa > Arthropoda > Insecta > Lepidoptera > Noctuidae > Heliothis > Heliothis peltigera. The sequence continues at coordinate 10,834,323 of OY292327.1, read as the reverse complement.
GGTAGGTAAAGAAAAATAAAAAGAACATTATGTTAACACCTAGTCCGGTACAAGTTTGACAACATTCGTAGATAGTTTCTTCAATATGAATTACGACAAGGTTGCTAATTAATCGTTTGGTGATTGTCTTTAGTTATTTTTACATAAGTAGGGATACTGTTTTCTTTTATAAATGTACTCTTTTTAAGATAATTACTTTTACGTCAGAGAGAGACTGCCTCGTTGGTCTAGTAGTAGCAAGGCGCGACTGCTGTTCACGGGGTCTTGGATTCGATTCCCGGGTCTGGCCGAAATCGCTTTGTGGGTTTTGAGAAATTTTCATAAAGCAACCTGGAGTCTGGAAGTTGGTGATTGATTCAACCGTGCATCGGAGAGCACGTAAATGTCGGTCCTGCGCCTGATCTCTCTCCGGTCGTGTCGGATTGCCGTCCCATCGGACTATGAGAGTGAAGGAACAGAGAGTGCACCTATATCTGCGCGAATGCACTATAATATGTCCTGTGCAGCCGGCTGATCTTCATAAAAGAGAACGGCCGCCGTAGCTGACAATCGGCCTTCATGCCATCATCACTTTTACGTTTTCTTATGTATAAAACCGAGACCATTAATATGGTCTCCATCTTAATAGATGGTGACCATTTCAGAAATAAAAAGTCCCCTTATTTAAAGTTCTTTGCGTAGTTTAAATTAAGGATTGCTGTTTGTTACTGATACAGTCTGTTATGCCTAGGCAATTAGTATCGCAATTTTCTTGCAAAAACTCTCCATAAATTTTGTTATGCATTCCAAAATGCAAAAATATCAATTAGTACAAACCTAAGCTCTGCTTCAACTAATGTCACCAACATCTAGCCTAATGTAGTGCATTCATAACAAGTCTAGACTAGACTAGATCATTGGGGGTAATATTCTTAGCGTCTATACCCCCGGGGGACTCGGAGTTATAACTTCCGATTTTGAAAATGTTACAAGCAGGAATTAAATTATTTTAAAGCTCGTTATTTATAAATATGGTTTCCTTTTTGGAGTCCGGGGTTTGATCTCATTTTGTGCGAAGATTCTTTCTGAAGTAAGCTTAAGAAGTTGCAGACATGGAACATATTGTGTTTATAATAAATCACTATCTCAATCTCACGAGCATTGTACATGCCAAATAGAAAAACTTTATTCAAATTTTTTTTTAAATTTATTTAAAGACTGGCTGGCAGTTGATGCAGTTTATTTGGTCCTTCAATCTGGCTAGCACTATACATATGTAGTTCTTGTTCATAATTTTTATTTTTGGTTTTTAACAGCCTTCTTGTTATAACTTCATATAATATGTAGGTGCAGACGCCAGCGCATCAAGCCACTACAATCTGTCAAATTTCTTAAATAGATTTTCAACTTTATCGCTGAATGAAATGGTTCGAAGTTGATTGGAAAAATCTTCCTCACAAAATATTTCTTCATCATAAGAAAAATCCCCTAAATAATATTTAAAGACTTTGGTAAAACCAATAGCTCGTAATATTATCCAAAGGTAACAAGAATTGCTTCAGGAAAAAGTATTGTCATTATACTGATTTCTGATACTTATGCGATGTGGTTTGGCAATAACATTGTATTATTAATAATTTGTATTATTATCTTTACCTCAACGATTGACCTTCACACCATTCTGAAAAGAATTACCTAGAAATCTTAAATGGAAAATTGCATTGATTTCCGAAACTTTATTCTTATAATAATCAATCAAGTGTATATAATACTGATTCTGAATAAATATCTTTAAAAAAAACATAGTTGGATCTTTGCTCCTGTATCTATATCCACTTTTTTTTTGTTTGCATCACATACCTCCATGACTTGCCAGTAGGTACAGCACATCAAACTACTGCAATTTGCCAAATATATTTAATAGATTTTCAACTTTATCGCTAAGACTAATGGTTCAAAATTGATTAAGATAAATTGTAATTTTTCGGAAGCTTGATGTTTTAGCGTCTGTTCAAAGTTCATCGCTGCGCACCCACAGGTCTACTATGTAAATGTTTTTGCCGATGAACAATATCAACGAATTTATAAACAATGATGATGTCATCTTAATTAACTAAATTACCTTAATTGAGTATCTAATGGGCCAAAAGTTTACCATAAGAGAAAAAAATCCAGTTACTAGCGAAAAAGTAGCGGTAATTTTTAAAGGTTAAAAAAAACTTGACTCTACCTATTAATAGCAAAAAAAACATACCAAATACCAAAATTTACATAATTATTGTCATAAGAATAGATGGTCAGACATTTGGGTCGTGATCATGAACACACTGAAATAGATTAGCAAAAAAATTCGATTATTATTGCATAATAGGTTACCCTTTGTGGTAAATGGGTTCAATTTAGTAATAATCGCTGAGCTTAATTGGATACAATGAGAATGGAAATACAAGTGATCATATTTCAAAACTTGGTTAATTCAAATATAATGACGACTTTGTTGGCGCAATGGTAACCACACCGGATTGCCGGTCGGGATCGATTCCCGGCACGGTCGACATTTGTGTGATACCATACTAAGAACCTGGGACCTCCTGTTGCGCCACCTAAGTCGTCAATAAAAAAATAGTCCATATATATTATAATAATAAATTGCTTGGACAAGCTTGCACTGTTTTTTTTTTTTGACATGAGAAATCATCAAAATAAATGGCCTCTCCCGCTGTTGGTGCAGTGAGAGAGAACATCAGCCTTTTACTACTAAAACCCACGTTTATTCCTTCAGGAGCCCTTTGTGTACTAAGGCCGCGCTAAATCAAGCTTATTTACTCATTCTAATGACTATATTATACTTAAATTACTTAGCATTCAGTACTACAAACCTACGCCCAATCCATGACCGTATGTTTTCCAACCTCAGCAGGCTTAACTAATAATAGCCTTGCAAATGTATCGCCAGGTGTACACAAAAACTAAGCTATGTCGCCTGTCAAGCCAAGGTCGGAAAACATTAAATTTTAATCGTGATAATAACAAACTTGTTTTACTAGTGTTTTGATATACTACTGAATTTGTTATTGATATTAGGGACGTGAATTGTACGTTTTTTGTAGTAGTTTGAATTGTTAACCACGTGCTACAAATGTTGGATAAGTAGGTACGTACCTACTGAATATTTTTTTATATTGCTCGATATATTTTGTGTTTTCAGTTCTATTATATAGTAATTTAGATTTAGCGTGATACCTATTAATTAAATCTTTTGTATACAATTTATAGGTTGTCAATTTAGCTATTAGCTATGCATATACCTGTATCATTGTTGATCTGTTACGAATAGTTAGGACACGAAGGCTGGTGTTTAAGCCTGCACGACGTGTTTAAGTATTTAAAGTTCTGGAATAATCACATTTAATCTCTAATACTCGGATCTATATAGATGTCAATACCTACTTGTTCGTATATACATACCTAATGACGTCCAGTCTGATTGTCGGCTATGGCGGCTGTTCTCTCTAAGGTGATCAGCCGCAAGACATCATTATTAAGCACAGCATTTGAGCAGACACAGGTGCACTCTATTCTATCACTCCTAGATTGAGGGGTCGGCAATCTGGCACGACCACAGAGATCGGCGCATGACCGACATTTACGTGCTCTCCGACGCGCGAGTGTATCAATCCAGGCTCCGGGCTTTTGTAAAAAAATCTTAAAAGTCGCAAAGCTATTTCGGCCAGACCCGGGAATCGAACCCTGTACTCAGCAGTCACGCACTAAACTAGTCTCTAGTTGTTTGCAGAAGTGAACAAGAGCGCCTGTTAAATTATATAGAGAAATAAGTTGTTACTCTAAGATTGTCTGTGAACAATTTAGTAGGAGCCGGTTTCATATAAAATGTACATAATTATTATTCGTATTACTAAGTACTGTAGAGATTTTACTTCGAAGTGTTTCATAATAAGTTTATGGCTGATCAAACAGTAATTTAAAATTTAAATATCGAATTAGTAGTAGAAGTGAAGTAATATTTTTAGTTCACATCAGATCAGCCATTCTATCCATGAAAATAAACAAAAGACAGTTAAACGTGTTTGATTACAGGATATTTTAATAAAGAAACAGAAACTGAATTATTTTTCTTCTTAATAGAGAAAGTCTCATACAAATTGAGAATAATTTACTAGATTTGCATGTAACTGTTGATACTGTAGCACTTTTCCACAACAACGCCTTAGGTTAATTTAAGGTACGTGATAATGTAGAAAGTTACAATGTTAAGGAGAAAAAAAAAATATGAATTAATTTGTATAATAATTTATTTTCCTATTCTCCCGAAGATATCCATAAATATACAAATAGATATAGTACATTTGATTATGAAGCCCAATTTCTGGTAAAAGGCATTTTTTTACAATTAGTTAAATAATAAATCAGCGTCAAACATTTAGCGAATTAGAAAATAAAATATATGTATAAAGTATTAGAAATAAGTCCATTAGTTACAATAGCAATTCACTAATATAACTTACAAAAATGAAAAGTTTTATAAAAGTACAAAATTTTGTCAAAGCTAAAATTAATGAGTCAATTTGGCAGTGACCGTTAATTTTAGGTACAGACGCCAGCACATCAGGCTACCCGAAACGGTCAAATTTTCCAATCAACTTTGAACTTTATGCTTCAGCGATACGGTTGAAAATCCACTAAGGAAATTTGACAGATTGTTATAACCTAATGTGCTGGCGTCTGTAGCTATTTAGTACCTCAGTTTAGTCTAATATTACAATTGATTAAAAAAAATAGTTACTTTTTTGATAAAGCTCAATAAATCTTACCATTATCATTTTACATTACATAAAATGAGATGGCAATATAATTTAAGAGCGGCATCCTAACAACCAATCATTTTGGAACAAATCAATGAGAAATTATTTTGTAAATTTTTTGAGTTTTTAAGTAGTCAATTGTAATATTGGCTTGCAGCATTAATTCTAGATAACCCGATCCTTATTATTACCTAATTAAATCTAAAGGCAGTGAAAAGCTAAACGGCTTGATTATCGCGAATTAAAACATCCCCAGTTTTACAAGTCAAGTTTGTTAGTAAGGTTCTAATTTATTTATTTATTTTATAGACAGCATTACCATTTTCCAATTCTAAAAGCTTCAATAAACATTTTTACAAAAATAATGAAACGAATGATACATCTGTAAAAATTTTCTTTAATTTACTTTAAGCACAGCTACCATATATTTTCATAACGATTAATTGCTTGTAAAATTTCCTTTTTTGCTCACATAATTCAACTTACTAATATTACCTGACTCGGAACCCAAATCTTTGTTACATTCTTAAGTGAATGTAGAACACAGATTGTTTTAAATAAATAAATAAAAGCTGAAGAACGTAGCAGCGAGTACAAGCACGTGCAAATGGCACATGTTAGACTTAATATTACGGAGAGTCTTACAACTAAATTCGTCGGGATTATTATTAAATAATATGTTGTCGTATTCAGTACGACAAATGATTTCTTTTGATACTTTCATGTACCGAAATAAGATATTTTTTTTTTCAATTTGATTTTAACTTAATAAATTAATCATTTTATTTCAGATTGTTAATTTAATTGAAGATATTTTTATTCAGGATATGAAGTTTCAGTATAAAAGCAGTGTCTTTTTCATCTTTAAATAGTATAATAAAAGAAGGAAAAGCTACCAAAGTTCAACCCTATAATTGCTAAGCGTAATAAACTGAAGAGATTATTCTGCTGTTTAGTATTATCTCAACACAGCTGACACAAGATAATGTAGTTTAAACCTAATTAAACATTTGTTTTACAAATCATTTAGGTTTCCTGCATTCAAAAGTCGTTTTTGTACATAAAATAAAATATTATTATGTACGTAGAGAGTTGCAGAGATAATTGTTAAACATTTAAATAATAAAACTAAAGTAGTGCTAACATCACATTGTTTGCCTAAGTCTAGATCAGACGTTTAGGTTGCAAACCTAATAGATGTCTTGCTCAAAAAACTACGTTTAGGTATGTATATTACAAAAGTCCTTACGTTTTTAATTCGTAGACATTGATTGAAAACGTTCAATACCTCTGCTTAGGAACTTTTAAGGGATCAAGCTGTTTAGAAACATATCATGAATAAATAATGCTTGAATGATTTGTTTACTACATTCAACATTCATTTTAAATGATAAAAATACGATTACCAATAAATTAATAATTATTATTTTGATTTCCATTTCAAATACGACAGTACATTAAATGTACGACAAATAGTTACCAGATATGTTTGCATCCCTGATATGAAGAGGACTTTATCGAACAATTAACTACATTTCCGAATCAATGCTATGAATCACCTATACTTTACAACCGACTATTTACATTTGAGCACTTGCAACACATAGTGCGTACTATGACACTTTCGTAAAAGTTTTGAGTCCAAAGCATTGGAGTCCTGTACAGTTGGTAGCGGTTACCCAGAACCGCCGCCTGAACCGTTTACGTAGACGTCGGTTGCGGCTCGCTGACCGGCCCGGATGACACTCTGGACTGTTTGGGCAGCACCCTGGAATTAGATAGAAGTAAATAAGTATTGTGTAATCGTAAGTTTCTCAAAAAAAACAGACTTATCAATAAGACAAGGCATGACCGGGGAAAAACTGTCTTTTAAGATTTTTTCCTAATTATAAAGTTTTTGTTACTTATTCAGATGGCACTTAATTGACTCTAGTAATTTGAACAATTAACTATTTGGGTAGTTTAAAGTGTTTTACCTTAAAAACACTTTTTTTAAATCAAAGATGATTAAATTAGTCGTCATATTAAGTATTAATCGACAGTGATTTATTTGTTGATGATAATTATTTGAAAGAAATGTAACGTTAAAAATGTTATTATATGTAAAATATGAGTTACAGTTATAACGTTATTATGACTCAGTTGGTTTTAACTTACAAAATTTTCTTCAGAACTTCAAATTTTCACTGAAAAATATAATCGAGCTACAAATAATTACGTGTCGTCATACTACATTAATAAGACAATTGATTACAACAAGAGAATCGATTACAATATACCTGTATCGCAGCTCCTAAGAACTGTGAGAAGGCTCTTGTGACATTAATGGCTGCCGACACAAGTTGCCCTCGGCCTGGAGCCTGCTCTGACGTCACAGCTCTCGGCGGCTCCAGGGGTATCTAGGTGTTAAGTCAATGAACTGTTAGATATTAAGTATGGTGGTCGGATGGTATGCATGTATGGTAATGCCGAGGCAGTGAGCTGTGCTGGTGTTATGTTGTTTGTATAAAGATTCGTACCAAAATTATGGAATTTATTTTCTTAAAGAAAAATACTAGATATGGAAAATCTTGTGTATCTGTTGTAATTTTTATTTCAACTGAAAACAATTAAAGGTTGTAACCTGAAGGCTGTCAAACAGAATTAGAAATTCATTCAAAATTTTCTAATTACGTATTTAATAAGGTACGTAAAGATAGTAATGGTTCATGAAATCTTTATACAAACTCTTGTATGTGAATATAAATTGAAAAGTGCATTTAAGTGTGGAAGTGCCAGTGATAAGATAATATGAAGTATTGAAGTGAACAACAGTTATAAATAAGAAATACAGTTACTATAGATACAGAATAATAAGTACAGACATATACACAGATTATTTACAGATATATGTACAAAGATATACAGAGGATGAAGGAAGTGTAGGTCAGTGAAATGTTAGTCAAAGACATGCTGAAATAAGTTGATACTAAATCTATGTAACATTGTACAAGATGATTTAACAGTGTCTAAAATAACATTAATTTATAGAATTAATTCCGATAAGTATTTACAAAGGGTATTTTTTAGTCAAGTATTATTAAAATCATCAGTATTTTTAATAGCCAAGCATCCAGCGGAATTATTGGAATTTAGAATAAATTATTTTGTTTTGTTATTTTCGAAGCCGATTTTAATTTACTCACCAAACAATGTTACACTTCACTATCACTTTGGATGTAAGTAACACTTCTTTTTCTCAACTCTATAATATTAATAACTACACATTCATAAGTAATATTAATTAACAGGGTATATTAATAACACTACGAAGGTTTTATTTACAAAGGTTTGAATTCTCGAATTGTAGGAGTCTGTATCCTGAATTCGTAAATGTTAGCACATCCCTTTGTCAATTTTCTGAGGTCCCAAGGATGGGGGATAACTGAGCTAGACTTTAACAATCATCAAAATTTGTATAAAGTAATACAGGAAAATATAGGAAAAAGTTGTAGAAAATCTTAACTCATTCAACTTTCCATTTATAAAGTCTAGTCAATTTCGCAATGTTTTGTTATATACAACTGGTACACATGGGGTGAACTGTGAATGGGTAAATTATAATTATTATTAACACTAAACACACAAACATCAATTATGAAAACATTTTATTACACAAAAACGCGCTGCGTAACGGCACAATGTTTATGTACAAGCCAATGAAGCCAATATTCAATAAATAATTTAACTAAAAACACAAAAATTACAAAAAAAGAAATCTAAGAAAAATATTACAATTATCTTAATTCATGTCTCACTATATACATCCCAACGAACTCCCTTACTATACAAAGTTCTATACAAAACCAGACTTAGATTAAATAGGAACAAGTTATTAATAAAATACCGAAATATTTAACATTAGTTTTAGTTCAATAAATCTGCATATTTAATCTAAAGTCTGTAGCCAACACCTCACCCCCAATCACATAGTTTAAGTAATAACGATGCAAAACCCACTCTATTTGCTGGTCTGTCATCAGCATTGCCAACGAAAGGCCCAGAGCCAAACCAGTTGACTCTGTTGCTCGTGGTGGCTGAGGACACGGACGGGGCCGGCCGGGCCGGCGGCGCGGGCTCCGGCCTCCTGTTGGGCCGCGGGGCTCCTCCTGATCCCGGAGCAGTTTCTCTCCACTGTTGCCAGAGCCAGGCCAATCCATCCAGAATTGGCCTCCGAGGCGCTGGCGGCGGTGGCGGCGGCGTCGTCGTCCGCCTTGCCTTCGGCGTCACTACCACTTGGTTGAGTAAAGCCTACGAGGTCACAGTTAATTCTAGAGTTCCTAATGAATTATAAATACATACCGATATAATGATATGAAAAAATATGAAGAGATAGGTGAGAAATATCGAAATAATGGTGCAGCAAGCGAAGTGAAGTTACGGGTTGATTGCATCAGTGAAAAGTTAAAAAAATATTAAAATGTATGAGTAGAATGGGTTTTAGAAGAAATTAGTTTTCTTCTGATATATTAAGAGAAGTAAGAAAAGGTAAACTAACAGCGAGTCGGAGTTGCTCATCCAAAGAACTTGCCGTAGTGGGACCGAAGCCCTGCTCCTTCAGTAAGGCTGCTAGCAACGCGTCGTTGCTCTTGCCGTACTCGGTGCTCAGAGATATAGGGGTCCGCGTCGCCTCGGACACCATGCCGGTCGGTTGTGTCTGCTGAATCAGCTTTTTTAAGGCCTCATCAGAAGATTGCCCTGGAACATTTTAAATAATGTGGTTAGTAGAAGGTAAAACTAATTTCATTTTCACTCTAAAAAGACACGTTAATCTACCAAATCGGTTAGTAAAGTTATTTGTAATATTTTATTTTTTAATGCTCTTAATTTTACTAAAAATGCTCACCTGTGATAGTAAGTTTACTCTTTTGTGTCGTTGTCTCCTGTGCGCCCTGCAATTTGATCAAAGTTTGTAACAACTTCTCATCATCCTGATCATTTTTGAGTTTGTCCTTAACAGCTATTTTTGCGCCATAGGGCAAAGCTGTAGTCGGTAAATTATTTATTACTCCCTTAGCGTTAAGAGGAGGCTTCGGCGTTAGCGGATCGAAAGGTTCATTCAACGGCGATGGCGAAGCTAGTAGATTTGATAGCAGATTCAATTCATCATGGACACCTTTCGGTAGGTTGGGACTCACATTTAGGTTAGGTAGTGTAGGTAGATTGAGTTTGGATGGATCTTGTCCTGTGGCTTTAAGTAATGCTTGAAGGAGCTTAGTGTCTTCTTGGAACTGTCTGATGTCATCTTCAATAGATGGACCGTTGGCAACTGTTGTTAGCCTTTGTGTTGTTGTTGGTCTTTGTGTTGTTGTTGGGCGTGGTGTAGTAGTAGTTGTTGTTGTTGTTGTGGTTGTCGTTGTAGTTGGTCTTGTAGTAGTTGCTGGTCTATTTGTTGAAGGTATCAATTCATTTCCACTGACAGCTATATTTTTCCCTGTACGAACTGTTTCAGTGGTTCCAGTTTGTATCTCATTGAGGCTCTTTTCGACAGCGAGTGCTATGATACGGTTGGCCAACGCTGCCTCAGGATCTTCGTTGTTAGGGTTTGTTTTCAGCACAGTTTTCTGAAAACGTAAATTGTATTGCGTCAAAACATTTTTATTGCATTGTACTCGTTGGATATAAGCTAAGTAAAACTAATTCGCACTGTAAAATAATAACATCTTATTTACTTTGAGCACCATAATACCTGATCAAATCATAACAATACAGAGTTTGGTAAATCAATGAAATGGTCTCTCTCCCATGGTCAACACGTGTTGGCGGGGTACGTCAACAACGAGGGCACAGAGGGCACTAAATTATTCCCATTGTGTTCTACTGATTTTTTTTTTTATTATGTAGGAAGTAAAAATATTTACATTCTACCAAACGTGCTCAAAACTGGGCTCGTATACTGAATTTGCGTGCCCTGAAGAATATGGAATTATACGAATATGATGAATACAAATAAACTAAAGACACACAGTATTTGCTTTATTTCCAGAAATAAATAGGCGCTATTAAAATGAAAAGGTACTTACTGGTTAGTTAATTTCATAAATACAAAAATAACACATACTAAATTCAATCGCTTAAAAAATACAACTTACCAAGTTTTTCAAGAAAGCCAAGTCCTCTTCAACTGAGAATGTTGAAGAACTGGGCATTTCAGTAGTTGAGGTGAAGGCAGTGAATGGAGCACGGCGACCAGTTAGGGTTGTTGCTGCACTCCTAAATGTTGTTCCAGCACTCCTAGTCGTTGTTGTTGGCTGTCTTCCACGGTTGAAAGGTGTGAAAGTTGTTGAAATCCCAACATCAGGCTGTAACGTAGTGGTAATAGTTCTAGGTGCAAAAGTATTAAACAAGGGCCCGTTAGTAGTGGTAAAGACGGGCCTAACGTTCAACGGCGTTGTAGGGTTTGACCCTATTGAGGTAGTTTGAGGATTAGAAGCAATCCTTACGTTCGAAGTAATACCAGATATAATTGGAATATTTAAATTGCTTGGATTTTGACCAGTCGCCTGTAACAGAGCCTGTAAAAGTTTCGTATCCTCTTGGATCTGCTTGAGATCATCTTCAATTTTTTGTGTTGTTGGGAAATAAGTTGTTGTTGGTCTAGCAGTTGTTGTTGGCCTAGTGGTTGGAGTTGGTCTAGCAGTTGTTGTTGGCATAGTGGTTGTTGTTCTAGCTGTAGTTGTTGGTATAGTAGTTGTTTGTGTTGTGGTAGGAATTCTAATGGTTGTTAGACTATCTAGCGAGGGTATATTTAGGGAAGCAGGGTTTTGTCCCGTTGCTTGTAAAAGCGCCTGTAATAATTTAGTATCCTCTTCAAATTGTTTTATATCATCCTCTATAGATCGACCTGTTGTAGTTGCCTGCTGTCCAGTGGTAACTCTTATATTTCCACCAACATTAGGTATGGACAACGTGGTTGGATTGTTTTGATTTGTAAATAATGCTTGCAGCAGTTTCAGTGGGTCATTTGCTTGAGTTGTAGTTGGTACCCTAGTTGTAGTTGGTGCTCGAGTGGTTGTTGGTGCTCTAGTTGTCGTTGGCATTGTTGTTGTTGTTGGCCTCATTGTGGTAGTTATATCTCCCAACAACAGTGAATTTGTACTCAAATTTAATGTCTTTGGATTACGGCCCGTCGCTTGCAATAATGTTTGGAGTAACTGAACATCTTCTCTGTATCTCTGTAATTCCTCTTCGATACTGAGAGTGGTTGATTGAACAATAGTGGTAGCTTGCGCCGTTGTTGGCAGTTGTGTCGTCATTGTTGCGGCTGCTGTCGTAGTTGTTGGAGCCACAGTGGTTGTTGTTGTTGGCTCTGTCGTTGTTGTTGTTGGCGCTTGTGTTGTTGTTGTAGTAGTAGTAGTCGTGGTCGATGTGGTTGTCATCGCTTCTGTTGTAGTTGTAGTAGTTGTAGGCGGTAGTGTGGTCGGGAAACTTGTAGTAGTCGGCATAGTGACTGGCGCATTCGTAAATACAGATGATACAACGGTTGTTTCGGGAACAACACTGGTTGTTCCTTGAGTAGTTGTTGTTGCGTCATTCATTGTAGTTTCCTGTGTTTGCAACTGCGTTGTCTGCGTACTCATCTCAGTCATACTCGATGTTGACATTGTCTGAACCTCTGACTGTATGGCATTTGTTGACGGTGGTATTTTCGTTGAAGCCAGTTTTAATACGTTTGAATCTTGTGTTTTAACTGTAACCTCGTCTATCGGTATGAATTTAAATACGGCGGTTCCGTCACCTTCCCCTGGCTTTTCCGTTCGTATTTGTTTCGTCTGTAATTGTTTTTATTCATGTTAAAATGTTGCCTTCAGAATATTCGCAAAAAGTTGCTACAGCAGTTCTTGTTTCATTGCGAACTAACTAATCATGTGAACCACCACCACTTACCTTTTTGAATAAAAATAAATCAACACACTACATTATTATACCAATTCCAAGTGTTATGTTTGCATATGAAGATTTGTGATAAATTATAGTGAATATTAGTGACCATTGTTATTAAAAGAGTCATATATAAATAAGGAAACGTCTATATAAATAATATAATTATACCTCCGGATCAATATCCAGTGTTAATATTCTTGGTTCGCGAGTAGAGCTCGTCATTTCTGATATGACCATCTCCTGTATAGCGGCCGAAGATATACTATTAAGCAGAATCTCATCAATAGAAGGTAGCATTGTAGTTGTGCGTAAACTCAATACATGCGAGGCAGTGCTTTTTTCTGGCATGATTGTGGTAGTTATACCGTAACTGCTTTTAATATTAAGTGCCGATGAAGTAATCTGCAATTACGAAATAAAATGTTACCGCTTGGCGATGTTATTAGAAGCGGTTATCGTGCTACAGGCATGCAGAGCTGACGAAGAGACCCGAAGTCCATCCCGCATGCACCTACTGCTCCAGATATTGCGGCTGCTAGTGAAACAAAGCACCAAGCGGAGCGTTTAAGCTAAATAACATAAAGTCAATACCATCGATTGTTGGTTATTTACAGTGTCGTTGGTTAAACTTTCCGTTCCGTTATTTGATGTGTCTGTGGATGTCACAGTATTAGTGGAATCTCGGATGGGGTTAGGCTGCGGTCTGACAATGGCCGGATTGTTATGGATGGGGCTATATGGATTTCTTAGACTCCATGGACTGATTGGTAGTATGTCAATTTTTTGCATGACTCGTGGCACTCTAGTCCCGTTCGGGAATTTACGTATTACTGTGTTATTGGGTAGTACACCGTAAACGATATATGGGCTCGCCTCTGTTAATGTTTCCAATATGTCCTCGTTAGGGTTTTTACGTACCACTGTATTGTTTGGTAATATTCCGAATATAACGTAATCTTTTTTCGGAATAGTAGGTGTTCCGGCGTTCAAGGTACTAACTGTTGTCTGTGTAGTGTCGCTATCTGAAGCGTCAGCAGTTATTGTTGTGTCTATGTCAACTGTAGTTGTCATTTCGACATTCAGTTGTGTCGTTGTCTCGGTGTTAGCTGCTGCTGTTGTAGTTTCCATTGTATCTGTACTAACCATTGTTGTGGTTACAATAGCTTCTTGAAGTCGATTTAATATTTCAATGGACTGACCATCCGTGGTAAGTGTAGGTGTGGTACTTGTAATATCATTGACTGTTTCACTAACTTCTGTGGTAACTGTTACAGGGGATGAGGTAGTAGTGACAGAAGACGAACCCGTTGTGCCACTGGCTGCATCGTCGGAACCCAAACGTGAAGATATTGTTGCAGTCTCGGTAGTTGATGGTAAATCACTTGTTGCAACGGTTTCTGGCAGTGTTGCCGTTGTTGAGAGAATCGGTACAAGAGTACTACTCGTAGTAGTCTCAAGTATATTGGTGGAAAGAGGATTGACGATAAAGGACGGGGTAGTCATAGGAGAAGTAGGTTCGGTATCACGAGTCGTCACAGATTCAGTCGATGTGATCATTGTATTCATAATGTTAGTTAAACGTTCAGACAAGTTGACGTTACCAGATGGGCTCACAAAGTCAGTCAATGGCGGTACTGTTGCTAATTCGTCATTGTGTTGTCGTATTAAGTCTTCAATCATCTTCAAAACTCTTGCTTTTCGCGATAGTACCCATAATTGCAATTGAGACATTTGGCTAGGATCCTGTATGTCATCAATGTCACGCTTTGGTGATACTGAAGAGGATACCAAGGACAGGGATTTCAAAATAGGTGTAGTTGATGTTTTGACAAGATTATCAGATTCAACAGAAGTGAAATCTCCAGTTTGGAAGTTTGTAAGAAAGGGTAAAGGAACAATTTTGTTAGTAGATTCACTTGTTTTGTCACTAATATCTACATTTACGGAGTCCGTTTCTAAGGAGACAGATGACGTAGCAGTTGCTAGAGAAGGTGTAGCAGCAGAACTAGGTCGTTCCGTGCTGGCACTTGTACTTTTTATCGTAGTAGCTGTCGTCGCCTGGCTACTAGAAACAGACCTTGTGCTCGCTACAATACCCGGTGTAATAGGACTATTTACAGTAGCAGGGCTTTGTGTGACACTAATGGGTACATTTCTATTATCTACAGTGATATTTACACTACCGCCAGTACCTACACTTTGGAGGGCATTACTGGATTCTATACCATCTATATCAATATTCTCAGTATCCTTAATATCCTCCAAACTGTAAGGTGTTGTAATTGGGATGGAATCGGCATTGTCAAGTACTGTCGCAAGTCCATCTAAAGCTCTAGGGATTAAACTTTTTAATACTTTTGCCATATCTAAAGTCTTTAGTTTCGATCTACTATTCTCATCCATATTTTCTATAATATTTATTATGTTATTTGACAACATGCTAGTTAGTTCAGAAGAAACTAAATTGTTATTGGACAACAAAAGATCAGACACAGTGTTATATACCATTTTCGGGCTGTCAGTCGATCCCTGAGTTGGTGTAGATGCAGTCGTGGGTTTGTCTTTTGGTGGTTCTGTATCAGAGTATAAAACTCTTATAGCAAATGGTTTTCTTGCGGAAATGGGAGTAGTAGGAGGAGGAATGGGAGGTCTTGGTGTATTCACAGGAGTTATATTTCCGTCTTCAGTGTTTAGTGACTGTGTAACAGTTCCCCCGACCAAAATACTGTTAATCACATTTGGTGTGGCTTGAACAGTGGGCTGTACAGATTTAGTAGTAGTGCTTACATCGGCGTTGGTTGACATAAACGTGTCCTGACTTGCTAAGTCTGGGACACTATTTACATTATTGTTGCTACTCACGCCGTTGAGTACTTGTTTAACGTCAGTATTAATGTTTTGTATTTTCGTTACTTCGGTAGTTGTCGAGATTCGTGGTCTGGGAGTGGACGTGAGTATTTCAGCTAAAGCATCAAATATAGATACTGTAACTGACGGCGAATGATGTGATGCCTCAACGTTCATCACGTGTGATGGCTTCACCAGACTCTCGGACAGTCGCAAGTCTGCCGAGGACAATGTCCTTCGTGTTTGAGTAAAGGAAATAGCGTTCAGGTCTGGCCCTAATTGTATCTCTTCTCCCTCTACCTGAAATAAGAAGTAATCTCACCCATATAAACAGAAAAATAGATGTTTTTCTTTCTTAAACTTTAAGATTGAATAGAAATTGTTGCATTGAATGGAAATCCCGAGTAGGAACTCGTGCAAAGACCAAAGCCTCTTTATGTATTTTGGAATTAAGATAAATAGTTAGATATGTTTTCAAGTTAGTGTGAAGTGAAAGTTAGTCATAGATGACTTTATGTATTAAAACAAGATGTAATATGTATACAATATTTAATGTCTTATATTAATAGTATGTTAGTGAATGCTATTCTACATGTACATACATTAGTTTGTTAAGCTTTTGCGTCAAGATAAATGCTTTCATAACTCGTGCAATATAATATAGAAATCTCAACGCAGAAACTTGTAGATGTAAGTAAAATTTTGCTTTAAAGAGATACTCTCGAAAAAGGCAACAACTAAAAATTAACTTTAATCTAACTGGTTTAAAACACAAAAAATATAAATGCACTTATAGCTATATCTCTTTAAAACTATTCAAATCCATATACAACAGGGTGAATGAGATGGATGATCGTGACATTGATGTATGTTAACTATATGATTCCATTAACCAGTTCAATGGATGATTCATGAAAGTATGGCGTGGTGTTGTTCTGTCTTGACATCGACTCGGTAGTGTATATGTCTCCTTCGAACCAATTAGGCTCTTCTACAGACTTTGTCAACAGGTGGTCAGTGACGAAGAATTTCAGGCAAGCCTTTAGCAACAAGAAATTTCTCGTTAATGTTAAAATGACACGTTTCATACCAATGAATGCTTAAATAATATTGTTAAGTTGAATGCCAATTTTTGTAGAGAACTTCTGATTGTATAATTGATTACAATACGGTATGACTTAAAAAATGCTTATAGTATTTTTTGGCAAAGTTTCAGACTAGAACAATCAGAAATAACTCTAGTTTGATAAAGATGATGTTGGTTAAATTGTAAAATGCAATGATAAATATTATTCAAATGAATATGTTTTTTTAGAATCTTAACGCCAATCTGATAAAGGGGCTTTGATAACTTTTGGATATAACGTATTCGTTTTGTTGTTAGTGGGGAAGTAATTTTGAAAAAATAAAACTGTATGTTAATTTTGGTATGTTAAGTTTTGTATCATGTTACTTACAGTTGATGGTGTGATAGTAGGTACAGTGGGTTTGTAAAATGGTTTATCAAGATACGAAGCTCTGTATTTAGAACTGAACCTACTCTTAGATTTATCTGGTTCAGGCATTATCTGTAAAGTTGGTTAATAATGATGAAAATAATCAGAATTATCTGCGAAGATTTCAGAAGTGAAGAGAAATTAGTATTTAGTACTTACCCCATTAGTTGAGGGCTCTGTTGTTTTAGAGAAGGATTCACTGAATTTTCTTAAGCTCCTTTCGCGAGGCTTAGGAGTTGTTCCAGCAACATCAGATGCGCTATCTTTAGTTTTACTGCGACCGCGTCCGTACTTTCTTGTTTGTAGATTCCGTACTGGAGGGACTACAGTCGAAGAACTTTTTTCTTTTTCAATTTCATTAGTTGCATTTTGGTCTTTGTAATTTGCATGATATTTGTATTTGTCACTATCCAGTCTCGATGAAATCGTTGGAGAAACGTTGATGATAGGCATGTTCTCGGATTCATCGGCCATATTTGTAACTTCGTTGCTCGTGTTGTTTTCTAACGACTCCTTACTAGTGACTGATATGATAAACATACGATTGTCAATATTTTCTGGTTGTGTGTCTATTCTTACAGCTTCTCCATCTTCGGAATTGTTTAGTAAAGCGATGACCAGAGGTGTATCTACTGTTTCCTCTATCTTCTTTGTAATAGTTTCGGTGACCTCCTTAGGAGCTTCTGTTGTGGATGTAACAATATTTTTATTTCTCAATCTTGAATAATAAGAAGTACGTGGCAATACAGTTTTTGGAATATTCACAGAATCACTTTTGGCACTTTCAGTGGATGAAGTCTCGACGCTACTGGTGGTTTTTCCTTTAAATTTTCTGGTATATACTGGTGGACGAACAAAAGACTTTTTTATTCCATTACTTGACTCAATCGGTTTGCTTCTTTCAGTTTCAGTTTTAGATGACTCTGGGACTGGTGGTTTAAATTTTCTATTGTATTTAAAAATCGGTTTCTCAGAACTGGGTCCTGAGCTAGAGGGTCCGGAGCTAGCTGTTGATGATGGAGTAAATGTGGATTTCCTAGACCTAGCACTGAAAGTCCCTCGTGGCTTGTACTCTGAATTCCTTGGTTTCGACACCTCCGGTGCTAAAGTTGTTTCTGGTGTTTTACTTTCTTCTTGGTTTTCGTTTTTTGACTCAGCTACAGCTGCTGCCTGCTTATTGCGAAACTGAAAAAATCAGATTTAATTATTTATCAATTACCTTAACTGGCGCACACAACTAACTCGTAACACATATTTCATTACTGAAATAAAATAAATGTGTTTTGAAATAAGTCGTGTTTGTGGTGTATCTATGTAAAATACAAAGTTGATTAAATTATGAATAATTGAAAATCCAATGGTATGACCCCTTTTTATATTTTAAATTAATTTGTTTACCCTTGAGTATTTGTTTGTGCCGGGCCCAGTTTGTGTTGACTGTGATGATGCTGAGTAAGTTTTGTAAACTTTTTGTGATGCTCTCTGTGACAAACCCTCGCCGGTTGGAGAGCTCGCCTGTGTCTGAAAATTATTATCCAATTCATTTAAAACCTAGCGCACGCAACTTTAGTGACTTCAATTGGTCGTAAATAAGTGTAAAAAATAAAGTGCTTTAGACAAAAATATTGTTTCAGTCATGCCAGTATGATTTACATCGATGATTCTGAGTCATATTTTACACTCTACTCAAACATACAAATACTCACCGAAGCATTCTTAGCTTGTATTAAGGCCTTAAAACTCGCTGGATAGTTATCGTCTTCACCTATTTCATCGGAAACTTGCATTTTAGGTAAAGTAACGCTTGGTCTAAAATTAACCTTTCCTCGTCCTAGCGGGCGTCTTACGACCTTAGTCACTTTCAATGTTGTAGTTTTCGCTTTGTTTGGTTCTGTGCTGTGTTGAACAATGGTTTCGACGACGGTAGGAGCGGCAGTTTGAGTTTCTACTTGACTAGTAACACTCTCTTTTTTCTGACTAGACTTTACGACTTCGTTAGTTGTAACGAGTCCTTCACCTGTTAAATTCGTATCCGTTTCGGTTGGTCGAGGTTTATATCTTAGTTTCCTTGAAGCTCTCAAGTCAGCTGTTTGAGCAGTTCTTGCAGTCGTGGGTGCTTTCTCGGCGACATTCAAAGTGTTGGTCGTTCCCGATACGGCAAGATCCAAAGACCTAGCATTAGCGCGAGTATTACCACGTCCACGCGGTCTCTTTGAAACAATACTTTCCGTTGTTTGAACTACAGAAGCTCTGCGTCTGAACTGAGTTGTAGCCGTGTCTTCTCTAGGAATCTTCGTTATATCATCTAAATTTGAATTTATTACTTCGAGTTTGCTTTCATCGATGGTTGGAGAAGTCAAGTCTACAGGTGCTTGAGTAGGGGGAGGAGCTGAAGTAGGTCGTCTACTACCACCTCTGGACCTGGTTCGAGAGACAGGTTCCCTTGTTAGTGAAGCATCCTTGTTAGTAGATTCAGTGGAAGCTGGTTGGCCGCGCGTTCGAGTTCTTCTCGAATCGAATCGTTCGTTGTTTGCATTAGGAGTTTGAGGTTGTTCAGGAGTTGGAACACTCTCCGGCCTGGTTCTCGTCCTCGTTCGGACAGTATCTCTTGGAGGAGATTCTTCTCGTCTCCTACTGGTACTGCTCCTTGGCCTGAATGTAGGCTGCACGGTGTCCGATTGAACAGAACCGGCCACACTATTGCCGTCTGAAGCTGTTGGTGTTTGCAACCTTCTACTCCTCGACGCACCTTCCACCTGAAAGCAAAGAACATTTAACCATTATAAGTATGTTTATGAGTATTGGTGAAGTTAACCTAAACAATAAGATAGAAAACAATTTGCCGTCGATCACCATTATGGACAGAGAAAATGAATAAATCTTAGCAGCTAAGAATTTCAACTGACTCAAACAAATAAAGATAACAAGAGAAAGTACTATCAATTACGCACGTAACGCTTAATGAGTAGCGCTGAAATGGAAAGTGCCATCTGCAACAATGCATTATGAAATCTTTAATCTATGAACACAAAGAAAGTGCGTTTGAACAATACAGGACAGCTGGTGGCCGGTCATTGGAACGAATAATTCAGTTAGTTTGTGTGACATAACTAGACTCTTAGATTCAGTTTGCAAAGTAATAAGGAGGGAAATTGCTTTGTTCTTTTTTCTGATAATCAATTTCTTCTAGTTTTTTACTGAGTAATGTTTAATTATAACTAGTATAATCCTTAATTTAATAGTTACATACATCATATTTCTTAGATCTTTAATTTTCATGTAATTTGAAATGCAAACTTATTTCATTATATTAAAATTCAACAAAATACATAGGTATAAATTATTTTGGCAAGGATTAAAAACCTTTTTCAAATGTGTATATACATTAGCAGATCTGCACCAAGTTATTTAAACAGTTAATATAGGTACAGTAAAAAAACATTAAAAATACGTGTACACCTCTCTTGTAGGTACATTATTCTCCCTTTCGACTTGACTATAGCTTTATAATGTAAGTCGTGACCTTAGCATTGGATCCAGATAATTAAGGGTACCTGTTTCTGTATGCTCTAAAGCCTTCACTGTTTTTAGAGTCAATTCACACAAAGCATGCAAACATTATCACGTAAAAGTAGCTTAGCTTTTAGTTCCAAACTATGATAAAATCAGCCTTTTTTTCACTGTCCCATTGCAGGACAGCACTCGCCAGGCTTGCTCAAAGCGGATTAGCGATTCCAAACTTTAAACCGAAAGTTTCCTAGAGATGTTATCCTTTATCTATAGGTACTCTAACTATGGTGTCTAAGATATCCTTAGAAAGTACACAATGAGAAAAATAACATAAGTGCTGGCCTGACTTGCAATCGAACCCCCACACTCGTAAGTACACTTTAGCCACTAGGCTACTGAACAATCATTTGAGAGAAAATGGATAGCCGTCATTATGTCTACGCGGGTTTCTCTTAAACTGTCGAGATAGCGCCAACAGCTTGGTATTAAACACAAGGTTTAAATCTGATAATGACTGCAGTCAAGAACATAATTGTGAAGACGTTGCCCCTATGCAGTTGTAATCGACATCTTCTTAAACGATAATAAAGATCTTGTGAATGAATTTTCTTAAATGCATGTGAAAATAGATAGCATATTATGTATTTTTATGCTAAATTACGAGATTTGATACGATACGATGTAATAATAGTCGTCACACATTCACACAGCATCCTCTAGTCCCAAACTAAGCTGAGCAACAAGTGATAACGTATACTTGAAACACCCAGACTAAGTCAAACACCCATGTTCATGCACACAAACGTGTGACTTATACGGGAATCGAACCCGCGGCCTCCGACATAGCAGGTTCACTAACTACTATGCCATCTGGTCGTCAAATGTTTTTATAAACTCCTTCTTCCTCTTTTAAAATCAGTTATACAAAAACTTGACACCTGAAAGCGCGTGACGGGATTTCTTGCCACGCGAAATATATTATTACGCGTAAAAAACGCACCCGTAGAATCCGCGTGGAAAAACCAAGCGTAATATCCGCTAGTGTACACTGTTAAATAAAATATAAGCTTTTTAAAGTTTTGAGAAAGAACAATAGTCATTCAAATACTTGTAATAAGTAATGTTAGTACAGACGTCAGCCCATCAAGCTATACGAAACTGTCAAATTTAAAAAATCGCATTGTAGTAGCTTGATGTCCTGGCGTCTTTTCATTAAGTTTATACTCGAAAGCCAATTTGTTTATATCTAATATTAGTTGCTACGTTCACCTGATCATTTAGCAAGTAATGTCATACAAAGTTGCCCAGATCAGATTATACCTGAGATAACGGTTAGCCGTCTATTATCAGTACACTACGTAGGGTTTGACATTTTCCTTATACAGGGTGAATATTTCACAGATTTTAATATTTATTTAGATCATTTTGCTCAAGTAATGTTGCCAATTAAATCATTTTGATATCTTTGTGGGAAATTTTTATCATCTTGTTGTAATTACCACATTTTTTTGGATGTCGGTTAGCTAATGTATTTAATTAAAAAGCAACAATATAGAAAATCGCTACATAATGTGTAAATACCAAGTTAATAAAAGCTAGCAGTTTCTCGCAGAACTTCTTCTAAAACATAGCCTGTATTCATTGGGGATAGTGTAACTTCTCAATCAACAGAATTTTTCAAATCATACCACTAGATTTTCAATTCAAACAAAACCAACAAACAATCAAAGCTTTCCCCTTAATAACATAAGTAGGTATAGATAGACAGTCTTCTAATCCATTTTGTCAATATTAAATTGAACTAGAAAATTTCACGAAAACCTTACACCCTGTATCGCAAGTGAGAGGTGGTACAAATACGGCCCTATCCGTGTGACCCTATTTGGAATATGTGTACGCACGTGCGTACCACATAGACTTATCCATTTAACGACTAACAAACTTAATGTTATCATTAATTTTATGCCAGTGTTATATCGCTGGGACGTATAATTATACGTACTTATGTTAATTATTTGTGTGTTTATGACTTGTTCTCTTGTGAAAGGTCGATGCCCTTTAGATAAGCTCTCTAATTAGTGTAGTTATAGTAGTAGAAGGTAATAAAATATTTCAAGTAGCTGGCATGCGTGCAGTATTGGCGTAGAAAAACATTAAACTGTGAAGAAAGTCTTTTTTTTCGTGGGAAATCATCAAATGACCCCTCCCGCTGAGGGTGCAGCTGGAGGGAGTGTCAGACTCTTACTGGCTAAAACCCACTATGTTCCTTAGGGAGGTCCCTGTGTGCCAGGGCCACGGTATCTCTTACGAACAACCCACAGAACTGTGAAGAAAGCCTTGTGTTTTCTTTTATTTTATACATGTTTTTTTTTTTATCTATACTAATATTGTATATCTGAAGGGTTTGTTTGTTCTAGCTTGAACGTGTTAACTTCAGAAAAATCTGGTCAGATTTGAAAATTTATTTTAGCGTTAGATAGCCCATTTATCGAGCAAGGCTATAGGCTATTTTAAATTCGGACGCGCGTAGTGGTTTCCTCAGGAAGCGGGTGAAAACGCTGACGAAAGCTAGTTTCCATATAAAAATATTTAGAACAATGGTAACTTCATGAGCTGATATTCGAAATAACAAAGAAAAAACATTCTGTCCACACTCAATTAAACACGGCTGACAATTTTGATTAAAAGTAAAACCCAAAAAATCAATATGCGTGAAAATAATTAAATATCTAATTTTGCTCAACATGGCGGTTTTTTGCGCCATCAAAATGACTCAATATGGTTTTATTTTCACTATAATATTTCTATTGACGGCCTTGGAGCTTGGCGGGTAATGGTCACGACGAGATTGAAATCGACAAAACGCTGATATAGGTAAGGTATTGTACGAATTCAAAGTTAACTTTTCAATAAGCTAACATACTCGTATTTAGGTCGCTAATGACAGATTTTTAAACAATCTCCTATCCTAGTTTATTAGAGCTACAACTAGTATAGGCTATAGTTAATAAACTGAAGCGATATTGAGACCTGTCAATGGCAGGCGTAAGTCGCCAGCACATCAAGCTACTACAATCTGTCAAATTTCTTTCATACATAGATTTTCAACTCTATCGCTTACACATATGCTTCAAAGTTGATTGGGAAAATTTTACAGTTTCGGGTAGCTGTGATGTCTGTATATTAATTGTTTGCCTTATAAAATGTATAATGTATATAAATACATTTTACACAAAACTTGACAAAGGCTACATGTAAATCGACATTAAAAAATACTAGTCTAACTCTACTCCTTTGAATCTCCACAAACATCTACTTCAAACTATCGCAAACAACATTATCCAAACTATAATTAACAGAATATTAAGAGCGCTTGAACTAAACAAGGTCATTATCCACCTGGTTATTGCAATCTGATTATAGCCGAACAATAACTTAACAAGGGCGACCATTACTGTCTTTGAAGCCATACAAAAGAATTATAACAGAAAATCAATTCTTTAACGGCCAGTTTCACAGGTTGCTGACAAGTTCCAGATAGTTTATCTGGCAGATAATTTCATACAAATTCTGTTCCATTTATGAATTTATCTGGTAGATAGTGGCTATCCGTAACCTGTAAACCCGGCCCTTAGTCTATAATAGCTTGGTATAAATAACGTTTTAAATCTATTACTGTTTTGAGCGCTTTCACACGAATTTTCCAACGCTCGGTTTGCATGGGTGTTGACGCGCATATAAGAGCAGCATCAAACAACTGACAACTACCGATACATACAATGACATATAAAACAGCGCATCTAATAAAAATCAGTAGTGTGAAAGCACTTTTATAAAGATAGATTTCTATGATGATGATATGATGTTTGAATGATCAACCCAGTAACAGAATTAAACATTATGGCCCACTTAAGGGGAGATTTTTTTTTTAGTGGGAAATCAACAAATGTGGGTGCAGCTGCAGCGAGTGTCAAACCTTTACGGACTAAAACCGACTTTTGTTACTTCTGGGGGTCTCTGTGTACCAGGGCCGCGGTAACTCTTGCGAACAACCCGCATCCCCGGCAGTACGTAAATGGTGATTTCAAGTCGAGCAATAAGCTATGTCTATTTGGAAACTTCAGCGCATTAAAACTATTTTTTTTTATTTCTGCAGCATTTTCTGTAGTAGCCCACCGTTTATCCAGTTGATAGTAATAAGTGGGTTGCCACGTCCCTTGGACTTGTTTTGACGAGTGGGATTATTCCCCATAGGTACCTCTGCCATTAAATAAAAAGTGTATAAGGTATGATATTGGGACTACTATTTGTTTGTATATTGTATAAATTGTTTTGTTTTAGTATCTACTGGCTGTTAAATGAGACTGACCAATGAGTTGAATTTATGACTGACAGTAGAGTATTAAGTTACTGACTCACGATTTCAAATATCAATTGGTATGTATTATAATATGGTATGTATGTTATTATATTGTATTCATGTTTACTATATCGGATGACTTTTCTGCCTACGTGCCTATGCAAAGGGGTAATACCGCAAACTTCCAATCTTCGGGATAGGTTGTGAAATTTTCTAAAACCCACGAAGCAATTTCGGCCCTACCTAGAAATTCAACCCGGGACCCAGTGCACGGCAGTCGCGCGTGCGGCCACTACGGCCAACGGCGCAGTTAATTAAATGATATCGATTTAAAAGTGCATTTAGCTATTATGTTACAAAGTTTACTCGCTGTTTGAATGACTATTATATTTTTTATTGGTCTTTGGGTTACAAAAGATTCATTGAGCTGTGACAACTTATTACATGTTAAAATAAGTGTGGTAGGTATTACGTTATATTTAGGTACTAAAACCCTATTACAATTTTCAAATTGATATTCTGATCTCATCATCATCTCCCGAGCCTTTTCCCAACTATGTTGGGGTCGGCTTCCAGTCTAACCGGATTTAGCTGAGTACCAGTGTTTTACAAGGAGCGACCGTCTATCTGACCTCCTCAACCCAGTTACCGGGGCAACCCAATACGCCTTGGCTAGACTGGCTTCTGACTACCCGTAACGTCTTCCAAGGATGTTTAATGACAGTCAGGACCTACAGTTTAACGTGTAAACCTATGTACAAAACATACATATATGCCAAAAAAGGTCTTAATTTGAGAATAAAGGCAACACTCACAATTGCAAATGTAATTAGAGTAACAAAAACGAAAAAAAATAATTCAAATAATTTCAGTAACATGACAACTTTGTGCTATTTTCTCAACATACATAGAGATACGCACACTAGCACGACCCGAACCACATACATACGCCAGCACATCAAGCTACCAAAGTGTGAAATTTTTCCAATCAACTGTAAATCATATGCTTCAGCGATAAAGTTGAAAATCTGTTAAGAAAATTTAGACAGATTATAGTAGCTTGATGTGCTGGCGTCCGTACATACGCAGTCAATTATAAGTACATTACGAGTAATAGTATAACCGCCAGGAGCATTTAATTCAGCTCACGTTATTTACTCAGCAGTCTGAGATGTGGCTTTTATTGCAATATCGGTGACCGGCTTAAGTGTGTACGTACTTAGGATGCGTTTATACCAAACTAGAAATAGATATGAACACGAGTATTACTTCGAAGCGTTTGAACAGGCTCTCTCTTTTAATTTTTTTCTCATTTATGTAGACGCAGAGCATTTTTAACCTTTAAATAATATAAAGCATGTTTTTCGTTTGATTTAAACGCATCCTTACACAAACACGCAATTAAAGTGTTTGTTTGTCAAAATACCATTCATCATCAACATTGCACAGGCTTCTTCCTATACCCCTTCCAAAAGGATGATGGCAATGAATTTTGACACAACTCTCACCTAAGAATTACCGTGAAGTGGCAGTTTTTGCTCGAAAAAATTCCGGCCATTCAAACCCACAGTAAGGAATAGAGATAACATCCGCAATGTATATTATATACCACAATTTTAATTATTCTTATCATAATCTTTAACAAAAGTTAAAAGTAAATTAAAAACCAGATAATCCACGCACAATTGAACTTCACAGTCACCTTGTTCGCCTTCTACTATCCCTCCCCCCCTGCGCACGCGCCGCCTTTTGTTCTAAGTAGTTATTATAAATTCTAAAGCAATCTTGACTTAACATGTCAGGTACTGTATATTCTTTTGTTTAATTTTCTTAAGTGTTTTATGAATAGGTAAGATTAATGAAGACATGATTTAAGACTGTTTTTTAAGTGATTAAACTCTTTGATTAATTTGATAAACTTAAATCTGTTGATTTATACAGTGCGATATTTTGAGTTTTTTTTTATTCTACATATGTATACAACACACATATAACGCCCGTATACATTAGATAGTTATAACTTTAACTATTCCCATAGTCATAGAAATATTATACTCATTAACAATTGTTATGATCTTTCTCATAATTCAAGGGACATACATATATGTGTTCTCAGATGAACGTGTTCTTTACTCCCTTCCTAGGTCTCTATACAAAACTGATCTCAAACGTTCATTAAATATCAAATGATGATAATAGCAAAAAGTTTTGAATCCAAAACAAACTGAAATAAGGCCACTAATAAAAGCCATAAACATACCAACTCAAAAATTCTAAATTCAAACCAAAAAACATCGAGGTAGCAACAGCAAAAATCCCAAGTATAATTCCACTGACCGAGGTCTTAAAGTACGTTAACCTAAGTATTACGAAATGGCACTAAAAGGCATAATAAAGCACAATCCGTGAGCCTAAAGTGCAAGTGGTTCAGACCGGTGTCAAGGCTTGCAAGGTTTCGACGAAAGCCGGGAGCTATGCCACTGGCCGGTGGACATATTATGTTACTTTCGTTTTAATGGAGGTTGACAGAAACTTTTTGGGTATGTCTATATTTCCCGCCGTGGTCCAAAGGACCAGCCTTTAAAGTATGAGTGGGTGGCTTCGATTTCAGATCAGGCAAGTACTAATGCAATCTTTCTAAGTTGTACGTACTTTCCAAGTTTATCTTGAACACCAATAACTGATAAAATGTGAAGGAAAATATTTCGAGGAACGTGGACCATTAAGTGTGAAATCACCAACCAGCTTTGAGCAAGCGTGGTGATTAACGTTCAATACTTCTCTGTGTGAGAGGAGGCCTATGAGAGATTTTTGGAAAGAGTTACATGAGCCTTGGATAATAAAAATCTTCACAGGGAATATAGGTGACACTCACACGCAGATAAAACAAACACAACTACCAAAAAGTAACCCAAAAAATATACTTTATATATTTTAAAACTTGTTTCTATATTTAAAATGATGTTATGTTTACGTTAATGTACGATTCAGGTCATTCTCTATTAAAATTAATAATTTATTTAATCATAAAACGCGAGTTTAAAGTTCTAATTTCCCAAGACAGTATACTTTTACGTGCGCCACGAGCAGTTACCTTATCAACTTTCTTTCCTGCGACATAATTGTTGCACTTATCACTGCTTTCATTTACTTTTCTACTGACTGACTTCATTTCATATAATATCGTCCTATGATTTTTCAACACAAAGGTGAGCTTGTAAATTTAATAGTTAGTTTTTGCAACATAATAAATTACCCCACATTTCCCGCTGTTTAATTTGTGTTAAGAGAAAGCTACTAGACATTTCTTTTCGGATAAAAAAGTCATATAGTATTTTCTACAACTCAAGCTACCTTTTTACAAATCATAATTTATATAGGTATATCAACCTTTTCACCATCAAAACAAATCAGTTTTCAAGTAACGAAAACCTTGATTATTGTCAAATAACTTCACTGCTCCGAAATTAGCTGCAGTGACTTCACGAAATGTACAAAAAAAAACTACTGCTCATGCGCAGGCCTGATCAAATGGCCGTATTAAGTACGGCAAAGTAAAGCTTTCACTTAACCAGCCAAAATTATTTCCAAATCCTTACTAAGAAATGTGTTTGCCTCAACCTTAGAGCCAACTTCTACATACATATCTCTGCTTAGCCAACTATAGGAACAAACCCGTAAGTGACTAAGAGATTGTGCTTAAAAGTTAGCGCGACCAGTTTCAATCGTACGTGTGAGCCGGTGCGTTGGCGACATTGCGACATAACGATATATGGAACAAGATATTGACGATTTATCGAGAGCTTTATCGATTCGGTTCACTTATATTACAATTAATCGATTTTTAGCTAAACATTTTTTTCGTTTCAGTACCAGTTACAAGGATGAGGTGCCGGGTGTGACTGGTTCCGAATATTGTATCGAGGATAGAACATAGTAGACAAGAAATATCAAGAAAGTTAATCCCACCACCACGTGGAGTACATAACAGAAAAAAAGACAAAAATAGAGAGGACAAAGGATACCAATTTACTAATTATATTAATAGTTATCAGCTAACTCAGTTAAGGCGGTTATAAGTTATGTTTGGTCGATTTAATTTGTTTTAATTAAAACTGCTACTCAAATTCATGCACGAAATACATATATTATATGTCCTAAATAAAAGAAGAAATATGTACTGTAAAATCTCCTGAAATTGAGTGATACGTAAATTCAGTATAATAACGTTTCTTCAGTAATAAATACTACCACACACAATATACACAATATATCACTCGTCATGTTATGTCTAATGCTATGGATACATACTGGATAAACAGTAACAGCACGGTTTCTCAGAAAATCCTACATGTGCAACAGCCCAAGTAATATAATGAAGAAATCCAATCTACAACTAAAGATTAAACCCGTATTACATTAAGCTCATATTAGTTTTATATAAAAAGAAACCATGTGGCATACCATGCATATAAAATGCCATCTTATTCCCACTGCATCTTACTAATGCAAAGCTAATGTTATAAAAAAATATCTCGACTATGTCCTTCTGTAAGTTATTAACACTAAATTATGTTTCCCCTTTGACCGAAGATAATAGCAATTATGTGGACCACGTTGGACCATGGCTGATTAAGATAATGACCTTTTTATGAACTATGATTAATATTATGATTAAGATCAATCAATCAATCAAGTGGGTTAACCTACCGCCGTAGAACATGGCGCCAGGAATTCTATGATAAAATGTTTAGTTTTAGATTTCTACTGATATATAAGAATTAATGTCAGCCAATACGTATGTCTGTCAGAAAGACGCTGTTAGTGTACTATATTGTAATATAAAGGGTAGTGCAAGATAAGGGATAAGGAGGAACAAAGTCGGGTTTTATTCAGTAAAAATCTGACACTCCCTCAAACTGCAGGGATCATTATTTTGATAATTTCCCACATAAAAAAGCGGTCAGGCTGCCTTGAGGATGTGAGTTGATGTGAGCTGTCTAACTGCTTAGGTACTGGACCAACAGATACATAATACATATTAGACATGAATCAAATGGAATACATAGAAAAGTTCTAATTATCGTTAACTGAATCAATATTAGAACATTGCCTGAGAAAAGCTTTAAATTGTCGAAAAAAATAAAATAAATATTAAGCTTATTTTAAATTTAAATTAAATTGTTACTTGCATTCTTTTTTTAAATGCAATACAACTTTTACCAATGCAACTTTTCTAAGTTTTTATGTACTTTCTAATTATATCTTGGACACCATTGACTGTGTTTCGGATATCACGTTAAGCTGTAGGTCCCGGCTGTCATTAAACATCCTTGGCAGTCGTTACGGGTAGTCAGAAGCCAGTAAGTCTAACGCCAATCTAACCAAAGGGTATTGGTTTGCCCGGGTAACTGGGTTGAGTAGGTCAGATAGGCAGTCGCTCCTTATAAAACACTGGTACTCAGCTGAATCTGGTTAGACTGGAAGCCGACCCCAACATAGTTGCGTAAAGGCTCGGGAGATGATGACTTGCATTCTTTTTTAAATCGATTATTTTTCCAATAATTATGTTATTTTTTCTTCCTTATAATAGATTGTTATCAGTTCATGATTTACACCACGGTGCAATTGTAACAAGTACAGCACAGTTTTATGTAATAACGCGGACTTGCGCGCGCGCAGCTATACAGCCGGCAAAGCGTTCTGAGAAACTACACGATCCAATTAGATCAGCGGCGCTGTTTTATAGAGCAGTTCCATTTACATTTGAATCTATTCATTTGAACGTTAAATATTATATTTATTGAATGGCTTTTCAATATTTATTTATCAGTAATAAGATTTGTTCACCATTTGCCTAGCTGTTTCCCTATGTTGGGGTCGGCTTCCAATCTTAACCGGGCAGCTGAGTATAAGTGTTTTACGTGGAGCGACTAACTGTCTGCTCTCCTCTACCACGTTGCCTGGGCAACCCGAGCTCCCTTTAGTAAGACTGGTTTTCAGACTTTCTGGCTTCTGACTACCCGTAACGCGTGCCAAAGCTGTACAAACGATAGCCGGACCCACCAGTTTAACATACCTACCGAAACACAGAGGAACTCATCATGACAAAATGATCACACATCCACGGACAGACTGCGCCAAGCGTTCAAACTTATGATCGCTCGAAGCGGCTGTTGCTTAGCCATGAGCTCCTCAGTAATAAGATTTGTTATGGAAACGAGAAGAAAGAGAACTTAATCAAATACTATTTTGGTTCATTATGGAAAATGAATATTATGATTTTCTATAGATACACTGGCGTCAATAATGACCGATTGTCGGCCAAAGCTTTAATTATACTTCACAGTTTATTACGCAACGTAAATAGTTAGCAATTTTTAAATGTTAATGTGCACATTACATCAATATTAACACGTAAAGATATATTTTTTTCAGGGGCATTTAATTTTAAATGACTGCACGATTTAACAAATCAAAACTTGACAGTTTAAAGCTTAAATAAATTAAATTTTAAAAACAAATCATCGAACTTCGATAAATACATCGTTTATATGTCTAGTCACTTGCATAATGAAGGTTTTTTTTTTCATTAATGTTGATTAAATCAACCAATGTCATGATTTCTTGACGTCATCATCACAGCCTTTTTTATCGTCCCACTGCTGGGCACAGGCCTCTTCTCCCACTGAGAAGGATTGAGCGTTAATCACCACGCTTGCTCCATGCGGGTTGGTGATTTCAGACTAGACAGTCCAGGTTTCCTCGAGATATTTTACCTTCACCTTTAATCAGTCATTGGTGTCCAAGATAAACTTACTACTACTAGAAAGTACGTATAACTTAGAAAAGTTACATTTGTACTTGCCTGACCTGGAATCGCACCCGCACCTTCATACTCGAAATGCTGGTGCTTTAACCACTAGGCCACCACGACTATTATTATTTGCATAACATGATATTATATTTTTTATAACTGACCTTCTTACTAATCACGACCACAGTCTTAGTGATGAGCCTTTGATGGTCTAATTCAATCAAATAATATTTACTTTATCCATTAGTTATCGTAACCGTTACATATAGATGTTCAATGGCATTATAAAATCAGTTCATATAATATACATTCTAATTCGTGACTAATGCAAGTATAACACACGATAATATTGAGCAATCAATCAAATGTATGACAATTGAATTACAGTTAACCTAATTAATTTTTGACAGTGGATAGTGCTAGTGCGGTGTAACGAGGAAAGAAATAAACGAGATAGATTCGATGCAATTTTGAATAAAGAATTTCTTTGAATTCCAAATTCAAATTACACCATTGATAATACTCATAAAACTTCTTATTAAGTTTTACTTCTAGAATAAATATTGTCATTTTGACAAATATTTGCTATATTTTTTTTCCTATACATAATAATCAGTAAGGCGATGTTGATAACGCTATTTTAAGGTGTAATCAAGTGAGAAGTAAATAACTTCGCGCACCCTGATGACAGCCTTCCTCGATAAGGGCAATCTAACACTGAAAGAATTTTTCAAATTGGACCAGTGGTCGTGAGATTAGCGCGTTACAAACAAACAAACTCTTCAAATTTATAATATTATCAGTATGCATTATGTAACAAGTCTATACATAAACATTAACCATAGATATAGAGCAGATAGAAAGTGATATAATAATAAAAGGAAACTAAAACAATAGACGGAACTGTTACAATGCCACAGGTTAGTGAAAACTGCTCCATTTTCTATAACCATAGCCAGTGTCTAAATTAATTTGCATGCCAATTGTTTAAACTATACGAACGTAACGAACGTTACTAGACTGTAGCGTAATTCTATAAGCCTTACTAAGTAATAATTGTATAATGGTGGCAATAGAAATTCTTCAAGAATAAAAATTCTTAATTTCCTTTCAGCCGAAAAACCAATTAATGTAACGCACCTTCTGAAACACGGAGAAACTCGTAACGTTAAAACAGCCACCCATCCGGAGACCGACCGCATCAAGCGTTGCTTAACTTTATGATCGATGAATCCGTGCAGCTGTTGCTATTGGCTTACTTATGTCAAACATGAGTTTCTAGATCTTAACAAAGCTTTGAATTATGGTCTATGATGACTTAATCGTCATTGTTTTTTCTATGTATGGAATAATTATTAGTCTTTACCATCCCTGATAAGTATTCTTAGCGATTACGTTGTTAAGGTTCTTAGCTGTTGTTAAAAGTAAGCCTGCCTTTTTTATCTTTCTTGGTTTGCTAGAATATTATATAACTGTACATAGCTCAGAGCTTAAACGTTCTACTTTCAAATATAAATATGTTGTGGACTCATAGTCCATGACATTTTGCGTTTATGTACTATTTTTTAATCTCTTCATAATTTACTAGTAGCTATTTTCCCTAAATACTGGTAATTCTCTATTATATTATATAAGCCTTCTTTGAAGGGCATTCTAATTTCAAACACAAAAAAGAACAAGAATATTTAGGGCCAGTTTCACAATGTCCGAATAGCCACTGTCTACCAGATAAATTCAAAAATGGAACAGAATTTGTGTGAAACAGACCCTTAAACTATAATAAAAACATAGCGAATAAAAAGTGTTTAAAATGTTCCATATTCAAATAATTCTCACACCTTCCACCTAATAAAACCTTTATATGATAACTAGCTTCCGCCAGCGGTTTCACCCGCTTTCTGAGGGAAGTACTTTCCATACCCGGATAAAAAGTAGCCTATATGTTATTCTGATGTATAAGCTATATTGTGGTAAAGTTTCATTCAAATCCATTCAGTAGTTTTTACGTGAAAGAGTAACAAACATCCATACATCCATGCATACAAACTTTCGCCTTTATAATAGTAGTAGGATTAATTATTTTAGTCCGATCCACAAAAATACATTAACATTGAAATATGCATATTCGTCAGCTTTTGAGCGAAAGTCGTCCAGTTTGGGATCGCTTTCGTGCAAAACTTTCTTTCTTTCTTTGGTATCAATTGGCTTTCTTCGGTATCAAGTAATAACAGCGCCGGAGTAAGTAATGAACGATGAGCGAGCCGGTCAAGGCGATGACATTGGCTAGATTATGTTTATGAGATGAAAAGTATGTTGATGAGAGAAGGTAAGTTCAGACACGACTGGAGAGAGATCGGGTGCAGGACCGACAGTCTTACGTGGTCTCCGATGTACAGGTGTATAAACATCTCAATCACCATCTCTATAAGATGTTTATATGATAAGGTTTCTAAATCCCACCAAGCGTTTTCCGGCCGATTGGGAATCGAACTAGAGATGCGTGTATATATGTAGCACTAATTTGTCTTGCGACTATTAGATCAAGAGGCAGTTTTAACTGTGTGCTGTATTATAAGCACATAATTATCTACACATATAAATAACATAATAATTTAATTAAAAACGTACCTTACTAAGTAATAAAATAATTACGAATATCGTTACTAACTGTAGTATGAGCTTCATAAAAACAATAACTACCTCTTTTTTGAAGTTGGTTAAAAAAATCCGGTTCGCGTCATCGTATGACTTGCGCCAAAGTTCACAAAATCGTTCAAGGTTGAGTTTGCCGAAAGTGACAAAAGCCTTGCGTTGGACTTCCCGGGACAAAGCAACCGCGTCATTATTGAAACGGATAATAGGCAGTTACGTGCTGTTAGTATTACAAGTTGGACAATTATTTGTAACGGGTTAAGTATTTTGTGTTTGAATAATTTCTGAAGTTATTTTAGTGGTTTTTAAATTTGAATTTTGAAGTTGTTTCAATGCCGACAGCAAATAAAGATAAAAATGGCAATAAATACCGTAATTTTAGTACACTATGTAATAAGTGTAAGAAACATAATTACATAAAAACATAAAGGCTTATAATTTTAAAGGTAAAAGAATAGGTTACAAGCCATACATATAAATTAAACAACAATATAAGTACTACAAATGTCATAAAAAAATATCAAAGGTACCGCTCAATGTAAAAGGATGCAGACAGACGGCTGTTCCAAGGTTCTATATTGCAGTAGTTAATGAAAGGACTACCGTTCCCGCCCTAAACGCCCACTTGTGGGGGACTAGACACGGTTATTTGTATCGAGAGGTTTAAAATTAGCAACTGGCATTTGTTTTTAAATGTACGACCTTTACATAAGTCTAATATTAAATTTAATGTACTACTATCCGACTCTAAAAATAGATAATTAAATAGACAAGTAAAGCAGGTCAAACTACCCGAATCTGTCAAATTTTACCAATTGAATATTAACCTAGAAGGTTATTTTATTGTGATAAAGTCGAAAATATTTTAAAGAGATTTGACAAATTGAGGTAGGTTGATGT
Source organism: Heliothis peltigera (assembly GCA_958496145.1). Taxonomy (NCBI): domain Eukaryota; kingdom Metazoa; phylum Arthropoda; class Insecta; order Lepidoptera; family Noctuidae; genus Heliothis; species Heliothis peltigera. The sequence continues at coordinate 10,799,016 of OY292327.1, read as the reverse complement.
GCTAGCTTCTGTACATTTTACAAGGTACAGAAAAACTTAAGCAAGTCTCACAATTAGCTTAAGCTTTCTCCGTATAAGAAGATGGTTTATAGGCCTGCAACTGCCAGACCTATGTATATTTAATGAAGGTTGAGAGTTTGTGCGTGCATCCATTCTACTGTGGGTATCAACTTTAATTCAGGACGAAGTTAGACTGATGACTTTATTGAAGATTAAACAAATATAATAATATATACAATTTTTTCTACTGTTGTATTCTGTTTAAATCACATTATAAGATTGCCTTAATCCTACTACTATTATAAAGGCGAAAGTTTGTAAGTATGGATGTATGGATGTTTGTTACTCTTTCACGTAAAAGTACTGAATGGATTTGAATGAAACTTTACCACAATATAGCTTATACATCAGAATAACATATAAGCTACTTTTTATCCGGGTATGGAAAGTACTTCCCTCAGAAAGCGGGTGAAACCGCTGGCGGAAGCTAGTAAAAATATATTTTAAATATGAAACTGTATCGCAGGGTTACTGGTTTCTTAAGAGAACTAATTTCACTCTCGTGGATTCCATTAGGTACATACAAATCTTACCAAATGTTGTCAAAATTAATTTACAATTAGGTACAATAAAGCTTTCATTGGCATTCATTACCATAGTTAGGTTTGATATTTAAGTGTCTGCATTCCAATATACCCACCGCAATAAACGACAACCGTAAGAAATTAGCATTTATGTAAAACAAAGCAATTGTTATCGATATAGTATCAATTGCTTCCTGTATTGTACTGTAAACTGGAATTAAAGGAAATAGCCTATCATAGTGCGCCTGGGCAAACTAGCTTAAGACTTTTTGTTGCCATCAATCTTGTCTACAGTAAACCATAGCCATTAGATACAAGGTACGAGTATATGGTGCTCTGTAGAATTTATTGCGACATAATATATGGATGAATAAAATCGTCATAATCGTGGTGGTCTAGTGGTTAAAGTACCAGCTTCTCAATGACGTGTATATGGGTTAGATTTCAGGCCAGATAAGCACCAATGCACCACCTTTTTTTAATTGTTAGCGTGATTACTAAGTCAATCTTGGACACCAATGCCTGAGTAAAAACATCTTGAGGAAATCTGGACTTTAAAGTCTGATATCACCAACCCGCCTTGAGCAAGCATGGTTATGAACGCTCCGTCTTTCTGTGTATGAGAAGAGATCGCAGCCGCAGCCCTGTAGTGGGATGCTAAGAGAGATTGATGATCATTCATCAGGTATTTATTTAACGGATTTGTGAACTTAAATACTATTATAATACCTATTGATATTTTAATATGCAAATAATATGTATAATAAAGGTGAGGAGTTTATTTATTCATTTGTTTATTTGTTGGTACGATCTAAAAAAAATATTTCAGTATCAGATAGCTCATTTATCGCGGAAGGCTCTTAGGTTCGTTTTAATTCGTTCTCATAGCTGTACACATTTCTAACATTAGCAGAACATCTTAGCACAGATTTCTATGTCCTCCTAAGATGGTATCGCAAGTGTCACGTACCGTGTTTAGTCACGATGATATCTTTATCTCGACGAGCCCTCATTCACATCTTGGAAGATGTTTTACAACATAATTTATCAGGTAATGATAAAATGATAAATCCCGCGTAATTTTTTTTCAGTATAAGCCCCGATTTTCATGTTTTTCTGATGTCATTTGCCATATTTATTATACACATCATTGTCAGCCTATCTCTATGTCTATTCTATCAAGAAAAGACAAAGCTCTTTCTGTCAATGTCAACATATCTTCTACCCGAGCATGGCGCGATCTGTCAATCCGCACATAATCACTTGTAGACTTATGTCGGTCGAAGAATAGAAAAAAATCTTCAAAAAAATTCAAAAGAAATCAACCAGTCAATCTGTCACTTTTCTGTCATTATGTCCATTCTGCGGTAAACAAAACTTGTTTCTACGGTTGCCAAGCTAAGCCTGCAGGAATCGAATCCAAAAACTCATACTTGAGAAATACATTTTAGAGATAAATACCGAGATGTGTCACCATTTCATTAAATTTGTCTCAAAAGGGCTTCAGCGTGTTGACTTTGAGGGATTCTAGGTTCCCGAGACATAAACAATAGCCTTTATAAAAAAATCTAACGTGACACACGAGCACGCATGCGCTTATTTGCAATATAAGTGCTAATACGAGTAGTACCCAATTTGTCCTCAAAAGCATTGGAAGCGTGAAGTTACGGTTATTCCGGTAATTGACTAATAATTACTAATAATTAAACGATTGAATTATAGATAACTGGATAATGGCTTCGTGCTAGAAAATGTTAGTGTCTTACTGAATCTAGAGTATGAACAATAATAATGTTTTATGTTATTCTTGTTGTGCGATCTGCTTAACATTTTTTGTAGGTACTGAAAATCAGTATAAATACAAGTAAATGTGTTAAAAATAATTTTCTTCATAATATAAGTATGTATTGCCCGTAAAAGCAATATTTCTATGAAATGTTATTAGGTACAGACGCCAGCACATCAAACTACCCTAAACTCTCAAATTTTCCCAATTAACATTGAACGATATTAGGCTTTAGCGATAAAGTTGAACATTGATTAAGGTAATTTGACAGATGGTAGTGGCTTGATATTCTGGTATCTGTACAAGTGAGTGAAAGCTTAAAGGAATATCCGTTACCGTTACGACTGAAACAAGACTGCAATATTCCACAAACGGTTTAAAATTTAAAAAAGAAAAACAAAAAACCAAAACAAAAGAAAAAACCCTGTGACTTTACCCGTCCTAGAAACTCAATTAGATAGCAAGTTTAAATTTTCACTTAAATATTTTTTTTAAGTAAGAAATATTCACGAAGGTGTCCCAGTCGTAATTTGATCACTCTTTTTTATAATATCATCAGTCTATTTTCAAGACATATATATCTATCGGTCATACGCAGCCTTCAAACTAATCCATATATGATACATATTAGCTATACTTTCGTAACAGTCTAGATATTTTTTCGAGCCTAAGTGGGTCAAATAAACCTTTTGTATTAATACAATGTAGAACATGTTGACTTATTGTTCTTTTGGCATTGGTACTTGTAGTTGCAAAATGCTCTTAATGGAAGTACAGTCAGCGGCAAAAGTCTGTTCTAACACCTGAAAGAGCTGTAGTAACCGCCTACTCTAAAATTTTTGTAGGTTCATGTTAAAGCAGCTAATTTTTTTTTACTTACCTGAGTATGCCTTAAAAATAGCACTTGTTTAAATAATGATAAATTAATTTATAGATAAACTAGCTTCCGCCAGCGGTTTCACCCGCTTTCTGAGGGAAGTACTTTCCATACCCGGATAAAAAGTAGCCTATATGTTATTCTGATGTATAAGCTATATTGTGGTAAAGTTTCATTCAAATCCATTCAGTAGTTTTTACGTGAAAGAGTAACAAACATCCATACATCCATACATCCATACTTACAAACTTTCGCCTTTATAATAGTACTAGCTTCCGCCAGCGGTTTCACCCGCTTTCTGAGGGAAGTACTTTCCATACCCGGATAAAAAGTAGCCTATATGTTATTCTGATGTATAAGCTATATTGTGGTAAAGTTTCATTCAAATCCATTCAGTAGTTTTTACGTGAAAGAGTAACAAACATCCATACATCCATACATCCATCCATCCATACATACAAACTTTCGCCTTTATAATAGTAGTAGGATTAGGATTATAATAGTATTAGGATTAGGATTAGGACTATAAAAGTGACATGGTGGCCTAGTGGTTAAAGAGCCAACCTCTCAAGTGTAAGGGCCTGGGTTCGATTCCAGGTCTAAATATATTTTGAACACCAATGACTGTGTTTCGGATGGCATGTTAAACTGTAGGTCCCGCCTGTCATTGAACATCCTTGTCAGTCGTTATGGGTAGTCAGAAGCCAGTAAGTCTGACGCCAGTCTAACTAAGGGGTATTGGGTTGCCCGGGTAACTGGGTTGAGGAGGTCAGATAGGCAGTCGCTCCTTGTAAAACACTGGTACTCAGCCGAAACCGGTTAGACTGGAAGCCGACCCCAACAATGTTGGGAAAAGGCTCGGGACTACGCTTATTTAATCAAACCTGAGTTTACAGTAATGATGCGATATTCATAGAGATTTTTTTTATCAAAAATTGATTATACTTCGTGTTATTTAATTGCGATATAACTACACAAAAGTTTGGCTAATTTTTGTCGCCGACTGTACTCGCAAATTTCAAATGGTGCAGGAAGTTTATTTTCATCATTATGCGTATTCGTTAGTTATTTACCATGACGCTATCTTTTAGGATTTATGATTGATCTTATAATCTGCCTAGACTATATATGTAATCATTTTTTTTAATTTGTCCACTGAAACCTCGGCCCCTACATCCTACTTACAAATGGACGCATCTGCAATCGGCTGGCATAACTCAAAACGTGGTAACTGCCAAAATCTTTACATCACATATCCTTTTGTTATCAAAACTGGGCTAATGATATGCGTAGGATACACAGTAATTTTAACATTTAACATAACACCCACGTGAAGAACGTGTATTGTTATAGTAAGCAACTGAATCGTCCTCTTTTGTTTGGTAAAAGATGGGTATTCTTTCTAAATGTGCTGTGAAGAAAGCAAATGGCAGATACCGTGTGTTGGTTTTGAGCAATCAACGAAGCCATTGTGTTACGTAACAGGGTAGGTATGCATTTCATTTAAATGTCTCGACGTGTTAATTATTTCTTTTGAAAATGTGTACAAAAAATTAAAAGCTGTTAAGTTAAAAGTGTAATGGGGTTAAATAGTCCTTTTTAACAAGCAATATATTTTTTGGTGGATTTTTTTTATAAAACAAACACTTAGGGACAGTTTCACAGGTTGCTGATAAGTTCCAGATATTTTATCTGGCAGATAATTTCCATTTTATTTTTAAATTTATCTGGTAGATAGTGGCTATCCGTAACCTGTGAAACTGGCCCTTAATGTATATTACTTTAAATAATCTTCACGACAAGGAAATCGAACCCTGAACCTGATTAATAACTATTACCTGTGCGATATAACATCAATGCATTTACTTTTTAAAAGACACAAATGCAGAAATAAATTATGACACAAAGACAGATTTACTTAGTACACATTAGTCTTTGTTCTAAGTTGTAAACAACATTAAAGCAATTTACCACGTTGTAGCAGTGGTTAATGTTGCAATAATTTTGAACTAATGTCTGATTTAAGTGCAGAGTGTGTTAGACCAAATTAGGGGAAATTAAAGTTAAATGCGTTAACGGTACTGTTTGATGAAATTAGTTCCTTGTCAGGATTAGTTCAGAACTAATTTTGTGGAGCTCGAGGCTAAGTAACAGCCGTACGATCGATCGATCATAAGGTTATACAGCGCTCGGCGCGTTCGCTCTGTGGATGGGTTATGACGAGGCAGATAGGTAATTAAAACTAAATTACTATATAGACGCCAGTTTCACAGGTAGCTGATAAGTTCCAGATAGTTTAACTGGCAGATAAAATCATTCAAATTTTGTTCATTTTTTTTTTAATTTATCTGTTAGATAGTGGCTTTCTGTAATCTGTGAAACCTGCACTATGTATTATAAATTCTGTAAGTTTTTTTTATTATCGCAGAACAAACCCTTAACATTTTGGCCAAACCCAAAACTTTTTTTTAAAGTTTGATTGTTAAAAATCTAATTCGCAAGTTATTTAAGTGAAACAATCTTGATCATCACTTTTTCACTACTACTTCAACATGATTTCCTTCACGTTTACGGAGTTATTGGTATCCGAGATACGATGCTTAGAACGTACAGACACCAGCACATCAAGCTACCTGAAACTGACAAATTTCCGCAATCAACTTTGAACCATATTCTTCAGCGATAAAGTTGAAAATCTATTAAGGAAATTTGACAGATTGTAGTAGCTCGATGTGCTGGCGACTGTACATAGGAAAGTTACATAGGTACTTGCAATTTAACCTATACACTCGTACTGTAAGATCAGATGCTTTAACCACGGGGCCACCGCAAGCTTGATACTGTGTTCAAATTAGTCAGTCTGATACGAACATAACAGATGGGTACAGAACTTTCGCCAATAATACACTAGACCGATGCATGTTGCAATGTCTTGATATAAACTGCATGAAACTGGTCCTTTTGCTTGCGTAGGTCGTATTGTATAAAGCTAAACATATTATAAAGAAATCAATACAATCTAGACGGTTGACTTTCTCTCGTGTCTTAGTTTTTTCTTAATTTTAGAAGACAGAGTCTGACATGATTTATAAAAGACATGACTGCCTTGCTAATAAAGTTGTTAGTGCTATCGATTATTTCCACTATTCCCAAAATTCAATTTAAGTCCATGATACAATAATGTTTGGACTTTGAAAGAAACAAGAGATCGAGATGGGAAATGCCAACCTCATCTAGCTTAAACAGTATTGATGTTTTAAAGCGCTTTTGCAGGTTGTTCCCAAGAGTTACCGCGGCCCTGGCATACGAAGAACTCCAGAAGGAACAAAAGTGGGTTATAGTCAGTAAAAATCTGATACTCCCTCCAGCTGCACACACGGAGGGGATTGTCATTTGTAAATTTCACGAAGATAAAAAAATATGTTTCTGCAATAATTATACCTATTAATATAATTAAAAGATCTTTATTGTTGAAGTCTTACAAAATTCCCAGTGTATACCTACTAACCTGTTGATATTTCAATAAATCTAGAAAGAATACCCATCATACATATATCTTGACATATTGCTTATAACACTATAATGGTCAAGTGTCCATATCAGCGTTCATCTTGCTTCACTAAAAGCTCTTTTTAAAAGGCATCATGCCGATTCATCTATTGATCTTGTCTAGACTGCATCACTTGACCGTCCTCACAATTCCTTGACATTTTCGCGTATGGAGCTTTATAACTTGGATTTACACTTGTTTGTGTTTTATAATACAGGTAATTATTTAAACATTTGAGTACAATTTTGGCAAGTAAATGAATTTTTATATGACCAGTTATTTATTCAATAATTTGGCTTTATGACTGTTACCCAGATTTAAAAAGTTTGATAACGGATTCTCTTCAGGCTAATCAATACATATTTATCACTACACTTTGTTTCTGTATCTGTCTATTCGTTTCACCCTCAAAGTTTGACAAAAAACTCACGTTCCCTTCCCGCTGTGGGTTTAGATGGAGGGAGAATGTCAGACTCTTACTGACTAGAATCCACTTTTTTTCCTTCTGGAGCCCTGGCAGGGCCGCGGTTACTCTTGCGAAAAATCACACTACCCCGGCAGGCCTCGACCTTATAATTATCGATAAGGAATATGTACATCTCTGTTTATCTTTTCCACTGTAAACGTGTAATGGATTTATCTTTACAAAATCAGATAAATACATTCCTATACTTACACGACGCGCTACTTGCATCATGTGAAATAATTTTAGCCAGTTTTGAGGCAAAACGTGAGCCGTTTGTTCCGGTACACACAACAATATTACGATAACTGCTTACTGTCACGACTTGCTTATATTTATGCTGTCGAGTTGTTAAGCTGTTTGTCAATTTTTGATGGATTCATACTTGGAATTTATTATGATGCTTCGATGTTATTTTTGAAAGAACTACCGATCGTTATTAAAAGTTTATTGCTTCCACAGAGCAGAACCCTGTCAAGTCCTGTCAAGAAAGGGCGAATTCACCGTGATTTTGAACACGTTTACTTTTCATTGCTGCATTTGTCACGCTTATTAAAACTAGGACGCATCGTGAAGAAGCAATGTACTAAAATACGCGCGTGTTAGTGGACAGGACATTAATAATCCAGCTGTCTTCACCATTAGCTCAATGGATATATACCGCATCACTCCATCCAACTGACGAAAATATCACGTATAGTTTCAAGGTGATTCAAAAATATAATTTATACGAAGATGCGACCTTCATGCTATCAGATTTAGTATCACCTCCCACAAGGATTCCCTTATTTAATCAAACATTAAATAAACCTCAATAACAGGCCAGTGTGAATTATAATTTAGTTTTGGACTTGAAACATTCACTTATGAGTCAGCCTCTGTTTTGATAATTATTAAAATACATTAAACTATAAAAGGTGTTTTGTAACGTAAATCCGGGTTTATTTTGTTATTTTATTTTAAAACGGTACCTATTTATTCAATGATTTTGTTTCCTACATGAAGGCACGTTATATTGTCATTCGTACAGACGCAATCTGTCAAATTTCCTTAATAGATTTTCAACTTTGTCGCTGAAGCATATGGTTCAAAGTAGTTTGGGAAAATTTGACTTGATTTTCTGACGTCTGTTTTTCTATGGTAATGGTTACGGGTAGTCAGAAGCCAGACAATTTATCAGTATCGGGTTGCCCAGGGAAACGCAAGCCCCGGTTAAATTTGAAGCCGACCCAACAAGTCTAGACAATAGGCAGATAACACATAATATAAAACTTAATCTACAAGCGACCTTTCATTGAAAGGTGTATCTTCAAAATTCTTAAAACATCAATGTATTTTCTTCTGATTTATTTGTTTACATTAAAGATCAAAGAAGTCAAGAATATAATATCAATCATTAATATTCAGGGCACAAGATAAACTAGATTACAAATATCCAGCTAGTTTCTATGATATTATGTAATCTGTAACAGAACCGGTCTAATCGTGACACTCCAGTATATAGGAATTTTATGCCATTGAAATTATGTTGATATAAGTGAAGTCTTACTGTGGAGTAGCTTTTAGGCTAATAGCTCGGCTCTTTGAGTTAAAAGACTAAGGCCCAGTTTCACCGCTTGCTGATAAGTTCCAGATAGTTTATCTGGCAGATAATTTTATACAAATGCTGTTCCATTTTTTTAATTTATCTGGTAGATGGTGACTATCCGTAACATGTGAAACTGGCCATTATATTTAGAATCAAGCCTTAACGTTTGCTTATCCACATTGATTGAACATTAGTGCACAATTCCTTAAAGTGGTAATAAATTTATAATTATTCGTGTTTTTTATCTTTGCTAATCCCCTAATGAAATCTTATTCCTTCCCAAACTACCTATCTCATTATTTACCCTTCCATAACATCTTCCCAACATAAAACCATTCAGAAGAGCGGTGCAGACATACCATAAGTGTAACCCTCTCTCTTCAAAGAACAATAAAAAAAATTTTATACGTTCCTTAGAATTTACCTTAAGTACCTACTGCTAAAATATTTTTCGAAAATTACTCAAAAACTGCCAAGGCAATTCGCATTTTCGCCAGTTCTTAGTTCAATGTAAATGGCCAAGTCCAAAACATTATATTCATAATGTAGTAGTAACAGTAATGTAGTAGTAGTATAAAGATTAAAAAAACGTCAAATTTCTGATGTGTTTCATTCGCAAAAAGTTGTCCGTTGATTCAACAAATACATACAATACATATAATAGATGTTAAGACTTTTGCCCTACTTAATAACTTCCTTTGTTTCAAATTAATAAAAATAACAAGTCATAATAAATAGCTCGGAGTCACGAACAAATAAGATTTATTAAAATAAGTAGATCGGTCGACATTTCTTTTTACCCTTCACGTCGTAACGAAGTGTGAGGTAATAAAAGGCGGATGAACAGACAAAATGATTTGTATCTATGTAGGTAAGTTATTTAATAACAATAAGGAAAGGTTAAGTCTAGCTTTTGGTTCTAGTTGACGCTCATTTCAAAGCAACTGAAAACACCAGATAATTAGATATGTTTTTACTAGCTTAAAAAAAAAAACTATTATAATTATTTCTATGCTTTCACATTTTAAGATGACATTATTGAGTACCGCTTTGTGTGATTCGTATTTATCTGAAGAAGTTAATTACTACCACTTTTACCTTAACATTTAGCTTTAGTTTTTGTGTTTCTATGAAATTAAACTCAGGAGTCTCATGTTTGCAAGAGTTACCTGGTATATAAAGGGCTCCAGGAGGAGCAAAAGTGGGTTTTAGTCAGTAAAAGTCTGATACTTCCTCCAGCTGCACTCATAGCAAGAGGGGTCATTTGATGATTTCCCAAAAAAAAGGTGTCAAAACCAATCACATTAAATTCAAACCTACGAAAAAAATTAAGACATCAATGAGATCATTTTGACCCAAAAAATCATTCACATAATTTCAGTAAGACCATATATCTTACATGCATATAACTCAACAGAATTGACCCATTGAATAATTTTTACGTTCACTTTCTGCGCATGACTTTGCATACGGTTGCAAACGAGTCACGATTTAACCCGAGTCTGCACGATCACAATGAGATCGATTAATTTAGGCGATATAATCGATTGTGTCTCTATTCTGATATGGTTACTGAAAATATGGCTATAATAATTAATTTGGATATATATTAGTATATAATATTATAAAGAGGAAACCTTTGTATGTTTGTATTGAATAGGCTCAAAAACTACTGGAATTCTTCCGAATCCGTATAAGCTATATTTTATTCCGGAAAATAGATAGGATTTTTCATGGTAGTAAAAATTGTGGAGTAAGACCTCGAAAAAACTGCTGTACGTTAACGATTCCCGCGAATGCTGCCTAAAAAATGTCAGCTTAAAAATAAATGTCCACCCTTGCGAAGCCGGGGCGGGTGGCTAGTAATAAATATACTTATAGCTGTAGTAATGACTCTAACTCATTTTAGGCCTTAACTGCTTTTAGAGAGCTTTCAAACGTCTAGATTTTCAGCACAATTTACGAACAACATATTAACTATGATACATTTCGTCTTTCGATCCTACAATTCACACGGAAAATCAGGTAGTAGAAAAACGCTTTTAAAGCCGCTCCTTCCAAGTTTTCATACTTTGAACTTTACGATAAAATTTTCTATAAATGAACACAATAATCAATTAAAATGTCCTTCAGTAAAATTGTTTATTTTATCGCATTTATATGATAGGTCAGCATCGTAAAATTGAACGTACAATTAATGAGACCGTAAACTAAATAGTGTATTGGCAGTATTTCATATCTATTAGGAACTTAAACTACGAAATAGACTTAAGAATAAATAGTACTAACAATTGTACAGAATCATCTCAGAAGGGAGTGCCGAAATCAAATACAAATTAACCAATAACAATAATCACATTTATTCGTACTTCAACAATAATAATGATGTAAGAAATATAAAGTTATTCAGAACATACCTTAATCGCATAGGAGTTCGCTCTCGAATGCCGCCAACCGGGATTGACAGCTAAACGTCAGTGTCATAAGTGTCATAGTAAATGTAGAATGACCAAAGAAGTTTTTTATAATAATGGTTGGAGATGATGTTTGTTACACAATGAATCAATTATAATAGGCTAATTAAGATTTCTGTAGGTTGATAATTTTTGTTGTAACAAAGGATTAGCTAAGCGGTTTGACCCCATCGACATCTTAATTCGTTTGCAATTTGATGAACGACGTTTGCTTTAATGGCTCAAAATTACAGATTTAGGTATATAGATTTGGAAACTGATAAATAATCAAGCTTTTGTAAAGGTGAGTCTGTGTAAAATGACAAGGATATGGTGGTGGGGGTATCGCGCATCGTGCAATTGGACCCATTTAAAGTCGACAGTCGGAAGTAAATATTTGTCTTAGGACTGCTGCACCTAAAAATATTGTTTTTCAAAGCAAGTATGGACTAGAAGCAGGTTCCATACAAAAAATCCAGATTTTCATTCAAAAAAGTTGTCATTATCATTATTTAATAATTGTACATATTAAATTAAAGATGTAAAAAAATATTAATGTAAAAAATAAGTAAGTATGTATGTACAAAATTAAGTAATAAACGCTTTCCTAACTAACAGAAAAATTATGTCAGAAATACGACTTATGTATATCTCACGACTAACCAAGTATTACCGGGGACCATAATAACATTAAACAAGAGACATCTTCAATAAAGTAAGAATCATTCATTATAATTAATGAACGTGCTGTTATAAATATGTATGGGTATGTAGATGTATGTGCATCGTAGTCATCGCTAATCATAAAACAAGTGAGAGTTTTAATTGAAAACGATGTTTGAATAAATGAGAAATGATGTTCGCGGATAGAATCTTAAGTGTTAAGATGTAGTACACGTAAATAAGCAAGTTTCATTTTGCGACTCGCGCTAATTTTAAACTGGGTAAGGTTATTTATTTAGTGATACGCTTAAGTTACCAAAGTATGGTTTTAGTAGTTTTTGGTTAAAAAACATCCCAAATTTTAACACAGAATTTAATAAAATAGAAGCTAAGAAAAAAGCCAGAACTATGCAGATATGCTAAACACAGAATTTCTCAAATCGATAATATTTTTTAAATTTCGAAATCTTGAAACTAACCTCACCTTAAATCTATCAACATACTTTCAAAATTATAATCAAAGAAAAAGAAATACCCATATATTTTGAAATCTGTTCCAAAATTTTGTGAGACGAGTCTAACTTAAAACCTAACTTATGTCATCATAAAATATAACGTAACTTAGTAACCTTTCACTAGACTGCGATTGTAAGATAGCTACTGATAAGTATGTGCCTACTTCCGTAGTGTCCCAATAAATTTACGTGTATATTATATAATTGAATGGTTAGCGGCGAATGATGGGTGCGAAACTATGTCAAATTGGGATCATGAGTAAGTAAAAAATTAATACTTATCATATGGCACTGATGACCCCGTTGGCGTAACCACGCCTGACTGCCGAGCTGTTCGATTCCCAGCACGGTCAAAATTTGTGTGATCACCAGATCTGTGGTCTGGGTGTTTAAATATGTATTTATAAATTATATAAATTTGTAAAGTATACAATGTGGTTTATCAGTTGTGTTGGCACCCATAACACAAGCTAATCAATAGCTCACCTTGGGGCTAACCGACCGTGTCTGAAAAAGGTATATATTTCTTCATTTCCCCGTGTGTGAAAAAGATGGCCCGATATTACCTATTTCCGAATCCGAACTGATTGTGAACCGATCTGGGTGTAGCGCATTCTTTGACATAAATTACTGAACTGAGCTAAACAACGATATTTTGGATCAGCTGTTTGTTGCACAAATTATGGAAATTAATGTTAAATAAGCGATAAGAATTCAGTGTATTTTGTATACTTATTATACTATATCTGATTTAACACCTGTTTTCTCGGATGATAGTACAGGGAGAAGAAATTTACCCAAGCTCATATTCCGTGCAATCATCATCATCATCACAGCCTTTTTAACGTCCCACTGCTGGGCACAGGCCTCCTCTCCCCCGGAAGAGAAGGATTGGGCGTTAATCACCACGCTTGCTCAATGCGGGTTGGTAATTTCAGACTTTATAGTCCAGGTTTTCTCGAGATGTTTTCCTTCACCTTTTTGATCAGTCATTGGTGTCCAAGATAAACTTAGAAAGTACGTATAACTTAGAAAAGTTACATTGGTACTTGCCTTACCTGGAATCGAACCCGCACCCTCATACTCGGAAGACTGGTGCTTTAACAACTAGGCCACCACGACTTGTTAATTCCGTGCTATAAAATATTAATTGATAATAAAAAATAGTATCAGACTTTTTTCACAATGAAACTATATAAATGGAAACTTAATACTATCGTTTAACCAACAAGGAAATAATACGAGCTTCTCTTTTGTTTTTATTTTTCTCAAAGAAACCCAACTCGAATTATAAAACTTTATCATAAAAACATTGTATGTAATATTTTTTCCTTGACCACCGACATTGTGAAGTGAAGCGAAGCTTAAACTTGAACAATAAACGAGATTAACACGTATGAGTGGACTTCTGGTTTGACTAAGAGGTTGGAGAGTTCAAACAGGCGTTGTTGAATAAAATATAAATATAGCCAGTTTTTTTTTTTATTACGGAATAATATCATAATATGAGCAGTTTCAAAATTAGAGCATAAAGTATTTTTTTCCCTGCGTAGTTGTTATTCTTTTGTTAATAACCGCAAACGTAATTAAGTCAGTGGTAAATGGTGGATAGAAGTGGGAAGTACTATGAGAGCCATATTTTTAATAACAACCATATACCATACATACAAAAAAAAACAAAAGTTAAACGACAAAGTAAAAAAAAATGGCCAATGACACAGAAACTGCTCCGTTTTACTGTAATTCCATTTCCCTACCTTTAACTTGTCCTTACCTAACACAAAGGAGTACAAGAACCAGATCTTTTTAGGGTTCCGTACCCAAAGGGTAAATCGGAACCCTATTGTTTTCGCTCCTCCGTCCGTCCGTCTGTCACCAGGCTGTATCTCATGAACCGTGATAGTTAGAGAGTTGAAATTTTCACAGATGATGTATTTCTGTTGCCGCTATAACAACAAATACTGAAAACTGGAATAAAATAAATATTTTGGGGGGCTCCCATACAACAAACCTGATTTTTTTGTTAATTTTTGCTCGATATCGATAAAGGCAATAGGTAGATGCTTGAAATATTCACAGAATATGGAATGTATTACTTACTTTAAAAATAAGGAATTTCATTAAAATTAAATTAATATTTGAGGGGGGCTCCCATTAAACAGAGATGATTTTTTGTCCGTTTTATAAATAATGGTACGGAACCCTTCGTGCGCGAGTCCGACTCACACTTGGCCGGTTTTTTTAAATACAGAGACAGCCTCACTAAAACTTTCCGTAATTAACATCAAATTAAAACTGAGCCATACACCACTGACAGCCACGATCTCCGAAGATCGTACGCGACCTTATCAAGAGGTCGACCTTCGTACACAAAACACGTCCGAAACAAGTTGAACTGTTTCATGTTGCACTCAAATTAACGTGTCAAGCGATGCAACCGACCCATCAATGGAACTCGTTATGCTTGTGGGAAATATCGGTCAGGGATAGACTGATATCCAATTAGTTGTAATTTGATGAGTAATTAGGAGTCATTTGGGTGTCAATAGTAAATAAGAGTAGAAAGGATCATCATCTATACTAATATTACAAAGCTGAAGTATTTGTTTGAACGCGCTAATCTCAGGAACTATTGGCCCGATTTCGGAAATACTTTCAGTATTCGATAGTCCATTTATTGAGAAAGGCTTTGGGCTACTTTATTAAGATGTTCGGAGCTGTTGCAAGTTGTCGCGGGTGAAACCGCTAGAGGACAGCTCTAAATACTCTGACTCTTTTCGAATTTGAAGGCGCGCAATAATCTCCCACAAGATACTGATGTATGGGCGCCGGCAGAGGCTAGAAGTTAATAAGATGGACAGAGACAGATGTTTTTTTTTTTTTTATATGACCTCTTGCAGTTCAGCCTAGGAGGCCGTGTACTGCTTAACCGGGCTTCCAGAGACAGATGGCACATATCCATATTTTTATAGGTAACACGTGAAAAGCACAATTGTTCTTCATGGTTTATTAAGGTGCTTCTTTGTAAAGTCTCTTTGAAAAGTCTTCGTATGCTAACAAAACCCTGTTTCATTGAAATACACTACATAAAGATTCACACGAAACATGTTTTCATTGACACGAAACATTGAGTTACCTGTGCATCTTATGATGTATGTCATAAAGAATAGGTCAGAATCGTGAAAAAAATATTAGAATGCTTGCAACCTAATTGATTTGAGTATGACCTCTAACTTGGTACATTTCTTACGAAACTTTAGTATCATCTTCATGTAGACTTATATTATAAAGAGGAAAAACAGTTTTGTTTCTGTATGTTTGTAATGAATAAATTCAAAAACTACTGTGCCGATTTAAAAAATTCTTTCACTATTGGAAAGCTACATTCATTTAGACTAACATAGGCTATATTTTATCAGGGACCGTGAAAACATTCCCGCGAGACGTGGGGGAAACCGCAAGAAACAACTAGTATAACTAATATAAATTATTAACCTACATATAAATGAGTCTCACCAATATAAGTCATCATTTATGTAATATATTTTTTACCGTCCAATTTCTGCGAAGTCCGAATGTTACCAAATGACCTTTAAACAGTCAATAATTTTACCGTTCTAAACCAATTATATGACTATCACTTGAGGTTAAAAATTTATATTTATTTCTTGTCAAATGTGAGATTTACAAAAAAGCTTTATTTAATATTGATAGGATCTAATTATTTCGTATGGAGTATTACATTGATGGATCTATAAAATTTAGGTATGAAAGAAAAAATAATAAGGGTCTCGCCTTCTCTGTGTGAGAGGAAGCCTGTGGCCAGCAGTGAGTCGATAACATATTTTATTGTACTAAAATATAATAAAAAATAACAATTGTAATTAACGTTTTCGATTTATTGTAATTAAATTGTGATAGACAGCTCTGTTGCTGGATAGTTTGTTCATCACCAACTTGTCTTTCCAAAAAGTTATCTTATTTCTTCTTTCAAGAAGTAAATTGGGGGCTGTTTTGTGGTGCTGATCTTTTGTAATTTTTTGCCGTAAATAAGTGATAATTAAGTCCACTTTTCAATAAACAATTTTGACTTTGACTAAAGGCTGTATGTACTTCTACTTTCAATTGGCCCTAGTGGTTTTATTTTCAAGTAGACAAGCAGACGTTAATTAATATTGCACTAATTATTTCCTTAGACAAATACACTAATTACCCATACAACCTGTAAAGATCACTGCACAAGTTAAATACCAAAAAAACAATTAGCAGGTACACTAAAGCGCATTAAGTGCAGCAAAGTATTTTAAAACCTTAATTGTTGATACACGAAGCTATGTAGCCTCGGCGCTGTAGAAAGGCACTGGTCATCTCGACTCTCAGATAATTTAAACAACTGGAGACGCAATTAAATGTTTTTAGAATTTCGCGATATTTAGGCCGAAACATCAGGAGAAAAGAGGTATTCTATACCTTTATTATAACATCGCCAGTAAGACCCGTTTGTTGTAACAAATATGAAGAAACCATTGCCTTCCCCTATGTATGTACATACATATGTACAGACGCCAGCACATTTATCTTACTGTGTCTATTAACTAACCTCAATCTGTCAAATTTCTTTAATAGTTTTGCAACCTTGTCACAATACCGGTAGGTTAATATTCGGTTGGAAAAAATTGACAGATTCGGTTAGGAAGATCAGCACAAGTTTATGCTTGTTTCTGACCGTTTTGATGTGTGTAATGTAATACAGGATAGAGCTATCACTGTTTGTTGCCTCGCTTCATTTAGAGATTATACATTGCAATTCCAGTTGGTTAAATGCTCCAAGTCTAGACTGTACATCACAAGGACTGATGTGCGCTGAAAGTGTTACGAATGTTACGTTAAATTACTGTAGATTGTTTTTTTGTTGACTGTACTTAGTATTTTGATTGGATGTGTTTCGGAAATGTTGATTATTAGGGTTATAGCTAATGGATTTGTGTATGTATGAGCTGATGTTGCTAAAGAAACGTTATTAGGTGAGATTAAATATTCAATCCCGACTAATATTATATACGCGAAAGAAAATCTATATGTTACGCCATAACGCCTAAACGGCTGAACTGATTAAGATGCAATTTTGCACAGAGATAGATGCTCGGATAATTGAGAGGTACACTGTCTGCATTTTAAGACACATTTTGCTATACTGAAAAAAAAATACTATTGACTACCTACTATTCTTGCGTTGGATATTAAATTCTAACGTTTAGGGGTTTGTTTCACCACCTACGAATAAGTTCCAGATAGTTTATTTGGTAGATAATTTCATACAAATTCTGTTCCATTTTTGAATTTATTCGACATATCTATTCGGACATTGTAAAGCTGGCCTTAGATATTTTATTGTTTTTATTGACCAAAGCACTGACCTATTTTTACACTCTCAGTACATCACCTGTCATCTCCAACTGTTACGTCTGTACATTTGACCTCAAATTCTTAATTAAAGGTCAGGTCATAAGCGCATCTGTTTTAAATGAGAGGTCATCGTCGTGATCTTTGTAATTAATATTTATCTAGTTGAAATATTTATCAGATTTGCATTTTTATTGATTTAGATGACTTGTATTTTTTTTATTATATTTTTTTTTCGTTAGCTTTACAATGATTTTTTTTTCATTTTTAGAAATCAATTATTTACATAATTTATGTAAAATATGCTATATAAATGAGCTTAGATTTATTTCGTATCTTATTCCTATAAATACTAATATTTCTGTGATAGTTTTTTTTAATGTTTGCAACTCGTAATTACAATACCTCCTTGTTTTCAAATGTACATACTTAGGTACTATGTTTCATAGAAGTGCGTAACAAACTCAAACTTGTTTATTCAAACTAGGCTGATAATTCAGCACTTCTCGAACGTCCAAACAAAAGACACTCAAAAAGCCCTCAAAACGTCCACCCTTACCACTTCCTATGTGTTCTCGCGGGGAAGAAGAAGTGGCGCAACAAGCTCCCCAGCCACACACAGGCGAAGCCACGGTTGACAGTAATACCCACACTACACAACCTACACTTTGCACATAAATGCAATGGTGGTGACATATTGACACATAACTGCAACAGTTTAATAAAGTCTATAAATCTTTATTTTAATTATCTACTAGGCTATCTACAATCTAAGTTATCGCAATTCTTAACCAAATGTAATACATAATAAAGCACTGACTCATTTTTGTTGCAATTTATTAAATGCCAAATATTTTGCAACGAGTGCATCGAGATATTATAATTTGAGCAAGGATTATAAAAGGAATTCTTTATCTTTGTAAGGAAAATATTTAGCTTATATTGTTACTCCATAATATCAAATACAATTAGTTATGTCTAGACTTTAAAAGAGAATGTGACCATTGAATTTGCTTTGGTGTTTCTTCTGACCATACACAGACAGGAAATCTAGTTTTAAAAATATGTTTGACCAGTTAAAGTGTTGATTTTAATAACTATGTATAATATTAAACCCTCTTATTATAAAACTTGATTTTAAAAAGTACCGGCTTTAGAACTAGATTTAGACCTTTAACTTTGTTCAAGAACATAGTTTAAAGCTAGCACTTAAAGCGATACTTTCTTAAGACCACGTTCAATAAGACGGCGAATGTTTATACTGGGCTAAAACATAGTATTTGCAATGTTTGTAAATGAATTTAAAATCATTTTTTCCTTCATTTAAATTAAAGCATTATTTATTTTATTTGCTCACTTAAACTGCTTAAGCCTTAGTGTTTATTCAATTATATTTTATACTGACAAGTAACAATTCAATTAACAAAACTGCATACAGTAATTGCAATCACAAAGTAACTTTGACATTGCACTTTGTCACTGCAAAAAAAACTAGAGTAGACAGCATTTTATGACTACATTACTTCAGCCTTATTTAGGGGCCAAAGTCAGGTTTACGCAATTCACGAACATGAATTAAAACTAAACAGGTTCATCGCATAATTAGTAATGTAACTAGAATTACTTAACCTTCTAAGTATTTTGAAGTATAAGTTGTTACTTAAATGCGTTGTAGCTATTGATAGGTATTATAGTTTTTTTTTTAATCTTTATTTAATTATTACTTGGGTAGTAAAATAATTACAAGAAAACAAAAAAATCTGTAAGATTCAAGGTAAGGATTTTTGTGAAAATATTAAAAAAAAATATAGGCCTAGAGAGTCCTCGTCATATTTATATCATCTGCCTATCTTTTTGCCAACTATGCTGGGATCAGCTTCCAGTCTAACTAGATGCAAGTACCTATCAATATTTTACATACATGAAAATACTGCGAATATAGCCTCCTCAGCCAGGAAAACTTAGTACCCCTTGATACAAGTGGGAGTCACGACAACTGTCAAAAATTTACAAATGCCAGTCGGGACCCAGACGAAACATGGAGGAACTCGTCATGACAAGATGGATTTTCAACCTTGTGATCGATCGACCTGGACGGCTATTACTTAGCCAGAGGCATATAATAAAACCCGGCCGATCAAAATACATTCAGATTACCCCATCTGCAACCACCTATTTTAAGTCCAATTAACACTCACATAAGGTTTATAATCAAAAAC
This sequence comes from Heliothis peltigera, assembly GCA_958496145.1. Classification (NCBI taxonomy): domain Eukaryota; kingdom Metazoa; phylum Arthropoda; class Insecta; order Lepidoptera; family Noctuidae; genus Heliothis; species Heliothis peltigera. The sequence continues at coordinate 10,778,915 of OY292327.1, read as the reverse complement.
AGATTTTATATTATCCAACCTGAACTAGATAATCACTTAGTTCCAAGAATTAGCGTTCTGTCACTTTACGGACACAGATAAACTCACAAACACTTTGCTAATGAAACTGGTGCAAATAGTTACTTAGAATTCACACATTTGTGATAATCTTTTAGCGTAAGTCTTAATCTTTGATAAGATAATAGTGTTTTGGATACCGTTAGCTTTAGAGCTTAGATTTGTTTTATGTCAATCTTTGGAACACTGAAATAATTGATAACATAAATATGAATTTGTTTTTTTGCTGACCTTACAATGAAACAACTGCTACTTCTGAGATCTTGAATCAATACCTAGGGGATTCTATCATAAGACATTTGAAAAGAATGACTGTCATTTTAATACTAGCTTTCTCCAGTGGTTCACCCACGCCCTGTAGGAGTTACATCCCACCCTGATAATAGAGTCATCTATAAGTCTTAAGTGATCCTGAAACTTTATCCATAAATAGACTATCTAACACTCAACAAATCGGACCAATAGTTCCTTAGATTCGCGTTAAAGCCAACAAATAATGTATAGTATACGTATATTTGGCCTACAAATGTCAGCATTAATTTATAGGCCAAAAATATCAGTCACACATATATTCAGTAAAAACCCAAAGATCGCTGTCTCTTTGAAATAATGTCAAGGACAATGGAAGCCATATAAACTTGTTCATCTAGCAACCTTTAACGCCTTTAGGTAGTGATATTCAGCTGACCAAATAAATATATCAGATGCACTTCAGTGTAAACCAATTTTTTATCTGATCTTAAGATGCTAGCGACTTCAAGCCTTATTTAGACTAAAGTAGAGTTTAATTTGCAATAACTGTTAAATTTTTTTTTGAAAAATGTTCATGTTTTTGTCATTTTTATTGCCCTCAAAATAAAGTAGTTTTTTGTAAAAGATGAATCTTCCATAAATCAACATGAATACCTATAAATAACTGCCTTTATTTTGATGAAAATTAATGACCCCTCCCGCTGATCGTGCAGCTGGAGGGGGTGTCAAACTTTTACTGACTAAAACCCACTATGTTCCTTCTGGAGGTCCCTGCATGGCCGAGGTAACTCTTGCGAACAACCCGCAGCCCCAGCAGACCTCGGCATTATCGTCGGCTTCAGTAATATTTTTTTTTGATCTGAAGACGCCTTTTTTGGTGATTATAACTTACATAAAAGACAAGGTTGCTCTACCAAACTGATGCATGTGAGAAAATTTCACTCCAAATCTAGACAAAACCACCTTTCTCATAATAAAACAGTTGTTCCTTACACAACATAAGATTGTTTATTTTATAAACATCTTCTTTGCGGTGCTTTAGAACAAAATGAGATTTATAACGAGCCTGGAAACATCCTATCACAATATTTGGTTTTAAGACATAAATTCCCACAAATCTTTCAATATCATGTGTATATTTATTAGCTTGTCTCATGTTGCGTTATTTGAAGATGGTCACCATGCCATGATAGACAAATAATGCTACAATCATCATCATCACCCTTTTAAGCGTCCCACTGCTGGGAACAGGCCTACTCTCACACAGAGGTATTGAGCGTTAATCACTGTTGCTCAAAGAGGATTGGTGATTTCAGGTTGGTGGTTTGCAGGTTGGTGTTGCAAAGCCTACAATATTATTATCTGTATCCGCCTAGAAATACCCATGACTATTGACTATGGATGGTTGAAATTCCAATACAGAGCCTAGTAAAGGTTAATCCAGAACAATTATAGAGTAACCAGGAAGCTTCAATGACAAGAGACATTCAAATAACTGGCATTTGATCGCTGCGAAACGTAGCTTTAACCGCGACGGATAGTGAACGAGAAAAAATAAGTAAATGTCATTGTGTGGCACTACTGATGGTATCTTAATACCTTCCCATATAATATCAATAATTTGCATTTAAATTTCTTTTATGTTGTCTTTATGGAGACACGATTTGGACCGTTTCCTCGAGGACTGGACACATAAAGCTTGCCATAGAGATAAGTGGAAAGATATGGGGGAGGCCTTTCTACAGCAATGGGACAGTACAGGCTAATAAAAAAAAGTAGCATCGTATCTTAAAAAGAATAAATGTATTTAAATAAAGAAATTCATTACAAGCTTTTGCAAGATTGCTCTTATTGCCACATCACGCAGTTCACAAGCATAAAATACAATTTAAAGTTTAACTAACTAAATTAACATTAACATTACATAATAAGATTTGATTCTTTGTTGGTCTGACTCCAAAACTACATGACTAATTTGAAAAAAAAATCACAATTAAGAAGCTACACTATCCCCGATGAATATGAGCTATGTTTTATCCGGTTACATGAAGAAACGACGGGGGAGAAACTGCTTGCAAAAAAAATTTACACAGCTTTACAGTCAGGTAACACCTTGTATAAACAACATATTTTACTATCTGTCAATGCAATAATATGCCAGCAACAATCCATACATACCAATCAAGTTTGACATTTAAACAACAATACATTGTAATCTTAACCGTCCAATTACTGGTAACGTTAAAAAAAACTAGTCGATAGCCGTGACTTCTCCTGTATTTTATTAGTCCATTTGATTTATGAAGGTGGTCTAGCTAGGACTAAATTACTGCATACCGATGTCGAATTCATAGTGTATCAAGCTTTGTGGGAACATTTTATGTGGTAATAGAATTTTAGAATCGAATAATTTCGTAGCATTTCGTGGCTACGTGACGTAGCTGCTACGGAAGTTATTTCGTAGCTCGAGGATGATGTAAAAAGATTGAAGTACATAAGAGATACGGTGTATTGCTTAAAAAAAATTAAATAAAATTGCTGTTACTTTTGCGAACTTCGGATTGTTAATTTTGTTTCCAATTAAGTTAAGAAAAGTGGCGCCCTTTAAAATTTATAAAAATCTAACAACATGAATTTAGCATGAAGTTGATTAAACATTGCATTATTAAATATTCACCTGCTTTATAATATAAAATGATGATAATTATCAAGTGATCAGTAATTATAATGAACAAATATTAAGGAAAATAATTTCACGTACCCCTCGACAATCAAGACAAGGAAAGGAAAAATATTTTTTATGTAAATTCACACCTATATTACGAGAAGGCATCAAATTAGTTACAAACAATACTTCCTTGTACTTTATACATAGGAATATACAATTATACATACTTTAAAGGAAAGGGCAGCCTGCATCAGAAAGACAGTCCAATTAATGTTCCAAGTTTAAAATTTTGAAAATGTTGATTGTCCTGACAAAGTGCTGATGACCATAATAGGAGTGATCACCTTTCGGCTTCATTGAGTATTTAATTAACGTGAAGAGCTGCAATTAATATTGTATGAGATGCAGATATAGGTGTAATTAACTGCAATGTTTTTGGATAAAACAAAAAGGAATCTCGTGTAAAAACGAATATGAAGAAGGTCATTCATAAAGTATTTAATTTTTTTAAGAAAATTATAAGTCGTAACGGCCGTATGGTTATAACACCAGCCTCTTAAGAACGAGTGTGCGGGTCCGATTCCAGGTCAGGCAAGTACCAATGCAACTCTTCTCAGTTATAAAATATGTACTTTCTAAGTATATCTTGGTCGCCAATGACTGATTAAAGGTGAAAGAAAACCTCTCGAGGAAACCTGGACTATAGAGTCTGAAATTACCAAATCGTATTGAGCAAGCGTGGTGGTTGACGGTCAATCTCTATGTGAAAGGAGGCCTATGCCCAGCAGTGGGACGATAAATTATATAAATATTTGCTTTTTAGGTGTTTGTATTATGTATTTCAGGGTTTCAATTTGGCTTTGAAGGTAGAATGAGAAAAGATTATGAAGGTCAATATAAATAATAAAAATGCCAAAATCTATCTCTATCAAAATGTTAAATGTCAGGTATAGTCTAAGAAATAAATTTTATTTTATAAGACATAAAAATACAGGACTTTTAAAACACTTTATCACCAGAATTGAGAAAAATGTTCATAGGTGAGGGCTTCAAAAAATGTATAATATTTTATTTTAATATAATTTATTATGTGTCATATGATTTACGAACAAATAACACAAACCCCAACGACGTGTACCTACATATAAAAACAGTCACACTTCATTTCCTTATAGACGTCATGTATAAAATTATCGTTTTAAACCTAATCCATTTTTTTTGTAATTAGCTATTTGAGGTCAATATTTTTGCAGTACGTAAAAAGTTGTCGACCTTTATTTTGTATAACACTTCTATTTTATAATAATAATTAAACATCAAATAAAATAATGTAAAGGTTAAAGTCATATATCTTTTAGATATATAGTAAAAAGTAACATTTATTTATCTTAACATCTAAGATTGCAATTGAGTAGTAATGGCCTGTCAGATGAATATAATAAAAATATTATAAATTACATTTTTATAACCAACAAAAAATATGCACTTGCCTTTAATGGTAGCAAAAAGACAACATTCTTTTCTATTCTATTATTTCCTCATCAGAGTATTTTCTTTCAGTAAAAAGGTTTATGCATCCTAATCTCAATATATCATAAAGGCAAATCTCGAAAAAAGTATCAAGATTATTCACTCAATACTCATTCTCTCTGAAACTACACTTGCAGACAAAAAAACCAACTCAATTGCCCCACATATCATTACAGGGAAGTCCAAGAACAAGTGATATTTACTCGAGGACACCTACTCCTCTTTTTGCACCGCCTTGCCTTCCCCTCTTGAAATAGATTTAAGATTAACAGAAATAAAATGACCGGTAACTAACTAGTTTGTTGGTCTTTTTAATTCTGTTAATACAATTTATATAGCTTTTTTACAAAGTTCCGTTCCATCAAGGCTGTTTCGATTCTATTAAATAAATCATTGATTGGTGTACTTAGCTTGCCTCTTAAGTGTGGCCTCAAGTGTAACAGTTTGAAAGTTCGAATTATGAATTGATATAAACATAAACATTTTAATACGTTTTATTAATACTGTTGTTATTCAATTATTTCTTATCATGAAGAATGAAATGATGGATGATTCACTTGTTTTTTAATCATTATTTTAGCTTTAATATGATTTTTTTTCCCTTGATGACTAAACTTTAGTTGCTGATCTTTTCAAATTTGTTTGAAGTTCTTATTAAAGTTTGATGACGCTGGATGCAGGTCGCTTCCAACCAGTATAATATGTGGAGATCTAAAGGGGAGGCCTATCGGCTGTGAAATATCAAAACCCAGTATCTGCATAAAACCAAATTTTACAGGAGAGCCGAAAAACGATTTCATATCTTTGACAGCTTGCCGTTTCAATAATATTAGTCGTATCTTCTTGGGAGTGGTTGCAAAATTTGAGGCACATAACAGGCTACAAAAGAAAATAGTTTTAATGCGTCTATTACAAACTATGTACGTAGAGGAGCAGTTACTAATAAAAACATGGTTTTCTTAGACCTAACTTTGTGAGTGTGACAATTTGAAAACCTAGTAAGATCACTTGCTTTGTTTTCATCTGGGTTTGAGTATACTGAGTGGGGACTAAACGCAAATTAATAGGCTTAGTAAGATCACTTGCTTTGTTTTCATTTAGGTTTTAATTTACTGAGTAGGAACTAAATGCAATTTATTTAACCTAATTAGTAAAAAACAACAGAATAAATTCATTAAAACCAAACAAGACACGAAACAAAATCTCGCCAGTTACCGACAAATCTTACATGCTTGTGTTATTATTTTGAGGTTATGCTTTTTATTCATAAAAAACATTGAAAAAAAATCTTGACGTTATTATACACTGAAACGTACTTACATTTCACCATGTTTTTTTTTAAAGCACTTTTTTTTTCGTGGGAAATCATCAAATGACCTCTCCCGCTGAGGGTGCAGCTGGAGGGAATGTCAGACTCTTACTGACTAAAACCCACTATGTTCCTTCTGCTGGAGGTCCCTGTGTGCCAGGGCCACGGTATCTCTTACGAACAACCCGCAGCCCAGGCAGACCCTGGCCCTAAACCCCCTCCTATGTTGCTGACATCTCTTCGAGGAGCGCGTGGAATAGAACGCACCGCCGACACGGGCCTGTCGTCCTTAGACGTACGGACGATGAGCTACCCACACTCACCGCCCACAAACCCGCGCCTACGGTGGTCGGGAGTCATCCCTCGACACATGGCGCCCGTGGTGTCGACCGGTACCAGCCCTGCCGCGACGGCTGGGATGAGCGGTGCGGTCTCTCAGCCGCTCCGCCGCCTCCTTCGCTAGCATAACTGCTTCACAGAAGGAGGTTACGGCATCCCATTCTCTCTCGCTCCGGACCATGGCTTGGATCAGGGCCGGACGCGAGAGGTTGCTGCCGCCAATTGCCGCTGTGAGGACACGGCGGTCCTCCGCCCAGGCAGAACACACCTCCACCGTGTCCTCTGGCCGGTCCGCGCAGTGGTGACACCCAGGCGTCTCCTCCCGCCCGATGCGATGCAAGTACCTCCCGAAACACACATGTCCGGTGAAGACCTGCGTCAGGCGGTAAGAGAGGGTGCCATGACTCCTCCCAATCCACTCCTCGAAGAAGGGCACCATGGCCACTTTTGTGGCGTGCCCTGCACGGGGTTGCGTGAGGCGATCTCTCCACTCCACCATGAGATCGCGCTGGAGGACTGCGATTTGCCGCAAAAACGGGGACTCCCCCCGATGCAGCGCCTCCTCGCGTTCTTTTAAAGCATTCAAGATCAATTTCGACCTATAAAACTGAATTTTACTCATTTTTAGAGACAAAAACACGCACTTGAAACGAGTTTTTCTCACTTACTAAAGTTGCGCAGGAGTTTTGATGTTTATGTCAACCATTTCATTCACTTAGTATCTACATGAACCATTTTATAACCAAGTAACTACAAGCACTTACTAGGTTTTTAAAATGGTTGATGTTAGATACTATGTTTTAATCTTGTAATTTTTGCATTTTGAAAACGTTTGCTGTAGATACTAGGTTTCGGAATTTCTGTAACTTCGTTTTTGAGTTATTTTTGGGAGTTTTTACTATCCTAGTATGTGGAGAGTGGTCTATAAGGTCGAAAAATGCAAAAACACGTTTTTTTTCAATTTGTCAGATACTAGGTTTTGAAATTGCACAGCCGCTATGTTCAGCAGTGAACGTCCTATGGAAGTTTAAAAATTAAGCATAATTCAATTAATAAATTATCGATTGAAATCTAATTTTATTTTAATGTTAATTTATTTTTCAGATTTACTATCAATCCTAGATTTTATGATTTCCTTATTGAATTTTGGATTTTATTACCATTACAAGATAATAATTTATTTCAATGCAATTCAAAGCTTATTTAGTGCCTAAAAACCAAATTGCGCCATATTGAAATGACAAAAAATACCTTTGAGTAAGGACGATAATTGGACTTGAAATCATTAAATTATTCATTGCTATGTGTAGTAAAAAATGGTGAATACTAACGGATGTTCGCAGTAAATATCATTGCATGACAACTTATGGAATTAAAAACTGTTATTTTTTGTTGTAAAGATTATATCAACTAGTTCACACACAATACACTATAAAATTCAAATAATAAAAAAACTCGCGATTAAAAAATATTATAAAGGCATGTACACTATTTTTACGCGACGTTTCGGCCGAATTACACCGACCGTGGTCACGGGGGATTGGTCCACCCGGCCGAAACGTCGGGAGAAATAGATATTTTTTAATCGCGAGTAAGACCTGTGTGTTGTTTTTAAAATGTGTAATAACCGCGAAAGTTTAAAAACATTAATAAAAAAAACTGATCAAAAATTGCTTCGAGACGATTTTTAGGACTAAGAATACAATAAGATAAATAATCAATTTCTGTAGGCACATACATACTCGAGGCATTTGAACAACACACAAGGTATATATTAAATAGTTACTACACAAGTTGGCAAGTAACTAAGTATTGCTACATCTAATGGCCGATCTGTAAGCTACATTCACATAGATTGTAAAGCACTTTCATAAATCGCTGACAGCGATGAACGTGTAGTTCTTGCTAGTTTTATCTAGTGTATCTTTTTAGTGCTAATGGTTTATTACTATTTTTTTTTCTTTTATAGGAATAAGTGTGATTAATTGTATAGTATATTTTTCACCAAACTTTTTGTCGTGACGATGACGATGACTTTACGCGAGTCTGCGCAGAAATAATGTCTAGGTATCAGTGGGAGGCGGAGGTGCGGGTGCAGCCATATGAACATACTCAGTCTCGGAATTTAGTTGCGGACTCCCATCGAGTTTTGCAAGAACTGTACCACCAGCCTTCTCACCGTCCCACTGTTGGGTACGGGTACCTTCTCACGAAGAGAAGTGTATTGAATAACCAAACGAAACCAAGTACTTAATAAAAAAACTGTTTATAAAATTATGGATTTTATATTAAGAAAAAAGTGTACTTTTAATTCAGATTCATCACAGACTCCTACCACTTCATATTTTAGTTTGAAAGAGTATACTCGTACAATAACACCTGGCTGTCCTTAATACACAGTAAACTTTTTAATTAATAAAAACAATACAAAACTATAACGGTTAATAATAGACAGCAGAGACATTATCAAGAATGACAATCTAATATAATAATTACTTGAATTGAAAACCTGAGTGACATTAAATGCTACAGAATACAGAACAAAAAGAATTGATGTCATAAATGCATGACTTCTGAACCATTTTCAGGCATTAGACGATTTTAATAATTAATATTATTAGTGGCCTAGTGGTAAAAGCACCAGCTTCTCGAGTACGAGTGTGTGGGCTTAATTCCAGGTCAATATATCAGCAAGTTTTTGAGTTTTGAGTTTTGACCTAGCTTTCCTAAATTGTATGTAAATTCCAAGTTTATCGTAGACACCAATTGTTGAGTAAAGGTGAAGGAAAACATCTCGAGGAAGCCTGAACTTTAAAAATCTGAAGCAAGCATGGTGACTAACGCTCATTCCTTCTCTGTTTGAGAAGAGGCCTGTGTCCTCCAGTTGCAGAATAAAAAGGCCGATGATGATGAATATTTTTTTAATAAATACAACCTTCTTAGATAAATTATCTAGTACAACCAACCAGTTTTATTAGCCTTACTTACTGAAAAAGGTGTTATGTTAATTGGAATGCCGAAAATTCCACTACGTCTGTTTTTTTATGCATAATAGAATCTAAGGCTATTGCTAAGGTGTTGTCGTATACGTAATAGCTTCCTCATTCTCTCGATGGCGCCTGAATTAAGCAAACTTGTTAGAAGAATATTATAGTTTGACTTTGTTAGTCCCATGGCGCACGGGTGACGGGGTACTTAGACTGCGGGGTCAATTACAGGTACTCAAGAGACGGAGTCGCCTGACAGAAGAGTGTGCATGTGACGTCATTCTGAAAAATCATTTCAACGATTAGTACAACAATGATTTTTAACTGTATGTGAACCAAGTGTGACGAAAATAATTATGTATTTAATGGTACCTATTGTCTGATAAAAGATGCCTGAAAGAGAGCTTATTGGTAGTTCTCAATGATCTTTATTTTTTTAATTTTATTATGCTCTACGATAGTAATATCTTAGAGCCATAAAATACAGCTGTGCTTTGTTTGTTGCTCAATGTCAATATAAGCATAAGGTTAAGTTACTTTTCGTAAATAAACATTAGTTTTTTTTTATTTATCTGGTATGCTAAATCTGTCACATGCTGTAATCGAAAGCCTACCTATATTCCTAAGAAACAAGCTACGTGAGACTATCTTTCATACTTAACTAATCAAATTTCATACTTAAAAAATCCTTGTTAATTAGAATTCAACCCTTTTATAGGTGTTTAACGGTACTGCAATATACAACCCGACATATTCCAATTATAAATTATTCCTAAGAATTAATACAAGCTACGTGAGACTATCTTTTCATACCTAACTAATATCATTGTTAACTAGAATTCAACCCTTTTATAAGTATTTAACGGTATTGCAATACACAACACGACATATTCCAATTATAAATTCCGCCATAACCAAACATCGTTCTACTCTGATTAATTGACCAGCCATAGGTACTCGTTGACTATGGGGTAATGTGTAATGCCTGATAGACTGTGAAATTAGTGCTTACCGGCTTATTAGACGGTTGTGATAGTATGGTAGGTCCCAAATGGGTTAAATGGAGTCTTGACTTGGGTATCATGGTATTTTTGATTATGCAATGGAAATATTTGTTCATCGTGTGTCGTCCATAGAACAGACGACAGCACATCAAGCTACCCGAAACTGACAAATTTTACCAATCAACTTTGATCAAGCATCAAAAAAAAATGAAATTTGATAGATTGTAGTAGCTTGATGTGCTACCGTCTGTACTTAGGTAGACTAAGCATAATATTAATAAACGTTTAAACATTCTTACTTTGCATGAAGTCTTATTAAAAAGATATACATAGGTACCTACTAAAATCGCACGAACAAATGGATATTTTTTTTTTGTTGGATCAACTTCAGTTAATTTACTGGTCAATTTAAATTGATATTTCTTTCTTGTTTATACTTAACTGAACACTAAAATCTAAATAAATTCGTTCAAGAGCGAAATCCAATTAATAATGCCCAATAATTTTATACCAAATGTGGCATTATTTGGTCGTTCCACCAAACTCTTGGTAATAATACGACCTTAATACATGTTGTTCCAATAAATTAATGAGTGGTTCATTTCCTTGTTATAATTACTGTTCAATCAAGCGATAGTAACAGCATTAGACATGTTCAGTATAAGTGCGGTCAATCGTTTGTGCTTGATATCAAATAGATTGATACGATATTTTGTAATATTTATACTAGGCTCGATATTTCTTCATAATTAAAGTAATGAAATCTTTAGTTTTCCCAGCGTCGTTGAATTGACTTTAAGTCATATTTACATGAATAAAACAGCAACGTTTTAGTATTGAATTTTTTATCAAATTCAAACTTAAAATCTTTATTTTCTCGTTAAGGTATTACCGCTTATAATTAACAGTGAAGATATTAAGCTAAAGGCCTTTTTCAGACGATGCGAAAATTGAGGAGTAGATACTTATTTTAAATGTGTTTGTTTATCTAGGATTAAAGTATTTAGATATATAAGTTCTATATATAAGTCCTAGGCTATATAAGTTAGGATTAAATAAAAAAATCCAGCTGTAACTACAATACCATATGATGTACCTATCTCCCCGACTCCCCACTGGAAGAAATCATTTACCTGAAAATAAAGAAAATCAACATGTTAATAATGTTAAGAAATAGTGATGACAAATTATTTAGGGTATTACTAGACCTATTTACTATCGATTCATGGCATGTATTGAAAGTGTATTGACTGTTCTGGTAGCCTTATAGATAAACAATGACCTCAGAGAACAATTAACATATTAAATAATCTTCGAATATTCCATGTAGGCGATGTCCTACAACTTGCATATTAGGTATATCTATGTAGATATAGTATTGCAGTGACAACGAGCTACTAAAGATACAACAAATCTGAAGTGAGTTCGCTCGCTCAACACGTTAATGGCAACTAGTTTACCTTAAATACTAGTTTAGTAACTCCTTTGTTTAGAGTCACTGTTTTTTTCCTTCGCTGCTATTCTATTTTTAAATTATTTTCTGTCCTGTCTTACCTTATGGGGTCATCCGACCGATTGTCGGCCATGGCGGCTACTTTCTCTAAGGAAATCAGCCAGATTCGCACGTCATATAGCACAACTAGTTACGCAGACACAGGTGCATTCTCTATTCTCCTCACTCTCATAGTCCTATGGGACAGCAATCTGACACGACTGGAGAGAGATCAGACGCCGGGCTGCTTTGTGATAGTTTCTTAAAACCCACAAAGCTTTTACGGCCCGACTTGGGAATCTAACCCGACAGTTTTGGGTAGCTTTATGTGCTGGCGTCTGCACAATACAGTAACGACTATCAAATGAACTTTTCGTTATTTGTTATTAACATAGATCATGGTTTTAGCATACACAAAGAACATTTTTAAAGAACTATTGGCGGATTGAGCCAGAAATTGGAGCATTTCTCGGAATCGAAAAGCCGACTCAAATAAACAAGTATAGTATACAAAGTGAACATAAAAACAAATTATAATGTAATCGTCATTAAGACGTAAGCTCCGCACAAAGGACAAGGCAAACAGCTGCCTGTCTCTTATCTAATATTAACCGCTTTATGTACGTGCTCTGTTTATGTACGTGTTGTATACACGGTGTTACAAAAGTATAAAAAAAATTATACAGTTAATATTATACAGTTGAAGAGATTTTTTGCAACACCCTGTATACTAGGCAACAAGCTGATAAGATTACTAATGTAAATGTCTACAAGTTTACAATGTCCGAATAGCCGAGAATAGTCCGAATAGAAATGTTAGAATAAATTCAAAAACGGAACAGAATTTGTATGAAATTATCTACCAAATAAACTTTCTGGAACTTATTCGTAGGTGGTGAAACAATCCGTAAGAATTGTTAATCTTCATTTTCTCAATCTTCTTCTCCTATTAATTCATTCAGTACTGAGCATAAAGTAGTAGTCAAAGAATATTATCTACTCTTTACAATATTAGCAATTAATTAAACACAACCAGAACTAAACAAATCGTACAAACGGTAAGAATTTATCGAGAAACCATGAACGAAATCCAACGTCGATTACTCAATGGTCACTGCGTTAAATAAACCGTTTCATAGCTTAAATTAACCGCTAATACTAACTGAATAGTAACTCAGTCTCAGTATAAGGAGCCCGTGGCTAAGTAAATACCGCACGGGTCGATCATAAAGTTAAACAACGCTTGGCGCGGTCGGTCCGTGGATGGGTGACCATCTTGTCATGATGAACTACTTTGTGTTTCGGAAGGCATGTTAAATTGGTGGATCCCAGCTGTCATTTGAACATCATGGTAAAAATGATGCTCTCGTCCACAAATTATTTGAAGTAGCGACAAAACAAACAATATATAGATGGATTGTGAGATGACGGCAGATACAAAAATGTGGAAGAAGAAAACATGCTGCGCCGACCCTAAATAAAACTAGGAATAAGAACAGGAAGATGATGATGATAAGTAGATAATGTATTAATTTCATTATGAAATACAACAACTCAAGTCTAGAGCTATAAAATGACTGGTCGTATTATGAAGGCGGGGCGTTTATAAGTATCGTTCTAATTAATTAGTTATATACAAGTTTTATGTCGTACATAATGTCAAGTATCCAAACAGCCTTCATATTTAGAACTTTGTTATTTAAATAAGTAAATGAAGTTCTTATACTATCTGATCCCTTATCATTTACTTGCACTAGATTTTAACGTAGATATTTAATGAAAAAATCTAAACTCTAGGTTTCTGGCTTAATTCATTCTGTGGCCCTCCAATCAACGTCATCCTCCTGTTTCGTATTAGTTCTAGAGAAAGGCTTTTTTTAACATGTGTCATGTCATTGAATCCTCAGCAGGATACGATATCTAATTTCTATTGGAACATTTTCAAATACTTATGAAAATATTGATGATACTTTTTTCAAATATTCACCCATGAAAATACTTCATATTTCTCAAGTATATTAATATAAAATGCTTTATAATTTTATAAAGTATTTTCCTCCGTTTATAAATTTTGGCAATTTCAGGACAAATTAAAATATTTTAGGTAAGTACATCGCTCTAGAAGTCGGTGGCTAAAAGTTGTAGATGTGTTTTTTTTATTTATTTTATTTAAGCTTTTTACTGCCAAGGCCAAAAATCCTACATTCTGCCAGTTGGCATCCTACAAGCAAGCAACTCGACAACCGTTAGTCATATACATAAATATAAACCTATTTAAAATTGCTTATCTATAAAATGATTTGGTATATTTACACCATAATTATTTCTCAATACCACACTTTTCATTTTTACCCATACCGCAAGGTTAATCTCGAGATCATTACTGGTTATAGTGAACTCCAATTCTAGCATTACGCAATGGTAGTCAGCCGACAGATCAAATATTTCAGCGTTGTCACGCGTGGCTTGCCGGTACGCCCGCGCTGATTTTCTATCTCTCGGGAAAGTTCAACGCGTTGAATAGTTTGTGTTTATTTATCGTATGGTACAATGTTCACTGTGATAAGAATGATATTATTTTTCTACTATTTTATTTCATGAATTTACAGTCATAATAATACGAACATTATCGTAGGGACAGACGCCAGCACATCAAGCTACTACAATCTGTCAAATTTTCTTTATAGATTTTCAACTTTATTTGTTAATATATTATATTCCCTGAAGCATATGGTTCAAAGTTGATTGGGAAAATTTGTCAGTTTCGGGTAGCTTAATGTGCTGGCGTCTGTATAATGCTGAATGTAATAAGAGTGATATTATTTTTCTGCTACTTTATTTCATAAAGCTATGAACATTATCGTCATTCGTAAGTCTTCCATTTTTTATCACATTACTGAAAACGATTCACGATTTCGTGTCAAGTCAACTCGCCACACAAAGTATACTAGTACCTACTATTTAAAAATAACGTCGTCTTTTTGTTAAGCAATGTGAATGAAATTTGCAAAAAAAAAATATGTTCAAATCGATCTACAATAGCAATCGTCATTGCTTGACGCAAACACCACAGCGGGAGATCACGCTTTAAAGAAATAGCGACAAGTCTAAAACTACGTAAACACTGATCTATTACACAGGGAATTCACGAGATTTTAAACTATTTCTAACAAAAAAGATGAGATAAAAAGTCATTTATTCAAAGTAGGCTGAAAATCAGCAATTTTTGTGGGTCAATTTTATAAAAGACAGCCCCCAAAACGACTGCCCTTCTATAATATTAAAATATATTTATATAAATAATATCTTTTACATACCGAATATCTACGACAAATATGAAAGACTAGATTTCGCCAGCGGTTTCACCCGCGTCCCGTACGAGCAACTTCGCACACCCAGATAAAAAGTAGTCTTATACCCTTCCTCAATAAATGGGCTATGTAACACTGAAATAATTTTTCAAATCGGACCGGTAGTTCCTGAGATTAGCTCGTTCAATCAAATAATAAAACTCTTCTGCTTTATAATGCTTAGATATATTAACTAAATAAAAACGCACTACTTATCGTTAATGACATCGCATTCGCCGCCAAAGATTTTAAGTCCATCCAACCAAATCCGATGCGAAGTGCGAACAAAAACTCCTATCATTCCACGATCTGTGATTACAGTATAATTAGAAAATTTAAGACGTTGTAAATGTTTTGTTTTCAATAAACATCGCGTGTCGAGATCAATTATTAACGAATTAATTGAGAATTCAAAGAAAATTGAAGTCAATGCTTCGTTGGAAAGGTGTCAATGTACTAATATTTGCATATTATCATGCTTATACATAGTTAAAAGTGATTAACCTGTGGTGCTCAGTCTCGTTAACTGCGGGTTTTTTTTATACTTTCGATTTTATTTTTTAATATTTTTTTTACATAATTGGATTTTCAGTTGTCGATGATTATAACGAGACTATTTTGATGATTAAAACTAGATTATGATCAAAAAATAAAAGACAAAAAATATGTTTAGTGGATAAACCAATTGATCACATAAATCACATATTAAAATATCAAATTCCCACGAAGCAAAAAAAAATATTTTTTTAAACTATTTTTGACTACTAAGTTTCATTAAATCGATTCAGTAGTTTTTGTTTAACAGAGTATAAAATTTCCTATTTTTAATATAAGTAGCAAGTACGATATAAGATATCAGGTATCAATTTGGTTTATTCACAAGAATTCCATACTGACTACCATTTTTTTAAGACGGGTTTTCTTACATAATACGTAACAACTCTTCGTACATTCTGTGTTACATAAACATAATTAGTTCAGAAGTTCACCTTCTATGTTTGGAATGAGATATTAAACGGACATTACTGTACTTTATAATTAATTCTACTTAATTTATATTCAATATTATAATACGTAACATCTTTATTCGCCATTGCATAAGAATAAAGACCGTTCATAAATTCCGCAGTGTATGCAACTGTTTTATAGTTTAGTTAATCTACCATTAAAAGTATAGATAATAGAAATAACCGGCTTGTTCGTGTTATAAAACTGTAGCACATCGCACAAAAAACTACGAAGAAACAGAAAGAGAAAGAAAGAAGAAGAAAAGAGGAAAAAAAACAAAATACCCGACTGCACACTAAAAAAAGAGTAAAACAAGCCCCACAATAATATTGATCAATCAAATGCTAAAAACTAATTATGTAATACCGTTTAAACAATACCTATATTAAAATACACTACAATATGTGTTCGTAATCGATAGTTAAATAAACAGAAACTTATTTTGAATACAAATTTACTGAATATAATTTATAAATGTTGATGGAAAGCATCGCAGGCGGGGACCAACAGAGGCTTATTTATAGTCATTTCGGTTGTGCACCATTTAGCAGAATTTTCGTTGGTGGCGGTCAAGGTTTTAAAGGGAAATTTAGAAAAAATATTATTATGTCTTTATCCCGTGGGACTTTTAGGATAAAATGTATCCTATGACACTCCCGTAATCAAGACAAATCTAACGATACCTCATACATCAAAATCCATCAAGCCGTTTAGGCTACAGGTGGTCACAAAGGAAAAGACATACATACATACTTACATACACTCGAAAAACATTACCCTCCTTCTTTGGCAGTCGGGTAAAAAAGATACACACACAACAAAATATTATTTTAAAACATTCTTATTTATTCTTACCTATTATTGACGAAATGAAAAAAAAATGACATTTAAAAATATTACCAATAATTTTGCAACACAAAAAATTGGCAAATGATGTCAAAGCTATAAACAATAACGCGATTATTAAAATAATAAATCATAATTATGTAACATGATTTAATGGCTTACATAATTATGAAATAATACTGTGGATTATAACCTGTGGATAACATAGTTAGTTACGCACTGATATATCTAGATTGTAAGTTTATGTTAACCATGTATAGTGCGCAATTGTTGGTTTTCCTGAATAAATAAAATAAAAAAATAAAAAAAAATACCTACTGTCTTTACTCTAACTCGGCTCGCAGGCTTTGCCGTGAACACCTACCAGCTCTTTGACTATAAAAAAACTCCGATTCCTAAAAAATGCACCCATGCTATTACGTACCTATCAATAACATCATTTCACAAAATAACACCTGCAACAAATTCATCATAAATTGCAACACAAAACCTAAGAGAATTTTTGAGACAGTAACAATTATGTTTTAACAATACCGAATGTACTGCACGTAATGATACGATGTTTCACAACATACTATTATTATATTGTTATCTTATTAATCTCGTACATTTCTGAAGCATTACCTTTCACTAAACTAAGATTAGTCGAAGGATTATCTTCGACTTAAGATCAATCATGGAGAATTAATATTTCCGATAATGGTTAGTTCGTAAATCTTTATTAAACTACAAAGTCAAGACGAGAGTTTTTAACTAAGGTTCAATGAATTATTACACCGATCTCTTTGGGACTTTTGTAAATTATATTCTATTTTTCACTAAACCAGAAATAAATTTATCTTTGTAAATTCTTTCTTTCCTGCTGTATTTCTTTATCGTGTATGTGCAGAGGTCCATAAATATATTTATATATGTCTTTTTGACTTTCTGTGTTTAAGTTGACGTTAGTGTTGGCTTCCAGACCAACTGGGTGCAGCTATGTATCAGTATTTTACAGTGAGCGGCAGCCCTAAATACCCTGCCTTCTGAATACCCGTAACGACTGTCAAAAGTGATATGCCATGATTGACAAATGATAGCCGGAATTAATGATATATGCCTTCCAATACACGGAAGAACGAATTAAGCGCGTTAAGCGTTTCAACGTTGCAACAGAGCGACCTTTACTTAGCCACAAGCCCTTCTTCGTACATTTCCAAGAAAATTAAATAGGTCCTTAGAATCGAATATATCGAGAATCAAAATTAAAAACACAGACACAGAACACAGAACAGAATACCAACCTACCAAAAACGTGCAAGATTATTGAAATAATAACATCTCATAAATGAAATAACTTCATTTACGTAATCACGGCCATTGTTTAAAAATTGCTACAATAAGATAAAAGAGTTTACTATCTCCTAACTCTTAAGTAATTAATGACGTCTTTTTGTTAAGAAGTCTTGCAAATCTTCCCACACAAGAAAGATGCTTTCTACAAAGTATTCACGCATGTCTAATCTTTGGAGATTAAGTTTAGTATGCATTGAAATGATAAACTTTGCATATCCATTCAAAAATGTTAGTTTACACACGCCAGCACATCAAGCTACTACAATCAGCCAAAATTCCTTAATAGATAATTAACTTTATCGCAGAAGCATATGATTTAAAGTTGATTGAGAAAATTTGGCAGTTTCGGGAAACTTGATGTGCTGTCAGCTGTACATATTTAACCGACCTTTATCATATTCTGTTCAGTATCCAGAAATTCCAGAAATATCTCATTGTAAAAATCTCAATTTAATAACCTAAAGAAAGTTTAAAACCAAAATTCTGTAAAAAATTGCGGCAAAAGCCTGAAGTCCGACAGCCTTGATTCACTCTCTTTATTGACCCACTTACAGACATTATAAAAAGCCAATTGGGTCCCATACCATAGATCGTAATTATAATATAATTGAACAAAAACTTAATCTATCAAACATATTATTTTTTTCGTCTGTATATTATGATTAGTATAATTTATCTTAAATGCAATCAGAAAAATTAGAATTCAATAATAAATGTTAAAACCTAATGCAACTGCACTACCTAAATATAATTGCTTCCTCGAATTAAAGGTTAGTAAGTGGGAATTGACATGTGGATCTAAATATATAAGAAGGTCGTATGAAATAAGGTTTGAAATGTAATTGTAACAAGCTTACCTTAAAAAACTTCCTTATAATTTTTGATAGATAACAAATTGATCAATAATTATACGTTCTAAACATCATACTCGTTATCATCTCCCGAGCCTTTTCCCAACTATGTTGGGTCGGCTTCCAGTCTAACCGGATTCGGCTCCAGTATTTTACAAGGATCGATTGCCTATCTGAGCTCCTCAACCCAGTTACCCGGGCAACCCAATACCCCTTGGTTAGACTAGCGACAAACTTACTGGCTTCTGACTACCCGTAACGATTGCCAAGGATGTAATTCATAATAAAAAATACATCACAATAAAAAATGCTAAACATCATACTCGTATTGATGGAATTCTGTTGAGTAACATGATGAGATGGGAATTTGTCCTTATTGTTTTGTATGAAATCGCAATCAGATTTTTTTAACAGACAGTAATGTTCAGATGTTTTTCCAACTGTGTTGGAATCAGCTTCCAGTATAACCAGAACCGGCTCCGTACCAGTGTTTAACATGGAGTCTCACCTTCTATCTGATCCCCTCAACCCAGTTGCCTGAAGAAACCCCTCGCTAAGACTATTTGTCAGACATTCTGGCTTCTGAATACCCGTAAAGAGTGCCAAAGATTAGTTAAAAGAGCACCGGGACCCACAAATTTAACATGCCTTCTAAAAGAAAGAGGAACTCGTCATGGCAAGATGGTCACCCATCTACCGAGCGATCGGCCAAGCCTTGGTAAACCTTATGATTGATACACCCGTGCGGTTTTTACTCACCCACGGCCTCCCCCTGCTCCATTTATTTATTGCCAATTCTAATTAAATTAAACGTAATTGCTAATTACCCAACACACACTTTGCCAGAGGTTATAAACAAAGTAGGTCAAACCAATATAGATTATTGTCTATAGCAAATCATGATGACAGGTACGGGTAACATCGGCGTTTGCGCAAAGTATTCGGTTTCAGTAGCCACGGTCAAAGTTCAACCGTGAACGAACTGGTTATTTAACCATTTATCGAGTAAAAGTAATACGATTTTAAACCAGATATTTTGTTGAAGCATTACTCGTTCTTGGTATGTTATTATACGCATTAGGGTATAAGGAAAATGGTCTTTGTATCCAGTTATATCCAGAAAACTAAAAAAAGACAAATGTAATAAAAATCTGATAACGGGTGACAATAATCCAAAAACTAGTAAATAATGTTGTCTCTTAATTTAAAAAAGAGCATAAAAGCTAATTACAAACACTTTTTTTATAAGAATAAAAACCTAAGCTATATTTCTTATAGCTACATAGTTATGATGTGAAAAAAATCAAGATTACAATATTAAACATTCAAAAGTTCTAGGTAGTTATAGGCTTGTCAAGACAACGCTCAGTCTCAACAAGCCTATGACAGAAGAATACTTCGCCCACAAAAAACGTCACGACCTCCGAACAGGACTTTCGAGAACTTTCGAAAGTAGTTCCTGTGTATCATATTAGACTCGTGTTTATCTGATTGCTGTTAGACAAGTCATGTTTAATAGCTAGTAACAAATATCTTAAGTATTAAGCAATCTTCTATTGTTGACTTGACAGATCAGCATGAAGTCCAAAACGTTGAATATATTTTTCTAACTTGATGTTAATACTAATCTTTATAATAGGACTAGCTTATGCCATTGGATTTAGCTACGTCACATGGGAACTCCTCCAAGAACCTGGTAAATAATAGTCTATAGCCTTCCTCGATAAGTGGGCTATCTAACACTGAAAGATTTTTTTCTAATCGGTCCTGTAGATGTTGAGATTTGCGCGTACAAGCAAAGAAAAAAAACTTCAGCTATATTAATATTAGAGCAGATAAATATCAGCCAGTTATATAAATGAAAAGGGAGATTACATTAATTTCTATGTATGATGATATTATTATATATGATGCAAGGATGTATTAAGCTTTTCAAACATTGATTAAAGTGCCACTCTAAGTATGTAATATAAGGCTAATGGTCAATAGATTAAAGAAAAAATAGTATTTGAAATTAAAAGACCAAATCCACGTCATTAGATAAATAACATATCAAGGGCTGACGCCAACTCAACGTTGACTTAATTTAAGAACTAGAAAATCTAGATAAATATACCTTCAAATGTCCTCGCTGTCAATCTAAATATAGTAATACAATTAGTACCTAGAATGGGGCATAAACATTAGTAGAATGAACTAATTATATGCCTGATTTATTACAATATAAGTCGGACTACAGAATCTGATAACCACAAATTAGATAGAGCACTTAAGGAAAAAGTGAACGTTAATTCAGACGTGAAATTTACAATACAGGATATTGCAAATTTGAAAATAATAAAGATCATGTAACAGTTATTAAAAAAAAACAGATTCAAAAATGCAATATCATTTCCTATAAATAAAATTCTTAGACTAAAATGAAATCTATAATCATATAACGTCTAGACTGATTGTTGGCCACGGTGGTAGTCTTTCTAAGGAGATCGACCAACTGCGCAGGACATTATACTGTATTCACACGGAGACATGAACGGATCGGATTTTTTTAGGATATAATTTGCCAGTAGGTATGATCTTCAAACCGTAAAAGCGTGTGAACTCACACATATAAAATATATTGTGACCGTACCGCATCCTGCTTTGCCCCTGGCTGGAGGCCTTAAATTCTCTTCATCCACAGGGATTGTCCGGTTAAGCAGTGAACAGCCTCTCTAGGCTGAACTGCGAGATGCCATTCAAAAAAAAAACATACCGGCCGAATTGAGAACCTCCTCCTTTTTTTGGAAGACGGTTAAAAATAAATCCGCATCCTGAAAAACTCCGATCCGATCCAAGTGAACGTAGCGTTATAGTGTACTCTCTATTCCCTCACTCTCATAGTCCGGAGAGAGATCACACATGACATTACTAATACAGAATTCCAGCAGACCATTTCTAAAGACGTTATGACCTATTAGATCAGCATTACGCAAGTGAATGCACAGCCATACATTCACATCGTTGTAAATCATATTATTAATCTCTAAAGTGTGTCGAGAGCCGAGAGGCGTCATCAGAGAAAAAAATTGCGGAAACACGTCGCCTACATTCTAAGAGAGATGATTTATTTGACCCGACAAATTGCCGAGTAAATGAGTTCAGTGACCGAAAGAGCCTTTACATTGTTAGTTGCACAAATGCATCAGTTTTAATTGTTTCTTTACGATCTTTTTTAATAGTCTTATTGTGCAGACACTAGTTTTTATCATCATGATCTTCATCGTCGTCTTTTTATCGTCCCACTGCTGGGCTTAATCCCTTTCACATAGAGAGGGATTGAGCGGTAATCGCCACGCTTGCTGAATACGGGTTAGTGATTTCAGACTTTATAGACCAGGTTTCCTTGAGATGTTTTCCTTCACATTTAATCAGTCATTGGTTTCCAAGATATATTTAGCAAATAGGTACATATAACTTAAAGTTGCATTGGTACTTAACCTAAAATCAAACCCAGAATCAAAGCACCAGCCTAGCCACTAGGCCACCACGAATTTACTTTACTTTTTGTATATGTAAATTTAATTGCAACTATCTTCCTGTTGTAGATAAAATCAATTTGTGCAACGATTATGACATTGATCGAATGAATGATAAGGAATTTTGTTACACAAATAAAATGCATCGCTAATTTTGAGCATGCGTTCTCAATGCTTTGTAGAATGACTTTGTTGAGTTCATTGTTAATCGAATATCTATGCGTACAACGTTTTAATTTGAACAAACAAAAACACTACGGTTATTTAATCATTTGCGTAATAATTTGTTATTGAGCCGTTGATAATTTTAATAATTTTGCTGCAGGCAAGGAAAATTTGTTATAACGAAGTACGTGACTTCATTAGGATTACAAATGCCTACTGTGGTATTAAATTTGATTTAAGCTTAGCGTTTTACTCACTAGGTAATGTTATAGTGTATGTTACATAATGATTAGTGTCATTATTTGTGTATTATTTATGTTGCAGCACTTACGTACCAATGTGTGATTGTTCCCTATGCCTGCAATACTTACATATTTTCAGTGTGATGACGTCGAAAGTATTTTATTATTCTCTTTCATTCGTAGAAGAATTGAAAATGATGTTCACATTTCAAAAATCTCAACTCAATGTCAAACAATAAAATCGATGCGTTTGGGAATAACCGGAATAACCCACGACTGACAATCCTGTCAGGTGACATCGTCCCGCGCGCAACACTAGGCCACCATGAGTTATCTATCTTGATTATAATTATATATCTTGATGTTTATGCCAAACTATAATCATGGATAATCTCTATTCGATATCGTTCGAAAGGTCATGATAGCAACAGAATTTTATGGGAGTGTTTCCTCATAGTTGAAAGCATCCTAATTTTTTTGTACTTTGCTACCTACGTGTCGCATCGCAGCGATACAAGATTAGATGGTGAATATAAAACGTCATTACCATTTTCAATTTGCGTTTGTAATTTTTGATAATATATCTCATCTCTTATGTACTTCGGACTAATAAATAAATTAACATAATCATTAGCATTGCATAGACACAATATAGTTACTAATTTGGAAGTAATTTCGTATATTTTCTATCTTCCTATGCATTTAATTATCGAACAGATATATGACTGAACTCCATGCAATTATATAAACTATAAATTAGTTTTCAGTGAGAATACTATGTTTTATTTTTGTTTAGATTTATATACGCAACAAAATATATTTTTATTATGAATCAGACACCTGAACAATTTAATAATAATTTAACAATCCTTGACTGCATATCATTTAAGAAACATAAAACACGTGCACCGTTGTAAGTAACAATTAATAAAATTACTTAGTACAATACTTAATACAAAACTATTATTGAAAATAAGCTTATACAAGTTACGTCAGCAATTCACTTAAGAACAGTTGGTCTAATTGCCTTGATATTAATTACAGATCGACATTTAGAAATATTAATGTGTCTGGATTATATAACGAATAGTAATTAAATCATATTTCCTAATCTAATTGCCTAAATCTTGTCTAGAAGTCACATGGCGCGACTGCTGAGCACGGAGTCTTGGAGTCAATTTCCGGTCGGGCCAAAATTGCTTTGTGGATTTTAAGAAACTTTACAAAAAAAAACAGCCCGGAGTCTGGAAGTTGGTGATTGATACACCTATGTATATCAGAATATCTGAAATCGTAAAATCGTAAATATCGGATCTGCGCCTGATCTCTCTCCGGTCGTGTCGGTATAGCATTGCACTTAAGTCTGCGCAAATGCTTGTGCACTATAATACACCCTGCGCGTCTGGCTGATCCCCTTAGTGAACAGCAGCCGTGGCCGACAATCGGTCCAGATGCCATTATTATTAAATAATGGCCGATTTACCCATTTCGTAGAACAACAGTCACACACAACAATAATGCAGTGAAATGTTGTTGTAATGCACCATATATTCGTACACAAAGGCTTTGGTGAAAGATGGCGGCCGCGTTTATTTGTTAGACATGCTCACTGACTACTAATCGACGGGTTACTGTCACTTTCTAGCATTTGTTTTGTCACCGGATATATTTATATACGAACAACTTCCTAACGTAGGGACTTTATAAAAATTTGCGTCAGTTTATTTATACCTTCTAATATTACAAAATTTAATGCCTTAACTCGAAAAATATAAAAAATATTATTTATTTTGCAAATAGTTTGAAATCAACGCTTTTTTACACGTCAATACATTTTATTTTATCCAAAACGATATGAGGTCCAGGTCGGCATTTCCCAACTGACTACCTTGAAAAGAAATGCTGAAACAAACTCAAGGGTCATAGTCTCTTTTAAGGTCCAAACATAAAATTAACTTAAGTATATACTAATGTTTAAGCAATGGAAGTTTGTGTTTGAAATTTCAGTGTTAAGTAGCCCATTTATTGGGAATGGCTATATAAGTGACTACTTTTTATCCAAGTGTTTGAAGTAGTACCCACGGGACGCGAATGAAACCTATTTATACTATCTATATTATAATGTTACTGATTTATCAATTGTCTTCGGAATTAACGTAATTATATACAGTTACGTAGCTACTTAAAATTAAAAATTACAAAAAAATGTATAGTTTCACAAATGTATAATGACTTATTCATTATCATGTAACTCTGACATAGACTTCTATAGTCCCACAATTTCATCACAAATTCGTGATGATCAGTATTGTGTAAAGTTAATACATACAATATGTGAGATGTTGAATAGACAGATCAAGAAATATATGTAGTTATTACCAAAAGATGGTCCAATTTTGAAACTTATAATACGAATCAGCATTGCCATTCAACGTGGCAATGCGGCCAGCCTTTTGGGCACGATCCCCGCTGACAGCGATGCGGAGGAATTTTTTGATGCACTATTTTAATTTGTCTCTTCATAAATAAGATTTTAAACGTAAAATAATACAAGGGCATCTCATAAGCAACCTATTGAATTTATTGACCGCATTCGGTATTGAAATTAATTTAGAAGCTTTCCATGACTTCCCTTCACCCGCGTCCCATAGGAACTAATTACTTCAAGTACCCGTATTAAAGGTAGCCTATAGCCTTCCTCAATTAACATTTGACATGTAGACTAAAAATACTATAGTAATTATCAGTATACAACTTCAATGTAGCTAATAAACTTATTTAGGATCATCATCGTCATCAACGGCAATAAAATATATTGCATCTATTTGGCCAACTGACTTGCAAACCTACGGTATTGAAAATAATAATTTTGTAACAAATGCAAATAAAAAAAATGTAAAACATCATTAGGAAACCATGACTTTTTTAGTTAACTGTCAACACTATCTCGGAACGCAATCGTTTTGAACTAAATTCTTGACCTTTAAGCTCCAAAAACGCACTAAGATAATATAGTATAATATTCCTAACACATTCACACAACGTCCTCTAGCCCTAAACTAAGCAGAGCTTGTTCTATCGGTAATAGACAACTGATAAACGTACTCATATACATTTGTTTTGTAATTAAATACATTATAATACATAGGACTATTTAGTCTAAGTCAAACACCCACGCTCATGCATACAAATGTTTGACTTTACGGAAATCGAACTTGCGACCTCTCTCATGGCAAGCAGATTCACTTACTACTACGCCATTTGGTCGTCACCACACGAAACTATTCGTAGCGTAACTTACATCGATCTAAATAAAAACCATTTGTCAACAAACTCAAGGATCGTAAGGTGTGCCCAATTGTCATGCGCACAGTGTAATATCTACATAAATGTCAAACTTTCATATTGTACCGATCTTTGACCTTCATCTTGTGCACGTCAGCATGTTGGCAATGAATGACAATGAAATAATTGCATTCTGAGAAGATAATGCATTTTGTGTGCGTAGCTCTGTTATTTAAAGTGTGATGATTTGCAGTCAGATACAATAAACTGGAAGATCTCAAAAAAAAATGTATTAAATAAGACAAGAAGCTTCGTAGATAAATGGACAAACAGAATAATAAAATAAAAAAAATCTAAGTTAAAATCGCAGTTATACGGACAACCACAATTTGTAACTACCGCTGCGAAAGATGACGTGTAAATATAGCCACTCGAAACGTGTCGCGCATTGGAAATCCGAAGTATGCGCGCGACAAAAATAGGCGTTTTGTACCCATTATATAACTTGTGCCTAACCCTAAAAAGGCATATCAGAGCAGTAGTAAAACAACGTCGTGAGGTATGTACGCCCCGCCTCTACCGCCCTCCGTTCTCATGTTACGCTAACACAACACATGAATGACAACTATGAAACATAAACTACTTATTGAAATCGTTATCGTCTCTGTGTAGCGCATAAATTTAATTAATGCACTTAAAAGGAGCGTACCACGTGGTTTATTAATTTTGTGTTTGTAAATAACTGAAATAAAAAACAAAAGAAGACAACTTATCGTCTCCCCTATCACCCTAGCCTTTTTCCAAGCAATGTTGGGGTCGGCTTCCATTCTAACCGGACGCAGCCGAGTACCAATGTTTTACATGGAGCGAACGCCTATTTGACCTCTTCAATCAAATTCAATCTCTGATTGCTCAGCCTGGTAGCCTGCCCCTTGGTAAGACTTTCCGAATGACAAAAAATATTCATATTACAGCTGGGACCCAACAATTTAACGTGTCTTCCTCAGACATAGACCGAGATCAACCACTGACTGCACCAAGCATTGCTTAACGTCTACGGAATTTTATTATAACTATAATATAATATAATTAGATAAAACGGCTTTACTGTTGATAAGCCAAACAATATGTTAAAAGTTCAAAAGAAAATTCGAATACAACGATTTCAAGATTATTTTCTCGCACTAATTCGAAATTCAGATATCGTGATTTAATTTTACATATTTCTTAATCTTTCCATTTTATTTGTATATTTTATTTTATATAGAAGTAGAAGCTGAAACATAGTGCACAAGGCAAAAAGTTACCAAATATATAGTTTACGAAACGGACAAAATTATTATCTAAATGCTTAATATTCTGTATCATCATACAGATATCTTCAAGAAACAGTAACAAATCTTAATAAGATCATTTACACATCAGTGCACAAACAAAAATTTCCCTAATTTGAATAAAATTTAACTCTTACTACCTGTCATTGCTGAATGACAAGCTAACAATCATACATACATAAAATAGACATTGCAATTTGTGTAAACTCTATTCCTTCGTGATAAAGGTTATTTTCGAACAGCAAATTAATGGTTAGTCACAATTAAATATTATTATTTAAATAGCAGTTTTTGCTTTACTTTCACTGAGAATATACGTCATTGCATTGGTCATAAAGCAGAGTAGAACTGGTAGCATTAAATTGATATAAGTTGCAAGTTCATATAAGTCAACACATTTTTTTAGAAGTTACTTATTAAACATACTTGTTGAACAGAGAGTAGCTATACTAACATAAAATTTCACAATAATAAAAAAGACATTGGGCTTCAGAAAGAAAGATCTCAACTTAATACAATCATTCTATGTGTGTTAGGAGGCCTTTGCCCAGCAGTAGAACGATAAAAAGGCTGATGATAATAGTTGAACTACAGTTTGTTTATACATATGTAGATCATTACACATATTAGTTTATTACATACATATTAGTCTTTGCTTTTCTGGTCAAAGTTGCGTCGATGATCAAAATTATAAGTATACACTGCTAAAATCGAGTTAAGTGTATCTTCAATGATATCCGTAATAACGCGTAGGTTCCCATTAACCTCTTTTTTTTTTGGCGCTGGGAAAAAAAGCTGTTACGCATCCCCTTCCTGTCGGGGGACGGGACAGTGGTTTGTGGGACTCCCCGGGAAAGTCGTTCCCAGTATACCCACTAAAAATACTGGGTATTTTTCGGCAATCCGACCTCGCATGAGTGGAGGGGGCCTGGGAGTCTATAGTATCCAGTCCCCCAGGTTCTCATTAACCTGAGGGCACAATAAACCTTATACGCAACGATGTTTATAAACATTAAAAGTCTATTTCATACCATAACACGTGTTTAATGACCGCGCCTCTGAATTTTATAACCGACCATTGACAATTATACATTATGATAAAGCTTCTAAATGTCATTTGCGACATTAAAATTAGCCTCGTCATTGAATTCCTTATTATAATTACCTATAATTAGTTGCGAGAAAACCGATGTCAACACTATAAATATGTATAATATATAAAAATGCAACTGAAAATTATGTAAAATGAGTTAATAATATTTCTCACACATTCCAACAATGTCATCTAGTCGCAAACTGAGCAGAGCTTGTACTATGGGTACTAGACAACTGATAAACGTACTCATATACTTTCCTTTCAAATACATGCACATTATACATCAGAAGCACGTATACTTAGTCAAACACAAATGGCTGACTCATACGAGAATCGATCCCGCGACCTCTGTCTTGACAGGTAGATTCACTTACTACTTACGCCATTCATTTGATAAATACGATAAAAAAAATATTCACAGCATGTTATCAAGCTACCTATGAATAAAACCTTTACAAACATCAGCAGAAATATCCTATACATACAGCCTGTAAATATAGATAAGCAATAAATCGGCACACACCTGCAAACGATGTAACGTAGCATGTCCTAATAAGATTTCTACACCGCACGATCACGTGTGCGGGCCCTAACAGCTGTATGACGTTGATGCATCGACTGTCCTGCATACAGTTCTCTGATTGACACTAGATTAGCTGACTTAAGGGAACTCGAACCTTTAGATATGTAGTTTTTGGAATATGAACCTTATCACACACGTTTTAAGGATCTTTATCGTAGTTTAAGATACTTAGAGGTACAACGTTTTGATATACCCAATCAAACGTTAATTAAAGATTCTAGCAGTAGTTGTAATGGTTTTCTATTTGACATATGTATAAAGAAAGTTGGACACGAAAATGTCCTCTTGCTGGGGAGTTTGTTCCACCATTTCTTCTTCCCAGCGATAACACATAGGAAGTGGTGAAAGGCGGGCGTTTTGGGGGCTGTCTTTTGTAAAAATTCACCTTCAAAAAGTGCTGATTTTCAGCCTACTTTGAATAAATTCTATTAATTCTATCTTTATCTTTTTATCTTTATCTTTTTATAATAAAAAAAAAATAAAAAAAAAAAGTGTTCCAAATAGTTGGATGTGAAATTTAAACTTCTTTAAATTCTAGATTACATTATTATTTAAATAAAGAATGTCTTCCACAACTATCTACGTAATCGTACAATATTTTTTTCTTAATTTTTTTTGTAAATTGCTCCTTCAAGTTTTACATAGTTAAATGTCAAGCATATTTCTCCATAAGCATTGGAGTTCATACTCAAATGATCTGTTTGCTCCAATCCATAATAATCTGACCTATTGCGTATCGCGTCGTTTCACTAGATCTGTTTTAAGTAAGATCTAAGTAAGAGGCTATGAAGACTTGACCCGCTTGTCGCAAAACGTATTTTCAAGCAAATGACTAGATTTTAATAAATATTAGTTCTTATAAACAGTTAAATAGCAATTTGATCACTTGCTGATAAGGTTTATATTTGTTGAAGGAAAACAAGATCATTTAATGAGGTCAAAATAGATTTTATTCGTCGTAAGTCGAAAACACGCGTCAATAAGTCGGTAGGTATATCAAATTCGAAGCCTGGGTGAGATAGCTTTTTCGTTTCTCTGTTAGGCTTATTGCATATTATGTGTGCTTTAAGTATACCTTACTGAAATAGATGCGATTTAAACTGACATCAATGCTCTTTTTAATCACCACGCAATGATGATAAATAATAGACATTAAAGAAACACTAACACGTAAATAATTTAAAATAATAGAACTGGTATTTCCTATATGACATTTTTGAGAAGAAACATTGAAAAAATTTAAGAGTCAGAGTCAAATCGAAACATAATTTTATCTAGAACTAACTTCCTTCAGCAGTTCCATTGCATCATCCGCGTCAAATTGTACCCAGATGGCCTATCTAAAACTGAAAGAAATTTTCAAATCGGTCCAGAAATTCCTGAGATCGCAATCAAGCAAAATACTAACTCTTTAGCTTTATAATATTAGCATGAAAGACTCTAGGACAATGCAACCTAATATGTAATAATAATAAAACAAATAAACTTGTACTCATTCAACAAACAGTACTTTATAAATAAAACTACCCATATTATTATAACCGCTAAAGCGTAACATATAACACAGATAACTGACCATATCTGTCAGTGTAACCCATCAATTACTCCATATAGCTTTATAATAGCCGTACAGTTATAGTTAACTATAGTTAGTTGAACTTTAAAGGTTATGGCTCTTATCGTCAGCGGTCGTTATGTAGTGAAGATGTTCCCATTTTGACATAATTTGACAGTTGAATGCTGAGTTCATTAAGGCAGTAGTCATTTGTTTTTAATGAAGTATGTAAGAATGGGGCAACTGTTGTAGTTATGAAAATTCATAATCATAATCATTTATTTCGGTAAACATGTGTGTACATACAATTGTGATACAATTAGCATGCAAGGTGTTAAGTACATTATTATCGTCCAGCCATGTTTAGCCTCATTAGAGGCGTACAGAAATTTGATAGCTTTAAGTGCAGCTACGTATACAATATTGAATATAATTAGCATTATATATATAGCGTACGTATACAATATTGAATATAATTAGCATTATATATATAGTTCATTAGCACCGCCTCGTATTTCCAATGATATTGTAAATAACGTGAAAAAAAGTGATTATCTTATGAGACTACATTAGAAGACTTTATTTACAGATGTCATCATCAGAATTTTACTATCCCCCTGCCGGACACAGGCCTCTTCTCACACGGAGAAGGATTTATCCACCAATTTAGTTACATTGTGTGCCCACAAGACGCAGGTGAAACCAGTAGTCGAAGCTAGTTGTAAAATAAAGATGTTACATATAATAAGTGTCAATGTCCAAAAAATATTTTTTTTTCTTTTTCCAATTAAGAATAAAATTATTGGGCTAATTAAAAAAAAATTAGGCTGATATTACACTTATCAAATATCTTAATCCAAATCGAGAATCTGTATTACATGTTGTGTATTACATACACACATTCTCGAGAAAACAACAAAAAAATAGTACCTAATTTTGAAATAGAAGCAGTAATTCAAGCAGTTCTATTCCATGTTTCGTATGTAAACAAGTATCGTAACAAAAGGAACGGAGCCAAATATTTTGACACCAGCAATCGTGACGGGAATCTTTACTGGCTGTTTATACGTTTTTACTTTCATTCTTAACCTCAAGAACAACTGTACCATTTGAAGAGCGCATACTTTATACTAACGGTCATAGACACGCTTGCGTAAAATATCCAAGAAGCTGTATTTTTTTTTTTTGAGAAAAATATATTACTCACCCTACTGCTAGAATAAGGGTTATGTTCTTTCTAGCGTATTGAATGTAATGAGCCTAAATTACTTCTATAATAAGTGTTCAGTCGTTTCTGATTTACAAAAGCAAAAAAAAAAAATAAGCAACAAGATAGACAGACAAATGGTATTTTATACAACTATTAATTAACATAAATATATATACAAACTTATAGAATACATAAAACTAATATAATAATAATAATTTAAAAAAAATCCTATATATGTACAATTACTAATCACTATTAATTTACTTTTAGTAATGTTATTTTGTCTTGTCAAAGAAAGACGTCACTAGCAGCTGTTAGTAGGTTTTACTTTCATTTCTCATGAACGACTAAGCGTTTAAAGAGCGCATTCTAAAGATTACAAAACCATGTAAACTAGAATATAAAACTGGTTGCTTTGTATGTTATGTTAAACTCGTAATAGACAACCTTTTTATGTCAAGAATATGCAATTAACAGAAACGATTTATCGGATTTACTTTTTTCTTGGGTAATTTAGCAGTTAATTAGGCGAAGCTAAAAATATAAAAAATAATAAGTTTAGCTTAATACATGTTAGCTTTTGAAATGAACTATTTTCAAAAGTAGTGCGGTTTAATTTGTGAATATATTTCACCAAGCAGTATTATTATACAATATGACTCTTCATGATGATTTATATTTTTTTGATATTTGAGGGAATTTATGCTTAATTTAACCGAGGAAAGAATATTAACATATTCTTAATTTTATTTATATAAACTATGAAACATCCCCGGTGTGCTATTGAAAAAAAAAATCAATTATTAAAAGTTATAAAAAATCTAAAAAATATGCCAACAAATTAGATTTTTTCAAACAACTTCACTGTCTATAAAATAAATACTCACACTGTATTTAAATCAAAACAATAAACAATCAACTAAGATAAATACACATTTAGAGTAAGACCCAGTATACGGGACCACACATCTCTCACCAATCGTATGCTGAAATATAGACGTCACTTATAAATAAAGCCTGCATCACCATCCCTCATTTTAATAAAAAACTTACGAAACAAGCAGTTGCTTACTACCAAAAAACATCTTTAATTGGTGAAAGGACATTCCTATCCTAATTTTGCAATACACAGACAGACAAGTAGACTTATGAATAATATAATTGTTCAATCTCAACAGTTTCATAAACGATTTCGCGAAACTAGTCTATTCTTGTAACAATGCTGAAACAATTACTTCAAACGTATCTTCATAAGATGCCATTCTCCTTTATTAAATTATCTACTACAGTTGCAAGATAAATATAATAAGATTATAATAAAGATAGCACAAAACAATACTAAAATGAGATGATTATCGTAATAATTAAAGTGTTAAACTGTTACTTAATCTTGTAGTTCTGAATGTGAAAGCTATTGTCTGTTTAGATGTTAGTCACTGAATGAAATTTCTATTAAAACTTTCAAAAAACTCAAAACTCAAAATCGTTTATTCAAACCTGACTGCAAAACAGCACCTCAACGTCAAAAATTACAAAAGACAGCCCCTCAACGTCCATACTTCACCACTTCCTATGTGTTTTTCGGTCAAATAACACAACAATGTACCTATTATTTTTATCTCTATTTTGGTTTTATATGAAATAGTCAAAATCTTGTCGAAATAAGACATAACTATAAAGCCAAGCCTGTCAAGTATGAGGGTGAAGGTTCGATTTCCAGTCAGGCAAGTGCCAATGTATCTGTTCTGAGTTATATATACTTTCTAAGTATATCTAAGACCCTATTTCGAAATTTCGAAATCACCAACTCGGATTGAGCCAGGTGGTGATCTTAACGCTCAATCCTTCTAGTGTGAGTAGTCTCTCTAGCAGTAGGACGAAAACGTGATGGGATTTACATAAAAAAGACTCCCAAAGAAATTATGGATAATTTTTCATCATCATCATCATCATCATCACAGCCTTTTTATCGTCCCACTGCTGGGCACAGGCCTCCTCTCCCACGGAGAAGGATTTCATCAAAGAAAATTTGTCTGGCCAAAAATTATACTCCCGGTAGAATCGAGAACCTCCTTTTTGTAAAGTCGGTTAAAAATGTGTTATTACGTCGGTCAATATGGAAGAAGATATGCTGCGCAGACCTCCAAATGAGATCAAAGAATTTTTAATAAGGTTTGACGCAAGTTTTGAAAATATATTTAAAACAGTATAGTTTGAAATGATTGCATTAATTAGCTTTCTGTATAAGTTGTGTTACGTAAGTGCAGTTGTTCGCATACAGTTGCGGCTTCTCTTCCTAGACGTTACATGGCAACGTTTTCCTTTCTGCGGTTAGTTGGTGATGTTGAAGTGTACGCTGTATTCAAAAGCACGTGTTAAGTCTGTGTTTTGTTGCTCACAAATACAAACTTAGTTGCAATAATATGTATGTCAAAATTTTTTTATGAAAAAGTTGTGAATATGAGTGAAAAATTTGTGAGTGACCGCTTTGAAGCTTACATCATCATCATCGTAAGCCTTTTCATCGTCCCACTGCTAGGCCTCCTCTTATACAGAGAAAGATTGAGCGTTAATCACCACGCTTGCTCAATACGGTGGTGATTTCAGACTTTATAGTCCAGGTTTCTTCGGTTGAATCTTCGATATGTTTACCTCCTACTTTAATCAGTCATTGCTATCCAAGATAAACTTAGAAAGTCCCTATAACTTAGATAAGTTGCATTGGCACTTACCTGACCTTAAGAGGCTGGTGCTTTAACCACTATGCCACCGCGACGATGACAGTCTCATAGATAAGAGTTCTATTTTATCATCAATTCTCTAAAATAACAGAAGTCTATCATCATAACAGTTGTCATTTAGTAAAAGCATAACCCTAATAGCCATTACCCGTCGACCTTGTAGTCACCTTGATTGGACATTAAAATGTAGTAAATAAACTAAGTATCTATGAAACAAATCATTACGAAATCTGTGACGTCATTAGCGTTGGGTTACAATGTTTTAATTTTTATTACCTAGGCCGTATTTTTTATGATAGAAAATTTTCAATGTCATTTTTGTCAGTCCGATCTTGACATTTTTAACTGTAATTAAATGAATGGTCTTATATCTTAGTTATAGTAAAAGATAATAATAGAATACTTTTAAATTCAATCATTTTTGTCCATCTCTCAGAATCATGGAGCTGTTATGTCTGACTGTCTGTCCCTTTGTATGTCACAGCCGCTTTATTTCAAAAGACTTATGACCATGCTTAGGACGACTAAACAATAGAAACTCGTTCGTTATTGAATATCAGCAGCAGACAGGACTTTAACTACAAAAATAACACATGTCACATGTCATGGATGTTTTATTTAGTCTGCATATATCGTTGTTTCTATGTATGGAGTACAAAAAAGTATATAGAAATGTCCTTTTTTTCGTGTGAAATCATCAAATGACCCCTCCCGATGAGGGTGCAGCTGGAGGGAGTGTCAGACTCTTACTGACTAAAACCCACGATGTTCCTTCTGGAGGTCCCTGTGTGCCTGGGCCACGGTATCTCTAACGAACAACCCTCAGCATATAGGAATGTCCTTAAGCTTCATTCACAAATAAATAGATTAAACATTCAATACGTAATCATTCAGAAAGATCCGGCAACTCAACGGTTAACGTTAACGACTTTTAACAAGAAGTCTCACATTCGAACCTCGCCCTAAAGCGAGCATACTCGATATAACTTAATAGTAACACATTTATCGATATGAAAGCTAGAGAAAGGCTCTCTAATGTTTTAAGTACTTCAAATTGATACTTTCTCGTTACCAGCGAGTTACACAAAACTTGATTGGCTTTGAACTGATATTTAGATATGTACAAGTGATTCATTTACATGTTAATGTTTGTTTTTAGGTTTCCGTAGCCTAATGGCGAAAAACGGAGCCTTGGAAAAAAACGTCGTTTCTGACGGTCTGCCCCGCTGTACATCGTGCTGTTATGTCACAGCCGCTTTATTTTGAAAGTCTTACGACTAAACAATTGAAACTTGCTATCGTTATTGATCATAACATTATCTTTCGTGATGATACAATGATATACTGTGCAAAAAAAAGAAAACTATGAAAAATAGGCTTAGTTTTGTTCGTGATTTATTTAATTCACACGCTTACTACACTTAATTATGTTATTTGCTTGATTTGATTTTCTGCATAACCCTTCACGTGGCAGTCCGACTCGCACTTGACCACTTTTTTATGTGATGTTAAGCTATCTTTTTATATTTTGTCGAAAATAAATTATAATTATGTAATTAGACGACGCGCTTACAAACTAGTACGAGTTTGTTTAAAGATCATTTACTGCCATATTATGTATTTTAACGGAACAAAACATTCCTACAAACAGATTTCACATCCATTAAAAATAATTGTTTGTTTTCAAATATCTAGACTTGGTTTTTGCAATGTGAGCTCTTGTTAATAGGCTGGATCAAGGAAGTGATTCAGAAGGCGGTAATCCTTGAAACGGTGCCTATTGTGAGGAGGTTTCTGTTTTGGGATCCTTATCACCGGTAGCTTAGACATTGTTCCTAGTGCCGGTGGACACCTATTTTTAACGTATTTATGCTTTTTTGGTATCTTTTAACAACATTCAAAAATGGTAAGACTTATTTTTATCACACCTTTTAATGTTATTGTTATACAAACCACTAGGCACAAGCTTGCCTCTGTTTATTGCTCACTTACGATAGAACGAAGCCAACTCCCTATTTTAAATAAGCAATATTTTTTTTCTTTTAAATAAGTGGAAAATAACAGTTCCCATTACCCTATTACTGAAAAAACACTAAACCAATCCCCTCAATTTCCCACTCACGGAAAATTATTAGGGAAATACAATAATTATATACTGTAGTGAAACTTAGAGGCACGGTATCCGTGTTACAAAATTATTTTTGTACTCGTTACGTTGTACGATCAAGTAAAACTTGATTTAGAGGCAATTATATGTGCATACTATATGTTGGTGTATACCGAGCTTTATAAAAAGTAAACTC
Source organism: Heliothis peltigera (assembly GCA_958496145.1). Taxonomy (NCBI): domain Eukaryota; kingdom Metazoa; phylum Arthropoda; class Insecta; order Lepidoptera; family Noctuidae; genus Heliothis; species Heliothis peltigera. The sequence continues at coordinate 10,741,855 of OY292327.1, read as the reverse complement.
AGGAAATTATACCGGTTTTAGGACCGAAATAATCTGTTTTTGCGTGGGATACAACATTAAAGGTGGAAAATAATCCTAAAATTGTATTGAATGTAAGAAGGAAAATAATCCTCGAATTTGAATTTAAAAAATTATAGTTATAGTGTCTTATTGTTTTGAATATCTTTTGTGGTAAGATATCTATTTATACTTTAAATATGAACTTTAACTCTGTAATATTTACAAGTATACTGTAATAATAAAATAACTGATCTGCGTCATCATATACCAAAAGTATGACAAGTATTTATTATTTTGTACCCCGGATACTGTTATTTATCTTTTTTCTTTGTTCATCAAATGAATGTTCCCGCTATGGGCGCAGTTGGAGGGGTTGTCAGACTTTTACTGACTAAATCCCACTTTTGTTCTTCTAGAGCCCTATGTGTGCGTGGGCCGCGGAAACTCTTGCAAATAATCCTTCAGCCCCGATAGGACTGCTACACATCCACACAGTTATAATTTTAAGAGAACATTAACACAAAGTCCAACCATAACTACTAAAGAGGCAATTCCATAATACTTTACATATGTATATAAGAACGAACCGGTATTTTGCATTTGCTTCATAATACACATTCATTTAACGTCAGTTCTGTTTACGCATGTGCCTAAATATTACTTTATAATAAACATAGACATTAAGTAAGATCCAACCTGAAAACTTAGTGAAGTACAAACAGAGTCTTAGCAATACTTGAGCCTATTTACTTAGAAATAATTGATAATTATTTGAAAGGAAATTTAGCGTAGCGAGAACTTATTTCGATGATAATATTGTACTTGATAGCAAGTTTTAATTATTATGGGCAGTGAGCCATGTCTAATTTTTACACAGTATATACGTATAAATAATCTCTTAAATTTTAAATAAGTATCTTGTATATATCTTCTTCTAATCAAGTGAGCTATAGGTTTATTCACCGCAAAAAAAATGTGCTTCATGGCTGTTTCGTGTATGTACTATGTGTGTCAACCGTGGAATGATAAAAAAATAATTCAATCCATATCATATCTACACTAGTGTTATAAAGCTGAAGAGTATGTTTGTTAGTTAGAACGCTTAGGGCTAGTTTCACCGGTTACAGATACGTTCCAGATAGTTTATTTGGCAGATAATTTCATACAAATTCGGTTCCATTTTTTAATTTATCTGGTAGATAGTGGCTATCCGTAACCTGTGAAAGTGGCCCTTAGTCTCTGCGACTACTAGATCAATTCAAAAATTCTTTATACATATGTTAGATAGGTAATTTATCGAGCCTATGGATTAATTTTTAACCGGGTACGTGGAGCAGTTTCTACGGTACGCCGGTGTAACCACGAGCTAACTTGTCCATACTAATGAAATTTAACTAAAATCGGGTTAGTTATTTTTCTTGGACATTCTAGTGACCGGGTGACCTAAAATAATCTACCAGGAACTTTGACATAACAAAACAGTACTTCCACATTCACCTTGCTGCTGTATTTCCTTTCTCAAAGTTATCTCGACCTTCATTATATTACGAGTCTGTTATCAGATTGTTACACTAATATAACAATAATATCTGATGTATCAACCATTAAAAATTGGTGTATTATGCAATATAGTGCCGTTTTAATTGAATATTGTTTTCAATATAAGTTGGACCTCGTATTTGTAAATTTTAATGAAAATATTACACTAATAGTTTCATGAGTATGCTATAGATTCTATCAATATAACTGTAACAGGTTATTTTTAATTGGTCGGCTTAGCAAAGTATTATTTAATTTAAAATCTTGAAAAAAACCATTCCCATATTGAACTACTCAATAGATTACTATACATATAATTTCATTAATAAATGCTTACGCTATAATTAATATGGATACGACTTAATGCTAACGCCACACCTACTCATGTCTATGTAGAAATGACAGTTTTACCTAATCTGCATAAATTATGGTACTTCAAAAACATAACAAGTAACGCTGCAGGCTCAAACTTGTCACATAACGTGCTAAAGGCAATACATGAGATAAAATGTTAGCAATTTTTCTAATCGTCGGCTGACCTTCATGAAACGAAAGGCTCAGACCGATATTACGTCCTTGTGTCGGAAAACACTTACCTAGACCACTTAGTTCTCACATTCGCGTAAAATTATGATACTAATATATGTACAAATAGCTGTATATATATACCTAAGTTGTACATGTTGCCGTAAAAGCCGGAATGACGGCGCGAAATAATGTTACCAAGGTTTTTTGTGCTGTCAGTGTCAGTTCATATTGGAATTGGCTTTTAACTTTGATTATGTTCAATGGTGCAAAATATTTATTAGTAGGTTGATGATTCTTAGCATAGTCTAGTTTGAAGAAAAATAATTTAAGTGACGAAAATACAAAGTTTAAAAAAATACTAAATAAAAAAAAAATGTTTTGTGTTTCATCGCATCCATATTATGATTGTGTAACAGGGTGATGAAGATTTTGAGTATTGATATTCATAAAAATAACTTTTTTTTAATTTAACTCTTCGATCTAGCTGGTTTTGGTTTGGTTTTAGTTTAAAATTATAGCCATTAAATGCAATTCTACATTAAGATTCATGATTCTCAACACCAATAATAATATTTTACGTATTACCTGAATCTAAAGTTAACAAATACCGAGAACGAATATAATCCTGAGGTAAACCACGATTTATGTAACTAGGTACTTACATTTTGATGGAGGCCACAGGATTTCACACCATGAGGGTACCATCACTCAGTTTTATGGTTTGCGCTAAGTTTCTAAATTCCTACAATGTAATTTTATTGAGCCATAAATATAAATAATATTATGCTGTATAAAACTATCGCCAATACTTTCATAAAAAATAACACTTCTGTCTATGAATAAAGAGAAAGATCTATGCTTAATTTTCTTGAACATTGTTATCTCAACTACCCGTAATGATATAATGACCAAAATTTAATTAGTTATAATAACTAATGAACAAGAATTTAACAGGAATAAACCTAACGGTTATAAAACTAAAAATATTGTCTTCTTAAATAATCTATATTTTCGTGGGAAATCATCAATCTCCCGCTGTGGGTGCAGCTGGAGGTAGTGTCAGTCTCTTACTGACTAAAACCCACTATATTCCCTGTGGAGGTCCTTGTATGCCAAGATCACGGTAACTCTTACGAACAACCCGCAGCCCAGGTTTATATCTCATCTCAATGTCAATTTTGTTTAATAACACATAGTTGTACAAAACAGAAAAAAAGAATCAATTTTTTATCGGCAAAAATACTACATAGCTTCGCAGATCACTATCAGTGAAGTAAAACACCATAGCGACCTAAGTTCACGGTGAGAAAAACAATAGACGACAGTATCATACGACTAAACCTTGAAGAAGCGTGCGAAACGTTGCGTTGCTACTGTTGACACTAGAATGAATAACTTTATTGTTCAACGGGGTTAGGATGGCGTAAAGGTTGATGAACTATGCAGCTGTTTTAAGTTCACGTCTTCTAGTTCAAGGGAAGATAGCACAAGTTTATTATTTCCTTCTAGTATTTCTTGAATCAAAATATTTAATTAGTGTCTTATCTATTTATATTTTGCTTCTTAAATTAGGCCAACAATAATGACTCCCATATTTGAAACTAGCTTGCGTCAGCGGATTCACTTGCGCCCCGTGGGAACTACTCTGAGCACCTGGTTAAAAAGCCCACCTCATACCCTCCATCGATAAATGGGCTATCTAACTCTGAAATAGCTCTTGTATCGGCCTAGTAGTTCGAGAGATTAACGCGTTCGAGCAAACAAACTATACTTTTACAATATTAGTAATGCTATATTCTTTAGTTTTAACACTCAGAATAAATATCTTGTGCCCTAAGCCCTTCTAATCTTGACCAACATATTATACCGCAAAATTTAATAGGTACACAAACCCATCACTATCATCCCATTAAACCCACCGTTTAGCGACCCATCATATTACCTGAAGCTCTATTACAAAAATCACGATACGTAATGTCCTGTAAGCAATCTTCAGGCATTTAAAACTAATGATATACCTAGTTGTGCCGTGACTTAATGAAAATAGCCTTAAAATTGCACAGTTAACAAATGGAACGATTATGTGGTGGATTGGTTAGAGTTGAACACCTCTGTGGGTAGTATAAAGTAGGAGGCTAAGCTTTTATATTGTGAACGAAGATTTTTTAATAGTTTTTTTACGGTTGATAGATAATTACTATACTATAATTAGAGGCTAAACTACCTCAGATTTTGTCAATAATCTGAAAATACATACACATGTCTGTAATATAAAAGTTAAGGGTTTGTATGTTTCAAAATATTTCAGTGTTGGAGCCTACTTTTATCGAGAAAAACCATAGGCTTCTTTTTATCCAGGTGCGTAGGTAGAGTCCATGTGCGTATTTCGCGACGCGGACTAAGCTGTTGACAGAAACTAGTTATTAATACTACAGCAGGCGCAGCATGGCAATTCTATGTTTATTCTATCAAGAAAAGACAAAGTCCTTCCTGTCAATGTCAACATGTCTTCTGCTCGAGCATGGCGCGACCTGTCAACTCGCATATAATCACTTGTAAAATCTTCTATTCTATTTTTATTTATGGCAACGACATCGTTCCAGCGACGATTCTGCCAATGACGGGTGAAATGAGAAGCAAGTAGTGTTTGAGAAAAGTGAAAAAGAGAAGGTAAAAATCTTTTTTATGTGTCAAAAGGAATCTTACGTCAATCTGTCACTTATCTGTCATTACGTGCATACTCCGGTAGACAAAACTTGTTTCTACGGTTGCCATTCTAAGCCTGCTGGTCAAGTCATGAAATGGTACATACAGTATACGAAGTCATGAATTCTTGATCAATCGAATTGAACTTTGAATATATTTTATGTAAATTGGATAACAGTCATAGGATTCCATGATCATATTTCCATAATATTGTATTAGTCAATATACGATTTTATTGTAGGAAATAGCCTGCAGCCATTAAATTTACTCTCAAAGCAATTTGTGAAGTTTCAAAAGCTATATTGACGTATAGCCATTCGTGTTAACGATGCCGTTAAAATGTCGTAGAAAATAGTCATCATCATAAGTAATAATTTAATTTTAAAAAATTCATCTAGTTTACAATTGGTGATTCGATGTTACAAATTAAATATAAAGTATACTTCTAGTTAAACATGTATACAGAACTAGCCTCCGCCAGCGGATTCTGGGTAAAAAATGGCACATATGTTATGATGTATGTATAAGCTATATTATTGCCAAGTTTCATCAAAATCGATTAAGTAGTTTTTACGTGAAAGAGTAACAAACATCCACCCATATTTACGAACTTTCGAATTTGTAATTTTATTTTATGACATCACTTTATAATTTTTCATATATTAGTAGTGAAGTTAAACAAGCAATAAAAGCTTTGAATTCCTATTAGACATGAATTACAGATTTTGAGATGTTTTCAGAAAAAATGTATCTGAGAAAAAAAATTGTGATGATATTACAGGCAAATCAATGGTATGTGCCGTTCCTTTAAAAATATATGGGTGTTACCTCGAGATACATTTAATAATACGTTCGCTAATCACACACTAACAGTCATGCTATTATCGAAAGTGCTATAATACTCGCATTGCGTTTCATTGCATACCTGACATACAACATTGATCGTTGCACTTGTAAGATCGAGTCATATTTTCAAAGAATCCGCTTTATTCAATTTAATAAAATAATTTTCAAAAGTAAAATAAATTGCTTGATTAATTTTACCAAAAAGAAATATATTTAGATGTTGGCAACATTTGGACAAATGGCGGGACTCTGATCGGAATCGCTTATAGTACGGTTTTTTAAACGCAATTATATTATTCAGATGTTGTAAATATGCTGGTCTGCTAGGACTCCTGAACGTTTTTTTGAAAAGAGGTTATAGGTTCTTTTGTATTGTATTTATTACACAAGTCGTTCAAACACCGACAAAACACAATTAAAATTACAAAATATCAGAACTCTAACTCTAAAATCTCTCTTAATATGCTAAACATAAATTAGTGTTTAGTCTTAGTAAGTACTATTTATTAAAAGTCAAAGATTTTTCAACTCAACTGCAGGTATCCAATCGAAAGAAATATATGAACATAGTTCGTTCTCAATGCGACAATCGCAAAGCATTTGTCCCAGAACAGTAGTTCTACAGAACATACAGAAAAACAAATTATTTGAAACGCTGTGATAGTATATCGAATTGATTATAACTGAATATTTTTCTCCGAAGAAAGTAAGTGTTAGCGTGACGTAACTGCAGCTGAATGCGATTTATTTAATTCTGTTTAGTTTGCAATTGCAATGTATGTTTAGTCAATGAAGTTTTTTTGTTTTTCCAAATGCTAAGTTTATTACTTTCGCCTGTGACAGGTCAGTGACCGCTGTATTAATTAATATGTGTTTTTATTTTTGTTTATTGAATGTTTGTCTCATAATTATATCTTATATCTCCCGGATTTATAATAATCGATAATCAATCCAAAGAGACAATTACTATAATTAAAATCCTGATTTCTACTTAATGATTGACATTATTCGAAATATGTTTTCTTTTTATTCTATCTAACTTCTCGTCTTTTCTGAGGATAAATTCCATTTCATTCTTTTAAACAAAATTTATAATTTAGATTAACAAGCCCAATATGACGTCATTAACAAATAACAAAACTATTTATTTGACATTGTTTTTTTTAATTCTTTTAATAATTTAGAAAATAAACACTACTTCTAGAAACTGAGGTTATAGTACCGCGAATAGCTGGCTCATTATCTCAAATCAAAATGGAATAAATAACCCACACTTTTATCAAACAGAACTGAAAACCTATCTCCATACTTAAACATACTCGTAACAACCGAAGCATGAAAATTGCGTGCTAAATAGCGCAATGATCTAATTAACAAATGATTTACATGAAGTGAGATATGACTTCGCTCGCAAGCGAAAGCGAAGTAAGGTGAGCGATCTCTGTGTAAATTCATTCGCGATGTTTTACGGTTAACGGAGCCGCTAATCGGTATTACTTATTATTATGTCATTTTAGTGAAAATTATGATTTCACTGGTGAGTTAACGCAATCATTTTGGTTAAGGTGTTAAGTGTAATGAAGAACGCATAAATTGTTCCTGTAAAGTACCAATGTCCCTTTTCTTATTTATATGTACTTATTATCTAATTTATATCTTTTTTACACTAATAACTGATTAAAGGTGAAGGAAAAGAAGTTGGGGAATCTTGGACTTAGCTCTGAAATGACGAATCCGCCTTGAGCAAGCATGGTGATTTTACACTCAATCTTTCACTTTGTAGGCTAGGCAAAATTGCAACCTGTGCAGTTATCAATGAACTTTCAATTTAACAACGTGGTAACTATATTTAATTAAAGAAAATTATGACAATGTCCATAGACCTTCGTCGCCCATGACAACAATGCTAAGATCTACTCTAAGAATTACCCAGTTTTAAAATACATTGTCAATTAGCCATTTTTAAGAGTCCTATTTCTTGACACTAATATGTCGCAAACTTCTCAACGTTTACTCCAATTACAAATTGATTAATTAAATTTACTTCTACAATGTTGAAACTTAACTGACAAGTATCATTATAGGCATTGATTAAATCTAATATAACAATTTATCGCGTCATATCAGATATCGAAGTAAATTAATGTCGTACAAAAATTTATCTTATCTAGTAGCGCTGTAAGTACTTAATTAAGTTTGCCTGTCAATATTGTACAGACGCCAGCACATCAGGCTACCCAAAACTGACAAATTTTCCCAATCAACTTTGAACCATTTGCCTCAGCGATAAAGTTGAAAATCTGTAAAGGCTATTTGACAGATTGTATTAGTTTGATTTGCTGGCGTCTGTACAGTGCAACTATATCAATTTCGAGACTATTCGATCATCATCCTCCAGCCTTCATCTTAATTAAGCATTTATTTAGGGACAGCGCAGCATTTCTTCTTATCTAATATGACTGTCTGAATTCATCTCACTGGGTTTTTCAATATTGATATTAATACAAAACTTCTAAAAACAAAAGAAAAACCGACTTCTAAAAACACTGAAAAACAAAAAAAAAGCTTTTAAGTACATCGCTCTAGAATTCGGTGTCAAGAGGCTGCAACTATCTTACAATTTCCTTCAACAGATAAAGTTAAAAATCTATTCAGGACATCTGAGATATGCTCAGATTATAGTAGCTTGGTGTGCTCGCATATTCACACCTTCAGGATGCGGATAAAACAACAGTAAAGAGTTAGTCATTCGATAAAATACATTCGCTTCAAAGTCGGCGGTGCAAATAAACGATACAAGTAACAATATCCAGCAACCTTGGTAGTTGACCGAGCGCGACACTGTTAAGTTATACTTAAGTGTAACTTGTAACTTATACAAGTATGTATAGAATAAGTGAAGGCGTGGCGCAACCGGCTTAATTGTCACACAAGTCACGCTTACCTTTGATTGAATCAAACCTTTTATCGATTTTTTGAGAATTTTATTATTATTTCGAAATGTTATGAAAATATGGTCTCAAGTTAGTGTTAAGTAGACCACGATAGGATCAAGTTAAACAAGTTTTCTGGCTAATTACAGTTAGCTGAGTCAAGTATTGCTTTCAAAACGTCCTGTCTTAACGTTGCTGTTTGCAAAGTGTGATTTGTTAATAACTTAAAGAGTTATAAACGTAACTTACTAGTTCTTACTTGAGATTTTAACCTGAGCCTTTTTCTCCTTAACAAGGATTCAATTTATCTGAATTATCTGAAGGTTTTGCCAGCGGTTTCCACCGCGTCTCATGGGAACCAATTTACGCACCCGAATAAACAGTAGCCTATAGTGGATAGCCTTCCTCGATTAATGGGCTATCCAGAACTGAAATTATTATTCGAATCGGAATAGTATTTTCAAGTTTCATGCAAACAAACATACAATAAAACAAAAAAAAATGCTTTATAATATTAGTCTAGATTACCTAAAATTAATGTTAACCTTATGTTAAATAAAAGCCTTAAAGACTCGCAAACAGCCTTACTTAACGTTTTTTATAAACGCATTATTTAAAATCTTGTTACTTATGTAAATTAATTACCTATTTTAAAAAGAAAGACTCATTTCTCGCAAAACACAATGTAGTGTTGGAATGGAAATACTAAACTAGCCGGTATTTTAATTAGCAAGATCCTGATTGGTTATAAACTAGAAAGTTAGTGTCTGATATCTCTCTTATAAAAAACTAGTCCTAAAACATAATTAATATACAAAGCTTTCAACAAAAAAATGCTAAATTATAGGCAACGTTAAAAAATATCTAACTTAAAACCAAAATTAGATTTTATTGGTTTGTTTTTATTTATAATTTAAAAGACATTGGTCTAGTAGTCAGTCGCATAGCCCGACCGCTATGCACGGGGTCTCGGGTTTGATTCCCGGGTCGGGCCGTGTCGCATTGCTGTCCCATCAGACTATGAGAGTGAGGTAATAGAAAGTGCACCTTTATCTGTGCAAATGCAGACCGATTGCCGGCCCGGGAGGTCGTTCTATCTAAGGAGATCAGCCAGCCACGCATGACAGTTTATTATTATAGGCCGATCATCTTAATAATTGAATGAAGTACTTTATTTTATTTAGCAATTAGCGTGTGAGACATACCTGAGTGGGTCTAAGGGCGCTGGAGACGGCTAGCAGCGTCAGCGCCGCCACGCTCCACCACACACCGGCTCGCATCCTCATGCACTGCAATAAACAACAACAACGCAACATTAATTATATGTATGTATAGCTACTAATGTAATAAAGCTGGTTTGATTGCCATCCAACGTGACAATGCAGTGCGGCGCGTACTGTTCCACGCGCTCCTCCGAGCCCCCTAGAGCCAGGGTCTGCCTGGGCTGCGGGTTGTTCGTAATGGTTACCGTGGCCCTGGCACACCGGAACTCCAGAAGGAACATAGTGGGTTTTAGTCAGTAAGAGTCTGACACTCCCTCCAGCTGCACCCTCAGCGGGATGTCATCAAATGACCCCTTCATTTGATGACATCCCACGAAAAAATAAAAAGTGGCAATGCAGCCAGCCTTTTAGGCACGTTTTACGGTAGTATCTCTTGGTAGGTACCTCTTGGTTATCTGACTTTCGGAATTCCTTGTTATTAATGAATTAGGTGTTTAATTGACACATGGAGCCCATTCATTGAAGGTGCATTTTGGATCACGTCGATGGTCAGCCATAGAAAGACCGTCCGCCTCAAGCGCTGAACGCGCAAACCCTTTTATCTATCGACCCGTGCAGATGACACTTATCCACGAGCTCCCCTTTTATGGTGCTTATGACTTACGTCTAAAATTTTGAACGGAGAACACAGAAAAAATACGCAGTTGAAAAACACACAACATCTGCATTATTGATACTAACAACACTATTTGTCTGTTAGGAAATGCAAATTTAGAACGTCTATGTATATATATGTTGACAAACAAATATATATAATATATATAATATATATATATATATATATATATATATAAATAATTTAGCACCTATTTACAAAGCTAATAGATAAAGCAGTCATGCGTTAAAAAATGTGTTTATTTATACATTTTGAACGTAACTGTGAAAGACTAAATAAACACCAACTTGTCACTCAACTATTTCTTATGCTTGAAATAAAATTGTTTTTTTTTTATTTAACTTTATACGATTTACGGAAAAATAACTACTAGGCAAGGTTGCTTGTTAAATGCTTACTATTTATGTTCCGCAGTAAAATGGTCAGAAGGCATTTTATTTTTGGAAAAAAAAATATCTTGAAGAGCTCAGAGTCATCATCATCTCCCGAGGCTTTTCCCAACTATGTTGGGGTCGGCTTCCAATCTAACCGGATTCAGCTGAGTACCAGTGTTTTACAAGGAGCGACTGCCTATCTGACCTCAGAACAGCTCAGAGTATAAAGCGATTTTATGTATATTGTATGTAGTGTACAATATTATACCACTTTATTACTATAATAGTCCTAAAGCGGTGTTAAATTTTTAAATTTAAAAACATTTATTATTGTAAATATTTTTGTTGTTTAGAGTAGATTCCTGAGTCCTTGCTGCCGCATTAGGTGAAATAACCTGTAATGGTAGTATAGAGCGATAAATAAATAAATATTGTGTGCCAGACGTACGTGACCGCGACGGTCTAAAAAAAACACGTTAAATACAACCTAACTGCACTGACAATATAGTTTCTAAGATTGATCTTTCTATACTACAAAGTAACAAAATGTCAACACAATCATAAAGTTGGTCTCTTCATATCGATAAATCTGCCACTCAACGCTTTCACTGCTAAAATTGTGACTTTCGATTTTGTACTACTGCGCCTGTATGGGGCCCTGGTACTACATCATAACATTAGGAGACACTAATGTAACTGGTATAAATCGTGGTGGCCTAGAAGTTAAAGCACCACCCTCTGAATCATGAGTACAAAGCTTCGATTCCAGATCAGGCAATTACCAATGCAACTTTTCTAAGTTATATGTACTTTCTAAGTATTCTTGGACACTAATGACTGATTAAAGGTGGATGAAAACATCTCTATGATACCTAGACTTATTCCCCTTATATAAGTCATGGTATAAAAACAAAACCATCCAATATCCATCTTGAACAAAGTTAATAGTCTACATCTAGCACTAAAGCCAGTACTTTTTAAGACTTCTATTTATAATAAGGAGGTTCAAGTCTGAAATTACCAACCCGCATTGAGCAAGCGTGACGTTCAATCCTTCTCGGTGTGAGAGGAGGCCTGTGCCTAGCAGTGAGACAATAAAAAGGTGAACATGATTGAATGAATTTCAAATTGATAATAAATCATAGGTGTATGGTATCTGAGTCATATCTGCTTATAGTATAACTACTTTTGCAATAGCTTATAAGAGAAAAACTCATATTATGAACATTAGTTCTCAAGAATTGGAAAAATACAAAAAAGAACTGTTTCAGAGTTAAACTCAGTGAAATACCTAATTAATTATATTTATATTAATGTCTTAATTAATGCTCGTATGATTTACAATATGAAGAATTAATTATTGTTTTGTCTTCAAGTGATTGTTTGTATGTTTATACGTAATAAACTTCTAAATTTCGGTAAAGGTTAAGCAATCAACATTTTTATTATAAGTAGTATACATTTATATTGTACCCCTCACAGGATATTCTTAACAAAATTAATTATTTTAAATAATTACACAACACAAAAGTTATTTATCTAAACATTTCTGAAATCACTACTGACTGGTATTTTACTTTTAAATCTCTTAACATCATTTATTTTAATAGAACCTTCAAATTTATATTTGATAATTGAATTTTAGATACAATTACAAAATAATTGCATAACATGAAACTAATGCAATTAGTGCATGTATTTAATTTCACAATAAATGAGTAAAATTGCATTTAAATGTATCTTTTACAGCAGTGCTACAAATAAATTAAAAAGTGCATTTAATTTGAATTATGTGACCTCGACACACTTCTATATCCTGATTCATATCAGTAAAAGTTTTAATCTGATAGCCTTTTTTATTGTTTGCTCACAATCACTAACTGCCCCCAATTAATTATCTAGATCCTTCTAAGTAGCAAGGTAATGATTATATCCTGCCTCTACTGAAAAACAAATGGTAATGAGATGATTTTAATAATTCATAAATTAGGAACCCTCTTTCATTCATATTAAAACTAACAAATTAAAAATTCGTAAAAATAATAATTATGATAGTTTATTTGAATAATTTTAAACTTAATTGAATATTTAACAGGTAAAGAAATTATGAACATGACTATCTAGCCTTATATTGTAAATAGATCAATATGAGATTGTTTCTTTGCATCGAAAAGTGTATTTAAAAATTTTTCGTTGACTAGGAGGACACGTAAAAGCCAGCTTCCTCGAATACTTTAATTGTTATAGTATCGTATATATATAGTATATTGGTAGGTACTAGAAGAATTCATTTTATCACCATAAAGAACTTGTAAGCAATATTCTATTCAAACGCATTGTTTTCTGAAAATTAAGTCAAACTAACATAAACAAACATCAATAAGGTTGATAATTGAATACAAATACAATCGATGCTACCAATCGGTATTACATCAACAATCGCATCAATTGATCGCACTCGTACGCACCAATAATCGATTGTACAATTAACAAGAGACTGCGATGCGGACGCAGGTATGCGGTACAACACTTTCTATGACCACACGAGCCTAGATGCTATGTGGAGCGGTTTATGATGTAATGTTTTTGTTTTAATTCTGTTATACTCATTATGATGGATAATAGTGACATGGGTTTAAGAAGACACGACAGTAAAACGGAGTACCAGACGCAGTGTGATTAGTTTGAATTTTGAAATCTTATTTTAAGCTTTAGAGTATTTCAGTCTGGGAGTATTCAGTTTGACATGAAGGTACGTTAAAATGTCGTTTGTATACATCTTTGGCAGTCACAAAAAGTGTCAAAATTGATCACAATCAGATTTTCCAAGGGCTCGCGCACGCGTTACTGAGTTGAGGAGGTTAAATACATGGAGATAAAATAATGACTCATGATACGAATTTCGAAGTGTTTAATACAAATAGATGACAACCATTTAACTTACAGTGAGACACTGTCTAAAAAACAGAATGATAAAATCTATCCTATGACCGTCTCCTGGTTGTATACGACCTCCCCACTAATTTCCAGCCAAATCGGTTCAGCCGTTCTTTAGTTATAAACAGTGTAACACGGCTGTCCCGTAGTACATTAGATATACTCGTAATATAGTCTGATTCTATACTAACATAATTTAAGAATATACTTAAAAAACTCTATGAAACATCAATGGATATAAATAAAAAAGTTTATCCCAAGCCAAGAAAAAACCTAGTTATAAACAAATTCTGGAATATATTATTTTCCTATTTCCTTGTACAAATAACCAAGCTTTGAATCAGCTGTAGCATTAAATACAAACCTTCAAAAGTCCGTGTTCTCGAGTCATTCAAATAATATTCAGATTCTAGGTTTTCCCGTTAACTAGAACGAGGGCTTTAACCGAGGCAATCGAGCGGTCAGACGTAACCGTTTTGAAATGTACTAACGTGAATTAATTAATTAACATAATGACTTAACTAGGCATTTACATAGGTATGTAGGTATTTGAAAAAAATTGCTGTCAGTAAGAGAAATGGTTAGTTGCACTTCAATTAGTTTATTGGGTTCTAAATTGACTGTTTAATTATTACTTGTCAGACACTTACCTACTTAAAACAGTTTGATAATAAGTTGATTAGACAAATAATGTTCTCACACTGTTTTCGTAACTACACTACCATGATTTGAATTTCGAAGACGACAATAAAAGAATAAGGGCCAGTTTCACAGGTTACAGATAGCCACTATCTTCAGATAAATTCAAAAATGGAACAGAATTTGTATGAACTATCTGGAACTTAGCCGTCCTGTGAAACTGGCCCTAAATAAAAAATCTTATTTCATTTGTTTCTTCATTATAACATCAGTATTCTTTTTTATTACTGGAAATACATCAAGTGACCCTTCGCATTGAGAGTGCAGCTAGAGGGGGCATCAGACTTTTACTGACTAAAACCCACTATAATTCCTGGAGGTCTTTGTGTGCCAGGGTTGTGGTAACTCTTGCGAACAAAACATCCCTGGCAGATCAACATGAGTCTCAGGTAAAGACGTCAGCACACCAAACTACCAGAAACCGACAAATTTTCCCAATCAACTTTGAACCTAAATATGCTTCAGCGATAAAGTTGAAAATCTATTAAAAAAAATTTCTCAGAAATCAGCTTGATGTGCTGACGACTGTACATAATAAAACAAAAAAAGTAATGATACATTTACCGTGACAAATACTAATTCACGCACATGCTCTTATAAGACGCACGCTAATTACAACAAGCCTAAAAACTTCGCCTCTAAAAGACAATCGTGTACGCATGTCTTTTGTGTACCTTAAGTGTTACAAATTAACAATACTATGCCATCAATCAAAGTGTTGCTAGACTTAAAATCGTTATACAACACGACTGAACGCAAGTATTTATAGACACAAAAGAAAAAAAAACAATGGTTACTTGTTTGGTCTGTTTAATTTAGGAAGTGTAGATGCGGATTTTAGGTCTCAAGTCTTATATTGTAAACAGATTTAAGTTTCACCAAAAGGTTGTTTTTATTAGTTTTCGTTAAAATCAATTAAGTCCCATAGATTTCTCCTTCTATTGTTTCTGTACTAGGAATTCGACTCCTTGACTATAAGCTAGTGAAGCCAAAAAACTTGCATGTATTTTGTAGGAAACCGTGAATACGTTACAGATTTTTCACATAAAACTGTATATTATCAATGATATTTTTTTTTATCTAAATAACATTACTTTAAGACGCTTTACCAAATTTGCGTAAAAATTCAATTCAATAAATTCATTATTATGCGAACATTTTATATTCAAAATTATTGATTTCTGTCCTAGTACAGACTAATTTTGGGAATAACCCCCTATGACTACGACCCCGCCACTCGCGAACCACGGGAGTGTTACTAACGAATTTGCCGCGAAGTGAACAGCAATCGGCAACTATAGCAGCTGCTATTTCAAATACCTTCACGTATCACCATAATCCATCATGAAATCTCATTGGCAGCCATTCAAGTCCGGGCGCGTCCACAATTATGTCAATTTACTTGTAACAGTGTTCTTAACACTTTCACTGCAATGCCATTAAAGCAGGACGGATAACAAGGAAAGAGAGAGATAGTTGATAAGAGATGCAGTCATGTGCGAATTTAACAAGATCTTAAAATGTGTACGTAGTTGAGGTTCGTCGATGATCTTACGTATGCCAGTTGAAAGCTTTTTAAGGTTACGAAGGTACTTGGTGAAAAGGTTATGACAATTTCCTCGCATGAATGCTACGGAAGAGTACCTCTTGGTGATATACCTGTGATTTTCTGTTTGACTATAAAACTCTAGCTCTACCTGTCACGTTCATGTCAAACTTTATTATATAATCTTTTGTATCATCGTCATCATTATCTCAGCCTTAGGATATCCACTGTTGAACATAGGCCTCCCCTTTAGATTTCCACATATACCGGTTGAAAGCGACCTGCATCCAGTTTTAATAATTAATTAAGTTAATCTTTTGTATAAAACATAAAAAAAAACAGGATATATAAATGGAACATTTAATAGGCGCTAATAACAAACTTCTACAATATCTTTAACCGAAACCGCGAATAGAAGAATCTTCTATATCGGTTCAGAAATCTACACAAAAAAGCGAATAACCTCTCAATCAATGTAAGGAAATATAAGAGTACACTACAAACTACAGAGTCCCCGCACGCTACCAACTTTTAGTGGGCCGATAGCATAGTTTGATTGGACTCATAAATTAGTATGGAGATGAATAAAAAAACGACATATTAACGGCTATCCGGCCATTATCAGGCCAGTTAAAAATATTGATTGATTTCATTATGACCTTGAAAATAAACCGTCAACCATCAACCAAATATCGGTCGATAGTTTGTTGTGCGGTTTAAGCAAACTCTTAGTCCTCAAATAAAATAAATCCATGTTGAAACGTATTTCAATGGACAATCGCATTTCCGTGAATCGGAACGCGCTCGTTATGTGTGAAATGTAAAACGGATTGATCGACAATGATTACGTAAAAGCGTTGCAAAAATTCTTGTATAGTAATGTGCTTTGTGCCCGACATACAATAAATATCGTTTCGGTCAGTACTAAGTGGTGCACACCTTTTTTTGTCAACCTACTTTCTGATGTTTAATTTATTATCGGCTGTAATTAGGATTTTGTTATTTCTTTTTAATTATGTACAGATTTTTATGGTTTCATATGGTTCAAAGTTCACTTTCAGGTAGTATTGTAGCTTCAGGCGCCTGTACTGAGTCCAGCACATCAAGCTACCTAAAAATGACAAATTTTCCCAATCAATTTTGAACCCTGTGTTTCAGCGATAAACTTAAAAATCTATTAAGAAAATTTGACAGATTGTAGTAGCTTGATGTGCTGGCTTCTGTACTTGAGTATTGGACTGTCAGATTGCTAATTTAGTTATCATCGTTAGTCTGTTTTAATATTACAATTAAACAGAATAGTCTGCTGTCGCCACAAATGATCATGTAATCATGCAAGACCGATTCGTTGACTTACATTGTATTAATTTATGTGAACTGCGGTTTCAGATGACTGATATTGAATTTTGAAATTTGGGAAAATCTGAATTTAAAATTGGAAGTTTCATGTGTGTAATTCACACGATACTAAATAAATTTTATTGGTTAACTTTTTAATTTATTACCAATTGCTTCGTTATTAGTGAATAAAACTTACTTCAATTTTCATTCACTGATCTTCAGGCAGTATTTCACAAACGATAAATGATAATATTCTACGATTTGTGTAATGTTGTGTGGCCTTTTCAAGATATTAGAAATTAAACAAAAATATCAATGAAATACATTTACTTAATTGAATTTTAATTTTATATTTTATATTTTAATTAATACTTAACTCTTCATGTTTGTGTCCGTTAACAGATTTTTTATTAGCTAATTATTACTTTATACTAATAATATAAAACTGAAGAGTCGTCTGTTTGTTTTTTGCTTGAACGCGATAATCTCAGGAACTACAGGACCGATTTGGAAAATTCTTTCAGTGTTAGATAGTCCATTTATCGAGGAGACTATGGGCTAGTTTTTTTTACCAGGTGCACGAAGTGTAACCGTAAATCAGGCCTCAAATTCAACCTAACATATTCAGGTCATCTTACATAACAAGGTAGAAGCCTACTACAAATTTAATCACTACCAGATACAATCTTCATGACAAATAACAATTGCGTGCTAACATAAAATAACTAATTGAACGATTGACAATACAACGGAACCGGAATGACGGCAAATGTCACGGACGTACGGTAGAAAATTTATATACCTATGCATGTTATTAAAAATTTTATGCAAACATAACCAGAATGTTACGTGAGAAACGCAAGCGCATTTGTGGGAATTACAGGGTGTAAGGTTCGTGTTCCATCGACAGTTTCATTTTTCTTTGTATTTCGTTTTGTATTGTTTTTTTTTATTTATTTATTTGACATATACATAGATTTTAAATATTTTGTATAAAAAAAACAATTCATCATCATCAGCCTTTTTATCGTCCCCCTGCTGAACACAGGCCTGCTCTGACCCAGAGAAGGATTGAACGTTAATCACCACGCTTGCTCAATGCGGGTTGGTGATTTCAGACTTTAAATGTCCAGGTTTCCTCGAGATGTTTTCCTTCACCTTTAATCAGTCATTGGTGTCCAAGATATACATACTTAGAAAGTAGATACAACTTAGAAAAGTTGCATTGGTAGGTACTTGCCTGACCTGGAAACGAACCCGCGCTTTTACCACTATGCCATGCCACCACAAATTAAACGACACGAAAAAAGACATTTATTGTGATATTATTATTACTACACAAATATCGTAACAGTAAGGCCGTAAAACCTTACAAACTATTTTTCTGACAATTTCTCACCATTCTGTATCTTTTCTTATTCGTAAGAAAATAACTACCGTAAATCCAGTGAATAGGTATCTAATATCCATAAAATTTCTTCATATTGCGAAAGCGAAAAAATACAAACTATCCTTTTACATGCCTACAGAAATAAAACAGGCTTTTTTTATTATGTTGACTTAAGAATAGCGTCATTGTTTTCACTTCCCTTTGAAGATAATATACCGGTTTTCTTTTCGGTAATGTCAAAGTGTTAATTGTACAAGCTATGCTTACTTCTATTCATAGTAAAAGTTTATATAATATTACGTTAAATGCCATTTAAACGTCTTAATGAAGAATTTCTCTTTAAAGACAATTATGAACCTAATTATGACAGAATAATGAGTATTGTCAGCTGCTAAAGAAATTATTATATGAGTTTCAATTGATGAAAATTAGTACAGACGCCAGCACATCAAGCTACCCGAAACTGTAAAATTTTTCCTATCAAATTGGAACTGCTGCTTCACCGATAACGTTGAAAAACCCATAAAGGAAATTTGACAGATTATAGTAGCTTGATGTGCTGGCATCTGTACCATGTGCATACGATAGCCAATTCCACAACGGTATGCGCTGTTAAGGAGTATGAATAAAAATAAGGAGATTTTTTAATAGTTATTTGATTTAAAAAGTAAATTGTGTTTGCATTCAAGAAAGAAATCAAATTACTTATAATGATGTTTAAAGATTTTGGGAATTTAATACATATTTTTGAATTAATTATCATCTAAAATAGCAAAAATTACTTAAAACAAAACATAGTTCAAATACTTTCTTCGAAAACAAAATTTCACGCGATTCGCCACACCAGTGTACACATAACTTTAGAAGCACTACCGACACGAATTATTCTCTGCTAGTGTCATTACTGCTATTAATTACATAATTATGAGTCCCATGACAACTACACTTAGAAATTAATTACGCATTGCAATTATTTTGTAATTTATGACTTGAGAGACGCGATGTGCGTTTTGATAATATTTTTGCGTGTCTGTGATAATGTAATGAAACTAGTGAGGTAAGACTGATTGATCGTCATCATCATCACAGCCTTTTTTATCGTCCCACTGCTGGGCACAGGCCTCCTCTCCCACGAAGAAGGATTGAGCGTTAGTCACCACGCTTGCTCAATGCGGGTTGGTGATTTCAGACTTTATAGTCCAGGTTTCCTCGAGATGTTTTCCTTCACCTTTAATCAGTCATTGGTGTCCAAAATAAACTTAGAAAGTACGCATAACTTAGAATAGTTACATTGGTACTTGCCTGACCTGGAATCGAACCCGCACCCTCATACTCGAAAGGCTGTTTCTTTAACCACTAGGCCACCACGACCCTTTGATAAAAACTGATTAATGAAATATGAATAATTACTTACATTATAATTAAAATTGTCGCTCAAAATTTTCAGGTAATCGATACGGGTACAACACTTAGCAAGCACACACTTGATATGAGTTCAAAACTTTGGCTCCATCAGCCATCTGTTCTTAAAATACTCGCCGACTGTTATTCCACATTGCTTTTATAATATAAATACTGTTTCTTGGTAAAATAATGAAAAATATTACGAACTAGAACATCAGCAATAATTCTTAATTTACTTCGAATGCCAATGTTAAAATAACTGAACCGAAAAGCAGTTAAATCCACTTCCCACTCCTCAATTATATCTTCAGACTAATACTGAAGCCTTACTAATACTGAATACTCTGTAACGTATATTAAAGGCTTTGCTTTGGTTGCCTAGCAAAAGGGTGGGGTAATTTGGAAGATAAAACAACCCACAATCACTTTTAATTTCATAATAAGCATTAATTAAAATTTGCTCCTATTTAAATGATTATTTAAATTACCCTTCATAGCGTGCTTATATAATCAGATTGAATATGCAAAAAAACCACAAAGACGTGGCCTAGTGGTTAAAGAGCTAGCCTCTCAAGTGTGAGGGCGTGGTTTCGATCCTAGGTTAGGCAAGTACCAATGCAACTTTTCTAAGTTTGTATGTACTTTCTAAGTATATCTTGGACACCAATGACTGTGTTTTGGATGGCACGTTAAACTCTAGGTCTCGGCTGTCATTGAACATCTTTGGCAGTAGTTACGGGTAGCCATATAAGGCAGTAAGTCTGACGCCAGTCTAACCAAGGGGTATTGGGTTGCCTGGGTAGCTGGGTTGAGGAGGTCTGATAGGCAGTCGCTCCTTGTAAAACACTGGTACTCAGCTAAATCCGGTTAGATTGGAAGCCGACCCCAACATAGCTGGGAAAAGGCTCGGGAGATGATGATGCAAAGAAACCACTCTGTACTCAGCCTAAGCAAATTGCTGATACCTTGGCCGAAACAGTCAAGCATGCAAAATACTTCCGAAGCATCCGAGATGGTTAGATAATGTACCATAATATAGAGAAAAAATACATACATTAACATCCTATAGCCTTGTTCATACAATACGTGATTACACTAATCGAGTTATGAAGAATCGAGATCAGAGATAATCGAGTCGATCTCGAGTGTTTAATGGTGATTTTTAATGATCTCTTTAGATGCGGTGTTTGTTTTGTTTTATCGATAAACGAATCTAATTTTAGAGCTTTTTTTTTGGATATTTGTATGGAGGTTAGATTTTACGGGGTTTTAAATTTAAATTAATCAGTGAACTGCGAAGAGGAGGGATTTTTTGACGCCATATTTTAAGTTTTATTTATTATATTATATAATTATGTGTAAATATATAATTTATGTATTAGACAGATAGATAATACTCTTTATTATGTCCACCAATTTAAATAACAAAGAAAAATATTAAAAGAAAAGGTAACAGTGACACAATGAGCTGTCTTAGCGCTAAAAGCGATTTCTTACAGACAACCTTTGGATGGAGTGAGACGAGAAGATATTAGATATTAAGTTTGCACTTGTATAAATTTATTTCGAAAAAAAAAGAAAAATAAAATATTTTGCAAGGAGTTTTATATGTAGGTATCCACCTCTCATGTTACTTACACAATAACTCCTTGTGTGTTCTTTTCGAAGTTTCCTTTTAGTATTAGGTAACACTTAACATTTATTTCAAAGCCTGTCACAAATATCTATCTCACTTTCACTAATATGCACCCTCTGAAACTGCAACACAGAACTTTACATAAACATTTTTACATTCATAATCGTGAAAGGTTATCCTTCTTCCTTTCATGCGCGGTGACTCAATTTTTTCACGATCTTTTGACATTTTATTATGAAATAATAAATGCAAAACACTGCACGTAACAAAGTGCAACAATCTAAATTTTATAGTCGACATCAGGTTCGCTGAAATACGTCGACTGAACCTACTAAACTCTGTGATAAAATCAGCAGTCTAAAATTTTCGTCTAGTAACTTCGAGAGGCATTTCTTTAACCTTTCCCATCGATATAAGTACAGCAAGAGGGAATGTCAGACTTGCACTGACTAAAACCCGCCTTTGTCCCTTCTGCGGCTTTTTAAAACTGCGGTAGCTCTTTCGAACAATCCCTCGGACATGTCAGGCTTTGGCCCCGCAGAGTTTGCTAATTGCTCTTCGAAATAATTCTAGAATTAAACGTCATGACAGAACTATTTACTATTTTGGCTTATTATTCTACCCCCTCATCGAAATTCATTGACAATCTCAACACCATTTCTAAAAGGTCACCCACAAGTCCTTCGTTATTACAATGATTGGTCGCTACATTACCATACAAAGGATCGCCTTGTTGCGTCTCCTAACATAATTGAAGTGTCAAATAGCTTATTATCGTCGTATCTGAAGAATTGTTTCACACTTGAAAGCTTTATACATCCGTTATATTCAAGGTTGTGTTTTGTCTACGCGTTTTGCATACGTAGAAGGCTTTGATGTTGAGGAAAAATAGGCTATTTATTTTCAAGTCAAAATTCATGTCAAGTTAGAGAAATTATACGCTCCCAGTAGACAGCGTAATTTAATGATTATTTTTATATGTAAATCCGTATATGTGTATGTTTTTGTTACTTTGTAAATAAGTAGATATAACAAATAAACGATTATATACTTCACTCTGGTGTAGTAAATATTATAAGCAAAGATACTTTGCCCTATTAATTGATCAGTGTATATTTATTTATGTATATTATAAACCATTTATTCGTTTATTAATATATACAGGTTCTCGTTTGACCTTCCTTTCATATGATGGGATTCAGAGAGCTAAAAATCCAACAGAAATTGTTGTCAAGCTATAAAGAAGAATATAAGATTAACGAAATTTCACAATCGCATTTTTTATAGAATAGATGCATTTATAGGCTTAATAAATTAGCATTTTGTCGTTACATTTGCACAGTTGCAATATTCAATTCACGATAGCTGCTGCGAGAGATAGTTCCGCATTGAACACCGTGCTCTAAGATTTAAAAGCATTACGTTGTTACTGATTCATTAAAATTCAAATAAACAGCTCAAATTATTGTGATGATATATTCAATTATGAAAGATGATTAAGGTTTATTAAACACTAATTTTTACAATGTATTTACAAATTTAAATAATGTAATTTAAATAAAATGTACAAGTAAAAAGACCCCTTATTAATAAATTGCGTCAAAAAATTCCTTCTCTTCGCTACCCACCGGGAGTGTACCCATAAGGCTGGCAGTATTGCCAGGTTGGATGGTAAAAGTACTTTTAAAAAATATGAAAGTCTTTTAAAATTTATTTATTTATTAATTTAAAATTTATTTTAAAAACAAATACAAAGAAGCCTGACACATTTTAATTGCATAAAAATATAAAGAAAATGTTAACCATACTTTTTTGTTGTAATTAACTAAAACACACCTGGGTTAATTAAACCAACTTAACTATATGGAATGCGGAGTAATCCTGAACCAGATCAGTATCAACTAGTAACGTAAACGTTACCGTAGGAAGTCTGCGTAAACTGTTCACTTTCTAAACCAGAGCAGCGGCGCTCGCGCCGGTTTGTGACGCGGAGTAAAAACAACAGAATGATCATTAAAGGTAGAAGTTGACTCAATTTTATTTGTTAAACAAACTATACCTTAGGATAATGTTTTGCTCAATATTGGCAAATTAACGGTCATGCGGCATACAAATCTTTACTAATATCATAAAGTTCAGGATTTTGTTTGTTTGCGTGAACGCGCTAATCTCAGCAACTTAAAATTTCTATATCTATATCTACTAAATGTAACAGAAATATATATTAAGTAAAAACGTATTACCTAAATACTTTTTTATATCAAAGAAATGTAGACTTGTTTATGACTTTATCCACTCGTCTACATAAAGTGTCTTAGTCTATGAATGTGAATGTAAACAGTTGACAGCCACTTCTGTCACGTGCACGTAACAATAATTGATTGTTTTTATTTTGTCATGCGTGATAATGTAGTCATGGTAAATAAGTGATTACCGGCATGGATATACACATTTTTGTGAGTAGGTACCTAATGGAAATAAAAATAATTTGGAGTATTTTTTATATCTTAAATTGTTATTATGTTATTATCAAAATATGCAGTATTTTTGTTTAAATTGTACGCCAAAACATCAAACTACTACAATCTGCCAAATTTCCTTAATAGATTTCAACTTCATCGCTGAAGCATATTATTCAAAGTTGATTGGGAAAAGAAAGTTTCGGGTAGCTTGATGTGCTGACGTCTGTACTTAACGATCTCATATAAATTGGGATGACGACTAGGTCAAAAATAAAATACTTTATGATATTGATTTTGTAAAGCATCTTAAAATAATTACAGTTTCATTTATCGTTTTGAACCGAAAATTGTTTTAATTTTTTTTTGTGATAATATAATCGAAATAAGTATACGGCTTGATGTGAAACATCTGTGACGTCATAGTTTGTTTTTTCATACAAAGTAACCGTTTTTGACAGTTCTTTAACAGCAATGAATTTGATTAGTTGTCGCCTACCCTATTGGAAAAACAAAAAATGGTACAATATTTTATAAATACTGCTACTAAATATGACGAGATGAAAAAAAAGCTACCACCTTATAAATTAAATAGCCTACTAACTATACGACTATGTTCTCTGTGAACAAACCACCAGAGCGCGCAGTAGGTATTCTTTATTTTACCGTTTTAACATATCAATGACACTTTCCCCGACGTAATGGTAACGTAATACATACACGGACCACATGAAACAGACAGACAGACGAACAATTACGCACATTTCTATTAAGTATGCATTCTCACGGTCATTCTTAGCATTTCATCAAGTTTGTTGAGCGCATAATTGCATAATTTTTGGAGAAATGTTTTGGATTGCAAGATTTTGAAGGAAAAGGTTTGTGGCCATTGTTTGGATTTTTCTCTTGGTCGTTATCTTGTCTAGACGATAATTGGTATGCGATTTGGAAAAAAAATAGCTTATTACCTACGAGTATTATTAAATTGTAACCACTCACCTAATTATTTAATAATACAATCAAATGTAATTGACTGTACACTATCGTTCATATCGTTTAACTTCTTCATTAATTAAATAAACATAAAAATACACAAATACATATTATTTTATCTACTGATCTGACTAGAATTTACTGCACAAATAAGCTAAAAAAAGTTCACAAAATATTCCAGGTTTACGTTAATCTAATAATATAAAATTATAAGATAAAATAAAATAGATAAGATAAAATAAAATAGATAAGATAAAATAAAATAGATAAGATAAAATATAATAAAATTTACACAATTTGACACGTGTTTAATGAATAAAAGCGGATACAAAATTATTGTAATAACAGACGTTTGGCATCTGCTTAACTTTTTTTATTAAGCCCCCTAGTGTCTAAGAAGTGTTTTTCCTAACTCATCTGTCAATGTTGTGTGTTGTTCCTAGTACAATAAAAACAGGATAATTAGTTGCCCATCTTAGAGCTAAGCCAGTGAAGTGAAAAGCGATAGTTCAATACACTGTAAACTGATAGTATGAGATCATTCGCTTAAGATGCTGTGACTGGTTTGTTACTCCACTCGTGCGAGTACATTCGCATATTACATAAAGTACTTTTTTTTAAAACAGCATTCATTTAATGTAAATTATGTGTTAAGTACCTACGATCAGGCAAAATTTGTATAGTCTATGATTAAGGTGTTTTTTAAATAACAATCCTTCTTTAAGTAGTTTAAAAAAGGGTATTTCAACGCGTGGTCTACTGCCCAAAAATTAGAACATTCTTAACTCCAAAATAATTCCAATCCAGTAACAATTATTTATTCAAATTTTAATCTTAAATAAAATGGCAACAATCAGGAAACTATCCAAAATCCACAAGATAACGCTATTAAATATCTTAATATAAACTATAAAATCATATAATAATAAGGCCCAATTTCACAGATTACGGATAGCCACAATGTACCAGATAAATTCAAAAATAAAACAGTATTTGTATGAAATTATCTGCCAGATAAACTATCTGGAACTTATCAGCAACCTGTGAAACTGGTCGTAAGTGTAGTAATTTCAAATAATGTCTCAGTGTTATGATAGATTACAGATGTTAATTTAGATCTATTTATGTAGGTCAAGTTGAATCGCCGCAATATCTACTAGAAAGTGGTCTGCGATAGCCGATAACTTGTTCCTAACAAAATAGGTCTGCTGAACAATGTCTGTGACTCAGTTCTGATACTGAATTGGTTATATTATTTGTGTCTTGAATTTGTGTTTGGTAAAAAACCGGTATATTTTAGTACTTCAGTGTGATTTGCTGTCAGTATAATACGATGATGTTGTAATCCGTGAAATGATATCGTTTGAGAAATAAAATTATATTACGAAATAAATAAGAATGGAATTTTAATTTGATTAATTAAACAGTCTCAATATTTTATTTCAGGAAAAGCTAGGCAGATGATTATATTAAAAACGGTAACAGTGCCCTGTGCCCTACAACAATTTTTAAAGTGTTTAATTGCATAACTGAAAGCGTAAATAATATACACACCCTCCGTAACCAAGAGGTTGACGTTAGCGGTGTGCAAAGTATGTACGTGATCCCTTAACTCAAGGTTATTTTGAATGTACAAAGGTCAATGACACATTAGGTTAAAAATATATTTTAAAACACCATTCTGTTATCATCGCCCGCGCCGCTCTAAATTGTATTTTGATTAGATCATAAAATATACATAAAAAGAATTCGAAATTTTCAGTAGTAGTAGTCACAAATTGAACTTTTAATGAAAGCGATAGTAAAACTTTCCATTTCAATACACTTGGGCTGTATGATATCACATTCTTTCTCGCAGCTATCGGTCAAAAGCAGTGCACCGTTTTTTGCTCAACCGCGCCACTTTAGTGAGTTTACCCAACTTTGTGACGTCACAAGCCCCTTGTTTTTGTTAAATAACTTACAAAATTAACTTCAATGAAAT
This sequence comes from Heliothis peltigera, assembly GCA_958496145.1. Classification (NCBI taxonomy): domain Eukaryota; kingdom Metazoa; phylum Arthropoda; class Insecta; order Lepidoptera; family Noctuidae; genus Heliothis; species Heliothis peltigera. Next base: position 10,714,641 of record OY292327.1, on the reverse strand, counting down.
ATTTATGTAATGCACAATATTAATTAGTTATGTTTATCTAGTGTCTAAATAAATTATTTTAGAAGTAACTTTCAGTACCAATTAATTAGTGTACACTTTTATTGTTAATTAAACTGGAACAATGAAGCCTAATTGTATTTATTTAATTACAATTCCAACTTAATACAACCTAATTATTATCAATGCAAAATAGTATCGAACATTCGAATGCAAAACTTGTTTCAACAATTCACAAAGCGGAGAGAGGTTGTTAGCCCACCGCCAACGACCATAACTCATTCGTTTCAATTCGTTGCGAATAACGGCGTTACACTAGACAATAGACTTTTAACTTTTTATGTACGCCAACAAGGAAATAATTGACTCAATCGTTGTCATTTTAATAATTTTTGGAAACCATATTTTTATAATAAAAACATGCATCAGTGACTTAATTATAAAATAATTGGCGAATATATGTATATGTATTATATTATGCATTCAAATTTGCAAGCAAACGAAGAAAGCGGTGAAATTTATGACCTTGACTCGAATGTACGTTACGAACAAAAAGTATACTTAATAAGTATGGTGTGAGCAAAAAGACGAGAGCCATTAGCGCGCGTTGATGTCTTTTACATAGAAGAAGTGAGAATTGGACCTGCGATTTGTTGTATATTAACCTCATTTTTCATAATGTACAATGTACATACCTACATAGATGTATGATTTAAAATAAGGTTATTTGATGGGAGCAATTTTTTTAGCATCTTTAGAAAAAAGTAGGGGCTGGTTTATATTAGCATGCAAGTCAAAAGCTTTCATCTCATCAATGTCAAAGTTATTAGTAATATAAAATATATTTTATAAGATGGTTGACGAATGAGACAACCTAACTTTCTTTCAATGCTTTGTTTTATTTATGTACTGTATGAAATTACAGAAGCCTGTTACAAAGCTGTTCTTTATAAACATGAGGTTTTCATTATGAATAAAAAAGCATTTGAAGTTCATCATGTCGTTGAAGATTATAGGAAACTAAATGAAACCCAAAAATATTTATATTTGAACTGAAACAGTCAACACACTTATTGAAACTAGTATTCATCACAATTATGCAAAAATTTATTTCAAAATAAATTAAAAATTCAATCACTAATGCAATCTATCACATCATGTAAGCATCTCACTCTAAATTGATAATATAAATACATAATTAATTAACGAGCTTCTTTATCAAAACCTGTTTGTTAAGGCGTGTTCTCTTCGTATCGAAGAATGTGACTTTTACAGCAATTCCGATGACTGTGTGTCTGAATAAGGATGCAGACGGACTTTCACTGGCGGCTGTCTTTTTTTTTAATTTTAGATTCTGTCAGACGTACGAACTTCTCGTATGGAGAGCGATGTGATGTGGTGAGAATTTCTCCTTGAGTGTTTCTCAAATAAAAAATTGTAGCATTTCTTACTTCATTTAAATATTACATATAAAATAATCATTTATTTAATTTAAATATATGTATGTATATTAGTCAAGTCTTTAAATACTGTCAGTATTTGACTTTTGTTTGAGATGGGCATGGCCTTATCTCGTGACATAATTAAGAGAAAGGAATTAGCTTCATTACTTACTTACTTGCTTGCTCTCCAGTTTGTTTCGAGCCAGTATGTATAAATATGCCTATAGGTATGTCAACCTTTTTTCGTGGAAATTCATTATATGACCTCTCTCGCTGAGGGAAGAGCTGGAAGGAGTATCAGACTCTCACTGACTAAAACCGACTATGTTCTTTCTGAAGGTCCCTGAATGCCAGGGCTACGGTAACTTTTTCAAACAACTCGCAGCCGAGGCAGAAGATATGTGAGCCTAATACAGACATCCATGCAAGACTGCCTCGATGTCTAACGATATGATGATCACAGTTACGTCACATATCGTTCATTACTCCCATTCCCTGCCTATCCACCGAAACAGTAACAATAACCAAGACATTACTGAAGTTATTCAATACTAAATGAAACATGGATTTTTCGAACTTTCTGTATAATTTCTCTCAGACTAATGGCTTGTATTGTTCCAGTCTCCGGTGACGTATTATATTCAACAATTGCGTAATGATAAAAAACAATTATAATTATGTACGCTTACCGTTTTAAAGTTACGCGTAAGTATGGTAATGTTAATTGCATCTGTTTTGAATATTTCGTGGAGATTTTTGCACGATCTTCATTTATTATGTTAATGTTACGTCTTAATGTTTATTTAGAGTTTAATTAATTTCGTTTACTTTTCTTTTAGCGTATAAAATGCTAGAACGACTCATCTTCATACTAGAATTGCACAGGATCTTTAGTCAAGAATTTATCGGTATATAGTTTTGAAATTCGCTTAGAAACTTTGAAATCTATACGTATGAGTTTGTTCGTTTTATTGATTATTTTATCTCACTAATCTCAGGAACTACCGTCCCAATTTGAACAATTACTTCAGTGTACATAGCCCATATATGGAGAACTTCTATAAGCAAATTTTAATCTAGATGTGTGGAGTAGTTCCCACGAAACGAGGGTGAAACCGCTAGCGGAAGCTAGTAATAATGTAATAGAAAATAGCTGTCCTGAACAGCTTAGGAGCGAGAACACACAGACAGTTATAATACATGTCTGTATTAATACATGCATCATCAAGGTCAACTTATTCACACTACTGAGATGTGTACAAGATGTTGTGTTGACTGGAAATGAATGGAACTCAGTTAATAGAATGCCCTTATTACAATAACAATTTATGAGATAAGAAAAAAATAGAACAATCAGGTACAAAGGCACTGCTTATTTATTAAGAGATCTCTTCCAGCAGGCCTGGGCAAGCAGTTAGAATAAAAAGAGATATAGACAGACTGTGTAAGCTGAAAGGAAAAATTCCAATATATTTAATCCACTTACTTAACATACGATACAATTAGTTATCTCAATTTTAGTCATGCTACTAAATATTTGGTACCTTGGAGTAGGACGTGGGCTATATTTTATTAAGACATGGAACGCGCATCTGTCGAGACATCAACGAATTCGCGGGCGAAACTTTTATATTATAATTTTTTTACTATAGTATTTTAAGCCTGTATATATAAAAATATATATAAATTTTATATTTTATATTAAATTATATTATATTACAATGTTTTTAGCTGAAACCATTGACATCAGCAGTGTTAGCATCAAACCGTGTCACTACACTCGTGCTCACTTCCAGTGTTACAAAATATGTTCTACATATAAACTTATTCACATAATCTCCTCAATACTGCTATCTGCTGTCTGATGGTAGGCAAGCACGCGAATTGTAATCGAGATATGATAATACTACTCGTACTAGCGGTTTATCGATGTATATCTTTTTACTGTTTTGTTTTTTTTTTTTTGTATATATAAAAGTTTATCTAAATGAATTTAAAGCTAAGTTAAAACTATTTACTCCCGATTATAAAACATGGTTTTAAAAAAGTACCGCCATAAGTGAGTGCTAGATTTAAACCATCTTCTTGAACAAAGTTAATGTTATAAATCTAGTTCTAAAGCCGGTACTTTTTAGAACCATCTTTGTAGTAAGTTTATGTATGTATTGTATGAGCTGATCTCTCAGTCTGTCACTTACAGAAAACATTTTTTTTAGTAGGAGCTAAGTGCTAAATGTGGTTTTGCTTGTCGTTTGGTACTTTGTACGCAATTCTTTCTTGCAGTACTTCACTATATTTTAAAATATATTGTGCCTATTCATCTGTTTCACAATACATAAGTCAATAAAAAAAGACAAAATACTATATTTTCATATATACCTACAAAATAGAAATTGTTTATTATTAATGTTGACCTTTCTAAAAATCTAATAATACAATAAAATTTAAATGTTGACATTTATTTTATTTATGTTACATCCAAAATTCTAAGACATTAACGATTTATGATGTGTGCCTTTGCTAAACACGCAAGAGGTAACGCTGCTGATCGACTTTATCGATGTGATCTCGATTCGTGCTACCTCTCTACACGTTTAAAAAAAGCTGTCAAACTTCGAACGTTTTAAATAATGACATGTTCATTTGTTATTTTGAAAGTAGGTATTTTGTTTCTATTGTTATACGTAGGCACGTATTAGGTATTTATGATAATGATTATTATGATACAGACATCAGGCTAATACAATCTGTCAAATTTACTTAATGGGTTTTCAACTTTATCGCTAAAACATTATGGTTCAAAGTTTAATGGGAAAATTTGACAGTTTCGGGTAGCCTAATGTGCTGGCGTCTGTAACTATTAATATACATACATATTTATGAATACTAACTATTAAATAAAAATATATTATTATAACAACTAATACTGAAAAAGAACGAACCTTACAGATAAAAAGAGATACTCCTTTCTTTTAATTAAGCTATACAATAAATATTTATTATCAAAAATAACGATTAACATGCAAAAATATAAATCGATTCTCAATATTAACAGTGCAGTGAAATGTTCGCCGGTAGCTGTGTACTCACGCACTCACTTTCTATATCGAGCGATTTAAAATCGATACATGGAATGTCGCTTTTTACTTTACCTCATTATTACATCAATAGTTGTATGTATGTACGTAGGTCCGTACATAAATCTAATCAAAATAATGTTTTGAAAGCAAAGTTGTTTGTTTTGGTTACGTGCGGCAATTTTACTTTGTTCCGCGAATTATTTTTGTTGTAATTTATTTGCTTCCGAATCGAGCAATTAGTAGGTTGAAATTACTAAGCATGGAATGATAGAAAACGTCCAGAAAAGTAAACTATAGTAAATATACGGTTCAAAAATATCTTAATTTTTTATTACTTACAAGATATGAGATCTTAAAAAATGCACTTAGATGTTATCCAATTCCAAATCTCAACCTATAAATATGTCTATTAATAGTCTAATAAAAAATAAAAAAAATCTCAACCCAAATTATATAATTTCTTTTATGCAATCATCAACGATAACCTTGCATTATTTACTTTACCTATAAACAATATTTTCACGCGTATATAATAAAAACCAATTCAATAAAGATATAGTTCAAAACAGATTTGAAATAACGCAACCCACGCAGTTGTTTCAAAAAAGGAAAATATTCGGCATTGATTCATAATTGGAAGCAAGGTCCATATTGTCAAGCTACCATTTGCTACCATTCCGGCAAATGGCGGCTAACAGTCCGATTAGATCTAATTCTTGACCAACTATATTTGAATCGTGAAACAGCTGCTTTGTGTCCGGGTATTTGTATCAGTGACTGAAGGCGCGTTTGGTAGAGTAAATAGGCTAGCACTTGCATTAAGTTTGATACATCAATACTTCTTCACGATTTATGAAAATGTATAAACAAAACATTGGTACGCATGCGCGAGATGTCACATAGATTTTCGGAGAAATAAAATTATTCCATGCAAACTATACTAGCCTAAACAAAATGCTCATTTATATGTAAATTCGTTGATTTATACAATCAAGAATATTAACAATGACTCTTTAAAATTTTCTACTGGATTCCTATAGGATGTTTTTGTGAACGCATCTTAATAATGCGAGAGGTAATAGGCAATTGACAGTCGTTGTTTTAATTGTTTTTGTTTTAGTGAATGATCTTATTGGAGCAATTATTTGTGGCTTTCAAAAATCATCCGTTTCTTAAGGGTCCGAAAAACCATAGATATGTACAGATAGACTATACCTAGCTTATATTATAGTATTATAGCTTGTATATAGCATTATTGAATATAGTACAATACAAGTATAGACTTAGAAACCGATATACAACAATGTTTATTTTGTTCACTCCTATGGCTTTAAACTGAAGTAATAAATTCTGTTCTAGATAACAAATAGAACTGCATTCTGTGCCACATATAGCATTGTTTAATAAATGTTATGGAAGTTTAGCATTGGTTATAATCTCTAAGAGCTAATATTGTTTTTTTTTTCAAGTTTTATGTTTTATCTATTTAGTTTTATAACTAAATGCGGATATGACGTTAATGACTATTAAATTAATTTTAGAAAGGTAATTTATTTTGCTTTAATAAAAAAACAATATTTAATTATCTTAAAAGTGAAATGTCGCAACGCAGCGCACTGATATAGAGTAGTTACCGTTTACTTTCATAAAACAAGTTTTTGCTCGAGCCGTACTTTACAAAATGTTACCGAAACATATCATTATGAGTTATTTCGCACGCTTTAAAATTTAAACGCGCTAAAAGTCTTATTTTTTAATAAAACTCAGCTATCTAGATAACAGCTCGGACTGTGGTCAGTCGTGACCGCTGCCACACTCATGGTCGAAACTTTAGAAAGCGTAAGATTTATCATTGACTAACTACTAAAATAATTACAAGAAATTATACCACGTGAAACTCACCTTTCAGTAATATTTAACTGTCTTCAACTTCAATTTGTAGTTAAAAAAACACTGATTAATTTATTACGTGGAATCCACCATTATTCCATGTCACTTGTCGTAAACACCGATACCACCTTCACTATTAGCTGGAAAAATATAACTTTTTACACAACACGCACTTCCCGCCAAAAATTCTACATTATTCGAAAAATCCAAATCGATAGATCGATTTCCGTATCAGTTGATAGATGTCAACGTCCTCGACGCAATCCGGACACTGGCGGCAAGTGTCGCCGTCGGTTCGGACTTTACGCGCGAGTGCACTTCGATTGCAATGAACGAAAAATAATTATTTTGATTATTCGAACGTAGGGTTTTCGATGTTTGAATTTGTGGCGGGAAGCGTGTGTTACGTTGCGAGCGTGCGTTCGGAAATGTACGCGGAGGCCGGACGGTGCGCGAAAAGCGACTGCGGCCACTGGTGCTCTCGCGACACTCTCTGCCCACCGCTAGCCGCATGTGTAAATGTTAATCCGTGATATTATTTGGTTTAACCGATAAAAGTTGAGCCGTTGCATTCGGTACTACAACCCCTGTGCCGCTCACTTTTCGCTACACCTTGTACTTTAAACAGCTCATTGAATATTGGTCGGTCTCACAAGGAGATAGGCCAGTTGGCTCGCACAATGATCGCTTTCAGAGATTTTTCAGTCTAGTTTGAAAAAACATCGAAAGCTGACATCATTGTTTTGTAACATATTTTACAAGTATTGGTTGTAAAGAATGGTTTAAACTTTTTACAAATCTAACAAAGCATTCATAAATTACTGTTTTTAACCCATATTAAAAATAATACCACTTTTGTCTTCATTGTGACAATATTGCGATATTTTTTTCATGTTGCATCTCTAATAGTGAATTTCAAAAAAAGCGTTTAAACACTTATTAATTTTAATGTGTCTGCGAAAAAGTTCATTAAAATTGGTAATTTGGTGCAACGTGAAGCGAATTACATAATTAAAAAATTTACTCTCTCGGTAACTCATCATGGCCGTCATTTTATCTACTCTCTACACGATTCTAAATAGCACACAATAATCACACAGGCCTCGTGTCCCGCAAATACCAACAATGAAATCTACAGCACACTTGTTCTAAAGTAACGTAGGTAACATTTTCTTTACTAACTTTTTACGCATATTATGCTTTCATATTAAAATAATTGTTCGGGATTATTTTGACATCGAAATTGAAAAAAAATTAAAGAGATCATTTTCGTATAATCTTAGTCTTATTTCAGAAAGTATCTATTGATAAACCTCACTTTTTTGCAGTTTGTAAAGACGAAGCTTATCCATCCTATAATGAGTATCAACGTTTGTGCAGGGCGGAGCTTGACTGATCCTGACTTTGGAAGGTATAAAAACTGAAAAACCCTAATGCAATATTTTATTTTAGATTTACCTGAAAGTTACCTGAATCCAAAATTAATTTAAAATACTAGGACAAAAATCACGAAAGATTAACTTTACTACAAATTAATTGTATTTATATCCAAAATAAAAATACTAAAAATATAAATTGAAAAAGTATTTGAATTTGAACATGTAAGTATAGCATTATGCAGTTGTCTTTTTTTTAAACCTTAGATATTACATAAACCGGGTGGATTAGATATGTGTCGCCACCGGTTTTTCACTATCATCGCTTGTTTTACGGTTCGATATTTGATAGTCTAAAGACTGAGTATTTGTTCTGATTTGTCCATCGGATTGGCAAACGGCCACGACTCATTTCTAATGCATCAATTCTCAACATGTCTAAGGATTGGGTGGTCCACGTCTCTACTCTATACAGAAAGGTCAGAAAAACTAAAGCTTTTTCGAAAAGCATTGTGATGCTGTTCGTTATTCTCTTTATTCATCAAGATATTATGCACCACTCACTAACTCAATAGTTCATTAAAAAGTAATGAATGGTATACAAAGCGACTCGTGCTATATATTCGCTAACACCAAGTTGTCGCAAGGAATATTACTCATTGGTTTGTGAAAGGCGTTTCCAAAGTAGAAGTCTAATCGTTTGCAGGTAAATAAATGAAGAAAAACATTATTTTAATAGTTTCTTAATGCCGTTTCTTTATTTATCAATTCCTCATTTTCAAATTCTAATCTTAAAATTATGCTTATGTTTATTAAAAGTTTCTGAACTAATATCCCACTTTTAAGTCAAATTAACAATATAATTTCTGAACGTTCTAAAACTGTCAATGTCATCCAAACGTCACTAACATGCTGGTAATTCCAGATGACGTCAAAAGTTCAATAAATCTGAGGTCACAAACATTTTGTTTGTTTAGGATAATAATATTTGTTATGAGTCAGTCAAACGTGGTTCGCAAAGACAACAAATTATGACATTTCGAAGACTATCAAATTCTAAAGTAGGCATCCGTGATCGCACGTATTTTTCTTTTCAGATGGCCTCGAAGAAATGTGTAATACAATAGATAAATATTAGTACCTAATTTTGCTTAATGTCCTCATCCAGCAATATTACAACTTATGTTTAACTAAGTGAGTACACCGTACGTTTGAACTTGATTCAATAAAGTTTAATGAACCTTATTCATTTGATATAAAATGTTTACAACCACTAAACTACTTTACGATAACCATTAGAGGCATTAGTGTATTACGTCACTTTTCCAAGATTTTTTAGGGAGCCTTGAACCATTTGCTCGAATGAATCGTGTGTTAGTTCATCCGGGCTTCATACGCCTTTGTTTCATTCATTGTCGCTTCATCATGTTTAACCCGAACATCATTTCTTAAGCGAAACAAAATTAGTAAGTAAAGATTTCACTTATCCCGAAGCAAAAACTTGTAAAGGCCTTGCTCACTCAGCCGTGAACGACGATTCACTGTCGTCGACACAACTTTTGCCATGAAAACAGTGAATTTTTGTAATGCAACCTGTTTTCGCAAGCGTCAAAACAGTACTATTATAAGCGTGATATTTTATTATCTTATCGGCGTAGATTATGTACACAAGTGTTGGTTTTGTACCGTGTAATGGACAACACATTAGTTACCAGCACTCAAATGGGTACCGTGTGATTACTACTGAATACAACGAAAATAATATAACCAACAAACGTATGGAACGTGTGGATCGTAAGGAGTTGACATTGAGTTTCCATAACTTAATCAAACGAGGTACAGTGTTCTATATTTGAATTTGTTTTTCTTTTTCTAATTTTTGTGAGTGGCCAGTGTCATTACCAAGTGAGTGATAAAAAGGTTTCAATACTGAATTTAACACAGTGTTATATTGTGCTTTAGTGTTTCTTCCTTTGTTTTCTTAATAAGTGTGATCTTCAAGAATTTTATTCCAGTTTTGTTTCATTTTAATCTTGGTAACATTTTGTAACTTAAAAGGAATATCAGTAAGTAGTACAATAACAGGAAATCAGTGGCATAAAGGAAAACTTTAATTTTTCTGAATTTTAGAATGTAAGTATAACACTCGCTACACAGTATATGTGGTAAATTGATTAACAATTTTATGTCATCTAAAACGGAGTGAAGTTAATTAATGACTCATACAATTTAAAACAGGATTCCTATGGGATTAGTGGATAAAATTTTCCTGTTTTCATAATACAAAATAAGCTTTGTTTATTGTTTTGATATATGTATTTTAAATGTAACATCATTACCTGTACTAACCAGAAACAGTTAATAATAAATAATGAAATAAATGAAAAAATTAAGAAAGTATGAGCATTCTTCATTATTTTTGGCTTGCTTTATATTCCTCTAATCAATGCAATGTTCACAGTATGAACATTATTTCAGAAATAATTTCAAAATTCATAATTTTATCAACCAGTCTTTTTCCTATTCATATTTACGAGGATAGATACTAACATCATATTGTACTTGATAAGTAATTGTTTGGTGCTGTTATCATTTTCATTATGCAGTTCTGAAAATTTCTGCATTCTTATCTTTCGAGCCAACTCAGTGCAGAGTACGTTCTGTAAGACTGTAATCCCAAAATATACATTTTACTAACTCCTCTCTACTTCAACCAGACACATAGAAAGTTCCTTTACACCATAGAGCCGAGATAATTCTAATTACATCATAGCTTCAAAGAGCTTCCACACTGACTCATAATGAGAAATATCTTATCCCGTTATAATCTGTTTTGAAATTGAACAGATAAGCCTGCGTTCAGTGTTTTAGCACTTGTTTATGGTATACTTGTTTAAAATAATTTACTTTGCTATGACCTTTCGGATATAATTAATTCACAAATTCCGTAGAAATGTACCTAAAAAAAGTCAGTTTCTTTAAAAAATATGAACCTCTTGCTAGTTAGCAAAATAAATTAGCTTACAAGTTAGCAAATTAAATCTTCAGAAATAATTAATAATAAGTTCATTCAAAAAATTCCGTTCAGTATTATAAAACTGATTTTTTTGCTGCTTACACATGCTAATCTCTGGAACCACTGGACTAATTTAAAAAAAATCTTGTAGAGTTAGCCCATTGCCCAAGGAAAATCAAAATCTACTTTTTATATAGGTGCAGTAGTAGTGTATAATAGTATGAAGTAGTTTCCGAGACACAGGTAAAACAACTACCAGAAGCTAGTACCATATAAGAAGAAGTACCTACCGTCTATGAATAGCATTGAATACTTGACTGAGCATACTTTGTGAATCTAAAGTGCTTCATCCTGTCTGTAATGATGTAATTCTTGAGGCTCTTGTTACTTCTACAAGTGCATAATTATGATACATTCCATGCTATAGCATTCTAATATAGTTTCCGCTGACTCAAATTTTTAATTAAGTATTCATACAAGCTGGCATTGTAATGCTGTCAATACTAACAATATGTATACTGAATGTGTGACAAGGAATATGTGTAAGGACTTCCAGGGGTATCTGTGTTTATGTGGATTTGTGTGTGAGGCATTCTGGGATATGATCCCTTTTTTATAGAATGTGGTCTTAAAAAGTACCGGCTTGAGTACAAGATTTAGACCATTAACTGTTCAAGAAGATGGATTAAATCTAGCATTAAAGGGGGTACTTTTTTAAGACCACGATTTATAATTTAAGGGGGATTGTGTTTAGTTACGTTTATAAAGATTTTGGGGATAATGGTTGCAGCTTCTAGGGAACATGGTATATTCTTCTGGGCAACAGATTATATCAATATTTTATTTGAAAAGACTATGATATTGGAGTTTCTCTCTGTTCTGCTTATGACCTGGAATTGTTTTTTTTTTAAGTTGTGTTTAAAGCTTTTTTTTTCTTTTATAAGCTTTTGGGAAACCTCTGTTAATTTTAGAATTATAAGTATGCGGAATCTCTCTTTCTTCTCAAATTATATAATATTATTAATGAAACTCCTTTTATTATCAAAGTATCACACTACTATTCTAATAAACCCATTGAACGGATTTTGTTGAAACTTTGTAGATCTTGGTGGTACTTGGGTGAAGCCGCTAGCAGAAGCTACCCAAATACTATAGAAGATAACTAGCTTCAACCGCTTCCACAAAAGAGGAACTACTTTCCACACTCGGATCGCAAAATAACCCATACATACATATGTTATTCCGACCTACCTGTATTATTGACAAGTTTCATCAAAACCGTTCAGCCATTTCAAAATAAAAACTTCCATGTTAATAATTTTAGTGTGATGTAATTCTAATACAAATTTTGTTCACACCGTACATACTAGCGGTATATAAACATGTTTGTTGTTCCCCAATCTTGTCCTCTTGCACACCACTTCTTAAGCTCGTGCTTGTTCTAGAAGAATAATAAACGAATTAAATAAAGATCATCATAACTGTCCTAACAGATGAACAACTCTACGGGTACACAAACTACGGGATGGACACTCCTACACCAGCGGCGTCCGGGTCGGGCGACTGCTTACAAGGATTCTTTCCTACCATGGACTCCCTAAGTCCGGGCATGGACTCGGACTTTGACGAGAGCCTGGCGGTACCTGAGTCGTTGTCAGTCATCGATGGAGACAAAGTTGATAATAAGGAGGGGAGCTCTAGTGGTATGTTTTTTTTTCTTAATTATTTAAGAGCACTGCACTTTTTATGTAAATAAGAGGCATAGGGCGTTAAAAGCTTATTTTTTATTATCACTAAACCAAATAATCTACATCTAAATTGGTTCAGCTGTTTCGAAATTAGGTTTCGTTATAAAGTCAATTCTTCACTTGTAAGAAATGTACCTAACCTCATTTGACATTGTAACTAAGTAATTCCTGATTATTATCTAATGACAATTTATTGATAAAAAACAATATGATGATACCTATTATCACATCTTCTGAAATGAATTCCGCATTGAGCAAGCATGGTGATTAACGTTCAATCCTTTTCCGTGTGAGAGGAGGCCTGTGCCTAGCAGTATGATGATCAAAATTCTGAATTCTCTAAAAAATAAGATACAATAAAATAAATCACAATGTGGAATCGTAATCACTCATCACTTATCAAATGTACATCTAACGTTTTGAGTGCACAAGAAATATTTAGATTATTCTAAAGTTCAGTCTTGCAATCTCTGCTATCATTTGTGTCTGTTATTTTTTATAAAAAAGCAACATAGGTATCTTTAAAATAAGATAAACAACGAAACACCTGCATTTTGTATGCAAACAATGTTTTAAAAGGTAAATACTAAAAAACATATTTTGTCCACTGATTGCGTGAACGAAAAGAACGATACAATATCTAAGATATCTATTAGATTAAGCAACATGATAAAGGATTTTTCTGGAAGCAATCTGTAAGTCCGATTGAAGAAATCGATTTATCACTCTAGTATCTTGAACCCAGATTACATATTCAAGCACTTAAAATTAGATTCTACCATTCTACGTTAAGGTTCATTTTAGTAGTAGTGTAGTGATCGAATGGCTCCAAATTTGCTAGCAAACTCTCCCTTCCTTTGATGATGACATCCAGGCCGATTGTGGGCTACGGCGGCCGTTCTCTTTTATGGAGATCAACCAGCTGCGCAGGACATATGCTAACTTCCAGACTCCAGGCTGCTTTATGAAGGATTCTCAAAATCCCCAAAGCGATTTCGGCTGAAATCGAAGCCCCGTGCACAGCAGTCGTAGTCGCGTCCCTTCGTATCTATATCTTTATTTGTTTTTTCAATACAAAGTCCTTAGATTTCTTTGACTGCCCCGTTGGTCTAGTGGTCGCAAGGCGCGACTGCTGTGCACGGGGTCTCGGGTTCGAATCCCGGGTCGGGCCGAAATCGCTTTGTTGGTTTTGAGAAACTTTCACAAAGCAGCCTGGAGTCTGGAAGTTGGTGATTGATTCACCCGTGCATCGGAGAGCACGTAAATGTCGGTCCTGCGCCTGATCTCTCTCCGGTCGTGTCGGATTGCCGTCCCATCGGATTATGAGAGTGTGGGAATAGAGAGTGCACCTGTGTATGCGCGAATGCTTGTGCACTATAATATGTCCTGCGCAGCTGGCTGATCTCCATAAATGAGAACGGCCGCCGTAGCCGATAATCGGCCTGGATGCCTTAGATTTCTTTGTACACGTTCTTGTAGAGAAAAACTCATTCATATTCAGCACGGAATCCGCATGAATAGTGCAGGTGCAAGGCACAGTACCTGAAAAAAGAAACACACTTACGAGTACCTATGGAGACACTTCACCAAATTGTTTAAAAAGATACCTTTAATGTACCTTATAAATTTACATTTATAAAAAAACCCTTTACATAAATTACGATCGCACATTTGAAAACCTCTAATATGAAGGGCATCGTGAAAGTAGGTGATATGACTCCCCAATATTTACCTATATTCTGTTATCTTATAATCATTGCCAGTACTGATTCATATAATGAAAAAATGTAAAGATTATGCGCTATTAGTCACTAATATTAATTTTGATACTTTCAATAATACCGTTTTGATGAGATTAAAATTCAACTTCAGTCTATCTGGGTATTTCCCATTAAATTGGGACCGGTTTCTAGACTAACCTGAATTGGTATTTAACTGTAGCTTAACTCAGACCAGACTATAATTTTATCTTGTCGTGGTGACCTAATGGTTAAAGTCTCTCCAATTCCAAATTAGGCAAGTGACGATATAACTTTTCTAAGTTATGTGTTGTTTCTAAGAGTATCTTGGACACCAGTTGACTGAGTAAGAGGTGAAGGAAAGCATCTTGAGGACACAGGACTTCTAAAGTAAAAGTCATTGGTACAATTCCACGTCAGATACTTTAAGCAAGATTTAGGGCCTGTGCACAACACGTTTTTTAATATCGTCATCGTTTTAGGTAAGCGCGTCGACGGCGACGGCGCGCTTTTATCCTACAGCCACAAAGATCTACAGGCTGCGTCTGGCTAGCATGCGGATAGCATCTGTATCGCTAAAACGCGCGTCTAAGGACGTGGTGTGCACAGGCCCTTAGAAAGAACCCTGACACTACCTAAGGTTTGTTAGGTGATAAATCCTGAAACTCGCTCAATAAAAAGAAGGACTTGATACACAACAGCATCGAAACTGTTACACAGCCACCGCACCAACCAAGTCCGAAATTAAAATAAAATAACTTTAGGTTAAGGGCCAGTTTTAACAGATAGCCACTATCCACCAGATAAATTAAAAATGGAACAGAATTTGTATGAAATTATCTGCCAAATAAACTATATGGAACTTATTGGCAACTGGCCCCTAATGTTGTCAACTACTATGCAAATGATAAAGACGGATGAATCACGGTATTAATATATCGATTGCTCTTACTTTAATCAATATTAAAATCGAAAGTCACTATGATTGCGTATATTGAATAGAAAAATCTTTATTGTTCTACTAGAATGATCTCAAAATATTTTACAGTCCCAGAATTATGAAAATTAGTATTTCGTGAGCATAAATGTGTTTGCGCTTTGCATAAATTGTACTGAAAATAACGTACTAAGAATTCCACAATATTTCTTAAAATATAAACTTCAAAACTGTGGTATGGTAGGCATATTAACGCGCCGCTTATCTTTTAATTGGTATGTCCTATATTTAGCTTTAAACGTCAACTTTGTTCCGCATCAAAATATTCCTACCTACTTTGGTACACAGATCTATTACCAATTTAAAGTAAATTTATCTAACTATGGTTGTTTTAAGGCAACATACTTTTTGGCCAACTTATTGGTTTGGGCTTGTATTGTGTTGGTATATGAAATTGACAATTTTACAAATCTTCGTATTAGCGGTTTTACACCAGCGGATTTTGAACGTTGTTTGAACTGGTAGTTGACCGCTAGTGTGAAAGCGCTGACAAACACTCTCTTGATGTCGATTGGTCCATAAAATAAAAGGTCACGTGCCAAATAGTTTTTTTAGGGACTTTTATCCTTACAAGGCATGTCAGCCCCATGTGCCAAATAGTTGAACAAAGTCATGTTATGTATGTCGTTGCACTATCTGTTCTTGTAATTTACATTTAAAAAATGATGTACTGAAATTCATTGGTTCGTGGACACAGAGAAAAAGCAACCTCTCACATCCTTCTTCCCTAATCTTATGCTATTTTTTTTTTTAATTCGGCGTAGTACATTCCAAAATCAGTGTCTTCAATCAAACAAATATTTCTTTACTTTTATAATATAGCTATAATATGTGTTCAGATAATTGAAAATGTTAATCTTTTTATTCCAGCACTTATACAAACAACAGTACCATTCAAAGCGGTCCACAATCCGCCAATAAAATTCAATTCGGTGCACAGAAAAGTTTTCATTCCGGGTGTCGAAATAAAAGTCAGATTCATTGAAAACGAAAGAAGCGTCACAACACACCTGCTCAATCCTAACCTGTAAGTATACCTATACGTATTTATTTATTTCTAAAAAGGCAGTGTCATTGACTTCAAACTAAGCCTGCCTGTATCTTGGATACTGAGTATACTTAGTCTGGATAAAATGTCTGTTCATCATCCGTCTAGTCTTTTCCCAAACTATGTTGGGGTCGGCTTCCGGTCTATCCTGATGAGTACCAGTTTTTTACATGGAGCGACTGCCTAGGTGACCTCCTCCTCAATCCCATGACCTAAGCAACCCGACACCTCTTGATATGACTGGTAGCATATCTTTTGGCTTCTGCCTAACCGTATTGACTGCCAAAGATGTGCTAATGGCAACCAATTTAACGTGCCTTCTGAAACACGGAGTAACTCGTCTTGACAAGATGGTCACTCATTCCCGTATCGACCCGCACAGCTGTTCGTAGCCACGAGCTCTTCAATAGAATGTCTGTTCATAGTATTCAGAGAATATTCAATCAAATGAATCTAACGATGATACTATCGATTCGTCACCCACCCATCCCATTTCCAACTTACTTAACGGTTGCTTAACTTAACCCATCCAAATTACAATTTATCCACATATTTTTTTTTAAATAAAATAGATTGTTGCTATCCTCTTGCGCAAATAGTCTGTAGTTTTCATTTGATGACTCGTGACCAACATAGTTAAACAATAACTCAATTAAAAATCCTTTAGATAAGATAATCAGTGGTTATCAGACAAAACGTTAGTCATGTTTCATGATCTTTTATCACTTGTAGCACATGTACACAAGTTTCAATACGTTATTTTTTTTTTCGAGATAACGATGCGGGAAACGTCACGATCAACCTTCTTTGTTAGTGCAGATAGTCATTTGTGGAAAACATTTCCTTCACATATAAAAAAAAATATTAACTTGTATTTTACAACGCATGATGTTACCTTCATTTTATAACTTGCTGAACAGATTAGATACTGTAACTAAGTATGATTATCATAGAATTTACGTAACATTAAGAAAGGCCCTAGATAAATCTTATGGCCCAAAAGCTGTGGAAATTTTCACACATAACTAGCTAGCAACAAATATTTGTTGATAAAAGAAATTGCACAAAATTATATCCAATATCATTTTAATATTGCATTATCTATAACTGGAAAATTATAATATAAATAGAAATACATATAGCGAGTAGTGATATGATATTTATTATCACACATCCATACACAGGAAAATATTAACGCAAGTATTGTTACATAGTTTTATGGTACTATTGAACTTATCTAGCGGCTAATAAACTTAACATTGATACACACACTTCAACTAGTTACAATATATAATGATATACATGTGTATAATATTACCTGATGTTATCGAACTCAAACAATATCTATGCGGAATTTTCAATTTAATAGAGTGGATTAGTGCAATATGCTTAAGGCCTACTCAGACCGGGACGGCGTGGCAAGGGATTTTGTCGTGAGTCAGCGCACACTGCCCGGTTAGATACCGCAGCATTCCAGCACTTTGCAACGGCATGCAACGACATACACCCGCCGCTGCACATACGCAGTATATCACTACGAGCGCCGGAGTCCGTGGCATGCCGTTGCCTACCGCGGTATGCCACGGCATCCCACCACGGGAGCCTGTGGCGCGTCTTTTCATGCCGTGCGATGAAATCCCTTTCAATGCCATGGCATAATTTTAAAGCATAGCAATTTATATCGCATTTCTGTAGCAGTACGGTTGAATGTCCATTAGTAAAAATTTTAATCCGTTGCCATGCCGTCCCTGTCTGCGGAGGCCCTTATAGAGTTGCTTATACGTTTATCGCTTAAGAAATGTTTCATGTTTTTCTCAAATAAGTTATAATATTCATTAATTTGCAGCTCTATGTGTGATGTGCAAATCACTTAAGCTGATAATATGTTTAGATTATAATGTTGAATGGCGTCATGGTTTATTGTTTATAAAGGATTATTGACAAAATATATGATATAGTGTTTTGATAAATAATTTTAGGCACTATATTTCTTTTTTTGGGAGATAAGATTACTTTTATAATTCACCCTAGTAAGTGTTATAGTAAAGGACTCATGATAATGAAGTTTATCTGAATAGGTGCATTATTTATTGGTTGTATTTTCCTTAATAATATAATTAACTAGCAGTTCCCCACTCTTTCACCCGCGTCTAAATTTAACTAAGTACTTCCTGCACGCAGATAAAAAATAGCCTAATTTACACCTTGTTACATATGCTATCTGCCAGCAAAAATAACGTTTTGGTATATGAGGACCTCATAAGCTAAGTACTTACATAAAAGAATTATAAAATAAACAACGCATGACGCGGTCGGACCGTGAATGGGTGACCATCTTGTCGCCGCGAGTTCCTCCGCATTTCAGAAGACATGTTACATTATTGAATACTGGCTCTCATTTATACATCTTAGGCAGACATTACGGGTCGTCAGAAGCCAGATAGTCTGACAATCACTTGCTAAGGGGCATCGGGTTACACAGGTAACTGGGTTGAGGAGGTCAGATAGGCAGTCGCTTGCTGTCAAACACTAGACTAGAATCTCACCCAAACAACTTGGGAAAAGGCTAGGCAAGTCGGAGCAGAAGCGATATGCGAGATGAAAAATATTTTATCAATCTGCAAAATGTTTAATTAAGCGACGAACCATCTCAATGACAATAAGAAACATACTCCAAAATTGAAGAAACTAATTCAATTCCAGATACACAATCTACCTCCAACATGGCGAATTCAACTGGACCATCAAGAAACGTTACAAACACATATTATACCTTCACCAGCAGCTTACATTATACCGGGCCTCTCTCGACATTCCGTTCCCAACAAAAACCCATAAGACTAGGCGAGCGAGCTTTAAGAATACGGTGGACACTGAGGAAAAGGCGGAACGAGTGGCGCTGCAGGCAGTGCCGAGGAGTAACTCTAAGAAGGCTGTCCGACCGAGGAGGAGGAAAGGGGCTTTGCCTAGGTGAATATGATTGGACTAGTTTTTTTGTTTAAGATCACATGCATTACTAGATTCTAGCAGCGGTTTCACCGGCTTCCTGAGAGGAATACTTCCCGTACCCGGATAAAAAATAACCTAGATCTTATATTCTGGAATATAAGGCATATTACTGCCAACTTACATTAAAATTGATTCAGCCGTTTTTATGTGAAAGAAAAAGAAAAATCCACCCATAAGAACACGCGTTTATTATATTAGCAGGGAATCGTGATGTTAATAAGCTTAATTTTTTCAAAAAATTACCCTTTTAGCTGCGAATCACTTTTTTTTTCTTTTATTGAATCACCCTCCTACATAGGTACATTAGTGTATTTGGCAACTCTGATATATGAGGTTTTTTTTATTTGTGGTAAGAAGGAAAATTAACACATGTATTATTATGCATTTGTATTGATGACGAGAAGAAAATGACATTTGAATTCCTATATCTAAGATGATAGAGAAAAATTTTAAGACCTTTGAATATAATGTTATCCATTTTCAGGTTTCCCAAAAAGCCCGAAGTAATGGTGACATACGAAGGCATCCAACTAAGAATGAAGCAGCTAGAAGAGTACCTATACAACCTTCTCAACATCTCCATATACAGGAACCACCACGAAACGGTGAGTTTACTACGAAGGCCATGATACTCACCTTCAAACCTTCACACTTGAATTAGTTCCAAAGGACAAAGGAGCTAAGGGAAAATCAACCTTATAGTTCTAGATACAAAGTCTAATATTGAGTGATAACTCATCACGACCTTAAACAGGTTTTTTAGCTTATTGTGAATAGGCTCGTTTTTGTAAACGGAAGTAATCTATTTTGGTCTTACGAACTACGAATAACTGTTTGGGGTGTAAAGGTCGGAAGTGCAGTTCGAATTACGGGACGGACGATTTTAGGTTTTAGTGTGGGTGAATACTTTTATTACTTGGTTAATAGTGACTGCACACAATACTGTCATTGAACATGCAGTCGTTACGGGTGGTCAGAAGCCAGTAAGTCTGAGGCCAGTCTAACCAAGGGGTATTGGGTTGCTCGGGTAACTGGGTTGAGGAGGTTAGATAGGCATTTGCTCCTTGTAAAATACTGGTACTCAGCTGAATCCTGTTAGACTGGAAGCCGACCCCAACATAATTGTAAAAAGGCTTTGGAGATGATGTCTGCACACAATACTCAGTTTTTAATTTCCGCTTTTTTCAAAAGGTTTTTTTTTTTTAAATAAAGGTGCTATGTATTTTTATTAATTGTTCATAGTTATAATTCCTTTCTTCCAGGTAAAATTCCTAGAAGTATCAAACCTCTCATTTATATCGGAGCTCGGCAGTAAAGGCAAGGAAGGCATGATCATGAAGCGCACGGGCTCCACGCAGCCCGGCCAGGCGGGCTGCAACTGCTTCGGCCTGCTCGGCAACATGGTTTGTGTGAGGTCAGCTTACTTTATCTATTAAGTTTTTACTTCTATTAGTAGGAATTTCCCTAAATTTTAGAATTGTGAGGCTAGAATATCGTATCCCCTTGTAGCTGGTATTTTTTTCGCCATCTAGTGAAAATACATGAGAAGAGCTGGAGGGTGTTTTGGACATTAATTTTGTACATCAAAGCCTAGCCTTAAACGTTATGGACTCACATTGTCTCAAATAAATGTTTCTTTCTTTCTTAGTATTTACAGTAATTATAACGTTGGTCTAGTAGTCGCATTGTACGACTGCTGTGCACAGGTCACAGGTTCGATTCTTTGTGGGTTTTATAGGACTCATGAAGCAGCCTGGAGTCTGAAAGTTGGTAATTAATACACCCGAAAAGCACGTAAATGCTGCGCCTGATCTCGCTCCGTACTATGAGAGTGAGGGTACGGTGCGCAGCTGTAGTTGCGCAAATACTTGTGCAATATAATATGTCCTGTGGAGCTAGCCGATTGCTTTTGAGAGAATAGCCGCCGTGACAGGCTAAAATAGCATAATATATAAAATAGTTACACGGATAAGGGCGATTTAGTACATATAGGTTCAGCATAGTATCCCAGTTTGTAGAACTTGTAGAAGCTATAAAATAATATTTTCTTTTCAGATGTAATTACTTCTGCACGGGCTTAGTGTGCGCGAAGTGGCAAGAGCGGTGGTTCTTCGTCAAAGATACCTTCTTCGGCTACGTGCGACCGACGGATGGGGTCGTCAAAGCTATCATGTTGTTTGATCAGGGGTAAGATAGAACGTTATTGACCATATTAACCTTCTTTTATTGTCTTTCGAATTATTTTTATGTAGGGAAACTCAGAAACGATGTGATAAAGGTAAAGTCGCAAACAGAAATATTTATGAAAAGTGAGGGAGTTATTATGAAACTCGCTAATTAAAACTTACAGGAGATTTTTTTAAGTCCAACAGTCATATTAATTGGTTAGTTAAACGGGCAAAGAAGAACACACAAGGAACAAACTAGGTGGAAATGGTTCAGCAATTATCTCATCTCGCTATTTCTTATGCTATTGCTATCTTCTATAATGTTATTTTTTTTTAATTCTGGTGACAATAATTACGACTTTGTATTTAAATTTCTATAAAATTTGTTTATGTTGTTGAAGGCAACTCAGATTTTACAATAATTACATAAAACATGAAATCATTACGTCTAAAATCTGCATAAATTAATTCCTTATTTTTCGTTCCACGCAGCCCAAACAGTAAGATTCGTAAGTATATACTAGATTTATGTGAATTGTGCTAAAATTGTAATAACAGTGTCAAGGTGTTCGGCAAAAATCAACCTAAGTCAATTGTTAATAAGGTCCATTTAGCATCACCTAACGTAAATGTGGTTTTTGAAATATATAATGATCAATAACTTTTTCAAAGGCTTTTTACCACATTGCCAAAAAAGGTTAAGTTAGAAAATCAACATCACAATAATATAAATTCACAATATAACAATCATTAGCCATATTTTAATCAAAGAACTTGTTTTAGTGGTGTTGCATGGCGCTTACTTATTACTTAAGCGGTGATTATCCAGCAATTATTTATTTCTAACAAAATTATATTGCAGTGGTATGATACGCCATAAGGAAAACAAAAAAAAAACTCGATATTAATTGAGACTCCTAATTTAAGATCAACGTTATGATTCTGGATAAAACCGAACAATTATTCCAAAATACTACAAAAACAAAGATGGCATAACCAGAAACAATTTTTATTTTATTTTGGCAACACAAGCACAACAACAGCACAAGAATACAATATATTTTTTTCTTAATTTTCCCGAGTTTCAGTATCACACGACACAACCTTACAGGCACGTCACGTGCCGTTAGCGTCTCAAATCGTCAAACAATTTTTAAATCCTTTTTCTACTTCAAGGTTTGAAGTATCAAGCGGCATGTACTCTACGGGATTGAACCATGGTCTCCAAATCTTGAACCAAAGCCGGCAAATGGTGATCAAATGTTGGACCAAACGCAAGAGCAAGGAGTGGATGCAGTATCTTAAAGCTGTTGCTAACCAGACTGGTAGGTTTTATGAATTGTTTTTTTAAGGAAGTCTAAGTAAGGCTGAGAATAATCTTCTTGAGGAAACTTGGACATAAAAGTCTATAAAATAATCTAAACTTAAATTATAATGGGCTATTTTTTTTGTACCCTCAAGTCTCTTACACTACTGATTTGAAAAATTGTTTCACTGTAATAAGTCTGGATGTACATAGCCTATACTTTATCCGGGTACGGGAAGAAATTCCCACGAATAAACAGATAATGTAATACAGAATCGGGACACTAAAGTCTAAAATCCTTATCCTTATCGGCCTTGATGCACTCCAATCCGTGGTGATTAAAGTTTTACACTATCTGTATGGGAAGAGGCCTGTGGTCTTTAGTGGCACAAATAAAAAGGTCTATGATGAAGAAGAATATGATTTATAGAAAACAAACGAAATCTTACGAATATACTCTTATTCAGCTCGAGACTTCACGTTCCCCAACCTACATCATTCGTTCGCCCCCCCTCGCGCCGCCACCCCGGTGGGCACGCTGGTGGACGGCTCCGCCTACCTGTCCGCCGTCGCCGACGCCATGGAACTGGCGAGAGAGGAGATCTTCATAGCAGATTGGTGGTTAAGCCCTGAGATATATCTGAAGAGACCAGCTCTGAACGGGAGTTACTGGAGACTGGATACGCTGTTGAAGAGGAAAGCCGTGAGTATTTTGTTAACTTTATTTGTAGTCTATGTACCATAGAGTATGTTTCCAGGGCTGGCTCGAAACTAATTATATTTCCGAGGCCAGGACACACAAGACAACAGCGCTGTTGTCTCGTACCTGCGCGCTCGAGACACAGCATTTATGCTGAGCGCTGCACCTTTCACGCATATGTGACGCAACTACAGCGTTTTTGTTGTTTTTATTTGTCCATATTGTTTGTACTTTTTATTTGTTTGTGGTTTTTTGCGTCGCTTTATGTATGAATAAGTGTTTTTTCTTTCTTTCAGATAGGTAACAAAATGTGATCATGTGATGGAAAAAAAATTTGAAGCAATTTTATGTAATATTATCAATTATGATGATTTGATTTACGTTTCAGGCTCAAGGTGTAAAAATATTTATAATGCTGTACAAAGAAGTGGAAATGGCGCTCGGTATCAATAGTTTCTACAGCAAAAGTAGACTAGCTAGCGAATATATTAAGGTGAGCATTCATACTTAAATTAAAAGCTCATTCACAGCCTCTTTTGATATTAACGGTTGATGCAACTGACCCCAATTTTGAATTCACATCATATATAAGCGTCCCTTGGGAACTACTTTGCACACCCGAACGAAAAGTAGCCAATAGCCTTCTTCGAAAAATGGACTATACTAACATTCTAATATTTTTTCAAATTGAAGCAGTAATTCCTGACATTACCTCGTTCGTTCCAGCAGACAAGTGCACTGTCCAGCTTTGTAATATAAATAAAATATTAGTAAAGATTAATTTAAATATTGGGTTTTTCCGTGCATTAGGTGTTCCGTCACCCCGACCACGCGAAGGCGGGCGTGCTGTTCTGGGCGCACCACGAGAAGATCGTGTGCGTGGACCAGACCGTCGCCTTCCTCGGCGGCATCGACCTCTGCTACGGACGGTGGGACGATCACAAGCACAGGTAACGTTATACTACAAACGTGATGCTAATAGTAATGCTTTATGAGTATGCGTAAGCGCAATTTTTTTTTTTAACTTTACCTCCTAGTGTTTTGCGCACACTTATGTAGGTACAATAAAAAAAACGATCGCAAAGGGTTGCCAATTTTCAAGTTATGTAAATGAGGAAAAATCAAACACGACATAATATTACATATACATTCTATTTTATGTATAAAATGCCTGCCAATATCTGGAAAATCAGTTTTAAACTAAAGTAAACCACATTCAAATAGCTTCATTAATATCACCTCTCCATTTGCATCGGTGTTTAAAAACGGAGTTAAAAAAACATGAATTATTTTTCCATAGACTAACAGACCTCGGCGATGAGGTTCAGCCCAAAAGTCTAATTCGAACAAAGAAGAAAACTTCAAGCTCTCCCGGCGGAGGGCTGTACATGCCTCAGGCTAACGGACTCGAAGCTGCCATGGAACTGGCCAAGAGTTCTAAGGACCTAGTCATCAGTTTAAACGAGTGAGTCATATATTGTATAACAGCCTCTTGGTCTTGTAAGCGCATGCGCGACTGCTGAGCACGAGGTCTCGGGTTCAATTCCCGGGTCGGGCCGAAATCGCATTGTGCGACTTTCATAAAGCAGCCCGGAGTCCGGAAGTTGGTGATTGATACACCCGTGTGTCCCCAAAATATCGATCAAACACGGTAACACAAACATCTCTTTGTTTTTTCTATCCTTCCATATTTAAGTAACGTTTCAGCCAGCAACATTATCAAATTAAAAACTTTTGAGCCTAAAGTCTCATCAGTACCGATAAGAAAATTTTAATGGAATACTTTGCATTAATATTTAGTTTCCTACTTTATATATTATTCTACTAAATATAACTGTAAAACGTGAAACAAAACTATATAAATATAAAGCAATAGATTATACCTTACTACATTTAACTCAACTAGGTACCGACAATAACATTCTTCATCCAAATTCCAGCGCAACATTAAAAGACGACACACAAGAAGAAAAGAAAGAAGGCGAAGAACAAGTACCTGAAACAAGCGAAACAGAAAACATTCCAAACAACCTGCCCGTTCTAGAACCTGGAGACCAACTCCTTATAACATCCGCCACGCAACAGCAACAGCCACAAGACATCAACAAACTCGAATCACCTGAAGTTCAAAAACGGAACGTACTAGACAAAATAACGGATAGAGGAAAAAATATTATCAGCATTCTTTATCCCCCATACGAAGAAGAAAGAAATGAACAGAAATTCGATGATTCGGAAAGAAAGAAAGCTGAAAAATACGCCCTGTCTACAGATCAAATATTATTAACTGATGCTTTAGGCATTAAACCTGTGGAAGTTTCAACCAGGCATGTGAGCCAACCGACCCCTTTGGCCCAAGTGGTCGAAGGAAGGGTTATCACAGAGAAAACTAAAAAAGCACTGGAGGATATTGAAGGAAACTCGAAGCTATGGATAGGGAAAGACTACACCAATTTTATTGTTAAGGACTTTAATAATTTAGATCTGCCTTTTGTAGGTGAGTTAGATTTTTCATTATCGTTTACCGATTGAAGAATGTCGAGCTGATAATTTGATCGTCTGATATTTTTCAGCTTTTTTTGGGTAGTTTCCCCTTAAAATAGTCCCAGCTGATAACTAGTGTTTTACATAGAGTAAACTTGAGCTCCCTTGACAAACCACGCCGGACTGTGGAGCTGAAGGTCCCGGATTCGATTCCCGATACAGTCGACATTTGTGTGACAAACATGCTTGTTGGCTGAGGACTCGGTGTTATACCTAATATGTATTTATAAATATATATGAATATTATATCTAGCTTATCAATTGTGTTGGCACCCATAACACAAGCTAATCAATAGCTTATACCTTGGAGCTAACTGACCGTGTGTAAGGTGTCCCGATATATTATTATGTACCAATAAATTTAATGAATAAATTGAAATTCTTTTATATTCCAGACTTAGTGGACAGGAACTCGACCCCTCGCATGCCGTGGCACGACGTGGGCGTGGTGGTGCAGGGCGCGGCCGCCAGGGACGTGGCGCGGCACTTCATACAGCGGTGGAACGCCATTAAATTGGAGAAGGCCAGGTATATATAACCTGACTACCCTGTCACATGTCGAAAGAAATTACTTCATATTCATGGGTAAAATAAACCTAAATACATGAATCTGTATCGATATAAATACAGAAACATAAAATTTCCGTCCGACTAAGTAAAGTATTATAAAGACACAGCACTTTTCGAATGTGAAAACAAAAAACTGCCTGCAAAACGCCCATTCGTCTAATTACCATGTGATGTGCTGTTAAGAAAAGGTAGCGCAACAAACTACCCAGAAACTGGAAACATAATTATGTCTATATATTAGAAGCTCAATGAAAAAATCATAAATTAATTAATCTTATATTATGATAATTATATTTCAGACAAAACCCCAACTACCCGTACTTGTTACCGAAAGCGTACATCGATATCAAACCTCTGCACGATTTAGACAAACTACTTCAGTGTGATATCAATAACATGTCTTGTCAGGTAACTAAAACATTTGAATATATTTTGGACTCTATTTGGATGTATTTCAAAACGTAGATAAACTGATCCCAAACCAACTTACAAAATTTGGTCTTAAAAAGTAGGTTTAGACCATTGACTTATCTAGGAAACTATTGTTTAAATAAAGTTTTAAAATAAGGTGGAAACAAGATTGTGCCTATTGATACTTAGAGATTATAATCAAAATCTCATAACACTGCTCAATCTATAAATCAAATGCTAAGTAAAACTACCGTTTGGATCAGTCAAATATCTTAAAGCATAGTCCAAAACAATTTTAAAGTAATCTTAAATTTAAATATCGATAAATAAACATCGATATTTCCCATCCCTAGGTACTACGCAGCCTATCAAGTTGGTCAGGAGGCTTTCTAGACCCCGATACCGTGGAGCAAAGTATACATGAAGCGTATGCCGATACCATTACTAGAGCACAACACTACGTTTATATCGAGAACCAGTTCTTCATTACTTTGTCGCGGTCAAGTCTTACTGTGAGGAATCAGGTAAGAAATTTAATATAGAAGAAATATTCGTATGGAATATTAGTATCTCAAGTTATAGAATATTACGGTTATTATCTGCCCCTCCCTTTTCCCAAGCTTTGTTGGGTTCGGCTTCCAATCTTAACCAGATGCAGCTGAGTACCAGTGTTTCACGTGGAACGACTATCTATCTGATCTACTCAACAAAAAGTGGATGTACTATAGCTTTGGGTTGCGGGATTGTACTAAGAGTAATTGTGGTCCTGATACATCAAGACTCATGCGGTCCATGGCCCTCTACGGGGCGCCGGTGTGGGCGCGCTCAATGCGCTTGCGAGCCGTCCACCACCTCAACGTCCCACAGAGGGTCATAGCCCAGAGGCTAGTGCGGGGGTACCGCACTATCTCCCGCGAGGCAGCGGGTCTCCTTGCCGGACTGCCACCGTGGGATCTGGAGGCGAGGGTCCTCTCGCGCCTGTACGACTGGCGCGAGGAGGCACTGCGTCGGGGGGAGTCCCCGTTGCCGCGGCAAGTCGCTGCGCAGCGGGCAGTCCTCCGGCGCGATCTCATGGTGGAGTGGCGAGATCGCCTCACGCAACCCCGTGCAGGGCACGCCACAATAGTGGCCATAGTGCCCCTCTTCGAGGAGTGGATTGGGAGGAGTCATGGCACCCTCTCTTACCGCCTGACGCAGGTCCTCACCGGACATGGATGCTTCGGGAGGTACCTGCATCGCATCGGGCGGGAGGAGACGCCTGGGTGTCACCACTGCGCGGACCAGCCAGAGGACACGGTGGAGCACACGGTGGAGGAGTGTTCTGCCTGGGCGGAGCACCGCCGTGTCCTCACAGCGGCAATTGGCGGCGGCGACCTCTCGCGTCCGGCCCTGATCCAGGCCATGGTCCGGAGCGAGGGAGAATGGGATGCCGTCGCCTCCTTCTGTGAAGCCGTTATGCTAGCGAAGGAGGCGGCGGAGCGGCTAAGAGACCGCACCGCTCATCCCAGCCGTCGCGGCAGGGCTGGTACCGGTCGACACCACGGGCGCCGGGTGTCAAGGGATGACTCCCGACCACCGTAGGCGCGGGCTTGTGGGCGGTGAGTGTGGGTAGCTCATCGTCCATACGTCTTTAGGGACGACAGGCCCGTGTCGGCGGCGCGTTCTGTTCCACGCGCTCCTCGAAGAGTTGTCAGCAACATGGGAGGGGCCCCTTTAGGGCCAGGGTCTGCTTGGGCTGCGGGTTGTTCGTGAGAGATACCGCGGCCCTGGCACACAGGGACCCCCAGAAGGAACATAGTGGGTTTTAGTCAGTAAAAGTCTGACACTCCCTCCAGCTGCACCCTCAGCGGGAGGGGTCATTTGATGATTTCCCACGAAAAAAAAAAAAAAAAAAAAAAATACATCAAGACTTCCAGAGAGGAGATACAGGATAAGGAACAGAGATGGTCTTAGTCAGTTAAAGTCTGAAACTTCATCATGGCGGGAGGGGTTAATTAATGATTTTTATATCAAAAGGAAAACCTCTTTGCTTCAAAGTGACTATATAGTTCGTGTTTGAAATGATACTATTTGTCTCTGACGCGTCCTGCGCTCGTGGCGAAAGTTAGAATATGGCAGCGCGGCCCCGCCTCGCTCGGCCCGCGCCCCCCGCACGCGCCCCCCAGTGCGGTATATCGGTTCAAAAAACGCGCATACTGTGCGCTTAAACAGTTCGAAGTCGCAGGACTGTTCTAAAGAGTTACCGCGGGCCTGGCACATAAATGGCATATTAGTCAAGCTGCACCCGCAGCGACAGGGCTTATGTGATGCTTTGCACCTCAAAAAACACAATCAATAATTAATCAATTCTCTTGCCGGCTACAAAAATCTTTTCCTCTAATTTGAATGGGGTTTTCGCTATAGAAAATAGTTTTTTTCATGAAATTTTGAAGTATAACCATAGTTTACCTGTGACAGATAGGCGAGGCTCTGTACAACCGCATCATGCGCGCGTTCCGGTCGGGCAGCACGTTCCGCGCGTTCGTGGTGATGCCGCTGCTGCCCGGCTTCGAGGGCGAGGTCGGCGCCCCCTCCGGCACCTCGCTGCACGCCGTCACGCACTGGAACTACCAGAGCATCTGCCGGTAATATAGCCTATACCACCTGCTGCCCGTCCCTCAAGCCTTCCTCAATCTGGACTGCGGATAGTTCATAAGAGTTACCGAAGCCCTAGAGAGAAGTGGGTTTTAGTCAGTAAGGGTCCGACAATCCCCCCAGCTGCACCCTTAGTGGTAGGGGTAATTTGATGATTTCCCACAAAAAAAAAGCATCCTTTAAGGCTATAGGTGCACACTAAGACGAGATTTTGCGAAATTCAAGGTTGAGATTTTGAGTGATGTGCCGATTTATCGACGTCAGAGAACAATTTTTTGGGTCTTTTTTGTATTAATTATTGTGACAAAGTCTTCCATCAAATAAATTTTACTCAAATTATGGACCATTACAAAGACGACTTCTGAAAGGTCAACTAGTTGCACAATTCTACAGGCTGTGTCCACTCTTCAAAACTTGATATTATCATTGTCTACAATCTACAAAGCCTATAATATCCCCCCCCCCTATCCATCTTAACAAAGCAACTTTCTATATCCAAATATTAATCATCGTAATCATCTTCACAGGAGTCGCGAAGCTATAATAACCCGTCTCTACGAGTCCGGAGTCCCGGATCCCTTCGAATACATAACCTTCCACGGGTTACGGACCCACTCGGTGCTGGGTGACGAACCGGTCACCGAACTAGTATACGTACACTCCAAATTACTGATAGCTGATGACAAGACTATAATATGTGGAAGTGCTAATATTAATGATAGATCGATGATTGGGAAGAGGGATTCTGAGATTGCGGTGCTGCTGCAGGTTAGTTTGTACCATTGGTCATTTCATCACCATCCTCCTGCCCTTATGCAATTTTATTTGGTGTCGGCGCAGCATGTTTTCTTCTTCCACACTCCACACAATCCGCCATCTCACAAGTAACATTATTTCTAGCCATATCAACTTTCACACAATCATTTATATTGGAAAATAATATTAAATATAATTTTGAAAAAACATGACGTGAATGGTGCTTCCACAAATACTGCAGAATAATGTCAGCATCAAAACTATATAACTTATTTGCAGCTTAAAAAATTGACCCTAATTTAATCTTTCGGTATAATTTAAATATAGTAGTAAGACAACCTTTTTTTCATTTTTTATGTACAAACGCCAGCACAGCAGCCTAACTCAATCTGACAAATTTCTTTAATAGATTTTCAACCTTATCTCAATACCGTAAGGTTAATATTCGATTCGATTTGATAAAATTTGACAAATTCGCTTAGATTGACCTATTGGCGTCTGTACGACATCATTTCACCGATTCGTGAAATGAACTAACTATACATTTAATAAGTAGGTGTTCCTTATTACAAAAAATACACGAACTATATTCCAGGACGAGCAGTTCGTAGATGGCACAATGAACGGCGAAGCGTTCCCCTGCGGCCGTGTTGCTGGAAGTTTACGTAAAAGACTATTTCGTGAACACTTGGGACTTATGGGCGAAGACCTGGATAGAGTGGGAATATCGCTTGACGACCCCTGCTGTCACCAGTTCTATAGGAACGTGTGGAAAGCCACGTCGAAGAGAAACACTGACCTGTATGAAGATGTAAGTATTAAGGAAATGTATTGTCCTCTTG
Source organism: Heliothis peltigera (assembly GCA_958496145.1). Classification (NCBI taxonomy): domain Eukaryota; kingdom Metazoa; phylum Arthropoda; class Insecta; order Lepidoptera; family Noctuidae; genus Heliothis; species Heliothis peltigera. The sequence goes on along the minus strand of OY292327.1, from coordinate 10,683,368 downwards.
TTGTTGGTAACTTAGGGCTGAGGCCTGCCGGGCTGAGGGATTGTTCGTGAGAGTTACTGGTTGGTCTTATTCAAACCTTAAAAAATAATAGGTGGTAATAAGCATTAAAAAGTAATACTTATTTATACCTATTTCTTCTCTGGTGACACTATCTGGCAACATCAATTTTTTTAAATAAACTAAACTCTTTTTTTTTCAACAGTAATAATGTTGATTTTTTAATGTTGCAAGACTTGAATGGCATTCTATAACTAAAATATGGTATTTTACTGTAAAATAAGAAAAAGAAATAAAATGTATGGCAACAACATGGCGTCCACCACGTCAATTATTTTTGACATTTTTGTTTTTGATGGCAATGATATAATCTAATTAAACCATTTTTGTCAAAGTCAAAGGATTTATTTGCACATGAATACAGTAGATACAGGTGTTATAAATTTGTTAGTGAGTTCGGTATTCAGTCATAAGACAATGACATTTTGTATGTTAATGTCTCTCAATTTCTACTTCACCATTTCCAGGTGTTCCACACAATACCAACGGACGCAGTACACTCATTCGCTGAACTAAAGAAATATCAAGAGGAAAACCAAAACCTCTGGAACACAGACCCGGCGCTAGCTAACCGCAAGATAGACTTAATTCAAGGTTATCTCGTCGATATGCCTTTAGAATTCCTCTGCAACGAAACCCTGACTCCAAGAAACACGTCTATGGAAGGTATGATGCCGACTTCACTTTGGACTTAGTTACCTTGTAATATAGTCTATAATTCATTGCCATAAGTTAAGACTTATATGTTGAAAAAATTCCTTGTCATAATATTATTTTAAATTACTTTGTTGATTTAACTACCTCTGGATAACGTAAAAAGTTAGTAAAATATACTAAAATAGTATGAAATGGTAATCATTAACTACGTTATTTTAAGTTAATTTCTTATTTTCAACGAAGCATTCATTCCGATTAACATCTTATTCTGTCCAAATACTTTACTTTATATTTAAGTCTGATTTCCCTTATTTATAACTTCCCCTCCCTTCCCCCCCATCTTGATATTTGCTAAGAATAAATATTTATATCTTTGGGTAGTTAGGTTATTGAATTGGGCCATAAGTTTTTGTGTCACTGTTATGATTAAGAGACCCATGTTAATATGGTTGAAGTAACACTTTTTAGACTTCTGTAATATGAGCTTCTAGTTAATGCCGTGAATCTTATGATACTTCGTACAAACTCGATCACATGCTCCAATTTGTGATCAATACAAATTAAACCTAAAAGTGTCATTTTAGAGTTTGTTTTCGAGTGGCACATGAGGTAGTAGTAACCCGGTCCAGGTGAGACAGATAGTGAGCATGTAATAAAAGTAATGTGGCCATGTATACATAAATTATGTGTGGAATGGAAATCAATTATTATTTTTGCGTGTGGACACCCTACTGAAAAGGCCTCTCACTCGGGCCTTGTTTATTATTACAGTTGCGGTCCAAATGTAATACGTCATGTTCAAGGTTTATGCTCATACATAGATACAAATTTTGGGTGTGACGTCATCTTTTATTATATAGTGACTTTATTCTATATTCTATTTCTAGTTCCTGAAACAAAGTATTCAACCTTTTTATACGTGTAACAAATCAATAAGTTAATAAAATAACACGAGACGTGCTAAAACCTCTTCTTTCTAATCATAGGCAATAAATGTAAGATTTATAGTTACCTATGTACAGACGCCAACACAGCTTCAACTTTATCCCCAATGTATAAGGTTCAATATTGATTGGCATAATTTTGCAGATTGAAGTAGCTTTATCTGTAACTAAATAAGTGATTTAATTTTATATTTATTTCGTTTATTCGTGTATGTGTTAGTTTTTCGGCGTTGCCTTTAATTTAACTGTTGATTTTAAGAATAAACGTAATTGTTGATCTTTGCATAATAAATGGAACTTAATTAGTGACGTACCTCAAATTATCGATAAGGTAGAAGGAATGTGTGTGCAATTTTATTTATTAACTTATGAACATTGTTTTTAAGAATTTTGTAATGTTATTTAGTTAAATGTTGTTGGTGAAAATGAGTTAGATGATCTGAAGTAGTTTTCTACAGAGATTCCATATTTTTTTTAGTTTTTTTTTTTTTAATATTAATTCTGTCCATAATTTTAATAATTCCTTTTTAATGTATTTTATTTAACAATATAATTCGTCAGTGAGGTGTTTTTAATTATGATTACAATTATATTTTATGTCACTTCTTATTTATTTATATAATTTATTTTGTAATCAATTTAACCAATAGGGTGCTTGCGAAACTTCAGCAATGATTCCTGCAAATGCATATTTGGTTTAAATAAGCCAATGAGAAACTTTAATGATATCACAATTTAAAGAAGGCTTATGTATAGAGTCACAATGTTAATTAAAAACTAATTCAATTAAATTCCTATTCTGATATCAACCATAGCTAACTGATAGCTATTTTCATGCAAAAGGTAACACGTGTGTAGGTAATAATTCTAAATGTCAGGCATTTTAATATCAGTTACGTTTGAGATATATAAAACATAATCATACCTAATGTCTAAATTAATTGCTAATTGGCATAAAAATAATGTTAAAATTCACAAAGCTGTAAGTGTTCAAAGAAACTTACTAAGTATTATTATATTCCTGTAATTATTATTTGCGATTTAAGAGATGTCCAAAACTTTAAACTAATTTAATTCAAATATCTATAATCTTTCATAAATCATTCCTTGCAATAGAATTATCATTCCAATTAAAACCACCGCTTTTTGTATCAATTTAAAATAATGTATGTTAAAAAGAAACTATAACATAATTGAAACTATATTATACACAATACACGGGTCTTACTCATGATGACTGATGGTCGACTCAGTTTATCCGTGACCACGGTGTCGGTGTGATTCGGCCGAAACGTCGGGAAAAACAGAGGTAGCGTACATGCCTTTATAATTTTTCATCGCGAGTAAGACCCGTGTGTTGTGTTCAATATAAGTGGAATTGTTTTTTTATTACTTTCTTTTCTTTCATTTTTATCTTCCTAGAATATTTATGATGTCTAAAAATGAACATACAACTATTTTTTATTGAATCAAATAATAAGAGGCTTCTGCTACGAATTTATGCTATCGAGTATAACTTTCAAATAACTGGTACCTATACAAATATGTCAAAGTGAGAAGTAACTCCAAAACCCTACTTAGTTAGTCTGAGTATTGTTTTACCTAATAATTTGAACCTAAGTAAGTTTAAGAATAATTATTTTGTAGATTGTACAAACGCCAACATATTAAGCTACCCGAAACTTGTAATTTACCGAATCAACTTTGAACTTTATGTTTCAGCGATAAAGTTGAAAATCTATAAAGGAAATTTGACAGATTGTATTAGCTTGATGTGCTGGCGTCTGTACATGATTCCTACTGTGGTGCAAATACTATTTATTTCAATTTAGGATTTTAACAGAGATTTATAATAATTTAATGTTTTTAATAATTATGCTAAATGTGTTTCAATGTTTGAAAAGACTCTGTGAAATGTGTGTTGTCTGGGATTAAAAAATATTTTCTATGAATTTGTTGTTTTCCATTCCTTTTGACATCGTTTTATAAACATTTAGCCCTTATTTCTCGTGATCATTATAAGACGGGTTCACATTACGGCTGCGCAATTTCAAAACCTAGTATCTGACAAATTAAAAAAAAAAACGTGTTTTTGCATTTTTCGACCTTATAGACCACTCTCCACATACTAGGATAGTAAAAACTCCCAAAAATAACTCAAAAACGAAGTTACAGAAATTCCGAAACCTAGTATCTACAGCAAACGTTTTCAAAATGCAAAAATTACAAGATTAAAACATAGTATCTAACATCAACCATTTTAAAAACCTAGTAAATGCTTGTAGTTACTTGGTTATAAAATGGTTCATGTAGATACTAAGTGAATGAAATGGTTGAAACAAACGTCAAAACTCCCGCGCAACTTTAGTAAGTGAGAAAAACTCGTTGCAAGTGCGTGTTTTTGTCTCTAAAAATGAGTAAAAATCTGTTTTATAGGTCGAAATTGATCTTGAATGCTTTAAAAGAACGCGAGGAGGCGCTGCGTCGGGGGGAGTCCCCGTTGTTGCGGAAAATCGCAGTCCTCCGGCGCGATCTCATGGTGGAGTGGAGAGATCGCCTCACGCAACCCCGTGCAGGGCACGCCACAAAAGTGGCCATAGTGCCCTTCTTCGAGGAGTGGATTGGGAGGAGTCATGGCACCCTCTCTTACCGCCTGACGCAGGTCCTCACCGGACATGGGTGTTTCGGGAGGTACTTGCGATATCGCAAGATGCGATATCGGGCGGGAGGAGACGCCTGGGTGTCACCACTGTGCGGACCGGCCAGAGGACACGGTGGAGGTGTGTTCTGTCTGGGCGGAGGACCGCCGTGTCCTCACAGCGGCAATTGGCGGCGGCGACCTCTCGCGTCCGGCCCTGATCCAGGCCATGGTCCGGAGCGAGAGAGAATGGGATGCCGTCGCCTCCTTCTGTGAAGCAGTTATGCTAGCGAAGGAGGCGGCGGAGCGGCTGAGAGACCGCACCGCTCATCCCAGCCGTCGCGGCAGGGCTTGTACCGGTCGACTCCACGGGCGCCGTGTATCGAGGGATGACTCCCGACCACCGTAGGCGCGGGTCTGTGGGCGGTGAGTGTGGGTAGCTCATCGTCCGTACGTCTAAGGACGACAGGTCCGTGTCGGCGGCGCGTTCTATTCCACGCGCTCCTCGAAGAGATGTCAGCAACATAGGAGGTGGTTTAGGGCCAGGGTCTGCCTGGGCTGCGGGTTGTTCTTAAGAGATACCTCGGCCCTGGCACACAGGGACCTCCAGAAGGGACATAGTGGGTTTTGGTCAGTAAGAGTCTGACATTCCCTCCAGCTGCACCCTCAGCAGGAGAGGTCATTTGATGATTTCCCACGAAAAAAAAAGTACTTTAAAAAAACAACATGGTGAAATATAAGTACGCTTCAGTGTATAATAATGTCAAGATTTTTTTTTTCAATGTTTTTTATGAATAAAAAGCATAACCTCAAAATAATAACACAAACATGTAAGATTTGTTGGTAACTGGCGAGATTTTGTTTCGTGTCTTGTTTGGTTTTAATGAATTTATTCTGTTGTTTTTTACTAAATAGGTTAAATAAATTGCATTTAGTTCCTACTCAGTAAATTAAAACCTAAATGAAAACAAAGCAAGTGATCTTACTAAGCCTATTAATTTGCGTTTAGTCCCTACTCTGTATACTCAAACCCAGATGAAAACAAAGCAAGTGATCTACTAGGTTTTGAAATTGTCACACTCACAAAGTTAGGTCTAAGAAAACAATGTTTTTATTAGTAACTGCTCCTCTACGTACATAGTTTGTAATAGACGCATTAAAACTATTTTCTTTCATAGCCTGTTATGTGCCTCAAATTTTGCAACCACTCCCAAGAAGATACGACTAATATTATTGAAACGGCAAGCTGTCAAAGATATGAAATCGTTTTTCGGCTCTCCTGTAAAATTTGGTTTTATGCAGATACTCGGTTTTGATATTTCACAGCCGATTATTGTAAAAAAAAAACCCATAGACTAATTTCACCCAAATCAGTCGCTTGACGGATTGCGCGCATACTAAGTTCGCGGGTTTTGCTAGTTATAAAAAATAATATAAACAATGATGTAAGTTGTTTTACATTTCAAAAATATACTAAATACCGGCAATACATTGCATAAAAAAAAAATTAAAAGGAATAAAACCCACCGAGGCACGAAGGCGCGAAGGAGGCCACCTTCGATCATACTTCCATCTACTGCCACAGAGTAAAAATAATGACAAACGTAAGCTTGAAACGCTATCAATTCAATCACAACTCCTCTATCCGTTGTCCGTACCTGTGTCACTCGTACAACGCTAGATGGCAGCATACTAAAATAAGTACGGACAGTATATATTAAAAGCAACAAGTGTTTGGAAGGCACGAACCACGCAAGAACTTCGATACTTGAGATGCTTCGTGAAACCCTGATTGCTGCAATACAAATTCTCTAATTGTTGTTACTATGCACTATGGTTTGCTTGGTTAACAATGGTTGTTAGGTAGATATTACGGAACCCTAAAATAAAACTGAATGAGCTCATCTCGTTGTTTATAAAAAAAAATGTGTTGACGTGTAAAAGTGTTGATTTCAACCTATTTGTAAAATAAATATCATTTATCATTAAAGATACCAACTTTCCTTAATTCTAACATAAATGAATATCTATGGAGTCGTGAGAAGGGTTTCTGCTTAGGAGTTTTTTATTTGTAAATCCAAAATTAAAGATATACAGCGTATAAAGAAAACTGAAGGATAATAGGTATCAGATTATGACATGAGATGAAGGGTGGGCGTTTAAGGGGCTGTGTTTTGTTTTGACGTTCGAAAAGTGCTGATTTATCAGCCTAATTTTAATAAACGAGTTTTGAACCTACTGCGACTATATGGCGTACCTACAGAAGGTATCTACCGCGGCTGTGATGATGGACAGTAAAACTTGAATATAGAAATTAGGTTTATTTTCAAGATCGACTGACGGAAACTCACAAGGAGAAATATTATAAGCTATCCAGGTACAGACTTTACGACATTTCTATATTTAAATTACCTACTAAATAATCATAAATTTGAAAACGTGTATCTACCTACCGTACCTACCTGCCTATACATATAAATGTCACGAAGCTATAATATCATTTGTAATTTACTTGCGTGCGTAGTTGGAGATACATTAATTAAACTTACGATGGTCATATTATTATAATTTCATTAGGTTTCTAACAACTCATAGAAGAAATAAAGTGCATTCCTAAGTAATAAGTAGATAACTACTAATGCTAATTAATGACGCAGCTGTGACTCAATAAATGTGGTAGGTACCTAACACTGCAAGAATGTTTCAAATCGGTCAACAAGACATGAACTTATCTAACGATCATGCTCAAAACATCCTTCTACTAAAAGTTTACCCTAAAAAATACACTGAGTAGGTACACTTACCTTACCTAAACCTTAAATGTGTACCTACCTAACTACACTACCTACAGGGAGAACGAAATCTACAGGTTATTAATTTCTTTAAATAAAATCATCTATATTATATAAAAAACGTAAGTTGTGTAATGGGACTCAAATTACCTTCTTACCCTCATTAATTTTCACTTTTAGACTGTAAAGAGATAATGAAATGCATTGCCCTTATTTTATGAGTTCAATACCTACAACAATAGAAGGTACTTGGGTAGGTATGTACGGGACCCTCGCTATTATAAATTCCTTTCGCACTTGACTGGGCTGGCACGAGAGGAAAACAAGTTGAAATGAAGATTTTAACTAAAAATCCCTATGTCTATCTATCCCTACATTTTTATAGTTAATATTTTGATGATGAAGGTCTATTAAGTTACTTTTTTCCCAGTTTTTGATAACTTAAATAAAAATTATATTTGTTATCTTTAATTTGGAACGCATTCATTACCTACGTTTCGCACGCATTTTTGGGCGGGTAATCCGCTTGAATCGTGCGAAAGAGACGACGATATAAGGGTGGATTTGTGGCAATCACCTGATGGATTGCAAAGGAAAACATACCGTGTCTTTGTTTCATAAAGATTATATTCGTCTTGGTATTTAAATCTAAGCAGGTAACACTACAAGCCAATCAGGTAAATGGTTCATTGAAACAGCTGTAGATAATACCTTTAGGAAATTATAGCTATGTGCGATTCAATGATAAAAAATCAAAGTAATTAGGTAAATACCATATTAATAACTAAGAAAAATTATGTAAAACTATGGTTGAATTTTCTGTCTTTATATTCCCGCGTTTAGTTTAGGCTCTTGACCTCTATGGTTAATGGTAGATTAATGTGTGTGTTATAAATTGTTTTATTTAATTATTTATGTAGGTACCTATGTTAGTTTCTAGGTGACCTTTCTAAGTACAAATTCAGTTTTAGCAGATCGGTACATAATCATGAAGCAGATTCTGTTGATCGCACACTCGTTACATATAATTTTCTATGATCACTATTATTGATCACACAGAACAAACTCCTCATTATTTTAGTGTCTCAGTGTCGTTAAGCAAGTTTGGAATCACTCACGTCGTAAGTGTGTAATCTGAAATTATGATAATGTTCAAAAAGCGAGAGGGTGGAACGTGTCATTAATTTGGATGCACTTGTTAGTGTAGAGCGATCGTTGCCGCGGCAGTGTGCGCCGTCATTACGTTGCATTATTTGTTACGTTAGGGCTGGGATGGGCCTGTCCCTATCGCCGCCGAGTCCTACGCCATCCTACGCTCCCTTCTCGCGCCGGTATTTGAATAGGCTCGCGTTGCGTAACGCGCGGCCAATGACAGCGCCCCTGCACATGCACGGGGGCGGAGTCGTTACGTCACCGCGGTCTGCCCCCGCGGCCGCGCAGCCGCCGTGACGTCACGCCGCCCCTCGCGCCGCGCACCGCACCGAGCGCGCGACGTCAGCGCCCATGCTGCCCGTGGCGTCTCACGAAAACTCGCGACAAAACACTCGTGCGCTCAAAGATGGCGGATGGGTCGCCCGAGGACCGCGCCGGCCCGAAACAAATGAACGATTTAACTTTTTCCGCGCCCGATAAAGGACTTGGTGACACAAAAAAGTGCAGTGGCGAAACATTTGACGGCGATAGTGTAAAGTTATCGTTCTACAGGGAACTGGAAACGAGTGAATCTTGTGAGAAAAGTGATACGCGCGGCGTGGCCGCTAATCGCGCCGCGGTCGTCGGTTCGTATTCCCGAAAATCGTCTGATGCGAGCACCGTGGACAGCGACGATAGGAAGAAAAGATGTCTGGACAGATACGACAGCTCCGAGTCTTCTGACAGGTATGTTGTTGATGATTATGTTAACAAAACGTACGCTCGCGTATGTTTCGTAAGTTTGTTTGCGGCCGCGATGTTCTGAGAGTCAATGCTCCAGTGACCGGAGGCTGTTCGATTTCGATGTCATGGCCATTGTGAAAAACTTTGGGTGTTGCTAAGGCGCCTCTAGTTCGGTTGAACGCCCTCGGACATTGCTGCGCGGTGCTGCGACGCGACCTATTACCATTTGAAATTGTAGACTAACAAAAAATCGGCCTCAAAAAATATTTCGATTCTCTTAACGGTGGCATCACGAATACACATGATACATTCTGTAACATATTTTGTGTTATCTAATTGCCGCTCATGCATCGTTAAGTAACTTATTATGTACGTACAGCTAGATAGTTGCCAAAAATAATAACCTTGGCTTTTAATTAGCTTGTAGCTAACGGTAAAAGCTCAAAAACGCCGAGATCTAAATTTTTTCACGCAAAACTTGTTCATCTTTCATCCTACAACGATTGTCTCTCTCTCATACGATTATGAGAATGCCTACGTGACTTGCTTCTGGCTGTAGTTTTTAAATGAAACTTCACTGTTTTTTATGAAAATACCTCCTGCCTACCCACTTGCATGTTTACACATAATCATTATTTTAGTAGTAGGTACCACATTAAATAATAATTATAGGTTTTTGGTGTGGATAAACTGGTCAAAATTCATTAAGAATATAATGAATGTATGAATTACACTTGAGCTACATTTTCAGGTACCTATTACAATTTAACATTACTCCTTAAAAAATAACCTACATTATTATTTTATTTAGTTGTCCTTTATAAAACCATAAAAAATCTTTTTCACATTACACTGAATCAGAGACTGAATGAATTCAAGTTTAAGAAAAAAGCTGAAATCTTTGTTATAATGTAACAAAAGGGCATAGAATTACAACTCAATTTATTTACTTGTTAATTACCTATGCCTTTGTAAAAAAGTTTTGCATTCACTGGAAACCAGTGTTATCCTTGTTAAAATTTAAACAACATTTTTATTATAATGTGCTCCTTATTTTTATGAATTCTTTTTGCCATCAAATTATGTGTATAAACCGATTTGTGGCTTTCATTACTGCTTAGCTGACTCCCTTATTATGAAAAATGTTAAATGTGGTAAAAAGTGCCCCCTATAGTGCCAGCTTTAAACCATCTTCTGGAAATAGTATATTGTCTATATAATATCTCTTACTAAAGCTGATTACTTTTTAAAACCATATTTTATAATAATGGATTGAAGGTTCAGTCATTCAATATAACAATGATTGAATTGTTATATTGAATGACTGAATGATAATGAAAAATATCTGTCCTTAATTTAAGTATGAAATAAATGAAATGTTTTATTAATGAGTATAACTTTCAACTAAACTCCATACAATATAAGTTTGAAGTGACACTCGCATATAGCATGATATGTAACATGTTGACTTTGACACCTATCATTGCATAAGCGATAAGTAAATGATGCAAACATTTTTATTCCATTTCAATCTTTACCTAAAATGTATTCAAAACAAAAGTATTGAACTTGACTTCATTAAAATAATATCAAGGTAAACTTTGGTCATTATCACATCATGACGTAAAATTTGTCATGAGATATGATAAAAAAAAAGAAATCTCTTTGTGTTTTTTAGCTCTAGATGTTATCAAAGTTTGCTTTTGTTTTTCGTTATCTGAGTGGGATTACCTAGTGACTGGCTGACTTGAATTACTTCTGGTAGTTTTTTTAAATAGGCTCTAAAAGGAGGTTTACATCTAATTTACCCGTACATTACAGAGGGACGAGAATATATGGATGATTTTTAGTCCTATTTCTTCTGTAGTGGTTTTCTTAGACTTCAGTCATGACTATGAGGTATTTTATTTTTAGTAACAGTCAACAAAAATCCTGGGTCGTTTTGAATTATTTTTTTGCACTGTCTTTAATTTTTTTGGAACAAAAAATGATTTAAGTAATTAAAATATTAACTTAGATACTATGTATGATAAGAAAAGGTAGACATTTTACATAGATTTACTTTTATAAAATTAACTTAAGCGTTTTCAAATCAATTAAGTAATGGTATATGTATTACAATTTATACTTATAAACTGCAGTCTTTAACTAAATCCTTGTTTTATTAAAATCTTGATTCCTGTAGTGATTCTGGTTATGTTAGCTCAAATGCTAAGGTTGTCATTACTAAACTGATTTGTAAATAATTTCATTTAAGTAATTGACTAATATCTAGACTTTGAACTTAAACATTTTGTAGTATGTAGTGCACTTAAATTTTTCTATATACATAACAAAGTTAATAATTACAATTATCAATAAAATACCAACTAAAATTGTTAATAACAAAACTTAAACTACTGATTTAGTAGGCGAGCTGTAAAGTATGACAACACAGTTAGATAGCGTCAGTTAAGTGGCGATATGTGGGTCACCTATTACTGTGATAACGTTAGCGACACACACGAATTTAGGTGTGGTTCGCAGCCCAGTCCTACCAATGAAGCTACGTACACACTAGGCGTTTTAACATACACGCATGATGACATTTTATATGTAGACTATAGGTAGTTACGTATTGGAAGTGGGAAAGCCTAGTAGGTACGTAGTATCTCATAGTTGGACCGGATTCCCAACCACACCTAAATTTGTATGTATCGTATACGTCGATAGTTTTTGTAATTGGGTCTCTGTTTTGTTTCTTGTCAGTAGTATGATAGGTTGGACTTATGTTATTGTTATTTTTTATATTGATATCTTTTCATACTTCTTAATTATAATAATTGGTTGTATGTGTTATCTCAAAGTTTAGTAAATATGTAGGTATATGAAAATATTTTGTTTATTAAATATTTATAGGTACTCAGTTACTTTATAACCAAGTGCTATTACCTACATAAATTATTTTTGTTAAGTCATTTATTTCTAATGGTACTACTGTTTGTTACTATAAATTTTAATATTCCCACGGGCTTCGGTAATTCTTAAGATTTGGCGTTCGTGGGAATAAGCCGTTAGTATTATTATAAGTATTTTTTGTCATCATATTTAAATATTCCATTAGGTACCTATTTATAACATCTATTTTTGGAATATTTTCTGTAATTATACCTCATTTCAAGCATGAATTTTGTTTCTGAAAATATTTTTAGTTTTTATTTATTTATGGAATTGAGTACAAATAAATTATGTACAGGTATTTCCACGTATTCGGTTTGTTTGTTTAACTCTATTAAAAAACTTATAAAATTAGCCTATCTTTATCAGTAGGTATATCCCGTTCCTATTTAGTACCCTACCTAGTAAGATAATGCTATCACAAATTTTGAACTGAAATAACCAAACACTTCTAAACTCCTACGCAATCATGCTCACATTCATTGATTTCAAGTGTTAAGAACCTTACGGTATCAGAAATCAAAACGTCACTTAAGCACTCACTACGAGCTTAGTTGTTACTCCCAAAACACTTAAGTGAATATGTCAAAAGTTTTAATGACACATGCTATTGACAGGTGGTCACAGGTTCCTTCAAGTGGTGTGACGTCACTCGTATACTTTGGACAGCTAGATAGGTTAATGTAACAAACTAAACTTGGTTGTCGGGTTGCTAGCTCAGTTGCTGGGGAGTTAGTTCCACCATTGCTTCTCCCCATTGATAACACATAGGACGTGGTGAAGGGCGGCCGTTTTTGGGGGCTGTCTTTTGTTGAAATTAATTTTCAAAAAGGGCTGATTTTCAGTCTACTTCAAATAAATTACTTTTATCTTTAGTTTATTTTAGATACCTTGAAAAAGTTTTTACATAAAATTCAGATTTTTGTAACATAATAAAAATGGTCTTGTAAGGTGTGTGTACACTCAGTAACAAAAGTGAAAAGGAAACATTTGCAAAATTTAATGCGTAATATTATTTAACAAGTAACCCATATTGTCCATTTTAGCATATCAAATCATTTAATTACTACAAACATTTCTTACGTTTTCGTTTTTCCTCAATTATGTATTACATAATTACGACTGCTTCCAGAATAATTACTATTTTCCTTTCAGCAACTTAGGCTATCTATAGCTTTTAAGGAAACTCCGTTTATAGACATCTTTTATTTTAATGATTTACTAACAATTTGACTTTCCTCATCCTAACGTGTACTTAAAAATAGCTATATATATAACTATGTAATCACAATGCGACCGTATTTGTTGACATAAGTATTATCTAGGGTTGCTGAACTGAGATGCACTTAGTTGTATAACACCCAGTTTGTGTCATTGTGCTTATTGATAAGTCCAATTGAGATATTACGTGGTACATACATACGACAGTTTTAATACATACTGTGTACTTATAACATAGCAGAAGTGAGAAACACATATGTTATGGCCCTTTTGTGTCACGCTTGATTCTAATAGATAGTAGAAATACCTGGTCTATATTTTTTTGAACACTTATATTGGTATGATTATTTTTTTTCTGAGTTTACTATTCATAACAATAGGTATATCTACACCTTAGTATCTTTTTACTGTTTTGTACTGTTACCAATAACACCATGCAATTATCAAGAAGGTATTGAATATATAGGCCATAGTATAGGTAGGCACTTTTTGGTAATTCTAAACCAAAAGTTGCACTAAACTGTTACTGTAAAATAACGCACACCTATTTACCTATATTGACTTTAGTAAATAAACAAGTTCCACTGAAATTTAACGCAGTGGTTTTCGTTTATATCAATTCGATAACGTTTATCTAGAGTTCAATATATCGATAAGGGACACTTGAACCACTCGGTGCGTTATCGAGTCATAGCTCACGTAACAATTTTGTCGATATTTTAGAGCGAGAGCCAGCGACTGTTAGACTTTATTTTTTAAAGGCTGAATCAAATCAAACCTTCCATCAGTCAAACTTTTCGCAAAGCTTCAAAGGGTTGGCGGTCGCTGCCTTTTACAATATTATTTTCTAATATTTAACATGCCAACTGTAGAAAGGTCGGTCTTAGAGTATGGGCTGTACAACTGAATCATATTCTGGTTGCAATAGATTATATAAAAAAATCCTTCAGAAGTACCTATGTTCTGAAAATATCTTATCAATAACTTATATTTTAATGTTATTTATCACAGAACATATATTGTTCTTAAATATATGCCCACGGAATTCGTCTAAATCCAATTGACGCTAAGATGTTTACTTCTAGAAGTCTGTACTCTTACATCCATCGTATTTCCAATACCATCGATCCTACTGCCAACAATAACCAATGTGCAATACTTATTACAAGAAATAAATCTCAATTGAAAACCAGGAATCATGCCAAAACAATTCAAATACAGCTCCATAAATTTCAAAACAACCCAGGCCCCAATACTAGTCACAGCTACACCACAGAGGTTGAATATAAAAACAACACGAATATAAAGCTAGCAATATTTTTGCTGAACTGGCGCGCGAAAGTTTCTACAAGTGACGTGGAAATCACCTTAGAAAAGGAACAAAGTTAGTTGGCGGTCGGTAGGTAGTAGGGCATTCACGCGAGCCTAAGCCACAAAGGGTGAGTTGTAAAATAAAAAGTTAGGAGTTCTAACCGGGCGTGCCGGGGGACAGCGAACGGGTTCCCGGCCGCGCGATGGTAAGCTGCTGTTTATACGACGCCGACGCCACTTTTCAAAAGCGACTCAAAAACTAGTAATCTTCTACAATGTATTAAATAACGCGTAGAAAGTCAGTTTTACCACCTGTCTTAACGACGTACGTTTTCTTTTGTGACTGTAAGGTTATATGTAAATGCGAAACATAAAATAGTAACAGCAAAAAACTCAAGTTGTAAAATTGATTTCACAAGAATATAAAAACGTGTATTTTGTATTCAGAGTAGAATTCTTTGACGTTTAATACTGAGAAACATTTTCGCAGTATTCATGAAATTGAAATCGCAAATATCCATAAAGTCAGCTGATATTCCTAATCAAATCAGCTGGATACAAGCCCTTATGGCATGTACTTACCTCGGTGCAGCGCGCAACCGGTCGGTCGCCCCCCGCATTCCCTCCTCCCCGCTGTCATTAGAAGCGTGCGCGGGCGCATTGGCCCTCGGCCGTTGCGCATGCCCCGACTTATGGGCTCAGAACGGTGGATGTGATTTGATTTGAATTTCGGAACAGCTCGCCTTTTAGTTTAAGGCCTTGTAGAATGCAAGTAAAAACTTAACGATCAGAAAAGCATCGGAATTGGAAATTGTGTTTTTAAATATTGGAGAAAATAAAACTAAGCGAGGATTTACGCTTATTGGCGTGAACTGGAGTAGCCTGCATTGTATTGTAACGTCGCCACAAAAACTGCGTATACTATCATTTTAGAAACTCGATTTCAAAAGGCATTTAAATTACCTGAAGTGCCTGTTATGCTTTTATTGATGGCCAATATTGAAAATGAATATATAAAATTATTGCCAGTAAATAACACAAAGGACCTAGACCTCGTAAAGTTCAATGCAATCGTAAGACAGAAAGAGAGAGACACAGAAAAAAGTATTACGGCCGGAGATGATACGGAATTCCTGTCTTTGTGATGATCACGGCATCGGCACAGACAAGTTTGTAATAAAACGACACTGGTCCGGTCAGGTAGAAACTGAGTCATCAACGCCAACCCTGGTCGTTCAACTTTCATTATTGTTTATTTATATTTTTATTGTTTGAGGTTTGACGCGTGCGTATTGCCCAAGTTACAAGTCATAAAGCAGACGAAAATCTATACAAAATGTTTGAGACAAGACCTGCTTAACTGAAGGGTACACCGTTAGGCTATTGATGACAATATCTTCTCTAGTTCGGATGCTACACGATCCTTATCTAGCAATTAGAGCTGCCATGATGAAGGAGACGAAGAGCCCGAGAGAGAGAATTTTGTACTTGTATAGACGAGAACTTTACGCGCCGAGATGGGGTTTGACTGCTATTGCTGGTTCGATGATGGAGACGAACTGTAGTTCAGGGAACTCTTTAGCGGATTATGGCAGCTACCGTGTGTTCGAGCTTATTTTATTTGTATTAATGAGAACTTTCCAATAATGTGAGCTGCAGTAGGTATAAAGTGTATAAATGGATGAAGAATCTCGATTTTGATCCTTGACACTGAAAAGCTAAAAGTAAAAATCTCTTTGCAACTAAAAATAAGACTGACCGCTAAAGCACTGAAATAAGCCAATGAAAAAACAATTAGTGCTTCGCTCTAGAAGTCAGTGGCAAAATAACGCATTTGCCAACTTTGTAGATACCGATCATCTAGAGTGATGCACCTAGTAGTGTTCTTTTATTTAATTAAAATATTATTTAGATTTTCATTCTGTATACTTAATAACTTAAGATATCACTTTGTATAGATATCGGCACATATTAATCTCAGACGAATTCTTTATCTAGTAAGTCTGTATGTTAGCAATTCATTTGCGAGTCATATGTGAATTGCGTCATGTTGCGAATTCATAATCGCCATATATAGCACAATATCACAAACGATTGTAACGATTATTATCATTTGATCAAAGATATGCCGATTGTAGAGCAAATGTGCAAAGATTTCATGACATGGACACATGAGGAATTCGTCATCATTGATTAGCTAGATAACCTTTATGACTGATCATCAGGCCTACGTAATTTTATCCAACGGCACTCAAGTACAGTATACGTATGAAATCAAACCTATTTCAACTTAAGCCTGCACTGACTCCGACGCAGACTCGGAGAGCGTGGAATGTAAATAACATTGAGAATACTAACCTATTCAGTATCTGCCTGTCTAGCGTTTGTTTACTCTGAGACTGAAATATTGACGAGCTCTCCGTGCACCCTTTAAAGCAATATTTTTTCATTACACCAGTAATTTTATCAGGCTTTGGAACTAAGATCTCATTGTTTGAGCGTATGGCAGGGCGATAACTTACACCGACATTCTACTGATTAATGTTACTATTGTAACATCAAATAAGGTATAACAAACCTAAAATGGTCGTTTTATTTACTACCAACGTTATTTTCTAAAACATTTTCAAGTCAACATAATTGGTGTTAACAAATGGAACGAGAAAAATAGCCAATTAAAACAGGAAAACTTATCGTGGGTTTTTGTCTGAACAGTTAGTGCGGAAACATCATTTGCACATATTTCATGGTATTTAATTGCGTGATTAATGAGTTTTAGTTTATCAAACAGGGGAACCACATCCTTCCCATACTGTAACTCCAACGGAAACATTTCGGAAACGCGTTCTAAAATACAAGTATATGTAGTGGGTTCATTAATGGAAGAGAACAAACAACTAAAGAACACGAAATAAATCGAAAATCACGCTTGTAAGCTATTAGCATCACTATCACACCGAACTATGGACCAAAAGTTTTAAGTTTCCAACCCACATTGAGTGGTTCTCATGTGGGTACGTCATAAAGAATCAGTGCAGTCAAAGGGCAGTGATGTACAAACAGGTTCCTCGCTAATGCAATTATCGGTTGGTTCGTCGAGACTGCTCTAAGTGACCGAATGGATACGTGAAAGAAGACCGTGTAACGTTTAAATGAGAAAACCTTATATGTTTGTGATGGTCGACTCTTGGCTCTAAACACGCTTGAAGCAGAAATTCCGTTAACTAAAATGGAACACAGCTCGCGGAATCAGGGATATGGAAGCGTGTTCTAGAACTTTTAAAACCAAACTTGCTGTAGTTCGTAACTAGGAAGGAAAAATACAAAATAATGCTAAATTCAGATAAGACTGTCCCAAAAAGGACCTCACTTATGACACGGTGATAATGGTTTTTAAGTTGAAACTAACAATTTTGAGGTTTTTACAACCGGATGCCGGGCGACCATTAGAAATGTTTAAAAATTCGTCATGCCGGCCATTGGCTTGTCGGAAGTCGTTTTCATATTTTGAAACTTTCATGTTAAGGTCATTTTTTTTAGAAGATCAAAGGTTCTTAGGAGGGTATAGTGTATTATCAATTGTTTGTGATTTGGGTATTTCCTTAAGGCTAAATGATTAATTTGTGGTTGGTTTGCGTTGAGATATTATATTTTAGTTATTTACTTAGTTTTTTATCCACATCTAATCATACAGTTCTCAAGTTATCTTGGAATCGTACCTACGTCCTTTGTTTTTCCGAGAGGTCAATTAAAAACTATGTGTCATATTTTGTAGTTTTACCTTCGATTATAAACAACAATTATATTATTTTACATTGTAAAAAAATCGATACTTGGTTTTTAATATTATGAGGTATTTTTCTTTTATAAGCGAGCAGCTGCCCCTATGCAGCCGGAACACACCTGCTTCAGTGGTCCCAGTCTCTTTCACCTTTGACATTTCACAAATATGCTATGGCGATTCGATTATTTATTGTGCTTATAGGTTCCTTATCTATAACTCTATAATGTCGCTTAAGAAATTTTAGTAGCTTCGTTATTACCGGAACACAACTACTCCTACCCACGCGTTCTGTAATTGACTCGTACACATGTCACGAACTACGTTTTAATGGTCAACTATCTCTTTGTTTCAAAAGAATACGATAATAATCTTTCTCAGCAGAACTCCCACAAAGCTACGCACATATAGAATTTTGATTTGTGTAGCACTGATCCTTGTCAATTACCGTCATTAAAAATTTAAATACCGATTACGAAATTTTAGGGTTAGGTTAAACGTGTTCTATAATTAGCGATCGGGCGCGGACGATTCGCTGGTACCCTTTGTTATTATTCAAATTATAAACGATTAGTCTACCAAATACTACGCTCGAGGCGACCAGTGTGCTGCTTCGTCATCGGTGCATTTGAAACTGCGACTGTTTTTATCTAGTTTTTATTTGAAGGACGGGCAAGGACGACCAAGAAATTAGCCGAAACAAGTTTTTTGTTCAGTGCACGAACGTTATAAATATATCTGAGCAGTAAATATATTCCGTTTATGTTATTGACCTTTACAGCTTACATATTGTCTGATTAGTTCGTGTCTTCGTAATAATAGTATGTCTGAAGTTCGTAATAGCTTCGGTTATATTTTAGTAAAGCCAGACAATGAGAGACGTCTTCCGAACCGAATACCATTGGGGATCCCGGAGGGAAATTGTAGTTAGACAATGCATTTGACTTTCCAACTGAACATCGGAATTTATACTAGCAATGCGATGCACGTCTGAGTATTGGGTGGTTAAGAGATATTTCCTTCTGTTAGTATTTCTTATAACCCGTACAAAAGACTTACCTAAGCCAGGTCAACGAGTGTACGTAATCCCAGTTTGTGTCTGAATAGATTTTTTTTTTTCTCCATAAAAACCACTCCTATAGACCGTTCCGTTTGCAATTATTTCATTTATCCTTTCAATCTGAGGATGTTCCGTGAGAATTCTCTTTTAAACTTTTTTACCCTAAAATATCTTTTGAGAATTGTGTTTTCGAAATAAAAAAAGCTGCCAGTTGAGGGGTCATGTTTTCAATGGTCTAATTCGGCGTACACACATAGCTATAGGTGTGAACGTGAGTTATTCGGGGCCCTCTATACGTAGGCAGCTAAGTCAACAATTTATTGGAGCCCATCTATCAAGACAAACGTCGTCGTATTGTCCAATTGCATTCCTCGTATTTCAACAGGGAATGTAGTGAGCGACAAATTCTCCACACCAATAATTCCCTCGTAAATCCACACATATCTTCCGAATTAAGAAATGTTAATATGTTGAAAATTAATATACACTAATTAATTCTAAACGGATATATCGTGGTGGTTGGGAGAAAATAGCTCTGTGTTCTGCGGTCAGTGATCTGATAAGGACTTGCAGGATATGATTGAATTGAGAGATTGCGATATTGTTTAGAAAGGTTCAGCATTATAAATTCTTCTACCTTTGCTAGTTCCCTCGACCATAATATTATCAAGTAATGCGAAAAAGCTATTGTAATTGCAATTAAACAAACCAAAGCCTTTGCTCTCGAATTTCCAATTTGTATCAATTCAGTACCGCCCTGCCTTCGGTACAAAACTGTTCGTTTCCATACCGCAGTATATTATTAATTTACCATTACATCAGTCTAATTTCGCGTGATATAATACGAGATATTTTGCCCCAAGACCGGGGGTAAACACCAATTAATCCTAGCAACACGATACATTTCAAGGGTGGAGGGGGCCCGCTGATGGTAGATTGCTGCATAATCCCGCTGCATTTCTACTGCTTCCGATGCAATCGGCCAAGAGAGGGCGTTTACAATGGGGAATCGTACCATGGACATCACAGGGGCTAATGTATTTTTCTTTACTTCATTGTTTGCTGAGAAATCGTATGTGGAACATTTTCCCGGATTTAATACAGTGGTTTCAAGGGGTTTTTTATCAATAGTATTTTCCTAAAGATAAGATGTCTGTTGGTAATTTTCATTGTGATAATCGTTAATAATCATGACAATAAATTACCTATAACAATTTTTAAGAGTAATGGTGAATATTGAAATGATTTTTTAAAGGATGGCTGTAACGTTTTTCGAACTTTTTATATAATACATATATGTTACACTAAAATATAACCGAGGGCAAGATCTCTGAACTCAACATTATTTTCAAATGTTTCGTTCCCTAAACATTGTTTAATATTGCTAATTCACGCTCATTGTCATTTATCGTGCTGGCGCTGACTTGACAGTAACCGAAATTCTTTTTGGAAGCTTACAAATATCAGCCACTTTACATCCAGTCACGTTGGCAGAAGTTTTGAAGTCTCGAAGTTCACGATTGCCATCGCTCCCTTCTCGAGGGGCTAAAGGTATTTGTTAATTACCCCGAAACGCAACACCGTTAGACGTTCAACTTGAAACTACTAAATTAATTTCTTATCTCATATCTTTACATAGAGTCACTGTACTGAACTGACGGTTTTCGCATATAATTAGTGTACGCCCGAATAAATATTTGGTTATACAAAACATGGATATATTTTGGAATAAGATTACGTTTTATTTTAACATCGTGAGTTAACAAGTCAGTGTTAATTATTGAGATTATTTACTATGTTGAATAATAATCTTGAATATATCTAAGTAGCAAGCTTAAAACCGACTTTTAATTTTAACGTATCTAATATTATACATATATTTTTGCTAAATTAATCAGATACTTTTAACATAGTGCTAAAAATATACCTATAGAACATAACATTTTATTGCTAATAATTCCGGATTTGTGGAACCATTACAGTAATTTAATGAGCTAGCTAACTGTAAAATAAATGGACTATTCCAATACATTTATATCACCGTGACGTGGCTAATAACTTCTAGAGTGGTGAGCGAAAGATAAATACGAAGGATTATGTTCCGAAGTTGAATTTACACTAGAAGGGAGGGACACCTCTATCGATTCATAGCGACAGAATAATTCCTAAACAAACATCAATGTAGTTACTACTTAATTCTATTAACTTAGTCCGATACATATCACAGTTATTACACTAACAAGAAAATTGCATAATTACGCTATTAAAATTGATGTGGTAATCAACTCGATTTATATTCGAAGTATTTGTCTACACACCTGCACAAGTACTTCAGTTATTTATTTGTTTATAGTGGCGGAATGTTACTCCAAAAGACGCATTTAGATTATATCAAATTTTAATGTGATTTCGATAAATGATGCGATTGCATTCTTTCATAACGATAATTGAAGTCTTTTTAGTTATAGAGTAATAATATTAACTAATTATTTCTTAAAACATACGTGCTGAAAGGATGGGCTCGCAATGAAGTCAATAAATGGCCATAGATATCCAGCCCCAAATAAAAAAAATAAGAAACAAACGAAGTCGATAATCTTATAAAAAATACATTCAAATCGATATAGTCGACTAGTAGAATTCCGTATCGATATTCACTCCTATCGCCCACGATAAATCAGCGTTCCCCGCGCTCAGCTTGACCATTTTATTAAATTCCGCGATTAAATACCCGCCAGCAACATTAAACGAAAACGTTTCGATATTATCGCGATATCTCGACACCTCGACTCACCTCGCCCTGTTTATAATTACGAGTTCGCCTGGTCCCCTCGTTGTCGTACCGGGGTTGCATAGCGAGCGAGAACGCCGCTTAGCATAGCTCAAACCCGACCCGAGCATACCGCTGCAACCAACGCTTTTTGTCATAAACTCGTCTTCCAGCAAAGGTTTGTTATGGAAATTATGTTATAAACATAAACTAGAAAAACGTTTTCCTTCTATAGTTTCAGTTTTTGCCATTCCTATATTTGTACCACGTTAACATAGATAAGATGGAATATCAAGCCATTGCCACTTTTTAACATTGTTATCTTACAGAAGAAAAACTGATCATGCAATTAGGGAAAGCTTTACTACGATAAAGTCTAGTCTAGTCTAGACTACTTATTTTATCTTAATTGTATATTTTAATTCTACAAGTAATTTATTCTATGTAACACTGACGCTCTGGTTCTACTTTGTTGCATTCTATAGGGTTAAAAATCTTCAAGTTAAGCAGTATCTAGAGTATAAGAAAATCAAATTTGAAGTCCTAAAATAAACACATGTCAATACAAGATCTTCTCGCTTGCCATTTAAAAAAGTATATTCCTTGAAAAGATTCTACAATATTATTGAACGAAATGCACAAAATATTTCATATCGAATTGAAAATAAATCATCGCCAATATGAAACGTTGCCAACGTGAGACGCTCGCGAGAAAATTTAAGTGCTCAATTACATAAAGTTCTATTTCACGGAAACATCAGTTTGCATAAATTTCACTATCGAAGATGTATACTTTAAGATAAGTTGGTGAAAACTTGTGCAAATATCACAGTATTTGGATATTTCTGTAGAATGTACAACTGTATAACAAGCGAACACGGCAAAAACAAGATATAAGACGGTATTATTTAATATTTAGAGGGGATACAATCATGTGATAATCAATTGCACTCAAACTGATTGTTAAGGAATCTAATAAATGCTTAATGTGTTTTGTTACGTACGGCCTTCGAATAAAATTCTAAATGTACAGCTAAAAATTTACCATACACGAAAATAACTATTCCCCAATAATGCTCTCACAGCGCCTTACACTAAACAAATATATTATTACACAATGATTTATGGTAGTTTCGTGGCAGGCGATATACCCTGCGCCCTTCGACAAGAATTCGGGTCCTCGCGCAAGCAGGTGTGACTGCCGGTTTAGGAAACCCCCGCCAAACGAGGAAAGTTACGGGACCTGTTCCGCTAATGACAATCTTTGGACAATACGAACAGGAATTACAACGTTACTTTTTGGGCTACACCATTTCTTGGTACTTAACAAGCACGACTACAAAAAAGCATATATGATCATTCTAAGACCCACTTCCATTATAGTACACTAAATATTTGATGTTCATTTAGCGGTACGCTTGCTTAATGAGCAGCGTTGCAATTAGAGCTAACATATAATCGTTAAATCATGATGATTATGATATAAAAATATCTTGAATTACTCGTCTAAAATCATTGCTTCATGTACCTACTCGCCACGCGGACATGACTTCCACATTTCTCGACAAAGGAGGGCGCCCATTATGTGTGAATGTTTATTTTATGATGTGACACTAACGTGATCTTAAAGTGAACGTACGAGAGGTTTAATGACGTCATTAACGTCACAAACACTAAGTGGTCGCGACTTGGAAAAATACGATCTTGACTGCCGACGCCAGAAAATGTGACCTTTAATCATTAAATCGAACTTAAGATAAAAGTTTCAAATACGATAAAAGTTGAAAAGTATTTAAATATAAAAAATACTTCACCGGCAAATCCGGAATATTACAACACAATCTGAATACCAAAACAACACATGCTTTTGCTGAACAAAGCTCGCAAAAAGGTGAGTGCTGACAACCCCGGAGCCTCGCTAACAGCGCATTAATAACAACACCATGTGCATAAGTCAGGGCACGCGACAACATAGAAAGGTCTAACGTCATCGACCTAGAACATCTGCTTCATACAGACTGCCTCTAGAAATATCACGTGTCTGGAAAATGTGGCGTGAAGAATTTTATGCGTCGACGGCCGGTGCAGCCTGCGTGAGAGATTTTATACGAGGTCCTGTCCGGCTATCGATTGGATTAAATATTTTATAGGCTCATCATTTTAATGCCCTTCCGGCATCAAGCGTTAAAATATAAACTTGGACTTTCATTTTAATTTACACTCCATAGTATTTCTTCTCAAAACAAGCACCTATTTTGAAGGATCAAAGACCTTAAAATAGAGCTTTGAATTTCTACTCCTACTTATTTGATACAGAGACAATTTATAATCTCGCTGGGGGAATCAATTTAATTATCTGCGATCAACAATGAGAGTATATACCATGCTTTTGTTAGTCACCGGCGCAGTTGTCCTGCCCACCCTCATGGATATAAAGTTATCGCGTTAGTGTCCATTAGCAATGCGAACGTGCCCCGTCAGAATACAGCTGCCTTAATACTAATAGCCTGATAAATTGTTATTATTGTTTCAGCCATAAAATGCTAAGGGGATGTCCGCGATTAAAAGAAAGTGTTTGCAAACATTGAGCTTATCGAAGATTATTTTGTGTAAACGTTTTCGTTTCATTGTTTTATTGTTTATCGAAACTTAAGTTTTTGTTCAATAGTAATGATGGGCAGCTGCGGGCGCCACGGGGGAGAAATGTCATGGCTTCACTCATTATGTGTTCAGGACAATGAGGATCCCCGCGATGAACTCATTCTGATATTTACTCTGGCGACAACATCGGCGCCCTTGCCAAATGTGCGTGCTATCGACCCACTATCTGAGTACTGTAGCTTTTTGCCAAGCAATTTTGATAAGATAATACTATAGCACTGCTGATAAATCATCACAATTTATTTAATCGCTATCCTACATATTCTTAAGACTAAACGTGTGTTCCACAATATGAAATTACGACAAACTTTTTCCGTATTTAGATTACAAGCGTTATGAAATAAAGGGCGTGTTTGTTTTCCTTTGCCGGATACTCGGGACGGGGAAGCGCTGTAAAAGGAAGGCGATGACGAACATCAATTATGGCGACCGCTTAAATTGGAAGCTACACACCGTGCGTAGCCTGACACCAAAAACAAAGAATATGCTGTTAAAAACTGAAAATCGATTACACAATTACAAAGACTGCGTGGTTTGATTTATGCGCTGTCCACATACGACGATTGCATAATTGAGGCGCCTGCACTTCAAACTGGTTCGATATTTCATAGTAGCATTTCGATTTTATACGTGTTTTTTGCGGCGGGTGCGACATTAATATGCATTCGAAGCGCGTGCCGTCGGTCAGCTGTTTCTTCTATGCGGCCGCAAGCTGCGCGCGCCGTAAAAGGAAACAAGACTCGTGGATGGATTACGCCGATTACATCGCAATTATCCGAGCGAGCCGAGAGCTGCCTACGTAACATTGGAGCACTTTCGCGATCTTTGTTCCGCGCGACATTGACCTTGCCGCGCGATTCTTATGTAATGTTTTTCGGCGTCCGCTCCGTTGCCATTGAACTTCGTGTTCTTTTCATATACATGCGTAAACACGCGCCAGTGATTACCTTCTGAGGGTTCATTATCACATTTAGCACCGGCACGAACATTTCGTGGACGTAAAATAAGCATCCTCGTGCTGAGTGTAGTCACCGCCATTGGTATGGCCGCGTCGTAACGCGATATTCGCATTCGCATGCGCTGTGCGATCGTTTTTATCGCTCGCCCATGCCTTGACGAGCTCTGCAGATGGCATTCACGATGCAGGCTTGAAGTTTTTACTGTCACCGCCTCAAGCTACACTTGGACAGTTATGTCGCTGACTCCTCAAGAATCTTTAATTTTCTTTGGTTATGGTTTGCAGCGATGAAAATCGTATCTACGTTCAGATCTGTACAGTCCGGTTTTCTAATGAGAGCACGTCGCCCGCATTATTGGTATAACTGTGTTTCCGCTGCGGGTTGGGGACTTTACTGTGTACTCGAATCTTTTTCAAGTTACGAGCACAGCGTGAGTCTTCCGGACCCTTAATTCTTACTTTGTTTATCTGGTCGGGTGCACGATCATGTGATAATCCCACACTGGCGCTCACGGTTGAATATAAACCGTGTGTAATTGTCTCATTGTCTATACATCACTTAAATTAAGATACTAACGCGATAACACTAGATTAACGTGACGCATTTTGATATTGAATATGAAGATGCGGAGTACATAATAACGACATTTTATTTTGAGATTCTAAATGAGGTTCAGAACATTTGCCGTATGTTTAAAAAGAAACGAATTACGATACGTTGTCATTGCAAACGAAGGTTGGAGGGCCAAGCACTGCTTTTAGTTAGTCAATGTGCTTGCAGACAAGTTTAGGTATACAAGTCTATACATGTCTTCATAATACCACCTTGTCACTTTAATGATAAGTGGCTGACGTAATTCACAATTTTCACGAGTAGACGCCGTACAACAATCCTTTTCGTGCCTTAAATTTTTCGGTATTTCCCAATGTCATTGTTAGTTTCATTGTCATTGTCAATAACGAGGATGGAAATCGCCGATAAGATCCTATCTTCATACGATAGTATATTAATCTTAACATAATCCGAACAACGCCTACGATATTGAAAAATCGCGTCAAGATTAGCGATAACATTATTATTTTGATGACTAACGCTCGCATTAGGATGTCCTGTTTTAATTTCATAACGGCTGATAAGCTAATCTACTTAGTCTACTTGGAAAGGACACGGTATTTCCATTAGCCGTAGGTGCATACTCGTAAAATGGTAACATAGTCGTTGGGGTTGACGTCAGGAATGCCTTCACCATTAATTATGTACGGTCCTCAGCAGAACAGGTAGCTTCGACACTTGAGACGTCTGGTGGCAACACAAGATTCGCCCGCGGCGCCGCCTGTCGCCGTGGGTGGTTTCGCCAACCGAACTATTGAACTTTACTGACGATAACAAAACAGAATTCCTTATGAAGCTCTTCAGAACTCCGTCTGTCTATAATTTTGAAATATTCTCCTTGCTTACTTCGTATTTAATATGAAAATTAAATATGGACATTTTCCATTTGTTTTGATTGCATATCGTATTGAAATACTCATAAATGAAAAACTTGTTAAATAAACTTTGTAGGTAAGTTTCAGAATATGAAAGTTACCAATAAACATTACACCATCTCACAAAGTTTAAAAAGCCTTAAAATGATTTATCTTCGTTGACTTACGCTCCCTTAAATAAATTGTCGGAACTGTTGATCATCGGAATTCGATTCTTAAACTCTATAAAGCATAAAAAAATAGGCTTAACCTTTAAAAAAAAGTATAGAAATATACTATTGATTACACCAAAGTGTGTTGACGCCATCATTTACTTACTTCCAATACAACACTAAGCAGTAACTCCAAAGCACAGCAATAAACGTTAAATATACTTAAGTATGTAAATTAAGCTTTTAACTCCATATAGTTATCATTATCTAGCCATTTATTTCATTCATTAAGATACCATTGTCACGCGACCTTATTGGTTTCATATCTAATTTTGAGGCTCTTAAGAGTAGAGTGTACAAATTTTTAACGTCATGGCGGGGCCACTACCGTGCACCCAGATAAAAGGAAAATGGGGGCCGGAAGTATGTGCAATATGTACGGAGGCCGATGGTCATAAGTACTTCTTATTCATTAGCATGTTAGGTGAATGTAGCCGTTTTCAACTCTGGGAGATCGTCACGTGGGAACGACTCTTCGCACTCGGATATACAGTAGCCTGTAACAATCCTCAATAAATTGGCTATGGCATCTGACTATGGCTTCGGAATTCACTGAAAGAATTTTCAAATCGGTCCAGTAATTCCTGATATGCAATATATCATAATAATATATAACATAAGCAAATATACATATAAACCTAAAAGAATCTCAGCTTTATAATATTAGTAAGTATAGTAACTCGTAACAACTTATCGAAAAAGTGTTAAAATTAAAAACTCCTCAAAAGGTCAATGTCAAACACCAGGTGTACCCGAAACGTTTCTGACACATTAATGGAAGGCCTTACAAATTATGTCACTTAAAATAATCTCTAATTAGCAAAATCGTGTGTTTTATCACAGTAATCACGTTAGGGTTGCATGCGAATAATTCAAAGCAAAAATCCCTGTCATTAGTGGAAAATTACTGCTGTCGTCGCCCTTTCGCCACCCCTGCGCCACTATCACTAATGCATCGTCGCTACTGCGTTTGAAATCGCAGCTCTTCACACATTATCATCATTTAATTGTTTCCACACGGTAAACTCGATTAATAAGAAAGCAGCCCGGTTTATGTATAAAAGAAAACGTTTTTGCCATAAAAAAATCTAACAAGTGTGTTTTACAACTTTAACAAGTTATCGTTAATTTAGAGACGTTCGTAACATTATCATCTCACACCTGCCCCTGACGGTATCGCTCCGCAAATGCAAGCGGTCCCGTGAGCTTTGTCGGTAAAATAATAATCAATCATATTATACCTACAAATTTCAGGACACACGATTTTATGACGTAATTCTTTAACCGTAAGCTTTAAATTTACTCTTAAGTCCAATAATCTCACATGATCCCCAAAGAGTATAGATTGATAATCAGAAAATTAATAGGGAGCAGATTTGTACCATCGGATATTGGGAATCACGTGAACATCACTTTCATACGCTCAATGGTGCAATCAGCGGTTCTTTATTACCGGGACATAGAGTCACGGTTCGTACCGACTTAAGTGTGAAATAGAAATGGATAGTCGCCACATATTATCACGCGATTGCCAACTTAGCTCACGTACGAACACAAAAAGTGATCCAGAATAAAACCGTGGGAAGATTAGTGGACGCAACGTTGCGTTTTTGTGTCACTTTGATTTATTGTTTTAGATGTTGTCTGTACCGAATAACGATTGTGCGATTAGTTCATGCGGTATATGCTGTTTGTTACGTTGAACCATTCCGAGACCTATTCATAAGTCAGTTCCATTCTTACCAACGCTTTGAAGAAGCTAGTGGTTGTGGTCCATTGAATTTAATTGTTCATTGTAATAGCTTTAATTAGCATAAAAGGGGGTCTTAAAAAATTACAATCCTCTCAGATTTCATGGCTGAGCTTCAAGCAAGAAATCGATCCATGCTCGGGGAAACATTTCCCTTAACAGAGTAAAAGTTTTGCTCTTATTCAGTTTATTTATTAGCAAAAAATATCAGGAACCAAGAACTTATAAAAACCGTCACTAAACGGTACCTAAGCACCAGTAATTCATCGCGATATGCATCTGAATACCGCAAGTTGTTTGTGGCAGCGATTTAGGCTGACATGGTGGAGTTTTTGATCCGCGACGCACGCGAGGGAGCCGCGCCTTATTGGCGAAGCCCTAGGGCTGTCTCAATCCCCACTCGTCCGTTTGAAACGTTATCAAGAATGAGTTTTTGCGAAGAATAGCTTCGAACAAAAAACGAGAATGCAAATGATTGACGTCAGACTTGCAGGCTTTTATAATACAGAAGATTATACAAAGTGCTACGATGTAATTCTTGAGACTTGTGAACATAGACCTTGCATTGACAGCAAGTCCAACGAACATCTCGTGACGATAATGAGCCGTCGTGTTGCGTCACTAGGCAAGTGACAGCCCCGCATCACTTCGGACAACTTACGTTTTGATTGAATTCTGTCTATATACCAGTACCCTACAGCCAGAGTCGGCAGCAACTTCGCAACTCCCCGTCGGGCAACATTTAGACGGAATTAAGTGCACTTAATCGTCGGCGCAGGCGCTCCGCCCGGGGGAGCACAATTTGAGCCCGCATTTATAATGTACGATTTTTTTATGATGGCTCCTTCCTGGCTAAATTTCAGTTAGTCGTGGTACTTACCGCAATGCCCCGCAGAGGCAAGTTCTGTGGTCGTCAGATATGTGTGCTGGATTAAGATTTTTTATGAAGATAAGCTTAGCTACACTGTATTGTGTTTTATGAAGGTACAGAGGCTCTTGTGTTTCTCGACGTGAGCTCAGTTTTGGATAGTCAAACCTAAGAAAAGAAGACATGTATTAACTGTCATATCAAATGAAGCGAAACACAGTGTGACATTGAGAATATTTTGCATTATTGACACATATTTTTACAACAGTTGTATAAATTAAACGCGCCATCTGTCGCTTAAATACACAGATTATAATTACCCGGTAATAATACACGTGCGGTGGTTACAACTTAACTGAGACATATCAAGTTACGGACAGGTAACGATTACTGTTTGCTTATTTAAAATTCATGAAATTTCAGAACACAGCGTATGAAAATGTTTTTCACATTCATTCGCTCCAATTATTATAGTAGTAGGTGCAGCAAATAATTCGCCTCGGGAAGAATCAGCTTCGACTGTGATATTGAAATGTAATGAACGAGTACAAATATGCTTCCTACCGTAAATTTTTAACTGACTTCGTTAAAGTGCGAAAGGCTGGTTGTTTATTTTCAATAACACTTAACGAACCGCGTATGTCATAACAGTTGCATCGACTTTCTCATTTCCGACAGCGTTTACGCCCACCTTTTAGGTCTGGAGGCCTCTGTTATTTTTTCTTATAAAATACAGGGCGAGCGCCAAAGTGCGTGTTCTTTTGTGGATGTTTTTCCTCACAATGGGCCGGTTTCATTATGCAGGCCGAATGAAAAAGGAACGAAACAGATGTACGGTGGTGGTGCATTCGTTCGCCGAACAATAGTCACGAACGTCGGCCGCGATCGATGCCTCGTCTTTTGTGAGGACGAAGACTAGTGACACGAGCTAACAGCTGGTGTGTCATTACATTAGTATAGTAGCGCAACGTTCAATTTTACACCACGATGTTAATGGTGCCAGTGCTGTCTGTATGCACCTCGACAATGCCTGTATGACACGCAGTTTTTAAATGTCAGCTCGTGCTCCCGAACAAAAAGATTCTATAAGCAATGCTTAAATCGAAAAACGCAAGCATCATAATGCTACCAATCTAGTGAAATTCTGTCTGCTGTTAATCTATCTTATGCTATAAGCTGTCGAATTCATAATAACAATGGCATGCATAATTAATATATTTTTCATAATTTTATCATCATTTACTTAAA
Organism: Heliothis peltigera; assembly: GCA_958496145.1. NCBI lineage: Eukaryota > Metazoa > Arthropoda > Insecta > Lepidoptera > Noctuidae > Heliothis > Heliothis peltigera. The sequence continues at coordinate 10,652,140 of OY292327.1, read as the reverse complement.
AGATTTTAAATAATTTACAATCCAATCATTTACTTTAATTAAAAGGTAGAGAGCAGAAAATCTTTCAGCTACCATCTTGTCTTCTCGAAGATTCTACAGGTATAAATCTAATTGTCTTTCAAAACATCAAAACAATCCCATATCGACAATAGCAAGTCGGAAGCAGTTTCCATAACATAACGGTAAGGAAATTAGTGAATACAAAGAAGACCGTCTGCCCGTCATTATTATATAGCAAGTTTCAGTTGCGGTCGAGTCGTTCTTATTTCTTTAGACATAAGGTTAATTTATTTATATTGAATAGAGTTGTGATGCAACCGCTCGGCTCCCGACTGACGCGCTCGTCGCGTGCGTGTGCGCCGCAAGCTAAGCGGACGCGGCGAAATTATGTGCACTTATCTACAGGCCGGTCGTTAGTCTGTTTCGCGTACCTTGTCATGCACGCCGCAGTTTAGTTCGTCTGTTCCGGACTTATCTCTAAAACAACCAAAGGCAGGTTCACTGAAAATGCACTACAAATTCTATTAAATGTGACCAAAAGATAAGGAGATCTGCGAAATCTGAAAATAAAATTACTTATTCCAAAAAACCAGTTCACAAAACGCGACGTCAATCTGCGTTGCACGATCAACCCGCACAGTAAATGATCAGCATTGATTAATACCCAGTAAGCTTGTAAGGCAGTCTCACCTCATACAAATTACGAACCGCGACTACCGTTACACCACAACCCGAGAGGTATCCCAAGATATTTTTAATTAAAACATTCTCCTCGGGGAAACGAAGAAAGAAAAAGACCAACGGTTACCGATTGAAAGGAAAAAAACTTTTGCCCCCTCCTTTTCATCCATAATCTCGTAATTGTCGGTGTTTTTTTTGCGCTATGAAAGAAAAAAACGAACCCTTTGTGGATTTTTACCCTCGCACGTGCACTGACGAATTTCTTCAACCAATTGCAAACGCGAATATGAATAGTAGTCGAAATTTTATTATCTTAATTCTCTATCAATGTTCCCAAGTTTGAAAATCATTCGGGGTGTTATCATTTCATCGCAGCGATGAATAATGAGAACATCCTGAATAATGAAGAGGAAGTATGGCCGGTCAAATATTAAATCGTCGCGTAACCCTTAAATGTCAATTGGGCGATGAAGGCGACGAGACGATTTCGTTAATAGGATTGTAATTAAGCCGAGAGGGGGTGCGGTGAGAGCGCGGGGACCGCAGGTGCAAGGATACGGGCGTAACCTTTACAACAGCTGTTCGACACTAAGAAGGAAATGGCTACGATCGCTTTGATGAAAAATAAGAAGAGCTTCTCTTAATCTATTTCTAAGTTAAATTGCCTGCATACACATGTTGTTTCCAAACGTTATTTATGTTCAATATTAATTGTAAAACAAGAATAGTGCCGAGTCGGCAGCTGTTCGTGACCTGAGGTGTTGCGAATTTATTATTACTTACATATTTTACAAAGGGAAACCTGCAGTGCGTTCATTGTGTTTACATAACAAGTACTGACCGACGCACCGCAATGTTAATGGGACTAATACCATGGGATCTCATACAGTGCTCGCCCAAAGGCCATTTGAATATTAATACGCGGCGGCGTATTCGTTTAGGCGTACATCGCACCGTGCATACATTATTCCGTTATGGGATTATAAATAATCTGACTTTGTAATGGCGTTAGGCGTTATAACGTGTGAAGTCGACTTGAGGACAACGAATAAATCACCATTATCTTCATTATCTGTCCATACTGGCGAATACGTAATGGCAGCGTTTACAGTTATGTAGTTGCTTCATGCATTACTAATACGTAATTCCAAGAATATACCCTATTAGCTAAACAGAAAAGGTCTAGTCAACACAATGCATGAATTAGTCGTTGGTCACGAATGAACTAAATGACTGCAAGAAAGTCTAGACATAAACTAATCAATATTAAACACACGCTAAAAATAAGTAAATGTGCAAACAATATACCTGCAGCATTCAAAATGAAGCTTGTAGGTGGTCAATAAAGATCTCGTTCGCCGAAAGCGATAAAAAAGACCAATAGAGAGAAAGCGAAAATTATTTAAATAAATCCGGTTGTTTTCACACCCCGAATTGTTCTTGTTACCATTTCCGATAAGGCACACTGCAATTCACGATAAAGGGTATCCATCCTTCACTTCCGCTCCTCGAGACTCAAAATCCTTTGATAAATTACTATTTCATCTAAGGATTTCGATTTTCTCGCCAAACTTTTTGAATTCCCTCACCCTTTGGTTTTAGGGATTGCCTGTTCTAAGGAACTTTTGCACCAGTGCCCGCAAACCTTAGTAACACAAATTACGAGATTCCTTGCTGCTAAACTTTTTGGTAACCTCTAAATTTTTTAAGGTACAGAATGCATTAAAAAATATCTTATTTTGAAGTGTATATTTTTTTTCTGTTCATTATATTTTTTTAAGTAAAAATTGATGGTCTGTTATTTTTTAATTTGTTGGTAGTTAAAATGAACAGATTACGCAGAACGATATTGGTTACTAATATACAGAACCGCTAACGCTTGTTCCTAATATTTTTCCGCTAGGGGCCAAATGTCGGTGCCGTGGGAGCGGTAATCCACCCGGACTGGACACAACCGGGGGTTTTTAATTTGGGGCCCGCCCGCTGTGAACGGATTATCAGGCCGGGAGACTTGCAATTAGTCGTCGTGCCGAGCTCCGACGTCATTTTCCTTCGCCGAATTTTCGAGGATTACGGAGGTTTCACCTTTATGGCATAATGCACAGCGAAAAAAGTACAGCTCTTATAGAAAAATACTCATCCTCTAAACTTATATAAGCAATTCTTTCGTAAATTATAAAGTCTTGTGCTTGCTCGAAGTTAAAACCGCAGCAGTACATTCCAAGTTTCATTTATTACGGGCACTGAACGCGTAAAAACAATTTAACTTTGAACAACGTGTCCCGCGGGGCGAGCGCTTTCCGTAACGCCACTTGCACAGCTACCGAATTTATACCTTTACATACCCATCTGGTTATGGCAGAAATGAGAGAGGAAAAATGTGTACTGCCTTTTGATCTCAAGGTTAAGCCGTCAGGATTAAAAAAATAATACCTTTTCAAGAAGGGGGTTACTTAAAAGCTATTAGGGTGTTGTGACAACTTACAAAAAAGTTGATACCTTCACTCAGTGTTCATTACTGGCTATAAAGGAACTATAATAAATTATTTTTAGTTTTAATTTTGTTACGGCTGTTACAGTTTAATCTATACCAGTTGATACGTTGTCCTATAAATGCGACAAAAATTGCCCGAATTGGAACATGAAAAGCTTAGCTTCGCCTGGCCTCGTGGGAACAGCGCGGCGGGTTTTAATTCGTTTATTTTCTTATTATGTCCTTTTAGTACGTTTGTTTGTGGACCGAGCGATGGATTATGAGATTATCCTTGCACTTTGCGGGTTATCGCTCTACCCGACTTTTATGAAATGCATTTTATGAAGAGCTTACCAATATAACCAATAATAATGCCTTAATAGATAAAGCTTTCTTTGCATTTTTTTTATCATCAGCTCGTTAAATACATTGTATTTAAGGCGTTCTTTGTACAGGACATATTTAATTTTACAAAAATGTAAGCTCCAGAATGTTCTTCAAAAAAATTGTCTATCGACCCGCGTATGCGTTGCAACTGGATCCAGTCTGACGCATACTAACTCTGTCCTTCTAATAATCCTAATCAGTGATCAATGTCTGCTACGTAACTGATCAATAACTAAGGTGTACGCCGCTCGTATATTTAACGGTCAAAGTGAAACCATATACGGTAGCTCTAATGCTACTAATAATAAATCCGGTATTTCATTTCATTGATGAAAATGCTATTCTATTTTATTATATGTACCTACTATACCACATTTGCTTAGGTGTTAAACTACATAAAATAATATTGATAGGAGTTGATACATATAATGGTTGAATTAATGGTTAAAATGAAGTCGATAATAACAAATATTGTATTCATTTTTACTTTTAAACTATTTTTATTAATGAAAATGAAGAATTATATTAAGATTTTTTTAATGAATTGGTTGCAGTTATTTTAAATATATGTTATCTATTTATTATAAAATTAACGCGGTAAAGGAATAGAATTTACCTTTAACTGTTACGTTATCTTAAAATCTCATGGCCATCATCTTATCTCTATCAGACACATTAATATGGAGATCAGATTCTCGTCATTAAAAACTTTTAGAACAAAACGTAAATCATGTCCAACATATCTTTGATCACTGTTTCGTAATGAAATATTTATTAGTATCGCAGTACTTACTAAGTTCAGTATACAGAGATTAACATATAAAAAATACAAAGTGACGTCACCCATTCATTACGATAACATGTGTATAGTGCGTAGTGCACAATGGATATGGTAATCGCTGGCTAAGATTACGATTAAACAATAATAGGGCCGGCCGGCCGTTGGCGCACTCGGCTCGCGATCGATACTGTGCCATCTGGCCCGTTCTCGCGATCGCGCTGTATTGTAACTGTCGTAAAAAAATACTACCAGATTATCCATTATAGGGATTGTTTGCATTTCTTATAAATAGTTGACATTAGTATTGTAAGTAAATTGAAAGATTGACGAAGCCTTTGTTTTTAGAAAGTTTTTCCAATTTCATGCTAATAAAAGTTTTACTATAGCGTACTGTGAACATTTAAAGCAAGCTAACAAACTAAAATTAACAACTCTTTCAAGTTAATACATTGAAATTGATATTGAGACTGTTTATAACATCTGACAGTACAAACGATGCATTTCACGCAGAGTATAGCCAGTACATAAATACATGGGCGACAAGATCAACGCACGGTTCTCAGAAGTAGCAAACAAAGATAGACCGGTGACACGTGTTTGTAATCTTAACATTGATTCAAACAATGCAGTGTAAACTAGGCCTTACTTGTCAACATGTTATTATCGATGATGGAGATGTATTCATTGATTTTTTGTCCTAACGTTGTATATCATTTATCAAGCAAATAGGCAGCATGGTGGGCAATTTGGCACGTCAATTAATGAAATTACTTAATGATTATCTCGTGCATGGAAATGTTTCTTTTTTTTTCATATAACTTTTATTGTTTGCTTTATATAGCATATTTCTGGACTTTTATTAATACTACTATTTATAATAATGACACTGAATTACGGGGCTTTTATTTATCAACACTTTTCGTGTTACAATTTTATTGGATATCGATATTATATTAAATTGCAAACAGGTTATCATGGTGCAGACATGTGTGAGGGATATTAATATATTTATATTGAATAACCTTTTTGTGGCCATCAGATCATATGAGAATAAGAATACATATTTTTTTAATTCGTTGTAAATTTTGCGACGAATGTTTTCTGCAACATAATGCCACTTGCAGCTCAGTCTCGAAATCGTAGTTAATTAACCAAAATGTTCGATTACCCCAACAGGATTTAAGAAAATTTTCCATCCCTACAAAATCACAATAGAAAAATTTAAAACCTACTTAGTCAATTTTGCACACAATAAAACCATCCCTCCAGTCCCTCGTGAGTTCAATATTGCATTAATGAGGTTCTCTAACAATGATATTTAATTCTGCACTGAATGCCACTCGCTATTTCTTTGACAACCCTCGCTAGTTCATCTCACATCACTCTTATTGCTATCGAAGGAAGGTTCAAAATTATATCTTAATATTACTTAGGATTAAGTTTATTTTAAGGGTTGTCAGGTCGGGGGTGTGTTACTGGCACGTGCGCACGCATTTTGCGTATTACCCAAATAAATAGTAGATTGCCCGTTTTGTTTGTGTTTGGCGGTTCTCACGAATTTGTTTTCGTTATTAATTCTTAAGCTGCTAAGAACGGGGCCCATCTGCTGCGATGGAGATTTCTAAAGGGAACGCTTTGAAAACAATTAGTTATTTTTGAATTGGGTTACGTAGAAGTTGATCAAAGGAGGTAGAAAGCCAATTTATTTTACCCAACCTATGTTTTTGAACCACTTTGATTTTAATACTTGTCTACATTTCTTTACACAGTGATTATAATTATTAATCGTACATTACATAATTAGGAATTATTTATTAAGTAATTTCGTATCATTCGCGTAGGCGTTGCCTTAGGTTTTGTAGACAGGCAAGCGTGGAAAAAGGCAGTAAATATATCTAAAAAAAAAAAACGACACAAAAAGTAAAAAAATATATATAACAATCCGATATGTATTTTATAACGATAATTATTTGATCTATACAAATTCTTAGGCTAGCAATTAATCGTCTGTTTATCTCAAGCTATAACGATTGAAATATGTATTATGTCAGACAGTAGTTATCGATATCTATGTCCCATTTGACATTTGGGGCATTCGCATAAACATTAAATCAAAACAATCGCAATTACACCAATTTTACATAATAATTAAGCAGTAGATATCAAAGTTATTGCCCTGTATGTATTGCATATAAATAACAGAAACAATTACGATTATATACCTCGTAAGGATCAGCATTTTGATTAGTACACCTACAGACAGTCTATTATATTTTAGCATTGCCTTAGAGTGGACTGTTTGCATTCGTCTAGCACTGCCTTATGGTGGTATCCTGTATCCACTATTACCATTCAAGAGTTTTGGGTCACTCAACAGCCCCTGAAATGCCGCATAGTTTTTTTTTTTTTTTTCAATTAGATTTGTAATTTTCCTTCATCGAGGGAATACATGCGCTTTATGCATTGTAGAAACAGATTTGAAAAATACGTTTATGATTAGCGGCAGCTGTCCACTTGAATCTGCGCAGTAGGTATCCTAGTCCACAAAAGTGAGCCCAGTGGACCGTAGAGAATACTAAATTAGCATAATCCATGTGCACACGTGTGTGTGGCACGCGACTCATTCATCTCGTCTGCAACCCTTTAGTGCGGCCATTGTGATCGCAGCGATATAATGAGTTTGATTTAATTCATTCCCAGTCGTATGATGACGAACTGTTGGTAAATATCCCGGGGGGAGGGTATCGATCGAGCTGTGACCGAATTGTGCGAGCTTATGTCCTTTTGTATTTTTTTTCGTTGGTAGTTATGGACGTTTCGTTTATTCTAGAAGATACATACAGTTTGTTTTCTAGCCTTTCTCTTAAGTAAGATGTGCCAATCTTAAATAGGAATATTTTATGTTTCACACTTTCACTTTTAGTCACAAATATAAATTATTCTGTGGCACTGCATCGAGTTATAAATATTTTAGAGTAACCAACAGCCCCCGACTTATTAATATTTGATGTAAATATAAAAAATCATGGTATTCATGATGAAATCTAATAAAGTTAAGGGGAAAATAAATCCCATAATTTAAATTAAATGTGCAAGGAGTCACTTTCAGAAATAAAATATTCGGTAAGCTGGTAAGCAATAGCCTTCGGCGGTTATGACGTGCCGAACTCGGCCGTTTGGCGTGTTCGCTCACCCTATAATACGTATGTACCTACCCTTGTTTGTGCCAAATGCATAGCTTTGCTAGATATGCTAAAATATACAGATTTTTTGAACTTTCGAAAATCTTTATCATGATGAGAGTTCATCTCATTATTTTGATGGCTGTCCCGTGTATGGAATTTACAAAACCAATAACGGTAAAAAAAAAGAAAAATCCTCTTGTAACATCTAAGATATTTGATAAACTCGTATCGTACTCATTTCACAAAACGCCACATAACATTAATCAAACTATCACTCAAACCACGCTCTTTGCACAATAAAAAATAAACGTTCCATCTAGTAGATTTGTATCTCTGAGCAACCCTCCCATGCTCGTATATTGGGTTACCAGGCCCAAGTGTCGTCGGGGCGCGTAAGGGCGGGGCCTGATACTATCGACTTTTATACTTTATTGATCATTTCGTGACTGATTGATAGTTATAATCAACTACATCGCTTTAATTAAAGCGTAAGTGAAATTTTTAATGTTTAATTGGCAATTACTATGCGAATTTAACACCTTCAATAAATGTGGACAGTGTATCTGATGGAAGTTGAAGGGAGTTTTAAGTGCTATATTAATAGTTTCTTGGTTGTTTATGACCGAAGTAAACCTTTTTTGCGATATCAGCCTATTCAGTTTCATTGGTTGAAGGTTTTTATCATTATAATTGAATGTAAAGCTATCTACGACAAGGAAATGAAACATACTCGTATGTTCGGTCAATTCAATGACTTGGTAGAATGTTTTATGAAAGGCTTGTCATATCTAAAATAAAAAAACTGCTAAATAAATTAAAAATGTAGAATTTTGTTGTTTTTAATATGTACGTAATCATTTATTAAGGTAGGCATAATTCTATTCCAAATAGACACAGAAATAATGTTATTATTTTCGGTAAACCCCTCATTAAAATCCCTCTCAATCTGTGACTTGCGAATCACCAATTTTCTCGGCTACATTAACTGTTTTCTAAAGCTATCCTCTTTTGTTTTATCAGCACCCTACGTACCGTGCCCCACTCACTCCCCTCGAGATTACTCGCTATATAATAACAACCACGTAGGTTTCCTACTTCAATTACTTTAATAACTAAACCATTGTATTACCGCTGGTTACTCGAAACCATTGACTTTTAAACTTAAATTGCCTCTCAAAATGTATGCAACTTTATAAATGTTCCCCTTTTTTGCATTCCCAGAAGCACGAATAAAATTGGTCCTGCAAATTATTGCATCATATTTCTTATCGAAAATAAACCATACAGATGCTACCAATAGACACTTCGTCATGTCTCTCCATTGTTTAAATTGTGTCCTTTAAAACTTTATTCAAATTAATCACGCAAGGCTCAGCTGTTGAAGGGAATCCTTCAAAGCACTCTCTTTGCTGTCCTAGCGCTAAGGAGCAAGGCGTAGTGACATGCCATGGCTTACTGTGTCCTGAGCTTGAATAGGTTAACCTACACCAAAACTTCAACCTTATCACAAGGGAGTATAGTCGCACTTTCTTTATCTTAAATACCTCAACATTTACAACAGAGAACGGTAGCCGAGATTCAGGGCTGTCAACTTCTATGAATTTATAAGTCAGATTATGTCTTTATACAGCAACAGTACCTTATTTAATGTCTATGAGATGAATATTTAAAATTGTTAATGATAACGTGTTTATTAACAGCTACATTTAGTATGGTTAAAGGTAAATAACTTATTGTAAAATATGTCTGTGTATGGTTTGAGGCATCAATTATACTCATGATTTATGTCCGGCTTTGATCGAATTGAAATTACCTGGTTGACGTAAAAAGTTTGCCCAAATCAAGAGGTTTGATCATGATTTTTCATTCAAATCTTGATGTTCTTGTACAGTAATATCAAGTACATAACCATACATGTATCATTGGATTTTGGCAAAGTATAAAAATGCGTAATATAGTCCGTCAGTTAATAAACTCAAAGAATATACCTACATATAAATTGTTTAAAGGTAGCTAACATACCTAAAATATTTCTTACTGGCACAACCGGTACGAAAAGTTTCCTTAAAAAGAAATAAATCTAATTTAACTCTCCAAAAAGTTTGAAAGCAAAACAACAGGTTGGAACGATATCCCCGGCACTTGGACGCCTTAGAATATTCCGTACAAAAGGACCAAGAGGGCAACCCTAATCCGGCAAGGGTCTGATTGCTCATTAATCACGAGCGCCTGTAATTACCGCGCCGGCGCACAACGGAGCCGCCGTAATTTGATTTTAGAACATAGAAATAATGCATCGCGCCCAAAACGGTTTGCGTCGGAATGACGGGTAATTGAAAATTAGCGTAATTCTTAGTGATCCAAAAGTAGCAGAAATATTGAACTGACTGCCATATTGTAAAATATTTTTCTTATTCCTGGTAAAGATCAATATTGTAGAAAATATAATGCTATTCACATATTTGTAAAAATAGATTCCCTCTACTTCCTAGCTGTTGTGATATCCGAAATATATACATCACACTGCGAATACGGTTACAAACGCTGAAGGTTAAAGCTATTCCTTGTTTGTTGGACAAAAAACATTTTTTTTTGTGTAGAAATAAACGACTGCACCGCCACGCCCATATCAAATTCAAAGTGCCTAACTGTCAATCTTTTTGCTTGATGCACGTATCATACAAAGAAACAAAACAAAAAGCTGTCGTTATAAAAACCCGCAATGCAATAATTATTTCCATATTGTGCTTGCAAATTATGCCTGCTTTGAAGTCGACTGCAATCGCGTACTCATCCAAGTGTTAACGTTGGGCAAGGTATAATATCATCACTGAATGCATTTTATTGAATAATTCCATAGGAACATGATTGAAATTGATTGAAATTGATATAATTTGAGAATTGATTTGAAAACCTCTCCATGAGTGTTTCGACCACCTGCCCTAAAACCGGATACTATAAATTATAAGAAAACAAAACTTGTATTCACCCTTTTGAATCAGGGGGATCTTTAGTCTCGTGCCATAAACGAGGAACGTTTGATCAAACGTTTGTTATAACCGTACGTAGAACGATGAAAATAGAAATGTATGACAAATATTTGTTTTCCTAAACCTTTGTGTAAAGAAGCTATCAAAAGTAACATCGTCTAAAAGGAATCTGTTTGTAATAAGGTGCTGGCCAGAAATAAAACTGTTTCTGTGGGGCGCACAGTCTAAGGCTTCATTTTTTGGTCGAATGAATGACTTCCCTCGTATCCTTTTGATAGTTAAAATTAGCTTTCGAACTAATGAACTTGTTACAAACATATATCAAGCTGCAGAACGCAGTATTTGATCACATGAACACGAATAGGAAGGCAATAAATTTCTGCCTACGAAGACACGGGACAAGACAAATGCGAGGTGTTAGTTTGCGGTATGCTCTAACTGGCTTGTTGAGTGGAAATACAACAGGAAACGATCTGAACAAGCTCTGGACACCGCTGGAGGTTAAAATAAAGTGGATTAACGGGAGAATCGCAGACTGGGACACGATTCTGTTGCAGGCTTTCCAAACAACTCGGTACACATGACGCAAGATCTGGATCTCAAACCCGTTTCGCGCTTGCTATCGCTGTGTTTACATCGACATCGGGATGAAACAGTTCCAATTCGATTATTTTTGCCGAAGAAATCCAAATCTGTTGTGGGTTTTATCTTAAAATCTTTTTAATGAAAAGAAACATTGATATAACGTTTATTTAATAAAAGTTCCATAAATTTGTGCTCCAAATTTTTTGCCAACAGTTTGATTCGAAGCCGTAATTGAAGCCCCTCCAATCAGGTCGTACACGGCAAGCATATCAGCTTTGGGGCAAACAAAATATGCCAAATTGTATGCAATGTTGGTTCCTGCACTCGTTTGGTTAATGAGTTTCCAATTAATTGTTTTAATGTCAAACTATCACAGCACAACTACTTTTATATTTGATAAAGTTCACTACATATTTTTAAAACCAGGCTAGCGTACATTTTCTATTTCATTTTATTTCTAAGATTATCAATACAGATGAATTCTCTCGGTAAAATAATAAACATTAAAGTCCTCTCACAGCTTGTCTAACACCTTCTTCTATATTTCGTTTAAATTTTATGTATATTTTCTAAGTAATTACGTCGTATCAAAGTTTTCAATGGCTATGCTAATGCTTCTTATATAAAATTCAAGTGGTAACTTTTATGTTATTCAGTATTTATTTATAGTACAAGTAATTGGTTACACAAATTATTCGCGAACAAGACATCAGTACGAATCGATGCGAGTCTACTGCTGGCATGTCTCGCGGATAAAGGTTGCAGTTTCGCGGAAATTTTAGAAATAAATGTTCGCACGCAATTTTTTACTGTTGGAAAGAGCGAGTAGGACCTGTAGAAATATCTGTCACACCGCTGGAATCTCGCCTTAAAGATCCTTTTCAATATTATCGGAACTTGCACTCGGTACCAGGCGATCAGCAACGAACAAGAAGTTAGCGTGAAGGGACCATGGGGGAACACTACGCTCACAGAATACTAAATAGCTCTTACAACTTCTGAAAGCTTCGTACGATAACGAATTTTCTTTCGATCGTACTTGCTGTCTCTCTAACACACTATGCGAGTAAAAGGGATGACGCTCCAGAAACGTTGGCGCATAGTACAAATTACCTCAGTATTGATACTTGCACTGATACTAATGAACGGAATTGTTGTTTTGCTAATTCTATTTGGGAGGTGGTGAACAAAGCTAATGTTGTGTGTATTTGTTACAGGTAATGCGCGGAAATGTGGCGATTGAATGATGGCAATTGAAACTGAACACGATTAATAATAAGCTCCATATTTCGGTAAATAATACAGTTAGTTATTTTGTGTCATTAACGAAAAGTGATGTCAAGTCATTAAAAGTAATCAGCTATAGTTGCATAGGCTTTGTAAAAAAAATAGGCACAAATTCTCAAGTAACATGAATTAACTCAGTCCAAGCCGATACGGCGTACATTAGTCGTATTCCGTACCGGGTCTAATCGCCCGAGGTCAATGGCAGCGCAGGTACTGGGATTTTTTGTCCTCCCCCTCCACACCACGGCATTCCTGCCTAACCCCGAGGGCTACCGAATTTAATGTTTAATGTCATTCTTTTTAAGGAAATTGATTTACTTCGATCTCGTGAAACCGGTTTTGGATGCTGACATAAAAAATATGTGTGGTGATTATGATATTGATTGATTAGCGTTGATTTTGGCGATCGATATTTTGGGAAGGGATCGAAATAAATAATGTGTCAATGAAAGATTGGATCAGCACCAAATTAGGAGTATAAGGACATCATACAATAAGAGGAATCTTCTTTATGATTAATTTTAAAATAAAGTTATATTTTATTGAAACCTTCTGAAATCTTGATCTTCACTTTAATTTTATAACTCTTTAATAATAATCACTATTTATCGCATTGTAAATAACCTAATACCGAATTCATGTATTAAAAAAATCTCAAAATTATTTTTTATTCGTTTGAGGTCAATTCTTATAAATACATAACACTTCTATGACACTTATTTAAATACTGACAACGCAACAGGTCATTTTTAAATACTCGTACTTTTCGACGTTCAAAAGGCAGTTCTTTTATATTGCGTTTCATGAAAAAATGAAAGGTCACAGGAATGACGCGATAGTGCATAAAAAAGAATTCATTCCGCATACAGTGCCAATTTTGTTTTCCAGTCAGCTATTTTGGATGTTCGTCATCGCAACGATAGCCTTTTAAATCTTTAATGGATATATCCGAAAGTATTTTGTATTGTTTGACGGATTTGTAACCGCAACACAATAGGATAAAATATTTTTATAGTTCTGTGAGGGATATGCATGTCCGTGAAGCGTTTTATTTGCTGCATAAATGTAGCTGAAGCTGCAGCTATGCTGTTTCCGACGGCGATTGTCACCTCTATATTTCTAAGATAGATAAATAATGCGAATGTATTAAAGTAGTTTATACTTGATGTTGTTCAAACGCGATTCTAAATACAGAATCTAAAATACATTCAAGACAGTCTTTTATTTATCAAAGCGTACCATATATTCCATAGTTTCGTAACATCAGCCCGAATAACCTACTCGTAATGTATGGTAATACATTTAAAATCCAAATTTAATACTATTCGTTCGTGTAGGAATGTTTAGTAGAACGAATCTTTTAATATGTAGGCGGATTTAAATATCACACCGTTCTCATATTGCAGCTCAAACCGTCCATCAGTCCCTTGTAACTCGATGCCTTCCATATTTCATACACGAGCCTATAACTGAGTCATAACTGTAATTACGGAATATATAAACATCATACATTTTTATGAATGCACCTCTGACTTCTGCATTGTCAGGCGGTCGTTTGGGTGTACCCAATCCATGTTATAAATGAAGTTTTATGATTATACCCAAGTTTACGTTACCTACAGTATAAATCTGCCTGGTTTTATAACTAATTATAAATGCGACAGATGAAAATTTACGACACTAAAACATCGTGGACATGTAAAATTTTACATTACATCATACGAAAGACTTCGAAGCTCGCGTCTAGTTCAAACTACTACGAACTGTTTGCTTCAAAGCAAGAACAATGAATCAGTTTAAGCCAAGCCATTAGTTGCGTCAGATTTCGAAGCTCAGCGTAGCAAATCGCAATACTTGGAGTCTTACACTCGCTGTAAGCGGGTCACGGAACTGGAACTCGCCCACAACCGATAACTAAGTTCCCACAACCAACGGAAATACTCATTCTCGTTGCCGATCCAATCGCGATTACTCACTATTTCATCGGTCATTCATAGATTTTTATTATCTGTTTCATAGATCAACTCCCTCAAATTGCGCAATGTGCAAAAATGCTTTCTTGTTATAACATCGTACAGTGTTTATTCAGGAACGGGAAAAAATAGAACTATAAAAAATTATTTTGTTATGTAATCTGGTAGCTGTTTTAGTCTCATCGAAAGTAAACTTGTCGTCCACATAATGGTCAATTCCCTATCAATTACACAATGCATAGCCTCGGTCCAATCGTTCATTTAATTTTGTTCCATTGATCTGCTTTTAGTAGCTGTGAGTAACGTAAGCTGTAGTCTATTCTTGAAAGCGAAAACGGCGTTAATTACTGAAATTGTAGTTGGTAGCTGTTCATTGTCAATTCATTTGCAATTACAGGAGTCAAGGTTTTTGACATTTAACTTGCAATTGTAGGTTCAAGAACAATACGCTACCGCTAGTTCATTCAAAGAGTCAAATTGTCTACCAACTTTATAGAAATTTTAGTTATCATTTGCTTTCTGGATAGTCTGAAGTATATTTTAAGAATTATCAAACATCTTGTAGATTAACTATAAAATCATTTCGAAATATTTAGTAACTTGCATGAATTATGTTTGCAGTACACGTATTAATATTTAATTATTGTATGGTGTATCGTTCATCTTTTGCCGACATTTGATTGCAATTTTTAATATCACAGCGAGGGGTCGGTGTTTTGCGAAATGCTTTAAATGAAATGCCCCGGGAATTCCGGGATTGAACAAAGCATTGTACAGAGTGATTGGGGTTTTTCTGCTTTGTCATTCCATTGCTGAGTAGCGATAGCCTTTGAGAAATCAACTTAGTCACAGCATCAGCTTTTTTTACAGCCTCAGTGACGTAGTTGATCATTTTCTCAGGTGACTAACGCTGATTTATTTCTTCTTCTACTTAAATCATGAAAGGAAGTTGGGCTTAATTCCTTTCGACTTAGTTCGTAGTCACAAGAGTTGTGGTGTTTACATTTGCATCTTGCCTTAGCCACGGGCCTTCGTCGTCTTGATTATCTTAAGCAAATATTTGTAGTGGACTTTGAGAACTCATGGAAATGTCTTAAATGTTTATAGTAGTAATGTGTATATTTCGATCTAAATCCAAACAATCCAAATGTTAAAAGATTATTGAAATAAGATTTAGTAAAGTGAATGATTGGAGAACTTTTTAGAAGTCACTAGTCACTTCTTAAACTAATCCTTAAAAAAAGTGCAAAACCTTTAAGATTTAGCAAAAACATTTTCTTATACATTATGCGATAAGGCATGGATATAAAAATGTAATAATTTGAACTGCTTGCGTTGGGTGCAGTGGCGTTGACCCTAGCTTTGTTTACCATCTGTACCTACCGCGGTATTATGGCTTGTTTATCTGTTCCGTTGAAACACTAGCCTCAGCTGTATTGATATACGGATCTCTGAATGCTTTGATTCACCATACCGCACCGTATATAGCATTCGATACTTCTGTTTGTGTTAGTTTGTTTGCTGGAACACAACAAAACCTCATGCTAATATTGATATTCAGTTTCATCAAAAGGCATACATGGGCATATTGAATTTATTGGATTCAAACAGAGACTTTGAAGACCATAGTACTGTAACGGTATTTTTAGAGTAAAGGAATAATACTACTCAGAAAAAAATGTTCCGAATCAGTATTCCTCGTTTAGTAATAACAAAGTAATAATGGACCGTGGCCCGTGGGTAGGCTGGCGTGCTGCGTCCAAGTGACGTGGCGTTTGACAAGTCACGCACTTCAAAACATAACTTGTGTGAGAGAATAAACAACTGGGAGCACCAAGTGTTCCGCTACAGTGGGAAAGAGCGTGGAATTCTGGTGGGCGGCCTGCCATTACCAGATAATTACTATCATTCACCGATCGCTACTTGTCGCGTTTCCAATTTTCCACTACCTTAAAATTATGCCTCAAACCTGTCCAACCGTATCAGGACATTGAAGTAATCTCAGAAATGTATAGCTCCTAGATTAGCTCTCGGCTCTAACGACACTTGATGAATTACCTCGCAATTGCCAATGTACAAGTTAACAGCTTTATACACCTGTTCTGTTATTAATAAACAGGTAGCATGAATGAAAATTGTTTGGATAAATCTTTCTCGTATCTAACAAAATTAACGGAACCCGTCTCTTAGTTACAAAGAAAATGTAAAGCCAAGTTTCCTATTAAAGAAAGTAGCGATAAAGACGGTGAGTATGTTTTGAGCAATAAAATGCAGAGTTATAAATAAAGGTTTAAAGTACACCTACGATAGTAATAAACCTTCAGTGGTGACTGGTAACTTGCCAGGGTCATCATTGTAGGTCGATGCAGTTGCTTGTATCACCGCCACTTTTCTTATGCACCAGTTGGCACAAATGTTGAGATGACAGCGGATTAGAAAGTGATTTATTAAGTTATGCATGGCGAACCGCTGATGAATGGTAAAGCTTCATAAAATATTCAACGTGCTAATAAGAGCTCAATGATATCCATTAACGTCGAGAGTGCAGTGAGGTATAGGTGTGACTTTGGAAAACTAAAATACTTCTCGAGTCGTCAATTTACCGTTACTATTCCAAGACATAATTTCGATGTATACCGAAGAACCCCATATCACGGGGTTGACCTGAAGGAACGAAGTGGATTTTATTCAGTAAGAGTCTGAAACTCTCTCTAGTTGCACCATCAGCCGTCTCTTGGTGATTAAACACGACAAAAAAAAGAACTTCAGAACAGCTTATGACTTAGACGAACCTTTGCCGTCAAAGACAAGACGAATCGGTGAGTGGCGGTAAACATGAGGGTTTATGGTGCATGCACCGCCCGACCTTGAGCCCACTAGCATAGCCTGCCTGAGCAACCAATAACGTTACCTCTAGGTAATGTGGGTAATCATAACGATTGCTACTTATATCCAATGTAGACCGTGGCAGAATCCAATTTCAGTGTCTAGTAAACATATGCAATGGACATATCGGAAAGCTGACGTTAAAAAACTAGGTTTATTGTCTGTACATTCTAGTTATATTAAATTATTGTATGAGTTGTGAGTTGGAAAAGTTTTTGTACTATTTTTTTTGTTAAAGAGACGTTTAACAATGGTATGTCGACGAGGCTTTGAGTACCTCGCAGTCTATATGCCTGAGCCTCAGTGCAGAACGTTTATTTTCGCCAACTGCCTATAATTATAACTTACTGAGAATTATTAAAAATAACTTGTGCAAGAAACAGTTATTATTATGTAGGTTACTTGTCTTAAACGCAGCATGTCGGAACGTGCTACACTAAAGTTGGTACTTTATGCACCACAGTACCATCGACTTCGATCTACAAGCTACTGAAAGTGGCATTGAGCGCACTAAACCCCTACATTTACTTGAATAACTTAGTAAAGTACCCAGTGACTGCTTGCATTTCATTAACGTCTTTACGACGAAGCCATAATTATTATGTCTGTTAATATATGAAGTACTTAATTACATTGTCGGCCTCGTGTAAAATACCTGACCGAATATTCATTTAATTTTGAGTTTACAACTGCAATTCTTAATGCTTTTACAACTTGGTTGATTGACTTATGAAACAAAATATACAGCGTGCCGATATTAAAGAAACTAGGCACTTCCTAAATAAGGCAGACATGTCTCGATCAATGTTTAGCAGATATTTCTTTATTAATGGCTTAATACTGGTCCAGTCCTTAATAGCGATACCTTCTTTGGCTGAGGTGTCAAACACGCTTCTGTTATCTCATAAGGCGTCGCCTACCTCGTCGTGTACTAAGAAGTTTGTTACCCTGTATAGCGAACATCTACAGCGATAACATTCACTAGTACTTTCTTGTCTTGACCAAGATAGAGGTTGTCTAGCCGTGTTCCCAGTTCCATATCAGCGTTTCCAGCTAAAACAATAAGTCTTTGTATATTTGCATTTTATTATTCGCGAGAATTGATTTACAGCGCCCCCTTTACGTCTCCACTTTCAACGAAACGTCCTTTTGTTCCGAACGACTAAGTTTTTCTAAAGAGCTTTGTCTTGACATTTCTATTGTTGAAACATTTTGCTGGGCTTTGAAGTAAACAGTTTGACTTTATTGCCCTTGGCTTCCATTGTTGTACGACGATTTAGGTAATCTATTGGCTTGTTTTATATTTTGTATTTATTTGATGAGTTGCATGTTAAAAGTCAAAGAAACCCAAGGAACATTTACGTTGCATGCACTGGCATTGTTTCGTTTTAGTGCGATCTTAAAATTTTATATAGCCGCCAAGTGAACTCCCCGGTAATAAAATGTTTTAAATCAAGGAAAATTATTTGAATTTCGGTTTGCCATGCTGTATATTCAGCGTTGGTGCTAAAACAATATCTAGTCATAATACGGTCATTGCAAGGAAACATAAATCCTTTTGTCATTAAATATAGCATCTCGGCGAGAATAAAATCCAAACTAACATTAGTCGTACACTAGGTAACCCAATTCCACCCACTACAAGAGCAGATAACCTATTTCCCAGGAAAGGAAACAACAAATGGCGAACGATATGAACAAACTATAGCACTAACATTTTTCTTTCTAGTACAACATTGTTACATGAACTACTTATACACGTAGGTACAGTACTTAGCAACACACAATAGGTATACAATACAGTTACTACACATGTAGGTATTAAACGGTTTCAATTTACTCGGCCGACATCAGCTGATTACTACGAGCGATGACGCAATGCGTTCTAGTACGATTGTTCGGTCGTGCGCACACGATGCGATTGATAACCGCGCGATACGTCACGATTATTTCACACGTTTTATAATCGCTGTACCAGGCATCAGGTGTGGTGGAAGCTAGAGAAATAATGTTCAACTCGACATAATGAATTAATTTTAGTATTTTTAGTCAGGTGCGGGATCAAAAATATAACCTGTATATATCTAATTATTCAAATACATACATTAGCATCTACTTTAATTAGTTGAAACACCTAATGTTATTGGTATTGTAATATTCATGAACATCTCTTTAATGAGTTACGAAAACAAAGGAATTCTTTTGAGGGTAAAGTGACACCATAATTGTCAAAGAAAGGTTAGCCGAACCTGGCTCGATATGTCAACATTAGTATGCACGACGTCTATATGAATTTATTTTAACTTGCTTCGAAACTATTTATTTAAATTATGTGCGTAAAAGACAAAAAAGGTACTTTTAATAATATCGAAATTCTTACGGAGTTTATTTTGAGCAAATTATTTATGAAAAGACGCAATTCTTCGCGTGAAGTATGGTGTGTAGTGACCCTTAGATGTGTAGCTGAGTACGTGCGGCTTCTGGGTTGCAATTGAAACACATAAATGCAAAATGTATGTTCTTAGTACTTTTGGTTAAAATCCTCATGTTGTATAGTAGATAACACTAAATTTATGTATTCTAGTTAATGATTTGCGTCAAACATATACCAGACAAATTAATTTAATGTAGTTCGCAGATTTTTGCATTCACATATACATCTAAATTCGATAAACAAGTATTAAATTTACAGAAAGCCAATGTTTTATCTCCTATACAGTGTAAATGGGTATGGTTGAGTGTGGGCGGGCACACGTGTGGATATACTATACATACATATACATATGTGTATATTGACCTATGTTTTAATAGAAATACAATCGGCTCATAGCTTACTCGTAAATTGCAAATTTTAGTGTATTGCATGTTACGTGAAACGCGATTGAGGAATCAGGGAAGCATGACGATAGCTTGTAATATCTATTTATAGCGTTTAATTAATGAAATTATCGATCTAACACGCTGTAGCCGATTCCGCGATGCAACTGAATCGTATCACCGCAGTTTCTTTTCAACCTAATACCCAAAAAGGAGGAGGTTCTTATTTCGTATGTTTACATACATACTATTTTATTTTGCCAATTAATCAATCTTAACAATTATTTTTGATTTAAAGGTATATGTCCTGAATAATCTCATTGCCCACAGTTCTAGTATCTGATCTTGGAAACCTTAGAAATCGAGGGAAACTCGAGAATTGTAGGCACGCATCGGATAAAGACACATCAGGTGTGTCTGATGACACTACAAAATAGGGAAGGCTAACTTTATTATGGGGACATGGGAGAATTGAGGGAACTACTGAGCGGTATATTAGTATTAACGAGAACTTAAAACCAATTTGGGTTTTGATTGCCGTTGCGGGTTCGATGATGGAGACGAATTACACTTCAGGGAACTCTTTAAGGGTTTATGCCAGCTGCCACATGAGTGACCTTAATTTATTCGTATCGATGAGAACTTTCTACTTATAAGGGTAATGATAGCTTCGCCGTTATGAAGCATACACGATGTGGATCTTAACACTTGCACTTGGACTTGGAAAAAGATTGACAAGCAAAAAGTTGCTTTGGAAGTCGATGGAAAATAAACATAGCTGCAGACAACCCTAAAAGTATATTTTTGATTTACAGTGTTTTTAGAAGTGCTTTTTTTATAAAAGAATTTTGTCACAAGGAAATGTGTTAAGTCGCGCTATGTAAACGCGCCCTGCGTCGCGTGGGCGGACGCATGGCTGCTCACACGTGTTCCGACGACATAATACGACTGACGTGTGACTATTGTGGTGTGTAACGTTATTTAATGATTCAATGGAGATCAGGACTGCTCCCAGCCAAATTTGGAAAATTTCTATGTTTGAATAACGACCGAGTGGGTAACGCTTAGGCTAACGTAGATATATAACCAGATATGTATAGCAGATTTACATCATTATGATAAAACAAAGTCCTTTGCCAAGTTTTTCTACCTTCTAGTTTGTGATACACTCAAAAATACTACATTTTTATCAATAGATACGTAACAATTTATACCCTTGCGATGCCGTGCCGATCGCTAGTTCATTAATAGCGTAATATCACAAAGAATAAAACGAACCAAACTCGTTAACCCTAAAAGGCACAGCGGTTGTAACAACAATGATACCTACATTCATGTACATGTAGTTCCTAGCTTCTCTGGACAGGCCACCGATACTCGCAAGCGGAATTGAATGCAAACAGTTTGCGGGTACAATAACATTCTCCAGTGGTCTGTTTGCAAACTGAACCGAACATGACTATAATAGTATTAATTGTACGTGTACTGGGTAGCTCGCGTGGTACAGTAGTTAAACTGTGGAATTGAGGGCGCTTGTTGACTTGAGATCTGAGTTCTGTAAGAGAACAGAAGAAGCCAATAAAAAAATACACCGAAATTAAACTCCTGACGAACAAAAATCTTTTCTCGTTTGCACTTACGTATGACATACAAAGCATAATGCTAGCTTAAGATGGTTACATAGATGCTTCAAGTGGAAGCGAGATTGACAGTACAGACCTTTGTGACAAAACCTTTCAATACGCGAGCTCGGGTTGCGCTTACGCCACCTTCCAAACCAAACTCGACCACGTAGGTCCACAAACCGCAGTCGTACACTCGCACGCATTGATGAATGACCTGTCACGTCTGCCTGTTGATTATAATGATCTATGACGTTACAGACTGGACTGATTCATTCAAGAACCATTCAGAGTAATCAGTTCGTCTCTTGTCCACATCTTATGCCACGTAGCTAATGTTAAGTATGCTGTTGTCAGATGGTATAAATTGCTGGGGAGTTCCAAATGACTTGGTAAGAACTGCGTACCGTTAGTTGGCAACGTTTAGAGGTCAGAAGAATTTTATCAATGCAGGTTCGTCTACGTATGTAGCGTTACGCTCGTTGAGTTCATGATATAATGAATTGTTTGCAACTGTGGCCAGAATCTGCTGTCGCGATAACCACGCCAAATCTGCATACTTATTTCATGCTGGCTGGAGACGGATCACAATATTTGTTCAGCCGTCACTCAGAAATTAGCATGGAAATTATCATTTTGATATTGACGTACGAAAACCAGTAGTTTACCATATTATCAATATTCATTATGTACTAGGTTTTATATAACTAAACTACTTGGAGTATTGAGTACAGGCTTAGTGCGTGAAAGCGGGTATTTTGGTCCATGGCCGACGCCGTGGCTCGGCGAATGCAAGGCCTCTGCATACTGTTGCAACAAACGCTGTTACTGCACTATGCAACTATTAGCTACGTTCACCAACCGGTATCCGGACGATTTGTGTTGGCCCTTGCGGATTTGCATGCTTATCTCTCCACTAATACGCGAAATATTACCAATGGAACCGTCAAACTTGCTTGAAGATCACTGGATAGATATCATCTGTGTTCAATTTCAGATATAAATTAAACCCAGATAAAATCTTCCGTGCCATTAAATCGAACTGCTCCTTACGTCGACGTAGGTTAGAAATAAGTAAATAAAGGCTGTACCTGCTTTACAATGAATGGATATTGTCCTCAGTAAATTGCAATAGTGGGGATGTAAGAAGAATGAATGTTTATCCATTCCATTGCATTGATTCCTTCTCGATGTCAGGGTGAAAGAAAATAGAACGTAGCAGCTGTCTGTCAACTAGCAAGTTGTTTTATTCAACAGAATGGATCACGTCATTTGATATGTGTAACATGTGCATGTTTTATATTGTGATTTCATCTCCATATTTATCTTTCTATTCATCTCTCGCTTCTTTAAGTATAAGTTAACATACGTTTTAGATTCTTTACTAACTTAACTCTCATCAAATTGAAAATACTTGTATGTAAAATGATGAAATCTATAACGAGCAAACAAGCTTCCATTACAGTACCAGTATTAGTCGTCACATCATTAACCATATGTTTTATGACTTACTCTCCCACTATTTATATTCGTAGAGCCTCCAGTTTATCGCTATTTTATGCTCATACATCATCAACACGACGGGAGGTGTACTAATTAAATTCGGCACTTAAAATTCTATATAGACGAAGACCATGTTCGTTTAGTAATATAAACAAACAATGGTATGTTTGAGAATAAATATCACTTAACGAAGCCATAGTTCGGAGCGTAAGCTTATAGCGTTGCCAAACGAGGTGTAGGTCACGCACTCCAAATATTAAATGTGTACCTGGAGAAGCAAAAAATCTACTCAAATAATTGGAAATGAAATGCAGCCAACCCGAAAAATGTTCTGACAACAACGGACAGATAAAATCTTTAGTACGTCTCAATAGTTCTATTGATTCCGAGATAAAATGTTTTCAATGCAGCAGACGGGCTTGGCTCAACTATTTTTTCAGGGTGAATAACAGAATTATCAGATTAATTACGCCTCTTAGTTCCGCTTATAACGTAAAAGTGTAAAAACCTGACGAATGGCATTTCCTTGAACTTTTTACTTTGGAATTCATGGCTTATATATAGTCTTCTTTCATTTCCAGACTAACAGTTCTTTCGATTTTTATATGCCTTCTTTATAAGAGTTACTGTCTTATAGAAAAATGTGCCAAAGGGAAGTGTTTCGTCTGCTAACTTCGTTTATAATATCGGCGGGATAGTAATACAGAATTTCATCCCGTTCACCCTACGGCTGCCCCAAATTGGTATTTACGACGTACCAATGACCTGCACCACGTTCTCATGTTACAATACAGTAATAACATTTCCCATGGCTTTTGTTCGTACGTTGACAAGTCTCGTAAACTTATTTAATCATAACCACTTGAAACACTACTGTTTTGTATTGCATGTAGATTGTAGGCTGAAGTAAACAATGCTTATAATAACACCTTTAAAGATTAGCATTTCAGTTAATATTCTTCAGTTTCACAAGTTTAAAGCTGCCTTTATACCAAAGCTCATTTGAAGTGAAGTGTAAAATCATGAGAATCTCGTTAGAT
The DNA here is from genome assembly GCA_958496145.1 of Heliothis peltigera. Classification (NCBI taxonomy): domain Eukaryota; kingdom Metazoa; phylum Arthropoda; class Insecta; order Lepidoptera; family Noctuidae; genus Heliothis; species Heliothis peltigera. The sequence continues at coordinate 10,627,930 of OY292327.1, read as the reverse complement.
TTTGCAATAAAGTTTACCAGTTAATTAAAATTAATAGCTATTTTAACTCAACTGGAATCAATTCGAATCAATCGCACAATAGCGCTCGAAGTTCTGCCAGCGATATCCGAGACAATATCAAGCGATCTCGACAGAATTAACACAAACCATTGAACCATTCAATTCCTAAATCAACATTAATAGCGTTGAGAGAACAAGCTGAGGGCAAATATTAGGAGACTGCGCTGGTGACTTGTTGTGCTTTTGAAATATATGGGGGACAAACCGTGCCTATAGTCGTCACAAAGCCTCCCGTACAATGACGACCGAGCAGTCCGGAGCCGCGTGGGCGACAGGCTTATGAAACTAACTGTTTATAATATGAAAGGAGCTCACAAACTTTCAAATGTGAAGGAATTGTTTAAGCTACATTTAGACATATTGAGAGCGTTTTTTTCAAACGCACGTTTCCAAATTTTTCCCGAGATCCAGGTTTGAGATTACAAAGTATTGCTTACTTCAGAGTTACTCTCTTTGATAGTTATATTTGCATGGTGTTCTACCTTCGTGACATGTACGTCGAACGAAATAGACGTCTGTGAACAAGCTGGACAAGACAAAGAAAATTGAATCGTTTACATCAGTCTGTTGCGGTTTGCGAAACGGCACTTTATGCAACTATCGCCCTAGGCATAAGTTTCCGTATACACAACCAGCTTTGAAGACACCCGTCCCCCCTTCTATCGACACACATTCCCTTCATAGGCGAAAGTTCTCCTCGAACTGGTTCCCGCCGAACCGGTATCTTGGAACTGACTTGCCAAGGTGTCTTAAACTGCCATTGAAATGTAATGTCTATTGACTAGCTCTGCACTTAATCAAACTTTGGAGTTGGAGATTATCACCGAATGTGGTGCTAAAGATGTTATTTTACAGTGGACCTCTGTATATTGATTGCGGTAGCTAATGCTGTTTCTCTTAATTAATGTAAGACTGTATAACTGTAGTAATTAGTTTAATTAGGACTTGAGTAATGGCAGTTAGAAAATAAGTTGTTGGCTCTGTAGAAACGCGTGCGGCGTTATTTTTTTGAAAAGTTTATTTACTTACAATACAGATATATAGTTGCGTTAGGTATGAGTACAACACGCAATAGGGATAAAGTAAAAATTAATTAAGTAACAAAATCAATAACCCTTGTAAAATTGTTTTAGAGAAATGAATTCTTGAAACCGAGACGTATTCAATATTATGTATACCCCTATCGAGCCTCTTAATAGTATCTTTGACCACACACACCACAATCCGTCACGGCTTAAAATCTATCAAAATTCTTATGATTGAACAAATCGCTTGGCATTAGTGTCAATTACGGAGTGCAAGACGTTTCTTGATATAAAAACGTTTACGGGGAGTTATTAGTTATGAGCAGTAAAACTCCGGCCTCACAGGGCTTATGATTACTTTGTAAATTTATGCAATATTTTTAAACAGATTCACGGGGAATGAGCGGTGTGAATGCATTTAGGGCTCGGTCATCGCACCTTGCTGCACGACGGGCCTCGTGTCGCGCTCCGGTGACGTCGATGCTTATCAAGCGACAATTAAAACGTTGTTTCGCGACCTGTTGCTTCTCCTCCCCTCGCCCATTCCTAGTTCGCCGCACAATCTGACCGACAGACAAACCCTTTTCACTTCAGGTTATTTATTTAAAAACAAACTGGAGCACCTCGAGCCGCGAATCTATCTCATAAAACACTTGTAATGTTACAAGCTCTTCTGGTACATAGGTAGTTATAGAGGTGAACAAACCTTTGCATAAGTGAGACAACATCAATTACTCAACCCATATTGTTTACAACACACGATCTCATAGGCACGTGCTTTCCAATAAAAACTTTGGAGGTCAAGTGTAGTAGGCGTATTTATATCAAAACGAGGCTATGTGCCGCGTCTGCGGGGGCGGTCATTAACTGGGTCGCGCGGGGACAAAGACCTCAGCCCCCGGTGAGGGGGAAAACGTGGGGTGGTTTCGCTTTCCTCGGGCGGCGGCTACCCCACCCGCCGCCCGTCGGTTACGCGAAACACCCCGGTCTTTCCGCGAACTAAAACTGGGTAGGAAGAGCCTCCGTGATGAATGTTTACTCTTTGCGTTGTCGATGCGGGCGTCCACCTCAAGGGGATTAATTTAGAACTTCTCGAGCGTTAATTAGCGTCCTGAGCAGTTTTCCCTTTTTGCGGCTAAACAACGAAACGCTCGGAGATTGAACTGTCGACACGATTACGACGTGATTTCTTTCCATTTGTATTTTTCGATATCAGCGAAGCGGACATGACGCTTTGTTTTGGCGGTTCGTGTAGGGGTGACCTGAATGAATGAATGCATAATGTTATTTAATTATGCAAATCATCGACACAATGACGCGTATGCGACAACGACATCGACCAGCGACTCACAGGAAATCGGTGTCGTGTTCCGAACATGTGGAGGGCATCGCCGATCTTAAAGGCCGTACTTGTAACCAGAATGAACAATGGCTATTTGTTTTTGTTTAAGTTATAAGGAATTTTCTGTGGTTCTTCATGACGTGATACATCATTCGCATTGTTATTATCCGATCGTAACGAGTCCCTTATAGCACCAGTTGCATTATGCATAATGATTGATATTGGCGTGGGAGGCTTTGTAATTTATCTACGTCCTAATCAGCCAATAAGCTTAATAGCACTGAACCTAAGAATTTTAAATTAACATGTCATATATTACCTCGTATTAAGAGATAACCGCTCAATAAACTAAATAATAAAAAATAACATAAATTGTAAAATCCACGATGGGTCAATGACGTCTATATTATTTATACCTACACCTAAGCAGTCGTAGCGGTATAAGCGTCATCATTAGGAATTTATTATTTAAGGCCCTACCACTAAAGTAGTGGGAAATTGTATAATGACGAAATCGCGAACTAACTCACCTTTAACCAAAGAGCATGATCCGAATCTACTAGAAGTGATGCTGGTTGGTCGCAGTCTGACATTAATAAAATATGCGTAACATACATTTGTTGCTAAAAACAATATTTTGAATGCTCTAAATACTTTTTACCAACCTTCATACGAAAATCAGCTAAATTTTCCAAAAGTTTCTCTCAACTTGAAAGTTGCTGAATACATAGGTACTATACGTACATGCAGGACCTAAGCATTAACGAACTTGTTTTAGCCTATGCAAATTATTAGCTATGGTTCGACTCACGAATTGTGCATTGTATTGTTTGTGTTATTCTATGCATGAAACATTATTCACAGTCACAGCGAACCCTAATGTCGGGATATAAATGCGAAGCAAGTACACTCACAAATCAAGCGAACCAACGTTCCAACTTAGAACAAATATGTATGTGTGTAGACTGTAGCCCATATGAACGCGTTCCGGATGCGGGATTATCACCCGCGACTCGGCAAAGAGAGCGTATCCGTCGCTCTCCGTAATAAAACTGTAATAAACAAAAAAATATAAAGCTGCACTATCTTTTCCAGCAACATTAAATCCGCGTAGTCTACGTCGTATGACGCGGTGGCGAATAGTTGTGGCGTGTTGCGGTAGGTCAGTCATCGCGAATCGTTGATTGTCCCCCAACCCCGCCGAACGGACTGGCCAATCCGATATAACTATCGGCATTGGAAAATTGTTACGTAGCATTGACACGCTAAAGGTTCAAAGTTGATTGGATTTTCATGAGAAAACTTTGCCGTTTTTACGGTGCGAACGATTTTATTCCATTTCAAATACAGTAGCGTTTTATAGAATAGTGTATGGCTAGATAAGTGTGATGGACAGTTTTATTGTTGACTAGTTGGATTATCTTTTTCCTCGCGGTTTATTTTTATTGGCGGTCCATATTTGTTTAGTTGACTGCCTTATTTTTGTACTGGGCATGTGTACTAAGCAGGGCAGTGTTATTGGCGTTTCCTGTTTTGAATTTCTCCGTAGTATAGTAGCCGAGGCTATTTCATAGAGGACCTCACTTGTATTACTTATTAAATAAAGCTGTGTTCAGACTTCTCACAAAAACCTCGACGTTTTTTTAAATTTTAAGAGATATATTTTTTAATTTTATCTTCGGATTGATCGAGGAATTCGTGGGTGACCAATATCAACTTTACGACATCTTAATGTTTTCTTGTTTTGTTTCAGGTATTTATTCTTTGCCTTTATGGTTTGCAAACGGTAATTAAGCGCATCTATAAATGCAACGTGCGTCCGCCACCCACGCACAAAGTTTATGATACCGGTAAGTGAAGTTGCGCAAGTAATGGTAAGCCAATTGTTATGCCCGAAAATTTCCACCATCGGTTAAATGTAGCTGATATATTCAGACAAATATTGTTCAATCAGTTTAGGAGACAATTTGTTACTAGAACTGGCCTAAGCCCTTCAGCATATAATCCTTGCTTCTAACATAAATATGTATATGTATTGCGTTAGTTAATTTATTGGTAAAAACCGCAGTTGGAATCGAAAACTACTTTAAGAGTAGATTATAATTTATCTAAAGCTTGAGATACGAAAGAGGGCAAGAGTTCAAATCTCACGTTTGGTGACAGAAAAGGCTCTTTATATAGTCAAGAAATAAATTAAAAGTCGTAAGTAAAATGTTGATAGTACACATCACAAGTTTATCGAACAGCTAAAGAACACTAATAGTCGAACATACACATGTTAGTAATTTAGATTAATGAAACATTTTACTTTAACGATAAACTAATTGTTTTAACAACTTATACTGTCCGGACCACATTTATATTATGATTATACGCTTCAGTCAATATATTGTGAGTTTTCAAGTTGCACGATGAAGCGGGTTCATATTGAAAAAAATATATATATATGTGTTCTAAAATTCTCAAATCTCTCTAAATCTACGCTATCCCGAAATAGAGGTGACAGACGGATAACAAAGTGATTTTGAACTTTGAACCATATGCCTTAGTCATAAAGTTGCAGTAGCTTGATGTGAACCTTGAAAATAATATAAAAAAAACGATGATTGATATGAAACACTGCGTAATTCTAATACTGAAGCAACATGAAACAAGCAATTCAAGCCAAAATGCCACAAGTGTCATAAATACAGAGCAATTAGCTTGTAGAGCAATACATTATGTCATTGGCACTATTTTTCACAACCCATCGCCGTTTGGCAAGGTTCCAGCTTGATCGTAAAAGCGTGTAGACGATATCATTCCGTTCTGAAATTTACTAGCGTGAATTACGCGACAAGCATGCTATTAGTTTTTGTTGCTTGTTAAAATAAACTTTCCAATTATTAAGATAGTGATACGGTTATGCCTATAGTTTTCTTGCAGGCAGATATAGTGAATTTTCTTTCACATAGGTATCCCTTGCCTGACTATCGATGAATGATCACATTTGGCTTTACTATATGAAAATAAGAAAAATGGCTTTAAGGTGCCCTTAAAAATTGAATATGACTTGCGAATAAAACCCTTAATTAGACGCGTAAATGTTTCAGGTGTAAAAAAGTTCCAGTTTGTAGGCAGTGCACTAAAGGTCATTATTTCATATTTTCATGAATTAAAAAGAAAATAAATTTTCAATTGAAAAGTTAGTTAAAACATGTAAATGATGTAAATATTTGACAGTTATTTGCGACGATGCCAACTATTGGAATACGATTCGATCGTATTCGATTCGTAATCGATTTAACATGACTATGCCTCGTTAACTTCTGAACTATTTTTTTTGTAAATCGCTACGCACTCATAATTCAAACCGCATACGAAACAATAAACCGCGCTTTATCTCGTCCTCTCCGAGTGTGATTTATTTATGTTCGGAGCGTCCGATAACTGCGCAACTATCTGGATTCGACTGAGGCGTCCCCACGCATGGGCCGCACTTATCTCTTGTAGTGGTCCAATCGATACATGTATAACGTGCACGTACAACACTAGTTTATGGTGTCCGTATAATTTGGCGTTGACTGAATTAATTTGAATGTTTCTTCAACTTATTCTTAGCACATATGTACATATTAAATTGGTTTATGTAGTTTACAACTACGAGAAAGACACAGTTTACTATGTACAAGTTAAATGGATTAGAGAAATGTGTAGTGTGGACCAACCGAGAGAAGACAAAGCAGATTTGAACACTTGCTCTTACTAACTGTAGGCACTCCATATAAAAGTATTTTCCTGATGCCAAATTATGGCTTTCCTTAGTAATGTTGACTAATGGCACACTAAGAAAATCACAATGTTTCCCTAACTAAACATGTTCCTTTCGCTATCCACACGACTACAAATAAATTGAACGTCCTGGGTTTAAAGGTCTGAGCGTAATTAGTGACAGACAAGTATATTCTCAAGTACCATCACAGGTACTAAAACTAGGGTTGTCAAAAGTAGCATTCAAACCAAATTTCCTACCTACCTGAAAATGGGTTGAAAGTAATTTTATCTCCCCTTTTTAACAGCTCAGCTGTTCTTTGTGTTTCTTAGAAATAAAATAAAACTTTTTGGAACATAATGCAGGTACGGGAATTGATGTTTTTTTTTATTTTTAAATAATGATGGATCTTATATAGTTTCTAAGAAATCTTTGTTACTCACACATTTCTCTTTAACACTACATCCGATGCTTTTCAGATTACAGTTTACAATTTGGCGACCCTAATTAATAGATTTCCAGATATCGTACTTTACCATCCTAACGATTAGGAGCGTAAAACATTATTTTAACATGTATAAGTAATTCATAGCACTAATTGGTTATACGTCTTTATTCGAGTGATTTATGAAGCAAGGGCCAGAGGTGTAATGTTGTCTTACAACGGTTACAACTGACTATAACTTGCTGATGTAGTATAAGAGTTGGTGACTTTTTAGTGTGAGCGCTTAGGTCTTAAGCTTGTGTTATCCTGAAAGCATTAGTAAGAAGTGCAAGGAGTGTCGTTTTTATAAGGATTCAGGCTGCCTGCTTCTTTGCCTTAGTTTCTACCTTTATTTTTCTACTGCGCTAGTGGTAATTCTGTTTAGTACTTAGTCTTTTTATATCTGACAAACACGAAGTTATTGAAAAGATTTAGAGAATTTACACAACATTGTGTACACTAAATATTCAAATAATTTACATCTACCGTAAAATCTAATGTTGCGCGGAAAGCCAAAGTTCGTGTTTGGTGCTTAGCAAAGATTTAATATGTCGTTGTGAGCTTATCTCTTGCAGCAGGGAATATATTACTAAACCTTAAATTGTAATACACGGTGAACAAACCTGCATAGTGAAACTTTTTCATAAGTTTAATGTCCTGTTAACTATAATAGGTTCTAGACTCCATTTAGATAATAATCAGCATGCTGTCTATGTTTCCCGCGTAAATTACAGCGAAGTTGACTCGAGAAACAAATTAATAGTTGACTATTGTTTACTATTAGTTTTATAATATTCCCATATGAATTAAGCCATCAAATATATTTCCCACGTATTTTCTATACTAAATTATCTTGTAGTTAAAAGTTTATTTTCTAATCTTAGAATATTCGACGCTTAAGACTAAGAAGATTTATCCATTGTTTTATTGTTACAAAATGATATTTTATGTATACCTTATAAAGCTAAGCATCAAGTTTATAACTAGGAGATGAATGTGGGCTTTTTGTGTTCGAAAGCAATAGCCAGCCGGCAACGCACATAAACTCATTTTAATTGTACTTTCTACTATTAACTGCATTTCAGCAATACAGGATGAAGTAACTTATCGCTGTCATTTCATTTATCTAAAAAGTGTAAGCACCGCCGCACCTAATCTTCGCAAGCAATTCATTAAGCGGTGCAGTCGACCGTGAAATATTGTTTAATACTTACTGGCACCTCTAATTAGCGTTTTGCGCATTGTAAACCTAACAGGTCAACTTTCCTCTCACATTGAGTCACGCTTTCTTGTTTTATTGAATCTTGCATCGATTCCATGTGAACAATGCATACTTTTTAACATTTGTCGTAAACAGCTGTTGGCCGTAAAAAACAATTTTCTTTAAATCTGTACGAATTTGAACTCTATTAGCAGGCAGTAGCGACCTACAATACCATGAAAGGGCTTTTTTGTTCACGAAGGCAACTTCGCCCTTCGAAGTGATGCATCAAGTTACTGCAACAAAAGCGATTGATTCGCGCTCTCAGGATCAAATGGGGCGAATTTCGGGTGCAAGCCTGGGGCGGGGCGCGGGGAAGTGTGCGGGGGCGAGGGGGCTTTGAGCAGGGGCAACAATGCGGCCCGGGTATCGATCCACCCCCGCGCGCCGTCTGCCCGCGACGCACCGAGCCTACGCGGCCACCGCTAAGCTCCTTCGCTCCTATGCAAACCTAGTACTTTTGCTTTCTAAAACATGCCACAAATACATGCGGTCGGCCCTGCAATGGTGTGAGAATTAATTTTAGATATTATTTGTGGCACAAGTTTGTTTGCGATAGTAGTGCGCGAAGTTTGTGCGGCTGCGGTTAGTTCTGCCTTTACAATACGTTGCAACAATAAGGATATTGCATGCTAGCTTCTTACATTTACAATTTTAATTTGTTAACATTCCTGATGTTGGAAACGTGATTAGAAAACTGACCATATTAATCCACTAGCTATGATGCCATCATCTTTATCCATGTCCTACTTAACAACGTATTGCATTATATATTTTTGTGTTACTACAAACAATACTCGCATTAACCCCCTTCATATGAAACTTCTTCCATCTCAAGTTCCAAACCAAATTCCCCCACAAACATATTCGGCAATTAAACTATCCGCATCAATTATACCCCAAAGTTAATCACGAAACTAACACTTATCGATGCCCCAGCGGGCCGACAACTACGCAAGTTGCGATAACCGCTCCCTAGCCAGATAGATACAATGAACTAATATTTGGGTTGCAGGACTAACCGCCGAGTTACAATCTAAGCTAACTGCGCGATACCAGGCGCCAATCGTTTGTGTTAAAGGGATTAGTTGGGCGAAACTGTTATTAAACTTTAGTATTGAATGGCGGAGGCCCTCCTGATCTCAAGGGAAAATTAATCAAAGCAATGTTCGATCAAGCTCTTCTTCTCCTTAAAATTGCATTAACATTGACAAGTTAACAATTTTATTATACTGCATAGAGGTAGCTTCCTTGTTGAAACGAATTGCTAAGACAACGTTTATTGTTATCGGCATCGTTATTTCATAATATCGTATCATCATCAGCCTTTCTACTGTCTCGCTGCAGGGCACAGGCCTCTTCTAATACATAGAATGAATGAGCGTTAATCATCACGCTCGCTGAAGGCAAATTAGCCATTTCTGATATTTAAAGACCAGGGTTCCTATAGATATTTAATCAGTCATCCTACATCTTTAATCAGTCATTATTATCTCTTAGAAAGTATATCTAAATATCTTCTACAGGTAACATTGGCCTGACTTGGCATCGAACCCATACACTCGTACTTGAAAGTCTGATATTTTAACTAGTAGAGCACCACGACTTCATATTTTATCTTTATAATCGTATAAATTAACGGAAATGTATGAATCAGACATATTTATAATATTAATACTCTTGATGTGTCTTGTGTGAATGCTTGCATTGCCGTTGGTATCTTTCTTCCGCATTGGCACAGCTCCTTGAATGCCTAAGTGACAAATGCCTTAACTAAATCACGCTTTTAGCACTTTCATTGCTCATGTGCCAGTTCGTTTCGCTGCTCGGAATTACTTATCTCGACAGAAAGGAACGAAGTATTTGTAATCTATCATACCCGTTTCATATTTCAACCTTTCTTCAAATTGATTGATTTCATATTTTATTGCGCTTTTTCCTTGCTATGTTTCTTCTACTCTTAAGATTAAGACTACGTTTCTCATTAGCCATTCAAGATAGGACCTAAAATATTAGGTACCCATTCCAATGCAGATATGTCGGAACGATATGCTTGTAACTTTAGGTTCCCGAGGTCTTTAGACTTGTAAAAGTGAATGTCCCGTTAAATTCCTTTCAGTAGTTTTTATGCCAAGCTCGCCGCTAATCTTGGGTAAAGATAGCCATAATAGTCAGGCTTGAAATACGTGGAAATTCAACCTCTCTGATCTATTGTTTTAATTATTTTCAGTGTTTTTGTCTTAGAAATCCTCATATACAAAACCCTGTTTAAGATCATTGAACATACGGGATCATTATACTACTACAAAAACTAACCACCATGTGGTCACAGAGTCAGTGGGTGTAGAAGAAAGGCTGGCACACACTTTTGGGCCGACTTGGGGAGCGTCAGTGAAACCTAATAAAGCCGGTTATGGTCCCTACGTGACGCGTGCGAGGTAATGAGTTTTCGGAGAAAGCGCCGCATGTGTAGTTCCCGGTACAGCGCTGTATGCCACGCGATACGCCAGTGTGCACCACGTTTAACTGCATAATTGTAATTTGGACCATTAGTCAGTACGTTGCTTTGAAAAAAATAGTCCGTTTCATTTTATTGCAACCGGGACCGCCCACTCGCCTGCATAGATCCACGAATGTTTGGATAGGCAATTAAAAGTCTAATTTAGGGATGATTTGTGAAGCAATTTTGTTTAAAAATTAAGTAGGTTTGCGTGCGCGCTCGTATATTATGGGTATGTATACTCGTGCTGATATGACTATTTATAGTAGCATTACCTTATTGAAACTGAAGTGTCATCTAATTACTATAGCGATGAGTAGGCATCGTAAAAGGTAAGTATTTACGCGTGTAAATATTTCTTATCTGTGGTCTGCGTCACACCAATTAAGATTACTACATCGATTGAAATAGTTTTAATCCTAGTAAAAGATAAAAAAGATAAAAGTCATTTATTCAAAGTAGGCTGAAAATCAGCACTTTTTTGAAGGTCAATTTTACAAAAGACATGTTCTAAACACGCCCGTCCTTCTCTGTCTATCATCATCATCATCATCATCTCAGCCATAAGACGTCCACTGCTGAACATAGGCCTCCCCTTTAGATCTCCACATACACCGGTTGGAAGCGAACTGCATCCAGCGTCTTCCGGCGACCTTTATAAGGTCGTCTGTCCATCTCGTTGGTGGACGTCCTACGCTGCGCTTGCTGGTCCGTGGTCTCCACTCTAGCACTTTTCGACCCCATCGGCCATCATCTCTGTCTATGTTATATAGTAATCACACAAATACATGAAGGCGAAAGTTTATGAGTGTGTTTATGTTTGTTACCTCTTCACACCCAAACGGCTAAACGGATTTAGATAAAAATTGGCCGTAATATAGCTTTAACTACTGGCTAATTTGATTTTGATTTGATTGCATATCTTGATAAATTAATGATTCTGAAAAATTTAACATACCTTAGTAAAACTTTCCTTTTTTTACAGTAAGCGTTATAGAGTTGACGAAAATTGTAACACATTTATTACTTAATATTTATACATTGCCGGCTGATACTTAAACTAGAAAATATCTATAATCTCCCTAAGTGTATGAAGTTGATGACGTAGCAATAATTTTATTTACGGCCGACAGGGTCATTTATCTTCAATCTATTGCCAGGGATCTAATAGCGTATGCGTTCCACACATAGCTGGCGTCTAACGCTTCTCAAGGTTCTATCGGTTTATTTTTTCACATACGATGTAAAATGTTTCTTATGCCAGCGTTTACTATCGGTCCCGCGTGCCTCGCTATATAATCGGGATAAGTTGATCTAGAATGTTCTCTAGTGGTTAAACAAAAGAGAAACGGAAAACTGGCTAACACGTTTACCTCGACATCTACAGCCTAAGTAACTAAGTTAAGTCGTGGTGGCCTAGTGGTTCTCTCAAGAACAAAAGGCTGTAGGTTCGGTTCCCATGCAGGCAAACCTGGACTACAAAGTCTGAAATCACCATCCCGCACTGAGCAAGCGCAATTAACGCTTCTCTGTTTGGGAAGAGGCCTGTGCCCAGCAGTGGGAAGATTAAAAGGCTAATGATAAAATGATTTTCGTATAATAGATTTTTTTTCCAATAAAAAAAACCTCCACCTAAAATAAACCGTCCATAAAAAAACTTAGCGCATGTATAGTAATAATTCATTAGGACGGAATAATTTCCGTATTTGTAATGTAAAGTATGATATTTATCGTGGACAGTTGATATCAAATATTCTTGTGGGTCAAGTTGAAGGATACGTTTTTAACTTATTACACGTGTAAGTAAATTCCATGAGACCAAGATTAACACATGTGTGTTATAACATAGTTGTTAAGAATACACTATAAATGGCAAATAGTAGTATTTTATCACTGACATAATTTCAAAGAAATTCGATAACAATGTGTTCCGGTGGGAGGTTCATAACTGCTTAATTGGGAGTTTCTACATTTCACTAATATTTTTCTCAAACAACTTCATGTTAATACGTTAAAAATAATAATAAAGTTATATTACTGGAAGGAATAACAGGAATTACTTACTACACATGGCAAAAAAATAGCCTATATATTATTCCGATCAATAAGCCATATTACTGCCACGTTTCATCAAACAAAATCCATCTATACAAATTTTTGAGTTTATTAATACTCGTAATATTATAAGGATATTCATTTCTTGGGTTTAATTTTGATTGTAGGCAAATTAAAAATGCTTTGAAAAGTTCAGGAATTCCCTAACCGTTGAACAATTATCACAAATGATAATCAAGTTACTGTAATATTCCTAATTACGATTGTTACGCTTACATGATAAATATTACTTGCGTAACGAAGACTAAAATTATATAACAGTGATCTGAACTATATAATTTTGATAAGTACGAAAGATAACCTACAGTGGCTTTAGGTATTTTGCGTATTTCTTTATCTATGTTGTCTGAACAAAGTTGTTAATTATGTGGTTTTGACCGGATTGCACAGATGACTCTTTTATTAACACACTATACTACATAATTATCTTCTAATTTCCTATAAAAGTTTTAATCATATTTCTCAATTATCCTAGTAACTAAAATATATTGTTCATTTTTAAACAGGACACCGTAATGCTTCGAATAGCATATTCATGAGCAACAAAACTGAACGAATCAATTACCACGTTGTGAGCCTCAATGTTTGTCGTTTTAATTTTAAAAGCCACTCAAAACCCTTTGACGGGGCCTAAACTTAACATTCCCTACATTCCGTGGACGCGTGATATCGTACCGTGTTGTCCGTCCTTTTCTGTTTCCCCATTTCACCCTTTACCCATGTCGTGACACTTATGACAGGTTCAAGTAATAAGCTGAAGCGATTGCTCCGACTTGCTGTCACAACGACTTAGTTCAGGCAATAAGCGATAAAAGAGATTCCGAGAGCACTTCGCCCTTGCAAAAATGTTCGAAGATATAATCGCATTTTTAACTCCAATGTAATTTAAATTGTAAATGCGAATTAATGAAGCGTCGCGGTCAATTAGTCACATATGGAAATACATTATAATCTGCAAATAAAATCGCAGATATTGATATTCATCGACCTTCTGTCCGCGAACAAAGGGTCGCTGGCGTTCGTGACTTAATCGCCGCCACAATATGTACCGGGGCCATTCCGCTCAATTAGCCGCGCCGACCGGGTTTGTCTACTCCGCAGACGCTGAAGCTGTCGGCCGCTTTGATTAAAGTTTGATTGGGAGCTGTCACTCATTCTACGGATTTAGAACGCGCTCGCGCATCGATGTCACATAAACGCGGTGGCGATTTTTGATTGATGTCTTTTATTGTTATTTTTTATTGTGAATCATTTGAAACGTCTGCCTGTTGACTTTTGTACGCATTTGTACCATTTTCCCCTCGGGCTTATTCAATCTGTTTCTGAATTGCTGTTGATTGAACTTCATAAGCGAAAAATGCTGATAACTGATGATGCATTGGTTTATTACGGTTTATTAGATAATTGGTTAATGAATGCAATCGCTCTAAATAAAATGTACACAGGATATGTATTTATCTGTTTCTAGACTTATCTATTTGAAAACCAAACTGCAAACGGTTATCGTAATCTTCACAAATAAAAGGAAAAAGCTAAATAAATTATTACCTAATTCTCGTAACATGGCAACAACGTTACAAAAGTTTACCCTCGACGCAAGGTGGGATTCGGGGGAGCCCGGGTATTATGGCACAGCTTCCCGGCAACTTTTTATAACTCGTAGTAACACTTGGAGAGACGCCGTGTTAGGTAATTTCTCCCCTCGATAACTGTAACTGTTTTGTAACTTCAAACCAAACTTAGCAGGAATTTACTAAGTTATGTCAGAATGACTTGTATGATTTCTTTCTCGTTTTTAACAATCAAACGCAAAGTTATTTCACCCTGAAACTGTAATGTCGCAAAAGGTCACGGCTAATGTTACGAATATTACGTTTATTTTTTCTGTGACGTTAGTATTACGTTTTGTTTTCATTTTGCTGTAGAAATTTTAACTCAAAATCATTTATTCAACCTTGGCTGCAAAACAGCAGTTTTTGATAAATACATTACAAAATACGGCCCCCAAAACGCCCACCCTTCATATACTTCGATGGACGGTAAAACCATTTTGCTTCAATTAATAAGTGAAGAATGTTGTTGAGCATACCTTTAAGAGTACTTCTCGCAGCATTCATGGTCATCACCATGAACGGCATAAAATATTTCTTATATCCGATTCAGCGAAGTGATTTAGCTTGTTCAAGCCAATCATCTGCATTGCTACAATATTCTACTGCTACAACACGAATGTTTGTTTAATATGATTATATTAATACCAATAAAAAATATCGTCTCGAAAATGATGCATAGCCTATATCGGCGCCCTTTAACAACCAAAATATTTAATTAAGTTGCTCATAAAGAAAGCCAGAAGCACTTCGAACTGGTTTAATTAGTGATATATTTTTAAACTACATATCTTCATTATTTAAATTGAGACGTCTTGAACTCGTATATTTCTGGTTTGGGCCTACATGTTTTACCGTTAAACACAAAATTTATTACTTTTAAATTATAATTGATGAATTGGTGAACAAATAACGTCATTAACAACTGCTTTTCTAAAGATGTAATATTTATTGTTTGATAGCAAATTATGGTAA
This sequence comes from Heliothis peltigera, assembly GCA_958496145.1. NCBI lineage: Eukaryota > Metazoa > Arthropoda > Insecta > Lepidoptera > Noctuidae > Heliothis > Heliothis peltigera. Next base: position 10,612,807 of record OY292327.1, on the reverse strand, counting down.
TACGAGAAGCGTATCGAAATCAATTTGCACATTTACGAGAAGTAATAAAAAACGAAGCCTGTTACATATCTCCTGATTGCAGGTGCTTCATTAAAACAGTCTGTAGACACCGACAAATTGATGATATTCCAGTATGTCTGCTTATAGCTCGGTAATTAACATTTATGGACGATGTTTTCATTAATGCTCCGTTGAATACAGAATCCCCTAAAAATTAACTAGTCAAACCACTGTTTATTGTTTCCGGTGCGTATTGTTTTGACAGATGCTGCTATTGGTAGTCCGCTGTGGATATTACCAATACCATTGTGCGCCTCAATATCCTCTTCATAGTCCTACAACAGTTCAATTTGATTCTTATTACGTTGGCCTAGTGACGTGATCCTGTCACATTTTGATATTTCGGCCGGAGTATGGAAGTTGTTTGTTGTGTATTGAAGGCGTGGTGTCGTCGCATCTATTTTTAGGTTTACGAGTTCAGTCCCCTTCTCCCCTGTGATCCCCTTCTTCGTGTCGGTCTTCATCCCTGCTGGGCCAAGTGTGATGGGTCTCACGTAAACGTCTTATAGATGTCGTGTTGAATTTTACGATGCCTTTTGATTGGAGACGTTTATCACTTGCTTTTTTTCACAAATATTTTTTCATGACTACAGAACATTTATCATCTTAAACGCTTCCCTTGACGGTTTTATTAGCATTAATCTTAAAAGAAAATAAATTAATTTAGACCTGAATTCATTACACATGTGCTTATTCCACACAGCTATAGACAACGTGTTACCCCATAGCGTGTTCTATAAAAGTTCCCGTCATACGGTGGCAGTATAAATCGTGCGAGACACGAACCAACTCGATCTTGACCAACATTTCCTAGACGTGACGTAATCGCCACAACTGTGAATTAACCTAGATAACATTCCAGAGTGAGCATCACACGCGCTTTATCTTCTCTCCTAATGGAGTGTTGGACAAAGAAGAAGCGTCAATAAATTATTTTTCTCCCTAACACCATACAACTGATACTCCTCACTACTTTGTAATCGAATGCCCTGTTGCGGATCTGAGGACCAGATAGCAAAAAAAACGTAAAACAAGAGATAACAGTAAGGTTGGTTTCAGCTTTATTTTATGAATTCTTTTTGCACAAACGACACAACTTTTTACTGTATCGGAATATAAGAACATTCTAATGGGATGTAGTCGGTTGTTTTCCTCGATTCATTTATATTGTTTCGTTAGATAACTATTGAGATTAGGTCAGCAGCTGCGTCTTTGTAGATAAGTAAGCTCCAACTGATTGATGACTTAAACCTGTTCCTTTTGAGTATCTCGAATTGTAGCTACCGTCACATGTCCATTTTTTAAAAGCTGTTAACTTGCATTTAAGCTTTTAAAGTAGCTATATTTTTTGTGACTACTTAACATTCATTAATTCTCAATCGCCTGCCAGATAAATGTTATTCTCCCGTAATATATTCTTCTGAGATATATATCTTTTTCGTCACATTCAAACTCTTCAAAGGTAATCCTCCAGAAAGTCTTGGATTCGCGGTCCACGAAGCTTTCACAGTAATTGATACATACATATATTTAATCCGGTGTTTGTAAGGCGGTCCCCCACAAGTATGTGATGTTAATGGACAATTATTTCGGCAGTCGTCGGTCACACGCGACGCGTGGCGCGTGCGTGCCCGCTTATTATTGTAAGCGGAGGAGAGCGCGTGTGACGGACGAGTTCGAAGCGGCCCGATTTGTGAGTGACAGCGGATTGTAATGGGTTTTGATGAAGGAATTTGAATGACAACACAACTAAATCTAAACGGATAAACGGATGATTTTAAAGTTCCAGTGTCTGTCGTGTTTCCAGAAAGCTCTTTTAAATCAAAGATACAAGTAAATGACATTACTACCTACTACAATTTCTTTATATCGTATCTCTACAATATTCTGAATATATTCATTTAAAAACAATCAATTTTAGTTACAAAGATTCACATTAGTCACCCCTTCACCGCTACATCTTTTCCCCCGGGCCACATCGACTGGTCGATAAGGCCATGTGTGCACGCACCGCGGGAGTCCGCCCCCCCTCGCCGGCTATTTTCATTTATCACTCGGAGAGGCTCAGCCTTTCCTCGCCGATAACGGCGTCTGAGATAAAATTAAATATTTTGTATTCTACTAGCTATTTTCATAATTTACGATACACAAATTTCCAAGCGTGAAAGACCAGTGTTGCATACAAAACTTCTATGTCTAAACTTGGAGACTGCGGAATTGTAGTCTGGAGACAACGAGTACCATAGAGGCCACTTCCCTTAATTGATTCTCACGACTGTCGCGCGAATGTTAGCAGCTGAGCCACTATTCCTTTTATTCAGAGTAAAAACATAGACATTGCATAGCGTAGCTAGCAACGTGTATAGACTGCATCATTACTTTTATAATATCTAACTATAGACATCAATATTAATTTGATCATATCGTTGGTAATTTGCTTCAGGAATGAAGTTCTACAACCCCCTGCATAACTACAGCCAATATATAGTATAAAAAAAAACAATGATCCAAGTTTAATGGACGGCCAAGAAAAAAAAATTGCTGTACCATGTCATGTCCAACGATGTTAGAAAAACCGTGTATTTTAATTAACCCTTAATAACCTAGAGTTTCAATTTTGATACTAATATTTTAAACCGAATATTCACATTACTATTAGATTTTTTTTTATATGTTGGCTGTATGTATTTTACTGTTGTATAGTATTCTATCCAACGAAATTAAAAAAAAAACAAATGTCATTATTGTTTTACTTTATCTGTGACATATTACTTGCGCGGCAAAGTGTAAAACAAGTAAACCCATTTTACTAAAAGTTTTGTTGAATATAAATTTGATATATTTTCTTTTTCTGAAGAATATAAATACTTTTGAGGTAAGTGAATACATTATTTTCGCTATGATATAATTATTTTTAGCAAATGCATGTTTTACTTGAAGAAATTAGTGCTTTTTTTTTGGTATCAATATTGATACTTCAGGCATTCCGCCCTACATAAAACCTACCTACTAACTCTTTAGCTATAAAACTTTTTGAACTTTCGTTTCATATTTTTTCTGCATAGCTTGGTGTGGGGATTACTTTTGTTTTTATTTATTATAGAAATTTATCCAAAATGCGGCCAGAAGAGATTGAGAACATATTGAAGCGGTTAGAAAATGGTGAAATTTCGGAAGACGATTCCAACGACAATGAAGATGACATAGACTATTATTCGAGCGAAAGAGATCGTCTGATGGAGCTAGATGATGAAGAGGATGTAGGTAATTTTCCCACTGACCCAAACATGGATGCAGATCCGCCTGCAGCAAACGTAGATACCGACATTCAACATAATTTAGAGACTGTTGAACGAAACCCAACTCCTACAACCAGCAGCCAGAACAACCTGCAAACTGCACCTTTCAACTCTAGAAACTTAGTGTGGAGAGTAAAAAATATGGATTTAGTCCAAAATGCTTTCCAGTTTGCTGGAAATACTGAGTATTCACAAGAAATTATGAACTTAGACACTCCATTTCAGTTTTTTTCTTATTTTTTCGGTGAAGACATTTTGAGATTTCTAGTGGACGAGTCAAATAAATATGCCTTCCAAAAGAATCCCAACTTTACAGAACCTGTAACTGTCTTAGAATTACGTAAATTTATTGGAATTCTTATTTTTACTAGTGTATATCATTATCCTAGTGTCCGGTCATACTGGTCAAACATTACAAAGTTTGAACCCATAGTACAAACAATGAATCGCAACAGATTTGATAAAATTAGAGAAATTTTTCACATGAATGACGACTCTAAACATTTGCCCATTGATCACCCCCAGCACGACCGACTGCATAAAGTAAGACCAGTGATAGACTATTTGAACAAGAAATTTATTACTTTACCATTTGATCATCGTCTATCACTAGACGAGCAGATGTGTTCCACAAAAATGAAACATTTTATGAAACAATATTTACCCAACAAGCCCCATAAGTGGGGATTCAAATTATACGTGCTATGCTCTCTGTCTGGTTATGCCTACAGTTTTGAGATTTACTCGGGAGCTAAGGACATGGACCGTTTACCTGGCGAACCAGACCTCGGAGCTGTGTCGAATACAGTTATTCGATTGCTACGACCAGTACCAAGGCATGTCAATCATATAATTTATTTTGACAATTTTTATACGAATATTCCTCTGGTACATTACTTGACCAACGAAGGTATTTATTGTCTTGGAACAGTACAGAGAAACAGGCTTGGAAAGTCGTGCAAGTTGCCGGAGAAACAGGAGATTATGAAATCCAACGTACCCAGAGGAACATATCACGAAAATGTGGCCTCTCACGAAGGCCTAGAATTGTCGGCCACAAGTTGGAAAGACAACAAACAGGTATTATTACTATCCACGTATGTTGGCGCTGAACCAGCGGATACTATAACCCGCTACGAAAAAAAACTAAAGGCCAATATTCAAATATCATGTCCTCGGGTTGTAAAAGAATATAATGCACACATGGGTGGCGTTGATTTGATGGATAGCTTCATTGGTCGATATCGCATCCGCATAAAGTCGAGAAAGTGGACAACGAGGCTCTTCTACCACTTGTTGGACATGACTGTCATCAATGCTTGGGTATTGTACAAAAACGTAAACACAAGGAAAGGAAAACTTCAGAAGAATATTATGAAGTTAGCAGATTTTAGAACTGAGCTTGCCGATACTTTATGTAGATATCAAAGTCACTCAAAAAATAAAAGGGGCAGACCCAGTACCAACAGTCAACAAGACAATACAGTACCCTCTAAAAAACCCCGGACAGGTGCACAAGTACTACCCCCAACTGACGTGCGTTCCGATTGTATTGGCCATGAAAAAATATTTATGGAGTCTAGGAATAAATGTAAATTTAGTAATTGTAGGAAACTTACCTCCTGGTTGTGTAACAAATGCAAAGTATCGTTATGTGATAATAAAAACAATCGATGTTTCGCATTATTTCATGCATAGGTCATTTAAGATTTCTTTATGGCCATAATGCCTGAAGTATCAAAATTGATACCTGTTTTTTTTTTTAAATAAATATGTAAAATAAATATTGTGATTTATTTAGCTATTTTTCCCTTCATCTAGACCCTCAAGCAAATACAGTAATATTTAAAAAAGAAGACTCGCGTAAATCAGGCTACTAAGGGTTAAATTACATTTTCAAACACCCATTGTTCCTATTAACATTTTGAAATGGCTTCTTTAGAATTCGTCCTGCTAAAGCTATTTATTTTATAGACCAGTTTCGTAAAAAACTACGAATGCCATAACAAAGCTTCTAATAAGTAACTCCATTCTCTTCGCTTGTAAAAAAAAACCTGTCAAATCACAAACAACGATCGATCGAGGGACTTAGTAAATCTAATAAGAGAGTTTTTTGTGCGCGAAACGAATGAGGTGAAACGTGTTTGAAATAGACAGGGGATTAAGTGTCCCCTAGTAGGAGCGAGGGGTTCGCTGTATGCGCCAGTTGTAGGGTTAGCAGGCTATGTGTTTCACGCTTTCTCTTAAAACACCAAACTGGATTCGAAAATAGGTTATCGTGTCGTTTGACGGCGAAGTGTTCGTTGAAACTATTCATCAGCTTAGAAGTGATTTTCAAAAATTTAATTACCATTGTAAAAGCTATCATTAACCTATCTAAAACACCGTCAGATAACATAATGATAACAAAAATATTAAGTTCTCTATTATTGAGACCTACACCAGACACTAATTTGTGCTTGTCAGGCAAAATCTTGACGAATGGTAGCCCTGCGCCGCGTATATGCGCAGTGCGTGCTTCACGAGCGCTCTTGTGGATCCAACGGATCAATTTCACGCGGATCGATTACTCTTTGTCGTTGAGAAAAAGGTCCTTGGCCCAGCATATGCGTAGCACTGTTCGTACTTAAACAAAACTTTTAGTAATGACATGTGTGACCCTACTCGTATTTACCTTATTTTACCTTCGGTCAGATAACAAATAGTTTATTAAATGAGATAAATGTAACAGATTATTTTTTACTAACTAGTATTATGTCTCTCACTTACATATCATCAGATAAATTGTTACATAATGTACCCGTCGTTAACCTAATCGGTTGATATATCAAACGGTGTGTGGGCTCTTTGATCTTAAAAAATATTTTTGTCAACTGTCTATAAATGAGAGCTTTTGATTATTTTCGTTTACGGTTACATCAATATTAAATTAAGTGCAGATAAAGGTCATATTAGTCACCATCTTTCTCTCTGTAACTAATGATCACGTGTTGAGCATGATGTCTGGTTTTTATAAGCCTCATTATACCATTAGAGAAATAACGATATCGCAAATAGTGTGTAGTTACTTCTAAATGCTGTTGTACTGTCCCACACCATATTCGTATAATTAATCTACTGTGGCCTGGTCGAACAAAATGTTCTTAATTAGCCTAATGCACAGCCAGTGGCTTTTTGTGGACATTTTGGTAGCAGCTTTTATTGCAATAAGTAACCGCAACAACAATTTGGCTGGCGAAAAACATTGGACATTAACGAACTAACCATTAAGGTAATTAAGGATAATTGCGGCTGAGTTATTGAATGTTATCGGATGATAATGACACTGTTTATTACTGAATACTGTAAGCTCACGTTCGCTCAGATTAATGATAATAACCTACACTTTATGTATGTTTGTTATATGAATTCATAGCCGTCAGCAAAGCAGAGTTTGTGAAGCAGATGCTCGTGTTAAATTCGTTCCATGTACCAAAGGACCAGAAAATTGAAAAGAAAATCTCTGCTTATTTAACATATGGGTACAGGGATCGGTAAACATCGCAGGTACAAACAGCTGGTGGGTCGAGAACTCGAGACTCCAGCTCGTACCATTGTGATCGCAGGCGCATGCTGAGCGGCAACGCCGCAGCCTCTCATGTTTATTTTATTACTAGCCTTTTTATTACTGATCCCTTCGCCTTTGGGTTTGCTTAGATATGGTGTGCTTGTGTTTTGATGTTAGCTAGAAATGTTTTGAGATATGCAGTTTCAAGGTTGGTTCGAAGTAAAATGAGTAGTTAAGAAAGCGATAAGGTTTTAAAAAAAAACTGGTTTGGAAATTAACTGAGACGCTTAGGAGGAGTTTGAAGAAACGTTTGAGTTATGAATTGTTAACTTTACTGCCTGCTATTAAAAGAAAACTCGGTCCTGCTCAGTAAAATATACGTATAGATGTTTTCTATCAGAACCAATTGGACAGACTCCGGCCCATGGAGCTACTACAATCTGTCAAATTTCTTTAATAGATGTACATTTGAGTTCAGTCCTATAAATTAATTAAAATAACACACGCGATGACATAAACCATTGCGACAATGATGGCTTAGCGGTATAAGTAGTATGAAGCCTATGTCTGCTGTCAGCGATTTAATAGTGAGATCAAAAATCTTATCTCGTTTCGAAATTGAAAGCCTGTAAGTCTGTAACGGACCAGTGAGCAGTATATTGCCACAATAATTAGATTTCGCTTCGACCCTTAGGGCACCGGGCCGCCTAAAACGATTACGTACAACCTGCTGTACTGTGGAAATTGATCCGCTTTCCCATCATAGACAATGGCCGGAACCTATTATTAATTTAATAACTTAGAGAGATAGAATTTAATAGAGGAGCATTCCGTATTTATACAAAGCCAGCTTTTTTTGAGTTGGAAATCATTTAACATCTCCTTGTGGGTCTATCTGGAGTTAGTATTAGACTTTTACTGACTAAAACCCCCTTAGGTTCTTTCTGGAACCCTTGAATGCCTGGGCCGCGGTAACTCTTGTAAACAACCACGCAGCCACGGCAGCTACGATACAAGCTTCAGTCAGCACGCAGTGATAATTTCTAAATAAACGAAAGAAAATTAGACGATCGAAGAGCACGTCAGTATAATACCAAAGCAACATCTACATACTTTCAATTCGTAATGTGAGTAGAGACATAAACCTAACACATACTTAACGTGAATCATCGTAAAGTTTCAGTTTCAGGTAAAGCAACACAGCCGTTCAGTGACGCGTATCCGCAAATAGAAAAACGCGATTACCGATACATACGTAATACTTACGATTTTATTATATCACTCCCACGCACCTCAATGTTTTGACTGGCTTTAATTACGTGCGATAGCAACCAACTCGCCAACAAGGCATCGATGTTTACAATCCAACAAAGGTACAATGAAGGCCTTTCACAGTATTTTGCGGTATGCACAACAATAACAGATGAGCTAGAACACGTGCTTGTATGAATTTCGCTTTTGTGCCGTTCGCGGAAATGGGAATAAACTTGAATAGTTCGTTGAATATGGGAATGGGATTCGCGGGGATTGCAGTGCAGATTGTAGTTTTTTTTATTTATATTGAAAGGTAGGGATTGATGTTAATTGTGTCGCAGTTAACGATTTTTGAGTCAACCTGAATAAGAATTTGAACATGAATGTGTTCTAGTTCAATGGTTATTTAGATCCTTATCATTAATTTAGCTTACAAATATTCAGTGAGAAATGATCCGAGCTCAATCCATACCGAAGTACAAAAAGGGAAAAACCTACAGAAAGAGAAGCAAATGGCCTAAACAAAGATGACGACGGTCATTGCTCCGCGATTTAAGTGTCACACGTGGGTGTGTATAACATAACCGCATGATTCATAAACATCAATGTGCAAGCGGCAGAAAATTTTGGAAAACTCATTTAGTTTCCTGTGTAAATACCACACCTCAGTGCCGAAATGTCTATGAGACATAAATGTGTAGGTATAGGCGACAAACCCCGATACACGTCGTGCGGCACCGGACACGGCGCTTCCTCGCCCGTATTAAACGTCCGCCTACGCGCTCGCTTCCTGCGCACCGCGCCGACACGTGGCCTTAAAGTGCGCGGGCCGAAGGACCAAAAAGGATTTTGCTGATTCAGTTTTCGCTAAATGAGAGATAACAAGTTTTGCGAAAATGAATAATATTTAGTTTCGGACTACTTGATCTTTGGATTAAAACCATGTAGTTAAAGAAGCTATTAAATAATGATTACCCGTAAAAATTTCCTTTCATTTTTTAAACATCGTTTTTGATTGCTTACCTCTAGGCCAATCTTGGTATTTAGATGCAAAATAGCCTTCATTATGATTAGGTTATGAAAGCCCAAGTTCATCAGCACAAGAACAACAACATATGGCAGTGTGCCCGTACGTTCTTGACAATGACTTTGTTTAAATACATTAGCATATTTCGAAACGTGAGTAATGTCTGCCAATGTCGCCTTGTAATATGAACGCTGAAATATTTTTATATGCAAACGAATATGAATATCGTGTTTCTTTTATTTATTCGCTTATACATATTGTAACATTTTGCTTATCTCAAAGGTCTGTGCTGATTTTTTAAAATTTAGCACTGTCTCAAAGATAGGTTGTGCCTAAAGCGGCGCCGAACAAAACAGAATCACTGCAAAAAGTTAAACCGCTAAGATTTAATCCACACACCCACGCAATATGCAAAATACATTTCCAACACGATTCGCGGTCTCAATAGCTCCACTTTAACGGTGCCTTTGATGTTCACCTAATGCTGACAGACATGCGGGGTAGGAAGTCGACGTAGACACATTAGAGGAACCTGTCTCTTATCGAAACTGATTATTTCAAACCTCGTGGTGACCGTGTCATGTGGTTTGTCTTTACTGTCACACTTTCTTACAAACATATACACACAATTTTATTCGTAGTTTTTTGCCACTTATGCTCTTAGACTTAATTACTCTAATAAAGTACTCGACGTTGTAACTAACAATTTTTTCTATCCATAACAGGTCTTATTATCCAGTAACGGCTGTTTACACTGTATGGAAATCAATCCCATACTCGTGCAATTTACATTGTAAAAGTAATATAAGCTAACATGTAGGTTTTTGTTCGCAGGTACGTTGGTCTGCGGTGGTCGGGCGCATGCGCGTGAGCCCCGTGGGAACGAGTTGCTTCCTCGAATGTACCCCGCGCTAGCCACCGGCCTCTGGTTACGTGACCAGTTCGGCTAGCGCAAAAAAGTTAACTTCGGGGTACGTAACAAGTGTGATGTCTGTTCGCCTAGTTTTGGTAAACGAGGACCTTAGACTTGACTTTCCTAAATTATATTTTTTTGGAAATAGTATTTGGGATATCGGCAGTTAATAGCTATTGGGAAAATTTTTTTAATCGTTGGCGTTGTGTCGATTTTCACACTGACGGTAGACAAAAACTTGGCTAAAAAATTATTGATCAAAGAAATGAGAAATATAAACAAAAAAATTATTGTGGTCTCCGAAAAGACCACACCAATACCAACATTAATCCGTACCGAAAATCACCATTACTAATGCAGAACTTTAATATCTTACACGTCTCATTTCTCGCTCGGCTGTCATAATACGGGTCCGCTGTCTGTCTGAGCAAAACATCCCATCTGACTGGATACGGCGCTTCCTCAAACACGAACCCCCTTCAATAAGTTGGCGGCCGCGCGTTCGGATTACAGAACCGGTTACCGGTTTCATATTAGTGATATTGCTCGTGCAGTGAAGGGTTATGGTTTGGCTTTGCCGCTATTGTTTATTTACACCTACAAGCCTACGCATTCATCATTATTGAATTTGTTGGAAATGTTTTTTAGCTTCTAAATTAGATTCAGGCCGGTAGCTACTTGTAAAACCGCAGTCTTACCGCAATGGATTACGAAACTTGTGCTATTGGTAACTCAACTATAACTTGGGTTGTTATGATGAAACCCGAGCTCTCATTCCACAGGATCTTAAGAGAAGCTCAAAATTGTTTTAGATATACATGTTAATCCGTTGAGCTAATAGTGGAAGTTCTGTATACTATAAACTAGTATACGCTCGATTCAAATGCAAGTAAAAGATCAAAGGTGCAACTTAGCCGTGTCCGTTAGGGACGAAAGCTGGTTTTCCAACTGTTTGCTACTCAAAGGGGCTAATAGATTCGTGGTACACGTACAGAGTAACAGAAACCAACCATGAGGTAGATCGAATACGTTTTATAGCCAACCTTAAAGTTAATGAAGAGAAAAATATAAAATTGATAATTTGTTTCAACATGTCACAATATTTAGATTATATTATGAATTAATCTGTTTAATCTAGATAAATTTGCTATAGAAAAAATGGGTAATCTATTACGTATTTTCCTTAATTCGGATCTATACGAACTTTTTTCTTGACTGCGCCAAGCCTTTAAAATGAGACATTTAAAGACATCTTGCGTCTCAAAGCATTGTCAAGAATGCTTCGAAAGAATTTTGATTAAAAACTCCAATCGACATTCCCGGGTTCATTCGCATTGTTGACATCTGTAAGCACTTTCGTTTTTCCTTGAACTGTTAACTTTTTTATAAATCTTTGATGATAAAAATTTATAGCCAGTATCATCACCACCTGCTAAGCACCAGTTATTCCAAATTATTTCAAATAATGTTTCTTTAAAACTGATAGATAAGAAGTGGTGAAACAAGGTGTACTATATTTTGTAGTACATTTATAGGTGTATCCCCTAGGCATGCGTGTGTTGCATTCGTACGATGCACCGTGGCGTTTAACCTCAGTTGAACCTCGTATGTTTAAACTTTCCGTGTTTCCAAATAATGTTTTGAACATGGATATATTTTAACTTTATTTTAAAGCTTCCAGTATTTTTGAATTATCATTATTGCGCTTTAGAACTATTTATTTGATATAAAAGGTTGTTTACTGAATAGCTAGCTGTTTTTTTAAAGGATGGATTAACTGTAAATAACATATGGCAACATTTGCATATCTACTTCCGCATATTACGGCAATAAGTTATGTTTAGACATGTTGGCTGTGTATCGCCAAATTGAACGGAAACGGATATTCGAGACGTGAATTGTAATTCGACATAATTCGATGATCGACTAAGGAAATGTCTATAGTTCGGACATTGTTTTCAAACTTTCTCTATCGGGCATGATAAAATGTCCTGTTATTATAGTATTTTTCTATTAAAAACTACTTCACACTTTGATAATACATACCTGGTGCTCTTTGTAAGTTAAAAACAGAAGAAAATATTACCAGGGTAATCATAATTTATCATCAGCACATAAACAACATAATTAAGGTACTAAAACAGCAAATACGTGATTCAATATCTGAAAGATTTATTTTAATGAAAATAACTCATTATTCCAATCTAATCTTTCGAAATTCATCTAGAAATATCGTGGCCAACTCCTGCGGAGCTTGTGAAAACATTCCGAGCTCCGGCGTGCCACCCTAGAACTCGAATAATACCTAATGGATACGTCAATAAGAAACTCAACACCGACGAATTGAATTACAGAACCCCAGCGACTGCGTTTACACACTTTAAATATTTATAATTGGATATTCCAGAGTTCCTTTGTATAAAAAAAAAAACTGACATATTTTTCTCCCTCTCACATTTCCATTTCACTCGTCGCGTTTTTGATTCGACACATGATCTTAATTAAGGCGCTAATTAAAGCAATATTGAGTAAGCAAAATAAACAAAATGACTACTATGTCAGTTACTTTATGCCTTTATTCGCTGAAATCAATTTATTATAAGTCACTATTTTTACAACTTTAATTATAACATCCGTGCCTCCCGCAGTTAAAACGATTCCAGCAATATTTGGTACGGATCACATCATAATCCTTCATGATAGATATTTCCAGTTATGTCTCTTTTAATGCGGTACATCCTTTCATGTTAGTAGAATTTTCAGAATATCCGTCTGAGAGAACTGAGTAGAGCTTCGCGGAGATTTTTTATTCATTTTTTGTCGTTTGATTCTCTGTCGTTTTTGGTCGCAAAAGTTGCCTAATGATACCGAGAAAATGACGCGTATTCGCCACGAAATTTCCCTTGTCGACAAACGCTAACTGCGGTATAGCTTGGCTTATAAATAGGGCAGTGGATGAGAGTACACTTCCGGAGTACAGTGTAGAATTAAGCTTTGGCGGAGCCGTCTCCGTTATACCGATAAATTACAAGTGTCAGAAGGATCATTGGAAAAATTGGTTTTATTTATTTTCCTTCATTTGAAGTACCTAATCAATGGCTGCTATTTAAAGTTTACTTTCAAACGCAAAGCTTCGAATGGCTTGAAACATAAGTAGTCTGAGAAACGCGTCAAATGATGAAAAAAGTGAAGGTTCCCAATTTTGTTTGTAAGTCTATGTGAACATCATTACTTAAATTTTACTTCAGAAACTTCTGAACAATGACCTATGTAAAATATAATATTGATTGCTCAGAAAAGTAAAGCTTCTGTTCGTTCTATATTCTGTGGCTATACAACCACACGTACTCATGCAACGCAATTACCGCTGATGAAAGTTTAACAGCCATGCTTGTTATATGTTTTATGTACGATAGTTTCTTTCGTATTGGATACTATAATATACATACATCTTGGGGCTAGATTTATGGATGTATTCAAATACCAGTTATGATTAACAGAAATAAATTAAATTTTCACTGAAGGAAAATTTTCTTCTAGTTTTGTCGATGCAAGGTATGAATGTGCAGTATTTGAAATTACTTTGGTACTTAAATAACGTTACGTTATACCAAAATATAAAAAGGTCGAGATCCTTTTACTGAATCAGATTTTAATTCCTCTTCAATTTGGATGCGAACTAAAGAAAATATTCCAGCAATTTGATAATGGGATTGGACGGTCCCGAATCCATTCGCTTATCCACTCTCGACTAAACGAGAAAGGGATAAAAAGTGACGGCAGACGGATTTTTTGTCGCCTCACTTTGTGAAGCTCCACCAAGTTGCCAGATTTATGAAAATCACGTAGAGCGCGCCACTCACTCGTTACACCTAATTAATATAAATGTATGTCATTAAATCCCTTCTACTATCTAATTAAATTAATATTAATGCTCGTTCAGTATTTTTCTCAACGTTATTCATTTTGGTTTTGAATTGTTTTTCTCATACACAGCAATTTGCATAACAACGACGCCAATTAATTACCTTTTTAGTTAAAATTCCTCCTTAGTCTTTATAACGAGTGTAGTTTTCATTTGTTTGTTGCGCCGCTTCTTTCGTGCCTAATGGCTTTTAAAGGTTTTAATATATTCCTTTCGTCGGAGGAAATCTTTTAATTCAGTTGTTTGACACAGAAAATATCTCGCGATTTGCATACCTCGCATAAATATTAAAAGGTTTTGACTTAAATATATTATGTCTGTGTAAAATAAGGCAAATGTCCTCGCTACAAAGTTATTCCGAGCGGCTAGAAAATGTTAAATGCACGTTTAAAGTTCAAGTATTGTGTTGCTTAAATGTTCAAGTTAGTGCCCTATTTATTGTAGCACTTGTAATGCATACTTTAACGAAGTGTTTCTTAATGACTGCAACAAGCATTCGTTTAGATTGTAATCGAGAAAGTTATTGATATTAACGAGTAGAATACCGTTATTACGTGTCGATTACTGTCTATCATAGTTGTCAGCAATAGGAATTGGAGTGACAACGGGCGGACCAGTGCCCGATTGATTGGAAAATTGTCTCCGACGCCGCAATGTCGTCGCGCCTTCCTGCCGACGCTCTTTTGTGCCTCCATTTATTATGTTATGTGGCCACTTGTTCTAGTAATACTATTTCGTTAGGTCACGTATTGGTCATTCGCTGCCTATTTTTTGTTGCGTCGTATAGAAGATTCTGTTAGAAACAAGTAGTAGATTCATCTGGACTACTAATTCCTTTGAGATGGCCTATTTTGACGATTGAATTTGTACCCTTTTAACTAATCAAACTACTTACACTACATCTTATCAAGTGATTATCCGTTTCATCATCACTCACAAACCTTGCTGATTCAGTCAAACCATAAAGTTAAAGCTGATCAAGCCTGAAAAATGTTGCTGAACACGTTTCGAAGGGTCACGACGTTTTAATTAACATTAGCGCTGTGTGTGGGCGAGCCGGCTGTTACGTTCCTATGCGTTGTGTTTGCACGTTTGTCTTGCGCCATCAAGCTTAGCATGACCCTTACCCCTCACGCAAATAATCCACCTCCTCAGAAATTCCTTCTGATGCAACACCATACTTTTCCGCCTAAATTATGCAAACATCCATATGGAATAGGGGAAATAAACTCCTCAATATTGCTAAGAAACGACATTCTAATCGCAGTGGAGGTCCCTCTCCTATAAATATTATATGGGAAGGAAGAGTAACAAAATATTTACGGGGATATGAAGACGAGCGTCTTACGGATGGCGTTTATAGGTCAGAGAGTGGCGAGGCGTCGCACTCCAGTTTAAATCCGCCTTCCGTCGCGATGCTCCCTCTGACTTTGAAATTGAACGCTGTCGTGAGGCAAGACGCCTCGGGTGATTTTCCACCCTCCGCGGCCGCCTCCTGCCTTCAGACATCAAAGTGCAAGATTTTATTATTACGTTACAGGCCGAACGGAGGCAAAAAGCGAGACTTTGCCACTCCACTACCGGAGTTTACAGATTAAATTCGCACTCCTTAACAACCTCGGCGGAGTGCCGTCTCTATTTGATTAAAGATAACACGAATAATTGGTGCAGAGCCACAAATTATTGAGTTTCCGCCGTAATGAGTTGGAGTCGATAGGTCTGCGTGCTAAATACATCCAAGTGGTAAACTGAAAAGATTAATTGTACTTGTAAAACGTAATTAAGTGACATAAAACGTGTCTCGTTACTCCATTATTATATTGATACTACACCCGATACTGTATTTATATTTCGATGCAGTTTTTTAAATGTATTGGAAACACCGGTAGGCGTAAATACAGCTTTAATAACATGATATCTTAGCAGCTGCGGAATTACTAACTTGTTAAACATTCAAACAACTAAACAATTTAATTGTATGGTTTAAGTTTTTTCTCGTTAGTGTTATCAGCGCGTTAGATCTAGTTTTGTTGAATGTTCCGTAAGTTATTTACGATGGTTTTTTTTTCATTGTTGGTAATGGAATCGCTGAAATGCAATACAATGGACACGCATGAGTCTACCGCCTTCTGCCATTATCTTAACAAACAAATTGCGTGTGTCTGGCTTGTAGTCTTCGAACTTTTATAAAGATTGCTGTATTTCACACACCATTTATTTTGCTTTTGGAACCTTGTGGCATTCCATTGATTAAATTAGCTGGAAAAATGGGTATCGAAATCTGTATAATTGTTAAATTCAGAACTAGGCACTCATTTTTGCAAGTACTACCGTAGCGTGAGAATAAAACTGTAGGAGATTGTATCAGCTGTTTATATTCCCGTTAAAGTCAACTGAGGGCAACGAGTTATTTAATGGACCTTATAGGCGACTGGTTAGCGAACTGTTCCTGCGTTTAACTATTGCAAGTTTCCCACCTAACACTATAGACGCTCAAGTTATACTCCGCGATTTAACAACTTTTACTAAGCACTGTGTTATTCAGTGAGTTCCAATGTGAGATTCAGTTAGATCTATAAAAGCAATAACCATGATTGAAAGTCTGCTTAAAAATCCTGTTTCAATGCTGGGTCTAAGTCCCTAAAGTTGTTAAGACCAAAAACACATTCAGAAATGTAGCTAAAAAAATCGAAGTTGTATAGAGAAAAATGAAATCATCTTTAGAAGAGTGAATCAGTTGAAATTATGTAATTTTCTGTCGAAACTTATCATGAAAAGCGGTACGACAAGTGTCATACATGGCTCGTTTCAAAGGGCAAGGAAGGACGCTTGGGGCGACGCACCCGGCCGCCGATGTCTCGCGATGCGATCGAGCCGTGCGATATTACGCCGACTGGGGCTCAGGTGCCAATGTGTCACATTTGCATAGGAAAACGTTTTCACAACATGCAAGGAAATTGTTTGCGATTTCGCTTTCCAATTGAAATTAGGTCTTTGAGGTGAATTACGTTATTATGCTAAATTAGGAATTGATCTTAACAGTGGAAGATTTTAAATTTTAATTTATAACGTAGGCAATTTGAAGCTTCAATGAAACACAAACACCATACCAAGAGAGATTCATTGGGACTCCGATTACAATTTCAATAAAGAACGTGTAATACGAATCTGCAGTCATAATGTGCATTGCAGACGCTGCAAACGTCGCAACACGTGAAAACAAAACAAGCAGCAAGTACGTATCTTTGCCGGCAGACGTACACAGGAACGCACTCAGAGACTGCTCGGCCGAGTATGATAAATGGACAGCTCGTACACCCGCTCCACTTCTTCTCTTTACCCCGCTAGTGTGGGAGGGAGATATATGACAGTAATGGAAAGATGTGACACCATAACCGCAAGGGAAATACGGCGGACGTTGCGAAATTAAACATCCTTTATCTGACTTAGCTAAAAGCTCCCTCCGTTACAAAATCAATAAAAAGTTTCAAGCAGTGCTCCGTCCTCCGGATAGACCGCGCTCAGAAATCTACTTTTTTCTCACGTTTTCGAAACACATCAGCGGATCCGGTGATTCCATAATCCCGTCCTCAAATACGATCCATTTATCGTTCGAGTGATGTACTCAGCAATCCACCGTGATAGATGAGTTCAATGCCGCTCTGCCCTACTATCATTTGATTCTAATTCACAGTTCTGTCAAGAATTACGCCAACAGCTGTTTTGAATCTATATTGTTTTTGTCTTTTTAATTATGCTTCTGTAACTTTTAAGTGGATCGTCACGTCATTGGAATGTGACGAGGATTTTGACTGAAACTTGTAATAATCTCCTAATGCAACCCTAAACAATAAGATTAAAAAGTGTTCGGAAAAACAAGAGGGAAGCGAGAAAGGTACAGGTATTGAATGACGAGGATACTTCGGCGCGTACTCAGTTGCGGCAAAACTCTTAAGTCTTTGTAATAAGGGTCATTCTTTATGATGGCATACATGGATTGAACGCAAAGTTGATTTGGTTTAACATAATCTAAAGGATACCACGGAGACAGTGTTGCCACAAAGCGACGCGGCGAGCGCTGAGAATACGCAAACAGGTGTCGACTCCGAGGTTATATTTGCATATAAATAGAGTTCCTGCTTAACTGTAACACTGCCTCGTCCCTTTCTCTCTCGTTCGATGCTGTTGGCTAGAGGAGTACAGAGAGTTACGCCTCCTTGCACGCGCTGTACGCAAGTACGAGCGGCTCCAGGAGATTCTATTTATGTACGGTGATGTAACATGACCAATAGACCGGTCACATAATCGCACACACGGACACTTCTATTGTCTCGTGACAATCGATAGGAAGTCGATCAATCAACGATCAAATTTATTATTGCCACAGAACATCGCAGCAAATAATTATTTCCCCTGATGTAACCAGCACCATGATGATGATTAGGATTCGTTTACTTTTTGCCCTTTTATAGAACTGAAATGTTATCTGTTAATGGCATTTCTAATGCAAGTCGTTAAAGAATATTCTGTACGACGTGTTTTGCAGCTAACGCAAGTTTTTCTGGTGGGGAAGTTATTACAATGCGCAGCTGAACCGGTCAGAGCACAACGCCTAGGAAGCGGTCCTGGCATTTTATCGTTCCTAGTCTTCCTTTAATTCGCATGGAAAAAGTTGAACGCTTACGCATCACGAATAAGCAAGGAGACGCATGAATAATTGAAGCCGAGATGGTCATCTCTAGAATATTAATATCCTCGACGGTTCGCTGTAGCTGTGAAATTATAAAATAACTATCGTGCCAGGTGATTAGTGAGCCGTCGTCGTCGATACGGCCGGTTCCGCGCCTCTTCCGTTAGCCGTTTTTTATCATTCGTCTATTACATCATAGGAGCATGCGCGTTCGCAGTGCGTGACCCGTCTGCGTAGGCGCAGGTGACATGCGAACTCGACATTATTTCGACATCCACCCAGAGAACCTAACTAGTTCTGTTACCCGAGACCCCTGTTATTTGTATTCTTTTTTTTTGTTGGACCCGAACATTTTCTATTTGTTCCGTCGGGCCCTTTTTTGCTGGGTTGCACCGGCCGCGTTCGAAGGTTCGGAGCGTTTTTACTCGAGCACGGGGGAGAAGCGGGTGCCGGGAGGGCGGCGTCCCCTCCCGCCGCCGACTCGTCCTTGGCCCGAACGTTCACCTTGGCGCGCTGCGCTGCCGGCGCACCACAGGTAACAAAGTTCCGCGAACTACGTGATTTCTATGGCTGTCCGCCGAAAGTGGAGCCCGGAGTATCTCGAGAGCCACTCGGCTGGCGCTAATATTACGTAGAAACGTGTAATGAAACACTCGCTCTACCCTCCGGCTGCGCGCCTCGGACCCACATCCGTGGTGCGTTTGCTGTTCTTTTTACAGTATCTAATGTCTCGTATTAGATGTTCTAGAACACGAGATGATTGACGAGGACACATCTACGTGGTGGTCTTTTACAGAATCCTTTTTATATTCTTGATCTAATTACGCGATTTTAAATTTATATGAACGCCCCCGCATCGATTTTATTACCTTAGCCATTCTACACCAGAGAAACTCGTGACATAAAACTCGGTCGCTGCAATGGTAATTCCACTGTTTTGCAAGCTTTTGACCAAATTAACTAGAACTGCCACTCAAATAGTCTTATAGAATCAGAAGACCTTTGGAGGCTAATCTTATTACTGATAAATGGTTATTGGCTTCAATATAGAAATCCAACTATGCATAATTCAAAAATTACATTTCTTTTCTTCAATTAAAGCCTTTTGCTGCCTTATTCCATATCGCAACAGTAACGTCAGTTGGTAGCACACTTGAAATGTTCAGTATTTTAACTGGCACGAGAGTTAAGAATATTCTCGGAATTGAAAGATAAGGAATAACTTTTTAAGTTGTTTTCACGGAAATAAGATAAATGCTAAGATAAACTTAGCCCGCGAGAGGGGTCAACCGTGAAAACTTTTTGTAGCTCGAAACTGCATTCTCAAATGTTTGTAGAGAACTCTCAGTCTGGCTATACAAAAATATAACAATAAGGGAATAGGCATGTGAGTTGTTAGCGAAGAGTTACTTGATATATTTCCAATTCTATTTTACTGCATTTTTATGTTCGCTGCGGTGATTTACTGCTTCAAAAGTGTATTTGTGGCTACAAAATATGACTTTGCTACAAGAGTTTTAATGCTTTCAGTGCCAGCCGATGCCTGCATTAGGTTCGTTCACTTTGCCGCTGTCATATCAATCACGTGTTTGTATCACACTTAACGAGCTCCTGTACGTCTGTGCAGCGATTTAGTTGTTGCAGTATTGCGCGGCTCTTGTTAATTATATCGTCGAGCGCGACGTCGGCGATCCGGCAGCGGCGGCTCCAGGGCAGCGGCTTCCACAGCTCTCTGACCGTAATCTTATCGCATTAGAGGCCGGACATAGGAAGGGCATTAAATTTGAACGATCGTCGTGAAGCGGCGGGCAGAACGAACGCGCCTGAAACCGGTCGGCCGTCCGTAAATAATGGATTAGAGGTGGGGAGGGCTGGCGGGCCGGGGAGGGGTGTGGCGCACGCACCGGCTGCGCGCGCGGGCCGAGGGGCGCTGCGGGGGGCGCGGGGTGCGCCTCCCGTCAGCTGTTGCGCGCCCGGGACCGCGCGCACACCGCCGCCAATGCATCGGCGTTGATAGCGCACCGCGCACGCCGCCGCTCGCGACCCGGTGACAGTGACACAGTGTGTGCGTGACAGGAGCCGCGACCAGTGATCATGTTGTGTTGTGAGTGAACCATGCCCAGGATGTGCAGTGCGTGGACCGCGCCCAGGAGCTGACCACGGCGCTGCCGGGAGATGAGAAGTTATGTTACGCCACCGACCGAGGTGATTATTCCCGACCTCGGCCCAAAAAACACCATGCAAGCGCACGGCCCCGACACGGAGACAGCTCCGTCGGGCCCCAGGACGTTTTGAGTGTTTTATTCTTCCAAGTTAGTAACACTCGGTAAGCAACGCCAGCATTTTGGCGCTTTTTTGGGATTAACCAAAAAACTACCATGCCGGTCGTAACAGAAGTTCCTTTTTTTGGAATTTCAACAATGGATGTCGCCCTCTCGCTTGGGGGACTCATTGTATGAAAGAAGGTGCGGTTCATATTTTTTATGTATCTACCGTCGATT
The DNA here is from genome assembly GCA_958496145.1 of Heliothis peltigera. Classification (NCBI taxonomy): domain Eukaryota; kingdom Metazoa; phylum Arthropoda; class Insecta; order Lepidoptera; family Noctuidae; genus Heliothis; species Heliothis peltigera. The sequence goes on along the minus strand of OY292327.1, from coordinate 10,591,591 downwards.
TTTTTGGCATTTATAATAAAAAGAAACCGGTACCGTATAACTACTACCTACGTGTTTTTTGAGAATTCTGTATGAGCAAAAACGTTAGGTTTTCTTTCATTATATTGAAGTTTCAAAACTTTTTCATTTAAACCGCCAATATTTCACCAGGATACCTGATAAGTAATAGGGGTATATTACTAATAATTCCAATTACATGCATGTGCATGCATAATTCATGGTAATTCCGATTTATCTGCATTGAAGTAAATATGACTAATACCATTAATATAAATATAATAATCTGCTAAATGTGACGTATTTATTTACTCACTACGAACCAGGAAGCTATGTTGACAGTAGTCCCATGAAGTTACGAGAAAATCTGATTTCATAAAGTATTAATTAGACATAATTAAGACATCAACTGCATCTTATTTCCTTTTGTTAATTGGCACCAACGGTTACTGTTTGCCAGTAAATACTTAAACTAATAACTGTCGGACGCAAGACCTCGGTTCATATTTACATGTAATTCAAAGTTCATTAGTCATTAAATCATTAAAAGATCATACTCGTGCAATTGCACATTAAACAGTCATCGCTTCAGAAGTTAATATTATTGCTCGTTAATATTTTCTCAATATCATTAACAGTTCTGTTGTCATTTATTAAAGTATCATAACTTCTTTCAAGCCATTCCTCGTCTTCTACTTTAACATGTTTGTCATTTTTCGTTTCTACTGCACCAGTGTTTATCAAATATATCAGATTATTAATTAAAATCATGTTAGTAACTATTATGTACTTAGGATACTAGCAAATGAGGGCCTTGCTCCAGGAAACCTAAAGATTTATAGCTTCATTGTTACCACCTAGGACAGCAAATATTTTTTAGAAAAAAATGTGCTACAAGCCTATTCTGGTTAGAGCGAGCATCGCATTAAAGTGTACATATAAGGCAGGTGTGTGCCTAGCACCTTGTGCTTAGCCTTCCGGCTTTATCCATTGAATATATTATCTGGTCTTTGTTTTATATGTATATAACTATTAGCAATGATCACCACTTCTTTGTTAGTGCAATACGTATAAGGAATGTTGATTTAATAAGCTAGCTGGAACTGACGATGCAACTGTATAACTTTGACAAACTATTTGTTAAATGATTTTGAAGTACATATAACCAAAGATACAGTATTACACCATGAAAGTAGGTGGACCTAAAACTGCGCTAACTTCCCAAGTGTCTTAATTTCAATCCATAAGATTAACAGAATGAAACAGAGCTTAGCCACAAAATTGTAAGCTAGCTAAAATCAACGTTTTACTCTCACAGCTGAAATGAAGGTGTTTCATATTGTATTCATGTGATGCTAAAACAGCTATGAACCGTAAGGAAGTCATTGAAATTCTCGATGATTCTTACCGTCTATATTCTGCGTCCATGAAATGACTCATTTACTCTCAGGAACTTGACACTCACTTTAATTTCCACAACACTTACGTAACACCAAAGCTGTCTGCAAAGTTAACTTACCGTTTTTGTAAAACCTCCAACTTTCCGAGAATTATATTTCTCTCATGACGACAATTACTTTTTATTATTTATTTAACTTCGTTTTCATACCATCTACGCTCACCTTGACTTTGAACTTTTCTTTATCTGCATCAAGTGCAATAACATCAATTTGCATAATTAAGTTGGCTACTATATTTATTTCTTGAATGTTATCGATGTTATTATCACGTGAATACTGAATACAATTACGATATTCGCATTTGTACTGTCGCTTTATTACGAATGAAGGCTTTTCCTTATCGATTATGTTCATGGCCTAGAATCTTCAGTCTATTAGATTAATGTTTACGATTTATCCTGCATACAATTTGTTGATTACTAAGTTTATTTTCTGGTTACCACGTGGGTAACTTTTTTGTGTGAATTTGGGATCTAAAAAGGGGAAGAAGAAACGGGAATCGTTTATTATTAACACGCGGCAGTAATTTCAGCAATAACAAATTGTGTTAGAACAGATGTTACAAATGGCGCAGTAAGGTGACCCCGTCGACACTACGCTCCGAGTTTTTGTTCGATTACATTAACGAAGAATCAAATTATATTTGTATAATTCAACAATCACAGCATATTAATCCATCATCGAACATAATTTCGGACTCGTGTTTTACCGCTATTAAAACCCAAACAAAGTTTTTACGATGCATCTTAAATGTGCTAGTTTTTAGCCTCGAATATAAATGTGACGTTTCCGTCATTTAATATTTGAGCTGGTGTTCAGACGAGCATATTTTTTTGTCATCTTTAACAGCTAAACGTAATAATATTATAATTGTTGACACATTGATGACTTTCTAACGTCCCCCGTGGATCATTAAAGGCCGGGTAGTCATTTTTTTCCAAATTCAGTTTTTGTATCCGAAACACACACCAGGGCGAAGTTTTTTCTGGCATTTTTTATAGCTCTGTTATCGCTTCAGTTTTTTATTCATCCTAGCTATCAACTGAAGTTTAACGACAGTCCTTTGTGCCTGCAATTTTATCTGCTGTGAACTTGGTTTTGAAATTGTCACGAATTGCTTTTTATATTTTTGAGCCATTACCTTTGCCTTGCCTTTATTCACTGTAGTTACAATTAATTGCTTTTACCTCTTAATTGCTTTTTAAAAGTTTTTCATATGTTCAAATTTAAAACGCCTAATCAGAAATTCAACTCGTAAATATTACATCGTACATCAATTACACGTGAAGCGTGTCAAAGGTTCATTTAACGAAGAAAAATGAGTTTTATAATTAACAAGTGATCCGTCACGTCCTCTCTGCACTCGATAGACGGCTGGTTGCATCGCTTGTGCATCGAGCGCATAATGCGATTTAAAAGCAATCTCGTCGTCTCTTACGCTCAATTTCCGTACCAAATGTCGAATGATCCGACGATTTCGTAATATATCTTGCGCTAGTTCTAGTTCTAGTGAACTATAATAGCAATGTAGAAGTTTCATAATATCTATGTTTTTATGTCTTACTTTTGGTATCTTGATCATCAGATGGTGTTAAACAGGCATGTTAAATGCTGCACTGTCAACCATACCAAGACGGGTCATAGTTTTCCAATCCTTGTTTCACGCAATAATTCTAAGCATATACAATATTAACGACATAATAAAATTAACGTCTGCATTTGGAATATTTGTGTAGTTCTCAGGTTCTCATAACATCTGAAAATGAGCTCCTGTTTCCTATCTTTTATCTAAGTCGGATTTCAAAGAAGGCATAGAATAAAAATATTCATGGAATGAAAGAACATTTTGGTGCAATCTCGAACTCGGGCCGCCACTATAAAACTTTGTTCGGATTGAACTGGTTTCTCTGAGGTGCGGCGCCCTCTACAATAAAATTCACCTTTAAGATTAATTACCTACACTTTTAAGGTTTTAATTTGGCGGGATTGTCTTGGGTTTTAACAAATTTTATGTGTGCGGCTTTTAATTATTCATTAGCTTATGTTTTATCTTCATCATTAAGTGTCGTTGCTACAGTGAATTCATTTAAATTGAAAATAAATTATGTGCCTTTAATAGTTTTCTTAAAGAAAAAAACTTTTTCATTTGGTATTTGTATTTTGAGCTTGACCTTTAGGCCAGTACTAGTTAGGCACGTGTCATTAATAGCATTCAACAGTCCAGGATCTACATAATCAGATTAATTAAACGATTTATATGAATAATAGATTTTTATTAAAAGGTTAGCTTAGAACAGGCTCAGATTCATGTATCTAAATTGCTTGGTGTAAACATATTTGTCTACCTATAACATCACTTCAACATACTTTATCGTTTTGACCTGAAACTGCCAACTACTTGCGCTGTAGTATTTAACTGTGAACTGGACTGGAGGACTGTTCAAACCCTTTACACACTCATGATCAATTCCTCTAACACAAGTAGATGTTAACATAGTTACTATAGTCGCATATTATATCAGTTGCTTGTTTATGAATCTTAATCAGGAAACACTAAAACATGGCAGCCATTATTTCTATTCGTTTCAACATAAAGTTTCCTTATTTGTTTTACTTTGGTTTGCTTAAACAATATTGCAGTCGTAAAAGAATACATTTGAAAGCCTAGCAACGTACTTCATAAAAGTTTTATTGAGAACAAGGCATAATGTAATGTTACCCTTATAAATTTAGCATGTAAACAATATAGGGCCTTGTTACCGCAAAGCTATAAAATGTATTATTAGTTCGTGAGTTATTATTTCTATTGGTTATTAAATGTCAATGACGATGGATATCAGACCCTTATGGCCTGTTTATTCATGAACGGGCCACAACGATGTAGCTCCTTATTTTTATTTTTAACTACATAGTTTGAACTGGTGCGTGAAAGTCTATGTAAAGTAACAATTTGAGAATAGTCTTCGATATCAATACCTGCAATGCATCATTCTTCTAAAGTATAAATTCGAATTGTAATATTTAGATTATGTTAAAATATACATTAAAAGGCAAAAGAATTGAAAATCGAAATAATTCAAAACCGTAAACTACCGTAACGCAACATAGTTAAAAGCTTCATCCTAACACAACCGTCTAGACTAAAAAAAAAAAAACACCGTTAGCATATGGCTCAGTGATATTTTAAAAATTTTGACCTCAGTTTATGCCTTACGCTTTTACTAATGCATGAAATCTAATCGAGTTAATCGCTAAGCTCTTGCTTTTAAATGATGTATAATTCTGTGTAATAACGAGGCTGAGATAGATTTATACAAGGAATGGTCGCCACTTTTTTGCATCTCGATCATTTTTAAAAAAAGTACGACACCGAGCTTACAGCAAAAGCTAAATAATTTCCGTCAAAGCTTCACTAAATGTCCTTCAGAAGTGACTTCAAACTCGCGAACACAATCGTAACGAAATAAACACAGTGCGTTAACCTCGTGTGTCATAATGTCTGGGTACACTGCCCGCTTGCAGTCAGCACCGCACTCTGATACATATTAATTTTAGTTTTATTGGACTAATTCTCTAAGAAATAAAAAATAACCATAAAATTGCTTTTGTAATGTTAATTAGTCCCTCATCAACGGAAAGACCAGTAGTAGCTTTTAAGCGTTTTTAATTGTCAATTTAGATAACTTAAACGTTTAAAATATTTTCGATTTTCAAATATTATAATAATGTAAATTCTGCACTTATATCTTATCCATATCGCGTGTGCGGTTTGCCACACACATCGGGAGTCGGCGCGTTGCAAACGGTCCGTCTATTCCGGGCTTTAGCACGACATTCGCTAAAAATACGTGGGTTCCGACACGTGTTTAGCATAATAATCGTATGTGGAGAACAGTGCTAATAAATACTAGATGAGATCGGTAATGTGTGTGATAACGCTAACTGACGCGTATGTGCGTAATATCAGTCAGCGTGGATCGCCATGCGTTGGTACAAATGACGCGGCTTTATCTTTTTTGCTGATAAAACGTTTTTATATATCAACTTCATAATAATAAATGTTCTCTACTAAGTTTTTTGTATTGTAAATGTTTGTTTGCTCTATTAAAGTATGGACTTTCGATATAAATATTATTGCTAGGTGGCATTTTCTTGAGGTTATGTTTGAACCTACTTGCATAAATTCACATGGAGTGTATTAAAAAAGAAATATTTTTGCTATCTTGATCGGTTTTATATTTAAATTATTCCAGTGTGATTCACAAGATTAAAAAAATAATAAGATACTGTAATGGAAATTATTTGAGTAAGTCAAAACTGATACGATCATTAAGTTTACTTGTATAAATCCTTTACTACGTGAAAAAATGCGGTATAGCTGCTTCGCATTTGATTTTATAGCCCAGGCGTAGTACTGTAACTATGTATATTTAATATGAGAAAAACTTCTTTTACGAAGTTATGTAATAAAAATAGTTTCTAAGCGTGTTTCCTGTCTACAGCCTACACGGTGCCAATGACCGTATTTTTTACAAAAAAAAAAACGTTTATGTTTAAATTATGTAGTGCTTAAAATTAATCGTCCTCATCGAATCACAGAGAATCGAATAACCGTACCTTTAGCTAATCATACGTTTTAGAATATCTTCGTAATTTTCCATACGTAAAGTATAATTATATTTTGTTTTCCTATGAAGCTGAAAAATTATGAGGATTGATACCTACTGTTAACATTGTTGTTCCTAAAAAAAAAACTTTTTATATTTAAAAGTGACATCACATTTCCTTTGCTCTACGATATCTTCCTTTCTCTGGCCGTACCTGTGCAGCTATTATTTATCTTTTATTTACATTGACACACCTATATGAACCGCGGGCGCGGCAAGGAGCCGGTTTTCATAAAATCATTTTATTCATAGTATTTCGACGTAACGGAACGGATGCGGGACTGGTCCTAGCCGTGAATGAATCGACTCGATCATCGGTCAAGTTCACACATCGATTTATTTCCAATGTCGATCGCTGGTATGAAAGTACTTGATCGATTACAAGTAATTGCATCGCAAGGAGAATCGACTCGAATCCTTTTAGCTTTTAAGATACGCTCTGATAGATCGATTCTAGTCCGTTGTCGATTAAATTAAACTGTTTGAATAAACTATACGTCTGAATGTGCAATTTTTTGTTCGTACTGAGCTGAAATTAAAAGCAGCCATATCGCTAATCATCAAAACAAAAAAGTATACGCAATGTTAATAACATCTGGGACTAAGGCAATTTATCTAATGATGATTTCTATTACGATATCAAATTGCTTTGCAGGACTGAATAAATTAGAATTATGAACCAATATAATTTTCATCTCGTGCTTTATAAGATAATGTGAAGTCTTAGCTGACACAGTTCTATTGAAGAAGTTTTATTTATTGCTGTTTGTCCAGTTATCATAACTTGTATAAAATACGAGAAATGAAGTCAAGGTATTGATAAGGTATTGCACGCAGGGAAACAAATATTATGTCTTCCTTATCTTTATTATGTAATGTAATTAATCATATGTACGTAGATCTATGTAATCGATCACTTTATCACAAAATTGTTTTATGTAATCCCAGAATTGATCATAATATCGGGTCGGTATTATCTGAAGTGCGTCACTGTTGTCGATTGAATTTAGAGCTATTTGAGTTTGGTTGTATTAAATCTTGATACATAAAAATTAAACCCTATTTCCCTTGGTCACGGCGGCATCTCGTTTAGAGTCAGAGAAAGGATATAGGCTACTTTTTTTACCAGACAGTGGACGGCTTGGAGGTAGACCACGGAAGGGCTGGCGAAGATATAAACACTTTCCACGCTGACTGACCGCAGCACGCTTAAGACAGAAACCTTTGGTGGAGGTATTTGTCCAGCGAATTCGCCAGCGTGTATAAAATATAGTGTGTCTTGTTTGTACGTCTAAGTATAATGGAATCAATTCTTCACAATTTCTAAAAGACCATATTTCTGTTTCTATAATGAAATGACATTATTCGGTAGTTTTGTTGTATCCCTCGTGTAGTGAACCCTCGCAAGTATCGATCGTTTTATTATTGTTATTATCGATACTGCGTCCCGCTGGCCGGACAACGACCATTCATTTTGTGATACAAACTTACCGAGTTCATAACTTGATGTTATATTATATACAGTATGTTGTAGGGTGGCGCTTATTGAGATGTTTTCAAGGTATAATGATTCAGCGCTCATTATGGCTTTAAGTACCTACATATTTTTTTATTGCGATAGATGGAGCACGGTTAGTTTTATTTCACGGTTTATTGTGTGTTGACATACATTTCCAGGTAGGTACTGAATTTTGACAGTAACTGATTACAATATTTTTAAAACAAATACAAAGGGAGGAAAGGAAGCATGTAACTAATTAGGCGAAATCTGTTATGAACCAAGTTCCATAACGAAAAATCATTATCTTTACCAGCATTGTCCTAGCTAGAGGGATACCTTAATTAAATACTATGTTATATCAGAGTAGTTACAAAACCCTTCCCATATTAAACACTTGATTTCATGGATATTAATATTTCTCCATATTTTATGCACAGACAAAAATGTAAACAAGTCATTACGAGTCAAAAGTGTACTTAATCATAGAACGAGCCCATTAGAGCCAAACAACACACAATGACCGTTTATTACTGCCATCGGAAATGTAAATTAATGTTAATATGTCGCGATAATAAAGTGCTATAATAGTTACCTCCAGTAGTTAGCAACTAACTTAGGTGAAAGCGTTCGTGTATTATTTGTTTAACTTTGAATAACTTCAAACAAACCTTTTTTGAAATAACCGACTGAGTCGCATTTTCGGTAAAAATCAATTAGAGAAATACAGACAGAGTAAATGACCCAACACACATAATTACGCAACGTTGAGTTCAACAATTTATCATATTCCGGTGAATACCCTCTCGCAGACAACAAATCATATCGTATGTCTTTTACATAACATTACAGGCCTCGATGTAACAAAGGGAAGCCGAACTGTAAAGATGTACTTACCCAGCTTGAGTATTGCTAAGTCACGTCGGTCGTCCCGACGGCCTACACAGTACCCATATTAATTAGGAAAAAATGATCATAACCTACCCGTATAATGTCCTCCATAACACTGATGGCACGTGATAGTTTTAACGATTTCCATTAATTACAGTCGCGTGTCACAAAAAACGGCACACAATATGACTTACACTTATGTAAGCTGTCAAATTAATGCAATAATTATGCCAACTATTTTATTTAAACTGTTAAATATTACCGGATAATAAGGGTAATAAATATTCAAACTATAATATTAAAGACGTTGATAAAACAATTAATTTTAAATATTTATTTGCGATGTTGCCGTTTTATTGTAATTATGTGTACAGGTGATATGTTCAGTAAAATTTATGAAATCATAAATCGACCTAGCCATGTTTTTTTTTTCTTTGTTTCAACTCGCATGGTTGTCGCTAGTTATGTTAAAATTAATAACAGTAGTTAAGTTTTAGCCTGTATGTAATTAAATGTGGCAATTTATCGAATGTTATTACAATATGACGTGGATGGGGAATATTATAATAAAATAATTGTGACTCACTCATTCATTTCTGACGCAAATTCAGTTTTAAAGTGATAGGTGATTCTGTAATTAAACAGGAAGGAAAATACTGGTTAATGATAATAAGTAGTTTGTACCTACAGAAAACAATTATTAGAAACGTGTATTCATGCTCTTGCATCATCACAGTTTGCAGAAATTCCCTTTTATTGAAATTACTTCTAAGAATGACGATACCATATTTCGTGTAAGCATACTTTAAATTAATGTGAAAAAAATGTAAACCCTTAACTTCAATTCAGTGTAGAAAATTGGAATCAGTAGCTTATAAATTTCAGAGAACTGGCTTCGTACTCGCACTGCATCAAAACCATATTATTTTTACAACTTAGGCGGGCTATAACTTCGTCGCAATTCACTTGAAGCCTCTACAATACACTTTCTTATTAAAGAACGTTTGAAAATTTTATAGTTTCACGCGGAGCTGTAAATCAGATCTTACAACAATGTAGTTCAGTGTTACTTGAAGGCAAAACAAATGCTCCGGTTTAGCCGCAAGTGGATATTGTTCCCTGGACAATGGGCATGCGGGCAAGGTTCAGGGTTCGTTGCCCCACCACAAATAACCCCCATCGTCTCACTGATACCATCAAACATTATTGAAATAATAATTGTGTAGACTTTCATGTGTCATGAAACTTATCGAATGGTACAATCTTAAACTTCTTAATTGGACACTCGTGTTAACTAAGTATGTGAAGTTAATTGGCTATAAAGAATTTGTATTACTTAGTCAGCAATAAAATGCAAATGCTGAAATTTTCTAAAAATAGAAAGGTATTATTAAGAACCTTTATAAAGCTAATTAGCGTTATCGAGTATTGATAGCATCAGATAAACCTCAAAACGAATATAATTTGTAATTAGTATAGTAAATAATTAAAATATATGCCTGCCTATTTAAATATACACTGATCTAGGGCGTAATCTAGCTTTAATTGATAATTAACGATACTTAACCATTAAAGTTCTAATTATGACTCAAAGGACCACAAATTGTTACAATCGATTGTATTCTCTTACCTGAGAGCCGAACCCCACATGCATCCCACGATATGTTCCATTGCACAGTGGTCGGAACAATGCGCACGAGCATCATATTGCGCAAGTCATTCCTATCGGCCCGCGGACCGTAGCGCATTCACTTTCGCCCACTGCTATTATTTATGTTACGACTGCAACTAACCGACACACCTATACTATTACTATACAATACTCAAGTGCAACTTTAAAATATGTTTTTACTTTTCACGCAGTAAACGGGAGATTGCGAATTTCAAATGCTTAAAGAAAATGAGAGTATGAAAACTCCTTGGGGAGGGCTCGGTCTCCAATTTGAGTTCTAAAATAAATCAAACAATACTTCATTTATTTATCTTAAAATTTAGCTCATTAGAGTCTAGATTTATCTGTTCCAACTCCTAAACATAAATTAATGTCGATATCAGTGAGGGCACGCAAGGGTTTATCATTTGAACGTATATTGAACTAATTCTACATCCAAAGGGCACTTTTGTGTATAACGGAAAGTTCTTATACAACCAGCTCATAATATAAAACCTAGCCTTCTAGATTATCTTATATTCTTCTGTCTGTGAACATCGGTGATGTGGTAGCAGCCTTAAGGACCAAAATTGAATAAGTATTAGCATGACATTTGCATGAAACAGATTCTACTAAATGAGCAGGAGATATAGCAAATCTAACATATCATAAGGTCTATGGCAGACATATCCTAACTACTTGATGAGATATAGCCGAGTTATCTAACGTTACGTACATAGGTTCTACTAACTACCATAATAGCGCAGAACTTTAGTAAACTTGTATGATCATTAATTCACTATCGTTAACTCAATTACCGCTCCAGATTATCTCGAAACAACGAGATACCGAAAATCCGTCGGCTGAACTGGGATTACTTCAATAATCCCAGGCTCCTTGTGGTAGATGAAAAATAAATCATGATGAGAAAACATTTTAATTAATTGGAAATCATACACAATTTTTGTTACTTAATTTCAATTTGTGGATTTTTCTTAATGTTATTAAGATTTAAAATAACAAACTGCTCAAACTATATTTTTTATTTCATTTCATGGAATTTATTCTATAGATTCATTCTATGGAACGAATCAACTAAATTATTGAAAGAATCTACTTATACCTTTTTTCAGCCTTAGTGTGGTATTAACCAATATATCAGCCAAAATTCAGAACGTTAACTAAAACGCACCAAGTTCTTAGAAGACTTCCTAGCCAACACGTAACTATAGCAATAATAGAAGCACTCCAATTTTATGTACATACTTTGAAACTGTCTCCCCGTTCAGCGGGAGCCGGCATCCATTAATTAAGCCCACACCGGAACTTCACTTCCTCTAGCCAGCGCGCACCGATTAAAAACACCCAAAATGTGGCTTTTTATACGCCTTGGATATTTATAACCTTTTTTATTGGGGATTCGCGGCGTCTGGAATGGGGAACTCAGGATATATATCCGTTGACACGGTATTATCTGTATCCTCTTAGTAGTGTACGTAAACTTGTTTCCTACTGTTAATTTTCATATTGCTTGTAGATATTTAATGTTGTACAGCATCACTTGTGTCGCTTCAGTCGCTCGCAGCAAGCTACGAAACTGACAATTTTTCCCAAATAACTTTGAATCATAATGCTTTAACGATAAAGTTGAAAATCTATTGTAAAAAGTGATCCTGATCCTTTTGATCCGTGTCATTATAAGTATAGACAACATCTAGTTAAATATCCAGTACACCTAGGTAAATAAATACCTACAATTGTCTTTTAGAACCTTAACAAGTTAGAACAAAAAGACTAGAATAGCGTGGGAATGACTTCCTAGCAAACAACGTTTATAGAATTTATGAAACCTGATTAATATGCGATGGCACTGTCGTAATAGATCGTTTAGATTCTATATCTAGTACTCAATGGGATGGGATGTTTATTATCCCGTGAATTGCGGAACTTTATAACTTCAACTGAAGCACACGAGAGCTGCATGGCACCTTTCTATCTATTAGGTATCTCTTATTTCGCCAGCTCAATTTTTATTGAGATCTTACAGTATTCAATCTCACGTATTATTTCACAAATCAAAATTGAAAAATGACTATTCAATTAACTAGTTTATTAGTTTTAAGTATTAATTTCTTAACGTCTGTAAAAAAGAAGAAATAAAATGTGAACTTTACAATTTATTACAGTTGTCTTACGCTTAAGTTTCTCTGCAATACGAGAAATGTGCCTTGGGTCGCATTTCAGGAATAATATAAGGAAGTTTGTGACTTTTGTTTTTGTTTACAAGAACCACCTGTAAACAAAAACTTGAGAAATGTATCTCAGTGTATTGTAACGATAATCTTATGTTTAACACCCACGTGGAATCGAGAGATCTATTTTGAGCCGCAAACCGGTCAGTGCCCTTTAGGTATGATTCATGTTACGTAGTAGTTTTTATTTTATTCATAGTTTACTATCGGCCCATAACACGAAGATAAAAAAAAACACTAAGTTCTTAACGTATTAATTTACAACTTCCTTTTAAGCTGTGTACCTCAAAACTATACCCTACCTATAGGAGTTCGAAGATTTTGTCTATTTCACAGTAAGAAATATCCTGCCTAATCTTAATATGTCAGATACAAAGTTCCAAAATGTTAATGCATATTGCTTAATGTTGAATTCCACCCAAAACTTATGAAACCAAGTCTTTGGTTTACATAAAAAAATGGACCATGAAACGATACCGACGAAGACCAAAAATGTTCTGCACCGCTGCATTTTCCCGTTGTAAATTTTCCCGGTTATTTACCCCGTTCTACATTATTAAAAAGATCATCCAAAAAGCTCGCTCCGAACAGTTTCACAATTTAAAACTTATTACGTGATCGAGTCAACGGTAGCTTCCAGTTTTTATTCAAGCTGTGGCATAATAATAGGTGTAGCATAGTTATTAGCGTCGTGCGCTACGGTAATCCTTTGTTTTTTATGATCACGACTCGACACAAAGGCGTCGACAGCGAGGCCGGTCGCCTGTCATCAGACACAAGGTCGCTGCACTCGCAATTACGGAACATATGCAATGCCCTTTGTTGTTACCACTACCATTAGCTTGGAATTATTTTAATTGCACGAGGAAGTGTGTTGTGCTTCGACTTGTTTGCGACTCTAAGGTACGATAATTTGGTCCTTTGAGAGGTTTTTGTATTTTCCGTTTATGAATTCAAAATGCATTGTTATTATTATAGTATTATCATGAATTTATTGACATTGTTGGGCGAGATTGTCCTCGTCACTTTTATCAGGTACTCGGAGTATGCAAATACACTACTGAACTAAAACGAATAAAAGCGTGATTTCTCCGTACTAGGTGGTTGAATGTCGGTGAAGTTCAGCGTAGGCGTCTAGTCGTCTGGATCACAGTGTGTGGGCGAATATTTTTGTTTGGTCGTCTACACGTGGCCAATGTTTGTACGCTAATGTGTACACGTTTAGTTAAAAATAATATTTACTAGATAAAAGGAGTCGTTACGGTAACCTAAAAAAAAGTTCATTTGATTCTGCACCACGTGCTTTGGTTCCGGGAATAGACTCGTCTACCTTCGCCATGTACACGTTCTCACGCATCTTAAATAGTCATTTAAATTAATTAACATACGGATCCCCGTTGCGTAAATACCGTATGCAGTGACCCGGACCTTGTAATACAACAGCTAGGAATTCGCGGGCTCGCATCGAGATCAGACAAGTAGTATCCCTTACTACGTTATATGTTATATGCCAGAGCCACATAGGGCCGGCATAATACGTATGAATGCGTTATTCATGCACTTGACATACTTCCCGCACAAAGAAATGACATCTAGGAACTTGTAATGACTAGATTATGTCACGATTGCAAAGTTCAGCCTATACTTATCTATGTAAAGTTCAAATATAATGTTAGGTTTCTGCATTCTTGGTTTGATTGAGTAGGTATTGCACATTCATTGCATCTGACACACACATTTACAAAGTCATAATTTGCTAAAGTTGTTTTACTAGAAACGAACTTCGGTCCTAGTAAATTAAGTTCTGCAGTAAACTAGGGCACTAGGTATTTCACTAGCTGATAAATGTCGATAGCTAACTTCCCCCTTTATCATATAGGACATAATCCGGTTTGAGCGGACCAAGTGCGCGCTTACCATCACGCAGTCCGGAATGTTGGCCGGGGAATCATTTATGTAGAATAAACGTACGTATATTAATATGTAGTAGAGGGTTATTTTACATTTGTGACAATCTCATTAGCTAATCTCATCTTGCAACAAACATGACGAGTCTTATAAAGAGGTCGAGGGTTGTTATTGAGATTTTTTAAAATTCCATACGTTAAGTTCAATAGATTCAAACAAGGTCAGAACATAATGAAAATAGTCTGTGACCTAAACCTAGGTCACCTCTGCCCAACCTTTGGGTGCATAACAGGCGTAATTTTAAGTCTAAAGTATACAAGTACGGACATGTCCTATAGATACTGACACAGTACAATAACAAAGTTATCAATGCAAGCCAGTACAACGTCCGATCGTTTCGTAAACTGTTTGCCCAGCAGATAAGCGACCACTTGTGCGACGCCAACGTGTTTCATGTTATACGTATTTATTTGTATTTCTTATACCATGTGGAATATTTTGGATTTACTTTAAAATTATGGCTTATTTATGCATATAGTAAAGGAAGGCTTACTGCTGGGGCTGCGGGACTGTTCGCAAGATTTACCGCGGCCATGGCACACATGGGCCTTCAGAAGGAACAAAAGTGATTTTTAGTCAGTAAAAGTTTGATACTCCCTTCAGCTGCACCCACAGTGGCAGAGGTTGTCATAAAAAAAGGAATGCTTACCCAAACACTGAAAGAGATCAAACTTGCAAGGTTATATTTTGGAATTTAGTTCAAATGTATTTTGGCAAATGAAATTTAGGTAGCAACCAAATTAACTCAAACACACAAAGGACGGTTATGGGCAGGATTCCAATTTCGTTCGATGTTATGAATGAAGTAAATGCACATTGTTAAAATCAGAGGTTTCGCACATAACCCAGTTCTAACTAAGCGCATAGACACTACGCCGAACCTAGTCACACATATACTATTTCATAAAGCTGAAGAGTTTGTTTGTCTGAACGCACTTATCTCAGAACTTGCTAAATCGATATGTAAAAATATTTTAGTGTTAGACGCCCATTTATCTCGAATAGCTAATTTTCCTCCGAGCGCGCAAAGTTTCCACTAATGCATGTCTAAAAAAAACCTTACCCTATTATCTACAAATATAACATGGCTTAACTTAAGCTTAAATTTATTGAATTGATTCATGGAAAATCTATTTCTATACAAGAATTACCAAGAACTAAAGACTTCCGTAGTTTATTTCTTCAGCCTAAAGCATTGAAATACTTGTGCAATGTGATCACCGTGCTTCATAGTCCCTGGGATATGATACAGGCGGTTTGTTTAGTCTACGTGTGAATATTATGTGGTGCGTATTTTCGGTCGTTGCGTTGCGTGTGCGCAGCCCGCTTAGTGCGGTAATGCAGTGACGTAAGTGCGTTATTGTTGTGTGGCCTTTGCTGGAATAGAGATCATTTACTGTAATATCTGTGCGAATCTGATTCAGAACATTCTGGGATTCAGTGTAATTTTAAAATGAAGCTGAAATATTCATGACTAACTTCTTACTGCAGTTTCACTCTTCTCCTCGCGTATAAACAGTAGCCTTTCTAGATAAACGGGCTATGTAGCACTGAAATAGTTTTCCTAATCGGAACTTTAATTCCTGAGATTACCACATTCAAGTAAACAAACCGTCTTCAGCCTTATAATATTATTAGTATAGATAGATTGGAAAGTAAGCCTCATAAATATTCTATCCTTGAAGAATCCATTATACCCCTGCATATACTCAAAAGAATTTCTCATTACATCCCTATATACAAAAAGTCAACCAAGACATTCGGATCATTAACTGCAATCTACTTAATGACGCTTACACAAACCAAACGACAAAAGCAAAAACAGACTTAAGCCAACGCTATTTCGAAAACCACATTACTTTCGAGGATATTAACCGAAGTACTAGACAAAGCTGTCTCTGTGGATCCGCTTATTTCCTGCCCAGACGTTAACGGAAACCGGGACTGCAGCGTCTTTGTGTGATGCAACGTCATGAAACATTTGGATTACTCTGTCACGCTACTGTAGCTTCTATTGCCACAACGAAAAGAAAAGAAATCCCATGGATACCAACTTGTTTTTGCCATGCGAGTATCGATCCTCCTACAGTTTTAACTGATAAGGAAGCGTTTTGAAACTCCGATTGGCATAACTATCTTCGCGTGGTTCCGAAAGCGCGCTCAAACTATCGCGTTTATCGGCGCCGATATGATTTGAAAAGGAAATTGGGTTTCTGAAGGCTGCCACGGGAAACTTTACCGATGTTGCTTATCTGCTAGATTTGTAGCTGTCTTGTGAGGCGGTGCATGAATTCGTTACCATTAATTAGATTAATTACTCGATGATTTTGTATGCATAAAACGTTAACGAGAGGAATTAATTTGTTTAGTGATGGCAGAAAATGAGTTATTCATGTGATTAGGTAAACGATAAATTTAAATACAAAATAGAAGAAGTGAATTTTATACCGTTCTGTGGGTACGTAGGCTCTCATTGTTCCGTTCCTATCACGGGTAACCTGGCGCTCCTAGTACGGGCCAAAAGCAGTTTGGAAAAGCATTTTAGTAACAAAATCAATTGAACAACGTTTGGCAGGAGCGTCACGGTGGGTGCGCCTCGTAACCTATTTATACACACCCTAAAATCGAAACTATGCGTGGACGGCATAAGAGCTGAAATCGGTTGACAACACGCAAAGCTTAACCTTGTAATACGACGTAATGAACTGTAAGCCTGACGCCTCGCCACGACCGAGCGACTTACGCAATCCCATGAATATAAAACGCGTAAATAAATAGCAGATGCGCGAAAAACTCACCCCGATACAGACAGACACTTAGCATAATAATCGCGGGTGGAGCGTCGACCGGCGACCCCCCTCGTAGTAGCGCAGGGAGGGAGGGTGGCCTCCCCTACAGTGACACGATTCTCACGCGGCGCGCTTCCTTTCAGCGTTGTAATGAATGGGTAACGACGTTAATACGTCGCCGATGACATAATCTCAGCACCGCGACATTGAAAACCAGTATACCGACAGTTATGCACTTGGAAAGTGGACTGACCGGGGAATTCTTTCGATCTAGAAATTGCCTTTTGTTTTTATTTATTGTTTTTATGCGGACGCAATTCCCTTTCGTTACGTTCACTGATTGCTGGGAACGTAGTACTGCCCCTTTTCGTACTCGGATAATGATTGTACTGTACTGAGAATTGCACCAAGTAGAACTTAATTAGCGTTTCGAAGAAGAACAGGGAAAACAGTAATTTAAAAACTGATATAAATAGTTAGTCTGTAATTATAAAACGTAACTAATTGAATAGCAAAGCAGAAATCGTATCACCTTAATTGCGTAAACTATGAACCTAGTTAAACCGATGGCATCGAAAATTAATTGCTCATACATATTTCAAATTGCCATCCTTTTACGGAATATTGGTCAAAGGCGACATTTATCTCAATTAGACATTAACAAGTCACATAGCGTGAGAAACATACGCATTGGAATATGAGCCGGCATCGCTAGATCACATTATCATATTGCTAAGGATATCAGGCTACTACTGTGTGTTAAACATCATTCTTTTCACGGACTACGTATTCCAGGCAAAAACAAACGATATGTACAAATATTTGAGGAATTAAACCTCGATACTCGAGTTAGGAATTTAAATAACCCTGTTCACAGATGTTACGAAAGCCACTAGTGCTGTGATAAGTTGCGCATGTTTTTAATGTTTCTTTATCGGTAATATACTCAAGGAACCGATTTTAGATACGACAAATGTAACATGAAAATGTATTATTTATTTCACAATTTAAATAATAGTCCATCAAGGGTCAAGGTGGTTGAAAACTACAAACAATTCACACAAATATAATTCACATGATTAAAAACTATTTAAATTCAAAACACTGCTGTTTACATACGCTAATGTTACAGGAACTGTTTAAATCTTTGAGTTAGATATTTAAAATTAAATACTCAAATTAATGCAAGAACAAAAATGTTGAACTACAAATTGGCCCAATCAAAATCAAAATACTCGGCAAAACTTAGTTTTGCCGAGTAATTCGCAACACTATGGCTGCAGCAGGCTTGGTCCACGCGGGGCGCATATGCACTCAGCGGGGTTCCGCAACAACACACTGAAACCCCCGAGTGAAATTTGACAAAGATTAAATCCCCTGAGGGTCTGCCCCATGCACGACGATCAATTTCCAACGCTAAACGAAATAATATTCCATTTCACGACCCCAAAGATTGGGAGACTTAATTTGGATAGGTTTTGAGATCGTTTTTGTTGTATGATTTGATTACTAATGGCTTCTGTATCAATAATATTTATACATTTATGGGTATGTTTTATAGAATTTTATTAGCTTTATTGCACTGATTTTTTAAAACCTATGCTTACAGCAATAAATCAAACTTGAAGTTAGAATAGGTACAGGAAACAGGTCTGTTGTGTGTGAGATTGCGTTGTTCTTATTAATATTTATTAGTCAACCCTTTTCCTGTGCACACGTAGATTAATTCAAAATCATAGACGCCCGCGGCTCCGCATGTGCGGTCTTTGATATTGAAAGCAGATTAAAATCCGTTCAGTAGTTTATAATGATACACAAACAAGTGATGTTTTCTGCTGTTCTTTATTTGTTCATCGCAGCGTAATCATTTTTTAATTCATGTTTTTACTTCATAATGAAGCTATAGCATAGCGCATAAGGTATCATCATATGCATAAATGCAAATAAATATCAGAATAGCATGCACGTTGCTAGTGTCAGCGGTCTGTCTGTTTGTTATACTCGTATTTCTGTCTATATTTTATCATTATTGTCAATTAAACTCGTCTATGAAAGTCACATAAAACACGCTGTCAAAAATGTACTCATAAAATGCAACAGTACTCTAATAAAGGTTTGGACCCCTAAAATCCGCGGCATAGTTATTACATCAAATCCTTAGGGTGTTGAATCAAAGCATTTATTCGCGCGAGGGTAGGAACGCAGGCCATGTGCATTTGACAAGTATCATTTGCGCTTTTGCACACCCACTACTTTGCGTCTGAGCCGACACACGCCGCGCCCATATCAAACTTGATGCAACTGATGTTTAATCGATAACAATCAACCAACCGAATATTTGGAACGAAAATTTTACTATGACCTATAACTTATTAAATTTAGTCCATAAATAATTCAAAACCACAATCCAATTAAATTTATTACGTGTTTACTGAACTAAACAATGGACCTAACCTGTGCAAAAAAGCCTGACAACAAAAAGCGTCGTGTAATTAAACCAGCGACTAATAGTAAGCGTTACGTAGTTACTATTAACGTAGCGTAGCGTAGTAATTTCCGCGAACAATTAGTACGGCGGGCGGCGACATTTCCGAGAAATGTGTGCTCACGCCATGTTCGGAGTTTAGTACGTAACAACAGAATACTGAGCTAGAACTAGTATTTGAATGCTTCATGTTTTTTTTTGCAATCAGGGTGTCCTGGTTTCAACTGGGGAAAATTATAGATACGCGTTCCATTTTTGACTGCGACGTAGATCGCAAATTCATCGATGTGAATCACTTGTCTGTAGGAGGTTATAATTTATCTAGACTTTTCTAGAACGAAAAAAAATGTTCCGAGAGAAAATGTTGAAAAGTTTTCACAACTTTCAGGGTTGAATGTGACATAATTTTCGTAATATCCAGAAGCCAATGTTGTAATAATGTTATTTCATAAAATTTCTAAGAAAAAGTTTCCCTTTGTTATTTTTGCCACACAAGGTCTTTTTGTTACATTTCAAAACGAATTTTAAAGAAAACTCGGAAAATAATTATGAATGAAAAAGTCACAAATATAGATTTTACTGATTAAGAACTGGATGAAATTGTTCTGTCGGCTTTCTAACCGAGCAAACATTATCAACATGTTACAAATAAAGACAGGTACATTTGCGTAATCCTAAAAGCTGCGAGCGAAGCCAAGGGCTTAGGTAGTGTAGACCGCACACTAAGAACCCACACAATGACGTCTTACTCAACCGTTTGAATGCGTCGTGTGTTTTACCTATACACAGTTAGGTTAGCGACAAAAGGTCTCCACTGCATTCTTGTGGCGGGCGATTTGGAGCGCTTTGTTAGTTTTAATGAATTTTAACCAACAACCAAAAAGAGTAATCAATCGAGTATTTTTAAGAACCTTTTAATGTGGAGATAAGAGCAATTTTATTTTCATTATTTATAAAGTGAAGAAAACTTTTAAAAATTACTATCTACCACTGATGAAGAATGGATTTCATAATTGAAAACAAATGAAGATATATTTTATTGTCTACTAAAAAAAAAATGAATTCCTTAGAACGACCCATTATGTTTCCCTAATAAATTTAATTGGTGTGTGTTTACTAACACGTCCACTTGCGCACACGCAGAGGGCGACACGCTAGGCGAGCGGGTCGCGTCTCGTTAACTTGCCACGGCCGATAGCATCAGCCAGCGATCCTGTGTCACGCTCAATAATCGTGCAGCTAGGCCTTGCAAGGGCCGCCACTGATATGGTGGAGGGCGGAGCAATAGAAGAAATAAAAGAAAAAAAGTATTTCTCACTTTCCAACTCTAAAATCAATGAGGATACTGTCTATAATAGTTACTGAAAAATGACATAAGCAGAGCGTTTCGCCTCGCGGCCGTAAAACGCAGCGCAGTTACCGCGCCGTAGTCCACAGTAGTCTGAGCTTGCCTTTACAATTTTAATGTTTGTGGTTGAACAGGTGTATCAGTTTGACACTTGAAAATGCGTTGCTGCAGTTTCTGTAACCCGGGGTCACTGACATTAGGAATTAAAGGGTTTTCGGTCGAGCGCTCTGTGTAGAAATACGTAAGATGTTAATGTACAGATTAAATTGTCTGTCGCTTCCAAATACCTCCTCTTTTATTGAGGGTTATAAAAATAAGTCCTACCTAAGTACCTACACCACCTACACGATGAAAAATGATTTTTCAGAAACTACGACCACTTAGCATTCGTGCAACAAAATTACCTATACATTTTTTTTTGGTTTTACATGCAATCAATTCGAATGACTCGTAATAAATTCTATTGAATACTGTTTATTAATGTTTTGATTGACCATTAATGCATGAAGGTTTGTATTTTTATATCAATGGCATGGCTATCGATTGCTCGCAGACATTACATACGTGTAACTCTATCAGACGTATCGCAAAGGAATAATTGTTGTCCTAGATATTGCATTAGATCTAATTTCTGACTCATTAGACGTATTAATTTCAATTACACTTAAGATAATTATAACAAACCGAAGTAATTAAATGACGAAATGATGCGAAACAAAAGCGTGTACATTCTATATTCGAAGATTACAATGTTGTGTCGAGCTCAGGTGAATGACCGAAATCGGCGCGGCGACCTTGCGACGTCTCGCCTCACCTACATACGCCACACTGACAAGCCACTTTTGCTTTCGAAAATTCGCAAAAAAATGTATTAAGGAGTATCTTCGAGAGTCGGATGTTGATGACGTATCTAGCTTTGCCCTATAGGTACCTATAGTAACTGTTCTTTGCTACGTTTTTTAGGTAGCTTCGTGGATATGTGACGCCATTAGTTCATGGCTATAAGTTTAAAAGATTGATTGTGTGTAAAGGAAAAAAAATACGTGAAAACCTACAGTGCAATTATGTCACTCGATATTTTAATGCCAGGTACCGTTATTGCGGGAAATATTTCAATTGTAGTCAGAACTTTCGCCTTGTTATCTTTGATAAAAAAATGCACAATTCTCTACTTACTCAAGAAAGCTCTTTAATCCTCTCTCTTTCTCATGAAAGGAAATAAACTTTTCCCAAATTAAAACTCCGGTAGACTTAACGATGTTCGGTATCAAATTATGAGCCGGCCCCTTCCAGACGGATAGATACCTGCTCTGAATATCTTCAGTGAAAAATTTCTTTAAAAATTGGGTCAATTAGCAACAAAGCTCCCCACGAAGTGCGAGAAAGGAGGGGAATGTACGTCCCTAGTTATGAGTACGTTGAGGCTTCACAAAGGGCGAGGGTGCGCCCTCCACGCCGCGACACACACCCCAACCGCCCCCCGCACTCCACCAAAGAAAAATAACGTCCAGCCACAAAACCACAGAGTTCATAATCGAACACGACACCACAGCCAAGGTTGAGCGATAAAATTGTGTTATTCGACATTTTACCTGTGGATCTCGCACAACAAAAGATTCTAAAACGGGTTACGCGGGAGGATGCTCCCAGAATAAACATTTCACGTGTAAAGCGAGAGTTGCGTTATGTGGATAAATAAGCGGCAGCCATCTCGCTTTGTAAGTCACGTAAGTGTCGCCCTGAGACGTATGATTGATACCCACCACCGACGAAGTTCTCCAGTGAATATAAAAGCGCACTTAAATATTAAAACACCTTTTCAAATACGTGAACAATAAGTAAAATTGTTAGATCATTCGTCACAGTGTGCAGTCGCGTCAAGTCTACGTGCGGTGAATGTCACGCGGCCAAAAATAATAATGTGTGCGTTCGGTCCGGACGGTCGTTCGGTCAGTGCAGTCTCGTTGCGTCACTGCACTGGACCGCCAGGGCATTGCACCTTGTGCGCCGCGGCCACGACACCGGCACGCTCGCGCCATCCCGCTCGCGCCACGCTCGCCTGCCTGCGGTGCGATCGATCCTAGCTATTCAACAGCTGATTGTCATTTAACTCGTAACGTGATCGGTGGCACTATTGCCACTTGGTAAGGTCACTATGTCTCGCATGATACCTTAAAATTGTTTTTAGAAATTAATTGTTATATCGTATTATTTCAGTGGCGTGGCGGTGCATAGTCCGACGGAAAGCGGTGGATGCAGCGGTAGCGACATCACAGAGCCGCGGTCGCCGCGCAGCCCCGAGTCGGCGTGCAGCACCGCAGACGAGAGCGCGGGCGCGCGCATGCCGCCGTGGGCGTGCGATCCGGCGCCGCCGGCTCCGCGACGCCTCGCGGCCCAACCCGCGCCCGTGCGCCGCTCGCAGCCGCCCATACATCGCCGTATCACTGAGTATTTCAACCACAAGATGAAGCCTCAGAACGGCGTCAAGCGCGACAATGCGGCCAACGATGACACCAAGAAAAAGTGCCTACCTAAAAATGGGGTCACGCATGACCTAGAGAAATATATTTCTTATTTGTCTCAGACGCTTAGTCCTAAAGTATTAATGGACGTCGGAAAGCAAAACGAAGCCGCTAGCCGAAAGTCGAAAAACACTGCCATGAACGGCGCAATTGACGCTACGAAAGCGTCAGATCTCAGCAAACCGACGCCGAATGGTAACTTTAATGGTATGACTGATTTCGGTAGACCGAAGGAGATGAAAGAAAAAAACCACACGAATATGAATGGTTTCTTAGAAATCCGACACGGGACCGAAAGTTTTCCAAAAGCGAAGCAATCGGGAGGGCTTCTGAAAGACTTGATAGATGGTAAGAGACCGGGCCTTGAAATAAAGACGTCGCAGGACCCATCCGCCCATGGAATTTTAGCCAACAAACATACACCGGATGTCGCTAGGCGTAAAGTTCCCATACCTGCCTCCAGTGATTTGGTGGGTATGAGGATTGCCTCTACTACTCCAATAAGTCAATCACCTAAGAAAGTAACAAAACCTGACAAGTCTAGGATGAATGGTGTAGTCAGCTCCACCACTAAACTAGACAGCAGAATGAATGGAGTTACGTTTGGATCAAATAATTTAAACTTAAATCCCATAACCAAGCCAACAAAAAAGGAAACGCAGAAGAAAACTACACAACCTGCGAAAAGGACAAATCGCAAGTCTTCCGCGTGTATTGCCAATAGTAAAAACCTCACGTGGTCTAAAGCTAATAATCTGAAACAAGTGCAACTTCAGCAGCAAAATTGTACAAACATTACTTCGAATTCCAACAATAAAACCGCGCCAGGTGAGGCAAGTCCTGCCCCTAAGATGAACATCCAAAATGGCGTTCGGCAAAATACAATGATGAATGGTAACTTCACCAATCTGAGTGCGCCTGTTACAAATTATCAAAACTGCCATCAGATTAACATACCACAACCATGCAACGGAACTGTAAATCCGAATAACTTAACTTCATTCGTGGCTGTTCCACAAAATATGATGCTCACTACGTTAAGGATACCTCAGAACGGTTTATCGGCACAAACTCTGGGACAGCAGAATAACATGGCAGCTTTTAACCGAACCAATGTAAACGTCTCGAGCCCGAGTAAACTAAATGGTCAGTTCGTTTTTCCACTCGTGCAGAACATAAACGGAACGGTTGTTCAAATACCAAATCTAATGACTAAGATGCCTAACTTTATGCTTCCTCAAACTCCGCAGTTGACGACACAGAGACAAGACCATTTACAAAACCAACAAGCGGCATCGATTCTTATAAACGGTACTCTTTTGAAACTGGCTAATACTATGACATCAACATATCCGAACGTAAACAAAAGTGAACCGGTGACAAGTCAGCCAATTCCAGTGATGAATAAAAACGTCACAGGAATGCAAGCTGTCGGCATGACAGTTCAATCGAAACAGAATTACGCTGTCAACTTTAGCCACCCCGTTCTTATGCCTCAACCCGGTTTTATTGTCACATCGGTGCCAAATATAAACGTGAAGGAAACGTGGAGTTACACGAATACGAACACGGTGTCGTCCTCACAAACGACGTATTCGAGTCATTTAGTTCACCATCCGCCTCCCATCGTGCCAAACTATACCACGGCACAGGCGCTTCACACGAGCAGCATACCCATCGCGCCGGTCAAACCGCCCGACAACCCCATACAGGGCACAGATCCACCTAGCAGCACTGTGAAGGAGCACGACCTTATTGAGATGACGCCCCCCAAGTGTGATATTCCTTGGCTGTCTAAAACGGTAAACAATAACATCTTTCCATTACAACCAAATAAGAAGAACACGCGACCATTCGCACAGATTAGTAGTATATCGGAGAAGCTCGAAGAGTTAGCTACTAAAAAAGCGAAATATGACGTGAAAGAGGACAGGGTAGAAGAGTCGAGAGTGGACACTAGTGATGAACTTCGAAAGATCGAGGCGGTCGCGAGGCGGGAGGAAACACTGTTCACGCAGATAACTGTGCTCAAGGACGTGTCGTCTGACGTCCACAATGCTTTGATAGAAGCAAACTTCTGTAGTACAACAACTGAGTCCGAGTCGGGTATAGGGACGGACAAGTCCATAGATTCGCCGAGTGATTCTCAAACTAGTAAAGAATGTGACGAGGATTCGTCCTTGTCTTTGAGTATAAGTGTGAGTTCTGTGGAGGCGCAGAGCCAGAAGAGTCCTATCCTTAAGCAGCCGAAAACACTACGGTTTCCTCCGAAGAGTTTAACGAAGCCGAGTAGCGACAAGCGCACCTCGAGTACGGATACAACGTCTACGGTCACCGTGTGTTTATGGGAAAACTGCAAGCGGGAGTTCGACGGCGATCCTGATCTCTTGGAACATTTGCAGGTACGTTATATTTTATTTTTTACTTAAACGCTGTACAATACAGTATAGCTGCTGTTAGTAGCTTTGTAACATGTATACCTAAGCTGAAGATTTTGTTTGTTGCGCGTTCAGCGCTAATAGCAGGAACTACTGAACCTGATTTAATAAAGTTAGATAGCCCCTTTATCGAGGAAGGCTGTAGGTTTTTGTCTTAAGCATCAGACTTGCGGAGTAGTTGGTAGTCAGTAGGTGAAACCGTTGGCCGATGCTATTGATTGCATTTCACTCAATACTTCAAACCCGCACTCATTATCGCACTCGGATAAAAAATAGCCAGCATGCAATTTGCCAAGTGCAAAATTTTATCGAAATCCACTTGTGAAGGTTTTACGTGAACATTCATGAATCATCAAGAAATCTAAACTTTCACATTTTTTTTATATTAAGTGTGATTAATCGGACATTAATAAAAAATAATCTAAATTCCAGACCGTGCACGTAGAAACTCAAGCCGGCAAAGAAAACTACGTGTGTCTTTGGGAGCAGTGCAAGGTCCGAGGCAAGCCATCCTGTTCTCGACTATGGCTGGAGCGACACACGTTATCCCACGGCGGGAACAAACCCTTCAAATGCATCGTCGACGGCTGCGAGAGGCGTTTCTCCACTCAGGTATAATTACGGGCATTATCGGTGCTATGTCCACTGTTGGACGTAGACCTTTTCCATCCCATTTCTTAACACATAACGTACTGAAGATGCACAGCGTAAATAGTCGTTCCATTTTAATTAAAGTCGGCGACGAATCGGCGTAAATTCATTGAGAGCTTTTAGCGATTACTTTTGCATACTATGTGCTAGATTTATTGCAGTGCGATTCAGCGTACATATTTTCTGCATGCGAGAGACGGAGCTTTAAGCGATAGGTTTCATTTGGAACGTTCTTTTGTAAATTAATCCCAGTCATGTGATCTTGTCAAAATTATTTGCAGTATAGGGCATACAATATGCACTGTTTACAAATGGAACGATTTGTGTCAAATATATAAGAATACTGTTTGCATAATTTTCTTTTGTTTTAATGTTTCTTCAGTGCGTTACTTACTTACATAAAAAATTACTTGATTTTTAAACCATTGCAGCAGAAGTAAAATTCTAACTTGTATTATGAATTCCTTGTAAAAAGTAAATTATTTTATTTCTTTCTGTTGCGTAGTGTTTATGTTGTTTAAAAATTAAGTTTATTCAGTGGTATTTAGTTAAATTGTGATGAATTGCCTTTGGGTGACTTCCAGCGAAAACCTTTCAACGCCAACCCCAGCGTCAAATGACGTCATTATTAAATTCATCAGAAAATAATTATAAAAAATTACTCAAAGTTAGATAATTAATTTTGTTTTCTTATTGTTCTCATGTACTTCTTGATCTTAGATCCAAACTTACTATTGCAATAATAAGATGAAACCAACGCTGTCAATGTTTTGAGTTTTTTTTACAATTGCGTGGCGTTGGAACGTTTGAAATACTTTTGGATTTTTCAGCTGTAAATCTCCAGTTTCAAAAAGATATCTTCGTGTTAACCTCGTTGTAACAGTCGTGTACTTTTTTGGAATTGTTAATTTACGCGCCTAATTAATCTAAAACGTATTTACATTGTAGCAGTATCGATCCTTTGTGAATAACGTCCAATCGAGTGATTGGATCATAAAATCCTTTCATATACTGTGACGCCTTTTATCCGCCGTGAATTTTAACTAAAAAAAGAAGAGTAAATTTAAAATCAATCGACGGTTAAACTATGTAATATTTGTTAGATACTTGAATGAAAAAAAAAAAAACTTTATTGATTATATTAAGAATTAAGAAAGTACTTGCTTAGTGATGTGATCCCATCACTGGATTATAAGTATGGCACATCACGAGTAAACTCTAACTAGCCATTTACTTACACTGAACTTAAAAAAAAAGGAAAACGTAAAAATCGCATGAAACCTCATTATTCCCACAAACCAAACGTCGCGTGATGCCGCCATATTGACGTTAATTAACGCCGCAGTTTCCGACGAATATAAACTTGTATATGTTTTCTTTCCCCAAGGACACGAAGACGAGGCCAAAGAGACCACTCGATGGCTGGAACCACTTCCGAGATTTTATTTATTTTTGTCGACCAATAAATTCTTTGGGTTTACCCCTTTGACCGCTATTAAACGTTCAACGAACCGTGAATGTTAGATAAGATGCCACAATGGCGGCGTAATTTCGGACGATAACTCTTATTTCATGCGATGTAATCACAGCATTGTTTGCGGATTGTCTGTGTTGTGGCGTCAGAGTACGCCCTTGGCAGTCGAAGTGTTAAATACAATGAATTTCATTTGTTTCATTTATTTTATCAACACGACGCGTCGAGCCCCGGAATAAGTGTAGTGTAAAAGCAAGTACTATGATGTAGTAGATGAAATGGTGCTAGATTAAGTAGTTCATAAGGACTCTAAACTTACGCCTTCATCGACAAATCGAAATCTTGAAATAATTTCGTAGATAATGCTAAAAAAACTAATAAATTCTTTTAGGCTTAGCAAAAGAATTTTAATATACCAAAAAAAATAACTAACAAAGCGGTATATCAATCAAGAAGACAAAATATCGTGAAAGAAAAAACGTTAGTTCCAAATCGAACAAAAAAAAAAAGACGAAAAAATCGCATTACTAAAATATCTCAACTAATTGCTTATAGCGTCACTTAAAATTCGCATAGTTTACTAACGTTCGTATTGCCAACTCTGCGAGAATTTGAATACTGCTGTTGCATTACTGCTTGATGTTGATTCCACAGACCGACAACCCCTGGCCCTACGTATAAAAACTTTGTTCTAACATAGACTTCCACAATTGCAGACGTTACTGGAGCGACATGTGAACAACCATTTCAATGAGGCGTCCCCCAACGCTGGCTCTGGCAAGAAGTCTGCCGAAGGCTCCGTCAAACTCATTCGTAGAAACGGCAAGAAGTTGCGGTATAGAAGACAACCATGGTCTGGTGAGTTATCATTATTTACCTGCATTTTAGGGACACAATACAGTTATTGGTCTAGTTGTCGCAAGGTAGTTTATAATGTTGATTAGATTTTCCGTATGAGGAATCTTTTAGGCGATCTTAAAATTTGCATTAAAAGACTGCAGAACACCTCTGTTATATTAACCAATTTTTCCACTGCTGAAACTCAGAAGTAAGCCGAAAATATCTTAAAGAAAAAATACTGTCCTGATCATCCATCCGAACAGGGAAGTTGTTTATATGTTCCTGTATCTTCTGTATTGACAGGGCACAATACAAAACAGTAGGTCCTTTATCTGAATACCTTTTTTTTGTGGGAAATTTTCAAATGACCCTTCCTCGCTACAGCTGGTGGGAGTGTCAGAATCATACCAACTAAAACCAAACTGACTAATATATATTTTTGTTCCTTCTGGAGGGTTTGTGTGCCAGGGCCGCAATAATTCTAGCGAGCAATCCATCAGTTCATTTGATTACTTAACTTCAAGTAATGGGTAAGTACTAAATTAGATGGTTTGCACATTGCAGCGCGCATGTTCGACTTCTTCGACGCGGGCACGATGGAGGGGCTGGCGTGGCGGCTGCTGCGCGCGACGCGCTGGCGCCTGCGCGGCGCCTGCCCGCTGCGCGAGCCGCCCGGCCGCCACACGCTCACGCTGCGCGCGCACCTGGCCGCCACGCGCTACAACGCCGCCGACCGCACCACCGAGGCGCTGCTCACCTACTACCCGCCGCATGTGTAAGTCGCGACCTCAACTGCTGTCTTATACGACTGTGCTGGGGTTATGGACTGGTGTGTAGAATCAAATATAGAAGAAGGTGTATGTTTTCATGGACTGAGGCTTTGCATTTTATTCTGTATAAAAAACATGGTAATTTAAGGTTGACTGCAAAACTTAAGTCTGGCTATGTACAAATGCACAGGTACCTATTGCACAAAATATGCTTTGATTCTACACGCTTTGTGGAAGATGACGTTCATGATATTAAATTATCATAAACGAAAATTGAGGGGTATGTAATTTGTAATAATGAAAATATGTGCATAGGATCATCAGATGATGTTATATTACTTTCTAGTTGTAGTTAATATTATTTTCTTCGATATCACAATGTATGGTGTTTTCAGGTAAGCAATGGAGTATTTCCTATCACCAACCAACCATGCACCCTGGCTAGTACTGATTTTATTACAAAGGGAGGGAATTTGATAGCTCGTGTAAAATATTAGCTTAGGACAGGACCCCAATTCCTTCACAGGCTAAGCTATGTCCCCTTACATTTCCAGAGGCAATACATTTGTATTACAACTTCCAAAAAAGTTTGACCTAAACCAACTCCATATTCTAAATTTCTTCTATATTAGCTCAGGGTATCCTAGGCCTTTGGGTCTGGTTTGTACTAATCTTATGATATAGTTTAGTAGCGAGTGATTATATTAAAACGTGTTTCAAAGAACATAAATAGGTACTCGACTATTATTTTATCAACAAAATGTTGAGTAACTAAGCTACTTGCTTCTAGACTAAATCTAAGAATAGTCTAAACTAGGCCTTAATATTGATCTTTTAGAATAATCTTTAGATTATTAATCTAAAAGTACTTAAGGATACTAATATGAGTCTTGCGATCTAGCCAACAGCTCGGGCTTTCGTGTCTAGATAGTATATAATAATGTGCACAGGTAAAACCAGGTGGGTTTCACAGTAGTACAATACGACAATACATTCTTATACATTGATGTTTAGCTAGTTTCTACGTCAGTGATCTATCTCTACGAACAACATGATCGCACATCTTAATTTCAAGCTCTCATTGAAAAATCATTTATTTTCTGAAAATCTACTCATAATTTCAAAATTTATCATCATCAGTTTTCGCCTTTAAATGCTCGATAACCAGATTGAGTTGAAACATTCTACGTACGTAAACCATTTTTTCAATTTTTATGCTGATTTTTACCCACAACTTGTTTAGCTTTTGATTTTATTTAACACATACCCATTTTATGATAGTGCACGATAACAGCCTCTTAGGGGATCATATGCATAGTGACTGAAATTTGGCACTAACTGGCAACGGGTTGCTTGCAATTGGCATAAGTTGTGTGCACTTGATCCCCAAGCAGTTTGCTTGGCTTAGCATGCTCGATGTTGCCGTCAGTGCCACACGAGAGTGAAAACAACATTCAAAGTTGCTAGCATTGATAGTGAAATACTTTGTCAATACTGATCAAGATATTGATGTATACTACTACACTAGAAGTCATGAAAAATTCAATTCTTTATAATTGTTCATAGTTCTGTTGCTAGCAATAGAATGGGTGCCTAGTCCTATTTGATGTTTCGGGTTCGGTTGTAGTCCTATTCTGTTTTGTCAAGTGTATAAGTTGTTCATTTTCATTTATTTCGTGAAGATGTTCGCAATCTGAATAGCAAATAGATTGTCGAACGACTCTGTGACATCGCATCAAATTGTATTGAAATACAATATGGTGCCGTTGTTGCGATGATGTTCTATAGATACTATTTGTCACTCAAATTGTAAGTATCTTTAACAATTGATGAAAGTATATTAGATGTGCATGTTCTGTCACTTAGTTCATACGTTCAACATGGGATTGGTGCCCATTAACGCTGCAAACACAAGTTCTTATATTATTCAAATATATCAGTTCTGATATTATATTTCGAGATAGAATAAGTGTACCTACTTTATTTCAGAAGCCGATCAACATTACACCAATATTCGCAGCATACCATACGTTGTGTTTGCAGCCAACTCCGTGTGGCACGGTCCCGGACGGCTAGTGACCGTTGTTTGTTCTTGCAGGTTGGAGGACGAGTGGGTGCCGGTCAGCGAGGTGCGGCGCGTGAAGCGCGTCGAGATCGCGTCGCTGTCGGCCGCCGCCAAGGTGGCGCTCTACGACCAGTTCTGTCAGTCGTACCGGGCTCCCGCGCCGCCCCCCGCGCCCCGCACCCGCCGCACCGCCCCCTCGCGCGCCCGCCGCGCGGCTGCCGCCTGCCCGGCCGAGCCGGCGCCGGCCGCGCCGCCCGCCGCGCCCGACCGCCCCAGCGGCGCCAAGAAACGCAAGATGGGACGCCGCTACGGGGGCGACTCCTTCTGGCCCTGCGGACGATAAGCGTCTACGCACTCGCACCGTGCCGCCGGCGTATTGTAAGCTCGTTAGAAAACGTACGTGTAATGGTCTCGTGTTACGCGCGGAGTGCGGTACGCTTGCGGTGCGGGCCTACTTTAGCGATCCCCGGCCCGGCGCCACACTGAGCTCTCGCGACATTTAATTTGTAATTGCGGACCGACGGACGCTTCGGAACGTCGAGATGAGTGAACGACTAGAAAATTGATGTAGATGAATTTAATTTTATGCGAATGAAGATATGAATTTGTTTATGTGTGATTAATTGCATTTTTAATACATTTTTACAATGAATATCTACTTTCCAAAGTCGCCGCCGGCCCGCAAATGTTAGAGAAAAGTATGAAGTTTGTTTTGATCGCGTAGGATGTAGCGCGACGGTGTGACGCCGAGCGAGACAGATGTTGATTCGCCGATTGGCCGACGATATCCGTTAGGAAAATTCTCGCCAAAGATTGTTGGAGCCGCGACGCGGTTTAGACTGCTACGGCAGAAAGTTAAATTTTATTCACAAGACTGATGCTTTTTTATAATGATATTGAACGGTCGAAATATCGAGCCTTAACGCGTCCGTTCATCGATATGGAGAGCGCGGCGCGAACAAACGTGTACATAGTTAGTCGGAAGTGTATAGTAAGTTCGTATTCGTTGTAAGATAGATAAGACGTTAGTCTGATAGCGTAAGTTAGGCTAAGGACGACCAGCGATGCACATCACTGCCATTGTACATAGTAGAGTAGTCACGTCGCATGTGACAACGGGTGTAGCACACTACTTCTATTATGAAGTTCTATCGACAGAAGTACTGGGACAGATTCTTACACTATTTCCATTGCAGGCTGTTGGAAAAAGCAGTTGACAGATCTCATAGACCATGTAACATCATCATCTGTGTAGCCTTTTCTCAACTACATTGGGTTCGAGTTCAGTGTTTTTAACATAGAGGGAATTCCTAACAACCCATACTTACCATTTGGTAAGACTGGATGTCAGACCTACACATGTCTTCCGAAACACGAAAGAACTCGCTATGAAAAAGATGGTCAGCCATCCATGAAAAAACCGCGCCAAGCTTTACTTAGCCATTGGTCGATCCTCCCTTGTAGCTTTTACCAAGCCCCAAGTTCCTTCAATGTAAATAATATGTAAAAATGACTGTCCCACTATTGAGTATTTGCATAGGAATAGTGTCGTGGCCCGTGCCAAGTGCCTGCGAGTGTCAGCCGTCACCAGTTCGTGTTCAAATGCCGCGCGTACTCATATCAAACTCGCAGTTAGCTCTAGCGTAGGACGAACAATTTTGATATTCAACGTTTTATTCCCCTTGTTGTGTTTAATGACTAAGAATCAACAACTGTCTGTTAGTAGTCTGTTAACGTCACTGCCATTCAAAGTTGTGTACAACTAGATACTGTTAGCAATAAAACTTTTGTGATAAGATACTGATAACCGATGTTCGTTTCCACGCACAAGATTAGCCGTATTTTTGTGTGATACATAAATATACATTAACAATAGTGTAGCAGTGATTTTTAAATATATAGAGTAAATTTCTAATTCAATTTATGAGAGGATTGGTTTGTTGAGGGAACACGCGGTGTGCGACACGAGTGTTCTTACTTCAGTTTTATCAATTACCAGTAAGACATGTTGAAAGGTTTTAGAAAATGACGAAGGAAGAAATCCTGAATCCAAGTATAATTTAGTGTACATGAACACATGTTGAATTTGATATTGGTACAACATTTGAATAATCAAAGATTCGACTCGAATAAAACGTTGGTGAATATACCATAAATAAGTTCAAAGTAAGTAAATCAGCGCATTGTTATACCACAACTGGTTATTTTGTTTGTATAGAGTGGGACAACTCGTGTTGCACAAACGTGATGTACAGTATAGAGGATTTAGTAAAGCTATTGTGAAAGTAATAATTATTGTAGTGGCGAATGTTTTTAGATCATTGAAATAAGGAGCCTTGAAATGTTCAATATTAATAATAATTTATCGTAAGTTATGGTTATGTCCCCATAACCAATAGAAAAGCAATGTTGCATCGTGTTCTAAATAATATTAAACTTATTAATAACGAGTAAGCGATTTTTGTAAAACAAACACCAAATGAAAGGTAAAGTAAGATCGCGTCAGAAAGCTTGCGGTAGTTTCCAATGATCTAAGCGCATTTATAAGGCAAGTCCGACGAATAGACTCCGAATGATATACAGTAAGTAGCCAGCTCATACAGTATACATGCCAATGATAACGTCAATAGCTGGATAGTACAGTTTAGACTAAACGAACTTTTTGGATGCCCCTATACAGAAGTTGTCAGATTATTATGCCTTTTAGCCATAAGGGATTATACAAGTGAATATAAAATTGTGTTCTGTGCTCACACGATCTCGCTAGTATTTTTTAGTTAGTGCCTATAGCGTTAAGTTAGGACGAATTGTGTGAACGTGGTGTAACCTTAATTGTATAAACACCATAACGTATTTTTCAAACTATCGCTTATCGTAAACTGGAATGAAGATTTTATTAGATTCATTTAGTAGTGTAATTCGGCCCCTAGAGTAATAATGTGAAAATTGAACGTGAAGTATATTCCGGTATAGAGGGAGCCTTAGGCGTGCAGCGCGGTCGGGGACGCGGCGACCCAAAGATGTGTTTAGGAAAATTTCTCTAGTAGTCAAGTTGGTGCCTGATTGTTCGCGTGTTTTAGGGGATCGTATACTAACATATGATACAGTTTAGACTTCCTTATGGAACATTTCCAACGTACTGATTATTTTTTTAATAAATTTAAAAATTAGAGTAATTATTTTTTTCAGCACTGATCGTAGTGCCATATTTTATTGGCTCGCTTTTTAAATTATTTTTATAGTGAAATTCGACACCAAAATCAGAAAGACAAAATTAGTTTTTTGTTCTATCCGTGTAACAATATGGACTTGAATATTTGATCTCAGAAATCGACAGTGTATCAGATTTATGATGAGAATGCATGAGAGGATCCTAGGAGTTGCGAGTCTAGTGTGGTTTCTTAGAGAACATGTTAAGTGTCGCTCAATTTAAATTTATTTTACTTACGAGAACAACGTTTGACACATATACAAACATACATTTTGGCCTATCAAAATGCTTGAGTACAAATTTCGTTTCGCTATATTTACGACGCGATGAAATGTCTAGTGTTTGGCAAATAATCGGACTAAAATTAAATTAACATTTAGAGTATTGTTAGTGGTTCAGAATGTTAGTCAGAGATGATATTTTGTGAAGACGAGCCTCTTCGAACGAGGTGATGAAATTATATCTAAATACATGATAATAATGGTAAGCTCGAAAAGATACAATATATTTTTATCACTGCCACCATAGTCATAGATGTCGTGTCGATGTGACAGTCTAGTTCGGTTTTGCATGTCCGTGCAGCGAGCGCCTGTTCACTTATTGCTCAGCGAGTATATCAGTTTAGTTGACCGCGGGCTCACTCGCATGCAAAATCTTTTTGTTACGTGACAGAGTATTCAACGGGGAACAATGGTAGTCGTTGCCAATTTTATTTAAACTCTATAGTTTGATCAGCATTATGTTATGTGGCGCGTCCACTCGTGTTATGTGAAGGCGTGAAACACATTACAGCCGTCATGCAGACGCGCTTGTACGACGATGTAAAGTTCGCGAGCCGGATTATAAAAACACCATCTTCAATCACAGCCGTGTTGTTGGATATTGTGGTTTTTAATCTGTCTATCGCACTCGAGGAATGTAAATAGTTAAGTATTTATTATTAAGTATTATTCTGCATAGTACTGTAATTTGCTTCGCGCCTGGTTGGGCCTTGGGGAGGGAGGGCGGCGTGCCCTGCAGGCAGTGGCCCAGCCTGGGCCGCAGTGGGCCAGCCTGGGCCGCACTGGCCGCTTCGGGCCCGCCGCGGGTAGTATAGTGGTAATGTTCGCGAGTTGTCTTTCAAACACGTTTCCTATATTATGCGTTTATTATATGAATGTTCTCCTTTATTGTAAATGTTTGAATACAATAGTAACTATGTGGAGCCTGTGTATTCCAAATAGTGTGCACTACTTATTCAATTTGTAGATATTTAATTATATATAGTATAAAGTTTAATGCGTTGTCTTATTTGCTTATACCCTATGGTGAAATCGGTGAAATTAATTATAATTTTGAACCCACGAGCGGATGGGTAATCTACCTCAATTAATTTATCACACATTTGGGCATAATAATAGTGAATGTTAATTTAAATTTGAAATTTGTTCAATGTAGTGATTGTTAAGGATTTTTTTTCAAATGAAATGGTTTGTCCACCTGTCACAAGTACTGTATCTTATATTAAATACATATTGTATGATTGATAATTATGTGTTTTATTACACCACTGAAACTACACGTACCTAATCCAATTTACAAACACAGTATGAACATTCATGTGTGTTCATACAGAATACGAAAATATTAGAAAATTTAAAATACTGAGATGCAAAAGTCATGTTTTACATTGCGAAACTGCTGACCCAGTGGTGGTAAGAAAGAGTGATGAAAATGACTAAAGAAACAGTTCTCAAAAAAAACTCACATCTACGAAAAGGTCTAGTTTGTAGGTAGTACTCAAATCCTCCATAGACGAGTCTGCCGTATCTGTTTAAATCGTGGAAGCACGCATGCAGGCGTGGTAATATCCTGGCAGTTCTGAACACAATCGGCAATATTCTTGCTATAAAAGTTGTTGGAGTGCGTGGAAATTAAGTCCCCGCCACCCAAGGTGAAAACGCCGAGAAATAAAGAAGTAGTTGTTTTGTTTTAATTGGGAAATCATCGAATGACCCCTCCCCCGCTGATGGTGCAGCTGCAGGCCTGCACTTCGGTAACTCTTGCGAACAACCCGCATTCCCGACTGACCTCGGATAAGAAAGCGTTCGATAATAAAAATGTAATCACATTCATGATTGGAAGTTACACTGTGTATAGTTGTGTAATAATTTTCGGATATTCCAGAAGATGGTGCCACATACCACTTTTTGCGTTCGTTCGTTCGTTCGTTGCGTACAGTACCATGTACAAGGAAGTTTGTAAGTGCGAATGGATGTTTGTTACTATTTCACGTAAAACTACTGGGATTTTAATGAAACTTGTTAATATCATAGATTAGGTATATCGTCTGAATAACACATAAGCTACTATTTATCCTGGTGCGCGAAGCTGTTCGCTCAGGAAGCGGGTGAAATATGTATGAAATATAACAGAAGCGAGGTTTGTTGTCGTTTTTAAGGGAAAGCAATTGTAGTATCGAGATGTATTTATGTTTTGTATAAGGACTTTTTGAGATGAGTGTTTAACTTTTCTATAAATACCCCGATGGCGCAGTGGTCACCATGCCCGATTGCTCAACAGAGGGTCCTGGGTTTGAATCCCGGTACGGTCCACATTTGTGTGAGGAGCATGTTTGTTAGTTGCGGTCTGGGTTTAAATAAATATATGTAGGTAAGTATATGTAGGTTATCAGTTATGTTAAGAATAGGTAACACCATTTTTTTCATCGGGGGGAAATCCTCATGGACTATCCACCTGGGGAGAGGCGGAGGGGTGCACCGGACTCTTACCGGCTAAAATCACCCCTGTGTCTCCTCGCACGTACGCTCAGGGATGCGGGAATCCAATTTTTTCCGAAGAAGAACAGGTAACACCATAAAACAAGCTAAAGAATAGCTTATTTTTGGGATAACCGATCGTGTGTGAAAGGTGTCCCGATTCCGAAAAGTTAACCTTGAAATATTTATTGCATTATTTTGTTCGCTGCATTTCCTTAGTACTGCAGCCACGTGCCGATGCATATCCGTCAGCATTTTACTACTTCAAAGCAAGTATTGCTTTAGATACCGAAGGACAGGTTTCTTATTTCTTCAACTTTAGTTTGCGTAGGTTACAAAAGTATGTAAGTTTGAACGTTTGTTTATTGAAATTTTATTAGGTCACGATTGAAAGTTTATATTATTGGAATATTTTTAGATAAACTTACATACATGACTACCTCAATTTTAAGTGGTGATACTAAATAGTTTTAGGTGCGATTTTCATGACAAGCACTATTAAGTACTTTTAAGTTTTCGTATCACGGATTTTCCTGTCATACAAAAAAATATAATTTCTAATACTGATTTTCACTAATATTCTCACCTGAGTACCTGTACTCCTTATTATAAAGCTGACAAGTTTGTTTGACTGCTTGAACGCGCTGATCACAGGAACTACTGGATCGATTTGAAAATTTATTTCAATGTTAGATAGCGTTCCTCACATATTGAGGAACGCTATTGTTTTCTTACTATCTGGATGCGCAGAGTGGTTCCCTTTTTATGCAGGTGAAACCACTGGCGGAAGCTAGTTTTCAAATAAGTATTTAGATAGACCCTAAATAATGGGCCAGTAGGTATGTTAGCGCACCTAGGTACTAATACTTATCAATAATGATGCACCTATTGATCAGCCTCCTTTCATTGAAATAGGCTTTTATCCTACACCATGTCCGGCTTCCAGGCCCACAAGTGCAACCGCGGGTCTAACCTAGTTACACATAATGCATATTATAGGTATAATTCGTAAGGTATTTGTTGCGCCCGGGAACGCGAACGACAAATGTTTCACAAGGTTATCTGACACCAGGCCAGGTGTCATCAAACGGTACATTTTTATGATATTACATTGTAATTATTTAATTACTTTTGGCGGTGAAAATAAGAAGATTGTAATATTTTTATAGAAATTAGGTTACAGCTGTCTTAGCAAAAACGTATGGATTATAATTTTGACTCCTCGTCCAGACGAGCGTGGTCCTTTTTTTGTGGAAAATCATCAAATGATTCCACTGAGGGTGCAGCTGGATGAAGTGTCAGAGTTTTACTGACTAAAACTACTTTTGTTCCTTTCGGAGGTCAATGTATGCCAGGGCCGCAGTAATTCTTGCGAACAACCTGCAACCCGAGGCAGCCGAGGCAGCTGAGGGGAGGTCTCAGTTAGATATAGATTGTGAAGAAAACAGAAGACTGGCATTCATTTGTTTTCGGAAAAGATTTCAACTGTTATTCCTTTAAGCTTGCCATTTTGTTCCTCATGGTTATGGATAACTTAGTCACCTTTTTTTTTGTCGTGGGAAATCATCAAATCACCCCTCCCGCTGAGGGCGTAGCTGGAGGGAGTGTCAGACTCTTACTGACTAAAACCCACTATGTTCCTTCTGGAGATCCCTGAGTGCCAGGGCCGCGGTATCTCTTACGAACAACCCGCAGCTTACGAACAACCCGCAGTTACTTAGTTACCTGCCTTGGACATTTTGCAGTAGGTATATTATGAGTATAAGAGATAGTATATATTTTTTAACAATAATTTATTTAATCTTAACATTGTACGTAGGTACATTTGCCAGATTATATTGTACTAAAATTTAATGCTGTAGAGGAATATTTTATACAATACATCTATATTTAGTGCTTTCAGTGATATTCCTAAATATTTAATCGTTTTGTAATTACAATCGTGACATTTAAATCCGTGAGGATCATCCGCCATTGCGGTTTTATCTCTATCCATTATGCAAACGGATTTGCTAAATGTATAAACAATGTTATTTAATGGAAATTCGAAAGTTAAAAATAGGTATATAGTAATGTATGTAGGTAGATTTATGCTGTTTCCATTACGAGAAGCCATATACATAGGTACTGATCAATAATATGGTTTAATTGGGATGTGGACTAGGTGAAAAATAAAATAGATACTTTATCATATTCATTTTGTAAAGCACCTTAAAATGTTAGTTTAATTTATCGTTTTGAACCGAAAATTGTTTTCGTTAAATTATTGATAATACTAGTATGATCGATATAAGTAAAAAGCTTGATTGAAAAATCTAGGACATCATAGGATCCGTTTCCATACAAATTGCATAGAGAGTAACCGTTTTTGACAATTCTATGAAAGTATTGAATTTGACTAGTTGTCACACCTCTATTGTGGGCTCAGATTGTGGGTGTATCTGAATAATAATGTCTATATTTGAAGATTGATTCGGAAAAAAGCTTTCAATGGTATTAAAAATATTTTTCCTATTGCTTATCATAGTTTTGTGTCACAACAGTGATACCCATTACATTAGTGCCATTTTTTTTCGTTTTGTCAAAATACATACAGAAGAGTGTGAATATAGATGCAAAGAGTATGCGACTGAGATGTGATAGATATACCCACATTTCTAATCTCATTTTTATCCGGACGTCTAGTATGCCTAATTCGTCAGTTCTCGCTGCGAAGTAGGCGAGGTTTTCTAGTATTATCGCATTATCAAACACCTACCTACCAATAAAACAATAATAGCCATAAAGTGCAGAGCCCCTGTCGGCTGCACCAGACTGCTTCGTCAGCAAGCGTCGGGTAGCATCCTGCTAGCGAGGCCTCGGCCCACTCCTGCGCAACCACCCGACTGCTGCGGACCTTGTGAGTACAATTATTTAATTGGGAATTTTGGAGGGATTTCTCTAGTATATTACCTATAATCTATGGAGGGATTTTTATCAGGAATAGAATTAGGGCATTGCTGGTTATACCACATGTTTGTGATGCCTGAATAGGTGTACCTAATCCTTAAGTATATTTGATAACTTTTTAGTAATTCTTACTAATGTTTTTCGAAAATCAATATTTTTTTATACTAACTACCGTAAATTGTATTGATATAAACTCCAGACAGTTTTAAGGAAAGCTCTAATATGTTTTATAGATAGTCATTAACGGTTTTATTTGCAGAAAAGAGACAACCTTTTGTAGCAAGGATATGGAAGAAGTGGATAGAGGCAATTTCTCAACAGTGGTTTGATCCTGTTATCCAACTTCGTTCATTTTTAAAAACGTGTTTTTTTAGATTACTCCTGTTAACTTTTTGTGTATTACACTAGAAATTATTTTTCACGGGGTCAATTTAATAAAGGAAAATATTATATTCATATTTTTGTAGACTTCATAGTTTTCTTATCGTACGAAATAGTGGAAATAGAATATTGAAATCGACTTATTTCTTTCTGAGGCATCCATTTCCTGTAGAATAAGAGAATGTATTCTAAATCGAAAAACTTAACATTTCAGTGTTATGTTGCGGAAGATTGGAGCGGTTCAGTGGTTCAGCATCTTGGAAACGCAATGTAGGTAAGTTTAGAATAAATCATTTAGCATTTTGTGAAAACAATGTTTACCAAGAAGTTTTGCATATACTTGATATAACCTCCATAAGTATAATTATTTTTGTTGTTTAATTATTCCTGTTCTGTGACTTTTCATTTTTTTTTAATCTTAAGGGCTTGTTTCACCACCTACGAATAAATTCCAGTTAGATAATTTAGTACCTAGATAATTTTATACAAATTCTGTTCCATTTTTGAATTTATTCGGTAGATAGTGGCTATTCGGACATCGTGAAACTGGCCGTAAATGTCGAATAAAACTTACGTTTAAATGTTGCCTTGCGACAAAATTTTGATATTTTTTGCGTTAACTTATTCTTACGCCGTTGACACTTCAATGATTGGAATCCTCTGGAGACCCAAGAATTAACCAATGAAGAAGAAGACATTCTCTGATCGTGAAAAAAGAAGAAGTTCAGGTTTGAAATGGCCATTACCTCACAGTCACGTGGTCATGACGGTACAACGTGTGATGTGACGTAGTGGAAGTCTCGACCTGGACTATACTACTGTAAGAAGACTCCAAGAATGTATGCAGAACTGTTGGCAGCAAGAAGTTTCCTCCGTTTGAATCTAGAACAGACAAGGCGCGGTTTTGGAAAGATTTTGTGTTAAAAGATGTCCTTATGTGCTAAGCTTTAAAAATGTTCTTTCAGGCGTCTCTCTGAAGCAGATTACATAGTTTAAATTTCTGACGTGCTTTTATTATTCTTTTATTATGTGTTGTATCTTTTATACCTATGACTTTGCTTGCCTTAGTAAGGTATGTTTTAACATTTGCTAATTACTTTTTTCCGCCCCTCGTTTCTCCATTTTTATTTCATGCACTCCAGAGGAACTAGTCCAATCGCCTATGCCTTTAATCAGGGTCCTTTTTTTTAAATAGAATAGAACAGGCTCAGACTCCAGGCTATATATGTACAGTCGCGACCAAATCAGGCTACTACAAACCGTACATAAATTTCCTTAATAGATTTTCAAATTTATCGCTAAAGCATTATGGTTCAAAGTTGAATGGGAAAATTTGTCAGTTTCGGGTAGCCTGATGTGCTGGCGTCTGTACTAAATTTTATTTATATCGGTTCAGTAGTTTTGTCGTGAAAGCACTATTTAGTTTCTATTAATTTTAATGCAGTAGCAATCATGTCTATACCCACCTTTCTTCTGTTCAAAGATATCCCTTAACTTATTCATCTTACGTACAAAACAAAAACCAATTCGCCCACATAACATACAATATACATAAATATCTTTAAATAATTAGTTAATGAGTAACTAAGCTCGTACAGTTAGTAGGTGTACGTGCTTCGGTCACCGGATTACATTACGCTGCGCAAGCATCGTTGTGTTTACTAAGAACGTTACTCGATATGTAGCTAACATGTATTGCGCTAGTGGAATATTATGTATGTTTCGACGATAGGTAGCTTTATTATTATTATCTGTTTATTTATTGCGGTAAATTGTTATGTTTGCAATTATGTCTGTATTTATTTGTGTGTAGGCTGCGTGGGGGCATTTTTATCGGGTTACATTAGCGATATTGAAAATATAAGATAATGTTGATCACAAATGAGATATTTTGTAAGGGACCTTTATGATGCGCATTTCTCTGCTTGCTT
The DNA here is from genome assembly GCA_958496145.1 of Heliothis peltigera. Taxonomy (NCBI): domain Eukaryota; kingdom Metazoa; phylum Arthropoda; class Insecta; order Lepidoptera; family Noctuidae; genus Heliothis; species Heliothis peltigera. The sequence continues at coordinate 10,548,594 of OY292327.1, read as the reverse complement.
ATTACAAATCTAGTGTGTTTGTCCGTAGGTGGATGGTAGATTATACAACCAAAAAAAGAAAACAAAATACAAGAAAGCACTCGTTTCTCGCTTAAGGCTAGTGTTAATTATACTAATTACATAATAACGTTATAAACCAATATAAAAGTTTACCCTTTGGCAGACGGTTATCCCTGAAACAACATTAAGTGCTAGTTTCACAAGTTGCTGATAAGTTCCAGATAGTTTATCTGGCAGATAATTTCATACAAATTCTGTTGCATTTTTTAATTTATCCGGTTAAGTGGCTGTCCGTAGCCGGTGAAACAGGCCCTAAATAAGCAGTTTTGTATCTCAATTCGATTCGCACTGTATTTAGTTGTAACGGTAAAGGGAGTTACAGATCCGGTAAAGTCGTCTAGCCATTCTAATGGTCTGTACACACTGACGCGCCACGGTCGTTCCTTCACGAAGTTTCGTTAATAGGACGCGCGTTAGAACTAACTATACAATGTTTTATGCAACGTATAGGAGGTATAGTTATATATCATTAAAGTAACACAACAGTAGATAATACGCATTTTTCTGCATGGCTAAATAGGTAGGTACTGTTGCTATTCCCCGCGGTTCTACGGAACTACTTTCTTCACCCGGATAGAAGTTGTCGTATGTCATTTCTCAGACTCTAGATATAAATGTATACCTACCAATTTTTATTTAAATGGTTTACGGACAGACAGACAGAGTTACTTACCATCATAATATTATCAAGAAAAATATCCATTATTTTTTAAATAGTTTTTTTTTTTTTTTTTTTTTATTTATCGGGACACCTTTTTCACACACGGTCGGTTAGCCCCATAGTAAGCTATTGATTAGCTTGTGTTATGGGTGCCAACACCACTGATAAATTACATATATTTTACACATCATCATCTCCCGAGCCTTTTCCCAACTATGTTGGGGTCGGCTTCCTGAATATATAATATATATATTTTACACATATATTATATATTCATAAATACATATTATAACACCCAGACCACGACCAACAAGCATGCTCATCACACAAATGTCGACCGTGCCGGGAATCGAACCCGGGACCCTTAGCACGGCAGTCCGGCGTAGTAACCATTGCGCCATCGGGGTCGTCAATAAGTTTCATACTGAACGTTCTACTTAAGAAAAACCTCCGCTAAATTAATAAACAATACTCATCAAACTATAATGAAAAATTAATCTTCTTTCTCCCCAACTTTGCTTAGTTTATTAAATACAAAACTTATACACATATTTTTAACATTAAGACGATGTTGTCCAAGGCTGTAGATTAATCAGCCGGTACCGTTTTCCATTCATTACTTGCCTGAGTTGAGAAACTTCAGCCATTGGATCCCTCGGCCAAACTTTTGCTCTGAATAAACATTCCAGACTGATTATGTTAAATATTAATAAATAGCTGCCGTACGGATAAGTTTTTCTTTTGTTTTTATGAGAGGATCTTATGGTTTTTTTTTTTATTGATAGATTTAGTATAGGACTTTTATAGGATGGCATTTGTCTTAGGGCCAGTATCACAGGTTACGGATAGCCACTATCGGCCCTTAGTATTCAAAATATTCAAGTAACATATGACGTATTACGTCTCTTATTATCTCAGGGAGGTACCTACAGACGCCAGCACATCAAGCTACCCGAAACTGTAAAATTTTCCCAATGAACTTTGAACCATATACTTCAGCGATAAAGTTGAAAATCTAAGGAAATTTTACAGATTGTAGTAGCTTCATGTGTTGTCGTCTGTACATGTAAATTTTATTAGTTATATTTAGGTATTTTTTTAGAGTTTATTTGTCACCTCTTGATTGGGCAAATGTGAATGAAAAGACGTTGAGGAAATCTGAACTTAGAAAGTCTGAAATCGTCAACCCGCATTGAGCTAGCATGGTGATTAATGCTCATCTCTGAGTGAGAAGAGGCCTTGTGCCCAGTAGTGGGACGACAAGAAAATAGCTAGGAATTAAAAAAAATGTGGTGTGTAAGTAGCTCTTTTATATGTTTTTCGGTTTTAAGGTAATCAACTTTAAATTCCATGATCGCGGCGGTTTTATACATCGCTTTTTACTCTTTGAATGTTCAATAAGGTGGATTTAATCTTTGTAATCTAGCCAAACCTAATCATAACCTATCATTACAGTGTCGAAACCTAAAGACCTATTTTACACATAATAACGCCCCAATAAACAACAGCTCAACACTAAATCGATATTTATACCGATTATATTCTACTCGTATCGGCGTGCCAATCGATTCTTGCACCACTGACCATTATAGTACAGTTTTGACAACTAATTAACTGGACAGACGGACAGAAGTCGAATATTTTGCTGTAATTAGGGGGATAGGACAATAGTTGTAGAATGCTGATTTATAGGCTTTATTGAGAAATGGGCTAGGCTTTTGATAATAGTGATTTCCTTATCAGTTGCTGACTTCTGTGTGAAGTCTACCATCATTGGTAAAGGTTGTTTTATTTATTGGTAGAAATCACTATTTTTTTTGTTATTTTAATAGCGATTTCTGTTCTTGAATGTGTGTGTAATGTAACGTATACGGTATTGATATTTCCTAATAATTAATTGATATTTATTTACTGCGATACGTTCTCGGATCATGATAAACAGGAAATGTTCCTAATATTATTATTAAGTCCACGCTTACTGGACACAGAACGATCATTCGATAGTTGGCTGACAGTTTATTTTAATGGTAATCGTGAATTTAATCAAACTTTTTAGTCGGTCTGATTTTTATAAATATCATTCATTCATCTCCATCGCGATTTATAATACCTTATAAATCATCAGTCGACTGAAAGTTTTCAGTGTGCGCCTCATCGTCATTGGTACGAGTTTTTTTTTTTTATTTATTCAACAAAAACTTACACTATTATTACAGGCTTCGCCTAATGCAATAGGTAGTTATGTTCCAAAAATAGGTATTCCCAAAACAATTATTATATGTTCCGATGTTCTAATAAACAGGAACAATTATTATAATACCCGGTCCTCAAATGAATTGCTAATGTATATGTGTGTTATTTACATAGCTGTTTGCGTAAAATATTTTTTGTTTCAGTAATATTTTCCATAGTCATAATACTTCATATCGAGTAGCCTATTTCTAAGAACATAATTTGGGGACGGCTTCCAGTCTAAGCCGTCGCAAGTGAGTGAATATTATTTTACATGTATTGATTGCCTATCTTTTATTTTTCATTTTGTCAATAAAGTGTCTTTTTTGTTGCTGATTAAATATTTTATCTATCTATTTATTTGCCCAGTTACTTAGGCGATATAAATCCCAAGTCAAGCTACCCGAAACTTTAAAAAAATCCCAATCAACTTTGAATCATATGTTTCAGCGGTAAAGTTGAAAATCTAGGTATTAATGAAATTTGTCAGATTGTAGTAGCTTGATGTGCTGGCGTCCGCGTAAATAGTGTGAATTTCTTGCTTCGAACTGTCTAAAAGTGACATAGTCATTATTTTTAAGTTAATGATTTTTAAAGGCTTTCTCCATCTTATTTGCATGCAACAAAAAACTACAACAGTCCGTTAGGTCACATTCCTGTCGGTCAGACCATTCATTAATCATGCGCAGTCGTCGATAATAAATAACTTTACAATGGCACTATGAATTCAAGTTATTAGCCGCTGATTGGCCCATCAATTGCTATATGCAGTGCCCCCGGGACCGCTCGCCGCGGATAATCGGTGAGATATACTCTAAGCGTTTAAGTTATGAGTGATTAGAGTTTATTTTAAATTCAAAATTGGTTGATTAGCGGCCAGGAATAATGACATTGAACTCGATTCCTCGTTCGCCATTCCCTCGTGCTGGACACAAGAACATTTTCTGCCGCAAAACACCAGTTGTCGTAATTTTCCCTTCATTTTAATTTGGGAACATTAACCAGATAATAACCGACATAACAGTCGTAGATGCCGCTAGTGGACAAATAACATGGTCATCGGTCTATTGATTATTCTGCTGTTGATTAAGTAAATATTTTTGCACAGATAACAGATTAGATCAAGATGGATTGGATATTTCAAAATATTAAATCCATTTGGATAATGATGATAACAAATATCGCACAAAAATGCCGAGCGACTATGACGACCAAAACTGATGATCGCGAGCCCAGCAGTTTTCCTTGTGATATTTTCACCTACTTAAATTGGTGGGTCCCGGCTGTCATTTGACAGTCAGAAAGTCTGACAACCAGTTTTACCAAAAGGTATCGGCTTGTCCAGGTAACTGGGTTGAGGAGGTCAGACCGGCAGTCGCTTCACGTAAAACACTGGTAATCAGCTGCATCCGGTTAACACTGGAAGCCGACCCCAACATAGCTTTGGAAAAGGCTAGGCAAATAATATTATTAGCAAATAGTCATTCTGATGATGGAGAAAGTAGACAGAAAAAGTTATTATGTGTTAACGTGCATTATTAGCAAATGCAAATGAAATCAAGTCAACAAGTCAAGTATTTGATTTAATTTGAAATTTAAGCCTTTAATCCCCTCTTAAAGTTTAACAATTGTACCACACATTTAGGATATCAGACTCCAGTCGTACGTTAGGCCGTCTACAAACGTATCGTACGGTCGATTGGCCGGCATACATCACATCGCTCCGATATTTTGTTCGGCTTACTTTGTGTCCGTATATAGCTCGCTGTAACTATAAGTTCACGTGTATTTATTTGACGTATAAAGGGTGCACTGAGATATGTATCTAGGTATAAGAATTCGCTGCTGTTAGTAATGATAACATATAGTTACCCGTGCAATTTGGTTTTGTCCCGCATTCTGTAGTAGTTTTTAATCCTATACATTTAAGGCTAGTTTCACAATGTCTGAATTGCCACTATCTACCAAATAAATTCAAAAATGAAACTGAATTTGTATGAAGTTATCTATCAAATAAACAAAGTGGAACTTATTCGAAGGTGGTGAAACAGGCCTTTAGGATAGTACAGACGCCACCACATCAACCTACATCAAATTTCTGATCTGAAATGTGTCAAATTTCTTCAATAGATTTTCAACCTTATAACAATATCGGAAGGTTAATACTCGATTGTTAAAATTTGTCAGATTTCGGTAGGATAGCCTGCTGGCATCCCGTTCCTTCTAAAAAACAATCCATGATTTACCATTTTATTATCCACAATCGAAGAAACATAAGCACAGCAAAAACATTACCATTATTCAGCTAATCGAACTAAAAGACCCCATCACAATTTATGACCTCCCATCAACTAACAAACATAGCTACTTAATTAAAAACAATAACAGCCCCACTACGGTGATCCGATCCGGCGTCGCGACGCCTCCCGCGTTGCTAGGCAACAGTGACGCAATCGATATCTCCGTCATTCATACACTCATTATTGCAAGGGGCACCACTATATGTTTTAGGGGAGTTTGAGTGCGGCTCGGGTTTTATGAGTGTTAGTGAGATATTTATTTGTTATTTTTCGCTTGAGGAATGTGTGAATTAATATTATTAATAAATTTATTTATAAATAGAACATTACGCTTATCTGAGAAATTTGGACGCCACTATTTCAATTATAAAAATAAAATTCCGGTTTTTATTTTCATCCAAATTCATTTTTTTATGAGATGTTCTATCGGTGGAAGCCTACTTCAAAAACCAGGATAAAATGTAGATAAGATACTCACAGATTACGTGGCATTATTTCTTTCTCTCCCTTTGAAATTGGAATTTTTCAATATACCTAAGATAAGAAATTAAAAAAAAAGTAAAAAAAATGCATGTCCATGTGTTTGTTTGTTCTGATGTTGAAACAGTTTTTAATTTATTATTTAACACAACTGTTGTATCATGCGACCTTCATTTAAGGGTTGACCAGACTCTATTTCAGGCACAGCAGTTAAATAATAAATTATTAATATCAAATTATAACCGGAGTACGATTTATACTAATTGTCCGGGTACTGTAATCAAGATTAGTCTAACAAGTTCACAGGTGATCATTGCTGTCCACTCCCCTTTCATGGTGCAGCCAACATATAGGTTTACGACCCCTGCCTCTGGGGACTGCAGGGGTAAATACGAACCACGGAGATATGACAAATTCTCTCTTATCTATTCTTATACATATTATAATGCTGAAGAATTTTTATTTGTTTAGCTGAACGCGCATTTTCAGAAGTAGAACAGCCTATTTATTGAGGAAGGCTTGTTATTCGGGTGCTCGAAGTAGCTGAAGCCGCTGGCGGAAGCTATTCCTATAATAGGATCAACGTACTGAATTTTGTAGCTTTCATAAAGCAATTTTTACCTGATCAGAATAATAGGTACTCAATCATTGACACTATCATACACTTACTTCGACTTTCAAAAAACTGCCTTTGGATATTTGATTGACGACCCCATTGGCGCAATGGTTACCAGTCCCAGGTTCGATTTCACGGTACAGTCGACATTTGTGTGATAACATAAGCAAATCAATAGCTTACCTTAGGACCAACCAACCGTGTGTGAAAAGGTGTCCCGATATAAAAGATACAACGCTTATATCAGTGCAAATCAATAACAAATAAAACTTATATTTCACATAATTTTGTGATAATCCTGAAATGCTAGAAAATACTATTTTCTTACAGTACAGCCCTACTGTGTATTTATCAGAGTATTACCTCCAGAGCGAGCCATTCAGTGAAAGCTTACACGTGCGGCTATTTATAAAAACGAGTTCAAATGGAAAATATCTCTGGCAGTACATTTTCCATGAAATAATGTGTTCTTCTTTTTAATAACTTTCTTTATTATTCTTCAATTATATTTTTTTTTAGGAATTTCTTTATTATATACTTACATATTTACAAATTAATCTAGATAGGCTTTAAAATATTGCGTCATAAAACTCTTCTGCATCGCTGTCAGCGGGGATCGCGCCCAAAAGGCTGGCCGCATTGCCACGTTGGATGGCAATGCTGTTTCGTTGGCCAAAGTATTGGCCAGCCCTTTGGTCACGTGTGGACTCCACTAAGCGCTTGCTTATTTCTTCAATTCAAAGTCACTTTTCACTATTTTATAGTTAGAACAACCGATTAAGGTCGGACCACTGATATTGTATTTTTTATCATAATTATATACCGGTACCTCTGTTATTATTTGTGAGATGACATCAGATCTAGACGAGTTAAGAATAGTGACTCCCCCACAAACATTGGAATCGTCATCACCCTCTAATGCTTTAAGTCCTGAGTACCTAAGGGTAGAGGGTGATGATGATTTAAAAATAAAATCAAAATCAAAACTGCTTCATTAAAATTAGGCTGATAAATCAGCACTTGTCGAAAGTCAAAACAAAAGACAGCTCCCAAAACGCCCAGCCTTCACCACTTCCTATGTGTTTTCGCTGGGAGGAACTCTCCTGCAACACACTCTGTCTGTTAGCTTTGAAGACCCAGATTTATACAAAAAAGAAGTCCAATCTCAAATTAATGGAGACAACATAAATTTTAATTATTACAAAATAAACAATTAATTAATTAAATTCAATACTTACACATGTTGGCTAGCACATACCTTTACACCTAAAAACGAATAGATACAGACAGTTTCTCTGGATAGGTACCATTTAATAAACATTTTACATACATGAAACAAAAAATACAAATTTATCTGATAAGGACGAACTTGTGTATTTCATCGATCAGGTTACGTAAACAGTTCTTCATCATACCAGCAGGAGACGTGAGACAGGTGTTGTCAACCTTGTCCAAATTGTTATTTTTGTAAATGGGAGCTAGAAAGCGATTAGTGTGATGGATTGCGGGACACGGGAACATTGTCAATATGAAGGAGGCTCGTCTTTACGGTTGATTTTATAGTATCTATGAACGTATTTATTTATTTATTTTAGATCTTCAACAAAGAGTACACTATTATAATATCATTATACATTTAATCCTTACTTGAAGTGCCCCATCACTTAAAGAGCACTCCATGCACTAAATTGAACTTAGAGTTCAAAATATTTTTTCAGTTGTAAAATTGGAGGAAATTAGAACGTGTAAAAAACATGCTTTTTGACTCTATCCATTGATGTTTTATGTCTTTTCATAGATCTTGTAGTTATAGTATAGTCTCGTCCTCGTAGTCCTCGTGAATATTTTTATGCCTTTTAGTTTTTTTTATATATTATGTACAGACGCCAGCACATCAGGCTAGACGAAACTGTAAAATTTTCCCTATCAACTTTGAACTTTATGCTTCAGCGATAAAGTTGAATATCCATTAAGGAAATTTGACAGATTTATACCTAAATATTTGTGTCATATTTTAAATTACATTTGTTAGTACTTTGCCGTGATTTCTGTCCGCACCCTCAGTTAACTTAGAAACAACCCATAAACAAATCTACTTACATAACATAAACACGAGATGCTCACGTTACATAGTGGTGCTCAGCTGCCACGCACAGGGCGCTAGTAATTTCATTATGATAATCCTTTTAGTGCACTCCCGTTAATGCATCGATTGCAATAATGTGCGTCTTAGCGCAGGTTACTTTCAGGGAATGAACTTAGAAGATTTTTTTTTATTCTGGAAAATCATCTAATTTCTCCTCGCGCTGTCGGTGCAGCTGAAGAAAGTGTCAGACTCCCACTTTGTTCCTTCTGGGGGTCTTTGTATGCTAGGACCACGGTAACTCTTGCGAACAACCCTGGACCCCGGCAGGACTGAAGAGGATCTGTTAGAGATTATTAATATTGTGAAAATTGAATTAATTACAATCGACGTATACATATTTGTAACAAGGCTAGATAGTTTAAGCTGTACTAAGAGGTACTATTTCCGAATAGGCGGTTGAGTTTTTGATCAAACAAATTTAGGCGTTTTTAATATAATATTGTTCTTGAAATTACAACTGGAAGTTAGCACTAAAGTGAAATTGCTTAGTCTTCGTCCCGAATTGAAATAATACGTTTTATCGTCCTCATCTCACTCAGTTTAGTACCTTGAATACTAAATGACTGTTTTACGTATTTTAAGATCTGTTTTAGGAATTTGCCTAAAATTGTGAAGTGTATTTTAATTTTCAAGATATTCGTACTTCGTATTTGTTTTATGAATTAGTACACTTTCCTTAATCTAGATATTATTACATAAGGAGGTAAAATATAAAATCACTAGCTTCTGTCAGTGGTTTTACCCGCGTTCTGTAGGAATTACTTCGTGCTTCCTCGATAAACGGGCTATCTAACACTGAAAGAATTTTTCAAATAGGACTAGATGTATCTCATATTACCGCGATTAAGCTAGCAAACAAATTCTTTAGCTTTATAATATAAGTACCAATATTATTATAATATGCATAAGTGTAGATGACAATATAGTTATATGCTGTTTTCTTTAACTCAATTACTGACAGACATACCAAGGAGAACAATCTAAAGAGTTGTTCTTTAGAATTTTATCGAGTAAATCCACCCACAAAGTATCCTCGCCCAGTGATACTCCCACATAAAATATCTTATTCTGATTTTATCAATAATGAACAAGCTCACTACAGTAGTGAAGGCATAATTCAGCCACCGACAACTTCGCCGACATACGTCACATTGTGCCTTAGGCTGTCGGCGTACGCAATGTCGGCGAAGGCAAGCTTGTCGGCGAAAGTGGCGCCGAGCCGCCATTCAATGCTAATGAACGAATTAGCGGGACACTGCACAGTGGGAGGACAACAAGGGTTTTTAAGGACAAGAAGCAGTCTGTTAGACTGTTTTGAAATCTAACGAGGCGAGATGATCTAGATTAAGGGTATTTGAGCGGCGTAACTTTGTTTCGCGCGGCAATAGCTTAAATTGGTTGTTGATTTGAAAAGGGAATTGGAAATAGACGTTAGGCTATGTTCAAAATAGTGTCAACAGAACGAATTAATAATCTTAATCATATCTGCAATAATAATGTTTTTTATATATATTTTTTTTCATTTTGTCAATATCTCTGTGAATGCTGAATAAATGTTTGATCTAATAATCTGACCGACAGATATTAATCCTTAAAAAAGTACCGGCTCTAGTACTACATTTCGATCAACTTTGTTAAAGAAGATGGTTTAAAGCACTAAAGACGGTACTTTTTTAAGACCACATTTTTTAATAAGGGGCGATTAAGTTGGCCTTCCTTTAATGTGGGCTAAGGACCCACCACACAACTTTGTAAGCATGTGTCATTTTACACCCGAAACGTGGTGCGTGGTAGCGTGGTATCCCTCATACTCAACTTAGTTGCAAACACATTGATGCATTGCCTTTTTGATTCAAGCAGTTTGACTTGGGTTTAGCGAGTGCAGTGAATTGACCTAGCCATATCATATACCACCACCAGTCTACTTACTAAACCAGCTGTTTGGAATTCACTCAACGTTGAGGCACAACATAAGTTAATTCAAAAGGTTAAGTAACAAAGCTTTTGAAAACTTACGATCAAGAAAAATGAGTTTATGACAGGCTATATGCGAAGTGAGCTTACTTGTGAAATATTGTAAATGTAGGGGATGATATTGATGTTAATTTGTTTTTTTTTTCATGAACTCCAGTTAAAAGTATTTTTAAAGTAAATAAGCGACTACTATCTACATGGTTTGGAAGTTTGATCAATAAAAATGAATGTTGTGTAGCATGTAGTAAGTAGCAAGTTTGAGTTAGACTTCTGTATGTTTTTTTGTGTGGTGGTTTCGTTGACTTTTCCAGATGGATTTTTCTTTTAAGTTAGGTAGAGCGGAAAATGTATTTCGCTGGAATAGATAGACGTTGTATAGATTTGTAGAGGTGTTTTTTTTTTTGCTATTGGGTCAGATTTTATTCGCCAGATGTGTCTTCATTTTTTTTTTTATAGATATTTAGTTTTATTTTGGTAGTTGTAAAGGAAAACATCTTTTTTGAATTGTTTTTATTGGAGTATAAAAAAACATTAAGTTAACATAATAAAATCGTAAGCTATGTATATTATAGTATTATTAAGCTGAAGTGTCTGTTTCTTTGAATGCGCTAATCTCAGAAACTACTAGACCGATTTGAAAATTTCTTTCAGTGTCAGATAGCCCATTTGTGCTAGGCTATGAATACTTTATCAATAATTTATCTGGTTGCGCGCAGTAGTTAGTCTATTAATATTAAAGCAATAACGTAATGTTATTTTAAGAACTATTAAAAATAAAATCTGAACTACATTTAAACAAAGAATACAACACAAACCAAACATTATGCAGTTAGGTATGCCATTATAATGTCAATACGCCGTTATCAAGAAATTCTCAGCCTAATATTTTAGTTAAGTGATAACATAACACGGTTTTCTTGTAAATAAACAAATCTTATCAACTAACTACACCTATTCGAAGATGGCATATGACCTGTTATTTAGTATTTAATAACAATTAACAAATATTAAATAAGTAGGTATCATACTTACAGTTTATCTTCGAAAAGTTGAATAACCATAAGTTTTTAGTAGTAATTTGTCTTTATAGAACTTTGGTATTGTTTGTCACGTATCGTCACGGATCTATAATCGAGTGTCACGGATCTACCGTGAAGTGTCGCTGATCTGCAATCGAGTGTCACGGATCAACCCTGAAGTGTCACGAATGTACTGTCGAGTGTCACGAGTGTACCGTCGAGTATTAGTGACACCGTCAAGTGTCTCGGATCTACAGTTGAGTGTCACAGATCTACCTTCGAGTGTCACGAGTGTACTGTCGCGTGTCACGAGTGTACTGTCGAGTGTCACGAGTGTACCGTCGAGTGTCACGGATCTACCTTCGAGTGTCACGAGTGTACTGTCGAGTGTCAAGAGTGTACTGTCGAGTGTCAAGAGTGTACTGTCGAGTGTCACGAGTGTACCGTCGAGTGTCACGGATCTATCTTCGAGTGTCACGGATCTACCTTCGAGTGTCACGAGTGTACTGTCGAGTGTCACGAGTGTACCGTCGAGTGTCACGGATCTACAATCAAGTGTCACGGATCTACCTTCGAGTGTCACTAGTGTACCGTCGAGTGTCACGAGTGTACTGTCGAGTGTCACGAGTGTCCAGTCGAGTGTCACGGATCTATCTTCGAGTGTCACGGATCTACAATCGAGTGTCACGAGTGTACTGTCGAGTGTCACGAGTGTACTGTCGAGTGTCTCGAGTGTACTGTCGAATGTCACGAGTGTACCGTCGAGTGTCACGGATCTACCTTCGAGTGTCACGAGTGTACTGTCGCGTGTCAAGAGTGTACTGTCGAGTGTCAAGAGTATACTGTCGAGTGTCACGAGTGTACCGTCGAGTGTCACGGATCTAGAATCGAGTGTCACGGATCTACAGTGAAGTGTCGCTGATCTGCAATCGAGTGTCACGGATCTATCTTCGAGTGTCACGGATCTACCTTCGAGTGTCACGAGTGTACTGTCGAGTGTCACGAGTGTACCGTCGAGTGTCACGGATCTACAATCGAGTGTCACGGATCTATCTTCGAGTGTCACGGATCTACAATCGAGTGTCACGGATCTACCTTCGAGTGTCACGAGTGTAAGACGTTATAAGTTGATGGTTAAAATTTTTAAAGAAAGATTATTTTCTTCTTTTCAGACTGTTCAAATAAAAGCTTTATTTTAAGTTTTTTTTTTTCTTTTTATTCATTATAATAATAGTTCAGAAATAAACAGTTGCTAAATATATTTATTTCTCGTCTCGTATTAAGTTTCCGTTCCGGAAATTTTTCCTTGCACGTGATGACACGCTACGTCTCATACAAGTGAGTAGGATCGATGCAGCTTTTGCTTTTATTATCATCTGCCTAGCCTTTTCCCAAGCTATGTTGGGGTCAGCTTCCAGTCTTAACCGGTTGCAGCTGAGTACCAGTGTTTTATGTGGAACGACTGCCTATCTGACCTCCTTAATCCAGTTACCCGGGCAAACCGATGACACCCCGTGGTAAGATTGGTTGTCAGACTTTCTGGCTACTGACTACCCGTAACGACTGCCAAAGATGTAGGTACAAGACAGCCAAGACCCACCAATTTAGCGTACCTTCCGAAACACGGAGGAAGTGAACTGTATAAATGAACTATTTGATTTGTACGTATTTCAATATCTTCCAGATAAACAGGTCACCCCACGTATTTTATTAGCCGAGAGGCCACGGAACATTCTTACCTGTCTACATCGAGTGGGAAATGGCTATAATTTCCCGAAAGGCGTCGTTCCCGACTTTCCCGGTACTTGAGGAGGGGGGGGGAGGTCGGAAATTGCAGCCAAATGCAGCGCCCGGATATAAAATGATAAACTTTCCACTTTGATTTCTGATACTGTTATTGAAATATCGAGTGTTTGGTCGTCGGGCGCTGGGCGTCGGGCGTCGGGCACTTAGCGGGAAATGAAAGGCGTGATTGAATAGGACTATTTTATGAAGGTAGAAAAACAAAATAGCTGCAGGCTTTATTTCTGCGATTAATTTTTACATTACTGTAAAAAAGTTTGCCGTTAATTCTGGTGCTAAAGCTACTCTTAGCTTGTCAAAATTGTGAAAATGTTTGAGAGAAAAGTTAAGTATTATAATTTTTGTGTATAATATATCATGCAGTTTTTAGTTCATTGGTTCCAAGTCAAGCAAATACCAATGTATCTATTCTAAGTTTGTCTTGGACAACAATAAATTCTTATTTAAATTGAGTAAAGATTAAAGACGAAGGTCTTCTTGAGGAAACTTGTACTTTAAAAGTCTGGAATCGCCAACACGTCTTAAGCAAACGTGATTAACGCTCATTCCTGGTTTTCATGGCAAGAGTCCGTAACCCTGCAGGGACAGTAAAAAGGCTGATGAAGATCCAATTTTATGGTGGGTGTTAATTTGTTGAACGGTAGTATAACTCAAATTTCCTTTATTAACATCACGAGAAACCCTTACACTTAGTTTACACCAAAGAGTAAGTGCCCTTGTTCTACTCGCCGCCTGTTACACAATCGAAACACATAGCTTCGTAATCAAACAGCCATTAATATTTGACTTAACCAAACTCCATTTACAGTTGATTCCAAATTCAATTGCAAGTGCACATCCTGGCTGGGAGTAGGACCAAGTTCTTGTGTGCTTTGAACATTATGTTCAGCAGCTCTTTGAGATCTGGAGTTAGGGAATCTATCATTACTATAATTTATATTGTTAGTTTGTTTTTTTAATGCGCATATCTCAGAAACTACTGGACCAATTTGAATAATTGAGGGTTAGGTAGCTTTTTTATCATTATAGCCTAAAGGCTTACTATTTAACTTTTTGACCGCCACAGTCACGTACCTATAGATGTCAAACCAAAAAGTGCCCAGCACGCCACGGTCACGACTACATGACAGACTTTTAGTTCACCATTAACAGTCAGTTTTAATCGACATAATTCCGAAGTCACTACTATTTTGTAGGTGTTTATGTATGAATTCTTAGCTTGAGGTTGAGCGCTGAGGGCACGTCTTCCTTTTTTTAACGGGGCCGTCAAAAGGTTAATAGGACTTTAGTGAAACCGAGGGTTGGGAGCTATTTAAAAGATGAGTTCACCATTTAACTTTTATCTATAGGTAAGTAGGTAGTCTATACATGTTCAATCGTTGATAACAGATTTCCGCTATAATTAATAACAGTAATTATAAATTACAGGTCTAATACATACAATACTTAGAGTTCGAGTCAGCTATTCCGTTACTCTAGTCCGTGTATGCGCAGGCGTCGCTTTTTGTACCGATTTGTGAACCCACTGACACTGCTGTAATTGAATGCACTCTGCCCTGTGGCTAATAAAGCCGCGATTTAATTTTAATTAGTATTAAGAACGGGCCTAATTTAAGGACTTAATTAGTTTTCTTATGAAAAGTTATTAATTGTTATACTCTGTTATAATGAAGCATTCTTATGTTAACGTTGTTATTTTCCGAAAATGGCCGTAATATTTACTATATCTACTATTTTTTTAGCATTTTAATACTTTTACACTTTGTATCTGTGAACGGTAGAGCATGGTATGGAATGATATTGCGACGAAAACTTGTAAAATAATATAATAAGGATAAACCAACAAAAATATCGTTACAGTAGTTGCCCGAATATATGACAGACAATTTTTCCGGCAAAAAAACAGAAGAATAACGACGTCACGGCGTTCCCTGTTCCACGTGCGTGGTAGCGAACAGTATCTTTTCGAGTTATACAAATTTATTTCAATACAAGTGCTCTATCCTGGATAACCATAAGGGTCGGTTCATATCTAACGGAATATGCGTCGCGTATTATCGGTCGCGTAACGCCAGAACAGACAAATGTATAGAAAAACACTTGACCGTTCACACTCAACCGATGATACGTTAGTACGACTGATGATACGCTCGGCGTATTTTACGTCAGATATGAACCGACCCTTAAGGTTATGGTACAGACGGCAGCACATTAGGCTACCCTAAATTAAAGTTAAACTTAAAGACCTTAAGACCAATATCCATAACTCGAATTAATTGACAAATAACCACGTTCTTAAGACACTTTCGGACATAATCACCACTAAATTACACACCCTCTGTACCCAAAACCAAAACTAATTCTAATTTACTGTCCAACTTATCCATACTTAATTACTATTTAGTGCGAAGAATAGTACTCCTAGGCACACCGAGGTGATCAACATTTGTTTTAATAAGTAATAAAACGAACGCTCACATCGCTAATTGTATGGCCACAATGTAGCTAACAATAGTTCTGTCCACCAAGCGATATTCAACTCTGTTTCAAGGCAATACAGTTGTTAATTGAGTGTAGTGTTCGGCTTTGTTTGTTCGGTATAAGAGGGCATGCCTTACAGGTGAGAATCTTGCATTTACAGGTTCAATGTTATTTAACGCTGTTGAGGCATTTCTCAAGGAAGTCTGCGAGGGTGGTAAAAAAGCAACCAGACAAAAAGTTTCTTCAAAACTTAAATTCTTGTTGGACTTTAATTATCATTTATTCAGGTACAGTACGGTGAAAATTAACTAAATAGCTTATTTAGTAAGTAAGTCTTAAACATATTGTTAGGTAGCCAAATATAGTTTCAAATATTTCGATAGCCAAATTGTAATTAAAAGGGTTTGTAGGTACAGACGCCAGCACATCAAGCTACTATAATTGTTCTAATTTCCTTAATTCTTCATTAGATTTTTAACTTTATCAACGAAGCATTATGGTTCAAAGTTGATTGTGAAAATTTGACAGTTACGTAGCTTGATGTGCTCGCGTCTGTACATAAATAATGTTTACTTGTCTATTCAGAAAGTTAGGTTATTTTGAAACATTGGATATCTCCGGTTATTTTATCATTATCACCAACCTTTTAACTGACCCACTGTAGAGCTTTCGCCTCTTCTCATACATAGAATAGAAGGAATGAGCGTTAATCACCACACTTGCTCAAGGCGGATAAGCGATTTTGATAAAGTCTGGGTTTTCCCAAGACTTTTAAGAAGTATTCCTTTACCACTAATTACAATATAAGAAGTTAATTTTCCGCTTTGGTCAGTGTAGTGTCCACCTAAAAGCCTCGCTCGTGTAGAACTAAATAAAAATGATACAAATTAAATTGTCTGTCTGTTGTTCTCAGAATCGCTGTTAGTTGCGGAAAATGTTGAGCTAGGTGTGGTATTAACTTTTTGTTTGTTTCCTTTGAAGTTTCTTGAGTTTTCCTTGAAATTTCTTTTATCATTTAAGCTTCGTCTTGAGTCCTGATGGCCTAGTGGTTCAAGTACTAGCCGAGATCAAAAGTACAAGTGTGCGTCTTCGATTCCAGGTCAAGCAAGTACAAATGTAACTTTTTTAACTTGTATGTACTTTGTTTGTTTATTTTGGACATCAAAAATTGGAAAGGTAGACTTTAAAAATCTGAAATAGTCAATAGAAAAATTGAGCGTCAAATCACCACACTTGATCAAGACATCAAGTGTGGTGATTTGACGCTCAATTTTTCTCTGTGGAGTGGGAGAATAACAAGGCTACCTAGCAACAAGGCTAGCCTGATTTAAACTTCTTCTGTTCACTGAGATTCATCATCATCATCTCAGCCATAGGACGTCCACTGCTGAACATAGGCCTCCCCTTTAGATCTCCACATACATCGGTTGGAAGCGACCTGCATCCAGCGGCGATCCTTCCGGCGACCTTTATATGGTCGTCTGTCCATCTCGTTGGTGGACGTCCTACGCTGCGCTTGCTGGTCCGTGGTCTCCACTCTAGCACTTTTCACTATCACTGAGATTGTACAAGCATATTTGTATGTAAATCATTATAAACGATTGCTCATATATATTCCCCTAGATGTCCTACACATCACGCGTCTCTCGCCTGTCAAGATTTACCTTTGCCAACACAATATTGTGATTCTAACCTTGTTCTTATCTCATCTCGCATGTTTCCAGCTGGCTGAAGACCCTCTGATACCAATTATTGATGTACCCCCCTCAACGCCAACACCCCCAGGCGTCGACCCCCTTTGTATGTACACGTTATCAACATTTTTGGGGGCTGAATTTGCTCATGATGCCTCAGGACTTAGAGGCATTTGAGCGGCAACTGATAATATTGCCCTCACCCTACGTTTGGTGTGATGTTAAGACCTTTTAATGAAGATGCGAAATTCATTTCATTTTGTATATTTTATTTATTTAAAATCTTTAATAGAATATTTCGAAGGTGGGTTTTTATGTTTTTTTTTTTTGGTAATTTGTTTTTGATCAAATAGCGGCGTATTTTTAAGATAGTGCATATGATTCCTACCTACCTGCCTACTTAATCCTTTCATGGTTGCAAAAGTGAGGTGGTAAGCATGAGTTCCTTGATTTTCTTTGGTCAAGAATTCCATAGATATCGGGCAAAATGTTACTAGGTATATTCTTTCAGAACTTTCTCATTTCCGTCGGGATATGCATGTGATTGATGGCTCACGTAAAGACTCTTATATGCATTCTTTTCTCGTAACATTAGCCTAGACCGCTAGCTAGTCTAACTATATACATACATATATAGGTAATTTTAACCACGTCAAAATTAGACCGGAATTCATATTCATATACAGATTTTCCGACACTAATGTTAATATTTATAGTATGGTAAATTTTCATTTACCCTCGTAAAATACATATTAAAATTAAACAGTTATTCAATTTTGAAGAAACCTTAAAATACATGTACAGACGCCAGCACATAAGGCTACTACAATCTGTCAAATTTCCTTAATAGATTTTCAGCTTTATCGCTAAAGAATATGGTAAAGTAAAGTAATCTTTATTGCTTTGATTGAGTAAATACAGTGAAAGTTGATTGGGAAAATTTGACGGTTTCGGGTAGGTTGATGTGCTGGCTTCTGTACAGAATTATGTTACATGAAACGGGAGTACGTAGGTGTTATTACCAAGCCGTGTTCCCATGGAATATTTATGTAATTAGGAGCACGTAACTACTGTAATGCGAAGGAAAATTACCCTCTAAGCTTGTTTTACCTTCTATCAATTAAGGTGAAAAAAATGTGAATTCGTACAGAGGCCAGCACATCAAGCTACCTATCAAATTTTGCCAATCAATTTTGAACCATATGCTTCAGGGATAAGTTTGAAACTGTATTTAGGTAATTTGACAGATAGTAGTAGCTTGATGTGCTGGCGTCTGTACAAATCTATACTAATACTATAAAGCTAAATATTTTGTTTGCTTGAGCGCGCTAATCTAAGGAACTACTACACCAATTTGGAAAAAACATTCAGTGAGACTATAGATTAGGTACAGTCACCCGCACATCAGTAGACACACTTTGACCTTGAGACCGCCTCTATTTCCTACGACATAAGAGCTGTTTTCGCAGTTCAAATGTTTCCACTGATGTGCGGGTGACTGTACTATTTATCCCTTTGCTTGAAGTAGTTACCTCGGAAAACCGCTGGCAGTAGCTAGTACAATATATTTATTTTCCGTGCTTAGCGTAAATTATGTAAAAGGGAAATTGCATTTTCCTACTATGAAATACAAACACACCTATTTATTTGTATACATTAACATAATTATAATGTTGTCTAAGATACATTTGTCATTTACAGTATTATTTTTTATAGAATAAAATTATTTTAATAAAAAAGAAGTGAACTACTTTTTAACCTTTTCAAAAATTAATCTACGCAATAAACTATCATGATTGAAGGTGGGTGTACGAGTGGGAGCAACTTCAAAACATTTAAAAATATCCTTCGAACGAGAACACGATTAATTGATAAATTTAATAAAACTGCATGGATGCACTGTAACCTTCATGGAAAACTGCGTTGGCGTTGCATGGCAAACTTTTTCTCGTAAATTCATTGGTTCATCTTTGCTCTTCATGGTTTCAGCTGTATGCAAACCTTCATACATAAATTCTCATTCCATTAAATTGGACGTTCAAACCGTTCCTTTGTAAATAACTCCACGTATGTATTTACAACTGCTAAGTTTTATCAATATCCATATAGGTAGTTGTTTTCGCGTGCTACTCTAGTAGGCTGGTACTCAGCTGCATCCGCTTACACTGCACGCCAACCCAAACATATCTTGGGAAAAGGCTAGGCAGATGAAGATGAGTAACAAACATTCATACCAACATATGTACATATATCATTACAAAGTTTTGTATTTATAATATTAGAAGGGGTACTATAAAATTACAAAAGCTTCAATGATACTGTCGAATATAACTATACTCTGAAGTCTGCATCTAGAATATGCTGTGCGTGGGTTTAAAGAGACGCGTTCACTCGAGATGAGATTCACTATTTATAGCTCAATGTTATGTAAATATGCTTTGAGCTATGTATCGGGTATTAACCATGTAGGTTGTATGCTGTGTGTGAAAGCTGACGTTTGCGTTGGGAGCGAGTGTAACGTCTATCTAGATTGTGAAATACATACTGAATTTGGGAGGATTTCATTTCGCGGAATTGATGTTCAGATGAACTTTAAATAACAGACGCACATCGACCTAATTTGATTTTCAACCCTATCACAATAGCAGAAAGTTAATTTTCAATTAGTAAAATTTGACAGACTCGGGTAGGTTGACCTGCTGGCTTTTGTACAAAACACAAAGGTTCCTAAAATAAGGTTTTAAAGTGATGTGACAAATGTAATATTACACTATAGGGAATGCGAATATTTTTCAGTAAAATTTGTGAGTGCGAGTGTCAATGTTCAGTTTTTTTTTGTTCCAAGGACCATGCGCCGTACTTGCTGAGCAGTTGGTTCCACCAATTCTACTTCCCAAGGATAACTCAAAGACATTGCTGAAGGGCGGTCTTTCCTAAAATTGACCTTCAAAAAGAGCTATGTTTAGCTTTTTTTGAATAAATAACTTTTTATCTTGTTATCTTAATCTTGAATGAAATGAATGCTTTATGTTCATAAAATGCAACAGTATCGGTACCTACTAAAGTATAAATACAAAAAAATATTTAATTCAATTAAATCCAAAGCTGAAGCCAAATAATTGCACTTTAAGCCCAATACATATATCATTATCTAGTAAAAGTCTGAGCCAAAAACGATAAACACAAACAAACAGACAGTCGGACGCCGCGCCGCAAAGGTCGGAGCGTCTTATCAGTAACATCGCACGCACTGCCGACACCTAGTTTATATTCCGACAAACAATCGAGTTATAAATTAAAAATATATCGATTTAAGAGCGCGTATACCGAAAGTTGGCAACGTCGCAAACGTTCACTAAAACATTGAATAGGAATTGCAATTAAAACACTAAATTTGATGTTTTAAACGTTTTAGGAGTAAAAAAGGCACTTAGAAAGTTTCAAAATAGGTTTTTTTACATATAAAACTATATATTCGGTGTGTTTCTTAGCGCACTACAGAGCATTATTTTATGTTTTCAGAAAATAAAATTGAGAAATTAATTGAAACATGTAAATATTTCACAGCTATTTGCGACGTTGCCAGCTTGTCGAACACGCGCCCTTAACTTGCGAGAGAATAGGGTATTTTACTCTTTTTTTAATTATTCATATCAAAAGTAACATTTTCATCATCATCATCATCATCAGCCTATCGCAGTCCACTGCTGGACATAGGCCTCTCCAAGTGCACGCCACTGAGATCGATTTTCGGCTTCTCGCATCCAGCTCCTGCCAGCCGTCTTGCGCAAGTCATCACTCCACCGTGCCTGAGGACGTCCTACACTACGTTTGCCAAGGCGTGGTCTCCACTCTAGAACTCGTTTACCCCAACGGTTATCGGTTCTTCGGCTGATATGGCCAGCCCACTGCCACTTCAGCGTGCTGATTCGGTGGGCTATGTCAATGACCTTGGTTCTCTGACGGATTACCTCATTTCTGATGCGATCCCTCAGAGAAATGCCAAGCATAGCTCTTTCCATAGCCCGCTGAGCGACTTTAAACTTGTGGACCAGCCGTACCGTCAGTGTCCACGTTTCGGCTCCGTAGGTCATGACAGGTAGGACGCACTGATTGAAGACTTTTGTCTTTAGGCACTGTGGGATCGACGACGTTAGGACTCGACGTAGCTTCCCAAAAGCAGCCCAACCCAACTGAATTCTCCTATTCACCTCGTCCTCAAAGTTGTTTCTACCTAACTGCAATGTCTGCCCGAGGTATACATATTTCCGAACAACTTCGAGAACGGCGCCGTGTATCGCAATCGGTTCCGGTAGAACATGTTCATTGAACATGACCTTGGTTTTGTCCAAGTTCATCCGTAGGCCGATGCGTAGAGAAGATTCAGCCAGGTCGTTCAGCATCTCTTGTAGGTCCTGCAGCGTTTCCGCCATGATGACGATATCGTCAGCAAATCGCAAGTGAGAGATGTGTTCGCCATTGATGTTGATGCCGCATCTTTTCCAGTTCAGCGTCTTGAACATATCCTCCATTGCATTAGTGAACAGTTTCGGGGAAATAACATCCCCTTGTCTCACTCCTCGATGCAACGGTATGGGCCTTGTTTGCTGATTCTGTACTTGGACGGACATTGTAGCGGCTTCGTAGAGACATCTCATCACTTGGATGTATCGCCAATCTACTTGACAACGCTGCAGGGACTCCAGAACAGACCAGATTTCAACCGAGTCAAAGGCCTTCTCATAGTCCACAAATGCTAGACACAGGGGCTGATTATACTCTTCGGTCTTCTGTATAATCTGCCGCACTGTGTGGATGTGGTCTATGGTGCCGTATCCGCTCCGAAACCCAGCCTGCTCCGGTGGTTGGAATTCGTCGAGTCTTCGCGCAAGTCGGTTCGTGATCACTCTTGAGAACAGCTTATATACGTGGCTTAGGAGGGAAATGGGTCGATAGTTCTTCAGCTGGGTTTTGTCTCCCTTTTTGAAGAACAGGACGACAACACTCCTACTCCACGCCTCTGGAGTTCTCCCTTCAAACAGGACGGCATTAAAAAGCTTCTGGAGCTCCCCCAGTACGGGCTTACCTCCTGCTTTTAATAGCTCTGTTGTAATGCCATCCTCGCCAGGGGCTTTTCCATTTTTGAGCTGTCTCAGAGCGATCTCGATTTCGCCACTGCTGACTTCTGGCAGGTCTTCGGTGAAATGGCGTGTTAATGTGGCTCTAGAATCCTCATTTCCGGGATCAGGTCGAGATGCATGCGATGCGTATAACCGGCCATAGAAATTTTCCACTTCCGAAAGGACTGCCGGTACCGAAGAAACGACTTCTCCACTTGTTGTGGTCAGCTTCGTCAAGTGGCTTCTTCCAAGAGATTGTACGAACACCTTTGACCCCCGATTCAGCTCAATTGCTCTTTCAATGTCAAGAGTATTGGAGCGCCGGAGGTCGCGTCGTACGTGCTTGTTGATCTCTTGGTTTAGAGCCCTCTTAGCTGACGAAGTGACAGGTGGGTTTTCACGTCGTTTCTTCATAAGCCCTAATGTCTCTTCCGAAAGCTTTGATTTCTTGCCCTTACGCTGCATGTTACAGAATCTCGAACCTTCCTCCCTGAGGATCCGAACCACATATTCGTTGTTCTGGTTAACGTCTGTTGTGGTTTCCACGGCGGCAAATCGGTTCTCCAAATTTGACTGGAACGTTTCAGATCCTGCCATGGTTTGGAGCAGTGTTGGTCGGAGCCTGGCCTTCATCAGACGGAAACGTTCGGCCTTGAAGTTGATATTCAGAGAGCCTCGGACAAGTCGGTGATCGCTACCGGTATTAAACCTATTGATCACGGAGACGTCTCTGAATGCACATATTCATTGCAGATATTCTTGTTCGTCATGATGAAGTCAATCTCATTTTTAGTCATAGTGTCGGGGCTTTGCCACGTCCACTTCCTTTGGGGCTGCTTTTTGAAAAAGGAGTTCATCAAAAAGAGCCCCTCGCGTTCGAGGAAGTTGACGAGCATTTGCCCCCTATGATTCCTGCTTCCAAATCCATGGGATCCTACTACCGATTCGCCGCAAATCTGTACTCCCACTTTAGCGTTAAAGTCCCCCATGACAACGGTGTAATGGGTCTTTGTAGTGAAGTGGAGGGCCCTTGATATATCATCAAACATATCCTCCACTTCATCGTCTGAGTGTGTCGAGGTCGGTGCGTACACTTGCACTACCTTGAGGCTATACCTGTCGGTGAGCTTTACCATAAGGTACGCTACCCTGTTCGACACACTAGATACCTCCACAACGTTATCAGCTAGGGACTTATTAACCAGAAACCCAACGCCACCTTGGGATTGTTGGTCTCCCTCTCGGAAGTACATTAGGTGACCTGATTCGAGGGTTATGGTGTCCTCCCCCTCTCTTCGAACTTCACATAACCCTAATATGTGCCACCTAATCTTCCCAAGTTCCACCTCGAGTTGCGCCAGATGCGAGTCAAGCCGTAGCGTGCGGCCGTTATACGTCGCAAGAGTCAGTTTGGTTTGGTGGCCTCCCGTAACCCGGAGATTCTTCGCACCCCCTGTCCCGCCGTAACCACGGTCGCCACCGTGACCGGGAATAGCGGGACTGCCGGGAACTAGGGGCCGTGGCTTCTTTTTTCTGCACATTAAAGGAATTTAGCCTACTGCTATCACGCTGGCCAGACGGGTTGATAGAGGGTTTTTTTTCGAGTTTTCCTTCTCTCGCACTGGTGTTCGGTGCATTTTTTAACTCCATTAGTCGACTTCTACGACACCCACTGGAAAAAGGGGTAGCGACATATGTATTCTTAAGCCGTCGCTACACGGCTACAACATTTTACAAAACCAAAAACAGAAATAATTTTTGGAATCTATTGAGAAACTAGCTGCTACCCGCGACGTCGTCCGCGTGGGCATTAGAGTAGTAAAAATGATAACTAAGCTATAAAATCAAGCCCAAAATGTGTAGAGATTCTATGGAAATATAACTGCCTCGCTGGTGACTTAGTCGCATAACGTGACTGCTGTGCACAGGTTTCGGGTTCGAGTCAATCAGGAGCCCATAGTCTGGAAGTTGGTGATTGATAGACCCGGGCATCAGAGGGCACGTAAATGTCGGTCCTGCGCCTGATCTCTCTCCGATCACATCGATATGAGAGAGAGGGAATAGTGAATGCACTTTAATATGTCCTGGGCAGCTGGCTTGTCTTCTCAGAGAAAACGCAGACACTTAACTATACCGAGGATAAGCGACAGTTCTGGGCCTGATTTTACTTTGCAAAGTATTTGGCTACTATAACAATAAGCGCCGAACTTACATGGCGGACACTTGCGTGTCTATCATGGAAGACTTATGTTTTCATATCACAACAATACACACGCGTCGTGTACTAAGACTGGACATGCAGGTGTGGCCTTCCGCTGCTTCTCGCTCTGGTCTTTGTCTTAGATTGAACTGAACTTCGAAGTTACAAAATGAGTATGTTGTTGCGGAATACATTCTGAACCTATGCTCGTATATAAGAATGTACATGTTATTTGTCGTCACTACTTCAAATAATATTGTAGTCACTTCGAACTTACATTGTAGGTCGATCGCGTCGAGGTCGATAAAGTTGGTTTAGGCACTGAAAATGCGCTCTTTATCGCTAGTCTAGTAGTTGCATAACGCAACTGCTGTACACGACGTGGTATCGGGTTCGATTCGGTCGAACCAGGTCGGACTAAAATCGCTTTGTGAGTGTTAGGAAACTGAAAAAGCAGCCCGGGGACTGGAAGTTGGTAAAGAATACGGTGGAGCAAACGTGGGGATGCGCTCTGCTTGGGCGGACCACCACCGTGTCCTCACAGCGGCGAGCTTTCGCATGAGCATGAAAGAATGGGAGCGGCCGCCTCCTTCTGCGAAGCAATTATGCTAGCGAGTGATTTAGTGAGGCGGCGGAGTGGTTTAGAAACAGCACCGCTCATTCCAGCCGAAGCGGAAAACCTGGTACTGGTCGACACCGCGGGCGCCGAGTGTCGAGGGACGACTTCCGACAGTATTAGTGTTTAATCTATGACTCCCGACCACCGTAGGCGTGGGTCTGTGGGCGGTGGGTTTTGGTTGGTTCACTGTCCGTACGTCTAAGGACGACAGCCCGTGTCGGTGGCGCGTTCTATTCCACGCGCTCCTCGAAGATATGTCAGCAACATGGGCCTCTTAGTTACCGTGACCCTGGCATACAGGGATCTCCAGAAGGCACATAGTAGGTTTTAATCAGTAAGAGTGACACTTCACCCAGCTGCATCCTTAGCTGGAGAGGTTATTGTACGACATTCCATAAAAAAAGACTGGAAGTTGTTGATTGATATATCCGTGCATCGGAGAATTCCTAAACATCGATCGTGTGCCTAATCTCTCTCCGGTTGTGACAGAGTTGCCGTCCGTGTCGGGCTATGAGAGTAAGGAAATAGAGAGTGTACCTGTGGCCACACAAATACTACTTACTACTTACTACACAGCTAATTGATCTTAGACGCCTTCATATGCGCTGACCGTTACCTAGGAGGCAGTTCATATCAACAAATGACTGCTGGACATGGATGAAGAAAGAAGAGTCTTTCTAATTTAAGATGTCTATCTAAGGGGCTACATTGTAATGAACATCGTAGTCAATCCTTAGATTATTACTTATTCCCTGTCCTTTTACGACCACTTAGAGTCAGAACAGCAGCCAACCCTATTCGAAGAGATCTGTTCTTTTCTGAATCGTTTCCAAGAGATTGACCTTTTCTCTAGAATTATTTAGTCATGCATATGTATTTTTGATCAGTAATCGTTTGTAAAAATCAGATAAAAATATTGATAAGCTATGCTGCTTTGTTACGTGTGGTATACTGGAAGCTTAGCTAACATTACCCCAGACTGATAATGTATGAAGAAAGTACCGCACTCCTTCTTTGATCTTAAATGACTTACTTACCCAAAGACAGATTTTTTTCTCTCATCCTCTGTCCCCGATTTTGAGTGTTATCTTGGAACTTGAATAATCAAAATTAATACTTGTGACTATGATTGTAGACTGGAAGACACCCCAGTATAATTTAATTTTATGAAAATAAAAACTATGAACTCCATCTATGATCAGCTATAATTACTAACAATGTCAGATTGTCAAATTAGATTGGTTTGAAAAATAAAAGATGGCGTCAGGTTGAAACTTGCCTTAATAATTTTGTCTTTAAATTATTTTTATCTGTCGAAATAACCTATGTAGCATATTTAGGTACATACTTTGAACTGAAAAATAATTTTTTTTTTTTTAGCCCGGTTTAATTGTATGTAAAGCTTAACTCCATCTATGACATTAGGTAATAACTATTTACCCAGCTGGTAATAGTCAAATTGTCAAATATGCTATATGTGTTGTAATTAAAAAGATATAGATGGCGTCTAGTTAAAACTGACCAATAAATGCTTTATTGCTCACCCCCCTTAGTTAATAGCGTTATAATATATAGCCTATGTGTTATTCTGATGCATAAGCTATATGTTTGTCAAGTTTCATCTAAATCCTATTAGCCGTTTGGCCGTGAAGAGGTAACAAACATACACACTCACTCACAAACTTTCGCATTTATATATTAGTATAGATAAGTAATTTATAAACCTTTTAAAACCAGTAGAAAGTCAAAAAGTTAAATAACAGAAAAGGGATGCACATACAAGCTTGTGACGTCAACGCTATTTGATCACGCATGTGTAAAAGAAATAGCAATATGTCCCCACTATGAGTGGGACTCTTACCCCTCACGAATAAAAAAATATCTGTGTGTGTTTTTATTTATTTTGTTAAAAATGTTGTACAAAATCAAACACAGGCAAATACCTTATTCCATAAGTTATCTACAACTTAAGTTATGAAATATTTTTGTAGCGTTGTTTTTTGTGGGAATTTTGACGCTGTTTTCAGAAAAATGTTTCTCGTGCGTGTGTTTATTTATTTTGTTTAAAAAAATGTACAAAATCAAACACGGGCAAATACCTTATTTCATAAGTTATCTATAACTTAAGTAATGAAATATTTTTATAGCGTTAGTTTTTGTGGGTCGCATCTGAAGAACATTTTGATAAATAGTTTTTGTAGAACAAATCCCTTGTATATTAAGTTTGTTGAAATATCTATCTATTTAAATCACTTTATGGGCTTAGTCGTTCAATATTCAGCTGATCGAAATGGAAATTTGTATTAAAGTAAATTGAATTTCAATTCGCTTTTGAAGGTATTTTTACAGAAAACTGAAATTCTGCATTCAAACTTAAGCTTTAAGTCAATATAGAACTCAGAACCACATTTCATCTCCCGTGCCTTTTCCCAACTATCTTGGGATCGGCTTCCAATCTAACCGGATTCAGCTGAGTACCAGTGTTTTACAAAGAGCGACTGCCTATCTGACCTCCTCAACGCAGTTACCCGGGCAACCCAATACCTCTTGCTTGGACTGGCTCAACTCAACACCACATTTCTCGTTAGTTATTACCATGTTATTACATTTACAAATTTAAATAGTATATTTCTTTAGTTTCAAACACTAAGCACATCAAGTAATACAATAAAGCGAGGCAGTACAATCTAGTTGCAGGGATGCACCATCTCAATTATTCATGTGTTTGCACCTTGAAACGCGCCGCGGACCGATGATAGCGCTCTGATAGGGACATAGA
The DNA here is from genome assembly GCA_958496145.1 of Heliothis peltigera. Lineage (NCBI taxonomy): Eukaryota > Metazoa > Arthropoda > Insecta > Lepidoptera > Noctuidae > Heliothis > Heliothis peltigera. The sequence continues at coordinate 10,520,410 of OY292327.1, read as the reverse complement.
TTATGAAACGCAGAAGGGACAATGAGAATGGCGTGATTTATGCCTTGTTTTCTAACCTGAAATTTAATAATTTGACTTCATTTCAATGATCACCTTATACAAGCTCGGCCAAAAACTTGCAGTCATTTTTCCATCACATTTTTTTTTGTTTTTGTATAAGTAGGTACTTTATAATTTGTAATGATTTTTTGCAAACATATGGGACCGAATGAGTCAGTTGGAATTTTATGTGCTGTAAACTTTAAAGTTTTGGACATAAACAATTCAATATGCGAATTTATTGTTTACTTTAGTAGTTATAGTTGACTTTTATGTTCTTTAAAATATTTCTGATTGGCACGAAACCATATTTCTTTTAACAAAGCCTAGATATTGCCTAAGTAACCTAATTACCTATCTCTTAATTAGTCTTTGTTAAAATAAAACATAGTTTTGAAACGCTACAGTGTTGCTATCGAAGAAATACGTTCTGGTTCTGTCGAACAAATCGTATTGTATTTTTAATTAGGTGACAAGACGAAGGCTTTCAATGAAACTTTAAAGTAAGAATAAATAATTCACGTTAAGTTTCGTACTACAGAACAAAATCTATAGCATTTTTGTATTTAGAATCTGTAATTTTTAAAACCAATCAAGAAATTAAGAAATACTTCGTCAATATAAGATGAATTGCATACGAAGAATTTTTGAAATTGTTCGCTTACTTTGACATCAAAATTTATATTTTCATAGATATGATAAAACTTTAAGACAAAGTAGATGGGTACATTTTTTATTTCAGGTCGAATGAACTTGAAAAATGAAGAACGTCGGAGTCTGACCGCGTGTCTATCAATTTGGGATAATCTTAGGACCAATGGTTCCATTTGTTTGGATAAGTATGTCATTCAGCGATATTTTGGAATTTATCAAAAGTTTTATTGAAGTAGGTTAGGACGTAGTTGACAGAAATCAAGGGGCATGGCAGTACCTCAGCCAAGTCTCAAGCAAAGCGGCCATGATTTTTTTTTTATAAAATAAGTTCTATACTTAATATTACGTGGATATTTCCAGTGTCAATCTAAAACCATTTCTTTGATTCACATTGACAGTTGTGCAAAAACCAATTAGAAAATACCCATACTTTCCTAATGCTAGGGTTGAACTTCCTAAATCTTTGAAATTCCACATGTATTATCACTATGATACCCTATCATATACAAGTTTTAATAAAGGGTGACAACAGGCAACTTAAAGTTTGTAATAGTGTTAATTTTAACCCAAAACTTATCTCTTAAGAGTCCGGAATTAATTTTAGTCAACATTAAGCTTGGACGCATGAAATATTATAATTCCAAGTATGAACGCCAAAATGTTAAATAAAAATGACGGAAAATATTTTCTTTACGTTACTGTAATTTTCCTTGTCATAATTAAATCAATTTAAAAGATTTTTTATACTTCTACTTCCTTCATCATATCCTTGTACATTCCTGGTTGGACGAAAAATAAACCAATTTTCATGTGATCATTCATTCGACGGTGAACTTGGCTCATTATGTTGAGCTTAAGGTGCTTTTGGGAGCAAGACTTCGCTAAATAACTTCTTAATAACATTATATCCGTAGATGTCGCAGTACGTGTTGACGAGGCAATTGTGAATTGAGACCTGTCTTTTGGAGGATTTGTCAGACTTAGGAAAGTAGGAAGTTGTGTAAATGAAACGAAAATAATTTTGTTTGTTTTTATTTAGTTTTTATTTTCTTGGGTAGTCTAGTTCAACTTTAGCTCAAGAAAAGGAATTTGTATTCTATTCTGTAGTAGTGGAGTAAATGGAGTATTTATAAGAATAATGTTGTAGTAATAAGAAGTAAGGTACTCAATAGCTAGATAGCGAAGATAGTATTCAGATTATCTCGTTGGACTAGTAATTGCATAGCGCGACTGCTGTGCATGGTGTCTCGGTCTTCGATTGCCGGATCGGGTCGAAATCACTTCATGTGTTTTAAGAGGCCCATAAAGCAGCTCGGAGTCTGGAAGTTGGTGATTGATACACCCGTGCATCGGAAAGCTGTGCGAGTGAGGGAATAGAGAGTGCACCTGTGCCTCCGCAGCTGGTTGACGTCCATTGAAAGAATGGCTGAAGTGGCCGGCAATCAGTCTGGACGCCATTAGAAAGGATTATTTGGATTTCCTAGTGGTTGTCAACAGAAATAATATACAATCCTAGAATACGTAACCTCGCTGTCTTAAATGCATATTTAGGTACAAATGACCTAGAAGTCTTAACCGCAACGTTTGAGAATGATAAATTAGTGTTTATTTTGACAAATGATCTTTATGCTTGTTTAATAACTAGATGGGAACTTCTTCATCGAGATAAAAACTGGAAGTTCAGGGACACTTTCAAGGTTATTTCGCAAGGGTCGATGAAATATCGCTATTGGGATTTCCATACAGATTTTTTTTAGGTAGTTTGTTTTTGCGCCCGGTCGGAGGCAATATGCTCGACCCCCAGCATTCGAAAAACTTAACTTCTGTATCTGAACGTATAACTGAAACCTAAACAATACTTCTATGATTGTTTAAAGTCTGCCATGCACCTCAAAAATATTCTTCTTTGACTTCGCTTCAAAAACGATAATAACTACGGCTCATCTTATAGAGAAATGTCCAAGTCATCATTCCCCTGCCCTTATCCCAATTTACTATTATATAGGCTTGGTGCAGTACCTCTCTTTCTACCATATCTTTCTATCTGATATCATCTCACAAGTAACACTCTGTAACCCTGCAGTCATATATTGTCTCTCATACAATATATTATATCGTTCCTCGTATTATCGTTTCCTCGGAAACAAACGTCTAAATCTTTATATTTTGCTATAAGGGCTCATAAATGATTCCAAAAATAAAAAAAATATATTTCTTTCCTCGAACCTTCAGCGTCGTATTACTGGGTGAGTTCACATATAAATACAAGGAGCAAGGACCTTTTGGCTCCCTGCCATCTTTGGGGACATTGGGGGAAAAATTGTTAATCCCTCTCCCCGGAAGAGAGGTTAAACCCAAAGAATAATTCTGTTCGTCCTCTGTTCATCATTCTTTTAGTTTAGGAGTACACAACAGGGTAATATATAAATGACTTACTTTATCCCGCGGTTTCACGGACCATTTCTGATAAATTTCATCAAAATCAGTTCAGTAGCTTTTGCCTGAAAGACACAAATATGTGATGTGACATGTTACAAATTCTAATTACGGAGACATACAAACCTAGTTACCCATAATGGTAAGTATAAATAAATACAAAATTTTTCGAGCGATGTCTTGAACAAAATAATAAAAAAAAAAATGATAATGATATGCGAGTTAAAATAGAGTGCGTTCAAGGACCCACTCAAGATGCTTCAAGGTGAGGCCAGGCAGACCTTCAACGACAATTAATATCGTCCTAGTCATAAATATTGAATCCAAAAGACCTTCCTTGTACGTTGATTTCAATTATAAACGAAGGAAACGTACACAATTCGCACCCTTAGCTTTTCTGAGAGGACTGGCGACGTTTTTGCCTCTGCGGCATCTTGGATACAAGCTAAATCCAACTTTATTGCTAAGGGGGTAATGTTCGGTTCGGGTTGAAGTGGTTTCAGGGGATGCTGCGCCTCTGTATGTATTATAAATTGGTTTAGAGCGGCGCGGGGAGTCGCCGGTCGCCGCTCGATACCGGCCAGTTGCGAGACAGAACCGAGAGCGTTCGCTTCGCTATCGCCGTCGATATCGAAACGAAAATAAAAATAAACTCTTATTGTGGACCTTGAGTTAGTGTTGTGAACATGATAGTAAGTGAGTGTTGTATTTTCTTGTTGGATTGTTAGCCGCACTAGTTCGCCGCAAAATTTTCGTTGACAAGGTAAGTGTGGATAAACAGATAAACCCTTAAGGTCTGGTATCGCGTACTACGATTAATTACTGCGTATGATCGTTGCGTGTGTTTTAGCAAAACGTTCGGTGCTTATTTTGATAACACCCTGCAATTTGTCGTATTAAAGTTAATGCTACGGTTTTGTTACTGTCGTTGAACATTTTTAAAAATTCTCTTAAACTTGAATATGAATAGATGTGTTTCAAGACGGTAGATGTGGATTTTCTCGGTAGAAACGAGAATTTTCTGTGATGAAAATAGAATCTAAGTCAACCGTTTTGCTTGGGTGGAGAGTCCGGAAAAGCAACGCTTTTTAATCATGTAGGTAATTTGCATTTACCGTATGTAAGTACAAATCGTGATGAACATGCGATGTATTATCATAACACGTAAGATAGCTCGATCGATACGATGAAGGATGCTGCAGGATGTATCGTCAGACGAACGGAGAGGAACTTGGAAATTGGCCAGCTATACAGGAAAATTCTGTGAAAATGTACTGGATACCAACATTTTTTGCGGAAGATATTTTTTTTCCATAAATATATTTTTGACGGTATGAGTAAAAAAATGTTTGTGGTGAAAAAAAAAACTCTCGGGTCGAATAGCTGTAGGTATTGGTACACTTTTAATATGCTTGGAGATATTAATAAAATTGAACTTATGGGACTAGCTTCAGGATCATGGATGAAATTGATAGACGCTTAAAAAGATGATATGGCTAGGCAAGCGACCTAATACTGAGATGCCGGTTAAAAGATATAGCACATATAAAAAGTCATGATCTGACGATCTTCATCATAAAGGCGTTTTAAGATATGGGCTAGAAGAAAGTGGAGGCTGAGATAAGATTTACCTACGTCGAATATGGTATAATGATAGAATAGTGGTTGAAACACATGCCTCTCAAGTACAAGTATGCGGGTTCAATTCCAGGTTATGCAAATGCCAGTGTAACTTTTCTAAGTTATATGTACTTTTTAAGTGTATCTTGGACACCAATGACTGATTAAAGGTGAAGGAAACTATCATGAGGAAATCTGGATTTAAAAGTCCAAAATCAGTGGTGATTAACGTTCAATCCTTCTCTGTATGATAAGAGGCCTGTGCCCAGCTGTGGGACATTGAAAAAGTTGATGATGAATTAAATGTATTTTTAACAGAGTAGGTATTCTATGATTGGTATTGATAACAAATAAAGGATTTTGAAGTCCGCTTAAAGAAGAAATATCAAGTCTATTAATGAATTGCATTAAGTAGGTACATGTATTTATTGATTAGTATTGTACAGAAAATGTGATATGCAAATGTTTTGTTTGCAATTGTAATCTATTTCAAAAGACGTTTGGAATTCATTTCAATCTTCCTATGACTAACTTATTATACTCGCGTAACGTATAATGCATACTGAAATTGCATTCCTATATTAGCTATAATTCACTGTGAACTCTGAAAAGCTTGACACCACACAATAGGCGCAAAGGCGCAAGGCGGCTTTTGTGCTTACTGACCTCGGTTCAATTCCTCCACGGAACCTATTATGACAACTGAATGTTATGCAAATTCTTGAGCATGAGGGAGATAGAGCTATACAATTCCTAAGTACTGTCCCTTTTTTGCAATGGAATCTTTATTTTTTGTACGTATATACAGTACGTATATATTTTCGGACAGATAGGTTGGATATAATAAGGATTTTTTCTCATTATTTAAATAAACATATATATTTTTTTAAAGTCTGTCATCTTCTTTTTTTTGGAAGTCAGTTAAAATTCATTTTTGCCTATTTCGACAGAAAGATTTGTGTAATTTTTAATTTAATTTCATTGAAATTCTAAAATCGTTTAAAGAAATCTTCATCTAAGTACTAGACTAAATACTTACCTTTTATACTAAACCAACATAGCACATACTAGTACCGAGAGGTCATCGTCCTTTTGACAACGGCATTGCATCTTAAGGTCGTTGGTAATGCGGACCGGGTGCCTCAGATGTCACGAGCGGAGGCGTCGTGACTTACACCTATTAGATGCATTATTGAATAGATGCATATGCTATATCATGCAGCGCATGGTGCATGGACCTGCGCTAAAGTTCATGCGTTGACCCATAGTTGTATTTGTGATAGAAATTATTGGCTGAAGATTATGGAGAATGACTGGCGATTATTTTATCTGAACTGTTCTACTAGGGACATACCAAAGGGGTGTTTTCATTGTATTTCCAGGGTTTCTCATGTTTTCTTTTTTAGTAAATACTTATATTTCTTTTATAGTACATACTTAGGGCTTGTTTCACCACCTACGAATAAGTTCAATTTCATACAAATTCTGTTCCATTTTAGAATTTATTCGCTAGATAGTGGCTATTCGGTTTTTGTGAAACTGGTCCTTAGAACCCAAAAGATAATTATATTAGTTGAAAAATTCTACATTAGTTTTGACAATGACGAATGTAAAAAAATACGTAAAGGCAAGGTAAACAATGTCCCATCCGCGGAACCCAAGACCTCGAGATCCTTTGACCTTAAAAACGAATAAAACAAAATCAAACGCCTTTGAACCGCATCCCTAATTAGGGTTGACCCTTCCAGTTCCTGAAAGTTGACCATTTCGACCTCCATAGAATCTACAAGGGCTTGTTTACCTAGGCCCAAGAGACACTGGCCGTAAATACTTTTATTTATTGGCCTGGCAACCCTGAGAAAATTGTCAGAAACTTTTTTCATCAGTGTTTGAAGACGGCCAGTTTCAAATGTGAGTGTAGGAAAACTTAGGCTTTGTACAAACTTAGGCACTTTTTAAGTTACACCGTAGTTTCCCTGTTCTTTATTGGTGATCGGACACAGTCGCTCATTATGTAGTTGCCTTAACTTGATGTGTCGAAGGTCAGCAATATATAGGTAATTGACAACTGGTCAAATTCAATACTTCTACTGAACTGTCAAAAATGGTGACTTTCTATGCAATTTGTAGGATAACCCAAACTATGACGTCACAGATTTTTCGCATGAGCTTCTGTACTTATTTAGCTTATATTGTCAAAAAAAACACTAAAATGCTAAATTAAAGTGACATTATTTTAAGCCGCTTTATGTTTTTTTTTATTTTTGATCTAGTCGACTAACTAATTGTAAGAAAGTTTGTTAATTTGCTGTGTATTCGACTGAAGACTTTTGGTTTCCAAATACCGAACACTTTTTGATCATCAAAATGGAAGCAGCCTTACTAATGAGTGCGGGATTTCATACATATCATATCATATAATTTCTAATGAAATATTCATCAAAAGCTTGTATCTTCCACGACACACAAAAGTGTCCACGTTTGCGACCCGCCTTAGTGTTTATGTGTTCGATTTATTGCGCAGTAAACTAGTTCGCGCTTTAGTTGTCATTTGGCAGTAAAACTTTGTCCATTGCGTTGTATGTGTTAGAGTATCGTCAGCCAGTGAACTATGTACCGCAATGTATTGCGTAATGTGAATATAATGTTTCACACAATGTAGTCTTATGGATAGGTTATGAAAATTATATAGTTTTATATTTTTCTTAATATATACAGATTATATATACAGAGTTGATATGACAGAGGGGCATTAAATAACACAATACTTATACTATGTATGTGTTTAGTATTAATATGATACGGTATACAATAAAATATAATTATAAATGAGTTTCTTTTTTTATAAATCCTTTATAGGTTTTGTATAACCGAAGCCGAACACAACATAGTTGGGAAAAGGCTCGGGAGATGATGATGATAGGTTTTATATATACGAGTATATTTAAGGATAATATATAATGCTATTTGCAGAAATACTTACCTCAAATATCATAACAGCCTTAAAACATAATGCACATGGCATTATTAATTAGCTTGATAGATTAACCATGATCTAAGTACTCAATATATTCCAATATATAAAAAAACACGCATAATATAATCAATTATTTCCTAAGGATATCTATGATAATTATATATAATCTTAAGAACCTACAATCCAATCAAAAACTCATTAAACAGAAGATGCAATAAACATGATAGAATAAATAAACACCCAATCACCATAAAAGCGAGTCTCCTCATCAACATTTGCCGTCAATAACTCCGTATCACCATAGCAAACCAGAATACCTACACAGGCGCCTCTCAAGCCCACGCCACGTGCCACAACGTGTAGGGTTAAGAGATCAGAATTGTACACGAGCATTGACAGGTTGATAACCTAACCGGTGCAAATGGCGTACGGCTTTCAGAACGCTAGCCTCTGGTTGATTTTATTCAAATTGAGGGAAATGTGAGGAAAATTTCCGAATTGATATTTGTTTGTTTAGTTACATAATTAGATGGACGACAGGGATAAACAATAGTGATTCTAATTACGCAGGCTTTTGGATTAGCAAAACATCTAGTACCTACGCGTTTTTTTTTTTGTTTTATCAAAACATTAAAAAAATACTAAGATATAACGCATTAAAGTTCCGTAGTGGGGGCTTGTGACGTCACTTTTAAGTAGAATCAGAGCCTAAGAGTGGCATAATATGACATTTCAATATGTCTTTTTTCACACCCCAATAAAAACGTTAAGCTAAAATGCTAGTGTTATCTTAATTTATAAATTCGTTGGATTAATACGTTAATTAAGAACGTAATACCAATTACTTAATACGAGGAATTAGCTAATTGGCTGTGTTATTTTATTAGAGGTCGACAAAGACTTATGTGGACTATCTACAAGGAATATAGGTATATTTTTTCTTGTTTCCATGGGACAACATTAATTATGTATTTGACTAGCTAGGCAAGAGCTTTTATGATAAGGCTTATTTGTTTTTGCGTTGGTAATAAATTATGTATTAAATCCATGGTTCCATTTCAATTAAGAAAAATATAACTACACAGTAGTAAATACAGAGTGTGAAGATTATATTGTTGATTGCTGAATTCTTTTTTTAAAAGCATTTTCATTGTTTATCTTAAACTGTACGGTATTAAGTTACACCGAGTCACTGTGATTACGTTCTGATACTAAGTACACAATGATGTGAATGTAATTAATGAAAAGATCCAAAAAAAGAACTGTATAATAAATATACCAGTAGTTAGTTTTTCATATTGAAGCGATGATATTTAAATTACACTACGAGTTAAAAATAATACAACAATGCATTCATAAAACACACTTGAACATAACATTTAACCCTAAACGCGGCTACAAAGTACAATGCACTGGGCACCCATAATAATTCTGCCCAATTCACTTGCATAAATGGTAGAGAAAAATTACGCGTCAACCCTCCCGCGCTGTCGTCCCGCGCACCTACTTTCCACCGACCTTGCTGCGCTCGAGACAAATCCGCTTCCTCGCTACTGCATGCCCACTTCTCAGCGTAGGGTTGCCTCCAGATTTATTGAACATTTTGAATTCAGAATGCCAGTTTTATATAGATTTAAACGTCGAAGTATGTAGTTCGAATTCTGAAAGGATTTCGCACTTCACCTGTATTTCACGCTTTTTGTTTATAAATATTGCGGGAGAGTGGTTTTTAGTGAAGCGAGATAAGTTGTTACATTTCAGATTCACATAAGCAAATGCAAAGAGTAAAAGAAAGTTTTTCGTGTAGGTGAGAAAAGTCAGAAGTAGCTATTTTAGAATAAAGCCCCAACTAAAATGTGCCAATGGCTTAATTACAATTTCAAAATATAATACACAGTTAATAATAATAATGAGAGGTTAAACCTTATTAACTTGTAAATGCAAAAGTTATCTACTGTCTGTTTGTCGCGATCTGAATGAAATTTGGGACACAGAGTCTATAGCCTAGGAATGGACATGGTGAATGGAACACTAGATAACAGCTAATAAGCTTTCTAAATGACCTATCAAACATCAATGAAGATAGCAACACTTCACTCCCTCATTTAACAAAAAAGGCTGCTAATATTTATAATTACGATTAGCTAGCAACCCTAATTCTGAGGTTAACGAACAGACAGACTAGGGGAGGCTTGGCGCATGCGCTGTCAGTGTTTTGGATGCCCCTACTCTCCTATATCATCAGTTTTCATATATATACACGCCACTATTTTTGACGCGAAATTTTATGTAGGTACCTAGTTCTAGATATTTTTGGAAACATTGCAACACTTTCGTAAAGGTCATAGCAAAAAGGCCTTAAATATTTTAAATGCAGTTAGGTCACAAGAGCGGGTGTATGTTACGTTATTAAATTAACTTTTAGTTTTAAAAAAGTTCGTGCGTTCTATATGGAATCTGGAATATCTGTATGATTCGACTTTCACATAATCCATCCATAGTTTCTTTGGTCGCTGCCTTCCTTTACCTTTATCCTCGTTCACATTCAAAACCTCACAACATGATGATCATTTCTCCATTCCATTCCATATACCTTTCGAGCCGGCTTCCACATAGTTTCTTATTTAACTAAAATCACATATCATGTTAAAAATGAGGAGAAAAAATAAGTTAATCAGTTTCTAAGAACCAAAGCAAAAAAGGGTTTATTCCAAAATGAACTAAATCCCAGGAAGGCCCTCTGTAATCACACGTTATGTGACCGTCCGACGCAGTGTGTCGAATTAACGCATTATCCTCCTATTAACCGGCAGCGCAGGGTTATGGTAAAAAAAGGATTAACAACAATTTATCGTCGATGGCAACAATGTATTGAATAACCCTCTTGACGTATTCACGCTAGCACATCAAGGTTCAATCTGTCAAATTCCCTTAATAGATTTTCAATTTTATCGCTGAAGCATTATAGTTCAAAGTTGAATGGGAAATTTTGACAGTTTCGGGTAGCTTGATGTGCTGGTGTCTGTGCATCGGATGATTTTCTTTTCAACGTTGCAGGGGCTTCATAGGGCCGAGGCCTGAGGGAGTTGCGGAATTGTTCTCAAGGGCTAAGTGTGTTTAAGTTAGTAATAGTCTGTCACTCCCTCCAGGTGCACCAACAGCGAGAGAGGTCATTTGATGATCTCCCACGAAAAAAGTATGATTTTCTTTACAAGAAACCATGTTGAATTTATAAAATTGGATACTATGCGATGTCTGTGATTCTTTTTGGGACAAATATTACACACCTTTATAAGGACGTCATGTTTGCACAAATTCATTCAGGTACGCTGTCCCGAAGTGCAAGCTTATTTTCTTTTTTAATCTAACAAAACGAAAAAAGTATAGAAGCCCCGTCCCGTTAACATCAAAAGTTCCCCTCGAACCAAAAAGAAATAGAATGTCGACGGCACCTCATGATTAGTAGGTACGCAGCGTTTTTGAAAAAACCCGCCTTTATTCTTTGGTATATGAAAAAATCTCATTATTGAACCATTAGAAGACTGTTATTCGCCCCTGGGAGAATCCTCAGTGCCTATTGAAGTGAAGGGAATTGTCCTTTTTGGTTGTTTTTTTAAGCATCATGAAGTTAGTTGATTAGTATTGTGACAAGCTGGGTTGTCATTATTTGAAACTAGTTGTCATTCCTTTCTTGTCTTTCATTAAGTAGCGTGTTATCGTTCACTACATAATCATTGTTTGACGACTCTGTTGGCACAATGGTCTCCATGCCGGACTGTCGTACTGAGGGACTCGGGTTCGATTCCCGGTGCGGATAATGATTCAATATTTGTATCATGAGTATTTTTGTTGGCTGTTGTTATAAGTTTTATTCATATATGTATATCTCCGTATGTATATGTGTAACAATCATAACAAAAGTTAATTCACAGCTTACCTTGTTTTTAACCGATCGTGTATAAAAAGGTGTCAATGAATAAACTATTACATACTAAAAGATGCAGTGTTGCATATTACATAATAAAGGATAATTTTCTGTTGTTAAGTTATTTAGTAATTAATATCGCACAGCGTCTGCATCAATCCAAAATTATGGGAAAACGAGTACTTAGTTTTAACCGACTTCCAAAAAAAGGAGGAGGTTCTCAATTCGGCCGGTATGTTTTTTTTTTTAATTTTTTTTTTTATGTATGTACACCGATTACTCCGAGGTTTCTAGTCCGATTTGTGTAATTCTTTTTTTGTTCGATGCAGTATACTTGCCATTTGGTCCCATAAAAATTTCATCCAATTTGGTTCAGTACTTTTTATTTTATGAGCATTTGTTTGATTTATGTGGACGATGTGTATGTGGATGATGTTATAACGGGCCGGTTAATGAGAATTTCCTACAAACTTGAGTTATGATAGCTATTATAGAAGGTATGGAGTGTATAAATGGATGACGAAAACAGATTTTGGACCTGATACTAAAAAGATAAAAATAAAATTTTTTTACAAAAAAATAAAACCGACTTCAAAAACACTGAAAAGTGAAAAAAAAAGCTTTTAAGTACATCGCTCTAGAAGTCGGTGTCCAAATAAATACAGTATTACAGTTGCAACTTCTTGACACCGACTTCTAGAGCAATGTACTTAAAAGCTTTTTTTTTCACTTTTCAGTGTTTTTGAAGTCGGTTTTATGTTTTTGTAAAAAAAAATTTTTTTCTATTCTTGTCCACCTATTTTTTTTAAACTACATAGGCGTTTAAGTCAGTATACCATCAGTCTGGAACGCCAGACATCTACACGGTCGTCGTGACTGTCTCATGCCGACGTAAATATGCGCCGTCTTGTCGCACTGTCGTACGACACGCCGACATTTGTATACTTGTAGCGCGACGGATCTCGCGACGTATTGCAAGACATTTGTCGCGGCTTGTACAGTCACGTACTGACGTAGTGTGGAATGTTCTAGAACTTAGTTTTTGAGTGTTTAAGCCGTGAATGCAGGCTTTTGGGTGTTCCATGTGGATTTTACTGAGTAAGGGATCAAGTTGGGTTTTCGAGCGGTTGAAGGGATAATTCTTGTTCTGTTTTGTATGGGATTTAAACATGGCTCGTGAAATATGGGTGTATGGTGAAAATTTGTCCTATTGCAGTGTCTGGAGTTATGTTGTGCGCTGAGACAGACGAATGTGTGATCCATATGATCTAGACACCCAATGTATGATTCGCTATTATTCATGGTTTTCGATTTTTTGATGTCAATTTTTAAGATGTTAACGTATTTTCACTGAGCGACTTAAAAGAAACTATAAAAAACTAATTACTGTACTTTTCGCGAACGTTGTGGTAATTTTTATGAACATTATTAAATTGATCTTTTCCCTATGAAATAATTACTTTGTTGTGTAGCTAAGAGAATTATTAATAATTCTGACTACAAATGAAAAATTTGATTCTAGTCGATAAAAGCATAATTTTCAAAGCACCATTGACCTTCGTGCCTTGCCTAAATGATTTTAAATCATTATGTAAAAGCCTGTTTTAGACAAAAAAGATTTGCTTGACCGTGTCTATGTATAATATGGCCTAGGGCTCTTATAAGGCATTATTAAGGCTGTAATTTCTAACTTTGGATTCTATTTCAGAGAATCTTAAATAAGTACCGACCGTGAATGGATAATAAGTTTTGAGAAATGAGGATACTAGAGCTAAATTAGGGTTTCTTGGTAGGGTATTTCAAACCATCAGTACTAGCCATTTTTATTGTCCCACTGCAGGCCCCTTCTCGTACATAGTAGGAGGGATGAGCGTTAATTACCACGCCTGCTCAATGCGGATTGGTGATTTCAGACCTTTTAACTCCAGGTTTCCTCAAGATGTTGTCCTTCACCTTTGTATAGTCAATTGGTGTCTCTTGTATACTCTGGGAAAGTACCTATTACTTAGAAAAGTTACATTGCTACTTGGCTGACTTGGAACCGACTCCAAACTCGTACTTGAAAGGCAGTTGCTTTAGGCCACCATGGCTTTGAACCCTAATTGTTATTAATAGCTGAAATACATTATCACTACATAGTATAAAACAAAGTCGCTTTCTCTGTCCCTATGTCCCTTTGTATGCTTAAATCTTTGAAACTACGCAACGGATTTTGACGCGGTTTTTAATAGATAGAGTGATTCAAGAGGAATGTTTATATGTATAATAACTTCCATTAAATAGTGGGGAAGCACTGTTATTTTTAAGTTTGAGTTATTCTGTAGTGTATTTAGTATCAGCATTGCACCCGTGCGAAGCCGGGGCGGATCGCTAGTATTCTATATATCTGTGGCTACTAGTATTAATGAAAAAAAAACAAGAATTAATTCTTTTGGTAGCTTATTGCCATGTTAAAAACATAATCCTCGCTTTGGTTCTCTCAGTCGGCCAACGAGGTTGTTATCCTCAAGCTTTCTCATTCGTTGGGCGTTTTAAAAAGTTGATGTTATTGTTATAGTCTTAGACTCGAAGGCGGTGGACACGGAAAACCGTGTTCGGCGTGTCCGACTACAGAATTTATTATGTCATTCGAATTGATAGTTTGTCTGTGATTAGGATGGTACTTAGTTAAAGGTGTTATTGGCACTTCACACTGGTTTGCGTTCCTGTGGAAAGAAGTTGGACATTCAACGTCATGTTTTAGTGGATTGTTTAAGTAGGCTATTTTATTAGACGAGTGTTTTAAGTAGCCGAGTTCGACTACCTCCTTGGTCTAGTAGACACATGTCGCGGTTGTTGAGCGCGAGGTATGGGGTTTAATTCCCGGGTCGGGTGGATATTGCTTTGTGGGTTTTAAGAAACTTTCACAAAAGCAGCTCGGAGTCTGGAAGTTGGTGTTTGATACACCCGTGCATCGGAGAGTACGTAAATGTTGGTCCTGCGCCTGATTTCTCTCCGGTCGTGTGATGGCGTGTGATTTAAAACAATCGGGTACAGTTTAATAGGTTTTCGCACCACCTAGAAAAAGGCATCGTCAATTTCATATATATTATTATGCTGGATATTCATTATTACTTTTATTTGTAGGATCCTTCCAAATGTGGATAAGAAAATGATTTGATCAAGTGATGTGGACAACATCACGAAACTATCGAGCTTTTTGCCAAGTGAGCAAAACAACGATATGGCTACGACATACACAAAACCGAACAAAATATTGTTTACTGCCGCTGCTATATTCCCTTGCAAGAATTCTGGATGAAAATCAATAACCATATCTTAAAATATGCACATACATAATATGAATATGAATAAGATATTCCACGTCTGTGTGTTCCAAGGTTTTAGTATAGGAAACAATCGCGAACTTGCATACTTCCATTTTGAGCGATCGGACGCGAAAGTAGGAACCAAAATTATGTCCCTTGTGATCACGTCTATTTTTTTATTAAGTTCTATTAAGACAAGAGAATAATGAAGAATCATCTGCCTAGCCACTTCCCAAGCTATGTTGGGGTCAGCTTCCAGTTTTAATCGCATGCAGCTGAGTACCATTGTTTTACGTGGAGTGACTGTCTGTCTGACCTCCTCAACCCAGTCAACTGAGCAACCCAATACTAGAATAGTGAAGAAGAGAAATATGTTTTAAGCTGTGTAAAACTCATCCTGAAAATAGATTTGATAACTTCTTCTATAGTTAAACAGTCAACTTATAAATTATTCCGCTAACCATCTAAGTAAATAACAAAGATATTTTTGGACATTTTATTCCTTAAATAGGAAAGTTACTGAGTTATCTGTACCGTTTAAGTGTATTGCCTAAAGTTTGAGGAGAGTTTAGATAGGAATTAATTTATTAAAATAACTTTACTTATTTCTGAAAACTTGGGAGAAATACATTGCTGGACGGACAGAAGTAGCAATTTCTGCCAAGGTTGCGTGTTTCTCACAAGAGTTACCGCGGTTCTACCGCACAAAGACCTCCAGAAGGAACAAAAGTGGGTTTTAGTAAAAGTTTGACACTTCCTCCATTTGCACCTACAGCAGTTAAGGTGAATTGATGATTTCCTACTCAAAAATAGAAGCTGCATTTTTTAGTACTCTCTGTTAGCTCTCAAATGACATCTATTCTCCGTCAGCAGTATCAACTATGAACCCGATAACAACCGTACAGACTGATGGATCCAGGTCGATTGTCGGCTACGGCAGCCGTTCTCTTTTATGGAGATCAACCAGCTGCGCAGGACATATTATAGTGCACAAGCATTGGCGCAGATACAGGTGCACTCTCTTTTCCTCACTCTCATAGTCCTATGGGACGGCAATCCGACACGACCGGAGAGAGAGACCGTCCATACTACATCATAAATAACCAGGCTTAATTTTATAATCCAAAAGCATTACGCCTAATACAACAGCTCGGACCGTATCCATGTTAAAAATGCCCCAGGGACACTAGAAGGGTTAATTGTTACCTTTGTTATTTTTGCATGTTAATGGACTTTTCTGATCAGGCCACCGTTGGAGGGTTAAGTACTGTATGCTTTTTTGAGCGTTACGGATCATTTGAATTCTAGCTTTTAACTGGACTATTGTATTGTAGGCAGAGATTGATCGTGTGTTAGGGTCGTTTATATTTATATGGATTATGATTTATGACATTTATACCGGTTATTTATAGTTTTCTTTTAACTTATGGAAATGACCATAGCCTAGCCGTTTCTCATCGATGTTGAGGTCGCCTTCCAGTCTAATCAAATACTGTTGAGTACCTGTGTTTTATATTGAATTCGCCTGCCTATCTGTCCTGTTCAACCCAGTTATTTGTGCGAAACGCCGCATTGGTAGGACTGGTAGTGAGAACTTTTTGTGTTCTCATATCTATTGTCAGAAAGAAAAAAATATCTTTACAACTGATCAAATACAAAAACGTCTTGGAGCTTTATCGTGTCAAGTTGAGTGAAAGGGACGGTCCTATTGACGTATATTGATATCGAGCCATCTCTTTCTTTTATTATTTATTATTATCAGCCTTTTTATCGCCCCACTGTTGGGCACAGGTCTCTTCTCACACGGAGAAGGATTGAGCGTTAATCTCTTTCTTTATCGTTATAAAATTTTCTCATAGAAATCGTTACGTAGTTATTTTCACAGGCATAGTTCATGTAGGTAAAATTAAACTAATATTGTTTTAAAAACTAATTGGGCCTTCAAAACAATGAAAATAAACACTATAAGTTATTATGAGTGTGTACCAAGCTATGCTAACAATATTATACATAGATACCAACATAATGTAGTATATTTATTGAAACATGAATCTAGTCACATATTATTAATCAAACAAACTTGTAACAAGTAATATGATAACAATGCAGTTTATAATACATGTTGTAATATTAATTAATCAGCTTAGTCGTATAATGTTTCAGATATGAATTGGTAAATATGTCTTCAATGAAAAGGATCGACTTTAGGTTTGCTGTTAGAAAATCCAACTTGGCTTAAGCTCGTACACACTTTGACTTAGATAACGACTGCATAAAAGATTTAAATGACAACCGGGATCCACCAATTTTACTAGCTTCCTAAAACATGCAGGAACTCGTCGACAAGATCACCTATCCACGGAGCGATGGTGCCAAGCGTTGCTCAACTTTTTTTTTTTAATTGATTGACCCGTGCGACTGTTACTTAGTCACTAGCTACTTAGCACGAGAATTATTTTTATATGTGACCTCAACATAACGTACTATTCGTGATGAACTACTACATACCCCTAAACGATAATTTCTAACCATTTAAGTTTTATTTCGACATCAACTGGCTCACCGCGCTCCGGCTTGCTTCAGATAATTTTACTCAATCTTTTCTTCTATATAGTTTTTTTAAGTTTGTAAATATAAGGTGACTGGTAATTAGTGACCGATATTTAAACACGTGATTGTACTCATACAACTTTCCCAAAGAAATTTTTTTTTTGTTATTTTTTTTATCATTGCAGCGAAATTCAAATTTCGTGCGCGCTGTCAGCCGATCAGCTGTTAGCGGCGAGGCCCCGCGTTTTCAGTAATTTTGCTATAATGATAAAAAAGAATAAAAAAGTTTATTTGGGAAAGTTGTTTGTAATCATGAGTACAATCACGTGTTTAAATATCGGACACTAATTACCAGTCACCCAATATATGTAAATATCACTGTATATCTATACGTATACTAGAAAATTAATAGCCTACATTACAAATATGCAACAACGTTAAAAATCTCTTCATAAAACACTGGGAATCTGAAGGAAATTATAGAAGGCTAGATCCAGGCTCGCTTGTCACTGGTGAACAGACCAATGACTCCAGCAAATAAATTAACACATTTTTCAATGTAAGAGGCAATACCGTAACAGCCTTCGTACCTGCGTCCTTACCAATTTATCTGGAATCCAGTCGTTTACTAGATCTAATCCCGTTCTTTATCTGCAGTCTAATATTCCCGTCTGCTTTTTTGAAATTTATATCTTACAGCAAAGCCCTATTTATATTTTGTAGTACCTACTTATTGTATTGGTGCTCGAAAACCTTTCAGAAGTTAATTGATCGCTATTTTGTAGTAAGTCCCGAGTGCATGGGCTTTTTGAGATTTGAGAAAATCGATTTTATGTTTAGTTCTGTTAACATTTTGAGGCAGGCACTCATTCAGTAAATGAGGGAAACGAGAGACATGTCTTTTATATCTAAGCTTGTCTCTACAAAAACGTAATCTTGAATTATCATCACAAATAAAAAGTGGGTGAGAGTAACCGCGAAGATACCCTTAGGAAACTCAAAAATGTTGGTGTTCGTGTGTACAAGATTTTTGATTTAGGGCCTGTCTCACGACCTATTTATGAATAAATTCCAGTTGGTTTATTTGGTAGATAATTTCATACCAATTCTAATCAATTTTTGAAATTATTCGGTAGGTAGTGGTTATTCGGACATTGTAAAACTGGCACTTAATGAGGCGTAGTATCCCTGCTATAAGTAGGTGTTTGACTAAAACTTATAAGCAGAAAACTATCTCGTAAGACTAGCATTCAACATCTATATATTATCTTACTAATACTTAACTACTTGTTTGAAAAACTATTTCAATTTGCACAAACGCAAATAGAAAATAGTGCCTACACTAAGATTATTTATAGAATCGATTATATTCCCATTAGCAGTTCGTATATTTACGAGCTCAGGTGAACGGGGGCGGTAGGCGGTAGCGGTATCATTTGTAACAGCAGGCACACCCGGGTGTTGTAGCTAGTTGGATTGCTATTAAATTATTCCATTTTTGCTTTGAGCTGAGCCGCGAATGAATGAATATAATACGGGTTGAATCAGTTCAACATCATGTTTTTTTTTTAAATTAACTCTTTAAGGGCCAGTTTCTTAATGTATAAAGCTACTATCTACCGAATAAATTGAACTTATTTCATAGATGGTGAAACGGTCCCTAAATTTTCTTTCAAGCTATTAACTTTTCCAACAAAGGATCACTTTATATAGTTATGTTCGGATCGCCTGTTTTAGGTAGGTAGTAGTAGGTTAGGTACTTAGCTATACCAGTATCTTACATAGAGCGACTGCCTAACTGACCCCAACAAACCAGTTTCCTGGAAAACCTAATAGGTACTCCTTGGAAAAACGGGTTGTCAACTTTCTGGCTCCTACAGCCGCAACGAATGCCAAAGCTTATTGAAGGGCAGCTGGGACCAATCGTTGCTTAACCTTATGATCGATCGCCCCGTGCGACTGTTATTTAGCCCCGAGCTCCTCTTCGTTTATTTCCCAATAAATTGAATAATTATCAGCAGTCCAAAGTTTTGTGTACGTGATAGGATCTAACAAAGTTTATCTCAAGCCGATGTAATCAATATTTCTGTGCAAGTTCCGAACTTTTCTTCTGAACTGTTGAAAGAAACTTTTTTATTACACACAGTTATGTGATAGCTCAATTTATGAATGTAACTAAGATTGTTTTTGGGTGTTCAGTAAATAGATTACGGATCTAATATGTAATTGAAACTGTCCCAATTTTCCCAATCAACTTTGAAATATATGCTTCGGAAATAAAGTTGAAAATCTATTAAGGATATTTGACAGATTGTAGTAGCTTGATGTGCTGGCAATCTGTACATAGTAAGAGGAAAAGGGATTGTCCAACCTTTGTTTGATTGGGTAATTAAACAACAGAAAGTTAAACATTTAAGTATGAAACACAAAATACAAGAAATCATAATCTAAATGTGTCTATAATGGACACAAACAACCATAAATAATATTTGTACTAAGAAATAGATCCTCAAAAGGTTTGATCCCGCATCTATCTGTCGAGATATCATCTCGTCTATTATTCCTCTCTACTTTGAATATTCTAATAGGGTAGGCCTTGCCCCATATTCCGTATTCTTTGACTATTAATAAAGCTTTGAGTAAGGCGACCTTCATTGTTTTTATATAAGTAGATAGAATTTCTTAGTTTTTACCTAGGCTATGGGTTAGTGACCAAATTGTCTCATACTTTAAGGTGCACTAGAAAATTTTTGTTGGAGTAGGCATCATATCGGGTCCTAGTACGGGGCTGCGGAAGAACCTGGATTCTCGCTGCCCCGCGCGCACGTGTGAGGAGACACCGGGGTTGTTTTAGCCGGTAAGAGACCGGCACGCGCCTCCGCCTCGGCCGGTAACGATAGTCCATGAGGATTTCCCCCCGGAAAAAAAGGCATCCTATTATATTACATTAGTTAGCCAAAGAGGTTGGAGCAGTAGCAATAAATTAACCATGCTCACTTATTATGCATTACAAAATGCATAGGCCAGTGTAGCTAACACGAGAGTTAAGGGAGCAGCGTTTTCGAGTTCAACTACCGATGTAACTTTTGGAGTTATATGGAGGATATGACTAGGTATAACTTTTTTGAGTTATATATGTCTTGGGATATATCGCACACCAATGACTGATTAAAAGTGAAGGAAAACATCTCGAGTACACTTGGAGTATAAAGTCTGAAATCAATAACCCAAAATTACCAAGAGTGGTGATCATTGCTCAATCTTACCCAGCAGTGGGAGGATAAAAAGGCTGATGATGATGTCTTCAAATAACTTTACCAGTAAAAAATCGGGTACGATAAGCTAATAACCAAACAACACGGTATACATTTGATGGATTGGGTGTTTATATCTATTGGATCAAGATAAAATAGACTGCTGACGACAAATAAAACCTTTTTCCAATATTATGAACATAACAATTAAGAATTCTTGAAGTGATGTGATAATATTACAATGCAAGGCCTCCGGTGTCCTGAGGCCGACAAGATATTATCGACATGTGTCGCCGGCGCCGGCTGCACATAAGGGCCTGGTCAGGGATAAAGCGAGGGGAGTGATTTTAGTTGTAGTGCAATCTCTTGAACCCAATTTCTGAGCCGTAACTTGATAAGGGTTCATATAAAAGCCTTAATTTATTGTAATTTTTTATTAAAAGCTGACCACGATCTATTCTGTCATTTCATCTGCCTAGCCTTTTTCCAAGCTATATTGGGGTCGGCTTCCAGTCTTAAGTGGATGCAGCTGAGTACCAATGTTTTACGAGGAGCGACTGCCTGTTTGACCTTCACAACCCAGTTACCTGGAAAACCCAATACTCCTTGGAAAAACGGGTTGTCAACTTTCTGGCTTCTGACTACCCGTACCGACTGCCAAAGACAACCGGGACCCACCAATTTAGGTTGCCCTACGAAACACTGAGAAACTCGTCATGACAAGACGGTCACCCATCTACGGACCGACCGCGCTAAGCGTTGCTTAACCTTATGATCCACAGACCTGTTCGGCTGTTACTTAGCCACGAATTCCTCGAGCTTCAGTCTAGAACTAAAATATTCAACATTCCAACTTTAAAAATTGAATCCGAATTCGCTCTACAAACTCTAAACACTATATTCTACTTCAATGCAAGTGATATAAACTATTCATTTTTTCACGGTCGCTTCCGCTCGCCCCTGAACGTTGGTCTATCCCCTTAATATGCGACAAAGCAAACAGGCCGCCGGGGACGGGATACATCGCTTGATTAGTTCACTAGGTACTGCAGTAGAATACAGATGAACCGTCAATGTATGTGGGATAGAAAGAGTGCGCGATTATGCATGCTTAAAGTGCACTGTGGGCCGCCTGGCCGTAGATGTGGACAAAATATTGTATTGTGTTTTATGGTTATTGTTTTTTTTTGTGTAAGGTGGAAGCTGTATTGAAGTTTTTTTTAGTTATAATTCAAGTGTCATTATTGGATTAGAAGATATGATGACCAATCACAGTAGCCAGAGAAGATCAGCGAAGTTAGCCAAGATGTGTTTCTACAATCGTAAACGCTAGTAAAAAAAATGGCTGTGTATGTGGTGGATGGCCAGACGGGCAAAGACATGACGAATCAATAACGGTTCTGTTTTTTTTCCATTTGGCTACGGAACCCTAAATACGAAGAAGATGTAAAGAAAAAAAACACATTCCAAATCACGTTATGATCACGTGACTTATCGATTTAAAATTACATTTCCATACATTTTTTTTCGTTTATAGGTACTAGTGTTTACGGTGGTAGAAAGACATCTTGGCTAACTCCACTGAAGTACTTCTTAGTATAAACACACCTTTCTATTCATTATTATGAAAAAAAAGTTTGTACCTACAATAACATCAAGAAGTAACGTCAAACAAATCACATTTGTATAGAAATGTGTATGAACAAATGACGTCAATGTGAAAGTCATAATATTTATAAAATCCTATGTATGCTATTAAATTCCTTGGGTTTTGCTGAACTTTACTGTACCCATATCATCGCATATTAGTTACCTATTATCAAGTTATTGAGACTTAAAACTTCTTCAGTTAGAGAGGCTTCAAATCACATTGCTTACGAGTTTCTGTTTAGTTCACAATTTGTAATCGGTTTTTATAAACAAGAAACTGCTGTATTAAGTCTGTATATCTATACTGCCCCGTTGGTCTAGTGGTTGCAAGGCGCGACTGCTGTGCACGGGGTCTCGGGTTCGAATCCCGGGTCGGGCTGAAATCGCGTTGTGGGTTTTGAGAAACTTTCACAAAGCAGCCTGGAGTCTGGAAGTGGGTGATTGATTCACCCGTGCATCGGAGAGCACGTTAATGTCGGTCCTGCGCCTGATCTTTCTCCGGTCGTGTCGGATTGCCGTCCCATCGGATTATGAGAGTGAGGGAATAGAGAGTGCACGAATACTTGTGCACTATAATATGTCCTGCGCAGCTGGCTGATCTCCATAAATGAGAACGGCCGCCGTAGCCGAAAATCGGCCTGGATGCCATCATCATCATCTATATTAATATTATAAAGCTGAAGAGTTAGTTTGTTTGTTTGAACGCCCTAATCTTAGGAACTATTGGTTTAACCATAAATAATTGGTTAGTGAGAGGAGTGTGATTACGATTGGCTACATGATCTACCTTGAGGTTAAAAATTCTAATCCCAATACTATTCTAATTTATTTTAAAATATCTCCTAATACGAACATTACCAGGTACAAAACTTGGTACTGTAAAAGTATCATGTAGTTGACACCTACAACATAATAATATGAAGCTAATACTTCGTAGTACGACGACAATCGCCTCATATTGCCTTGTTTTGACACCACAGTGCAACGACGTGGGTGTTATTGAAACCCGATGCAATTCTGAAAACGTGTTGCCATTTTGTTTGCATAAACAAAATGTGGGTAGGTGCGTTTTGTAACGAGTATGTATGGGACATATTAGCTGTTACTTTGATTCTAGTACTCGTAGGGACTAAATTAGCGCATAGTGGTTGAGTTATCATGTCAGCTTTGTATTACTTTTAATGTCTGTCTTCTTATCCCTATTGGGCATGATCTAAGTGATTCTAAAGATATTTTATTTTAGTGCGACTATTTGTTTTTTAATAGACTCCACAAAAAATGAGGTTCTCAATTAGTCTGCATGTTTTTATACACATTTATACACTAAAAAAAAAAAAATTGGAAAACACTGGTACTCAGCTGAATCCGGCTAGACTGGAAGCCGACCCCAACATAGTTGGGGAAAAGGCTCGGGAGATGATGATGATACTAGAAAAAACACTTATAAACCTTAGGTTTATCTGCGTTGCTTAAAATAAATTGTGGCATTAAACACCTATACAATTTTCGATTTCACACTCTCAAACAAAAATCAAATAAATCTGACGAAAATAAAAAAAAAGCTTTCAATTTTTCTCCCCTAAAGATCGCATGTCATAAATAATGAAAATGGAAAATCGATTAGTAAGCTGCACAGGGGGTCGAACCGTGTCTATGGTGACAAAAAGTCGCGATATCCCACAACAATGCATGTGCTCGAACCAGTGGGCTGAGTGTAATACGAGCAAATTTAGAGGGTGAACTAAATTATTTTTTGGAAAAATATGTTTTGATATGGATTTAAACCACATGCGGCAAAATTAAAAAAAAAATATCTCAACTTACAAAAATTTAATTTATGTAAACCAAAGAGGCCTTTTGCAGTTTTATTATCTTAATCTTCATATTGTGAGTAGAACGGTATTTTATTCAACGATCTTAAGACTGCTCGATAGACGGCTTTGATAGGAATTTAATTCTACTGAATTATTATAAAAATATCAATCTATATGATTGAATTTTTCTGAAATTTATTTCTCTTTATGGGAGGAAATGAAGAGATACTCTTAAGAAACAGTAATTTCGTTACAAACTTTTCAGTGTAGATTTCTTATTCAATATCAAAGAAGGGTTTATTTATCCTTGAAAGGTCATTTATACTAGCGTTCAAATTAAAAATTAGGAATGAATGTTGTATTAGACTATTTCAACAGTATGATCAAATCAGGTTAGACTGGAAGCCGATCCCAACAAAGTTGAGAAAAGGCTCGGGAGATGATGAATCAATAAACACAACTTTAAGCTTAAGTAATTGATTGTCATTTTGCTTCTTTATAAAATGGTTCAGAATATTTGTTTTACCAGCAAGTCAACTTGTTATGTTCATTTAAATATTTGCAACACATTAGTGACTGTCTACAACTACAACAACTATAGAGAGAAAGCTTCACATTTTAAGATATTTAGAAGGCGAAACATATTGTTTTTCTTGAGTAAAATATTTGCTAAGCTCTCCAGTAAAGCTAAATAAGTAAATACGTTTGTTCAACGACTCGATTCACTCCGTTGGCTCCGTGGAAACGGTTTTCAATTCACAAATTTTACTCGCGTCGATTCACACGTGTATACAGAATTCGTTGTTCATTTGTGCCGACGACGTCATTTGAGATTTTCTAAAAAATATTCATTTTTATTTTTCAAATAAATTTAGCGATTAACGTTTTGAATTTAATTAAACAAATAAGTGCCGGATAGTTTATCTGGTAGATAATTCCATAAAAATTGTGTTCCATTTTTGAATTTATCTGGTACATGGTGGCTACCCGTAACCGATGAAACTGGCCCTTTAAGTTTTATGTTATTATTCGCTTATATAACAAAGACTTTTGCTATGTAATAATAACCATGAGATATGTTATAAAAATCTGCTTTCTTCTGTGTATTAGCTCTATCCTACTTATCTTATATGTATGTTTGCTGGTACATTACACAGTTGGTTACCATGCATGTGTATGCATAATCTCATCAAGTAAACAGTGTCAGAGTGACGACTCCACACGTTGTCAGCTCAGCAATTCTCGAACTCTATAAAAACGATGCTTTATTAAGGGCCAGTTTCACAGGTTGCTGATAAGTTCCAGATAGAAAATCTGGCAGATAATTTCATACAAATTCTGTTCCATTTTTGAATTTATCTTGTAGATAGCGGCTATCCATAACCTGCGAAACTGGCACTAAGTAATACATTAGTTATAAGCACGTTTTGAAATAAAACGAATAACAAACAAAAAAAAGTAAATATTTTTTTTACAATTTTTACTGTAGTTGGGCACCGGGCCTTATCAAATAATTAATTGATGTATGGATATTCATAGAATTACTTCAATTTAATTTTGTCGATGAATGATTGATACTTATAAATTGCTATCGGATTTGAAATGGATGAACGTTACATTTATTTGTATGAACACGAACTTCAATATTTTATGTTTTATAGCGTAATACTGAAATTATATTTTTTATATATATACATAGGTAGGTATACAAAGTAAGAATCCTATGCGAGTTGACATAGTCTTGCACTTATTAAGATCAATGAGATAAATTAAGTTGCTCCTTTGTGATTCAACTAGTGTGAATCATGCTTTATGGCTTGGGAAGTATACTTATATCTTCATCAAACTATGTACAGACGCCAGCACATCAAGCTACTCGACACTGTAAATAATTTTTTTCCAATCAACTTTGAACCATGAATGCTTCAGCGATAAAATCGAAAATCTACTGAGGAAATTTCACAGGTTGTTGTAGCTTAATGTCCCGGCGCCTGTACCTACTAACGTGAAGAACAGTACCAATGAAATTCATTTAAATTCCTCCATATCTTCACAACAAACACATCTTCATCTCCCGAGCCTTTTTCCCATCTACGTTGGGGTCGGCTTCCAGTCTAACCGGATTCAGCTGAGTACTAGTGTTTTACAAGGAGCGACTGCCTATCTGACCTCCTCAACCCAGTTACCCGGGCAACAAACACCTCAGTGACCATTTAATAAAAGAATTTAATAGTTGAAACCACATATGGTTGCCAATTTTTCGACGACTTTTCAAGACGATATTTCTTTCAAAGTCAGTCTATTCCCAGGAACGGTCTAAAACAAAAAGAGATAACTATACTAATGGTTGCGAGAATGCGTGAGTCTTGGAATCGCATAGCGCCTTTTTCAAAGATAATATTCGATGTATAGAATAAGGCAATTGAAGAAATCCATCCTCTTTGGACCATTAAGTGACCCTTCTCAATAAGTTCTTTCAATTGCCTGTAACTACTTCGTGGGAAGGAACTGTCTATACTTCATTGTTTTATTTTCTTAGTCCTTCTATAGTGTTTTGTATATAGGAAGTATGTTGTGTGTGGTGATAATGAAAGGAACTAAATTGTAAGGGCTTGAAACAGACGGGAAAATACACGTCTGAAGTACAAGTTACAATAATTATGCCCGAATATGAATTTACGAGTAGTGGTGGCCTAGTGGTTAAATTCCCAGCATCTTAAGTACGACTATGCAGGGTAGACTTTTCTAAGTTTAATGTTATTACTTTCTAAGTAAATCCAGGACAAAAATAACTACAGAGTTATAGAAAACAGCTTGAGGAAACCTGCACTATAAAGTCGGAAATCACCAATCTGCCTTGAGCAAGCATAGTAAATTAACGCAGAATTCTTCTCTGTATGAGAAGAGGTTTGTCCCTTGCAGCAGGCTTAGCATGGCAATCGTAGAAACAAGTTTTTTCTACCGGAAATTCTTATGTATTATACATATTATTAATCTTTTTTTTTTTTTTTTAATGGCAATCTGCCGAAGACTACGGCAATTTATGCCAGACTCGCAATTAAGTGTAGTGATGACTCATGGGTTTCACTCAATTTGATTTGAAGAGAAAATATAATAAGTTAACAGTTATTAATCTTTATGACAACGACATTGATGGATATAATGACAGAAAAGTGACAGATCGACGTAAGATTTCTTTTGACATTTTTTTAAGTAATTTTTCTTTTCTTCGATTGAATTGAATAGATATAAAATCGTTATGCTAAGCCTGCAGAGCGCATGATGTGTACAAAAGCTGATGATGAAAATTATGGACTTACAAACATTTATCAAAAACCCCTACTGATTATCTCGTGCAAATGATGAATCTTATTGTATATGGCAAAAAAGGATATGGAAAATAAAAAGACCTCTTTTAGAAAAACTAGCGCTAATGTAAGACTTCACAGGAATAAATCACGCATTTTCAAAAAGGTTTTCCACAAAACTAATCCATCATAGTTCTAACTGTTCAACACTAGTCCCACTGAACTTTGCCAGCATTTATACGGCTAAAATATTCCGCTGCACGCTCCGGGTTCGAAACCCGACCGTTGAAATAACCCTTCACGTATTTGTTGGTCTTTTTGACACGTACGTGAAATATCGCATCGTTTTTTGTGTGCGCATATGAAAATGAAATAAAAACACATCGGCCTATGTTTGTAGTTCGTGTTGATAATTTTAATTTGTTTGCGTATCTATGTATTGGTAAAATGTATAAAGTAATAATTTGACGACTCCGTAATGGTAACCACGCCGGACTGCCGAGCTGAGAGTCCCGGGTTCGATTCCTAGTACAGTCGACATTTGTGCGATGAGCATGCTTGTTGGCTGTGTGTCTGTGTCTGGGTGCTATAATATGTATCTATAAATATATATGTGTAAAGTATATGTAGTTTATCACTTGTGTTGGCACCCATAACACAAGCTGCCAACCGTGTGTGAAAAGGTGTCTCAATATTTATTTTATGATATACATAATATTATATTTAAACGCTTTCATGGGTCAATTGTAAAGAGTAGAGATTTGAGCTTTAAGTTTGTAATTCTGACAGGCGCCTACTTAAATTATACAAGTATCTGCGATTGCGCACATTTGTGCTTTACGGTATGATTGTAATAAATGAGTCGCGCGATAGTAAATTGTTTTATGGGCGTTATTGATTTTTTATACCCATTTTTTTATCACTTGTCGTCCTAACAAAGTTTATTTATGGTCGCGAGCACATCGACCTACCTCAATCTGTTAAATTTCTTTAATACATTTACAACCTTATCACAATAATGGAAGGTTATTATTCGATCGGTAAAATTGTACAGGTTCGGGTATGTTGACCTGGCGCCTGTACGATAGAGACGAAAGTGCCTTCTACTTCTACGGCCTAAAAAAATATTGATATCTTTTCTTCCTCAGTCAAATTAACAATATTGTAACCTAAGTGTCACCATTACATAATATTAAAGTTGTCTTAAAAGGTCAGCTTCAGCGTGTTGGCTTCGGCCCCACGTTCGCCTTCCAAAAATCCGGGACTCTATAGTCCCGTGGTCGGAAAAAGACATACCTACATAAATTGTAACCTAAACCCATTTCCTTAATTCACGTGAGAATAAAACATTTTAATTTAAGGCAAAACGCTATTTAAAACACGTTGGAGTCCCGTAAGCAATTGCCGGATACTCACCAAGTTCCCACGAGCCAGGAAGAGCTTAGTTCGTTTGTGGTTGCCTATCTACATGACGGCTTTGACCACAAAATGTAAAGCTACACCTTGTTCCCAGCTCACCACAAAATGAACCTTAATGCCTTAGAAATAAAGACGTATACAAATGCATGGTGAAGTTGGCGGTTGTGTTGCAAAGGTTAAGTTAGATGGATTCGTATTATGATGTCATACTCGATGCAATGATGATGCAAACGAGATTTTAACGTTCGACAGTATATGCTAGGCTCATTAGCATCACAGTTCTGTGAATGTACGGCACACATGTAGGAACTAAGTCTTCAATCAGAAGAACCGTTTCGTGGTGTTGTGACTTCTGCAAGGATTAATTCATTAAAGAGAAACACTTCTTAAATATTTTTCTTCTAAATAATTTTCTCAAGAGTGTCAAGAATTATATTTTTAAAATATAGAACAAAAATAAAGTTGTATGAAAGTTGTAATTATGAGCATCCTATGTAAGATACTTGTAACATTTTATTGGCAATTGAACAAAGACTGTTGATAGTGCAGCCAAGCAATACAATTTGTCGATACCAGTAATAAATAGACACAGAAACTTTATCGACACTAAATCGTTCAATCCCACATGAAAATTGCATAATTAGATGAACAACGTAACGACCGCTACACATTACAACCGACTGATAGATTTACCGCGGGCGGTAACTAACCGACAGTTTAGCTGCAGAATTAATTTCAGTCATAAAACACAATACCGATGCATTTTACTCACATTACGATCAGAATTTATGGGTAGCAGACGATGGATGCGAGATACTGTGAGAACTTCACTTCATTTACTTACAATGTTCTACGGTAGTAATAGACGGTATCTACCGGTTTTGGACATGAAATACCGGTTGGTTGGAGGAAGCTCTGCCAGGGATATGCCAGAATTTGGCAGTATATTCATTAATTAAGTGAAATGGTGGACAATGTGTCGTAATGAGGTATTTCTGTCGTCAGTTTTACGATGACGTGAGATTATAAAAAAAGCTTGAACGCAAAGAGAAGAGACAGCAAAGAGCATGAACGTAGATGGATACAGAGGAAGGAGACGACCTAAGCAACGGTGGATGGTTTGTATAATATAAGAAAGAATAAGAAATAATTGATATGGCTAGAAAGAATGTGACTTGTGGTATGACGGCAGAAAGAAGAGTGTGGAAGAAGAAAACATGCTGCGTCGACCACAAATAAAATTTAATATAAGGGGAGGACGATGCTTGGAACTAAGAGAAAATGGTCCTTTTATCACCTTTAACTGACTAAGACCCATCTAGATAGATAGAGAAATTAAAGAAAAAAAGCTCCGCGTTTAAAAAAAAATCAATAGAATAATTTCATAGGAAGCTATATTTACTTTAAAAATTCCAAAAGCCCTAGTTTTTATGTCCGTTAGGTCTTAACTTAACCCTAAAAATGATGGATCTGCCATTGAACATTGAGCACAGTTCAGGTTTTTCACTTTAGTAGCAAAAGTCTGGGAAGAGGCTGTGCCCTTCCATGGGACAGAATAAAAACTGTTGACAATATTTTTCTTACTATCTTTTACGTATCTTCTAATCTTCTCACGGCCCACAATACACTGTCCCCTGACATTTAACCCTCTCCTAGTCACCCAATCACAAAGTCAGAGTGTTCCAGTGAATACTGGCGGGTTATTGTTTGATAATTTCCATTTCCCAGTATATCGGGATGTAGGAATCTCACGGGAAAGAGTTTTCATAGTTGAACGTTTTTCCTATAGGTCGATATCACTTCCTATGAGATCTATGTCTGGACTATATAGATACGTGGAATAAATATTGTCTGTTCGGTTCGTATATTGGTTGCTGAACTAATTCAGATGTAGCGTGGCTTTAAGATAGATTAAGATTTCGAATGTTATTTGTTAAAAATCCAGGGCACGCAAGAGATTTGCTAGCTTTCAAAAAATGCGAGCGTTTTAGAATGTAAAATCTCAAACCTCAGAAATAAAAATGTGTCATCCGGAATGACCCACATAGAATTTAAAATGCCTTTGGGATCATTTTAAATACACGTAAAAGCTTTTTCTTCTTCTGTCTTTAAGGTTTAAACAAGCATCGCTTTTTGTTTAAATAACGAATTCAGAACTTCAAACATAACGCCGCTTCAGCGAATAAAATACTTTTCTAAAGAACTCCAGCCAGTATTTTTAATTGCAATTTCCTGCAGAACAGAATTAAAAATAATTCGTAAATCATTATCCAAACAAGATTCACGGCCGCTTTTTATTGAATTGCATTCGAGAATCAGTCAACTGTAATCTTTAAAAAAAGGCCTAGACTTTATGAAAACGTTGACCTCTCTTTTGCAGGTACGAAAACCAACCTAACTACACAAGTACTAGGATATAATTTCAAATGATTTTGTTTTTCGAACAACTTTGTCACACTCGCAGCATAGAGCACGGAACATGTTCCAAGATATTAAACGACATTAAAAAAAAAAATTGCACGTCCACTTTACAACCCGCGTGTCGTCGCATATTCATCGATAGCTTTCAACCTGTCAAGTGAAATTCAACTGTATTTATAATGATGTAAAATCGATATTGACGTGATAGAAAAATGAAGACGCGCTGTATAAAGTAATTTTATTACTACGGGCTAGGGATGTGCGGTATGCGAAAAATCTGGACTTCGGTTCTTGAACTTTTAGATTGAGCTAGAATTGGTCAGCACAGGGTTTTTACCTTCAACGTAAAGAATATGTATGTAAGCTATAATTCACTAACCTGTTGGAGTGATGTATGGTAAAACAAAGACTCAAACTCTCACCCACATAGATATACTCGAAAAAAGGTCATCAAAGAGGGAGAAAAAAGGATTGGCTTGCAATGGCTTCTCTTAGTTCCTTTGAAAATCTTTCATAATCAAAATTAAACTTTGAAAATTAAATAAACTCTTCTTTTAGAAAGATGAAAGACAAGAGAGTTAATTAATTGCTTAACGCTAACGATTTTTATAAAAATAGAACATGAAATATAAGATTCGCTCTCAAGTTCCTAAAATGGGATTTTTTTTTTACCTTATTTGTACAAAATCTATCGACATCGTCATCCCAACACTACTATTATTCGATGAAGCTATTTTAGTATAGCCCCAACCGCAACAATGAGGTATAATGATGCTAGCTTTTATAAACAGCTTATTATCGGAGCTAACGACACACTCTTGACAACCAAAGGCTTGGCTCAAAATAAAAATACCTATGAAAAATAAAAATATTTCCAATAATGAGAGGGTGCTTTAACAATTTTCTATTTAATTAGTTTGTATCTATGAACTCAGTGTGGAAACCGGCTGTCATGTCAGGATTGTGTGTGAGGAGCGTGAGGAGTATGAGTTTGGATGGATATAGAGGAAGAGGACGACCAAAGAAACGATGCGTGGATCGTGTGAAAGACGATATGGCTGCAAAGAGTCTTGTGAGATGTGACCTGTGAAATGACGTCAGATAAATAAAGGTATGGAAAGCTACATGCTACCAAAAATAATAATAAATTGGGGGACTAAAAATAAGAATAACTTATGTAATCTATGAAACCCATTATTTTACAAATCACAGCAGCTGCTGATAGACCCAAAACGCTACAACAACATTTAAAAATTGTTAACTTTAGTTTTTTTGAATAATTTTACGTAATTATGACAACATTTTTTTCTACCAAATCATAGTATCTATAGTTCATTTACAGATTTCTAAGGAAACCAAAACATTGAATTTAAAATGGACTCCCATCCTCGTCAATGTCGTCTCTGATGCTAAGCTTGACGTACACTAAGTGGATTTAAATTGATTATGACGAGAACTCGTCTATTTATCCGTCTTCTGATGTAGAGCTCCATTATCATTCATTGCCCTTCAGGATTGTTTATAAATTAAATTAGAAATAAAACCAAGTCCTTACTAAAATTATAATTGCGAAAGTAAAATGTCGGCCCGGATTGTACGCCTAGATCCTAAAAAAAAAGGAAATTGTTTTTTTTTTATCCGGATGCGGGAAGTAGGTCCCTCGGGGGATAAGCATGAAATATGTACGTCAACCTACACGAAACTGTTTAATTTTCCCAATAAACTTTGAACCATAAGCTTCAGCGATAAATTCGAAAATCTATTAAGGAATTTTTACATATTGAATTAACTTGATGTGCTGGCATCTGTACCTTATAAATATTGGAATCGAGTGTGTCTATAATGTTTTTACTGCAAAACTACTGAATTGATTTAGACACTGAGAATTGGTAGATGATAGATATACATATTTATGTACTTACACATTTTCGTCCGAGTGCTAGGAACTTTAAGCTTCCGAATTAGTATCCAATTTAACCAACTTCAAAAAAAGCGTAGCCTACTCCTTTTAAACTTGACTCACTCTTCTACAATAAACAAACATTCAATTAATTACACACAACTTCCTAATTAGCCGTCAAAAATCAAGTGTTTCAAAACATTAATTGAATAAGTTACAATGGCGGATGCAATAAAGCTTAGTGGACAGTAATAGGCGGACGCGAGTTAATGACGTATGGTTACAATTGAGGTAACTTGTACCATGTGCAGACGCCAGCACATCAATCTACTACACTCTATCAAATTTCCTTAATAGATTTTGAACTCTATCGCTGAAGTATATGGTTCAAAGTTGATTGGGAATGTGGCAGTTTCGGGTAGCTTGATGTGCTGGAGTCTGTGCTTGCATTTGCACTGCTTGTAACAGTTGAGATTACGTTGCTGACAGTACACGAGTATATTTAAATATCGTGGTCAATGGAATGCCAGTTTATGTAAAAAAATGGTTTAATTAAAGCACTGCTTTAAGTGGTCGGTTGAAACACCAGTCTCTTTAATTATGTGTATGGGGGTTCAATTCCAAGTCAGACAGACAATGCAAGCTGTGTTGGCGTCGGCTTCCAGTCTTAACAGATGCTGTATACCATGGTCTTATATGGAGCGGCTGCCTATATGACCTCCTCAACCCAGTTACCTGGGCAACTTTTGGGAAAACTGGTTGTCAAACTTTCAGGCTTCTGTTTAGACAACCTTTAATTTTGGCACCCGTAACCAATTTAAATGATGTACGAATGACATACGTGCTAAATAAAAGTGCTGATTTATCAGTCTAACTTAAATAAATGGTTTTTGATTTCACCAAAAAATACTAATAAATACATCATTAAGTCAACAACAGCTCAACAAACCTCCTGTGACATTTGTCTCCTCATTGAGTTCTCGGCTTTACATTACAGCACTCACATTGTGTAGGTTTCAGGCGTAACCTCGGCTTACACAGTAAGGCTTCTAGAGGTCATAAATATTATGAGATATCCATGTTACAAGGGTGCGTTTTAATAGATTTACGCGTTGGCCGGCCTAGGTTACTATAATGTAGTTAATCGCGTTTTAAAACTTGGCGTTTTTAATCATTAAAAGTTTTGTCTTTATTGTATGTTTGCTGTAGATATTGACTTATTCATTATCAATTTTGAACTTTGAACCACTAACTTTAGAACATTGACCTATAACTATGTTAGTTAAAGTATGGACAAGGTCCGCTGCTGTTTCCATTTTTTTGTTACCGTGACTTATTGTTACTGTCTCCTGCTCACTCAACATGCGCTCACTGAATCTGTTCTTGGGTAATAAATCGCGTTCATTTTTGTAATGGAATTCAACAACGTTGCCGTGATTTGTGCTCTTGAAATACGTAGAAGAAAAATAAAACGAAAAAATTGCATTCTATTTACACGGAAAGTAAAGGAAAATTCACCGGCCGAGTGACAACAAGTCACCAGTCTCCGGTGTTGCCTGCCGTTGCAACTATTTGTCACCGTATTAACACGTCGTCACCTTAATGAGCGCACTCAAAACAGTTTTCATTGTACTTGATTAAGTGACAAAAAGTCACGGTAACAAAAAATTGCAATCAGCGGCGGGCCTAACTGCCAAGTGCTCAGCGCGTTAATAGAATGTTATAAAGTACTTATAGAAGTTTATAGTAACGACTCAAATTAAGTACGGTATACATTGTGGTAAGTACGAAAAGCTGCGTGCGCGCAGCTATGGCAGTGGCGCCACAGCTTTAGGCCTAAATTATTGGCTTCAGTGGTATAGTTAGACTATGGTGCAAGTATAAAGAATATTTAAACATATTATTATTATTAATTATTTCCTTATCCTATTGGTTGCCATAAATGTTATTTCAAGTGACACTACAGTACAATTTTTTGAGGCCGCTTATATTTTTTTCTCTGTTCTTCAATAATATGTATTTTGTTATAAATTGATTTTTTTTGGAAATAAATACATGTAACATAGTGAATAGACAAACTCAAATTGAGAACCTTCTTTCTAAATATAAATAAAAATCCCAATTGAAAAAAAGACGTAAGAAGGAAAAATCTATAAATTTCTGTAATAGCGACACTCATTTAAAACATGGGTATACCTTCTATGACATACACATACACATATCTTCTATGACTGCCTCGTAGGTCTAGTGGTCGCAAGGCGCGACTGCTGACTGACCCGGGTCGGGCCGAAATCGCTTTGTGGGTTTTGAGAAACTTTCACAAAGCAGCCTGGAGTCTGGAAGTTGGTGATTGATTCACCCGTGCATCGGAGAGCAAGTAAATGTCGGTCTTGCGCCTTATCTCTCTCCGGTCGTCTCGGATTGCCGTCCCATCGGACTATGAAAGTGAGGGAATAGAGAGTGCACCTGTGTCTGCGCGAATGCCTGGATGCCATCATACCTTCTATGCAATCTTTGATCAGTCTTTTAAAGAAAATAAGATGAATATGATATAATCTGAAGTTTTGTTTTACAAAACGCTTAAATTTATAACTTGGCCCAACATTATGCCCTGACTGTAATGTGCCCAATAAATTAAACGCCACTAATACTTGCCTAATAATGATCGACAAAGAATGTGATCATTGTGACACAGTTATGTTATTTATAGGATATTAATGACATTGTACCAGATTAGATATTTGCAAAATGTATTGCGAGTATTTCGTATAATTTACATTTGTTGTCCTGACGCGCGAAATTTCGAAGTTGGTACCTAGAACAAGTTAATTTAGTTTTGTGGGACTGATTATGCGGGCAATATGCGTTTAACAAAAAATATAGGTACTATAGGTTTCTGAAAATGCATATTTAGATAATTTTGTATTAAAAATAATGTTTGTTTATTTTCCTCTCGTAAAGAAATAGGTCATTATCAGATTTTCTACTGGACATTGGAAAGCGCAGTCTTCTCATATGGAGATGCAAGTGGGCTACGTCGTTTAAACCATCTTCTTGAACAAAATTTTCTAAATCTAGTACTAAAGCCACGTTTTAAAATAAGAGGGATTACGCTTATCATGACGTTTTCCTACACCACATCAGGTACTCACCTAGAAAGTACATACATACAGCTGAATGAAGCTTAAGTAAGCCCTAAGTTACAAATATGCTTTCTACCTCTGCTTGTAGTGAAATATACAGATCATAGGCTGCCATAAAGCCTAATCTTATATTTTTTTCTTACTATGGCTATTCCACCAGAAACAATATATGTGTCGGTCGGTGCGAATATAGGGAGATTTTTGAAATGTTTGCACGCAATGTGTTACTTTATGCTAGAGCGAGTAGTCCAGAAGGAACACTTGTGTGCGTCACAGTTCGGCACACCGGTGCAATCTCGCCTTAACAGCTGACAATATAACCAGCCAGCAAGAATCATAGACGAGTAAATCAACACTAGCCTGAATTTGGTTGAGTTCAAATTTCGAACACACCCAAGGGAGGAGCAGTTAACGGCAATAAACGAGACGCGCCGAAATACCATCCCTCAGGATACAGCACTATAATCAACAAGAATTACACACAATTTTGCACCTTATGTCTTGAGGAATAAAGATTCATGTTGGTTGCTTTTAGGGAAGGAATATTTTGAACGGTCCGTTGTGAATGTCGAATTGACTGAAACAGTAGTAACAAGATGTTTATTTAGGTTACTGTCTTTCTAGTTTAGTTAAGGTTTCCAAATAATATTATGTCCTTTATTGTTTCGTAGAAAATAATGAAACAAATATATTTTTATAGCTATTCTCACGTGCCTTTACATAAGTCATTGACCTATAATGAGCGACACTAAAATCGATAGACGATCGGCACCCTGTTTACGTAACCCAATACTTTACTTTTCAATTACGGTATTTCATTTAACAGGACAGGATAATTATATTCATTGCGTCGTGGAAAACAGAATATGCAGCGTAATATTATTTATAACGTAGATCTTTCTTTTTATTTAGAGAATCGTCGCTAAATAAATAAGTACATAAAAAAAATATAAATTAACATTTATATTTTTTTAACGTAAGCTGTAGGTCCCGGCTGTCATTGAACATCCTTGGCAGTCGTTACGGGTAGTCAGAAGCCAGTAAGTCTGACGCCAGTCTAACCAAGGGATATTGGGTTGCCCGGGTAATTGGGTTGCCCGGGTAACTGGGTTGAGAAGGTCAGATAGGCAGTCGCTCCTTGTAAAACACTGATACTCAGCTGAATCCGGTTAGACTGGAAGCCGACCCCAACATAGTTAGGATAAGGTTCGGAAGATGATGATGATGATAAATTAACATTTATTTTCGTTTATTTCCAGAATCAATTACGCTGCGAGAGGCTGGGAGCGACTGTGTAGAGGTAATCTAAAACATTTTCTCAAACAACATAATTAAGAATTATGGTAATTAAAATCGGAACAATAGTCTCAAATCAGCCACAATTTACAGGTTCGTTAGCTTATACAATCACACTATCATCTCATTATAATGCGGAGTGCACAACGGCGGGACGAGCGCTTAATTAAACATGGTCGCTTAAAAGTCCACCAGTCCTTATAAAGGACAGCAAGGGCGCTTATGCTTAATTAAAATTCTAAGCAGCGTGTATTAACTATGTATTGAACATAGGAAGTGGTATCATGTTTGTGGTATCTAGATATTATAAAGATTGCACTTTATTTAAAGGATACTTTTTCATAGGAACGAATATGTCGGGGTTAAAATGACTGAAATAACCAACCCGATTCTTGGCTTTTCTGGTAGGTTCCTTATTGACTTGACAAAATAATAATTCAAATACAGTCCTTCATAAAGTAAAATTAGATATTTGGGAAATAAAATGATTCGAACTTTCCATTTCCTGAACCAATTCAATATTTGAAACCCTAAAAATAAAATAAATTTAAGCTAACCAAGGAAATGCCGTCGAAAGCCCACAAATATAAATAATTTGATTATTGAGATAAAAGCTTTGAGATTATAGTACTTTATTTAATTACGAATTCATGTTATACGTATGGGGGAGTCGTAAAAACATTTTAACTTTCCTCAATAAATCTCGCCTGTTTCCACAAGCATTTCCCTTTAGCAAAAAACATAATAAAGAAGAATTTCACGAGTTGTAGCAACGCTTTTATTTCATTTTTCAACTCTTGCGAATCTCCTATATTTACGTTTATGCTTTCAGAACTTATGAATTTTATTTTCTGTGCTATGTCAACTTATTCACTTAATTGATATTTACAATGTATTTACAAATTTAAATGAATATATACCAGTAAAAAAACCTAATTAATAAATCGCGTCAAAAAAATTCATCCTCATCACTACCCGTCGGTAGTGTACCCAGTAGGCTGGCAGCATTGCCACGTTGGATGGCAATGCTTATCTGTTGACCAAAATAAAAGCCAGCCTTTGGGTCACGGGAAGTGTCAGCGAGTCTCTTTGAGATATCCTTGGAAAGGTGTGCCCTCGGTGTCCAAACGGCTTCTATGTATATTTGCGCCGGTTGAGGTTTTCTCCTTCTTTTCTGTGATAGTAAAAAAAAATACTGAACAACAAAAGATTTCATAAATGGAAATAAAATAAAGTGACGAATTAAAATGTAATTTGTATTTTAATTCTTTGATTCCGCTACGCACAATTCCAAGGGCGGTTTCATTAAATACTTGAGCAGGTTCACACAGATGCGGAACAAGCGATACTTAAGGGCTGAGCGCTTACGCAAAACCGCTTCGCTCAAAAGCTGCTCTTGACCGTTGTAGCCCGCGCCTTACATCGCGTTTCAACCACTTTAACAGAGCTACGTTGATCCTTATCGCGAACAGTAGGCACTTTGCGGTCCCCTACTAGGTCCGGTATGTCTTTCTCAATGCGAATAACTATAAACTGATATTTTATTCAATACATGCTACGCCCGCTGCTTCGCTCTTAATCGGTAAATAAATCTTTGAGTCATAAATTGGTATTTCGAAAATCAGTTACATGATATGTAAGTCTAGTGAGTCAGACTGGCTGCGATTGATAGATTCGTTGAGCGATTTATTGCTTATTAGCTAACATGAGTGGTGTAGTTGATCGTTGATTATTAACTTGTAACATTAATGAAAACAAATGATGGTGTTTCTGAGTTAATCAGTTTATCGGACATGATTGGCTGTATGAGGCTGGTTTTAAAGTGAGTGAGAGTTTATTTTACGGCACTATAATGTTCTAGTGAGTTACAAACACCAGTCGTGTCCATAATTCAGTGGTGATTGATATTTTCGAAATAGGTAATTGAGCACTCCATAACCAAATAGAGAATGACTGATTTTGTATGAACATAATATTGTTCTAAAGATGTTAAACAAAAAATTAAAAAACTACGTCCTAAGAATCATTATAAAAACCAAATAGGGCACAGTAAAAATTGTTTCACGAGAATCATTTAAGATACAAATTAAATCGATTATTTAATCGATTAATCGCACGCGCTTCTATTCCGTCGACAGCGAATAGAGCTCGAGACCCGTTCTTTTGCATCATTAACAGTCATTATAGGTAATTAGTCAAGAGTTCTTTAGAACTAGGTATACAATGACTTCGAGGAACGTTTGGTAACGGCTTCCTTTTTAAGTGCCGTGGAAGTTGGTATGACTTGGAATTCTTAGATCTTTAGTTGAAAGTATGAGCTTGATGTAAGTATTCGTCTATTTAAAATCTATACTAATATTAAAAAGCTGAAGAGTTTGTTTGCTTGAACGCGCTAATCTTAGGAACTACTGGTCCGATTTAAAAAATTCTTTCAGTGTTGGACTGGTCATTTATCGTGGAAGGTAGTTTTTATCTGGTTGGCAAAAACTAGTGTGAGATATTTCTATGAAGGGATGCAGAAAATAAAGAACTCCTGTTTTAAATTTATTATGACTATATACCTCAGGAATTGACCGTATTTTTGTTATTTTTTTTTCTCGGTGTAAAAAGTGAAGTACTGTTTTAATGTGCAAAGGATATGTCCATATCCATTCATCAATTTGACTTCGTGTTCCAAGGTTTGAAAGTTTTACTAAACACAGAAGACCCAATAATTTTACAATGTTCAATACAATTTTGTACTATTCATTTAGATAATTTCTCGGTACTTCTGATTTCTGCGGGAGCACTGCGGCGGCAAGCCGTGCAGTGTCTTAAGTACTTAACGATGCAGCGTTGAAGATGTCTTAATTGCATTTCTAATTACGGCTCTTAAGGAGGTGATGAGTGCCTTTCTAATGAAATGATTACTGTTATACCGTTATATGATCTTTGATTGGTCTAATGTTGTTTATTTAATTGATATAAGTAGCTGTATGTTAATTTATGTTCTAAAGGCTTTTTCTTAGAAAATGTATTTGCCTTTTTAATGAGTTTCACTGGGCTTTTAAAAAATATATCCAATATTTTCCGATTGAAAAGCGATCAATGTTTAAAAAAATGAGTTAATCTTAAGCATTTTTTTTAATAATTTACTATTAAAACCAAGACGTGCATATTAATGGGGCCGTTATGGAAATATGACCATACCTATCCTACATTTATTCTCTTTAATTTATGACTGCAATATCACAAAACAAACCCCATGCAAATGTCGTACACATATCGTAGATTTGCGTATTTCAATGAATGAAATGCTTGATCATGCTCTAACATATTCGCATTTCATGGCACCCAGTTTTTGATACGGTCGGTATAGGCACAGATTTTATAATACTGTATAGGATATGGGCCAGTTTCACAGGTTGCTGATAAGTTCAAAATAGTTTATCTGGCAAATAATTTCATACAAATTCTGTTCCATTTTTTAATTTATCTGGTAGATAGTGGCCATCCGTAACCTGTGAAACTGGTCCTAAGAATTCAACCCTGAGAAAAGGAGTCCGCAACATTTCATGAAATGATCGAGCATTTCATGAAATACGCAAATCTAAGATATGGTTACGACACACAGATTAAGATATTCTCCTAAGAGCGTCATTAATCTGTCACCGCATGACACCTCATAAAGATATTTATTAAGTACTCTCTAGAAGTACATAGTCCTATGAATAAATTATGAGCGATAGTCAACACAAACCTGATCCTGTCGTGAATTTTTAATTCTATGTAAAATTAATTACCATGTCTAGATTTCTAAAGGAATATGAAACTTGTTTGTGGAAGTTTAGCTTATTTGGAAAGCATTTCCACATATCGCGTATTCTTACGGCCATTTCAAATGAATTTACAAATTATTAAGTATTCACGATACTACAGGCATGATCCGTGTTTCGGAAGGCAAGTTAAATTGGTGAGTCCCAGTTGTAGTTCCACATCTTTGAAAGTCGTTACGGTAGTCAGAAGCCAGAAAGTGTGATAACCAAGTAGTACGAAGGGGTATTGCGTTGTCCAGGTTGAGGAGGTTGTTTAAACAGTCGCTCCATGCAAAACATTGGTAGCCGACCCCAACATAGCTTGGGAAATGGCTAGGCAGATGAAACTATAGGCATGTCGAATAAAATAAATAAGAAGTCCGTCTTTAGCCTAAAATATTGGACACATATTTTGTCTTTTCTCCCCCAAACTAGTAACAATAAAGATATAGTACGTTAAAATGTTGTGCTACGTCACATTTGGACTTTTTACACTAATTTTACTTAAACGTGTCGTCACAAGCCCCCACTCTTCTTCTCTCGATCTTTAATGCGTTATATCTCATATCTGCTATGTTTTGTTAAAACAAAATAATACCTGTCCAATGTATATTGTTTTATCTAAAGTAAGGATTGATTAGAATCACTAGTTTTTAGCCCTGTCGTCACGCATGAGATTGGGTTATATACCCCGTATAATAGTGTGATATTTTGTATGTGAGATGACTAAACAGGTTTACAGAGAGATTACTGATGACAATGTCGACGTTTCCCATTACAGGTAAAATGTGGGTGAACTCTATGCTTACACGTGTCACTTTATTGTTAAATCTTTACATTTCAGCACCCATAAACCTCCGCAATCATTTCAAACGATGCAAATCAGCTTAGGGTGGCGAAACGATTTACGGCTTCAATTCCACAAACGATTGTATCACCTTTTGTCTGTCTTATCAAATAACAATGTGGATTATGTCTCCGTTTGATCGCGGCCGATAAATAATTCTGACGTTTGACTAATTGTAACGCTGACTGCTATCGAAGTATCGACTGAACACGATGAAAGACGTATCTAGTGTTCGATCAGTAGTTTTGTTATTATTCAGTGGCTGGTGTTACATGGGTAGCTATTGAAGTAGATGTTAAAGTTTGCTCGGAGTTTGTTGACAGAGTAGTGAATAAGTATTAAATATCGCGTTTAGTGTCAACTACCAATAAGGAAGAACACCTAGATAAAAAAAAAACTAGGTACAAGTTTTTTTCTTGGGTCACCCGCTGAGGGTGCAGTTGGAGGAAGTGTCAGACTCATACTGACTTAACTCATGCTGTTCTATCTGGAGGGGTCTGTGTTCCACAGCCATGGTGACTCTTGCGAATAACCCACAGCCCCAGCAGTGGATCGTTCCGGAGAGTCTGGCGTCATTTCAATCAAGCTGATTTCTAGCCCCCACACCAGGAAATGACTCGCGTTTGATAATCTCCCACGAAAAATGTACCAGATTTTATTATTTGTCATAATTGAAAATACAAGACAGACTGTTCGATATATGGAAAAGTATGCAATTTTGCAGTCAAATATAACATACCCAGTACCCAGGTATTATGTTAAAACTGGCTCTATTGTATTCCGGCAAAAGTCCAATAATATGGTAATGTAGAACAATATTGAGATGTTCCCTCCGAACCTCCGAGCGTTTACCTCTGGGAAACTAATTTCGATACTGCCAAGCTTTTGTTTCAAAGGCAGGGCTCATTTCTGGTTCCAGTGTTTGTCCTGTGATTAATATTTGAAGCCAATCGTCAGTTATTGTTTTAAACACAGGTGAATTTATTATTCTACAGCAATTTGATTTAGGGTCGTAATATGGAATAGGACCATTGACCCAGTGGTTATCTTGTCAGATTCGGCAGGAATTGTGTTGGATTCCCGGTATGATGATGAGCATGTTTGTTTGTTGTAGTCTGCGTGATATAATTGTATAAATATAGGTGTATATGAAGTTTATAAGTTGTGTTAGCACCCATAACACAAGCTAATCATTAGCTTATCTTGGGTCTAACCGACATAATCTGAAAGGAGTCCCGATATTATCATATACCTACTTATGCTTTAGGATACTAGCTTCCACCAGCGGTTTCACCTGCATC
This sequence comes from Heliothis peltigera, assembly GCA_958496145.1. Lineage (NCBI taxonomy): Eukaryota > Metazoa > Arthropoda > Insecta > Lepidoptera > Noctuidae > Heliothis > Heliothis peltigera. Next base: position 10,476,754 of record OY292327.1, on the reverse strand, counting down.
CCGTAGGCACAACTCCGCGCACCAGGAAAAAGATGCCCGATAGCCCATAGCCTTCCTCGATAAATGGGCTATATAACACTGAAAGATTTTTTCAAATCGGACCTGTAGTTCTTGAGATTAGCGTGTTGAACGAAACAAACAAACTCTTCTGCTTTGTATGATTAGTCTAGATTCAAATGACTGTATGCAATAAACCGCAAAAGCTTCTTTTCAGCTAGAATTTTGAATTTTCAGTTTTTAGTTCAACGTAAAACAAATGTAAAATATTAAGCTACCGTTAGTTGGAAACTTCCTAATACGCCAGACAGTTGAGTCCCGTTTGAACGCGGAAGCGCGCGTCAATTTCGTACGATTCTGTTCAGCGCTGCGGTTGTACGTCATTACCACATGCAGCGCGGAATGCACGAGTGCATGCTTACGGAGATTGCTCCTTATTACCGACATATTGTAGTGTCGTACTTTATGTTATGGGTAAGTATAAATTCTAAGTGGGAATATAAGTGTCTACACTATAGACTACAGTCTTCCAAATTGATGGACTTTTACAGTCTTCCAATCATATCTTACGGATACGGTATCAGTTATTATACTAGCTGTTTTTCGTGGTTTTATCCTTAATAAACCAGTTTTGACATCCTTATGAATTAACCTCGAGGGACCTATATTTATACAATCGTCTAATCTAATCTAAATCCCTACAGTCTATTTGTCTTGAAAGCCTAAGATAAACCACTATCGACAATCTAACGTACTATGGTACATATAAGGTTCAGTGATTTTTGATTAACTTTTTTAAGATATTTTTTTTTATTATTACATCCAACTCTATTAGAGACATATTAGAAAATTATAGGTATATTTTACATAATTACTATTAAAATATTTATAGGAATTACAAAAAAGTTACAATAAACTTATTTACTCTGTCAATAGTTAAATCATCTAAAAGCTACTTAGCATATTCCAGGTGAAACAAATACCTACAATCATAATACTACCTATCTAGTTCAGAAATACAACATCATATTCGCATAGAGATGAAATCAAACCCCCGGGTGATTCTCGGTGGAAAATCTTGCATTTCCCGAAATAGCTCCCCCTGAGGCTTTGTATACCAAGCTTTGGAGATTACTCTGAAGTGCAACAATATGAAATCTGTCTAGCTCGAAGAACAGCTCGGGTTGTCTTTGAACACTGTTGCTTGTTTCTTGACCCGTTCCCTTAGAAGCTTTGCTTGGAAATTTGTCGGCACTCACGTTCGTCATAGGGACTATCCTACTATTTAAACAGTTACCTTCTCGGATTATTAACTGCCTCGTTGGTCTAGTAGTTGCTTGATGTGACTGCTGTATACGGGGATTCGGGTTCAATTCTCAAAGTTTTTGAAACTTTACAAAAGCAGCCCGGTGTATGGAAGTTGGTGATGTGCATCGGAGAGCACGTAAATATTGGTCCTGCACCTGATCTCTCCTAAGCCGTATCGGATTGACATCAGACTATGAGAGTGATAAAAAAGAGGGTCCACGTGTGTCTGCAATGCAAAAATGCTTGTGCACTATAAATATGTCTTGTGTAGTCGGCTGATCTTAGAGGCAACAGCCGCCATGACCAACAATCGGTCTACAAGTAGTTATAACTCAAGAACGATTGAAAATTGTTAGGTAGGTAGCTTAGAACCAGGAGACTACTACTACGGGTAGAGAACCCTCGGATCGCGGTTGAAACCGTGAAAAAATCAGCAAAGGGTCGAGGTTTAAAGCTAGTAAAATACATTCAAGGTATCGCGTTGGCTAATGATCAGATAAGTACCTAAGTTTAACTCACTAGTGCGGTAGAAATCAATTTTGCTTAAATGCCTTATTCAATATAAATAGGTTTAGACTGAGCAATATTTGCGTTCTTAGGTTATGATTATCTCATTACTTATTATGTGGTAAGTAATACAGATAAGCGTAATTTATTAACAAATTATTATAATTCTCTTGACGCCACTTACAAAACTTATAGCTAATCTTTCAACAAATAAACATTAGCAAATTATACGTTATACAAGAGAGTCGATACAAACCAATTTTCTAACATAATGTGCAAATAAATTGCCTATTGAGGAAACGTTGCATGTCCGTCAACACATCTATCACGCATTGCATCAATACTTCATAATGTGCCACAGAATATGTATAGCACAGAGATCGCACTATGCACTACACAGATCACAGACGCATCGATGAATCACACTCTGTGATTGCCTGAGTAATATCAGCTCATCTAACCTAATGGTATGGTGTCTCAATTACATTTTCAGACTATATGAGCACAGTGACAATTGCCAATTTTCTAATATAACTGATAAACTACTTATACACGATAAACGAACATCCAGACTCGATATATAGATAAACAAATACCATCACACATCGCACAATGTTGACCGCACGGGGAATCGAAGTCGGGACGCTCAGATCGACAATCCTGCATGGTGATCATTGCGCCAATGGTTAATTAATAAAATAAAAAAAAAAAAAATCCGCCTCCGCGCCGTACTAGGAATTGAAACTTAAACCTCTGTTGTGTATCAAATCCTATACCGATGCTGCTAATGTCCTCAAATTATTCGTTTCCCAATAGAAGGAGAGTTTAAATTAAATTCATCATCATCATTATCATCAGTCCGGTGTTGAAACCGCAGACGATGGGTAATTTTGTTTAAGCACTTCATTTGTTATTGCGTGTATTGTGTCGTTCAGTTTTTATATCAGGTATACTAGCTTCCAACCGCAGGTGCAACTATCATCTCTCATGTTTGTAATGGTATTCGTAGCACTATTCTTTAACCAAAATGTAATGGTATTCGTAGCACTATTCTTTAACCACGCATGTCTGCTTTGGTCCATCTCTCATTTTTATCTTCCGTCAATAAATTATTTGCAATGATAGACTGAAGCTTTTTCACAAGAGTGTTTTGTTTTCAGGTGTAGGTTGGAGAAAAATATATATGTCTGTAATCAATTTGACTAGGCATTTAACTAAAGATAAAATAATCTGGCATGATTTTTTCTTTCAAAACTCAGCTTTAAAAAACCGCTAACAACAAAAACGATATGGATACAATAATAACTTTTCATTAATCAATTGAATTATTGGAGTTGGTTAAAATTAACCAACTTCAAAAAAAGGAGGATGTTCTTTAATTCAATTTTTTATTTTTAAAAATAGTAGACTGTTTGTTAAGCAAGCTTTTGAGTATAATGTCCTATCAAGGTTTTTTTGCCTTTACTTAAATGCCTACTCAAATTTTGTACAAATCGAATATACTGTCTTAAAGCATATTTATATCCCATAGAATAACTTCCACTAACAAGCCCAGTGACGGAGTCAGCATCAAATTAATTCCTCCAATCAAAGCGCAGTCAGTGATGTGCAACGCGACCTCTGACTCGATTCCTCTCCATCCCGCCACATATCGATAGCTTATTCACATCCATCGACCTAATTAGTCCCACCACTAATTAATTAGCCAGCTCTCACCGCTTGCCGCTTGATTAGGTATTTGTGTTTCATATTTCTGATTAGTATTGGTTTGTTTGGGGTGATAAGTGTCAACTTCAGGTTTGTGGTGGGAAGTATACATAGATTCTAATTAGGTACCACTCTGTTTCCCAAAACACTTACTGTAGGCACTAGACCACCGTGCACCACAGTGTCCATTCAACTCGAACGACGCTATGACAATCTAACTACCTAACTAACCATTTTTGTAACTCGACATACTTGTCATACCTTTAGGGCAAGTTTCACAGGCTGCTGATAAGTTGGAGATAGTTTATCTGGCAGATAATTTCATACAAATTCTATTCCATTTTTGAATTTATCTGGTAGATATTGAATAGTCAGTTAGGAAATGCCGACCTCATCTCGTTCTTTCTTTAAAAAATGTGGTGACGTGTTAAAGTGTTGATTTCAACCTATTTGCAAAATAAATATTATTTATCATTTATCCGTAACCTGTGAAACCGGCCCTAAGAATCGCATTTGAACAAAGATCTTGACTGCAGGTTTTATAATCTTTATACTAAATATAATAAAGATAAATCCTAACCCTAATCCTGTACAGAACTAATTTTGCAAATCACACCAGTCGCTCCTGAAATTGCCGCGTTCAAACAATTTTAATCTTAGGAACGACTGGTCTGATTTAAAAAATCATTCTGTGTTAGATAGCTCTTTGATAGAGAATAAGGCTATAATTATACATAGAATTTTTATCCGGGTGTCTGAAGTGAAGCTAGTCAAATATATGATTCTAGAATACCAAAATACGCAGCCCTATATTCAGGGTTCTATGTTTAGGGTAGGTTTCTACATATATTCCATTCATCATGGTTGTACCATTTTTACTTCACAGCTACTAACATATTTTTCATATGTATTAGGGTATCTAAAGTCCAGTATATGACCAGAGTCAGTACTATATTTACTATATAGCTACATATTTTTTTCTCACACAAGTATTTGGGCCACTTACAACTCATTTACGGTACTTTTTACTAAAGACTGTGAGATAACAAGATATGGATCAGCGGTCATAACACAACCAAATCACAGTTGACTAAATATACCGTTACACTAACTTACAGCATTAAACGTCATCATATAAGTACTCGTTACATAACCAGTTATTAACGGTCGCTGCCGAAACGATGGTTAAATAACCTTATGATAACATCGGTAACCGGTTGATTTGGTACAGACGCCAGCACATCAAGCTATTACAATCTGAAAAATTTTCTTAATAGATTTTCAACTTTATCGCCAAAGCATTATGGTTCAAAGTTGAATGGGAAAATTTGACAGTTTCGGGTAGCCTGATGTGCTGGCGTCTGTACAATTATTTGATTTGTTTTAAAATTGGATTGAATAGAAATGGGAACTCGTGGGAATAGCATTTTCTCAAGTCTTTTCGTTAAATAATAGCGTTTATCCAATTTATCGATTGGATAAATACTTTTCTTCATTCTGTAATTTTCAATTTGGAATGTAGCTTACTACGGGGCAGTTTAGGAAATGGATCCCATCTTACATTGAGTTCATATGAGTACACAAAGCCATATATAAAAGAAAAATTAAAAAGCGTCAAAAACAAATGACTTTAGTTTATTTTTTTATTTTTATAGACTATAAAGACGTAAGATAGCACACGTAAAAATAACTAATGTACTCCTGGAAACGGCACGCATTGTGAGGAGGTTTCCCTCTCTGGGACCCTAACCACCGGTAGCTTGGACCCTGCTCCCGATATCGGTGGTGACCTATTTTTTATATTTTTAAATGTTTTTATTTTTTTATATTAATATTTAAAAATAAAAAAAAATATGTACAAACGTAAATAAATGAATAAAAACTTTAATTAAATAACATATAATGTAGGTGTTACCACTAACTACACATAATTATTGTACTGCATAACAATACCCATAAATAGGCTATCTCTATTCTACGGGCACCGTTAAGTACAAATTAACATACATATCTTGTCATTACAATATCATTATCTGAAACTGTCGTTGTTAACACGGCTAATAATTAATGGACTATTAGATAGGTACTAAGTTTCGACAAGAATTCCTAATGTTCGAACAATTTAGCTAATTTAGATTCCTTAAGTTAGTTCTGAAGTAAATAAAATGGTTTAAAGTTTTTGGAGAGGTAATTGCATCAATTAAAAGAACTTAGTTGTTAAGGACTTAAAAAAGAGTCTCGAGTTTGAGGGCATTAAAAAGGGGTATTAAAAAATAGAGTGAAGGTTGAACTGAGCAAGGCATTCTGTATGTTCTGTAGAAATTAGTTTATAGTTTAGATATGTTTACGTGATTACCTACAACGTTTTAAAAGTGAATTTTGTAAATTATTTTGAGGGATAGGTAAACGTTCTTAAACTATATAAGACTAAGTAAGTTGATTGGAGATGGTTTAGCTTAGGAGAACACGTTCAGAAATCGATCTTCTTTGGCTATGTCAAACGAAACCTGTTTTCTGTATTCCTGTTCGAAAGTTTTACCTGGCACACAAAGACCTCCAGAAGGAATATAGTGGGTTTTAGTCAGTAAGAGATACTTCCTCCAGCTACGTCCTCAGTGGGAGGGTTTATTTTTATAATTTCTCACGAAAAAAGCGCCTGTATTTTTTTTTTTCAAATTATTTGTAAGATGATGCTGTGTGTGAAACCTAATAAAAACTCAAAAAAAACTTGGAACTAGCGATACATCGAGTGGAACTCACAGAGACGCAAGATTGTATAATAAGGAAAGAAAGAAATATTAACCGTAAATATACCCGTTAACTAAACAAATTCGTCATCATTTCTGAAAACAATTTAACAAATGATCTCCATCTTAATGGGTGCAATACCAGGTCAGTGCTGATAGAAGATCGGTGTTAATTGGTTGAATTTAGTGCAATTAGTTGACAATCGTAACTATTGTAGGTAATTTAGTCATAGAAAGTGACCTAATACAATGAAAATCTCATTAAAATTGTATTAAACATTATTACCACACTTTGTCTAGCCTGAAAACTGAACTGACATCATCATCATCTCAGCCATAGGACGTCCACTGACTGCTGAACATAGGCCTCCCCTTTAGATCTCAACATATATCGGTTGGAAGCGACCTGCATTCAGCGTCTTCCGATGACCTCGTATAGCATATGAGGTCGTCTGTTCATCTTGTTGATGGACGTCCTACGCTGCGCTTGCTAGTCCGTGGTCTCCACTCTAGCACTTGTTCGACCAAATCGACCATCTGATCTCCGAGTAAAATGAAATGACATTATATGAAATATTTATTGATGACATACTTATTTTTGAAACAATAAATTTCAATGTACTAATAGCAGTGCCTACATTAATATTTAAACCTATATCCATTTATAACTTCCAGTTCCCAGCATTAAAACATAATACAACATTTTCAAAACCCAGAGGCATTTTCTAATATTTCAAACAAGTGGAACCCATTCATTTTGATTGCACAGAAAGTCTATTTCTCACATATGTGTAAAGCGGACGTAAGATGATGGTAATAATTTTCAATTTAGACGTTTAAAATATTATATTTCGCAATCCTGATATAACATGTTGTCGGTTATATTATAAATTGCTTTGAGCTTCTAGTCCGGCGCGTCAATAAACTTCTGAAAATCTTTGTTCATTATGAATGCAAAAGTTTTTAAATAATGTAGGCATAATATATGTCTGTTACTCGTTATATAATGGATAGATTTTGATTTAAATCTTCATATATAGTAGCTTATACACGTTTATCATAATATTAAGGCTGCATTTTATATGCGGGAAGTTGTTACTCTCTCTTAAAAAACTTACGATACAAATTGATAGTCGATAATTTTTTTGTTCAAATTAAAATATAATTTCGAGAAAAATTGGAATAGTATGAATTAATATTTTTCTAGAAGGTGTAAAATCAACCAGTAACTATTGTAATCAATTACATTTTAGTCAAAAATACATACGTGATTTAGATGGATGAATGAATGAGCATTCAATCTCGAAAACTGACACCAACAGAAGCTTGTGGATGTCCACTCACACACCAAACCCTAACCCGATGCAATTTTCTTGCAATACATAACAGATTTCATAATCTCACAATCCAGTGAGCAGTGGATTAGGTAACCTGTGCGTTATTCACATAAACATGGTAGGTAGTAGGGTAACCACGCCGCAGGCCGCACTTGAGCCAGTCTCGTCACGTCGAGAACACGGGCGAATCAAAACGTGCGATCTGTAATGGCGGGTGGCACTTGCATTTGTAGGGTGACTGCCTTTTGTGTTTTTTTTTCGGATATTTAATTCGGATAATTATTATTTCTTTAAACTTTAGTAAGTTTTATGAAGCTCTTAGATTAAAAAAATACTCTGAATTCAGGAAAACTTTCACCTACGTAGATAGTTAATTGCGACTAAGAAATAAAACAAAAAAAAAACTTCAAAAAGAAAACTGCTTGGATAATATTATTCTGTTCAAAAAGTAGTTTCTATTATATAAATATAAAAAAAAATTGCTGTTAAACACATTTACACAACCACAATGAAGTTGCTCCCACTGAACAATAACACAATATAAACTATTGCTTACCATTTATTAAACAGAGAGGTACTTAAGCCAAAAATACAAAAATCCTCCTGAGACTCATACTATACTTCAAATAGGGCTTTGTCCTCTCAAGTCATAGATACCCTTACCCCTAGGCTGTGCCACCCTTCAGAGGAGGGGAGACAAGTACGTCGAAAGGAGGGGGGAGGGTCTGGGCCCTTTGTCTGCGCTCCGTCATTACTTTGTCAAAGGTCCTTGGCGAGGCGCGATTCTAAGCCACATACGTGTTATCCTGTGTGAGGAAACCACTGTACAACACACTACTTTGTACTAGTGGTTTTGGAGGCTGAAAAACATTTTTATTTCTCATTCCCTAGGGATTATTCGCTTTTTTTATCAGCCTATTATTTTGTTGGAAAGCTTTTCAGTCTATTTTTGGTTGCATGGAGGTATCCAGCTAAAAATGGAGCATAACACAATTGCGTACCTAGTCCATTCTAAATAGCGGTGTTTACTAACAATAGGTTTTATAAAAAGCTTATAATTAAATAACAGTAACAGTAATACCAACGATAAAATCTAACACTTTCATCTAGTAAATAAATTACCTGCTGTAATTGACCTTCAATCCACACATCGACAGTTATGTATAATCAAGTAATTCCTCTGGAGAATAATTAGGTTCAGTTCAATCAGCGGTAATCAATTACCTCAAAGAGGATGGCGCATGAACAGTTGGTCCCCAGTGACCGCTAAACGTGGAGGCTTCAATCAATGAAGTTACAGGCATAACTGAATTACCGTACGCGGCGACAGCCGGCAAAAAGTTGCGCCGTAATGACCATCGGCGTAAGATGTAAGCAAGTAGCGATATCACTAGGTATGCACCCCTGTGAATTGGCCATTTTGTCTTGTGCAGTGATATAATACAATGCGATTGGTTTTCTGGGTATTTTCCATGGTTTCTGGGTCTTTCACCATTTTATCAACGTACATATCTTAACAAAATAGACAGATGATTTAGCCCTCCAAAAGATAGGTTAAAAACGCGAAATCAGTGCAGTTTTTTACGATATTACCCCCAAAAATATTCCTTTTGCAAAGTGCCTGTATTAATTAGCTTTACTGAAGGCAGCAGAAAAACTAAGAAATACCCTTTATTATCCACCTGTGTCTCTTATGTTTATGCTGATCGCTTTATCTTACTCTTTAGGCCTCAAACTCGAACTCGCAAGAAACGCTCGACATGCCGAGTATCGGTCAAGGGGCCAGACGACAGTTAGCGCTCGTAAGTGCGCTTATGCTCAGCTGACACGTTATTATGGCAAGGAAACGGTGTTTGATGTGGATGACCTTCATTGCTTTATAAGGCCAAGGCGCGCTACAGAATCCTTTGAGTTCAAGGACGGGGAAACACGGTCCTTAAGAAGTGGGCGAAAGTATTTTGTACTTGTACCTTTCTGTTAAGTTTTTTGAAATTAAGGGTGTTATTTCAAAAAATGTGATATATCTTTGTACGCGAATAAAAGCATATTAATTTATTTAAAATAGCAGCTGTAAATAAAGCATTAATTTAATGCAAAAAAAAAGATATTGGCAAAGCCTAGTCAGATCATAAGTATTCAATATTCTTTTTCTGAATTTATGTAACGTAATATCTGTAAGTACCAAGACTAATACAGATACATAGAAATTGTTACAAGAAAAGATATCTGTCATAAAATCAATGGAGAGATAGTTCGCTCAGCATAATGCTGACTTTGCTAACTCAGCCTTTTGTGAGGCAGCCTTCATTAAGTCCACAAAGATTTTACTTTCCAGGAAAATCTAACAAAAGTTAAGCAGTATTAAAAACTGGAATGAATCTGAAGAATTCAATGTAAAAATCGTGATGAGGGGAACGCTTTCATAAAACTTTGCTTGAAAAGGAACTAACTTAATTAAGATATGAATGATATGAAATCTAATTATTTTCTGAACTATCAAAATTATTAATTGCGTTTATTTTTGTACGAATCTTTTTCCTGAAGAAATAAAAGGGTTTAATACTAATACACTTTGGTACCGATTATATTCTATTCTCTAAGGAACATAGTATTGTGTGTACTTTGTACAAAAATAGTTCATTAAGTGAGCCTTGGTCCATATCACGTTATTGCTACAATAGTAGTATGTTGCTATTTATGTTATTACAAATAATAAAAATAACCATAAATAAATACATTGCATAGTCTTCGCTTTTTCGCAAATATTTATTTCTGGCATTGCCTTTATTTTATGTATACGAATATAAAATTTATGCTTTGGGTTATTTTTACTAATCAACTAAGTAGGTACTTTTTCTTTTGTTTACGAACTTCATCCATCTGCCTAGACTTTTCCTAACTATGCTGAGGTCAGCTTTCAGTCTAACCCAATTCAGCTACGTACCCAGTTCTCAAATGACAGCCGGGGCCCACAAATTGAACGTGATTCTGAAGCACTGAGTAACTCGTCCTGACAAGATGGCCGCCCATCCACGAACAAAACGCGCTAAGCGTTGCTTAACCTTGTGATATATCGACCTAAGATATATGCAATATCACGAACATAACAAGAAAAACCAAACTTTTCAAGTTAAAATAAAATATAATAATTCATATATATAAATCATATAAATAAATAAAACTCATTGGACGTCTTACTTCCAGAAATAACTTCAAGCTTATTCCATTTTTTTATCCTAAAGTGTCATTATAACATACCAGGAATTTAGGACATTTCTTTTTGACCAGACAACCAATTAACATGTCCAATTAACGAACAAGAAAAAAGTTTTAACACGTTTTTCAATTTCCTACTGATTTCGCAGTCCGCATTTATTTCGCTGTATATGGTCACCCTACTTTATTGATACCGAAGCAAGTGTTTGCACTTTGGATTATGTCTTCGTAGGAGATATTAATCAGTTACTAGTGATTACACTAAAAGCTTTGAAATCATAAGAAAATGGACTATCAACTTATTTGTTTCTCGACCCACACATAAGCTTATTTCATATTAAAATGCACTTATACACACAAGTAAAGTAACACAATTTCATTACGAGTTCTTGGCTTTGTGACATTTTACTATCGAAAGAGTATTGAAAATAAAAGTCATTCAAATCTCTAAGCTATATTCGAAGATTATCTTCTATGGGACATTACTTTTTGAAACTGCCTCCTTGATCTAGTAGTCGCATTGTGTGACTGTTGATCACCGGGTCTCGGTTTCGATTCCTGGGTCGGACCAAAAGCGCTTTGTGGGTAGGACTCTTTCTTAAAGCTCTCTTTCAGAGAGCACGTAAATGTGCGCCTGAGCTCTCTCCGGTCGTGTCGGATTGCTGTCCCATCGGACTATGAGAGTGACGGGTATAGAGACTAGAGAGTGCACCTGTGTCTGCGCAAATGTAAATGCTGATCTCCTTAGAGAGAACGGCCGCCGGCGCCGTGGCCGGCAATCGGTCTGGATGCCATTATTACTTTTTAAAAAAGCAAACACCCAAAATCATTTGGACTAATATAATGGAGGTAACATAATGTTCGAATTACAACACCCCCGGCAATATTGCACGGAGTCAGCTTACACACACCTCAAATGTCTCCAATATTTATAGCTTTCATCTTTAATTGCTTAGAAAATAGCCAACACGAGGAAATACCGCGGCTAACTGGCTAACACACCTGAACGGCCATTGAACATTATTTACCACACCAATTAATTCTGTTGACCATCGCCTTACGGTTGTCGTGTACGCTTCGCTTAATCCTGACACAGTGCAAGTTTAACAGAAGGTCAACTTATATGTAGTTTTTGTCAGGGTGACGTCAAAAACGGTTTTTGACGTCAAAAAGTGCTGTTTTACAGCCAAGTTTGAATAAATGAGTTTGAGTTTGAGTTTGGTGGGCATTTGGCATTTGCCTTTTTTTTTGACGTTCGAAAAGTTCTCATTTATCTATTAATTTAATTTAGGGCCAGTTTCACCTACCAGATAAATTCAAAAATGGTACAGTAAACTATCTGAAACTTATTCGTAGGTGATGAAACAGGCCCTTAATAATGTTTAGTTTGAGTTTATATTTACAAGATTTAAATCTTACAATGTAGAGTATTTTTCCAAATATTCTGGAAAATTTTAAAAGATTTCAAACTCAAACTATTTTTTTTTATCTAACTGTTTACCAAAATATTTTCTTGCTGAAATTATTAAGAATATACTGCTACGCAGCATTTAATACCAAAATTTTGTCACCTTCAATCTACATTACAGACCTAAATAATGCTGATCCAATTTCCGGAGATATGTACAAAATATTATTGATTTATATGTATGTGCCAAAACGAACCGCAAATGTCAGGTTCGATTCCGGCCATATACCGTTGGCCAGCCGGACGTACGATTGTAGGTATGATATGACCTTGCCCCAAAATGAGTTTCCCCTGTTCCGATGTTCAGCTATCGTCGTTTTTGCTGTCATTAATCGAAATTTTCTTTTGGTGTTAAATGGTTGGCATGATTAGCTAGGGTGGAGTTTATTTTTCGTACTTATTATAAAAGTCATACTTTCGACACAATAATAAACTTTTATGAATGTTTTCTTACAGTCTATGAAATACAGTTTAATCGCAGAAAAAAGTTTTGTCACCTGACGAATAAACTAAATTAATTTTGGAATTTAAAAGTTTTAAGTTCAACAATTTTTGTTAACCTGAATTTAATAATTTTTTTTTAATGTCTGTACCGAGTCAACCTTCTGTTGATCTTATATCCTGTATTTTAGTCTATATTTAAGCTTTCCGTGACTGATTGAAGATTAAATAATTACTTGCGTAGCGCAGTAGGAGTTGGCTGCAGGCAATTAGATGAATGGGGCACTAAGTATGTCCTGTGGCGTTGCCTGTGTAGTTCCAAATCAAAGAAGTTATGCTTTTTTACTATGATAGCGTAAAAATGTTGTGAGTTTTTTTTAATTGGTTTCTATTTCCATCGCCTGTTAGTGTGAGGTATAATTTTGAAAGAAAGAAAAGACTACCTATCTATCAATTTAAATAAATGAATATGATTTTTACTTCTGGAAATTTTACTTATGTACGTTAATTTTTGTTTGAATTTTAAACCAATTCAATTTACACGTACCTACCATTTATGCGAAACAGTAAAGACGTTATCATTCAACTCTAAAAAAATACACTTCAATAAGTTATTCAAATTACAGATTAAACTTGCATCCATACGTCGCGTCTCGACACCCATTACTGTGCCGAATTTCATGTCAGTGTGATTGTGATACACACAGACATATTTACTTCAGCATTTATTATATTAGTAAAGACTTATGCACAGATTCTGTAGATATGTAACCTCTTAACATCTTAAATTATTTTTGGGACTGGCCGAAAGAACAATTGAAAACAGAATCGTTTAAAAGTAAGTAGATAGTTCTTAGTAATGATGTTGTGAGTCCACCATCAGCCCTCATAAGAAAATAAACACTTCAATTAAAATATTTGAGAAGTTTCCTTTAAACATATCCTGGGACGAAGGTACTTGGAGGCAGTGCTGCACGAGGAGTCACGTCTCGACAGTACTAACATCTTTATACTGAATAACTAAGCAACATAGCTCAATAAACACTAAGCTATCTAAAAGGAGCGGAACCATACCGTATAGTCTCCGTTTATGGTGAACCGGGCTATGGTTTGATGGTTTTTATGGGGTCTAGCGGGAAAATGGCTTAGTTTTAGAATGGGGGTAGTGAGGTGATTATTATGTTGGTTGATTTTCAACTGATTTTCCGATTTATCATAAATGGTAATGTGATTTTATTCAGTTTGATATTGAATGCCTGGTAATGATATGCTTTCATAGAAAATTTTATAACATTGAAAGTTAGTAAATCATCGATTATTAAATTGATCTTCAAAGTGTTCACGAGAATTAAAAATAGTAAAGCAAAAAAACTATGTGAGGGAAACTCCACATACTATTTTAGTTATCATTAATCGTTGCAAAGCAATTTTGGGGACTGATAAAGCCTTAAGTATTTCCACAAATAGAGATTTACCCCCCGGGGTTGACAAATTCTCAATTAAAATTATTTTCCTCTTATACTTGCCTTAGTAATCTACTTTAGTATATAATGATAATTATACTCTATCCCCTCGTCAAATACCACAAATTCTTATAAGACGACGTCAAACAGAGTACCTAGTATGCAAGAACACATACTGCACCGACCTTAAATGAAATTGCATTAAGGACTGAAGAACGAATATTGATTTAAATTATTTTCAAATTCATTCAAATACTTAACGGTTCAAACAGATTATGAATTTGCATATTTGTATTAATACTGATTGCATTTATACTCATAGCTTCTATATGCACTAATCCTTTCAACACACAACCAACTGTATCAATTAATGTAATACCGTTGACGGTTCTACTGACCACAGCGAGCTTAGCCCCGTAACATACTAACGTGATTCGCGATACTAATCTACAGAATTGATTGAGTGCGACTCTGATGCCATTACAGTTCAATGCCCTCTGAGATAAGATCGCTTTGACTGAGATACGATTGAAGCAGTTTATTTAACTTGAAGAGATTTTCTGAAGAATTGTGTTGTGTTTTGTTTTTTTTTTTGTTTGATGGTTTCTTTCTGTGGAGATGTTAAAGTTTGTGTTGATTTAGAAGTCACATTTGGGGTGAAGGAACTCTGTGGGGAGAATTCTCCCACTAAATAGTAGTTTACTGTTATTCTACATGGAAAACACTAGAACAATAGGAGTTAGTAAAGAGTAATAGAACTTCTTCTAGCTTCCTAAGTTCAATTACACATTTACAAATTAGGTCGCATAAGTCTAGTCAATTTTAAAGTTCAAAGACACGATTTAGCGGTTATGTAGGTAGGTATTGAATGTACAATATATTTTAGTAACGGTCGTCCGTAAAATCTATAGTCCACGATTCGACAAATAATTTTACATGCTAACTCACACTATTGATGGTATGTAATGGTATGAAAATGATGAGCTATTTAAAGTGTGCAGTAAAACGTGGCTTGCGGGTGCGTTTACACAGAACGATGGTCCCATGGCGAGATAATAATTTGTTAAGGATTCACGCACACCTGTCATGTAGAAGACGAAAAGAATTTGTTTGAATAATAACTTTGTAACTTGTGTATAACTGTAAGTTTAGTATTTTTTTTTTTTGTTTATATTTCGTATGATTTAAATTTGGAACAGTATTATTTGGACTTTTTAAAATTTATATTTTATTATATGTATTTTACTGGCTGTCCAGCAAGTGATCCCGCGCACAAAGTAACTACTTCCTGAACCTGGATAAAAAGTAGCATCCTGTCCTGTCCCATCCTGTCCCATCCATGTCCTTTTACAGGCTTTAGACTGTATTTACCTAATTTTATTTAAATCGGTCATTAGTTGGATTAAATTAATTAAAATTAAACATAAATTATTTCATTTTAATTAATATCATAAATTCACTATATTATTTAAACAGTTTGATTACCTACTCGCGCGAGCAACCCAACTGTAAAATTTCCACTCTGTACTACATCAATTATGAAATTCCCATAAAGCAATAGAGCGAGCTACTACGTGAACTAGATTCTATTTAAAGTTCAAAGAGTCATGAGATCAGGAAATTATGTTTTCATGCAAACGAGGAAACAGTTTAACTGGTTATAAACAGTAAACGGCTCAATTACATACGGGTTCCATGTAAAAATATCGCCCAATTAAAACATGGGTCTATATTTGAAACTTAGAGCATTCAGCCAACTGGACCGGATTATCATCCTCCTGCAATTATTATTCCAAATTTTATTGGTGGTCGGCGCAGCGTGTTTTTCTTTTTCCACACTCTTGTATCTGCCGTTATCTTACAAGTAATATTATTTCTAGCCATATTAACTTTCACACAATCCATCAATCGTTTTTTGATCGCCCCTTCATCCACGTTCATGCTCATCTGGACCTGATAAGTATAGGTCTAAAATTCTCTATGCGGAAAAGTCTATCAACTAAAGCGTGGGATGCGAGGCAATGCAAAAAATTTCGATATCTCACACGAACACTTACGCGCAGACACACAATAAAATTGACAAACTGACGCAATTAATTACACATACGAGTATGATCAGTGGTACCTTTAGCAGAGGAAAATGGGGATGGCGTCTCCGGTTGATTAATTGATCTAAGATTTGTAATTGCGTTTAAATAGTGTAAACGTTGCAGTGTTTGTTTTATATTAGAAATATTTTACGAACGGGTTTATTTATTAACGTTTGTAGTTTGTTCGTAAATATTTATATGTATACGCCTAGTCGGGTATGTTTCATTCCGGTGCTGGACATGAAAGTTTTTTTTTAATGTATGTTAGTTTAATAAGCAACTTCTGAAGACCTATGAATAAATATTTTGAAAACTTCACTAACTTGCTTTAAGACAGGTTATACTTTTTGTATCTGGTAAATACTATAAACATAAAACGTCTATTTATATATGTAGATACATTATATATAACGGTTCAGTAATTATGCTGCCAAAATTGTCTCTGTTACCTGAGATTAATTTACGTAGTTTTATAATAACTGTGTTTATAATTAGCTCCTTATTTATTATGCTTATATTAGAAAAAAATAACTATTCATTATTATTTAATCCGCATATCTAAATCATTGATAATATTTGTTTGTTTGTTTAACGAATGTTTCTGCTTATTTACAGACGTCAGCACATCAAGCTACCTGAAACTGTCAAATTTTCCCAATCAACTTCGAATCGATTACTTCGGCGATAAAGTTAATAATATGTCAAAGAAATTTGACAGATTGTAGTAGTTTCATGTGCTGGTCTCGGTACTTAGAGCTTTCATTGCACGACGTCCCTTTAAACTTACCTGCGGCTTAAATCACACACCTTTTACTGCGGCGTCGTTCACTAAATCATGTTTCTCTCTCTCTCGTAATAACTGCTAGAATTAATGTCGAAGACAGTTATAGTACTCAATAGTTTATATTTCCTCAAGTTCCAATAGGGATTCAAGAAACAAGTGAAGATTTTAAGGAAATTATTCGTCTTTTTATTTTTGTGAGTTTTGGTTTCAATAGAAATGCCAATTGACCTGCAGGCTTAGCATGGCGATTTTATATCTGCATATTCTATCAAGAAAAGACAAAGCTCTTTCTGTCAATGTCAACATGTCTTCTATCCAAGCATGGCGCGACCTGTCAACTCGCATACTTGTAGACTTATATCGATCGAAGAAAAGAAAAAAATCTTCAAAAAATGATTTTTTTTTTGTGGGAAATCATCAAATGAGCCGGAGGGTGCAGCCGGAGGTAGTGTCAGACTCTTACTGACTAAAACCCATTATGTTACTTCTAGCGGTCTCTGTGTGCCAGGGCCACGGTATAACTCTTACGAACAACACGCAGCCCATATTTTGCGAATTAAAAAATAATGAATTTAAAAATACAACAAAATAATAGCTCACCAAATCCCATAAATCTTTACATTCTAGAACAATTTGAACAAGTTCTAACGGGAAAACAATTAAGTGCAATAATTGTATGCTTTGAACCATTGTGAATGCAAATTAGGCGTAATTCATATGATTTGCATACAAGAAGGGGTCGCGGGGTCACTCTGGCCTCCGAGTGAACTACAAGATGCATCATTGTCGACACGACCTTATAGATAATGAGGAGCGCAGCATTGTATGCTCTTGTTGGTAGATGGTATTTAGGTTGGACTTTTAGAAGATGGTCAAGTGAAATTTTCATTAATTAAACTTAAGTTGGAACTGTAAAAGGTACTCTTTATTTTTGCAATATTTTAGGTATTTGGTTAATATCTTCTTTCTCGGTTTTGAAATTGATTGTTACTTACGGATTTAAACAAATATTTCATAGAAATTTTTGTTTGAAATTATTTCAATGGTGTACAGTCACCCTTACATCAGTAGACACACTTTGACCTTGAGACCGCCTCTATTTCCTACGACATAAGAGCTGTTTTCGCAGTTCAAATGTTTCCACTGATGTGCGGGTGACTGTACGTAGGAAGAAATTTGCGTCATCTTTTACCTTTACTTTTTTACAAAAGGATAGCGTCATAGTCACCAAGCTTCTTTCAAGATGTTTTCCTTCGCTTTTATCTGCATCCAAAATATACTTACTTAGTAAGATATATAACTTACATTATGTATGATAACTTAGGCTGTAATTTACATTGGTATTCGCCTGACCTGGAATGAAACGAACATACGGATACTAAAAATAAACCAATTGAAAGGTTCTCACCAAGAAATTTACCTTTGGTACTTCTCACTGCAAATTTTCACCCACCAAAACTAATGAGGCAATTATTCCCTGCCCATACGACAGAGACAGCAAACTAAAGATTTATACCTTCAATACGGACAATACTTGTTGCTACCTCATTTAACTTGAAGCTTGCTCTAAAGAAGCCCACATTAACTGCTAGACAGCTGTGACTCCTACGCACAGTTTAGTAGCCACTGCAACTAGCTTATTCACGCGGTACCACCTGCATACAGAGCTCATTCTTGCATTGCATAGAGAGGAGGGTATAAGCCCGTTCATATTAAACTTCATCTTAATGGGCTTGGCATGTTTACATTAAAAAGCGTCATATAAACAAAAAAAAATACTGTAAATTTTGTTACCTATTAGCTTGATGTTCCTCGCCTTCTCCTGCTTTTCTGAGGAAATTCTTCCACGACGATTGTACTAAGCTGTATTTTGATGTATAAGCTACATCATTGCCATGTTTAATCAAATCCCATCTATAGGTTTTGCATGAAAGATTATCTAACAAATACATCCAGTCTTTTAAGTATGATGTGTTTTTAGGTATAGACTCCTTTAAAAATAGCCTCTTTCAACATCATTCCCCCGATTCTCTTTCATACGCATACTGCTCCAATTTCGTCCATCGGTTTAGAAGCTTCGTGAAAGTTCCACAAACACACAAACAAATAAGCACAATGGTATTTATATAAGTTAGAATAGTATGCGCGTGCGCCGTTGTAGCTCATCTCTGAACAGTAGGGAGCTGTAGGAAGCTGTCAGAGGAACAACTCAGATTCCATTAGGAGGCTGGCGTTTGTTTTGTATTTCACTGCTTGCAAATAAACAGAATAATTATTTATTATACGTTTGAACTTCCTTGTTTATGATTTAGTGAATAGTCTAGGGCTGAGTTTTGTTAAGATTTAAGATTTGTAACAGCCTTTTTTAGATTATAATAATTGCTTTTTAAGTGGTTTTTATCTACTCACTCTAATTTTTACTTTGATCAAAAGTTATGCAATACCATCCAACGGTGCAATGCAGCCCACCTCGTGGGTACGCTCCCAGTAGGCTAGTGGTAATGAGGAGCAATTATTTGATGCCACATTTTAAGTTTTATTTGTATTATATATAATATGTATTATGATAACCTATGTAACTAAAATTCAATTAAATGTAAATAAATAATGTAAAATATAATTCTCAGTAAACAAACATTCTTAATATCCTTGTTGTTAGATGTTAAGTTTGATATTATCGCATATGCACCGACTTGGCCGTACTTACAAAATTATATTTAATTTTCAAATAATTTTTGTTTCAGGTAATGCCTGTCTTTGGAATAAATCCACCGCGTTAAGGAGTCCTACGTACGCGTGACCAATACGAAGATATTTTACTATCAGGACCTGCCTCCACGGTTAATAAAATCAGACTTGCAGATAAGATGATCGCTTTTGGATAAGGCATTTAATTTATATTGATTTAGAGCATTTTTGTACACCTTTGGAAGTTGTTACGGGTAGTCGGAAGCCAAAAAGTCTGACAGCCAGACTTACCAAGGGGTCGATACCCCTTGGTAAGTTGGATTCCCAGATAACTGGTTTGAGGAGGTCCGATAGGCTGTCGCTTCACGTAAAACATTGGTACTCAGATGCGTCCGGTTAAGACTGGAAGCCGACCCCAACATAGCTTGGGAAAAGGCTAGACAGATGATGATTTAGCACATTTTTTCTTAATAAATAGAAGAACTGAAATACTTCTAAAGCCACTGAATTCCTAATAAAAAAGGGGCATACTCCGCGACTCCAGCTCTACTACTGCCATTGTCACCACAAAATCTATGATTGTCAGGATAATCTATAACTAATCCTTTAACCGTTGTACTCGGTCATAAAACCCTAACATTTTCTTATAACAGACAAATATATTAAGGCTGTATGTTAGTCGTGATGCACGCTTGCAATATATTGCGTCGGCGCGGTTAGTTCATGGGAACATGACAGGTGGCGCTACTAGCGTCCAGTCGAGAATATTATGGGAAACATTAATTTATTGTTCACGTTTCAATTTCGAATGTTTCCTGAGCGTTTGTTGCTTGATTTAAATGTTGTTTATTTTATTTTATTGTTTTTAATTATGTGTGTAGTTTTGTAGATTTTTTCATTTCATTTAAATTGGAATACTATTTTTTTGCAGTTTTGTTTGCAAATAACAGGGACTTCTAACAAAATATTATTCCTGAACTTTGGTACATATTTGTATAGTAACTAGCTTCCTCCAACTGCTTCACTTGCGTCCTAGGGGAATTAATCCGCGCACCCAGATACAAAGTAAAAAAGAGCCTTCCTTTATAAAATGATCACAGAAAGATTTTTTTTAATCGGTCCGGTAGTTCCTGGGATTAGCGCGGTCAAAGAAACTCTTCAACTTTGTAATATTATTATTAGTATGGATTCTTCTGATTTTTGTCACTCTGGGCGGCCAATGAAGGCACACCAGAGGCGGGAGACCTGTCCCCCGTCACGGTTCACTCCGGCCTGGCCGGAGGTGAGGGACAGTATCCTATCCCTGGAGCACACGGCACCCGTGGCGTCGCTACTCCCTGACATCCGCCTGAGATGCCTTGGGGGCCTAATGATATACCTTAGCATGATTTTTATGGGACTCAATTATAGGTCACATTATGTATGAAAATCTTTCACTTTTGGAGTCTTCAAAACTGTGTCAACAACCTTTTGCTTTTACCGGTTCTGAAATAATTTAAATTTACTTTATTTCTAAGCATCCACCTTAATCACAGCTCAAGCACTAAACCAGCCAATTTCTATTACGGCAATGTATTTCAATCGCAACGCGGTTAACTAATAGCTGCCGGTGTTACGCATTGCTCCTCACGTACCAAATCGTTCAATGTTCCCAGTTTATCCGCGCGCTCCCATTGGCCGAGCAGATTCTCTAATAGGTGCAACCGCCACTACCGTGCTACTAGGCAATTTGATTTAGCGGCGTTCGAGTTAACAGTTCGTTTGAACTAGACTGGGACTTTAATTACTTTTGTGAAGAATTTGACGCGTTGTAGTTTAATTCGAGAAGAACGTCAGTGTAATAAATGGCAACAGACTTTTGAAGTGACAATTGCTAATATGCATCATTTTAGCACTGAGCGTCTTATTGTCAATAACTCACCCCAGCTCTGCTATGGCTATTGTACTTAATAGTAAGTCTATTAGTTAAAAAGTTGTTCATAAGGTCCCAATAGACGAGGCGAAATAATGCCTGTGGCATTATGTCCAACTAAGTACACGTTTGTTGCATAAAGTTCAATTAAATAAAAAATAAAAAATCTGAAAAAAAAAGCATGGACCTACCTAATAGCGAAATTGACAACATTTTATCTGAAAGTCGTACTGGAACAGACATCACAACTTAAAACAAGGACAGTCAATAAAATTGTGAAAGCTATCCGATTTCATACGAGATCTTCATTTATTGAGCACGATAGAATATTGCAATTTATATACATAAATTTAATTAATTCAATTACTACAACGCTTTTCGAGAGCATAAACCTTAAACCGCTAGCTATAAACATGGACCTAAGTATTACTAGACGTGTTCTAATTTCCTTATGATATATTATGGTCTGGAAACTATGGTGGTTAACAAGTACTATACATTAGTACAGGATATGTCTGGCTGTAAAACAGTAGCGAATAACAATTATTTCGATATTTAAACGACGATCGCAATCAATTTTCCGAGCCGGCTAATTGCAGTGCCTCTGTTACGCGCTGCCAATGTAAAGGAAAGAGTAGAAGGTTTAATGAGAATTACTGTTTAAATAAATGAAGTTTGAATATGGAAGAGTTTATTTGTAACTTGCCCGTCCCTGCTTCCAAAAGGACATATTTAAAAGGAACTGCCTATATCAGCTGAATCTAAATAATTACAATTAACTAAGTACTCGCGGGAAATACCTAGGTAGACATCGACAGTCGGGCATTTCACCTAAAGAGTTTGTAAGAAATATATCCACTCACACGCACAGTCTGTGAATAACTCATGATATTGTAGTTTTTATTATTTAAAATAATTAATGAGAGATTGGAATCAGTAATAAAAAAACTTCCCAATTTTGTGTCGTGTAAGTTATATATTTTCAAGCAGAACTTCTGACTGTATCTGTCGTAGGCCTCATTCTTAGCATCCAGTCGGATCACGCAAGCTATGAGATAAACACATAAATATGTACGTATGTAGGTGAGTAGGTAAGTTATAAGGGGTGGGTAATTAATTTGAGAAGAGATTTATTCTTGTAAGGAAGCTACCAGAATGGATGAAGGTGGATTAAATAATTCTATGCTATAAAATTTAGGAAAGAAAGCATTATTCTTAATCTTGGCTCATATGAAGGTCTAAGGAAAGGTTTGTCTAATTGTTGAACATAGATAGATAGATAGATAGATAGATAGACTCTTTATTATGAACACCAATTTAAATTACAAAGAAAACAAAACATTAAGAGAAGGTAGCAGTGACACAATGGGCGGTCTTATCGCTAAAAGCGACCTCTTACAGACAACCTTTTCACATTACATACTACTCTTGGCAGCAATCAAATTGGACCAAAGAATAAACTGACCTTTTTTAATTTTGCGATAAATCACCACATCCTTACGCAGACACCATTACAAAGCTTAACAAAAACAATTAATAAATCAAGCCATTAGCTGGCCTATATAATAAACGTGTTATATAAAAAACTAATTTAGTCGCATTAGGTCAATGTGGCGTGTTCGCTAATCGCAAGTCATCGCCCCTCTCGTTAGGGCGACCTCCCTTAATTTTGTGGATTTATTATTCCTGGATTTGGCTTATGTCATTATATTTTGGTAATTAGACGACAGAGATAATGGTCCAATAACAGCATCACAGGCTCGTGGTTAAGTAACATTTTGACGGTTAGTTCAAAGCCAGAGAATCTGATTATCAGTTTAACCATTAAGTGTCGGGTTACCCGGGTAACTAGGTTGAGGAGGCCCGTTAGGCAGTCGCTCCATGTAATACACTGGTGCTCAGCTCCATACGGTTGAAAGCCAACCTCAAAATAGTACGGAAATGGCTAGGCAGATGATAAACAGCAGCACAGTCTATAACAACATTTGGAAAGATCAGCATGCGAATGGATGGAACTGAGCTGATGTTTGAGATTCTACTTGCTTCGGTGAGCCCGTAAAGCTACCAATCTGTGGTCATAGGGCATCTGTCACATACAAAGTTTAAGCTTCTATATCTATTGATCCACATAATTTCGGATGGCACGTTAAACTGTACATAGGTCCCAGCTGATATTGAACATCCTTGGTAGTCGTTACGGGTAGTCAGAAGCCAGTAAGTCTGACGCCAGTCTAGCCAAGGGGTATTCGGTTGCCCGAGTGACTGGGTTGAGGAGGTCAGATAGGCAGTCGCTCCTTGTAAAACACTGGTACTCAGCTGAATCCGGTTAGATTGGAAGCCGATCCCAACATAGTTGGGAAAAGGCTCGGTAGGTGATGATCTATTGATCCACATAAGCTACACAAATAATATATGCGAGCTCTTCAACTAAGTGCAACTTAAACAGTTATTTTAAAAATAGAAGTTACTAAAAAAAGGTTTTCAAAATAAGTAAGTCTGGCTTATCCTGAAAATGTACATTTATAAAATTTACTGTCTCCCAAAAGACGTGACAAAACAAAGTTTTGCTTTCACAACATTATTATTTTAGCTGAAATATTTGGTAGAAAACTGAAGAGTGGCAACCCTGTTTATGATACAGCGGGTAGGCACGCAAACTGTGTCAAACAGTATAATGACATTATTTCTTGTGCATTAGTCGGGAAATTTATTAACAGTCCAACAATCGACCAATATTGTAGGTACGGAAAAAAAATATAACTGATTTTTTTCCAGCGTTAACTGAACCTTTTTTTTTTTTCAGAAATAGCTTGCGAAGTAGTAGGTAGTTGAAGGTAGTTTTGGAAATCGAAGTTATTCCACGATTTTCGGTCTAAGGCGGAATGTATCAAATTCTAAATTACATATATAATAAAAAGACAAAATCCATTTTTATTAGGTTTAAAATTACATATAAAAGTCATGCCAGATATTTTCTATACATATAACACTAAAAAAAAACAAATCTTCAATAGTGAATAGATGCTTAAGTAAAACATCCACTAACAATACTGTATTCTGCTTGAAATGGAACCAAATCTTTGTGGAGGACACTATCTCCGTCACACGAAGATATTTTATGAAGGAGTGAAAGAGAAATATGTCGTTAGAGGTTATGTCCTTACAGAAGCAAGAATGCTGGAGATAAAATCCGGTATGCAAGGGGTGTACCGGATTCCATTGTGAATCAAGCTCACATTCTAGACTATGACTAATGCATTTTATAGCTCTGAAAAATGATTATTCCTTAGTGTCCGTTTTATTTTTATTCTTTGTTGGTAATCCGATTAAATTGATAGTACAGACGCCATTATATCAAGCTACTAGAATCTATCAAATTTACTTTATGGAATTTCAAATTTATCGCTGAAGCATGTGGTTCAAAGATGATTGGGAAAATTTGTCAGTTTCGGGTAGCTTGATATGCTGGCGTCTGTATAAGTAAATATAACTTATAAGCACTTTGTACGATTAAATATTGAATGATGAAGGAAACAATCTTTTGTCCTGATTTTTGTTTTTTTTAGGGTTCCGTACCCAAAGGGTAAAACCGGAACCCTATTGTTTTCGCTCCTCTGTCCGTCCGTCCGTCCGTCCGTCCGTCTGTCACCAGGCTATATCTCATGAACCGTGATAGTTAGAGAGTTGAAATTTTCACAGATGATGTATTTCTGTTGCCGCTATAACAACAAATACTGAAA
This sequence comes from Heliothis peltigera, assembly GCA_958496145.1. Taxonomy (NCBI): domain Eukaryota; kingdom Metazoa; phylum Arthropoda; class Insecta; order Lepidoptera; family Noctuidae; genus Heliothis; species Heliothis peltigera. The sequence goes on along the minus strand of OY292327.1, from coordinate 10,451,349 downwards.
ACTAGAATAAAATAAATATTTGGGGGGCTCCCATACAACAAACATGATTTTTTGCTCGTTTTTTACTGGATATTGATAACGGCAAGAGGCAGACGCTTGAAATCTTCCCTGAATATTGAGTTTATATAAATAATGGTACGGAACCCTTCGTGCGCGAGTCCGACTCGCACTTGGCCGGTTTTTTTTTTAATTTTAATTTAGATAAGTTGGTTTTTAAACATAAAACTCGATATGCCTAACATCGTGAAATTTAGTAGGTCCTCATTATCTAACTTAGAGAGCAAACTCAACATACGAAAACTCTCTTTAAAACTTTTCATAAACTTGGAGTCATATTCGGGTCTTAATACTTAAAAATAGTATCGCTTATGCCAGAGATATGTATATTGTGCAAGCATCCCTCATTACTGTTCAAATATTGTATTAATCAAATTAGCATGCCACAATATTGATTCGCGATCGTATCTCTCGCCCCATTGTCGTAACATTTGTAATCTTCGACATAACATATGTCGGTTTATTCGATATAAGTAAGTACGTTAATTATTATTCAGCTTCGTTTATCTTAATCCTATCCGGTACTAAATTTACACTGTGTGAAATATGCGCTGTTGTAAGAATAGTAAAAAAAAACGACAAATTACCTATATCTACCTAAATAAAAAATATTGCCAATTCCAGCAAATTAACATGTTGTTAAAAAGGGGTTAGGTTAGATTATATTAGGCTTAAAATATATCTCAATATACCCATTTATTTTTGTTTTTATTTCCATACACTAAATTTACTCGCTTTTAATAAGAGTGAGTGGATCTCCTTAGTAAGATCACTTTTCTTCTTCTTTTTTTCTTGGGCCTTTTTCACCACCTACGAATAAGTTCCAGTTAATTTATTTGGTAGATAATTTCATACAAATTCTGTTCCATTTTTCGAATTTATTCGGTAGATAGAGGCTATTCGGACATTGTGTAACTGGCCCTTAGAGTAGTAATACAGTAGGTATTGGCTTCGAAAAGCACATTTATAGATACGTTTCAAAATAGGTCTCATCTTAAATTATAGACGATTATTCTATGAAGAAAATATTTAATTGTAAATTTTCTCTAAGAACTCCTTATACTGAAAAGGCTGTAATTACGAAACTAAAGTAATGTGTATTGTAGCAACGTATTTGTAGCAACAATGATCCATAATATGGATTTAGATATACGTCAATATCAATTTACGTCATCAACTCATTCATGCATAGTTATAAAATGTGTAAGAAGTAATGTTATCGAAACACGCGAGTTGTATGTTGTAAAAATAACTCTGGTAGCTAATATCCTTTATTTGATAAAATTCTATCAGAAATAAGTTGGATTATGACGATATAATCCACTGTGTAAGTACCTATTCACATATTTTTGTCATTGGGTGATGTTTCTCGGATAATTCTATTATTATATCCAAATTAAATCAATTTTTGTCAAATATAAATGGTGTTATTACAAAAAATGTTACGTAGAATTGTGACGCGTGTTTGAAAAACCACAATACGAAATTTATTTTGAACACTTTTAAAATGTCTGTTTAACTTTCTGGTGGAACGTCAAAAGTTTTTAAGAGACGAATGTCTGAAACAAAGTTAGAATTTGATCAGGGTCAGAGTTTTGACGTGTTCCCAATATAATTGATATTGTAAATTATTATTCTTTAACAAGCATATACATACATACATCTGTATACAGACTTCCACTGTGTGCAATTCTTTCGTGTTCTATTGTAATCAGGATGGCTCTTTCCAATGCAGATAGTTGCTATACACATGGAGTGTGTACTAATAGACTCGTAGCAATTAATGTTTAAAAAAGGAAAAACAGAACTTTAAAAACATTAACATCATCTAGGTAGTTCGTCCGACACGGATGTCAGATCTCTTTGCCTGAAGATATAGGTATTGGAAGAGACATCATTCGTTAAAGTGTATTTTAAATTTTGCTGCTTAATAAGCAACTGAATGTTCTATTGTTTTCTGATTTTGCTAAGCAATTGCAATACTATATTTTCTATAATGATTGATAATTTATTGGAAATTTATATTCACTTAAGCTAGAAATTCATATTTATGATCAAAAGTAAGAACATGAGAGTTTTCAAAAAAATGGTGACAAATCCGTTTACCGGACTAAAAAAAATCAATGAAAAAAGCTCCTAAAATTTTCCGCACGTTAAACTTCTCAAATCACAACCGGTTACGCAAATTAACTCACTCACCGCCCACGAGCAAAACTCACCCACTCACAAGGGTTCTACTCACACACACACACTCACACATAAAGTCAGTCGACATTAGTCCGGCCCACACCGAAAGCGTTAATTCGCGGCGCGAGGGCGCGACAGCCAGCGACGAGAAATTGTCGCCAAATTGTCGTTTCCTGAACACTGATTGCATCGCTCGCTCCCCGCTTCCGTCCCGCTGTTTGCTTATTTGATGGAGAATTAGATTTTTTTGTAACAACACAATTGATTTTCTTCCACGCTCGTTGTTTTGTTATTGAGTTAGGTGTTAGAAAGAATGAAATTGTGAATGTAAACTAAAATTATCTAGGTATAAAAAAATAATAAATTCGAGTAACTAAGATTGTTTTTAGTTTATCCTGATATTTTTCGTCAATTTTATTTTCATCTAGCTATTTTTAGATACAGCTAGTTCTGTTATTAGATATGGAAAATGCGTTATTTTATATTTTCTGAAACAATAAGTATCAAGTACTTACATCTACATTACATTTGATTACCACTATTCCACATTTATTTTTAACCCAAAGAACTTTTAACAAGAACCACTACAAAGCAAAGGTCTCCAAAATCTCCTTTACCATCCATTGCACCTATTATACCTTCATCAGATTCCATACTTTAAGGGCGCTAAGAATTTCCACAAAGTTACAAGGGCGCTCCAGATTTAGAGTGATTCTCAGATTCTCTTTAGAGTGATTCTCATAATTTTGGTATCTGTCTACGTCACGGTAAAGTGCTTCTCAAGGACCCTTTCAAAATATTTTATGTAAAGATTTTACACCATGAACGAGCACTTTTATTTATTTCAAAACAAATGACGATCGATCAATGAAAGGAATTTTCAACTCTTGGTTATTAGAAACTGATAATGATAACGTCAGATTCAGAATATGTAAATGTTAAATTGTTTTAAGCAAAGCAACTGTGGTAATGAAGTTTGAAATTACTATTTTGTAAAATGAACGTACTGATAACATTGTTGAAGTGTCAGATACAAATGCTTTTGTAAACCAGGAATTGTCGAATTATAACTGATGTAGGCATAGGAGCCAAAACTCAAATTAGACTAATGAATTAGCACTTTTTAGACGTGAAAACAAAAGACAACGCCCGCCCTTCACCACTTTCTATGCAATTTCATTGGGAAGAAGTGGCGCAACAAACTCCCCAGCAATACATGTATGTCTATTAGGTTAGAAATATTATATGTTTGAAAAATTAATTCAATAAAGTCTTTAATGAAAGTCTTTAATGGAAGATGAAGACAAACTCGATGCTCAATAAAACACCGCATAGGCCGCCATCAATACTTTTTCCGTAAAGCAATTTCAAAACTTTTTACCAATCAAGAAGCTCTTCAATATTTATGTTTGTTTGGTTCTTGAAATGAGCAAGTTACTTAAAATGTAACTCTTGAATTCTGATACCAAATATGGAATCCTTATCCTTTCAATCCATATATTTCAGTTCTTATACAAAATAATGAGAACAATGAAAACTACAAACAAAATACCAAAATAGCCAAATCCATCTTTGCCGACAAGTAATATCATACCATACTTAATCTTTGAAAAAATCTAACAAGCCACTGACTATATGTACTTACAAAGTACCGGTAGGTACTAAAGAGGTTCAAAAGAAGACAACAAAACAAAGCAAATAGCCAATAATAATGGTTATTATCGCGAATACCTGATCGACCTTGCACGATGTGGTATTAGGTAACCAATCGGACTCTTGCGGTTCGGAGATCGCTCCTAACGGTATTCGGTGGACCCAAATTATGATAGAATCGACACGGATTGTTAAGTGCCTATGAGAAAGTATTCTCTGTGCGGAACGAGTTTATTTTCTTAGAGACTTCAATACTTCATTGATTTTGGTAAATACAAATGAAAATATCAAAGAAATAAATAAATTCCTAAATAACTCGGCCACAACAATGAAACGCGAAAAACTGAGTAGAATCACTTATTTATTTAAAGTGTTGTAAATATAGAAAATTTAACCAAATTTATTTCAAGTACGCTGGTAAAATTCTAACAAGTATTCCACGTGGGTGCAGTAATGAATGTTTCGCATTAAAATTGTGTAACACACATACTCTGAAATTTGTAATTTTAATAAGCTGCTTACTATGGTAATCACGCGAATTTGAACATGCTCCAAATTTTGAGTGACTCTATTGGGATTAAGTTCGTGCTGTGGATAAATTTATGCGAAAATTGGATAAAGAAAATATTATTTTAAAGCTTCACAAATTCTTAAGAAATTTAAATGTAGGTTTTGAAAAACATTGAAATTTTTTGAAGATATTGATACCATTTTGGTGCTACTAGGCATTAAAACCGCGCTGTCTCGTCTACACTTACATAATCACAATGGGCCATGGGCGTAGTCAAACTATCTATTGGATGGATAACTGTACTGTTACTTGCGCAGTGTCATGTCTCTCGGACCGTGATAAGCCAAACTGGATCCACGATGTATAGTCAGGGAGATCTACTCTGGATACCTGATAGCTAGACAGGCCCTAACACTTAGAGAACAAGGTCGGGGAAAGGAGTTCGAAATACGAATGTTTCTTACAACTGTCGGTTGAGAAAGGCCAATGTTACATGCTAAAGTTTATCGGATTTTAACAATTTTGTTTGCGACTGTTCACATTGTGTTTTCATAGATTACTTCATCTTAACAGATGGAATGCCTGAATTTCTGCAGACTCTCCTCCTTTTTATAACTTATTTATTAACTGTTTTGGAGTCTGCTGGGTAAAAATAGGCAGCCAAAAGGCAAAATTATTTTAATATTTAAAAGTTTAGTTTAAGTCGCGATGGTGTGTCGGTCTTTTCAGTGCTCAGCAATAAAGCCCCACTACTCACTGCGTAGGTATGTACGTATTAAATGAGAGGTCTTCAGCTTGCCCAAAATACTTACTCGAAAATATCTACCAGCTCTCGGTATACTCTGAGCTCGATATAATATAATATCGGGACACCTTTTCACACACGGTCGGTTAGCCCCAAGGTAAGCTATTGATTAGCTTGGGTTATAGCTGCCAACAGAACTGATAAAGTACCTACATATTCTTTTAAATTTATAAATACATACTCATCACACAAATGTCGACCGTACCCGGAACCCTCAGCTCGGCAGTCCGACGTGTCTTCATGCAATATTTGTGTAAACCATGATTCTAGATGCACATTTTTCAGTCTCCATCTGAAATTTTAGTACTAGTTAAATTAAAACCACGTCAGCTATACTTTTACCACCGTCCTGACTAATGGCCACATGTAGTTCGCTCACCACGTTAATTGGGGCTGCGGAACTGTAGCCGAACTCACTTGAATTGTTCCAGTTTTAGTTTTCAAACAACCAGCCTGACGTATTCTGATGCAATCGGTATTTTGCGTTCTATTTTTTTTTAAATATTTAAAATTGGAATGTTTTTTCTAACGGTGTTTATTGTATTGTCCATTTTAAATGGATTAGGTTTGAATGTATTAGGATTGTAAGTTTGAATGTAGAAATGTAATCTGCAGTGTTTTGTTTTTGAATTTATTTTAGGTGGACAGTTTAGATCAGAGCGTTGTTGGGTATACAGAAAGAGGAATAAGAGAAGATTATAGCAGAGATGGGAATTATGATACGGAGATAGATGACGGGAGAAATGAGACTCAGCTATGAGAGGCAGAAAACATGTAAGGTCTGGATTTTTTGTGGCATGGACAAGTAGTAAGACGGACCGAAAAAATCTTCAAAAAGTATTTTAAGTATGATGAATGTAGAGGAGTGGTATATCGAAGAAAATATGGACAGATCCTCTGAAAGATATCTTTTAGTCAGATCAAGGCATAATCATCAATAGTATACCTACCTTGTACATAGTTTTCAGTTAACTAGAAATCTCAACAAACCGCAGTTTACTGTTACAATTCCACGAATAATGATAACAAGCTAAAACTAAACTGCTCTAGAGGACTTTCCCTATAGTTTCCCATACACATAACCCTAAGGGTACGCAATGAACGCTAATCAAAGTAAAGTTTGGCGGATCACACACTACCACACACACACACACGGTACAATAAGAGCGCATCTGTTTTTTTTAATCTACATCGTTAGTACATTGAGTTAGAACATTACGGGTAGTCTGACGCCAGTCTAACCAAGGGGTATTGGGTTGCCCGGGTAACTGGGTTGAGGAGGTCAGATAGGCAGTCGCTCCTTGTAAAACACTGGTACTCAGCCGAATCCGGTTAGACTAGAAGCCGACCCCAACGTAGTTGGGAAAAGGCTCGGGAGATGATGACGTCTGATTTTTTTTAAACTCGTTGGTACATCGAATTTGTATGTTTAAAATTTAGGACATGGGCATGAAAAGGAAAAAAAACTTAACCTAAAAAATTTGATTCGTTACTTTGAGCTATAGAAAGACGCGTGGTAGTATGTGATCCGCCTACACGCAGTAGGCAGTGCTAATCCGCAAAGTATGTCAGCTACGTGGAACGTTCGATTATAAAGTATTCTACACACAAGCGGTGAATATCTCGTTGTCAATGAACGCGCCTAAATAGAACCATTCATTCGTTCGTTCATTCATTCACGGTATTCATTATTTGGTGTCGCCCCATAGATGGAATAATGAGCCGCAATGTTGTTTCGTTTTTGTTTTAAACGTTTGAGTTTCTATCGTATTTATATGACAGAATTATTTTAGAAAATATAGATTATGGAAGAGCGAGACTAAAATCAATTCATGTAGGAAAGGTATATGCGTGAAGGTGATAGGGGGGTATTGCATTGCGAGATAAAACTAAAAAAAATTCCTAACATTTAATGTCATGGATCCGCAAAGTAACGCCTGATTCTATAATGTAATCCAGTTTTTTGTCCAGATATAAACGCTTTTTTTTCCGTGGTGCTGGAGGGAGTGTCAGACTCTTACTGATTAAAACCTAAGATGTTCTTTTGGAGATCCCTGTGTATCAGGGCCACGGTACAGTAACTCTTGCGAACAACCCGCAGCCCCAGATGACCTTGGCTCTACGGGCCCCCTCTATTGCTGCTGTCTTCTCTTTGAAGAGGTGCGTTTGGAACAGAACGTGCCGCGTCTAAACGCACCTTATGGCAAATGTAGTAAATCGCAATAATAATTGTCTATCAGCATTCATCAAAGGATTAACAGATTAATAAATAGAATTTATCAACTTCATGTACCTAAATGGCCATTCGTGGTATGCGAATGTGAGGTACCTACTTCTTTAATCCTGTTTATTACGAATTATCGTATTTGTCAATAATGCGATAACTATGTATATTTCCTGTCGCGGAAGTAGGTATCTGCTTAATTAAGTTTTTTTTTTCTAGTCCATAATATCGGAATGACTCGTATACAATATTACCTATCTCATTAACAATATCACCAAAAAGTCATCTTGTCACCAATGTATAACTGATAATATTTTAAATTCATTCATATTCATTTTGAGTTTACAAGCGAAAAGTATGTTTATAAGTACAAATAAAGTATACAATTACTATAGAAAATTAGTTTTGTTCAAGTCAAATTAGCAAAGTTGAAATTATTTCCAAATTGAGCGCTTCGAAGAAAATTAGAAACAGCGAAACTCCACTTAAAGTTATATCGAGAATTACGCACTAAGATTGATAAGGCTGTTAATGAAATTTAAGTACTAAAGTAGTATCGTTAGAGAAGAACAAAGAATAAACAATTAACTTATTAATTAAGTGATTATTAATAATTGCCTTCAAAGAAGACTTGTATCCTTCAATGGTTATCATAGATAGACACAGATGATATTCATAAGCCCTTTATTTTCTTTTATAAACGTAATTTAGTATCACCTTTTTTATAGTCCCTTTGCTGGGCAGAGGTCTCCTCCTCTCATTAACCCTCAATCCTTTCGATTGAGGTGGCGATCTTGTTCAATGCGGGTTGGTTATATAAATTTGATCATACAGGTCTTTTTATTCCAATTGTTTTCCTTCACCATTAATCGTCATTGTTGTCCAAGATATACTTTGAAAATTACTTAGAACTTATAAAAGTTGCTTTGGTACTTAACCGACCTGCTAACTCATACTTGAGAGGCTCATACCTTAATCACTAGGCCATCACGACTTTTCCTCACAGATGGTAATATAACAGAAGTCCCAACGTTTTTGTTCGTCAATAAGGAGAAACTATGTAACTATGTATGCTACATAAATCTTGTAGAAGAAGTAGGTATATTGAGGGAAATCTATTGTTCTTTTATTACGAATGCTACAAATCAATCATCATGATTGGAATGTTACACTCTGTTGCATATTACCTCATCAATTGAAAAAATCCATCTAATAACTTCAGAAATAAAAAGTTCTATAAGATGCACCCGTGCATCGGAGAGCTCGTAAATGACGGTCGCCTGATCGCTCTCCTGTCGTGTCAGATTGCCGTCCCATCGTAGTATGACAGTGAAGGAATGAAGTGTGTACTTGTGTCTGCGCAAATGCTTCTGTATAACATGTCCGACGAGAACCGTGGCCGGCAATCGGCCTGACGCCTTAAAAACAGTCAAAATTGCGCGATTATTTTGTGTGATTAATTGGTGGTTGTTTTGCAAAACCGATTCATACTAGTTCAATTGAAGCCTTTAGACCTAAGCAGTGTATACTCTGAAATCTGACTACATCAAATGTTGATAGTATTCACCATGCTGTAATAATATTGCTCATTATGAAACGGTTAACCAATAAGCGAACATACGCGCACAGAATTTATTACCTACGCTCAATCTTGCGGCATTTTCCTCAAACGAAAGTCCTAACCCATGGTATTTCAAGCAAAGGAAACCATGTACGTGAACTAACGCAGCCTACAGATCTTGCAATAAATGCAAAATTAAGATCGTTACTTAACTAATGATTTAAATTGAAAAATACATTCCCACGAGTGAACTAGGTTCGACGCAATAAATCAAGGCAATTATGTCGTTCGATACTTAGTTCCCGTATGTTTTTGCCGCGGCTTCGCTTGTGGTTTTTTCCTATTTTATGCAGTAACAGTACCGTACTCTCGCCGCAAGCCTGCTATCTTAACTACAGGAAATTATGCTCCAAATTCTTATTTTAAATGTAGGTGGGACGTTGGTGTTTCGACAATCGAATTGATTGTTAAGGTACTTCCTTTAGTTTTAAATATGGAACGTAGATCATAATAAACATTCTTTAGTTAAATCTAGAAGAAACGCTTCATTAAGCAAGAGGCCTAATAGAAACAATGAAAAACCGATCCCCAAGCGAGATCTCATACAATTTTGCATACATTATTCTCGCGTACGTTAGTTCCAATCATTTCACAGCTTTCCAATGCTTTTTAGATCAAGATTTATTACCGTGAAACATATTTACATACTTCTCTTACGAGTAACTGCGATATTTTACACTTTCGCAATAAAAACGACTGTGACTCCGATATTTTGGAATCACGTCCAACTTTTGAGACTTTCCGAACATTTTAAATGCTGTTGTATAAAAAAATGTGGCCCTTTTTCTTTCAATGAACTGTAAACGTGTGTACTAAAAATAAAGCACTTACACGTTCTGATCTGGCCCGTTTTTTGGAAGCCCTTCATTATTAAGAGCGGCTTTTCCTCGAAGTTCGATCATTACGGATACCGTGAGTCGTGACCTTTATAGAAAGTCCCAAAATTTTTAATGTCCATGGAGCGTTTGGCAATCGGATTCATGAATTAGGACATCGTTATTAAATAAATATATTTTTGGAAATTTGACTAAATTTATTTTGTTAACCTCGCATTTTCGGGTTAATTTTAAGAGCGCGTGCACCGAAAGTTGGCAACGTCGCTAATAGCTGTCAAATATTTACACGTTTTAATTAACGTTGCCCTTAATATTGTACCTTATACGCCAGAACACAAAGCTAACCAAAACTATCAAATTTGAACCATAAAGCTTCAGCGATAAGGTTGAAAATCTATTAAGGAAATTTAACAAATTTTAGTAGCTTTATGTGCTGGCGTCTGTACGAATATTTTATAACAGAATCTTCTTGACCCTTCTATGCACGTTTCATTTTACTTATTCATTACATGTACGGTGATACAAAGAAATGAAATGGATGTTGTCTTCGTCACAAGCATAAATAGACACATAATAAAATGCATCAAGCGTCGAGCATCACAATATAAAACTTCATAAGAAAGTGCACGCGTCAATGAATAAAGGAAACGGGTAGTCAGATAACCAACCGGACATGGGACCCCACAGTATGGTGGCGTGGCATGTGAAAAAGCGAAACGCCAAGCAATTATCGACCTTATTCCCTTCACTTAAAGCGATAATAATTAAATGTTATTAACCCGCCTTTCTCGAGTGTCAATTATTTCTACAAACATGAACGAAAGTAGGTTGCTCAGAACAAAAGCTTTAGGTGTTTATGAATTTGACATAAATAGCCGTATCGGGGAACTAGTTCAAGTTGTTTCCTTGGCGGTTTGTCTTAGAGAAGTGGATTAAATTGATTCGGTCCGGTGTCATGCTGTGCAATAAAAGCAATGAAAGTCGGTACCAGTTTTGGTAGCTTATAATATTGTATCAGTAAATTTGCTGTCAAATTAAGCGGTTCTGTTGCGCTCCCGTAGTACTAGAACTAGAATTTTAGCTACTTGATGTACCATAGCATACCATACACAGACGCCAGCAAGTCAACCTCCGCCACCAAGTTTGCCAATGGGATATTAGCCTTCTGATATTGTGATAAGGTTGAAAATCTATTAAAGAAATTTGACAGATTGAGGTATGTAGGTACTTAAACGTTGATATGTCAGCAAAAATGTGATTTAAATCGTAGATGAATGTTTTGTTTACGTGTATGTGTGCTACATATTAAGGGATACCATTTCGCTATTATTCGTGAAAGAAAAAACGCCGACGCTTTGAAAAAGGAAGCTATATACTCAAAACTACGCATGTGATAATAATGGGCCATCCATATGAGTACGTAGAATGAAGGATATTTGATAGGGGGCCATACATTATCCACATAGTTTATTTCACAACTTGAGCTGCAGTTCCCCTCCCCGCCATTCTAGGAGGCATTCCGAACGTTTACAGGCTTTACAAGGCTCATTATTACGCGTATATCCTCCTATTCCCTTCACGATTCCAATGAAAGTTTTAGCTGGTATAAACTCAATAGTACCAGTTTTATCAAGTTTCGTATGATAAGGTAACGTTGATAAATGGGATTAGAGACCAAGGTGATGTTTTTTGCATTAATAACAATTTCAATTGACGATACTTCTTCGTTGCTAATCGTATGAATATATTAAGATAAGATAGATTGCAGTTTGATGTGTCCTTACAAGTTTTTTTGTCACAAAATCAAACCACAAAAAAGCAAAATGAAAAAATAAAGGTATTCATTCTGCTTCATTAAATCATAGGTGAGGTGCTAGACAAGTTCGGAATGAACGCGTGCCCGCCATTCGGTCACCGCGACATTCCGGTCTTTCGTTCGCGTTCCCATTCGTTCACTAGTCGCGAGTGATAACCGCGCAGTGACGGACGTACGCGCCGCGCTTTATCACGGTTCCCGCGAAATATCGAACGAAAAATATTTAGTGATTAAAAACAAGTTACGAATTATGTTAGTGTGTCTATTATTGTGGATTCAAGTGCTTATCTAAATAAATGCTGATGTGTGTGTAAAAAGGAGTTATTGTATTTTCTGTGCTTACAAATTCTTGGATTTTTCTTTAACGAAGTTTTTGTGGTAAGTCTAAAGAGCAGAGATCATTGAGTTTCCGTGGTTGCAACTTGGTACAGACTATTAATGTCCCGTTGGTGGGTAGGTCCGTTGAAACGCCGGTACCTACCTGTCCACATTTTTGTAAGTACCGTGGATAATCGACACATCGGTACTTGTTGATTGGCGGTACATTCTTATCGTCGTACACCTTTCTTTGGTGAATGGAACACTCGGGCCATACAAAGCGTGTTTCCAAAACGTTGTTTGAAAATAATGTCTTAGAGTTTACGTGGCTTGTGAATGTGCGAATGGCCACGGACAGTGTTAAGTTATGCCACGAATAATCTTAATTTAGACCTAGTTCGATTGAAAAATAATGCAATCTCGCATCTTTGAGTAAATGTGCACTGTTGCTGTTCATGACTGAGGTAATATATGCGTCAGTGTTAGTATCCTATTAGCGGAATAAGTAACGCTAAACTCTAATTAATTAAATGAGTGAATGCCATATCATAATCGCCCTATTGTCAGCGCATCTATAAATGACATTTACGATTCCAGGTTTTAAGGTACTCTTCGAATTTTAAGATGAGATATTTTTTTTATAACAAAACTAGGTACATTTAACACCGCCTTGTTTACTTACTAAAAGCTCTAAAATATTCATAAACACACAAGCAGTAACTGACAGCTAATTTTGATCATCACGATAAGCGCTAAAATCAGTCCTAAATAAAATAGCGTTCCTTCGAAAAACAACGATTTACAATTCCCTTATCGCGAGGCCCGTGTTAGTGAGAACAGACTAAAGTGTCCCACATTATACGGAGTTGGTACCTATCTGCTTAGCTATCTGTTTACCTAGTTGTAGCGTAAACAGCGCGAAGCTGATTGCGTCGAGTATCCCACACTACGATGCAATTTACCTAAATACTTGTGTGTCCGGGTGTACGCAGTTGTGTCTGCGACTGTATGATAGGACGGTGACATTGAATGAACAAATTAACTTTTAGACTTGTGTCGTATAAGTAAAAGCCCTTAATTATGACGACTAACTTATTGGGCTTTTCTGCGCCTCCGGATAAAAAGTAGCCTTATAGCCGTGCTCAATAAAGGGGCTATCTAACACTGAAATATTTTTTCCAATCGGATCATTATGTTCATGATATCTTTAGCTTATTAGTATTGATTAGGCACAAAACATTTATATTATTTGAAGTTTTAGACACCAAAAGTTCGTACAAAGAGTGAAGTTAAAACTAGGCGATTTTAGAGACAGAATATACTATGTATTTTAAGATTATGTGTTGCATAACAGTACTAAGTTCTCTTTATTCCATTCCAGTTTACAAAGTAATCTATGTTTTTACGATCGGACGCCTTCATTGTTTGAATTCAATGTGTCTAGAATTTTATCGCGATATGTGTCTAGAATCAAACATGAAAATAACATTTTGATATTTTCTATATAATTTTGTCGTCTCTTGATATTCTTTTGTAAGTTAAAATAACATGCATACAGTATATTCCCAGTATATGTGAGTGGCTCCTGGCTAAGAAAGTACCGGACGGAATCGATCCGACCATATTACAGAGCTTGACAAGCAGTGCTTGGCGCGGCTATTCCTACATGGGTGATCATATTGTCATGATGTGTTCCTCCGTGTTTCGGGAGGCTCGTAAAATTGGTGGGTCCCGGCTTTCGTTTTAACATCTTTAGCAGTCGTCACGCGTAGTCAAAAGCCAGAAAGTCTGAGAACCAGTATCAAGAGTCATCGGGTTGCTCAGGTAATTGGGTTGAGGCCAGATAGGCAGTTGCTCCATGTAAAGCATTGGTACTTAGTTGCATCCCGTTAGACTAGAAGCCGACCCCAACATAGTTGGGAGAAGGCAGATGACGACCTTATGTTCCACGCCGTTCTCTCAAATAGACGGACATTACCTCAAACATATCGAGTTTCCATGTATGTTAAGAACGATATAACGACCTTGCTTTATATAGCCTTTGGTCGCTTAAGTCCAAATGACTTCACTAGTCACTTCACAAATAGTTTAGCTATCATTAAAACAGTCATTGCACATCATTTACTTGCTATGATTATTGTGATTCTAAGAATGATTTCCTTGTCATTATTTGCATCGTGTTTTGTTTACACGTTTCTAGTTTTGGTAGTTTTATGAAAATAGCTTTTTCCGTAGGTCTTATGTATTTTTCGAATAATTTGTTGACAAGCTAAGATGCGTGACCTGCTTTATCTGAATTTGAGCAGATCCTAGGCTAGAAGACTTAACTAGAAAGATGAGATTATTTTCCAGATTAACACCAACTTAGCATAGCCAGCCATATCGGCTACATTTGATTCAGCAGTTTCGACTATTAGATCAAAGTTAAATCAGTTAATTACCAAAGACAAATGTAATGTTACAAAAATCTTTAATATCGGGTAACTTGCCAGAACTAGATGGTCCTATGTTGTATGTGAAAGATAAAATAAATAATCACACATGTTTATCTTTAGGTAAGAATAAACTCTGGAATAACTAAGGGCACAGCTATTAAGTGTAAGAACATGTACCTAATTCACAGGTGGTAAATTCAACAATTAATGTTAGATTCACGTGGTCTTTTTATCGCACAGCTGGTATACCGCACGATAAATTGTATGAAGTTGATTGGCTCAATACTCAAAACATTTTTTTATTTTATACTCAGTTTTAACCAAAACTAAAGACAAGCCTGAATAAGGAGCTGATAATAGTTGTCATTTGTTTTGGATTAAAAAAAGTTAAAGAATTAGGTAAAGACACACAGCAAATCAAGCTACTACAATCTGTCGAATTTCCTTAATTGAATCCCAACTTTATCGCGGAAGCAGCCGACGTTGGTTGGGAAAATTTGACAATTTCCGAGTATCTTGATGTGCTGGCGTCTGTACTTTTATAGGTAGATAACAAGATAAGCAGAACAGGCAAATAATAAGTATGTGATTATAATTGAGTTATCTATTCAATAAAAACCATGAAGCAGAATCGCAATGATAAAATAATCACATAACAGCAGTTTCTAGTCTTCATTAAAATAAAACACATACGAGTACATACAAATCGTTAAAGAATCCCATTACAGACTAACTGAAATAGTTCCTAAATTTCATACTAAAATCCCACTTGAATCGTATCTGCACGCAATCCAAAGGGAACTCAGCAAGACTCATGAAGTTCACTCTGCATAGTTTGTCAACTTGTGCAAATCTGTATACAGCTAACTTTGCATGTGTAACTGGCGTTAAACCTGGGTTCTTCTACTACCTAACGAGGCTTACAAAACGTGGTGCTAGGAACGATTGGTTTCGCTTACGAATAGTTCTTTTGATGAAAAACTAAAGTACGCATTCCATCTTGCTTTAGAAGCCAGGCATAAGACATCACCATCCTTTCCATTGTGCCACTACTGGGCACAGGCCTCCTCCCACACAGAGAGGGATTGAGCGTTATCACCACGCTTGCTCGATGCGGGTTTGCAAAAGTATTAATAATGTAATGGTAAAAAATCCAAAAACTTCTATATCATCATAAGGAAGATTGCAAAGATGTGTGACTTGAACTTGGGCGGATGGAGTCGCCTTAAAACCAGGGCAGGGAAAAATAGGAATGAATATCATCATTAAGCTAAACTTTGTTAAAAAAATATAATATCAGGACACCTTCCCGACACGGTCAGTTAGCCCAAGGCAATCTATAGATTAACTTGTGTTATGGGTGTTAACCACATACATATATTTGACATATTCTTGTTCATTATACATATTTTTTATAACATATAGACCACAGCCAACAAGCATGCTCATCACACAAATTTCGAGAGTAGAACCCAGGACCCCCGGTTTGTCTGTCGGGCATGGTGACCATTGCGGTAACGGGGACGTCAAATATTCCCATTGATGTTGTATTTTCAAAAACAAATGACTGCTATTCAAAGCCAATAGCTGTATGGATTGCATTGTCAAAAATTTTGCAATCATTTGTTGCATGGGTTTGACTTCTAAAAAAATAAATCGTTTTTAAAATGCAAATTCTCAAAATATCAAGATCATACCAAGTTCTACACATCATAAAACAAGTTTTTTCTTTGATTAAAAACATGTTGGCGATTTATCACAAAATAATTGGAGTCCAACAGCTTCGTTACATCAGATCGGTTAACAACACCGAAACCAGTAGATGTTTATCTAATAGGAGTTTAGCAATAACAATGTAGGTAACAAATAGTAATTGCAACATGGTCATATGATATAACACTTGTAAAAGAGACAGGTAATAAATAAATGTAATGAGAATTGGGCTGTATGACAAGCATGGCAGTCGAAATTTTGATCCTAAAAAAAGTTTGGGCTTGCGCAGGATTATTTTATCTTTCTTCGAGAAGCGAGTGTTCTTTAAATCTTTGTATATAAACGAGCGTAAGAATAAAATGTTGCCTAACCACTCGAGATATCAGATAGAGAAATATCAGGAGAAAATTTAGGTTCTGTTTTAAAGGACTAAATTCATATATAGGAGGATCCCCGTAGGACTGAGGCCTACCGGGACTGGGGGTTGTTCGCAAGAGTTCCCGCAACCCTAGCGACCAAAGACCTCCAGAAGGATAAAAGTGGGTTTTAGTCAGTAAGATTCTGACACTCTAATGTACCTACAGCAAGAGGGGTAATTTGGTGAAAAACAGGACTTAATTCATATTAAGTAGATTGCTTAATTTTATAAATTACTTAGTTTTCTGACTGATCTTTACAAGTAAGGCCTATGTAAATATCTGATAATATATTTATCGGCACTGCACCCCTTTCAACCCCATTCATTTCAGTAACAGTGCCTCCGGGAGTTCCTGGATATTATATGAAACGATACAATTATAACAATTAATTAGCTTCTCTTTCCTTCTCGGAACCTTTATCAATGTCCATATTTAATTATTTCCTGACTTTTGTTCTAATATTTCTTTTCATTTGCGAAATTAATTAGCGTATAGCGTTAGAGTTGATATCCGTAAGCCCGTTGGACATCAGCTCATTTTAATTGTTAAGTAAAAAGGCTCTAATATGGTGGATGTCTGTTTGGCAAATACTAGGCTTTGGCCAAAAAATTCCTCGTGCTGTATGTTGATGAAACTAGTTCAAATAAGTATCAGAGCAAGCTTAAACACATCCGAACAAATAGTCTTAAAGAATCAGTCTGATATCTTTGAACATTAACAAATCAATTTTACCTATAGCTCACTTTAAATGTAGAAGAGAGCCATACAGAAGCTATCTAGATATGACAAAATAAAAGATCTATGCCGGTCATATATACATATATATATATATACGTAATATTTAATTAGGGAAATGCTAAACCATTCGCGATAATGACTGTACTTATCGCTATTCCTACGTAATGTGATCAAGGTTAGTAGGGTGATAGTACAATAAGATTGCTAGTATTATATCACTCGATATCTGATAACTGAAATTGTTTGATTATACACAAATTTTTGTACATTAAATACTTCGAGTTATTGAAATATGTAGGTCGTGCAAGTAGCTGTCACAACTAGCTGGATACTAGTTTGGAGTCTGTTGGATATCTTAAAAAGATGAAAGCATACGAAGATGTAGGTGTACTGCATTTGTTTTCGTGGGAAATCATCAAATGAGGAGGCACCCACTGAGGGTGCAGCTGGAGGGAGTGTCAAACTCTTACTCAATAAAACCCACTATGTCCCTTCTGTAGGTCCCTGTGTGCTAGCGCCACGGTAACTCTTGCGGACAACTCGCAGCTCCGGCAAAATATTGTTATATATGTAAAATGTACATGCCTTAGCTTATCTTTTCAGAGGAAACTGGATTAAACTGATTCCAAGCGCAATTATGCCAATAATTGTGTTCGGCAGATATTCCAATTTGATAATCATGAAATCCAAGCACGGTTTTCAAAAGTTTCATTCGAATATATGTAGAAAAGACAAGACAGCTAGGTACAGACGCTAGCACATCAGGTTACTACAATCTGTCACATTTCCTTAATAGATTTTCAACTTTATCGCTTAAGCATATAGTTCAAACTTGATTGGGCAAATTTGAAAGTTTTGGGTAACTTGATGTCTGTACTTTAAGACGGTAAGAAACAAAACGATTTGTACTCAACTGGTAACAGAAAAAAATATCTTATGATCTCCTGACCTGGTCAGCGTTCAAAGATGACCTTTCGAACTGCTGTGTCAATCAAAAAACTTCATGTAACACGTAAGCAAAATCAAAAAGTTACCTACTCGTATGTAATGTAACATACGTTGCTGTCAGCTGTTACGTCATATTGCCGTGCAGTAAGATTTTGTCTTACACAATAAGGTCATCAGATTAAAGGCTTATACATAGGAACTGTTTGTATGGTAGAAAATTACTGGGTTTTTTTTCCTAAGCTCATCATTTTTGAGGTCATTCAGCCTCGATAGATATGTTACAGGATATGCTAGTTAAAATTGCTTCGTAGCAAAAACACATCAATACACATCATCAGCCTATGTATGTCCCACTGCAGGTCACAGGCCTCTTATCCTACGGAGATGGCATAAGTGCAAGTCACCACACTCATTCAAGGCGAATTTAAACTCTTAAATCGAGGTTACCTCAACCATGTTTCTCTAAAACGTAAAATACCGTACGTAAAAACAACCAAAACTATATTGTCGGTGTTAAGATATTAACTATTGCATTCCGTAATAACTTTTAATGCACTACAGAGAACTATTCCTTATTTTCATACAATAAAATTGCCAAATTGATTAAAGAATGCAAATATTTAACAACTACTTGCGGCGTTACCCACTTTTGGAATACGCGCTCTCAAACAAAGCAAACAAAAATACATGATCGATGATTTTATTAAATAGATTATCAATTAAAAACATATCCCTTCTAGTCAGTTGGTGAATAATCTCAAAAGAATTCCTACAGTGAACCTTGAATCACCTACCATCACTCATGCACTTTACACGCACCTATTTTTAATTCGGCACGAAATCCGTCCCTTGCAACTTAAATGATAGGGGTTGTTTCTAAGGGAGTTATTCAGACCCACCGGGGGTTGTGCCTACTTTCAACGTTATTCGCGTTTGTACCTCGAAGGGGGATGATGTATGAATAAGCATGAAATGTTGAATGCTTCATGTACTATTCCAAGATATTTCAAAATGATTCGCACTATTTACACTCTCTCTGTTTTATGGTACTTTAAGCAAAGGGGTTACTGATTTTGAGGGTGAAAATTGACAATGTTCAGCAATTCTAGATACATTTAAAAAGAATTAGCTAACAAATCGCTTAGAATTGATTCAGCAGTTAAAAACAATATCGACGAACGTAGTTTTTTTTTTTTGTAAACTGCGGTATTTTTTTTATTGCTTTACCAAGGGTGTTTGATGCATCATCAGATTTTTTTTATTGTCCTATTGCAGAGCATAGGACTCTCATCATACACATACAAAGAATGAGCGTTAAACACCACGTTTGCTACAGGCGTTTAAGTCCAGGTTTTCTCAAGATTTCTTCAATTCTTTTACCTTCATTCTGTCTATGATGCCCAAGATTTTATTCAGAAAAAATAAATTGATACTTGCCTGACCTTTTTTTTCGTGGGATATCACCAAATGACCCCTCCCGCTGAGGGTGCAGCTGGAGGGAGTGTCAGATTCTTACTGACAAAACCCACTATGTTCCTTCTGGAGGTCCCTGTGTGCCAGGGCCACGGGTACCGTGGTGACCGTCACGAGTTATCTTGCGAAGTACCCGCAGCCCAGGTAGATACTTGTCTGACCTGGAATCGAACCGACACACTCATTCCTGATGGGCTGCTTTAGGCCAGAGAACGACCTTTTTGATGACTATTTTGATGAGTGCTGAGATGTTTCTAACAGTCTAAGCTCTATTAGAAAATACAATAATATTTTTGATTAACTAAAGCATTATGTATGGTCACATCATTATTTAGTACCTATATTTATACATACATATGTATAAGTATAATATTCTGGCACAGAGTTCTGTTGTTTTCATTTACATAACAAGCGAGGCTTCAAGCGGTTATTACCGACAACAGACTCAAGTGTTTTGCTACAATACATAACATTATACAAGTTGTGCTCCGTACCTATGTCATTCGTATAAAGGAACGAGAAATAGTTTCACACACAGGTACAATAATACTCTATTTAAGGATTACTTTTTTATTTTCAAACATACTATTTATATTTTTAAATATTATATACAGGTAAATGATATTTATTTTGCAAATAGGTTGAACTCTCACTTTTACACGTCAACACATTTTTTATAAAAAACGAGATGAGAGCGGCATTACCTGACTACCTTGAGAAGAAACGCCGAAACAAACTCAATGATATCGAGATACTAGATAACCACCGATATCGAGAACAGGGTCCAAACTACCGGTGGTTAAGGTCCCAGAGACAGAAACCTCCTCACAATACGTGCCGTTTCAAGGAGTATTTCAAACAAACACACACTTATCAAAATTATTATCACATCGCATATTATTATCTGCTTTTAAGCATTGCAGTAGTAAATAATGAAAATTCAGAATGTTAAGTCCCGGGTTCAGGGCTGGGTCGTACTCAACATTACCTTCCTAAACGAGGCGAAACACCTGCCCAAATATGAGACACAGGATGGTATGTTTTAGTAAATAAAGTATGTTGTATAACATGCCTGTAGGTCTTTCAATACGGGAGAGACGAAGAAAAGGATAAATCTATTGTTCTGCAGGCTCAGCATGGCGATTCTATATCTATTCTATCAAGAAAAGACAAAGCTCTTTCTGTCAATGTCAACATTTCTTCTGCCCGAGCTTGGCGCGACCTGTCAACTCGCACATTAAGACTTTTAGACTTATGTCGATCGAAGAAAAGAAAAATTTCTTCAAAAAATGACAAAAGAAGTCTTACGTCAATCTGTCACTTTTCTGTCGTTATGTCCATTCTCCGGTAGACGAAACTTGTTTCTACGGTTGCCATGTTAAGCCTGCTGAGCGTGACTATGAACTTTCAAGAAAAGCTCAAACATTTTCCCAATAAAGTTATATGTCTAGAAGCATTCTACACATCTAAGCATAAAACTTAGTGTATATTTTGTCCAATGATGCACGTTGCTAGACTGATTACTCATTAAGTGTAACGTCCCGACCTAAATATAAAATAATCAGATTAATTTTATCTGAGTCAGATATCGAACACGTCAACTCCATTCATTACAATTACTAATGCAACATCAAACAACACATTTTAAACATTAATTTATTCCCTTTTACTGACCTATCATCATGATACAAAACAACCAATTAGCCTAGAATCTTAAGTCAATATATGGAGCGCAACCAACCCTTCTGATGTCGGAAGTGTGAGCAATCAACATTGAAATACGTAGGAACTCAGATCAGTGTGCAAGCTTTTCATTATGCAGACTCGAGCGCTAGCCACGAGCCACTCAACCACTAGGTTACCTTAAGCAAATAAACAGGGGCTCGACTGGCCCTCCGCTTGCCTGACGGAAATGTTTGCAATCGATATTCGAACGCTCCCGGGACATTCTACTCCCTCGTATGATGTGTACAGTCGCGTGCAAATGAGTTGTTTTGTTTGTATTTAGTAATTCGTATTGTTTTTTTTTTGGCGTTGCTTTAATAATTTAATTTAACAAACTTTTAATACTTGTTAATACACCTGCATTAGCTTACTGCGATAGCCTGAGATATTTTTATTATAACCTTAAATAACGAAAATAGTGAACTAAAAAAGTAAATAACTTTTAGTAGGCGGACAGTTTTGTAACCCCACATATTTTAATATAACCATATATTACCTAAAGCAAAATACAACGTAATACAAATTTTACTTGCCATAACGCTGTGATCGATTACCCATGAGCTAGTTATTCAGCCCGACTGTGCATGTAATCCGATGCTCGGGCAGGCTCGGGCCCGCTCGGCTTCATTCGGCTCCGCTCGCCTGCCCATTAGCGTGTCAATCGTATTACGTTACTAGTTGCTAAGGTAGCTTAATTACACACGTGACGTATACAATTCACTAAAGTTGTGGAAGAAATAACGGCTGACAGGGGACCAAAAAAAGAGAACTTGCAAAAAAGTTTGTATGAGGGGGATCCCCCCTTATTGTATTTTTCTGTGAAATTCGCAGTTTATTTTTCGTTTGGTGAAATACAATACGGTATAGTTGGGTTTGATTGCCCAATAAATTGTGGTTTCGATAGCAGAAATTATTTGCTTTAATAGTATCAACTACAAGCGAATGAAGAGTATTAAGTAATAATATGCTAGTTTAATTACCTTAAAACGTGGCAGGATGTATATACAGACGCCAGCACATCATTTTACTACAATCTGTCAAATTTCCTTAATAGATGGTTCAAAGTTGATTGGGCACATTTGACAGTTTCGGGTAACTTGATGTGCTGGCGTGTGTACACTAACAGTCAGCATTTTGGTATTGGAACTGATAACCAAAGACTGTTTGCAAATTTCAAAATTGTTCGCAAGAGTTACCGCGCCCCTAGCACACAAAGACCTCCAGAAGAAACAAGAGAGGGTTTTAGGCAGCGAGTCTAACACTCTCTCCAGCCAGCTACACCTACAGTGGGACTGATAATTTGATGATTTCCAAAAAACAACTAAAATGTCTTTCGCACACGGTCATAGAAGTACTTCCACAAATATCAAATTACAACTGTAATAAAACGCCATTAAAAAACGAAACTTTATCAAAGCCTCTACAAGTAGCCGATACAATAACATTGTATCAGATAACAGAGCAGTCCATGCAAGTAGAAAGTATAGTGACCCACAAATCATGCCGGACGAGTTATCGCCAAGTGAAATGTACTCAATCGCTTCACGACAATTATACGGCATAAGTTATAACAGAAAGTTTATAGAAGTTTCATCACCACTGTATGACTATTGATAGATCTAGTATGACTGCCTCGTCGTTCTAGTGGTCGCAAGGCGCGACTGCTGTGCACGGGTTCTCGGGCTCGATTCCCGGGTCGGGCCGAAATCGCTTTGTTGGTTTTGAGAAACTTTTATAAAGCAGCCTGGAGTCTGGAAGTTGGTGATTGATTCACCTGTGCATCGGAGAGCACGTAAATGTCGGTCCTGCGTCTGATCTCCCTCCGGTCGTATCGGATTGCCGTCCCATCGGACTATGAGAGTGAAGGAATAAAGAGTGCACCTGTATCTGCGCCAATGCTTGTGCACTATAATAAGTCCTGCGCAGCTGGCTGATCTCCATAAAAGAGAACGGCCCCCGTAGCCGACAATCGGCTTGGAAGCTATCAATTGATAGGTCTCATCTATTTCATCTGCACCTATCTACATTACACACAGCTCTAACCTAAATCTTTCTTTCACTTTTAATCCGTCATTTGTGTCCAAGATATACATACTTTAAAAGTACATATAACTTAGAAATATTGCATTAGTACTTGCCTGACCTGGAATTGAATCCGCACTCATACTCTAGAGGCTGGTGCTTTAACCACTAGGCCGCCATTTGGAGTACCTAACGAGATATACGTGATTATGGAAACAAACATTCTCATCAAGTGGTCTGAAGTGATCAGCGTGACAGATCTGGGTGAGTCAGTCAGGTTGAAAATTATAGGCAAATTCCCTTGCGGTGAAGAATATTGTGACGTATATTTGCTTTAGGTACTAGTTGGTTGAAATGAACTGAAGATAATAATTATCTTGATTTAGTGATAATAATTTTTGAGCTTTTGGTATCTGTGTCTGAAAATTTAGAAAAAGAAAAAAGTTTCTCGTTATTTTTCTCATGGGATTTTTGATGATCTTTAAAGTCTAATGCAAAATCAAGTATTTTTTCTAAATATTTTTTTTTACAATGAAACAGAAAAAAAACTATCTTACCTTAAATATCACACCCCATAAAGTTATAAATAACCTTCAATTTTTCTACTCAAATCAACGATCGAGTCAAAATAATATCTTGTACGCAAGATTCGACGTTTGAATATATTGATCGTAAAAAAACTTTATAACAAGTTATGAACCCAAATTAGGTATTTTTCCGTTTCTCGAGATCAATGATCCTTTCAATGGAACACTGTATGATCATATGAAGGAAAAACATCTACCATTCAATTCAACATATATTTTTTGCTTCGACTTGCAAGAGTCTGATTGACAGGATATTTTTAGAGATCCTCAGTATCAAAGGTGAATCGGCAGCTAATAAAGCTTTGAATATTAAAATCATCATCAGCTTTTTTATTGTCCCACTGCAGGGCGATTTGAGGTGGTGCAGGTTTCCTACAGAGATTTTTGACTTAACTTTTATTGAGAGAACTAGCGGTCGCCCGCGGCTCCGCCCGCGTGGATGTCGGTTTTCGCGACAAAAAGTAGTCTGTGTTGTTCTGATATATAACCTATAGAGGACCCCCGCGGCTACGCCAGTGTGGATGTCGATTACCGCTACCAAAGCCTAACTTTTGTCGGGATGAGAAGCTCGCGCTCGGACCTCCCGCCTTATTATACCTACCGGCCGACCCGCGTCGAGCGCGGCAATGACACGGGGCGATGGCTGATTATCCTATTTTATGTATAAGTTTGGTATTTAAAAAAAGTCGTGGTGGCCTAGTGGTTAAAGTACCAGCCTCTCAAGTATGAGGGCGTGGGTTCGATTCCAGGTCAGGCAAGTACCAATGCAACTTTTCTAAGTTTGTATGTACTTTCTAAGTATATCTTGGACACCAATGACTGTGTTTCGGATGGCACGTTAAACTGTAGGTCCCGACTGTCATTGAACATCCTTGGCAGTCGTTACGGGTAGTCAGAAGCCAGTAAGTCTGACGCCAGTCCAACCAAGGGGTATTGGGTTACCCGGGTAACTGGGTTGAGGAGGTCAGATAGGCAGTCGCTCCTTGTAAAACACTGGTACTCAGTTAAATCCGGTTAGACTGGAAGCCGACCCCAACATAGTTGGGAAAAGGCTCGGGATATGTATAAGTTTGGTATTTCTACACCGATTTCTATGATTATTTTTTTATACAATATGTAATAATGTTATCTTTTGTTAATTAGTGATGAGCGAGAATATTACAAACATAAGAATAAACAAATCAATAACAAATAATCAGGAAGCTCCGAACTGGTAAACTATTGTAGTTATACGTGTTATTGTGAGTCAACCATTAAACATAGACATATGTTGTTGCGGAATATTTTTTTGATAATTTTATGTAGAACATTTCCGTCATACATGATTTCTATGTAGCTTTAACCATTAAGGCTGCACACGCGACGAAAGCTTAAAAAATGGTGTACCTTCTCCCGATTTGCCAACATTTTCCTTCACTGCTCTGCTCCTATTGATTGTAGCGTGATGAAAAGTATCCTATAACCTGCCCAGGAGTATGAAGAATAATTGTACCAAGTTTCATTAAAATCCGTCCAGTAGTTTTTGTTCCTATTAATAACATACAGACAGACAGACAGACAGACAGACAGACAAAAATTTTACTGATTGCATTTTTGGCATCAGTATCGATCACTTATCACCCCCTGATAGTTATTTTGAAAATATATTCAATGTACAGAATTGACCTCTCTACAGATTTATTATAAGTATAGATAAGTACATATGTATAACATAGAAGAGTTGGTGCTCGCTCAATAGGGAATCACAAACTCTTACTCGAGAGGCTGGGGTTCTGACCACCATTGTATTCATATTTAACTTAATCTTATCAAAAATATATAAATATTCATAAAGTAGAAGCGATAATAGTAGCTTCTCAAATCGCATCGCATTATCTGTCAAGTTTTGCTTCCTTCTTTGCCTTACGGAACCCTCCCAAACAAAAAAAAAATCTAAGGTATATTTTACTACTGAACAAGATAATGTCCTTCAGTAAAAAAGGTTGACGATCTACCTGAATACATGACGTCATCATATACATTCGTTTTTTTACCAACACCACAAAAACTTTGCCTTGTGGGAACCGGTATTAATTTAGACGCTAGATGAACAAGAAAGAGTATGAAATGAAGGGCAATTTACAATAGGGCCTTTGTATAGAACCTTCTTACAGCACGATACGGCGTGACGTGAAAATAATTAGAAGATTATCTATCTTTGTATTGCAAATAGAAAACCTTGTAGATTTAATCATAAACTAACAGTAAAGAGTAGACTATTTGCTTTTTGTGGTCCGAGATGCTGAGCTTGGTGAGAATGAGTTGAATGACTCTTCGAGTTGTTAATAACTTTATTTTGAACTTAAAAGGGTTTTGATGATTTCCGAATTCTAAAATGGTGAACATTGTATATAGATACAATGTGTGTCTTCATGCTGGTTTCATGGCATTATATGTATACTTCAACCGGCGAAGTCAGGTCATAACTAACAGCTTTTTTACACTAGTGGATTTTGTAGCGCGTATGAGCTTAGTTTTTCTACGCGCGGCAAAAAATCTGCGTCGCGATTTCAGGTGTCATCGTTAGTCAGTTATCAATTGTTTATGTTATCGCTAGCATACGCGTGAAACCGCCCATACAGTAGCCGCGCGGTGTCTAAATGTCTAAAAGCGCTCTAAATGGCAGACAGATATAAGAATCATTTATTTCTGGATATTAGATGATACAAATAAACGTTGATTAAAAATCCATTGTTCTAAAAGTTACGATTAAATTCTCATTTAATCTTGATCTTAGAATAAAATGAGTATTAATAGCGTCTTATTTCAAAGGTGTCAAGTTAGAAGATAATATTTTGTTCTATTGCCAGACATAATAGCAGCTTGACAGATAATTGGTAAATTACGGGGATACCCGACACTAACATTGTTAAAATTGATTTAAGTTTCTTCAATCTGGTTGGTTAAAGAGATAATTCATGTACCTATAACCGAGAACACGCGTCTTCATCCGACATAATCTGATATTTTTCTGTAATTAGGAAGGTTGAATGAAGCAAAGAACCAAACTCGGATTTGTTTATATATTCTAAAAGCTTCGTAAATCTAAAGATCATTAAACAATTTCCTCTTCGCTAAATCAAATTAAACCCCCACTGGCTACGAATTGATCGATTGGCACAAACCCCCATAAGGCATGCAGTACATCTATTTAAAACTAGTATTTCCTTAAAAGTCTACAAATCATAAATCTAAATCGAATCCAATTACATTTAATAGGCCGTTGATATAATTGGTCCATTTAAATAAAGAACTTTGTGATATACTGCTTACGTGTTCGGATACTTCCCACTTTGACGATTGACATAATCGGTTCTATCGAATATAATATCGAGTGCCCTTGAATTTTTTGTTTTACAATCGAATAATATTTTATGACCGCGATATTTTAAACATCAATCAGTTTGGAGCCAGTCAATTGAGTTATTTACTTGTCTTACCAATCAACTGTGATACTTGATCTGATAATAAACTGTGTTCTTGGTAATTACCTCCCACCATCGTGCTCGATTCGGCTTTTAATGGTTCATATAGCTAACTTATGTATTTACTGGGGCTGCTGTATTCAACTACTCCGATAGATAGACACGAAATTTTACCAAATCTAGATTTTTGTGTGCAGTACAATTATATCTGTCTTTATTCTTGACAGATTGTTATTCATATCAGTATGTTTATCATTAGTCTAGTGGTCACAAGTATGACTGCCATGCACGGGGTCCCAGTTTCGCTCCCTGGACCAAGCCAAGTATTGTAAAGCCGGCTTTTGCGTCTTAAACCCAGTAGTAGTCGTTTGTTAAAATTCTTTGTCAGAATCCGTCAGATGGATGGATTTTCAAATCAGTAGGATTTGTTAGCAACCTGAAGCTCACTAGATAATAATAAGGAGAAGCTTGATAATAATAATCATGTTGATATGGGGATTAAACTAGAAAGATTATCAGCCTCTCACACAAGTAACTCTCACCGAATTAGGTCGTACGGTAAAGTGCGGCGATGCACGCACAAACTTATGCAATAGCATTGTAAACATTGCATCAATCTCTGCAAATCTGGAGCAGTTCTTGAACACATCTGTCAATATCTGCTATATTCATTTTGTAGTTGGGCTTAATTTCATGAATTTTTATTACATTTACGGCCAGTTTCACAGGTTACGGTTAGCCGCTATCTACCAGATAAATTCAAAAATGGAACAGAATTTGCCTATCTAAAGCATCATCTGAGCGAACTTTTACAAGCTTTTATTTGAGTAGGAAAGATTGCTGGTTCCTTTTAATAAAAGCTTACAGGATAAGACAAAAATAATTATGTAAGTTGGTTAGTTACAGAAGAAATTATTTTTGTCTTTTTCGGGCGAATAGAATAATGAATATGCTCCAAAACAAAACAATTCATCGTACAAAAAAGTTGGCGAAAAGCCTAGCCTGTTAGATTTACATGCAATCCAAAATTCTTTTGATCTGGATCCGTTACGTCATTTAGCCCAAAATTAATTAAAATTAATTTACTCAAAACCACTGCTGCACTTTATTAACAAAGATTGCACACTAGTTATGATTAATACTGACACAGCAATATCCAACGTGGTGACTGCAACTGACAAACAATAAGAGAAACAATAGAAGTTCGCCGCAAAATCAATAAAGTTTGCCGAGTGTTTGCACTGAGAAAGACAACAGCGACGCTATCTAAACTCACTATTTTATTACCGTTGCAAGCAACTATGATTTTCAAAAGGTCCAAGAATTTATGGTCGTAGAATATCTTCGTCAACATATTCTGTAGTAACTAACCTATGAAGTTCTAGGTGTTTTTATTTTTTCATTTTGCGACTAAAAAAGGATTTTCTCCACGGCAGCAGCAGTTTGTTTTCAAATAATAGGGATGCGGACAACTAGTCAAATTCAATACTTTTATTGAGCTGTCAAAAACGGTTACTCTCTATGCAATTTGTATGAAAAACCCACATATGACGTCACAGATTTTTCACATCAATCCGTATACTTATTTCGATTATATTATAAATAAAAAAATAATAACAGTTTTCGATTCAAAACGATAAATTAAACTGACATTATTTTAAGATGCTTGACAAAATGAATATGATAAAGTATTTTATTTATGACCTAGTCCGCATCCCTATTAGTGCCAGTTTCATCGGTTCCTTTTTTGAATTTATCTGGTAGATAGTGACTATCCGTAACCGGTGAAACTAGTCCTTATAATTTTAAAAGCAGCTCTAATTTTTAAACTTTGAATGACCGCATTCTAAAATTGAATGCGTCTTCTACCACCACTAACTCTGCAACATCAATTTTCTGTTTCAAATTTCGAACGGCAAGGATTGGAATGTAAAATGCATCTTCTGTATTATCTCTGCCATTGCGTCGTGGGCTGAGTTTAGTCTGTTAATTAAGTGGGCACACTATTGCTTCCTCGTGTATTAGAAGCCCGCCTACATGCCATGAGAGTTGGCTCAGCATTACGAAATAACTTGACAGGCGGTCTGTTTAATCGCTGTTTAGATACATTTTCTCTCACCTGTGCTAATGTTAGAAGATAGGACTTTTATACTTCTGTGTAAGATTGTTATACTCATGAATGCCGCATGTTTACAGATCATTTATGAAGAGATACAAGTCTATTCTTTACATTTTGTAATTTTATTTTCATACCTACTCTTTAATTAATCTGGCATGTTCGGAGTTTCGTAAATTTAGTATCATTAGATCCCTCTTCTGAAAAAAGTGTAGTATTAAATCTGAGAATCCTCGTATTTTACTAGTTATTCTACCCTTTAAATTTTACTTACTTCTTTTAGCCATCTCGCTCTCGTGTTTTTAAGGCTATTTGAACATCTTCATTTGTTAAGCAGTACTATACCTACTACCTATTGACTTTGCCTGTCGAGACTTGTTCAAGAATAATCGTGATTATGATGCAGCTATATTATGGTAATATTTTATGTTCAAAGCTGTTTTAGTTTGAGTCCCATTAATTCCAAACGTGTAGCTGCATAGACAATGATTACTTCAAGAAAATACTTACGAAAGATTTACTTTTAATTTTGATGATTCTTAATTTGAATTTCAATAAAAAAGAGGGTATATATAACTAAAAAATTAATGACGTCGATTGACAAACGTCAATTTTTTTTTTTTTTCATTTGCCCTTTGGGCAGGCTAAGGTCCTTCGACCATACCGCCTAGTCTTTCGTCTGACAAACGTCAATAGCTAAGAATAGAATGTACTCAAGTACAGTCGGGTACGCCGACCTCTGATTTAAATTATGATAGAACGTTAGATCGCTTTTTGTCACTAACAGTACTCATTGAGTCGTAAGTACATAGTAGGTACTTGGTTTTTATATTTATTGGGTGTTCGTGAAGCATAATTAGTTAATAAGACGGTAAAAACAGATATAGATAATTATATAAAAAAAGAAAAGAGTTCTTTTTCATTTTTTATTTATTTTGTTGTAACCTTTTTTGATCGCTTTACTGCATACAGTAATTTCTTTAACACAAAAAAAAATATTATTTAAATGAACGGGTATAAAGTCGTGAAAATGCACACTTACATAAATCTTTGATGTTTAATTAAGACCGCGGCGATTAAATCATGCGAGCAATTTCGCGTCCACGTTTTCCTGACTACGGTACGAACTAACAATATTAAACGAGTCTATTACCGAGGCAAACACGAAAAAAACTAACAATTATTAGTGGCAAATTAACGACATGCAATTTTTCAAAGATTTTATCGTAGCGCGAAATCTATTCGGTGTTCGACGTTTTTTTGCCGACTGTAAGTAACGTCAAAGAAACTCCTTGGCATTATTGACGTAACAATTATAGCGCCATTTGCTTAGGAAAAAGTTTTTAGGTTTTTTTCTTCACACTTCGCAGTGAGAACTCCTTAGTTCCGCGGTTCCCGGGAGCTAATTTAGCGTTCCTTTCTAATCGTCCGTGGTAATTGCCATCTTTAGCAAACTTTTTAAATGTTTTTTTTTAATTGGCTCTGACATTTACTAGTTTTATGTAGAAGAACATTAAAATTAATGGGACAGGCGCCAGCACATCAAGCTACACGAATTTGTCAAATTTTCCCAATCAACTTTGATCACTATGCTTCAGCGATAAAGTTGAAAATCTATTTAGGAAATTTTACAGGTTGTAGTAGCTTGATGCGCTAGTGTGGGTAAGCTTTAATTTAAAATAAGTGAAAACTAATTTATGAATAAGTGGATTTTATTTTAATTTGCAGAAGTTTTCCGTAACTATTAACATACGTATGTAAATGTACGAAGTTTTAAGGTTTTTAAAATTCGTCAAATCACAAAATAAATTCGTTCTTTTCGATGTCATAGGCAATTTCACACCTACACCTACTTACATCTGTTTACCATTCTAATCCAAAGTTTAAAATTCTCAAAGGTATAGCGAACCTAGGCTAGTTCACTCACCTCTAATTGGTCTAGTATACTCTAACTCTTATACTATAGTCCTATTGTACAAAAACTGTACCAGTGGTCTGTAACAAGGTCTTGCCTTTCTCACGTACATAATGACCCGACATGCTTAGATAATTATAATCAGCTTTGCCCTTGTCTGCGGTTGATATAATTATATTTTTTTGTCAATATTATTGTTTGTAGATAGATTATTGTTCTCGTTTTTAGAGCATTAATTATTATGAATCAAATGCAAGGTCGTTTGGAAAACAAGGTATCAAATAGTCATCATCTCCCGAGCCTTTTTTCCAACTATGTTGGGGTCGGCTTCCAGTCTAACCGGATTCAGCTGAGTACGACTGTTTTACAAGGAGTGACTGCCTATCTGACCTCTTCAAGCCAGTTACCCGGACAACTAAATACCCCTTGGTTAGACTGGCGTCAGACTTACTGGCTACTAAACAAGGTATCGAATAGTAATAAGCTTAAATATTTTGGCACATTACTAAAATATTTCGCATATTTATAAAGTGTATCTGAATAATCAAGAACTTATTTATTCCCAAATCTTCAATGTGAATTTAGAATTTAAAAGCGAATAAACAATTTATTTTTAAACATAATATTATCACATCTTTGCCCAGTAGTGGGACAACACAGGCTAAAGAAAAAAAAATATTATCACATCCTACTACTATTATAAAGGCAAAAGTTTGTAAGTATGGATGTATGGATGTATGGATGTTTGTTACTCTTTCACGTAAAAACTAATGAATGGATTTGAATGAAACTTTACCACAATATAGCTTATACATCAGAATAACACATAGACTACTTTTTGTCGCGAAAACCGACACCCACGCGGGCGGAGCCGCGGGCGACCGCTAGTACACAATATTTATAACTATGCCAATCATGAATTAAAACAATCCGACCTCATTCTGCCTATCTACATAAAAACGAATAAGTGAACTTCGTGTGAATTTCACATGACCATTGCTCACACTATCAACTTAAGATATAAAGTTTGTCCATGTAATCCGATCAAGTATATAAATTAATATACCGACATTGACATTTCTAAAATCATTCTATTGACAGTCTGGTCACAGACGCATTATTAACGTGCAGACGTCAGCACATCAAGCTACTACAATCTGTAAAATTTCCTTGATATGTTTTTAACTTTATCGCTGTAGCATATGGTTCAAAGTTGATTGGGAAAATTTGACAGTTTCAGGTAGCTTGATGTGCTGACGTCGTTACATACAAATTTCGTCATTCATGATTTACTACCATCTCACATACTCGTAGGTCCATTGTCATCAACAGAATAATAGTGACAGCTGGTTGTATAAAATACGTCATATCATTTTAATAGTTCTCACAATACAGGACCTAACTATGCAATCGCAATTAAATGTAGGTTCAGACGCCAGCACATCAAGCTACCCGACACTGTCAAATTTTCCCAATCAAATTTGAACCATATACCTACTTCAGCGATAAAGTTGAAAATATGTTAAGGAAATTTGACAGGTAATTGCTTGATGTGCTGGTGACTGTACATTAAAAATTATTTTTTCCTTAAACATGAATACGTCAATCCTTGAAATCCTTCAAATTGATAACCCAAATGTTGATTGATAACACATTTTATCTATAATTACACGTAGATACCCGATCTACGCAAATCATATCAATCATGGATGCTATCAATGCAATAAATACACTTGAGATCCGCAATTACATTGTGACAATCACAGATTGTAACCTTATCGGATATCTGGCGCTTAATCTTTTTGTCCCTGAGTGTACAATTCGGCAATTTCTTTAAATAGTTTGTTTACATAATACATTTTTTAGGGCTCCGTACGCAAAGGTTAAAACGGAACCCTATTGTTTTCGCTCCTCTGTCTGTCCGTCCGTCATATTGGGGGGCCCCCATACAACAAACGTGATTTTTTTGTTCATTTTTGCTCGATATCGATAACGGCAACAGGTAGATGCTTAAAATATTCACAGAATAATGAAATGTATTACTTACTTTAAAAATAAGTAATTTTATTAAAATTACATTAATATTTGAGGGGGGCTCCCATACAACAAACATGATCTTTTGCTCGTTTTATAAATAATGGTACGGAACCCTTCGTGCGCGAGTCCGACTCGCACTTGGCCGGTTTTTTATTTCTACGTGGACTTTCGATAGCGATGAAAGTGGAAGTACCTAATTAATTTAGTATTGTATCACCATTACTCTCATTAAAGTTGTCCCAAAAGGGCTTCAGCGTGTTGGCTTCGGCCCCACGTTCGGCTTCCAAAAGTCCGGGACTCTATAGTCCCCAGTGCATGACACAGATATACCTTACCTCGACCTTGCAAGATGCGAGTTATTTGGGAAATCATTACCTATGTGACTACCACCGACGTTCACTGAGCAATCGTGGTGATTAACGCTCTATCCTTCTCTGCGTGAGAGAAGGCCTGTGCCAAGCAGTGGGAAAATAAAAAGGCTGATGATGATGATGTCTATCCGTCTATGAAGAGTATGGCAGCCAATATGATAACGAGCTTATCTTACGATGCTTATTCCTGATTATTGCTGTTGTTGTAGATAATGTTGTCCTTTGAATTGTAGGTCCAATGGCCGGTATCTGATTGATTACTACAAAATCAAAAGTACACAAGGCAGCTACAGGTATGCTATCTTGTTAGTAAAATACAGTAAATGTAACGTTTCTTGGACATGATTAAGATGATCTGATTCTGAAAGACGATATCTTGGACTTAATACTCTAATAGCACTAGTATAAACTGTTTTTGAGTTTGAAGGTTGCCCAAAAATGACTACTCATCTCAGTTTAAAAATAAGCCGATGAAACTATGCCGGTGTACTACTTAAAAATACAAACCTTTAAAATGAAAATATACGCCAGAAAAATGGATGTGATTGCAGAGTACCAGTTCATCATTCGATAAAAAAGATAAATAAACGTGTGCTACCACGCCCTCGCAGTTACGACACTGCGCTACATATGAAAGCAATAAACGGTGATAAATGACCAAATGTATGAGATAATACAGGGGTTTGTGCTCGTCTTACATTGCCTTTATTTTACCTGTATTTTTTTAAACATTTTGTTTTTAAAAGCATTAGTCATTGTCTAGGAGGGTTTTTATCGGGGTGCCATTTTGGCTTGGGATAAACTGGTTTTTAAAGCTGGGGATAATAAATTAGCGAACGTTTTACTTAAATCATCTAGAGATTACTAAATTGGAAACATGCAGACTTTTCTAAGTATAAAAAAATATATTTGGAAAAGTCATAACTTTGTTATAACTTAAGAAACTACATTTTCGCCATTTATAATATCAGAAGGTGTGGTAGCCTATTAGTTGAAGCACTGGCCTCTCAAGTATGAGAGTATCGTGCGAGTTCAATTACTGCCCAGGCAAGTACCAATGCAACTTTTTTAAGTTATATGTACCTAATTTCTAAGCTTGGTGATTAACGCTCATCCACTCTAGTTACAGCAGTTGAACGGTAAAAAGAGTGATAATGTATTCTCGATTGAAAGCCAATTCTGCTGGAATTACAGGCATATACACCATTTAACTGGTTAGTTGAAATTTGAATCTGTGAATCATGGCAAGTCCTTTCCATGATAATCAGAAGTGGTATTCGACGATACTATCTTATCAAATGACTCAGGTATGACGCTTCTCGAGATTAATATATGGGAATATAAATATCATGAGATCAGCTTAACTCCCAAATATGTATTAGGTATTCTCTTTACCAGTACCTACATTCTTTTAAAATAAGGTCTTTATTATCGTGGCTAATCAACAAATGACTCCTAACGGGTGCACCTGGAGGGACTCATCCTAACTAAACCCCACTATGTTCTTCGTTTCCGGAGTTATGTTATCTTTATTATTATCTGTGTTAAACCCCATTACGTTTCTGGGGGTCTTTGTGTACCAGAGCTGCGGTAACTCTTGCGCACAACCTTCGCAGCAGCACAGCAGACTTCGGCCCTACGGGATCCCTGCAGTTTTCCCAGTCAGATCTTATGTCTAATTCATCCTTGGACAAATTATATTGTCTAAAGAGTCCGTCAACTTCAGCCAAGTGACGGTTAGCTCACTGTTGGCTGAGTGACCGATTACTGCTGACTTGTGTTATCTAGAGATTCTAGTGATTTTCAGTCACTCTAAGCGCTCGGCTTTACGTCTATCCTTGACCCTTGTTGCAGGATTAGTCTAAGACAGTTAATGCCTTATATGAATAATGATGTTTCGCACAGGGGACCTACGTTATAAGTTATACGATAATAAGGGCCAGTTTCACAGGTTACGGATAGCTACTATCAACCATATAAAGTCTACTATCTGGAACTTATCAGCAACCGGTGAAACTGGCCCTAAATATCCTTTTATCAATAATCAAGCGTAAAACCATACAACATATTTTTTCACTTTAAAGTCTATTTTACCTTAACATGGAAACTAGATCAATGAAACAGTCAATTTTAAAAGTAAATGTCATTTAATACTTCCCTTTTACTAAGAGAAAGGTACGGTCCGGTGAAATGCAAATAAAAAAAGTCGTCGCATGTAAACATTACTTTTATGGACCTCGAGAAATAATGTGTGAACATTTTGGTAATTGTTAGGAATGTACAGTTAGGACAATCTACGTTAGCGGTATACTGTTAATTGATGATATAATAATGCCGTGAAATGTACTGTGAGGTCATTAAAATTTACTTTTATAGTCATAATAGGCTCTTTGGTGGATAGTTCGCTGTTTGTAATGTCCATTGGCGGTTTTAAGTGGCGTCTTAGAAGTTATTAGGGTTATTCTGCAGCATGTGCACATAATCGGCTAAGTCCGGTATTCGGTTCCTTGTACGTATATGTAACACTGCCAAAGGTCTTCAATATACAGCTAGTACCCAACAATTTAACGTGCTTTCCAAAATATGAAAGAAATGCTTATGACAGGATGGTCACCTATCCAAGGACCGATCGCGCCAAGTGTTGTTTAACTGGGTGTATTGTGTGACTGTTGTTTAGCTAAGAGTTTCCTTAAAACAATTTGTTTATAGGATTATTTAAATAAAGCAAAAATTCAGCCCAAAAAAATGTTACTCGCAAACAAAATACTCCTTCACCTATCAAAAATTCCGATAGACATTTCCATAAAAACAACCCAAAAAACAATTGTTATTTCCTCGAAACAATTCGTTCCAAAGCTCCAAAAATACAGCAGCCGAACATTTCTCAACCACTATCATAACGAAATTCCCTTGAACAAAGTTTTGGAACCAGGTTGATGTACCCAGCGTGATGGGTCAATATTGACTCAGTGATTAACATGAGCTACACAGGCAGGGTGTACCGTTATGTCACTGTATGACACTGAGTTGAGACGCATGCGTGTAATGGGTGCTAGATGTGAAATGCAAATTGGTCTATTCGGGAGGTATTTTTTGCTGATCTCATATTTCGTAAAGAACTGTTACTTATTTGTGACCTTAAAAGTTTAGAGTAGCTGTAGTAGTAGCTTGCGAACCTTCATGATCAGAAGGTCTAAGCAGCTAAACGTCCATATAAGCAGTTAAGTCTAACAAGCAAAATGCCCATGTAGCAAAACGTCCAACTAGCAGATGGTCTAATTAGCAAATTGCCTTTCTCAAAATGTCTGGACACTCAGCCACAATCTTGGTTTGCTATAGGGACATACTTTTATGGCAAAAACAGCGATAAAACCATGCATCCAACTACAGCAAAATACATAAAAATGAGAACATCATTAATAAGTCCACCAGGAAAAGTTTTATGAATTTAGGTCCTAACAATCTCGACTTCCTTTAAATGCCAACAAACTTATCTACCATATAGAGACCAGAACTAAAACATGCGGTTTAAAATAAATCGTCCAAGCAATTACAGCTAACTACTACCGTTTAAATATCACTTAAATCACACATATTTATCATCTGTGGAACATTTCATCACTGGGATACTTGACGTTCTATCTTAACTGGTGTAATTAACCCGTCGCCAAGTTATCTAGAAAATGTATGCCTAATTACCTTATATGGGGCCGTACACGTAAAGGAAGAGTTATGTGTAAAGGTGGAAAGCATAAGCTCATAATATGGACTTAGCACCTTAGGCTCCTCGGATACAATAGGGAACAATTGCCCTGCGATATGCCTCGCAACATTCTGCATGAACATGAGGAACATGTTGCTGGGTCGCCCCGAGAGGATGTGAACGTGTTCCGCGTCAATGTCGCGATATTTGTCACCGAGTGCAGTCGCGTATGCAACGCTTATTGATGTCTCTTACTATCGTGTCATGATTATGTGACACAAATTATTACATCAGTTAAGATAAAATGAACCGTGTCACGCTGAATTCAACAAAACTTTTTAACTCCAAAATATCTGCTGTGATATCTCGTCTTACTTGACCCATATAAAATGTCTATATGTTATTCTACTGTACCTATAAGCTAAACATCGGAGTATCCTATGCATCGGAGAGGTCCTGTGCCTGATCTCTCTCCAGTCGTGTAGGATATCCGTCCCACTAGAATTGGAGAGTGTAGGGATAGAGAGTGTGTCTGCGCAAATGCTTGTGCACTATAATATGTCCAGCGGGTTGGACGCCTCACAGAAAACAGCCGCTCTAGCCGAAAACAATAAATTGTATTACTGCCAAGTTACAAACATAATACATCCTTACAAGCCTTCGCGTCTATAAATAGGATTAGTTTGATAGTGCGTGACGCCGTCCCATTTTTACAATCAAAATGTTCCCCAATTATTCCTGTACCGTTATCGAATTTTGTTTATATCATAATTTTTTTAGGCCTTAATGGTGAAATACCTTCTAACCTAATTATTTAGAGGGTGTTATTTTACCGTCAATCAGCGTCTGAATAAAAAATAGACTACTATAAAAGGAGCTGTTTACGATTTCTTTATTTAGTGAAGTTTTTTGGAAACCTCACGAATTTAGACAAATATTTCTTCGAAATATGTTTTGAGGGGAATCATATAAGCTCTCTGATGAATCTGGTCAAAGTGTCAACACTACTAATACATCTCAGTTTAAAAGAAAATGTGGATCTACTACATCATCATCATCCTCCTGCCCTTATCCCAAGTTTTATTTGGGGTCAGCGCAGCATGTTTTTGTCTTCCACACTCTTCTATCTGCCGTCATCTCACAAGTTACATTATTTCTAGCCATATCAACTTTCACGCAATCCATGTATCGTTTCTTTGGTCGTCCCCTTCCTCTATATCCATCCACATTCATGTTCGAGACCTTCCTCACAACATGAAAATGTGGATCTACTACATTCTGAAAAAAACCCTCCTATGATTTCATTAGGTACATAGATTCTAAGCTAACCTTCTTCAAATTGTTCGCTAAGCATCGCGTGGAAACAGACATATTGTACAAAAAAATCTTAAGGTTAAAGTAAGCGGATAATACAAGGCATGTTTCCGTTCACCCATCGACGCAAAGATAATATTTATTGTTATGTTTATATCTCGAACCTTCGTTGTCCCGATCTTACCCGTCTTGTTTATTCTGGAAAAATATGAGTTTATTATATTGCTATAAAAGAAAATCTTTAATGTTAGGATTTTTACCAGAGCATGTGGCTAAGATGTGTTTCACACTGGCAGGTTATTTCGTGCAGCAAAAATTCTCTCGCGCGGTGTCAAGTATCTTTATTTGTAGCGGTGTGTGGTTATCAATTGTTTTTCGTATTTGCGCGACACTGCCCGTAACTTTGCCCCTTGGAAAATCTGCAAGTGTGAAACCGCTCTATTTCACCTTTTTGACGCGGTATAAAATTCTCATTAAATCTTCGCCCAAGCGCAATTGTGTTTTGCCTATACATTTTGATAACCGTAAAATCCCTAGTAGCGAACTTGAAAGCGGCTTAATTATAATGACGAAAACGGTAAAACATTTATCAGACACCTGTTCAAAGCGTGACCTTAATAGCTTTATTCATCAATCAATTTGTCAATAGTTTATCTTCAGTTCAATTGTTTAGATAGGAAATTTTGTCACTTCAGCGAACTCCAATGAAATCGATCGGTTTTCTTTTTGAATAAATCTTATCGAACAACGATGGCGTTCCTAACGTACATACATTGCATGTCTAATGAAAAAATAATGAACCTATCTCCTCGCTAATATTTTTAAACGAATTATTATCGAACTAGTAATTACATTTCTAATAAAAAAACATTTTTCGTATCGGTAGGCCTTAAAGATAAACAAAAGAATGTCTTATCAACATTCATTAAGCCATTCATTTACCAATATTTTGATTGAAAAAAGATGGCCGCTGTCTTTAAATTTAGAACGATGTCCTGATTGGTTTTTATTTATATCAATTTCAGAAAATAACCGTTATATTTTGTATTATGGCGGTCCTTTCTATAGAATAGCATAGGTGACATTTAAGAACCTTGTGTTGTGTTTTTTTGAGCTAATTAAGTGGAACTACAAGATAGTGTTATCAATTTGTACACATGAGCCCTTGTAAATGTGTTCTAAGTAATAGATAACTTGATACTGTAAAGTTCACCCAAGTTGTGTTGTTGCATCATATTAAGATTAAAGAAGGTGTCGCATCTTACTTGAACCTCAGAATTCAAACATAAGTTAATATTTTTAAGCATATAAAACTCTTGAGGTATTGATACTTGACAAGTGGTACATGTGTGAATACACTTCACAAATGTACCACGTACTACTTCAATTATCACCTACTAATTAAATCTGGTCTACTACCTAATTAATAACAAGCCTTGATACGCATCACTTATGTCGTAAACAGTAATTAACATTATCAATCCGATAACTTAACTAATTACGACACACGTTAAACCAAAATCTTAACTAGTAATAGGTAATTAATATTATCTTATCCTCAACGACTACCTTAACTCGAATAAAAGAATGTCGTGTTTTTTCCTAGAAATTTGGTCGGCGCCGGCGCCGGTGTTTCAGTTCATCGAAACGCAACCGGATAGTATGGGCATGCGACTCATTATAAGCAAGGAAAATTTACATTCCTGCCTGTCTATTGAACATGAATGCTTTGCTGTGTTGACAGTTAGGCTTTTATAGGGCTGTCTCTTGTTTTTGACGTTCGAAAAGTGCTGATCTATCAGCCTAATTTGAAAAAATGAATTTGAGTTTGAGTTTTATGATTTCTAACAACTTCTACTTAACTACTGCGCAATTGTAAATAAAATCTGTGTGTCTTCATTAAAACAGTAAAGATTGTAATAAAGATTATGATTAACAAATGGGAAATATTAATTATCTTAAAAGCTAATGTTCTTAAAAACGTATGTTTGCATATTACATAGTTCTGTTGTTAGTTGAAAATGTGACGCTGATGTGAGTTTGATATCTTTATAGGAAAGAAGGAACAATGTTCGATTTCTAATAAAAAAAATAATATTTTCTATTAAATTTAATATTAAATAGTAAATAAATAGTAGGTATCGATATTATTTTTAAGTCTCTGCCGTGCGCACAGCACTATAGAGTCCCGGATTTTTGGAAAGCGAACGAGGGGCCAAAGCCATCACGTTGAGCCCTTTTGATACCACTTTTATATAAGTAATGGTGACATATAACCGACGATTATCCCTGTGTACACTATAGAAATGTACCCAAGGACAATCTCCAGTGCTAAACTACTGCTACCAAGAAAAAAAATACTTGGGCTATTTTGATGGGATGCTAGTGGACAAGGAAGGGGAAACTACGATTTACTGCATCGTTTCTTACCCTAATAAATACGAACAAAAATGGAACGGAGATATATAACCTGATTTTATACCCAGCACGTACTACAAAAATCCTTCCAGAAAATTCTGCTCAAAGTCACCAAACTAGTACTTCACGCGAACTAACAATTACGTAACAAGGCAATGTGACCATGTGTCCCATAAAAATTATGGCCATGGCCCATAAACACGAGAAAAGCCTTTAAATAAACGGGTCCATTTTTCTTAGTTGAGTCAACCTAAATTTAGATGGTACCTTTAGATAAATTAATTGGTTAAAGAAAGGTCGTATGTCTAGAGGGCAGAAAGATTACCGCCAGCTGTTTTGCCCAGAACTAATTTGTCTATACAGATAAATAAAATTTGAGTGTCTGTTTGTTATAATAAAATAAATGCTTATGACTAAGTTTTTTCAATGTGTGTCTTTTTGTCTGTCGGGCTGTTTGTGCCGCCTAATCTCTGAAATAGACGCTCGATTTTGATGGAACTTTCTTCGACAAATAGATTGCTTATATACGTAACAAGTAGTAATTAGGGGAACTTTCTAT
Source organism: Heliothis peltigera (assembly GCA_958496145.1). NCBI lineage: Eukaryota > Metazoa > Arthropoda > Insecta > Lepidoptera > Noctuidae > Heliothis > Heliothis peltigera. Next base: position 10,409,364 of record OY292327.1, on the reverse strand, counting down.
ACGAGTGCGGAAAGAAGTTTCCTTTGGACGCGAGTGAAACCGCGGGGAACGGTTAGTTCACAATATTTTTCTTGCCAATAGTCGTAACTAGATTTTAAAGGTCCGATGTGAATTGCGCGGCGTTTGTTAGTTAAGTTAGACTTTATTTTCTTTTTTTATTCGGAGTTATGTCTAGTCTTAAAAAGAGTTTACTTCGTTAGTAACGTGTGGAATAATGATTTAATTTTATAGTTCCAAATTCGTTTTGTTGAAGTATTTTTCAAGCGAGTATAGTTTATCACCATATCCAACTCGTATTAAATACTTATGACGTATTATGATGAAAAATAAGGGACATTGTTTTTCTTTACCAAACTTATTCAAGTTCCATTATTTATTTACAATTTGTATGTACAGACGTCAACACATCGACCTACCTCAATCTGTAAAATTTCCTCAATAGATTTTCAACTTTATCACTGAAGCATATGGTTCAAAGTTGATTGGCAAAATTTCTGTATATAATTTTCAACTTTCGTAAGTAGAATTCTAGAAGCATATATAACTCCTCTCTTCTTTAACAGATGGCGTAGCGTAATGGAGGCCGAGTGCTCTGAAAGCGCGGAGGGCTGGCTCCTAGTGCGTGTGCACGTGCCGGAGCTGAACGTGCAGAAGAGCCTCCAGTTCCCGAGAGACCAGCTGATATGGGACGTCAAACAGCAGTGTCTCGCCGCCTTGCCTAAGGTCTGTACCTTTAGTAGTTTGCTTTAGTTATTTCCATTTTTTTTTCAATTGTGTTGCTGGGGAATTTGTTCTACCATCCCAGCGATCTTCCCAGCGATAGCACATAGGAAGTGGAGAAGCGAGCGTGTTTTGGAGGTTGTCTTCTGTAGAATTGAAAAACGTACTATTTTTCAGCCTACTTTGAATAAATTACCTTTTATCTTTTTAAGCAATGCATACATGAGCAACCGCTTCTTTATAAATAAAAGTTAACCTATAAAAATAACCATTCGTTTCGTCTACGTATAGTACAGCTCATATTAGCCTTCTTGAATATACTTCAAAGTTACCAGTCGTAAGGAGAACAAAATGGTTTCCTACTAGGATTCAAGCATTAATAGGATTACCGCTAAGGCTAAGTGAACTACAAAACACTATGCTTAAACGATACTACGCTTAGTTAGGCGTACACGTATTACTAGAAATCTCATTAATAACGCGAAATTGGTCAAGAACACATCAATATTCAATACGTCACTAATGCAGACTAGCCAGAGGCTTACAGTCGAAGAGGACTTATTGAACACTTCTCTTTTTGACATTATTATTTAAAAATCGAATAAAGCAATTACTAGCTGATATTCTGCCATCAAACAAAGATTTTTATAAAAAGAATTCATTTTTGTTCTAGAAACAAACCACCCATTGGTCTAAATTATTCGTTGGTTATAAGAATTCTCCGCTTTCCGGATTTAATGATCGTTCATTGAAAACCTATTAACCACAAGTTTCTTAGTAAAAATTGATTCATATATTTAGTGGAATTCTGTATGGGTTTTAGACCTTGCGACTTCTGATATCTAGATTGCATAATTAAATCTAAAAGATACAAAAAAAACTGGCAACAAAATTTATTACTTTAGGTGTGTTCGCGGCTTGTTTTAGATAAATTAGCTTTAGATAAACTTTAGTGTTGTCACATCCATCAGGCAGGCAAATCTTGACATTATATTTGTAATATTAAACCATTAATTTTGTCTTTAGCTGATATTATTTACCTACTAGCTTTCGCCTATTGGTGTTACTCGCGTCTCGTGGGACCCTTCTACAATAACCGGGCTATCTATCACCGATAGTATATTTCAAATAGGCCCAGTAGCTCCTGAGATTACCTTGTTATAAGGACAGGTGACTAAAGGTTGAAGAAGAAGAAGAAAGTAAAACCTCTTTTTTTATTTGACTACGCATATATCTTCAACATTCCTACTAAAAATAAATAAAACCATATAGCAGTGTAATCTAAAAACTTTCGCTTATTTAAATTATTTTGTTTCTAAGCGATTATTCAATGTTACTGTTACGCTTAGTGATGTTAATATGTTTAGAAAATGTTACGTATTTTGTGTAACATACGCATATTTGTTTATTTGAATTAAATTATTAAAAACCACGAGCTTTCTTTCTTGTTTTTTTTTTTATTATTTAGTACAGCTTAGCTAAAAGTTCGATTCTTCATATAAGTGTAAGGCGTTGTAAATATAGAAAGTTTATAATTGAAATACAACAGACTTATTTGAACCCATCTAACATAGAAACATACCGCATCGAAAGCACATTTTGCCTTTTAATTTATTGAAGATTTCTTTCCCAATCAATATCGTACTGGAAAGTGGGCCATCGCCACTATTCCCCAGTTCACCTTAGTTCCCAGCGCACATATAATTACATAATTATTATTAAACGGTTTCTTATAACTCAAAGAAATACTATGGGAAAATAAACAAGTGACGACCAGTGTGCCAGCTGACTTTTCTCATGATTTTATAAGTCAATTGAGGGTAATAGAATTTTATATCAGTTTATCGGACGGGTCACATAATTTATATGACAGAAGTAGGTGGGACATAATGAATGATAGTGCTGTAATAGACTTGCATCAATCAGGAATATCGATGATTGTGAAATTATAGTGTAATGATATTACATAGGTTTTTTGTGTATTTTTCGCTTAGCAACTGTATACTTTATTCTATCGGTAATTATCTTGAAACTACAGAAGCTCTCAGTTCAGATATTAATTGATGTCCTACATATCGCTCTTGAAGCTAGATTTATTTGCCTAATTATTTAGCTTAATGTATCAGTAATTATTATTGTCGTCTTAGTTTTATTTGTGCTCAATTTAAACAAAGCATATGTGATTGTAATTGATTAATTATCATCAACAATTAATAACCGATAAAGGTGTCAATGTTATTTGAAAAAAAAAGTGAAAATCGCGATTTGACAAGATAATTAAAAAGTCTACCTTTTAAACAAAAAGTACTTTCTAAGTGTAATTGACCAGAAAACGGTAAAGTTTACTGAGACTATAAATCTTTTGATAAATTAAACTTCAAAGAAATGTATGAAATGCCCATCTAAGTCAAACTTATTTCAAAAGATTCAGATTTAGAAGAGCGTCATAAAATTGCTCTTCACTCGATTTTATCAAACTCGAGTACACAAATATTATCGCAACTATAATTGCGACTCAGTGAAAGTAGTACGAACGTCTGGTACTTGATCGATAATCGAGTTTCGATTCAAATCGATTACGACATTGAAATGCAAATATTGAGAGAAGTTCGGAGTGGGGACGTCTCTCGAATGTTTACATAGCACATAATTGAATGGAGACTGCGAATAATCGATATTTTTTTTGTTATTATCATTTATTTTTAGCGAGTGTGATTTGCCTCTAAATTGCACTTGGCAATCAATTCTTTTTGATACCGAAATTAGAATGTTTGTTTTAACAAATATGATGAGAGCGATGTGCAGGACTACTTTGACGCTTAAGCGTCTGCACTGCATCTTTTTATACAGGATTTTTTTTTTGTACTTTATAAGTTTGTATATGTTTGTACATATATACATATTAAATTAGAAGGATCAGATATTTTTGTTAAAACTTATTAAACAGACACTGGGATGCAAATTAATATTACGTTCCTAGATTGCAGAATTCGTAAAAGAATAATAAGCAAGTACCTACATTGACGTTTACTTATCGATTCCACTGCGGCACTAATCGATTTTTAACGCTATTTCCATAGCTAATATTCCGTAACGACTTCATGAAGAACTTTTTATACGCAGTTATAATATTTATACCGACGTAATAGATAGATAGGTAAGTAAGTATACAAAGTATATTAATAAACGTAATAATTTCCTAAGATATAGTCAACTTAGTTCTTAATTTTCCCATTAAATAAGGTATGATGATTAAAATCCAGATATGAGATCTATTTTTAAAGACTCTTACATCTGAATGTATCTAATAAAACTTGAATAGCGTGCAGAATAACCATTACGATTATACTCGTAACTAGATTGATACAGACGCCAGCACATCAAGCTACTAGCCAGCAATTCCTTAATAGATTTTCAACTTTATTGCTGAGAAGACTATGGTTCAAAGTTGATTGGAAAAATTTTACAGCTTCGGGTAGCTTAATGTGCCGGCGTCTATAACTCTCAGCCAGCTACATCAGATATACTCCTATAAGTAAGAAGCAGTTTTACAAAATAATCGAACATAAATTACATAAAATCGAAACGCTATTAAAAATAATATTCTCGAACAACTGCAACTGCAGTAGCAATATTTTAATGCAATGTAAAGCCCACAAAAGTGCAAGTTGCACGTGGGAAGCTGTGGGCGGAACCAGTCTAAAGACTGCTTAGTAAATCGCAATAAACGGTGCATTAAAACATCACACTTTCAATCGAGGGAGGATAAATGTTTTATAAGGCTTATAAACGCTGTCTTTATTTTTATTGTAGGTGGCTGGTTGCCTCGTAAAATTATTAGGTGGTTCAGCCGTAACAATTTGCTAGTTTGTTCATTTATTTGACAATAAATAGGCGTGGGTAAAATAAAAATTCTGAACGCTTTCCTTTCTTAAAACTTTTTCCTAAGCCTATTTTGGGTTTGAGGCAACAGCGTTCCTTTATTAGGTAAGTCGATTTTATATATTATATTTTTGTTTATCAAAATTAGGCAATAAAATATGTCGTCACAATTTGAATGTAGAATAGATTTCAGAATCGTTTTCGTATCTACTAGATAAATAAAAAAAATGGAACAGAATTTGTATGAAATTATCTGCCAGAAAAACTATCTGGAACTTATCCGAAACCAGTGAAACTGGCCGTAAGGAATGTAAATTAAAATGGCTACTACCTACCTATTAATATATATCATAATTCAAATATTCAACAAAACATAGCCACATAAAATGAAAAATATTATCATAACTTAGTATTATAAGACCACTACACAAAGAACTAGCCTAGGACTAGATCATAACATCGCGATCCTCGATACGGAACGAACGTCCATCGTTATCGTGCGTACAGCCTACAACAATCAGCCTCGTAGGTACACGCCGTGTATCGGAAAAATCACTGGCCGACAGCAATCTACACTGGCATTTACAAACCAGTTACCTCAATACCGTTATGTGGAAGTAATTTCTTAAACGCATACTCGACGGTCACGCCAAACGTTCAGATATGCACTCGTCAACTAATAATAGCTTAGGGTGGTATTATACTTGTCAAATGTATGGGACTTAGTTTCCTTTTTTAAATTTCAAAGATTTCTTTTATTAACAAATTGTGGAATTTTCCACGATACAGTCGCCGGTGCATATCTTGGCAAGGATTTTGACTTTTTTTATGAGGATAAGTACGCGCATCGGGCGTTTAGTTACACACAATGGTGGTACCTTTATGTGCTTTCCATTAAGCTATGGTTATTGCCAGGTTTTATTTGTACCTAATCATGTTTGTTCTCTCCTTACGATTTTGGACAAGTTATGTGCCGGGGACTATACATTGCTTTACAATTTGATTTAAATGCATTTTTTTTTTAGAAATTTAAAATTCCTCAATTAAATAAGTGAAAAAATTATCAAAGAGCTCGTTGACCAATATGTTTGATAAGTGTTATACCACCCTTAGTAAAGGCAAACAGACCAAGTACTCGTATTCTGAGTAAAACGAAAATCCATGTTTCACCGCGAAAATAATTTATAGCTATGTATGCGTGGAACGTGTTCAAATTTCGAATGTTTTATTTTTTTGCGCTTGTCATCGTTTTATGCCAGTGAATTTTTATTTGGTTGAAATGGTTTCGCCTGTGGCGGAATTTAACCTAATTTTAATAAAACTTTTATTTTTATTTTTTACTTTTCACAGTTTTCACATACATAAAATAAGTCAATCGGTATGTTGTATACATAGAATGTATGCATATATTTTCTTTTTTTCTTTAGGTATAACATGGGTTATTTTTTCTTTTACAAGTAGGTATGACACTATCGTAAAATTTTATGGGTACTGAACAGATTTTTTAGTATAGCAACATTATGAAAATTAGTATGTAGTATACAGAATCAGCATCCTTTAAGCACGTCCTAGGAAATAAAACACTACCCGCGTAACAAAATGTAATATAAGCTTCTATTCCAGTATATATGTATTACTAGCTGCTACCCGCGACGTCGTCCGCGTGGGCATTAGAGTAGTAAAAATGATAAACTCGTTTACCTTGAATCCTTTAACATCACGGTATGATAACTAAGCTATAAAATCAAGCCCAAAATGTGTAGAAATACTATGGAAATATAACTGCCTCGCTGGTGACTTAGTCGCATAGCGCGACTGCTGTGCACAGGTTTCGGGTTCGAGTCAATCAGGAGCCCATAGTCTGGAAGTTGGTGATTGATAGACCCGTGCATCAGAGGGCACGTAAATGTCGGTCCTGCACCTGATCTCTCTCCGATCACATCGATATGAGAGAAAGGGGATAGTGAATGCACTTGAATATGTCCTGGGCAGCTGGCTTATCTTCTCAGAGAAGGCTGGAAGTTGGTTAAGGATACGGTGGAGCAAACGGTGGGGATGCGCTCTGCTTGGGCGGAGCACCACCGTGCCCTCACAGCGGCGAGCTTTCGCATTCGGCCCTGGTCCAGGCCATGGTCCGGAGCATGAAAGAATGGGAGCGGCCGCCTCCTTCTGCGAAGCAATTATGCTAGCGAAGGAGGCGGCGGAGTGGTTTAGAAACAGCACCGCTCATTCCAGCCAAAGCAGAAAAATTGGTACTGGTCGACACCGCGGGCGCCGAGTGTCGAGGGACGACTTCCAGTATTAGTGTTTAATCTATGACTCCCGACCACCGTAGGCGTGGGTCTGTGGGCGGTGGGTTTTGGTTGGTTCACCGTCCGTACTTCTAAGGACGACAGCCCGTGTCGGCGGCGCGTTCTATTCCACGCGCTCCTCGAAGATATATCAGCAACATGGGCCTCTTAGTTACCGTGACCCTGGCATACAGCGATCTCCAGAAGGCACATAGTAGGTTTTAATCAGTAAGAGTGACACTTCCTCCAGCTGCATCCTTAGCTGGAGAGGTTATTTTACGACATCCCACAAAAAAAGACTGGAAGTTGGTGATTGATATAAACCCGTGCATCGGAGAATACGTAAAAATCGATCGTGTGCCTAATCTCTCTCCGGTTATGTCAAAATTGCCGTCCTTGTCGGGCTATGAGAGTAAGGAAATAGGGAGTGCACCTGTGGCCACACAAATACTTACTACTTACTACACAGCTAATTGATCTTAGATGCCCTTACATGCGCTGACCGTTTCCTAGGAGGCAGTTTATATCAACAAATGACTGCTGGACATGGATGAAGAAAATAGAGTCTTTCTAATTTGAGAAGTCTATCTAAGGGACTACATTGTAATGAACATCGTAGTCAATCTTTAGATTATTACTTATTCCCTATCCTTTTACGACCACTTAGAGTCAGAACAGCAGCCAACCCTATTCGAAGAGATCTGTTCTTTTCTGAATCGTTGCCAAGAGATTGACCTTTTCTCTAGAATTATTTAGTCATACATATGTATTTTTGATCAGTAATCGTTCGTAAAAATCAAATAAAAATATTGATAAGCCATGCTGCTTTGTTACGTGTGGTATACTGGAAGCTTAGCTAACATTACCCCAGACTGATATTGTATGAAGAAAGTACAGCACTCCTTCTTTGATCTTAAATGACTAACTTACCCAAAGACAGATTTTTTTCTCTCATCCTCTGTCCCCGATCGTGAGTGTTATCTTGGAACTTGAATAATCAAAATTAATACTTGTGACTATGATTGTAGACTGGAAGACACCCCAGTATAATAATTTAATTGTATGAAAATAAAACTATGAACTCCATCTATGATCAGCTATAATTACTAACAATGTCAGATTGTCAAATTAGATTGTTTTGAAAAGCTAAAGATGGCGTCAGGTTGAAACTTGCCTTAATATTTTTGTCTTTAAATTATTTTTATCTGTCGAAATAACCTATGTAGCATGTTTAGGTATATACTTTGAACTGAAAAATAAATTTAATTTTTTTTAAGCCGGGTTAATTGTATGAAAAGCTTAACTCCATCTATGACATTAGATAATAACTATTTACCTAGCTGGTATAGTCAAATTGTCAAATTTGTCAAATGTGTTGTAATTAAAAAGATATAGATGGCGTCTAGTTAAAACTGACCAAAAAATGCTTTATTGCTCACCCCCCTTAGTTAATAGCGTTATAATATATAGCCTATGTGTTATTCTGATGCATAAGCTATATGTTTGTCAAGTTTCATCTAAATCCTATCAGCCGTTTGGCCGTGAAGAGGTAACAAACATACACACTCACTCACAAACTTTCGCATTTATATATTAGTATAGATATAGATATAGATGTACCTATAATTAACATTTAATATATTGTTTTCGGTGGTGTCTCCGGCAACCTCAGGTGGCCACTTGGTACAGGGTACGTTTTTAAAATGCAACCCCCCCGTATATGCCTGAGCAACCCCCTGTATAATGATGCATGAATCATGGAAATGATTCAGTGTAGCCGATAGGGATAAACGTGACTAATTGCATGGATAACGTAATATGACAGCTTATAGTTAACCAGTTGAGTAATTACTATAGCACTCACTTGTCATTTTTGACGGGTCTTGTATAGCCAAGACTGAAGATCGATTCAAAAATGACGATCGCGAGTGCTGTAGTAATCACCCTACAGATTTCGGTATGAAAAAGATTTGGTTTGCTATCTCTCTTTCGTGCAGGAATCTGGATAACTTTAATATGTCATAATACGACCCCAAAAGTACCTATGTTGCATGATAAATTTCCCTGGCATGCTTGTATTTTCACGTGACTAGCGCTCTTTAAGATTATCCTTGTTCGATGTTATTTTTATTTATAAAACCGTGTGGAACGGTAATTACTTTGCATTTTATTCAGTTCAAAACATTAAGCGTAAAAAGGTGTAAAATTTGTATGAAAAGAACAGAAAATAAACTTCGTTAATGTTTAAAATTTATGGTGAGATTTTAAAAAAATATTTGGAATTCAATTTTTAATAACAAGTTAAAATTGCCTGACGGAAAGCAACTCACGTGTTAAGATTGCCATAAACAAAAAATCGCGTGCACGTTCTTAATCTCCCTAACACTGTAAAAAAATCCGTACGTAATTAATAAAAAAAAATAACTGCATGATTAATTAAAATTACTATTAAGTTTTATTATTAACTAGTCACGTAAAAATATGGCGCTGAACAACGAGACCTTGACAACCAACGTGCAATCGGTTGGCCATAACCCATAACTCACCTAGACGTTAAATGTTTCCATAATAACCACGGCATTCGCATCAGCCACGTCATAATAAATCCTTTCTAGAAATTATACAATGACAGGTAAGTGATGCATTGTCTATGAACTTGTTTTAAGATGTCTTTTATAACAGCATGTGAATAAAATGTTACTTTATATAGTGTTATACATAATGTATGCTAACCTTCCTGGACTTAACACAAGGGCATGCATTATGCTGATGATGTCTCTATGAATATATACAATTACATATTTCAGTGTCAAAGAAAATTACAACACGTCTACCAAACAAGACATAAAAATATTCACCTCATGCAACACGCCGAAATAGAAATAGCAAAAACAAGCGAGAGAGTTGTGCCCTAAAAATCGTGTTTTTGCTATATAGCGTTACGAAAATTAAAAGCAAAAAGTGCCTTCGAGTAGTCAGCAAAAAATTAATGGATAACAAACTTTGTTTGGAAGGAATATTAATTTCACAGTGATTATGCTAATATTCTGAATTTTTAAACAGTCCCTGTCAGTGAACCTTTTCAAGGTTATAAATACCTAACTCAATCTCAACGAAGCCAAAAGTTATTCTTGTAACACATTGGACTGTCACTCGAAATTCCAGCAAAAAGCAACTTTAATAAAGAAAAATCCACAAAACATTTTTACTACGAATGTACGGGCCATTCTAAAAACTGGAGTGGAGTTTTCGTGTCACCACAATTACGGGCCGAGCGTCCGTCCCAACGTCCTACTTATGAGAATGGCCCATCTTCATAGCTGGACACTTTCCTAACACAACATTCTTCTTTGTTGTACTCGGGGACTTTTCCATACTTTTTCGCCATTGTGTTCAGGATGGCCCATTTTCGGAGACACTTGAAAGGGTTGGTAAAAGGGACATGCATTATGTTGATGTATGTACGTATTTTGTGTCTTACTTCACTGTGTACATTGTACATGATCTCTTTTAGTGAGAATTTGCGGAATACGTGAAATTCTTGGGCGACTGATGTTGACGAAAAAATGGGACACAGGTTGAGAGCTCGTGTGACGCGTTCTTGCACACTTATCTGTATAGTTTCTGAAATATTTAAAAGCATTTGGGTCCTTTTCAAGATGAATTAACAAAGCTAAAATATTTAATGTAAGAGAATGGGTGAGTTGTAGAGGCATCACGTTTATCTTAATAAGAACTTCATAATAATTAAGTAGGAAGCTACATGTTGAGAAGTTCAAAAGTTTAAACGAAATCTTAAGAGGCTGTACTGATAACGATCTCCTTTGAAACTACCAAGAATTTTAATCTTCATAATTGCATACTGCCGGAGCTTGCAGCTTTTTTTCAAGAAACGATTCTACAAGTAAGTGGAACTTTAATAAAGCTGGAATTAGGTCTGACTACATATTCTCCGGGCATGTAGGTTAATGAGGACATTTAGCTTGCTACACTAAGGTAATCTTGGGCTTAGCTGCCATACATTTCTCATTAATGTGACAGGAGAGGTAAATTGAATAATTTTACGCACAATTTGCCTCTAATTGTATCAGAGAGGTGCGTACGTTTTAATATTAATTAACGCCAGGATGAATTTTGGCGTAGCTATGAGTAATTCGTCTTTAATATACATGCCTCGTTTATATTAATGGAAGAAGTATTTATCTTGCTAAAGATTAATTAAGGAGGTAAGTGTGGATACGTACCTAAACGGCTTTGTGAATAAACACTTTCCTTACATTCTAACACAGAACAAAGACCAACCCTAAATACCAAAGATTCCTAACACTACAGATATAAAAATAGCAATACCAGTGGAAGAAAAAAAACGTCCCTTGAATAGCGATACTCTCAAACGTTGACCATTATTCCATCCTTTTATAGAAAGAGTAATGCAAATGGATCCCTACAATTCAATACAATAAAATCAAACTTCTATATACGGCTGTGTTCCTTCACCATCTTTTAAGGTATTATTACATACTGGGAGGTTTTGAAGTAAAACATTGTTAAAAAATATTTTGTATGATTCGAACATTGAACCCGGAAGTCACGATTCGATTAAATGGAACAATTTATCGATAATCCCGTTTGGGTAGCCTAAATAACACGGGGATTACTTATCGTCAAAATAGAAACGTAACAAACAACGGTGGATTAGAATTAGAAAAACCAAATGATGAAACTGATGAAGGAACATATTCAAATAATTAGGTTTATCTCCAGATAATGTGAGAACTGTTGAAACATGTAAATATAACACAGAAATAACCTAATCATTTATTCTTGGCTAATCCTCAAATTCGATTACTGTACACCATTACAACATTAACATACGTAACGGAATTAAAACCAGCAAGCAGTCCAAGTACTTACACTTAGCAATGCAATACAAGTTACGACCTGCCTACAAACGAAGTAACACAAGGTCAACGAGAAACCACTCCACAAACAAAATGCCAAAAATGACGAAGAAAAAAATTATTGATACAAAAAACGATAAAAAATACCTCTTTAGTACACCACTTGGAAGTTCAAGCAATTTATGAAAGCTACTTAAAATTATTCTTTTAAACAACACAACTGTATTTCATTCAGCTGAGAAAGGTCGAACGTCCGTTTAAGATTTGTGTTATGGCGGCAAGTATGTTAAATCTTTACTTAAATGGATTTAATGAACTCTCATATTAAACAGTGACAAACGATCCATTCGATATCAGAACAAGAAATGAAAGAATAAGAAACAACGTCTCCTAATTTCCATATTCAAAAAAAGAATACTCTCCAGAATTCTAAATAAATATAACTAAAACCTTTCGAGTAAGCTTCGAGATATTCTTACGCATACGGTTTAGACACCATAATATGAAGCATCTCATACAAAATGTATGACAACAATCGCGTTGGAATTTCTCAACGAACCAGGCTTAATGTAGTCTGTGCTAGACTCAACTGAGCCTCTTCTAGGAGCTAATGTTGTTGTGTCACATAATAAACAAAGAGAATGACATATTCAAGGAGGATGGATGTAGAATTTTATTTGATACTGGTCAGTTACAATTGGCGTGTTATTTTATGGATTTATCGAAGGCCTTTGACAGAGGTAATCAATCGCTGTTTGTTGCTTTTGCTGTTTTGAGTTGACACCACGGAATTTTATTATTAAGCCATTTTGTATTGTAATAATTTGTCTGCGTGTTAGTGGACGGTTTTTTCTCACAAATTATTATTTCATATTTATTATGTCCTATAATATTTTGCTATAGCTAGATAATCCACCGATGTTTGCATAATTGCAGTCTTTATAACTACAAACTTCCTTGTTTCGTCACACAATACATATACATACAGAACTAAATTGACGGTTATCACAAAATACAGTGTATATTTCTAGTAACATTAGTAGTTTTGGTGATATAAAAACGATACGATAGGTATGTCTTTGACCTTTGTCAACAAAACAATAACAGTTAATATCATTTATACAAAATTATGTTCAAATAAAACAAGACAACATGATAATGGGGCATAATAATTTAGGATGTGGTGTAGGTTTATTATGACCAGTGTAGATAATGATTTTAAACATGCATTACAAGTTTGAAGTTTTATCACCAAAAAACTGCCACAGCATGCATTCAGTCTTTCAACCTCATGTATAGTTGAGGAATGTTCCACCAGTACAATATATTTGATGATCCTAATAGCCTAATCCAAAGACACTTTTGCTATTTTAAAACTTCTAGTATCCATATACTGAAAAGCAACGAAAGATTTGTTGTTTTTATCACTAAAGGGGCTTTTTTTTCGTGGGAAATCATCAAATGACCCCTCCCGCTGAGGGTGCAACTGGAGGGAGTGTCAGACTCTTACTGACTAAAACCCACTATGTTCCTTCTGGAGGTCCCTGTGTGCCAGGGCCACGGTATCTCTTACGAAAGGGGCTTGTAACAGAATCATTTTTGTGCAATGACGTCAATTTAAAAACATCGACCTGTCGCATTTCCGTGGACCGACTCACGTGAGTCATAATGTATGATAATTCGACCCCCGGCATTACATATGTAGGCAGTGATGCACAAAATGGGACGGAATTCCTCTAATTCTTAAGTGTCAATATCGTTGTCATCATTTACAAGCATTTAAATAGACTTGACATTATTTAGAGTTTGGTTTAATCTGTCTTTCTGAAAAGTAAATGAAACGAATGCCTCTAACGGCCGAAATTAATAACCTATCTATCCGTTGCTTTGCTTACTAGAGATAGGAATTTGACACAAATTATATGGGGCTAATGTCAAAATTCAGTCTCTAGTAAGCAAAACAACGGATAGAAAGGTTATTAATTTCGGCCGTAAGTTTCTGGGTAAAAAAAAAGAATCCTTTTTGAAATAATACAGTATAGTTTAACGGTCCTCAAATGAACTGATAACTTTTTAAAGAATACTTATTTAAATAAAATACTTATTTGATCTCTATGTATTGCAAAATCTGTTTATTAATTCATCATTGATACGTTCTCACATTCAAAAATACCAGCTGTTCAATGTGGGCCGACTTTATATGGAAATGTCGCGGGTCAGTGATGTAACTGGGGCCTCATATCTTATGCAAGGGCCCGGTCCTGGGACCCGGGGCCCAGCGGCTGGGGCGACAATATGTTACCTTGAGTAATTGACTTCTGTAGTATAGTAGGCATGCACATTAAATTTGAAAATGTTTCCGAGTGAGCGATGTTCTTTTGTTTGTACTTGATTATTCTTGTAAATGTTTTGTGTAATTTAGCACTATTTTAGAAGTTTCTCTATTTTAGTTGTTTTGTGAAAACTTTGATATAATGAAAATTTTCGATTAAAATTGGATTCTCACATTACCAAGTAGGCCAAGTAGTTCACTAGGCCAAGACCTAACTTTATTTTAAGCACATCTTTCTCCGTCATTAAGATAAATAGCAGCACACTGCGTCAAATATCCCGTGTTGAAAGATTCCAATACCTGATATAAATACCGTCTTCTACCTAAAGTTATCTATTTAAAAAGCCATTAAGCATTGTCTATAGACAGTCATAACTATGACAGTGATTTTCCTCTAAAGTCACGTACGTATTATAATAAACACCGATATTAGAGCCAGTCTACATGATAATTACCTTCTGACTTATAGCTAGTGCCTACAGCTTCGGTGGAACTTGCTTGAATGATGTCATCGTGACGAAGCAAAATATCATCATTATGTAAGAACACGCCAAGAGTTTCAGTAGACCATCATATTTACTCCAAACTATACAGGGTGTAAGGGACAGCCCTCCGCAAACTGATAGGGTGAGTTTAGTATACCATATTTATGTTCAAGAAATTGTTTCAGGAACGTTATGGGAATCCAATAAAAATGATTTGTTTTTAAACCTCACAAAAATTTAACAGCTGATTTCACACGGCGATCGTTACGATTTTTCAAAATCCTGCTGTTTCTTTTATTTTAGCAGTATTGTTATTTTTTTTTAATATGTTTTGCATACAAAAAATGTAATTTTGCTTTGAAAGAAAGAAAAATCAAATGAATAATAGGTAAAAGAAATAAAAAAAAATCTGAAAAATATTCTAGTGGTATATGATTCAACATGGGTATTGGGTTGCCCGGGTAACTGGCTTGAGGAGGTCAGATAGGCAGTCGCTCCTTGTAAAACAATGGTACTCAGCTTAATCCGGTGAAACTGGAAGCCGACCCAGCATAGTTGGGAAAAAGGCTCGGGAGATGGATATATGATTCAACATAAGGATCTGAATGCACCATATCATTCTGCGGAGGTCTGTCCCTTACACCCTGTATAATATTGCTTTATTACAAACGTACTAATCGGCGTTTCCTCTCAGGATGCTTCCATTTTTCTAATGACAAATTAATGTACTTAAGTATAGACGATTATTTTAAAATGTGGCTCATATAATAAATAATTATCTTGAATTTGTTAAGTGAACAGTGAACTACCTGTTATTAAGTATTTACCTTCATTCATATGCGCATCCCAAATTATATGGAGCATGAAGACAAGATCCTGTACGAAGAGATTCTTTTAACAAATGAATAGGTTATTAAGCGATTTATGTCATCATTTGTATTACAGTAACCGTCTAAAAGCTTATACAGTAAATAAAATCATTCCATAACTGAGAAAAGCAGTGCAGCAAGCAATCACTCAACGTATTCAAATGTTGAATGTGAAACCAGGTCTAAAGAACCTGATATCACGCAAAAAGATCGACCATATAGAGCTAGAAAAATAACTATCTTAGGAAAAAAGTGCGTATTATTGATTACAATAAAAACTTTGTAACACTTTATTAAAGTGATGTAATGAAGTTATGAAGTAGTGTGAACAGCTTAGTTTTTGCCTGTTTAATAAGATTGGGAGCAATGATGCATAATAATGATTTACTTACTTGAAGATAGATGCAGAAGACCAAAGAGATTTTTTATGTTAATTTATTAAATTACGTTTTGTCCAGATAAAATTAGCTTTAATTTCAATTCGTCTCAACAAATAATATGAGAAATATTTAAAAAATATGAGAGATCGTTATGTAGAGAAAGATAGATAAAAAGAAAGAAATAATATTATGATAATAAATATAAAACTATTTCTAAAGATCCGGCAAGAAACGGTCATAAGTAAAATTTATAAAAACCAACAGCTATGCCAAAGCTAATGAAACTAATCAAAGTTTTTCTCACACTACAAAGTATATATTACTAAATGATTTATTAATAGCAAATCAACTTTACAATGTCAAAAGACAAAACAAGTTTTTATTCTTACTAGAATTAACTTTTTCATCTTCACCAATGTCATCGATATAAATAGTTATGTAAACCATTATAGAGAAGTGATGCAAATTGTATTTACATACCTGTTTAGCAACACGGATGCTGCAGCGCGAGTATTGCTAAACGCAATAGGAATAAATAAGAGGAAAATTCATTTCACTTCTGGGAAACCACTGTTAGATCATCAATTGGACTTTCCTTGATATCTAATGGCTACTTTCCAATGCAATACTGAGATGTCTAAACGTCGAATGATCATAAAGTTAAGCATAGCTTACCGCGGTTGGTCTGTGAATCCTCCTCCGAGTTTCGGAAGTCACTTTAAATTGGTAGGTTACTGCAGTTATTTGAACATCTTTGACATACGTTCCGGGTATGTAGAAGCCAAAAAAATAAACCAGTCTTATCAAGGGGTAACGGGTTGCACGGGTTACTTACTGGTCGAGGAGGTCAGATAGACATTCGCTCCACATAAAATACTGGTACTCAAATCTGTTTAGACTGAAAATCGACCCTAATATAGTTAGGGAAAAGGCTAGACAGACTCTAATCAGGTACATAAAATAAATATACATAGTTTAATATACTCAACGCATATATTTAAATAACATTTTAAAAATATTGAACATTCTGCTATAAGATTGATAGTTGTCATTAAACGACTTGATTAAAACATTCTAAACGGCATGTTTGACAACATGCATTAGTTTATTAATTATTTACAAATTCTTATCAAAGTCAACCTACTGCATCATACATCTTATGCGCATACGCCAATCCAGACAAACAGGTTCCTATTACTGTTCTATAATGCAACACCTAATAATAGGTCTAACTCAGCAAGTTGTTAGCAACTTATTTTATCTTATCCACGTTAATATCATCGGCGCGTTCCCTCGAATTCCCGCCTGGGCGCAATGCGGCCGAATAAACTCGACAACTTAGCGCCTTCGACACTAATATTTTTGGTAACTAATGTAGGTACCTATTGGATTTAATCTTTGCGTTATTTGCGTTTAATTCGTCGAAAATTTGTATAGAAGGTCCATATTACTCCTTTCTTCAATTACATTTACCAGAATAATAAATCTCCCAATTGAAACCAAATTGATAGGGCATGTGTCTTTCAATAATTATGTATTTCCTCTCTGTAATTTATTAGTTACATGGATAAATTTCGGGAAAGTAATAACTTGATTCATAAGCTTGCCATACTTAAAAACACCAAAGTATATCACTGTATAACTAGACTAATAGAATTCTGTCAGTACTATGAAAAAGCTTAGCCAATGTTTACAAAATACAAGAAATCCTGCAAATACTGCAACACAGAAATCATGAAATCTCAAATAACAACTCTGAATAAAATAACGTCAGCAATATTTCAAACAGAATCCAATAAAATTTTAAATTAAAAGCATTTTTATGAAGGTTTTTTATTAATATTGCAATCTCACTTGTCTTGAACGTCACGATTTCTGAGGAACCAGCATATCTTGGTATTCGGTCAATGAAAGTATAAAACTTTGTGAAGCCACTGTGGGAGATCAAGATATAGTGGTCGTATTTGGCTTTGAGTATTTGAACATCGCACTTCAATTGTTGCGATAAGTGCTTAATGAGTTACTGTGAATAATGTTCATATATAAATGTTTTTCTATAGAACAGGTTCGAATACTGATCCAATGCAATATGTATGATATAATATATTCTCACTTTGAATCTAAAATAATGATTTTATTAAAACCCCATATAGGTCTCCGGTCATCATACAAGATAATGAGCCAACCGTTAGCGACCTAAGACATCAAACCTACTTGGTTGCTTGTTAGTAGGGAATGTTCTTACGTGTCAATGATAGACAGTTACAAAGTCATTATTGCTTAGAAATACTTAGGCATGTATAAGAAGTCTTTGAATATATGTATAGCCTTTTTTAGATAAGAATCTAAAAACTAAATCAATAAAAAAAATCAGGGCAATCCCCTTCAGGGACACTAGGTTTAAGCGCAAGTGCGTGTGGCGAGGCCCCAGATGAGAACAAATTTATTAATTAAATTAATTTATTTTTAAATTTACCAAACGTAGTTCTATTAGTAATACTGGCTAAAATGTCTGCAATGAAAAGATTTGTTTTTTTTTTTTACCTGAAATTATAATGATACAACTTATAAGCATTTTCTTTTCAAAATCAATACCAACAAACCATTTTGTACTTCATAAACGTTTGCATCGTCAATAGATCTCTAACTCAGTAATCTGCATAAAATATAATCATTACGAAACTCACGATGTACTACACACTATAAAACGCAAACATTATCATAAACTAGTCTGATCACTACTCATATAAAACTGTAAATTATGATAAACACGTCATCCTAACATCTTACCAATATTATGAAGGCTATCAAATTGCGACTTGTTAGCTATGCGCTGTGGTTTCATACATTTCACACGGCAATAATTCACTGGCCTGTATTTTCTTTATTTTTCTTGTATTACTTAAGGTCATGATTGTGTTAGACCTTCGTTGAGTATAAATTTCTACTAATTGCAGGAAACATCTTTGATTTTAGAAATTCTTTTATGTCCAGTAATGTTTCAACTCACATTTAAACATATTAGGCAGTTGTTTCTGATCGTTAGAAGCCAGAAAATATGACAACCAGTTTTGCCAAGGAGTATCAGTTTACCCAGGTGAATGGTTGAGGAGGTCAGCTAGGCTGTCGCTCTATGGTGAATACTGGTACACTGCATTCGGTTAGACTGGAAGCCGACCTCAATATAGTTCGGGAATAGGCTAGACCAGATGATGTTGGACTTAAAATGTAGCCTTTGCTCTTAAAACGTAGCTTTTGCCAGGTCTTCAGTGTGACCAAATAATAACGTTCATTATAGTCAAACAGACTTTTCGTCTTCGCTATAAATTAATCGTCTTTACGACATTGATTTTTTAAGGTTTACTTTGACTTCATTGTTATCGTCGTTAATTCGCAAATTTTATAATGCCTCCGTAAACAGTGTTGTATATGGCTGTAATATACTGTAAAGCTTACGTACGCTTCGTAATTTATTTTTGTTTGAAAGAATTATAATATGAGCGTGGATAACCATCGGTAATTACGATGGTAGCTTTATTTTCTAATGTGTCTCAAATATAATAATATTCTCTACAATTCACACAACGTCATCTAGTACGAAATTAAGTAGAGCTTGTACTTAAGGTACTAGACAACTCATAAACCTCTATAACAGCTGATAAGTTACATACTTTGCTTGTGTAAATACATATTATACATAGGAACATTCAGACTAAATCAAATACCCTTATTTATCCACACCAAAGTTGCACTTATTCACTTGTGCAGGCATTATTCACCTATTACTACGCTATCTGGTCGTCAAGTATCATCACGGTTTTCAGTTAATATAGCTTTTGAAAAGTATTTTACAACCTTTGTTGCTTACATTAAAACATCCAACCCAGTCAGCCGAACTGACGGCATTGCATCCAAAAAAATACAATAGACACAATACAACTTACTTACTTAAATGTGACAAAGGTGTATTTATAACATTTTAGTATTCATAATGTCATCAAGATCATTGACCTTAGCCCGAAAGTTATCAAGATGTTTTAATACACAATAACACCAGCTAATTATCTTTTGATATACATAGTCCGGATGAACAATTTTGATGGAAAACTAAGTGATTCATTGCCTAGTCACTGAATGGCATCATTGTTGGAGGACGTGCTAATTAGCGGGTAAACACAATTGTAATCGTAATGACCTAATGCTCACTTTATACGAATACGGTTGTGATAAAAAGTGACAAATATACAGGGTCGAATTGGAGGATATCGAATCGAACAAATGAATGTTTATTTAAAACAAATTTGTTTTCGCTGAACAAGAAACAGATGACAATCACAATGAAAATGGACTCGAAGACTCGGCTGTTCAGCTATCTCCGAACCAACCAAAAACAAGTAAAAGCGCAGTAATCAATAAAGACGTAGCAGAAAAGACTTTATCAGATATAATAAAAACATTATATAACTTGTTCTATCACGAGCTAAAACATAAACCACTGCTATCTAACAGCCATCTTTACAATGTTGCCAAGAATAAATATTTTCAGAATGTCCAGTCTAAAATTAAATTAGTTTTACGAGGTACCATTTTAGGACCAATAAAGCGTATCAGCAGCCACTATCGGACAGGGTCTATAATTCTACGTAATCCGACACAGTGGGGGAATTCTAATATTTTATAGTGGACCCAATTGTAATGTTACAAAACTGTGAATTATTGTCTTAATAAATCTTTTGTCTTGTGATTTCTGGGGCACTTCGAATTGTCAATGTGGTTTGCGTGTTACAAAAATGGTTCAGTATTACAAGGTAATAGTGTGTTTAGTTCTCGGTATACTAGCTTTGAATATTCTTGTAAATAATTCCTTGTTCTTTGCAAATGCTTGCTTTAATTTACCTTCCGTTTGAATTGTGATTCATTTACGCTTACAGTTTTGACATTCACACGAATATCAAATATACCTGCTTCCTCTTCATTGGTGTACAACAGTGTCGAATGTATCATTTCCTTTCCGTGTTTTGTTAAACATTTGTTAATCACACGTATGAAACATGGTTGGGTTATTAACCGACTGCAAAGAAGAGTTATCTTGTTACTTCGTCGTTAAATGTGACGTTAAAAAAAACAACATGGCGTATATGAGACGTCAAAACTGCAGAACATTTCTTTATTTTCCACAAAATGGGTATCAAATTAATAGGCCCACCATGAGGATACCAATACGGTAAGTATATAACAGTCATATAAAAAATACTAATATTTAATTTTCAAACAAAATATCAGCACTCGAGGCAAATGACTAGGTAGTTTACTGCAAACAAATAGATGATCTAGATAGAATCTGTCTATTCCAACGAAGCGTTCCAAAAAACAATTTCCACTAGCTCTAGGGTGGAACCGGTAGCGAATTATAATCACATATCCACTGGCAATCATCTTGACATTTCAATTAAGAAGCAGAGGAAACCCGAAGCGTTGGAACCCGTTCCAATGACATTGTGCATTCTGATATTATTGGACTCGTTTGGTTTACCGTTGGCAACACTTTGATCTAGCATTGCCCCCAGGATAGTATGCGATGATCTATGGCCAGAATTGTGGAATAGAATCTCATTAGGTAGGATTGGTTTAATCCGTAGGAGGTAGGACTCTCCGTTTAGTCCCGTTTGAATATTCATTAGAGTCATCTGTGTATTTTCTCTTTGACATTTTTGTTGCTTATATACTCAATTTACTAACTCTGCATCTATTCACTCTAAAATAATAATATCGACTTGTATCCCACTGGGTCAATCAAACAGAATTTTTCTACATTCGCTACAATGCTCTAAGTCAAATTCAAAATTCAGAGGTCGCTTATTCAGTGTAGCTCTTTAATACCTTTTTAGGGCTTAAAAGCTTTGTCGGCTTCAGAAAATACGCCCACGAAAAATCTCAAAATGGCCGTAACGACTTCCTAAGTCTCATCGTTTGCTTATAATGATATTAAAATTAGAAAATTGGATTTTTTCCTTGTCGGTTTTGTTTTCGCGTCTGATTTAATTTTTTTTTTTCTTATTGTAATGCTGTTTGATGAGTTGATCTATGGACTTACCTTCGTCATTACGTGTCGTGTTTGATACATTCTTGGAAACATTGGGTTTATAATTAAGTTTCTAGAAAATTCATTTCAAATTGAAATTAACGTTTCTGAATTTGATTCCCAAAATGATAGACTTCATGCTGGCCAATATCCATCATTACAAGTACAATAGTTTAGGTCATAATTGTAAATTCCTTTGCTCCAAAATTAAGCAATACAAAATTACAAGCCGAACATGGAAATTAATTTAAAAGTGTGGTTTCTGTATTATTCTGCGAAATGGTGCCAAGGCTTCACCACAAACTAATATTTCTACTAAACAATGCCTTTCGATACATACGCTGATAATATGCTAAAACCGTTGACAAGTCGTCTAATTTTCATGTCTATCTAGACTGGTTTTCAATTTGTGTTGAAAATTGTTTGCCTGTGGAGTTGAGTCAGAAACATTATATTTTCTTTTTATTTCTTCAATTTCTATAAGTCTGTTAAACCAGAGTCTATTGTAATGCAAATCACACAAGATAATATTTACATTCTGTGTAAAAGCGCGAATTATCATAATCGAATTTTCGCAGTCATAAAAAAGTTAGTTCAAGAATAATTTTGTTTGTGAGTTCGATCACATTTAAATATTGCCAAGTGTAAATATCGATAACGGGATTGATAAATTGAATTTGGTTATATTTTCTTCTTGGGGTGTAAATTGATTTTGTAAATTGAATTGCATTTATTCATTAAAAGTAGTTCTTGACTTAATGAAACCAAATTTAAAATTCATTTAAAACTTTTTGATTCATAAAACATTAGCCTTGGCATGCATAATAGAAGCTAAAATGCCAATATTACATAAGCGATATTCACCCGCTCTGATGCATCTTCAAAACAAAAAATAAAGTTAAACAAATGCTCATTATTATTATCTTTAAAAAATAATATGTCATGTCTAAGGATTGCTTTGCACATTGTCATTTGTGCAACACATATTCATGAGAATCGTGGAGGCGAGCTATGAATAACTATCAAATGTAAATCAGCCTTATGTGGGTGTCATATCGGACGGAAATCTCAATTTAGCCGTAAGTATACACTGAGTTTTAAGATTCAATGTTTTTGTATTTATTGTGTTACTGTCTTCGGTTTATTTAGCTTCTGTGTTATGGAAATGTTTTGTCAGTAGTAAATGATGATCGGTTTTGCTTACGTCATAATTGTTCGATCGTCTTTTATTATTAAGTTCATTACTTGCTTGACGAAGATGGCCAAGGTCTCTAGCGCTTCGTAAGTTAAGTGTTTTTGGTTAATGAATACAATTATTTCTATATTCAACTATGTATTTTCCTACGGATTCAAAACCTCGATTTAATATTCATGCATTTATAAATCTTCCAGAATCATGTCGTACATCATCATCAGCCTTTTCATCGTCCCACTGCTGGGCTAGTCCTCCTCTCACATAGAGAATACTGAGCGTTAATCACCACGCTTGCTCAATGCGGGTTGGTAATTTCAGACTTTTATAGTCCAGGTTTCCTAGAGATGTTTTCCTTCACCTTTAATCGGTACGTGGTACATAACTACTAACAAATGCTATTTTATTTACCTGATATAAAAACAACATGCTTACATAGAAACTTCGCCTAATGCTCAGGGCTATGTGTTTAAAAGTTCATTCACCCTAGCTTTTCTAATAAACAGAAGAATATAAACAAACAGTTAAAAACGAGTTGTTCATAATAAAACAATGTTTTGCCAAGTTAATTTAAGAACACTTCTGACTAAATAAGCGAGGTCTAAGAAATTATAATAACTTAGCCTTACTTATTTAAATTTCTTTATTACTTAAGTACTTTCAGCTAAGTTGTTTACGTTGCTAACGTTTTAAAAAAAAAACTCTAGAAAAATCTTAATTTCAAATTGCTTAATTGGAAAGAATTTTAAGGCTTAGCTTAATTGAGGCAAAAAATTGTTAATAAGATATAGAATATTCGGGATAGCCTCTTATAATAATAGCCTTAATCGTTCTACCTACAACATCAAATTTTGAAGGTAGAAATAATATTTAAATCGGCGCTTACAAAGTCATTGACCTCAATCGTAATACAAAAAAAAACAAGTTCATTGATATCCACAGAACAAATATTATCTACTTCTCATAATAAAACCATATACCTATGTGCTAGTATCAATATTTGGATTGTCCAAGTGTTTCAAAAGTTTAACTTACCAATCGAAAATGGACTTTATCACTTCCGCTTAAAGTGGATAATACGAAAATAGTTCTTCTGTTCAATCTGCGGTATCCATTCGTTACGAACATTCTGGGATTTAGGAAATAATGAGTATTTGAGTACCGAATCATTATTAATTCTAGATAAAATTGCAAGTAAGCGTCTAAAAGGTGAAATCTTTGAACAAACTTATTATAATCATAATATTATATTTCTTTTTGGTAAGGTAAGTATTGATTTTAGGTTGTTTACTCCTGTTATTTATATAATTTTTCCATCATTAGTATTGGATGAGACGACAATAAAAATGAAAGTTAATAATGTTTGTCTATTGCTTCCAGAAATAACTTTATCATCATTATGCCAAGCCTCTTGAGTGTTTTGGAAAACAGATAATGGTAAATCACTTAATTAGGACATTGAACGTGTAATTTAAATCCTATTTATTTTCGTACTGTGTGAAACACGCATTTAATTAACAAGTACTCGAATAAATTGATTACCTAGGCTTTCAGGGGACTTAATATTTGCTCTGATTAAATTCGAGACCGAAACCGGCCATTGTTTTACTATAAAAAAGAAAATAGCTCCGCGAGGTTTATGAAATTTAAATAAATTCCATTGAATTTCGGAACAAAGAATTTCCCCTCTATTTCTGTAAATCATGGTCACCCTTTAGTGAATAATTAATTCGGGTTTTAATTTTGTGAGTTTATTTATAAAGTTCTGTGAATTTCAAAATTTCCTTTCTATGGAAAAACTAAATTATCTTTATATATCTTTTTATCAAATCGGTCTGCCCATGCTTTTCCCAACCTTATTAAGCTTTATTTCCTTATTCAACCTTATATCTACAGTGTTTTATACGGAGCGACTGCCTGTCTAACCTCCTCAATCCAGTTACCTGGGCCACGCGAAACCCCGGGACCCACCAAACTAACGTGCCTTCCGAAACACGGCATAACCCGTCATGAAAAAATCCACTCAACTATGAATTGACTGCGTCAAGCGATGCTAAACCTTCGATAGATCCGTGGGGCTGTTACTTAGTCACTGTCTATATTGGGAATAAAACTTCTCTATGCGACGGCGACTGTAGGCCAAATTCCCTACGTGGGAGTCAGCCGGCATAATACCTACACAAATATTAGATTATTTTATTTGGGGTACGCTCATTGTCTAGCTTTCGTTCGTTCGCTCGAGTAAGTAGCGTAAAAATAACACAAAGTAAAAACATGTCTATTTCCATCTTTATATCGATTTGTTTAGGTACGCGAAGAAACATTTTAAAAGTTTCATAAACGAAGAAAATGCTCGTACCCACCACTCATCTGATGCAACATTTTATATCCATAACTACCCACAAATCACTCCAATATACTCCAAATAGCTTCCATCCAATGTTCCCGAACCGTTGCCAGAACAATTTCTTACATGAATCCGCCATTTTGTGCGATGAATCCGCCATTTTGTGTGAAAATAAGAGCTTTTATACTGCGCTAACTGCAACCGTCGGTATGTGCCACAATTGATGTTGTAGGCAGTTTACTGGTACGGTCAATTTTATGTAATCGGTAGTGTGGGATTACTGGGAAGTAGTTCGAAACCTTTGTGTTCAATTTTTGTGGCCTATGGTATAGGCTATACTTCCAATCGTGTAAATTACTTGAAATTAATAATTTTGTTGATAAAATTTATACATTATAAAACTGAAGTTTGCTTGAACACGCTTATCTCAAAAACTTCTGGACCGATTTTAGAAATTCTTCCATTTTTAAAAGCCTAATCAAGGAAGGCTATGGTCTACTTTCTATCCCAGAGTAATTCCCAAGGCGGAAGCTAGGGAATGGACTTACTACGTTAACCAAAAACCCATATAAAGACGAAACCAAAGAGTTGCAGCAACCTTTAAAAACACCAATAGTAAACCTACTTAACACCCTATACACGACCCTCGATACAAACCAGGACATGCCCAATAAATTACAGATTATCTTAACAAAACTAAAAGAACACCAAAAGCTTTAAATAGTAGCAATAAATCTGTCTTGTATAACTGACAAATTAATGATTTGTAGCGTTCGCACTGTATACCGTCCTTGCTGAATATTAATGATGCTAAAATTAATTCATTATCTACGGCTCATTACATGTTATAGACGTAATGAAAGAAACCCTGACTGAGGTATTCAAAGCTAAAACAATTATGTTATTTGCAGTTGTAGGGTATTGCCAATAATGACAATAATTTTAACGACTGATAAGGTAAATATGACCTCTTAATTACGTGTAAAAATTAACTTTAATAGTTAAAGTCGGTACCTATGAGTTCCCAAATTTCTTTAAAGATAAGGATATGGGTTCTACTCATATTAAAAAAAATGTGTATTAAGTTAATTAACATATTTAAAATACATTTTGACTAATTTTCTAGCTTTCCTCGATAAACGCAAAAACGAGCCATCTAACACTAAAATACTTCTTTAATCCGGACCAATAGTCCCTGAGATTTAGTGTGTTCACGCAAACAAACAAGCAAAATCTGTAGCTTTATAAACTATTATAGATAAATAATACTAAATATTCAGTATCGAGATAACATAATTTACCGTCTCATACAATTCCTTCGTACCCGCCGACCTCTAAAGCGATCGGATCCCGCACCCCATTTATTTTCCAACGACGCCATTTATCATTCAGAGCACATCTCACAACCTACACCAACTAAAATTTTAAAGAACTTTATTCTATACCGGGGATGGTAAACATTTGGCAGGCGGAATTTCTAAGAAAAGAAGCCTCGTACATATTTTATACTTTTGTTATAATAAGTTCTGTAAACAGTTCATTATTTCAATTATGCCGAGTTGTGTTGAAGAAAGGCTTAAAATTGTTTTAAAACATACTTATAAGGAATAGGTAGTTGTTATCCTGATGCGCAAATCTGTTAATCAAAAGCGTAAAGACCGCACCCATTATAAAAATGTTAAGCACCCCTGTCCCAACACATTTATATTCACCCTACATCGAGAAGGACAGAGTTCAAAAACATGATTATCAAAGAACCTTTTTCTGCAACCTACGTCAGAGGCTACAAAGCCTACAAACATGCTTGGACCAATATTTATTCGGTACACTGGGGCTAATAAAAAATATTTGTCTAGAGTAATATCGGATTGGCATACTTTGTGCGTCATACCTTTTCTGCCCTTGGTACGCTCTTTACACATTCTTAGTGAATCTGCTCGTCCTTCAGACAAATTATAGGTGATAGTTTGATAAATTAGATTCATTATTTAAGTAAGTCTATGTATAAATGACGTCACCCATAACCTTGGTTGTCGAGCTAATGGAGACCATTATTACTAAAATCGAGAGATGAAAGGATCAACTCTTATTTGTCTGTATATTAGCAATCTATACTTAATATTATAAAGCTGAAGAGTTTGTTTGTTTGTTTGTTTGTACGCGCTAATCTCCGAAACTACTGGTTCGATTTGAAAAATTCTTCCAGTGTTAGATAGCCCATTTATCGAGGAAGGCTATAGGCTATATACCATCACGCTAAGACACACGGGAGCGGAGCAGTAACCAAAAATGCGGGTGAAACCGCTAGTATAATATGTTTTTCTTGCTCTGCGATTTATCTCCACTAAATAAACGAATAACTTAGCAAGTACGCCTATCCGATTTACACAGCTTACACTAACTTTAGAAATAGACAAAAAAATAACATTTTGTTTTACTTTTACAACGAAATTGTTTTTATAAAGTTTAAAAGGTACTGTGCCAAAATGCAATATGGAGTTTTGGGCCGGCCATTTTGGCGGTATGCCAGAAGTGACAGCGTCGGTAGCTCTGGCACAAAACATAGCCGGCTTTAGGTCATGCAGCCTCCATCCATTAAGTCATTAACTGTTCTTATGGCCTCTGTTGTTTTACTGAAATAGCACCAAGTAAGGTTTATACAGCTTTACAAAAAATACTGAAATAATAACAATTTGCAGTCTCATTGTCATCAACGACGTTGAGATAATAACTAGCTAATGATTGGTATTAGACTTGATAAAAAACTGACTTGTCAGCTAGCCTTAGTTTTATATAATTTGGATACTTAATGATTTTGACTTTAGTTCATCCTCCATTTTTTTTTTCAAGTACAGACGCTAGCACATGAAGCTATTACAATCTGCCAAATTTCCTTATAGATCTTCAAATTTATCGCTGAAGCATATGGTTCAAAGTTGATTGGGAAAATGTGACAGTTTCGGGTAGCTTGATGAGCTGACTGTACAGAAACGCTTCTTTACCTGACATTTTTAATAAGGGATTTTATATATATTCAGAGAAAAATTAAATACGTTAGGTTACATTATCCCAATGACTTCCATTTCTTAATACCTTTTGCATGTGCTAAAGGAAACCAACCTGACCAAACTTTCTCATCAACCTGAAACATTCAAAACTTTTGGGCTCTTATAATTTGTCGTATAGCCATTTAATCTAAGTTTTAAAAGCGATTAACGCCTCGAGATTAAACCTCTGTAAAGAAAACTAAAGAAGGTTGCAGTCTGTGTCTTAATTTTTAGTGCTGGCAATAAAACTGAGCACATTCCAGACACTAAGTTAATGACTATCTGTGTTTTTATTCGTTTTTCTGGTCTTTAGCACCACGCTGTCTCATTTGGTCTTATATAGGAATTTAAAATTAGAGCGTCCTTTATGCTAACGAAGAAATAGTTTTATTACATGAGAATTAAACAGTTGGATATTTATGTTCATGCTTATTTCAATCGCTTCTTTTTACCGTAAATTGTTTTCACTTTTCTATCGAATTTAAAAGGAATCGGTTGATATTTTAAAAAGGCATAGAATGGTACCTATATTAAGTCTTCTTTGAGGAAGCCATCTTGAAAATTAAAATACCTATACTAGCTTCTATGCCATCATGACATAAAAGTGAGTCTAATAAATTCTTGGTAATGTCGCAATAAGCTTACTCGTTCCTGATCTTAGGGTATTTGCGTAAAAGTTTCCAATTTCATTTTGTTCAAGAGTTCAGATTTAATGGTAGGTACTTGCGTCTTTATTCGTACCAATTTCCAATGATTTTAGTTGACGTTCAATAAACTCTCTGGCGATATTTTTGTGAAATTCTATTATTTTTCGATATAATCTTAGGTATACAGTTTCTACTCTTTTTATAGACCAGCGCCAGACACATATTTCAGGTCCTACAATCGTAGTTCTGACCTTTGACCTTCATTCGCCAATAAAGAGGCTTAGTCGTGAATCTCTTCATAATTGCAACTGGCACATATAACAAAGAAATTGGCAATTATATCATTCTTTCTTTAGAAAATAAAATCTAAGATCTTAGTTATTGATTCTCAGTTATAAGGCATAAGTAACTAATTTTAAAAGTTTCTCCGCACTTGTAACTGAAAAAGGCGCTTTTTTTTCGTTCGGGGAATCATCAAATGACCCCTCCAGTGTCGGATTCTTACTGACTTCAACCTACTATGTTCCTTCTGAAGGCCCTTGTGTGCCAGGGCCGCGTTCTCGCGAACAACCCGAAGCTCCAGCAAGCCTGGGTCCTATAAATAAAAATGGGCCTTAGATAAGATTTATAGCATATATAAAATATATATAATATATAAAATAACATCTTAGTAGCTTGATATAATACCTATTGTTCAATAGGCTTAAGACAAAGTAAAACAAACATTATAATCTCACTTAAGTTGATGAAATCAGCTCCTATCCTCAGAAAACAGACCTTGATTCCAGCTACAAAACTTTGACGTCATCACAGCCGAACAATGTCAACAGCCAAAAATAAACTCTCTCCCAACACAATAAGATACAACTTCCAATGACATCATAAAACAGCATTTATGCAGTAAGTCGCTGTATAAGAGCATGCGCTTGCAAATTACCTATTCAACATATTTTCTTTCTGCAAAAGCCACAGTGAGAGTTCAAAGAAAAATCGCCTGGTATTGTTATCGTGTTTTTCCTGAAAGCATATTGTTCTGGTTGGGAAACGTTCAAGTACTCAGTCTACTCAAAAGAGGTTGCTATTGCTTGACAACTTGTTGCTGGCCATTTGGATTTATTAATATCGTTCAGAGTGATGTTTTTCGTGAAGTGACGGTTTTTTGTACAGCCAGGTGTTCATTCATTATAATCCAGATGTAATGCTATTGATCATCACAGGTAAGGTAGGTCTTCATTCCAAGTATATTTTTATTATGGTTGCTGTTGAGTATACGATTTACATTATTTTGAAAATGGAAAAATGCTATGCTAGCCTTTTGGGTTCAATAAAGTAAAAAAAAAAACTTTTATATGCGGAAACTAATTTCGGAGTAAGGAATATAATTTTGCCTTACGTAAATTACACACAAGCCATATGTCACTTAGCTAATTTTTCGCACAGCATTTTGCAAATCGAAAACTGGCAACACGGCGCACCTGGCAATAAAACTTAAAATCTGTGGCGTGGGTACGCTATATCCCACTTCAAATTACACATGCAATTGTAAACTTTATTCCAAACAACTAAGTTCGAAAATAGAATATGGTACTCCACCTGACAGCGTACATTTGCACCAAGGTGATTTTTAATAGACGCTCCTAGGATCCAAGCTGTGAAAATTGCGAAACTTTTGTATTTTCAATTATCTAGTAAGACAGCTGTGGTTATGTTCCTTTACTTCCAAACTTCGAAATACCTGTGAGTGTGATTCTGTAAGATTCCATTCTAAGAATTCGTATCTGAATTCGCTGTGAGTTTCTTGATTGGTATGCTTAAAGTCAATTCATAATTCGAATCTACACTAGCGCTAGTCTTGCGAGCGTGTTTGCGAGTAAAACTAAATTGACTTCGAGATTTTGACAGATAAAGTTTGAGAGGACATAAAAGTGGTATTCTGTAAGGTATCCCCCGTCTCTTCGACGCTCACTTCGCACTCAAACTCGATCAGAATTGTCAAACCTTTTGTGAAGTGAGAGCGAATAGCGAAGAGAATTCGAGTTCTTATTTGAATTTTACAGAATCGACGTTCAGTCTCACTTCTATAACACAGTGACATTGCCTACGTAAAGAGAAAATGATTTTCTTCATTATAATTACTTGCACCTTATTTCTACCTCTCACATATAGCACGACTACAAGATTTCTTTTCAAATAAGAAAAAAAAATCACTAATCACCTTTACAAACTCCGATCGCGTTTCTCACTGACTTCTAAACGTCCGCTGTGACTTTGTCGGGTCGTTCGGTGACCAAATTTCATTAAGTTTCTAATGTGGTGGAAAGTGACGCATAATTATAAATAATGATAGAAGTATTTGACGTTTTACTTAAGTAAATTGTTGTATTTACGTCACCTGCCTTTGAGGTGCAGTAATTGAGATTAAGTATAGAAGTAATTTTCTTTTTAGTTAAAAGTAAACATTTTTATTTAACTTTTTCAAAGAGTCTGGCATGGCGTGTAGTAGATTCAAGGTACTAGAGAATTATGGGATGATAATAGCCTAATAAAATTCTGATAGGCCTCGCTGTTTGGCCGCAGCGCGCTTCAGACGGAGATACGAGTCTTTGAAGAACGCCTTTGCCCAGCAGTGGGACAAAATAGTCTAAGGAAGAAATAGATAGCCTAACACTAAGAGAAAAGTGGTTGGAGGTTATTCATTTCAGATTTCAATATTTATAACCAGTCTTCATTAAGTAGAAGTACTTATAATAAACGCGTAATTCATTCTCAGAATCAATACTTAATCTGGAACAAAATCAAACCCAAGAAAACAATACCACTTAGATCTGTCTTCGAAGAATAGATCACAGGTCATTTAACTGTACCTACTCCGAAATACGGTCACCTTTATTAAGTTCTGAGTATCGTACATTCTTTCTATGTTCTCTTCTCTCTGTCAAGTTATTTCAAATTACTAACATGGGCGTAAAACAACCTTCGTAGAAATAGTAACAAAATAGTTTTCGCCAGTAAAAAATAATCATGACGACCAGATGACGCGGTGGTTAGTGAACCTGCCTGCCACGCATAACTCAAACATTTGTGTGCATGAACATGGGTGTTTGACTTAATCTGGGTGTTTCTATGTATAATATGTATGTATTTACAAAAGAAAAGTATATAAGTATGTTTATCAGTTGTCTAGTATCCATAGTACAAGCTCTGCTTAGTTTGGGGCTAGATGACGTTGTGTGAATGTGTGAGGAAATATTATTATTATAAATATATTACCATATAAACTTTCGGATCTATCCAACGTATTCGTTTCACAAGAAAAGAAAAGCTTTATTTCAGACTCACCACACACATATTCGACAAATATTATTCCCCTACTAAAGTAAGCCATGAACGAAACGAACGAAAAATAGGCCTTATGAATAAAAAGTAAGCGAATATCGGTGCCAAAAGTTCGCGATCCAAGTTTTCGGGGTTATTGAGTATAAGCGAATATGTATACCTACTTTTTTTAGGGGATTCCAATATGGCTGGTGAATATTCGTGGACACGTAGATACTGTCCGGATGAGTTATACATTTGCGTTTGTGTTCGCGAGAATTCTGGGTCTTTTAATAGAAGTTATTTTAGTTCTGAAAAGTATTTGTTGTCATATTAAAGGTCCTTCTGAATAGGTCTTCTGTTGAGAGTAGGCGTTCGTATCTATTATACTAGGTTTCGGAGCGAATAAGGGACAATACAATTTACCACTGTACGGAGTATATATATATAGTCACATTAGAAATCTCCAAAAAAAAACACAATTTAGTACTGAAATATTTTTTTCTTTAAACTTACTTAAAAACCACCATAAAGTCGATGCCATAAGACCAAAGAGGTATTCGGACGATCTGGCAATGGTAGCTGGATACAGGCGAAATTTGAAATCAATGAAGGAGGTGTATATTCCATACAGGACGTCCTACGGCTGAGGTGATGCTAATAATGACGATGATCTTAGGCAACGATACTATGAAACCGAAAATGAAACAAAAATGTAAGAAAAAGGAAAGTATGTAGGTAACTACATAATCATCATCTCCCGAGCCTTTTCCCAACTACATATGTTGGGGTCGGCTTCCAGTCTAACCGGATTCAGCTGAGTACCAGTGTTTTACAAGGAGCGACTGCCTATCTGACCTCCTCAACCCAGTTACCCGGACAACCCAATACCCCTTGGTTAGACTGGCAGCAACAACAACAACATAATATCAATTTAAATATAAGATATGATCTGTATTCAATTACCCCAATCTCTTAAACACAGTGCGCCATTAGCGAAAGTAGTTGTTACCAGGATGTGCTAAAGTCTCGTGAGAAAAGAAAGGTGTTAATAAAACCAGCATACATTACTACTACGTGACTAAACAACAGTTTAGGGGCTTCAAACTGCTGGGTTTGCGGCGTCGCGTCGCCTCGTTATCATTCGCGTTTCAGGCCGAGCGCTAGTAAAACTATTTCGATATCTTTTGAATTTGTTATGTAGGACATATAATTTTTATGTATAGATATTTTTTTTTTGTACACCAGCCTCTCAAGTACAAGTGTGTGGATTCTGGTACCGCAAGTACCAATAACCATATGAGAAGAGGTCCCAGGTGCCCAGCAGTGGGAGAAAAGGGCTGAAGATAATGATTTTTATTGAATATAGTACCTATCCTATCATTGATGAATATAGTACCAGTAGTAATCACTTTGATTACTACTTATTGAGATTAGATTGAGATTTTTAAGCTTATTTCAATTCAGCGCTTGTATAAATTTATCTAAATTAAAAAAAGGTTTTATCTGAAAACACATATCCATAACAATTCCTTGAATGGAAAATAGCACGGCAGCAGAGACAGTACACGCAAAATTGCCCTTGTGTACCGAATTTAAACTTCGCGAGCCAAAATTCGATTCCAAAGTTAATAAAGTTATCACCAGGCCCGGGTTTCGGGCGTATAACTAGCCTATTAGACCGATCTAGATAATGCTTCTGTATAAAGGCGTAAAGCGCTAAAGTATCACATCAAAATGGTGTAACTATTTATTTTTTGCTATACTGTCCGACAACCATTACTCGTATATGTATGGTATATGTGTGATATTGAGCATAAAAATGTGTTGTTTCAGTATTTACATAAAAAAACTAAATACATATGATATATTTTCCTTCCTGCCTTGTTCCCGTGATATAATAATAAAAAATATATGTATTATAAAATATACATTGACCATGAAACTATCCACGAACAGCGTCACTCAGTAAAAAATAATAATAATAGAAATATTTATTTCATAAAAACAAAAAACACATTGCACCGCTTACATAACATTGCCTTAACTGACTTGATACATCCAATCCAATACAAAATAAATGATGATATAAAACAGTTGTCTCAAATACACACGAATGTACAACATAAATGATAGAAATTCTAACCGAGTCAAACCGACCACTGCCTGATAAAAATCGTAAGTCTACAAAAGGCCTTATATGAAAAGCCTCATTGGTTCGCCACACACGTTCTATAAAAACTTTAACAAGGCGATGTCTGGCCTCTATTCCTATCAAATTGAGGGCACACGTTATAAGCTCGGGTCTCGTTAAGGGACCGCTTTTTCTAGAAAAACTCTATCTTCGAAATTGCTAAGTAACTCAGTCTAGTAGATTATATATTGATTTTTCAGTACATTGTGTAATAAACCTTTATGAAGGATAATATAAGTGGTTGCAATATTGTATATTAGATTAGTTTTCAATCCATTCTCGTATATTTATAGATCATTGTATATCAGGGAACAATATAAAATTATAGAGGATTTATTTATGTAACACATCTGAGAAGTCCTTACCAGAATTTTTGACTTTGTTTGATTGTTACACATCATATTTAAAGAAAGGTCTTCGAACCTGTAACTTGTATTAGTTAAGTTCGATAATGTACAGACGCCAGCACATCAGGCTATCCGAAACTGTCAAAATTTCCCATTCAACTTTGAATCATAATGCTTCAGCGATAAAGTTGAAAATCTATTAATAAAATTTGACAGATTGTAGTAGCCTGATGTGCTGGCGTCTATACTATCATTACTTCATTCATAAAATCTACTACAACACCATTTACATCTCTGTTAAAGGTCATCAAAACAGAATGGAGTAGACCCAAAAATGGCTGAACAATATTTAGGCACCTACACAACGAAGTACGCAGCGACCTTCGCCATTGAAAGTCCAATTCCTCATTATCAGATGTAGATCGGTCGATAGCGTCATTCTATGAGACCTGGCTATAGTTGGCACACCGCTGTTTTGTTTCAACGACAATAGGCCTGTGTTCTAGCTGTCAATTTTCTACTTCCGACTATTTTCTCCGCGGCAATTAGTATTACGGTCATTTTTTTGTTGGTATGCGTGACCATTATTGGTAGTCGAAGGTTCTATGTCTTTTTGGTTAATTTTGCTGTGATCTGTGTCTAGTTGCCGTTAAATAATGTAATAATTCATACATAGAATAATAATGTCTAGAAGGCGAGTGGGTCAAACCTTAGGTCAAACAGATGCGTTCAAAATTTTTCAAAAATCGAACGTGCAAAAAATATTTCATTACAAGAAGGAGGTCAGTTAAAATAGTTTAACACAAAACTTAAGTATAATTAGCCTAGTTGAGTTAAAAACAGAACAGTTTAACATTTTACTAGACCAAATGGCCAGAGATATGTTGACCCTCGTCGACTTGCCACGCTGATAACGCCAGCGCCATTTTAAGCCACAGATTAAACAAATCTCCTGTACCACACAATCAGGATGAATGGCGAATAACGTCGTCTTTCTTAATAAAAAAATCTAATTATGTTTTTTTAACGACCTAATGGCGTTGTAGTAAGTGAATCTGCCTTCGATTCCCGTATAAGTCAAACATTTGTGTGCATGAACATGGGTTTTGCTTTAGTCTGGTTATTCCTATGTATAATACGTTTGTATTAACAAAAGAACTTTATATAAATATTTCAAGAATTGGTTCCTTATACAAAAATACATGATATAATACACATTTTTCAAACAAATATTATTTATGTTTGTATTAATTAGTCCGATATTAGACTATACAGTCCTGTTTATCGTTAGTTTACTAAATAGCTATGAACATTGCTCATTTTAAAGAACAGTGTGTCCCAAACCATATTTTATTATCGACTAAGCGTTGATGTAGAAATCACAACACTTATAATTACAATAATTCAATGATTATACACCAGTGCAAGTAGTTGAACTTCAAAACGAAGGTTAATTTATTTGGAGCAAATAACCTATTATTATGACAATCGCTATGTGCGAATAGACAATCGAGATATAACTATAGGTGTTAAAATAATCGTTTATTTAAACGATTCGCTTACAACTTGCAATTTGATCTGAATTGGTGACTTGTCTTGTACAAGATTAGCAAGAAATGGCGCAAGAATATCCTTGCTGATAGCTCCTTTGATGTGCTCGAGATCTTTAATCAAAATAGGCGGGAACTTGACACGGATTTATACAAAATAGATAACACTTTACGTTAACAGAAATTCGTCGTATTATTTTGGATGAATGTTTTTGCGATACAAAAGAAGATAAAAGAGAAGCTCAACTTCAAGAACTGCCCTTTCGAAATCTGGCAAATACTGAAGTCTCCTTAGAAACGTTATCAAGCGCTTGCCTTCGCCATCAATAAACTAAGTGAAGGTACTGTCTTATGTGTGTAACAATAGTACACAGAGAAAAGAGTACAAAAGTACACAGTACCTGGTCACACTTCAGATATCGCTAGAAAAACAATATATGCGTTCTACCTCTTCTACCTCATTCATGCAACTACTGCGAAACTACATTGACACTTTCATATAAAACATTTTTGCCATTACCCTCGTGTTATTTTATTCTATTCAAAATTAAATTTAGAACAAATAACAAACCGTCACTTATAATTTATATTTTTCTCACCGAAATATTAAAGTAAGAGCAGAGCGGGCCATAAATCTAGGAAAGTCTAATATCGTGCGAATACAGACGGTGAAAAATTTCAAAGTTGATTCAAAGAATTAGTCGGTTCATTTTGTAGAACACCTATAAATTATGTTCAAATACTATTAGAACGTTTGTGGTACACATGTCTCATGTTCACATTCGTTACGAAAATTCCAAATCATTGTATCAAAGCAGACAAATTACAAAATACTAGAACAATGTCTACTTTTAAGAAATTAGACATACTGAATAATACATTTAAAAATCCAGTGGTTTCAATACTCCGCGCACCTGGATAACAAGTAGCCTATAGCCTTCCTCGATAAATGGGCTATCTAACACTGAAATAATTTTTCAAATCGGTTAAATGATTCCTCAGATTAGGGCGTTAAAGCAAAAAATACAAATAAAATTAATTTCTTGTATTCCTGAACAAAAGAAGAGCATTTTTGCTTTCACATATATTTAAATTTGGAAAACTACAGATACAAATATAAACAGTTAAACTATACTGTATTAAATCGTTTCACAGGCAATAATGAAAACGGTAGCAAATGTGTAAATTATCGCGCCACATTCACTAATGAAGACTTCATTAATGAAGCCCTTTGAGTGCACGCGTGTGGATTGAATTTTAACTATTATTCAGTGTACTATAATGTTATTGCTATAATAGCAATACTTCTTTTAGAAAAGAAACCTTACACTATCAAAAAATATGTTTTATGTGGCATTTTAATATTCATATAAGAGAATATATTGTTGAGGATTTGAAAAATCTCTCCCTGGGCTGCGGGTTGTTCGCAAGAATTACCGTGGCCCTGGCACACAGGGACCTCCAGCTGCACCCTCAGCGGGAGGAGTCATTTGATGATTTCCCGGGAATAAAAAGGATTTGAAAAATAAACAACAAATAGTAACTCTGGAAACAAAGTACTATCGCTTCCTCAATTATTTTAATGTATCTCTGATCTGACCATCCACCATACTCTAATGCGCCCCCCGACCATACTGTAATGAAAAGAAAACTTATGAACGAGACGTTTCATTGCATTCATACTTATAATTATATGACACTCATGTTATTTCTCGACTTATACCGAAATGTCAAAATATCACATGTAATGGTACATTGTAAATAAAGCGAAAGCAATTTTATACATTTTATCATGTCGGTATTGTCGTAGTTGCAAGCCCTTTACAACTCATGGTCGTATGGACCTTAGTACGGTGTATGGAATAAACTAGTTTTATTTTAATATGCAACTTTGGTTTAAATGTCAAACACCTTTTAAGTTAACTTAGAGCGGAAATGCTTCGTAAGGTATCGAAGACATTTTATTTCTTAATTATGTTGAACATGTTATAAGAAAACCAAGCCTTTTAAAATATGATATAAAAACTAAGTCAAATTTCATTTACCTAATAAAATCTCAGCAAAAACATATTAATGAAAATCGTAGTTAGTGTATTTTTTTACAATTTGAACAAAATATTTCCACAATTTTGTGAATTCATTAATTTTTTTTAGTCAGTCTCATACTGGGGATCATACTGATCGTTGTTACGTGCATATTATTCATCTCCTGACTAATTTATGAGCCCGAACAAACTATCGGTCGACAAAAAGTTTGCGGGCTCTAAACAGTAGTTTATTTGTATAAAAATCCTGTCAATATTATTTTTCTATAATTAAATGAACAATCTGGAACATTGGAAACCAATTCCATGAGAGAAAAAAAAAACATAAATCACTTTGAGAAAAGGTCGGTACGAGTAGTGCCCTTGCGCTTCGCTTAGTTCGTCTTGGCGGGAGCACTACCGTGCCCCCAAATACCCTTATCAAATGGTAACACAGCCACAAAAACCAATCTATACTTACCTAGACATTTATCATACAAACTACTCATTAAATTGTATTGTATGAACGGAAACTCCGTAAATAAGGCATTGTTCTCGTTTTTTTGTCAATTAGCACTAATTAATGGAATTAGTTCCATATTAGTTGCGCTGTCGTTGAAACTCTTTGTCGTAAAATGGGATCGATGATTTCTTTTGAAACTGGCACATGTTTTAATATATTTAATCTTAATTTAACGATGATGCTTATTGTATGTATGTATATATATTGCATCTGTGTATGTATATAATGATATTTGGCAATGCCAATCTTTATTTGAATTTTATAAATCGAATGTCGCATGCATTTGTGTCAACTTCTATTAAAAAGAGTTTTGAATATGAAACCTTTTTTCTAATATGACTTTTTTTCTTTTTTAGGTAAGTTGGCGCTATCTTCCACCAGTTTCCCCTAATAACAACAATAAGAAGGATTTCGAATAATAGATAAGGTAATACGTATAACTTAAAGTCATAACTTTCGCCAACTACTTAGTTTAAAACAAAAGGAAGCCAAAAATGGGCGAGAATTCTATAAGTTAAAATAACAAAAGCAATAAAATTAACAAGTCGGAAGGCTATAAATAAAAACTTTGAGAACCACAGAACGGCTGCAAGCAGTTTTCTTTAACAAGCAGACGCATCTGTTGGGAACCGGAGAAAATCCCTTTTCTTATAGAGCTAAGTGTGAACTATGCAAGTTATAAATAAGCATAGGGATAAAACTATAGCAATTATGCATACTTATAATAAAAGTTAACGTGTTTTCCGTGCATCGAAGAGCACGTAAATGTTCGGTCCATCGGACTATGAGATTGAGGGAAAACAGAGTGCACCTGAGTCTTCGCAAATGCTTTGTGCGCTATATAACATGTCCTGCGTAGCTAGCTGATCTCCTTGGAGAAAACGGCCGCCGTGGCCGGCAAACGGTTTGGACGCTATTGTTATTAACGTGTTTTAGGGAAATCACTAAATTACTGCACCAAACACAGATTTCCTCAGTAATTTTATAAAAGCGTTTTATGTGTTTTTAAACAAACTCTGATTCCACCTTTACCTCTACATATAGAATATATTTATACGCATAGGCATATTCCCATACTACTTAATGTTTGATAGGTTGAACATTTCAACAACATTTCATTACCTTTGTACAATTTATCATCAATTACATTCGAATTGTGACAAAGGACATATCTCTTTTCTTAGAACATTATAGTGAATAGCTGATTGTATGGGATCGCAATAGATTTAATCTTTATAGGTTTTCAGAATGCAACTGAAATTATCTATTAAGGCGGTCGGCACATCTGTGTCGTCATTCCAGATTTTATTCTTCATGGAATAGATCAGAGCAATGATCTGGAATTTAAATTCTACATTTACATTTTTCAATCAGGAAACAAACACGTATTTTTTTTTTTTTGTTTTTGAAAACTTTCCCGCCTGTCTGTATTATTACTGCTACTAATTGATAGAATAGCCTATAAGCTATTCTGATATATAAGCTATATAACTGGCAAGTTTTATCATAATTACATTCTTTTAGCGTGAAAGAGTACCTAATAAATATTCATCTATACTTACAAAATTTCCCGTTTATTAAATTTTAAGGATTTTAAGACCTTCTCCCTTTTCCTAGAATATCGCAATTGCTGTACTTTGCCATAATATACATATGTACCGTACTCGTCAGTCGTCATTGGGTCATCATTTTGGTTTGTTCTACGATAGTCGATTGTTCTTTTAATCAATTGAGGAATGTTACTAGAATGGCGTCGAACTTTAACAATATCTGCAATTATAGTTCTCAATACAATAAAATTACAGTTACAAATTAATTGTTTTGATTCAAATCACAGCGGGAGACTGTTTATTGGTGTAATTACCGTATTTAATTGCTGTTATCTTAAATTTTTGATTAGGTATATGATATAAGGTATAATGTAACAGGTATTTTAATTACATTCATACATCCTACTCTAATACTTATTAATTCTATGCCCACACTTAAGCTGAGAAACGACCAACCGACCGCTTGTTGAACAAAATATATGGAAAACATGGCTGAAACATAATGCTTTCAAAACTGTTAATAAACTTAACTATGAATACGAAAACCTACGCCTTGACGTCATGCCGTTAGGTTCGGCTATCGCTGAAAATCAGAACATTCTCGAAAAATATTTCAACAATAAAAATAGACTGTAGGTACCTAAATGAATCGAGTGAATTCCCGGTGCATCAAAATCTGACAAGAGCTTATTGCATGTTTTCGTGTGGTGACATGTCGACATGTTTATTGAATTTTTATATGCATATCGTTTTAACACGCACTGCATATAAATGTCGCTTTGTTTGAAGCGGGAATAACTCTTGAATCTTTGGACTACTTGATATGAATATGTGTATGTGTTGCGTCATATAGTACATATATTCTAGCTTTTAACACTTATTTATACACACACTACAAGAAGATTTACATAACTTTTTGCTGATAACTTAAAGACGTGTTATCCTCATCAAATGCCGTTTTCGACCAATAATTACAGACATATTTTCTGACCTTAGCGTACTTCATCTACGTCTTCTTTTTAGATTTAGGCTTCACTTCATTTAGTGATTAAAAGTATAAAGTTCGAACATTTATTTAGAAAAATACAAGACTACTACTACTATTTTTACTATTTTTGTATTTTGTTGGCCAATCACAATCTGTCATAGGTGTTTTTTTTTTTTATAAATATAAACTCAAACATTATTGCAAAAAAAGTCTGCACCAAGGATTTACGTTTTCACTTCTTCTAGTTGTACAAAGCAAGCTTCTGTAGTGTATATCAATTGCAACCGTTCCAAGAGTGGGCTGATCAGAATTGATAGGATATGAATAAACAACAAATGATCAGCGTTGGCTGTTCTCGATAACGAACTGAAAGCCAATACTTCTAACAGATCATAAATACGTTAGCAATACGCCAACCTGGTTGAAAGCTTGGCTAATTGCGCTTGACTTGCTGCTTCGATCCATTTGTGGACAGTGCTATGTCCGTCTAGTCTTTGCAGGTATTTGTTATTAAGTACATTACGTATTTTAGGATTTTTAGACTCAAAAGCATTTTCATCAAGGAAAATAAAATTTATAATTTGAGATGCAAGGAAAATTTCAGCGATGACTCTATCTATATAGCCCTAATCTAACAGTTTGGTCAATCTAAGGTACAGACGCCAGCACATCAAGCTACCACAATCTGTTGAATTTCCTTACTAGATTTTCAACTTTACCGCTGAAACCTAGAGTTCAAAGTTGGTAAGACAGTTTCGGGTAGCTTGATGTGCTGGCGTATGTAGGTCCCTTCACCAAATAACTAACAGCTACATAGCCAACATAAAACCCACTAATTATTCACAACAAGGCCTTTGAAACCTCAAGTCAATCAAAAGTTTACGGCTGTGTCGTTTTAATCTCCTGAGAATGCGTGACATCCAAATTAGGTAACTAAACAGTTGACTAGGTACCAAATATAAAAACTTGAGATATTTGCATTACGTGGTCAAGGTGTGTTTGCGTGGGTAGGCAGGATACACCAAATTAGGATTTTTAGTTCACAAAAAGTGAGCTGTTTAATTAATAAAAATAACAAGTTGACACGTGTATCAAATTTTGATATGACGCTCACATTGTCTCAATTAGTACATAGTTCGAACAGGAGTAAAATAAAATGCGCTTTAGTGTGACTTTCCAAAATTTACCTTTCCAACCAAGAACCAAGTAACCTTATTTATCTAGAAGACAGTGTCGTTACACTGCCCTATACACAATTCTTACGGACAAATTTCCTCCTGCACATATTTGGAATTCTTTGCAAGCAATTTCGAAACGGCAAACCTGGTAATTTGCGTGGTCTCTGTAACCAAAGGCTAAGCACTACACACCCACTAACCTAGGAATTGATTACACATAAAATCAGCATTACTTCTGCTGATCTACGAGTAAAATAAGACAGAATCCGTCAGTTGGGTTTATAAATCATTCAAATCTTCCAGCACTTAGGGTTACTGCAAAAGACAAGCGTGTTTTTTTCGATGTGAGAAAAAGCTTTGAAGCGGAATTGGAATTAAAAAAATAATAGTAATCATACAAATCAAGATGCAAACAATGCAAGTTATCATACAATTTTGCACAATAATGACGAACTAACAACAACAATTTTTTCGCTATAAATATCAATTAACTCCCTCCAATACGGGTGACAAATTAACAATGTTCTGGACGTCTCGTTGTATTCAATTTAAGTCTTTTCCTCTAGAAATATTCCATGGCCAGCCTGCCCCGTTTTCGTAAAATCCGGGCAAGAAATTGCCCATTATGCACTATAGGTATCTACACCAATTTACGAGTATCTCAAATTATGAGGTCAACTCGTTCAATATTAAAATGATAAAATATTTTTTTTAACCAACTTCCAAATATAAAAGTTTTGAATAAACACACTCATACTGTAGGTTTATTTAGGCTTGCTATATTAACATTAACTACTGAATAATCTATTTTAGGTTCTTCATATAGGAATTCCTAGAAAACTTGCTAGATATTAATTTTGAGTTGTTGTTTTAATTGGTTTTCATATGAATTTCATCAAAAATTACTGAAGCGTACTATCCATCAAAGTTGATCTATCATTCATGTTGTTCGGCAGTCCTCAATCCATTAGCTGGAAAGGCGTTTCTAAAATATTGCTTTGTAAATTATGATCTGTACTAAAAGTTACTTCACTCTAAGTGTTGAAAGCTACTTTACATAATGCATGAAGTCTCCTGGTTAATTCCTGTGTATCAGATAATAACGTACAATCTACCCAAAACTGACTTTACCCAATCAACTTTAAACCATATGCTTTAGCGATAAAGTTGAAAATCTATTAAGGAAATACAGATTATAGTAGCTTGATGAGTTAGAGTCTGTACAATCCACGCAAATACTGCTCGTAATGTACTAAATCCAACAGCCTGGCTCTTCATCATTAATCTAACGATTTCACATCTAGACTCAGCATTCCCAAATACAGTTCCATTAATTCTCTTAACCAGGTGCTCATGATTCACAGTAGTACAAGCGCAGGTTATGTTATGTATTTAATCTGTGGCAGAGGCTTGTGTAACCGCGCACGTGCTCGCCCATTGTATTGTGGTTTTTCTTATGTCCATTATTACGACCTGAAATTTGTTTGCCTTTAGCAGCTTATTCATTTAGATTTCCTGCTTTAATAAATCCCCTTATAATTGCGTGATGTCTTTCAATTAGATTAATAGTTTTCTTGGCAAAAGATACAAATAGTGCAAGCATAAATTAAGTGTAAATTTCAATTAGATACAGTAGCATTTCTAGAACAGGCAGACCGGTCCAACAGGCAAAACATATCATTGACAAATATCTTACTCTAGAGATCTGTTAACTTGGTACCAATTAGGCTAATTGCTACCATGATATACCTACGAAGTACAGCTTATAGAATT
This sequence comes from Heliothis peltigera, assembly GCA_958496145.1. NCBI lineage: Eukaryota > Metazoa > Arthropoda > Insecta > Lepidoptera > Noctuidae > Heliothis > Heliothis peltigera. Next base: position 10,364,747 of record OY292327.1, on the reverse strand, counting down.
AAGCTTAACTGACATAAAACGGTTTATGAGTATCAATCACACTTACATACTAACCCAGATAATTCAGATGTTTGCTCTGACCAATGAGCGGGCGAGTTGTGTCGGCGTGCGCGAGCGCAGGCCATACAATCACCGCGGCTGATCGCACGCGATTCGTTGGCAATCAATTAAGAGTATCCTTTTGTACGGAGCGAATTGATTTGTTACGGTGATTCGTGTGTTGTGGGTTGACGATACTTTTATTTAATACTTGCTGGATTTGTTATTTGAGATGCAGTAAAAAGTAGCCAATGTACAGATTATTTAAGATTTTAATAAAATTTAAAACTTACGAACTACGCTTATAACTAGTAAACGAAAAACTAAAAAGCGTCAAAAAACTCGTCCACATCGCTGTTAACTGGGAGCGTGCCCAAGCGGCTGGGAGCATTGCCACGTTGTATGTCAATGCTTAATTTCTGACGAAAGTAATAACCAACCTTTGGGTCACTGAAAGCGTACAGAAGTTAAGTTATAGTTAAATATGCAGGAGCTGTATTTATACATTTGAAACTGATTTAACAATTATCAATTGTTAAATCTAAAAATCTACAACACTGGTTTTTGTTTTAAAAAGAACACAGTCATGTTCATAACAAATCAGCCTTTTTGTTAAGAAATGCAGAAGTCGTACATTCTTGTATGAGATAAGTTTAGTAACAGATAACTTCATTATCATTAATAACGAGTACTACAATACATGCGCAAGAGTGCGTGTATGCTCGCCACTTTTGAACACGACAAAAGCATCTTGTGCTTTCGTCATATTCAAGTATAATAAAAGATTGGTACCTATGATGTAATAATATATCCATTTTGTATGGAAACTTTACATGGAGGTGATGATTGATGATTAAGACTTAGTACACGTTCTTTTTCGAAGTCGTGGTGGCTTAGTGGTTAAAGCACCAGCCTGTCAAGTATAAGTGCGCGGGTTCGATTCTAGGTCAGGCAATGTAATTTTTCTGACTGACTGATTAAAGGTGCAGGAAAAAACATCTCGAGGAACCTGTACTATAAAGTCTGAAATCACCAACGCGCATTGAGCAAGTGTGTAAGAGGAGGCCTGTGCCCAGCAGTGGGACGAAAAAAAAGGCTGATCATGATGATGATAATGACACGTTCTTTTTACTTTTACGGACTATTAGGTATTTATTAATACACTACAGACATATTAATTCACAGAAATATTACACATACATCTTTTAACCGACGATCTATTGCAACATTGCAGTCTTCTATAACCCAATAAATCCAACCATTAAATTACTAGCTACATTGTTAATTCGCCACACATATGACATGGGTTAAGGGTCATATTTATAGTCTTGCTATGTGACAAACCTTTGGTACCGTGCCATGCAGGCCACCAGTCCCACGCCACACAGTCTCAACCTTACGCGTTTTACATAACCACTATAGTTTCGCATTCATACATTTATGCAACTCAGACCCATTCGATTAAGACACAGTACCTACCATTCGAATTGTTCATTGGTGTTAGATTAAACATTTAATTTTGTGAAGTACAAGGCCAACACAATTTACTTAATAGATTTCCAACTTTATTGCTTAAGCATATGGTTCTAAGTTGATTGGGAAACTTTGAAAGTTTAGGGAAGCTTGATGTGCTGGCGTTTTTACAAAAATGAAACGATAAATTTAATTGAACCGCGCACTTTGCGGCCTACTAAAATAAAATAAATGTTTTAATTATGTAAGCACGTGTATTTCTTAATTAAAAACGAAGCCATAAAATTGTAATGAAATGCATATTTTTCTTGTGTTTCTGCGGAAGTTACAAGTATGGGAAATGGGTTACGATTTCTCATTGATGGTGGGGCCACAAAAACGTGAGTGACGTGAAGCGTGGGCCTGCTCCCGTTCTCTACGTGCCCGTTGTCTTGAGCTCAAATCTAATTTAGTAACGGCTTTTAACACAGATGAAGATGCTATAGTTTTCGTAAAAATATTCCCGGGCTAGCTAAGAATGACTAAAATTCACAGATACGGAAATGTTTTCACTACCTCTGATTTTTATATCTCCTATTCTCGTAAGAATACCTACGCTTAAAACTCCAATTATTTAACGAAACGTTTTGTACAGACGCCAGCACATCATCATCATCATCACAGCCTATTTATCGTCCCACTGCTGGGCACAGGCCTCCTCTCCCAAAGAGAAGGATTGAGCGTTAATCACCACGCTTGCTCAATGCGGGTTGGTGATTTCAGACATTATAGTCCAGGTTTCATCGAGATGTTTTCCTTCACCTTTAATCAGTCATTGGTGTCCAAGATAAACTTAGAAAGTACGTATAACTTAGAAAAGTTACATTGGTACTTGACTGACCTGGAATCGAACCCGCACCCTCGTACTCGAAAGGCAGGTGCTTGAACCACTAGGCCACCACGACGACGGCCAGCACATCAACCTACCTGAAACTGTAGAATTTTCCCAATTAACTTTGAACCATGTGCTTCAGCTGTAAAGTTGAAACTCTATTAAGGTAAGACAGATTCTAGTAGCTTGATGTGCTAGCGTCTGTACGATTGTTCAGTTCATCTCGAGTTTTATACGCAAACCTACAAACACATTAAAATCTTGCATGAACTTTCTTTGAACTCGCTGACAGCATAAACGTTATTATAATCCTTATCCAAATTGCAGACTCATTATCACCATATTCGTGCATCAACCATGAAATCCAACACGCAAGATAGCATAACAAACACCAGCTCAATCAGGCGAAACCAAGCTATTTCAGAGCAAGACCAACAAACTTGCTTCACTCCCTGCACGCAATATCTCAATTTGTCTTGATCTAGATAAATGTACCAAATCATCGAAACAACTTGACTTGGCCAACGCTATACAGATAGCGAATAGCGGAAAATACAGAAGAGCGCGATAAGCGAGATGTATGTATTTGAATATGTGGACATAGAAGACAGATACAATACTGCACAGTCAGCTACAGGTAAAATTAGCATTCAAATGAAAGTTGTACGTGAAACAGGAAAATAAAGTAGTATTGATAGTAAAATACTGAATTACTGACGTCAAAATGACTTGAGGTTTCGTTACAACTGCAGATAAAACTTGCATAACATTGCATACCTATGTAAAATGTTATCACAGATTAAGTAACATTTGTACGCCCAATTGATACCACTGAATTAAATAACAAAATGTGGTATTAATATTATCGATAGCGAATTTATTTTTAAATTATATCATATTGAAGCTTATGGCGCTTAGCATAGGATAGGATAATGACAGTGCGTCTTACTACAAAAAAGTTAGACACGTATTTAAAGAAAAAATTGTAAGCAAAATTATTTTAAACACATGTCAAACGACTGTCTAACTTTTTTGTAGGAAAGCCCAGTGTGACTAAAAAAGAAAAACAAACGAATACGTGTTTAATTAAGAAAAGTGTTCTAAGTTCAAACAAAAACACATGGCGTCTAACGGCTGATTCAGAAGGCGATGCTCTCTGCTTCTCGCTATCAACATAGCCTCGCTTCACAAAACTTAAGGCCCAACTTCCCGCGAATTTCTGCTTTTGTATCGGATTTCGCAACGTTTCCCGTCACAATAATAATTTACACCGCTGTAATTAATAAAAGGAGTTATCAAATGAATCATTATGAAATTACGCAGCTTTGTTTCAACCGGTTGTATTAGTTGTATTAATCGCTTGTGACCTATTTAAATGAGTTTAATTAGAAAGCTTAATCAAATATTCAAATGAGATTGCAACAATGTTTAGTAAAAATAGATAATTGTTTGGGCCTAGTTGGAAGGTCGTGGGTCGTTGATAAACTAATTGATAATCAAATTTACCTAATTGCTCGAAGAGGAAATCCTATCTTTACTGTAGTTATGTATGGTGAAAAACATTTTTGAAAAGAGTTCAGCTTAAAATCTACCTGTTTTTAAGATATCAGTCATATTTCATAGCAGTCTAATTTACATCTCTATCATATACGAGTACTGTGTTTGGCCTTCTACAAATTCTTTTGGATTTATCGTAATTATAGGTATAATTTTAGCCTTTTCTACCATCCCACTGCTAGGCCTTCTTTCACACATAGAGGATTAACATGATTCATAATTATAAGACATTTTTAAAAATGTACCTTTAAATTGCCCTATTTATGGAATACAGGTACTACATCTAGGTAAAAGTACCACATAAACAACCCTATCAGAGCAATGGAACCTTGGTACGTCCATCTTGAGTGTCCATTACCAACCAACGTGATAGTCTGACGTCAAGTCACAAGTAATGGTCGAAAAAACAATAAATAATCGCCATCTTCACCTTGCTACTGTAATGATATGTTTTGTATGTCCACCTATTGTGGGTTAGACAATGTGCAAAATGCCTTCCTATGTCCTTGGACCTAACCATTATATTTGAATTTACTTGAAATTATTACGCAGAAAGGGGACGGAACTATGTATGTATATGCAGCCCTTAGCATATCTACAGTTATTGCCTACTGAAGTCCGCTTCTTTGACGCCTCATGCGTGCGCAGTAGCTCTTTGTTCGTATACATATGTATGTTGATTAGCGGGAAGTTCCTAAGTTTGGGACGTAGCCTGATTTTAGACTACAAAGTTATTTAAACAGATCTTTAGTAATTTAAAGAGATCTTTGACGCCTAATGCGTGCGCAGTAGCTCTTTGTTCGTATATTTTGATTAGCGGGAAATCCTTAACTTGGGGACGTAGCCAGATTCGAGCCTACAAAGTAATTTAAAGAGATCTTTATTATTATAAACAATTCACTAATGAGCTCGTGACAGTGTAGGTAAGTAATAGCCTCGTGACAGTATTGATCAATCATAAGGTTAAGCAATGCTTAGCGTGGATAAGTAGTAGACGGATGGTGGACCTAGGCGTCCTCAAACAGTTGCTATGACATTATTTCATTAGCTAGACAAATGATACTGCTACGAAGCTGTGGTAACTCTTGATGGTAGTAAAGTGAAAGTTATACGATAACTTCATTCACGTGATAATTTTTATGCTTATTTATGTTATCTACACACGTGTGGCAATGAATGGGTTTTATCAATGAACTGTTTGATTGGTCTTATGTTGCTAAGTGCATGAAATAAGAAATGTTTATTCATCTTATAAACGTACAAAACTAATTTTAAGAAGCTTTTTTTCCTTACGAAAACAATAAGATTACATTTCGTCAGCTAAAACTATCCTATGAAGCTTTATATAATAGTTTTCATATGTCACTGAAGATTTTCAAAAGCTTTTCGTTAAATAGTTCCATCGTATAGTACCCTAGTTCCACGCGACTAATTTACGCTCCCAAAAAAAATAGCCTATAAGTTTCCTCGACCAAAGGGCTATTCATCACTGAAAGATTATTTTCAATACGGTTTACCAGCTCCGTGATTAACGCTTTCAAGGAAACCCTGCATGGAGATCAAAATATGAACAGCCAAACAATATCTTCAGCTTTATAATACAAGTATAGTTACCTATTTTGTTAAATACTTTAGACAAAACAAACACACAACGATTCTACATACAATGAAACATTGTTCAAACTCAAATTAACGATAACCTCCTGACGAGAATGTCATACATTTGACGCACATACGACGCGATCTCGTCACTACAATATCCGCTTCTTTGCGAAATACCAAACCAATGCAACATCGAACATGTCACAAATATGCTTAAGCAAAAGATTAGAATGGTGCAAGTGTGAACAAGTTGTAATTTCGTCGCTTTTATGGCCTAGATTTAGCTAATACTTTATGCAAATTGGTTGCTAGCCTTCATAATATAATTCCAAATAAAACTGTCTTATGATTAATGCGCTTCCAATCCCGAAAAGTAGGGCCCAACTTATCTCGAATTAATTTACAACTTTCCTCCTCTAAGTAGACGTTCAAAAATGATTTAATCGTATGGACGAGACAGGTAATAAATCTAGGTCTCGATTGGATGCTTCTAAGAAGAATTTCATTACTTACAGACAGGTCTAAATCGATTCTCGTATAACTCGATTCTTAATTTTCAACGCGACGCTTGAGGAATTTATATTCGATAAGTAACGTGTTGTACTAACGTGGTGGCTTAGTGGTTAAAGTGCCAACCTTTCGAGTATGAGGGCGCGGGTTCGATTACGGCAAGTACCAATGTAACTTTTCTAAGTTTATCTTGGACACCAATGACTGATCAAAGGTGAAGGAAAACATCTCAAGGAAACCTGGACTATAAAGTCTGAAATCACCAACCCGCATTGAGCAAGCGTGGTGATTAACGCTCAATCCTTCTCCGTGCGAGAAGAGGCCTGTGCCCAGCAGTGGGACGATAAAAAAGGCTGATGATGATGATGATAATGAACTAACGTGAGGAATGACATTGGTACTATAGAATACACGAACTTACGTGCCTGATGAACGAAAGTAAATAAAAAAAATCGATCTCACGTAGTTTTTCAATCGAGTGGATATTACGAAAGTAATCGTTAAAATTCATTATTCGCTTACAGAATTGGGTCGATGCTGGCCCAATAATGCAGCAACTCGTATTACTTGTTCACTTTGTCGTTGGGACCGCTTTATAAAAACTTCACATTGAAAAGCTACTGATAAGATATCGAATGCAACGTAACAGAATTGTGCTAAACTAGTGCCTACTTCAAATGCAATAGTTACGCCCTACTAAGATTGCTAGTGAATTACCCAATTCTGGAATTTATTTTATTGTATCGAACTTCCTACCAATATTGTAATATTGTAAACGCGAAAATTTGTCACTCTTTCACGCAAAATCTACTGAATGGAGTTTGATGAAACATGGCAGTAGGTAGGTAATCATCATCATCACAGCCTTTTTTATCGTCCCACTGCTGGGCACAGGCCTCCTCTCCCACGGAGAAGGATTGAGCAATAATAGATAGGTAATACAGCTTATGGATGAGAATGCGATATGGTAGGTTACTTCTTATCCATGTATGGTAAGTAGCTCCATCGTGACATTGGTGAAATGACAGGCATAAGCTAGTATTTAAATATAAGCATATAGCTACAAGTTTTATAATAACTTATAAATATTACCTTCCCGATAAGTAACTACATACGTAATATTTTACAACCTTGAAAAATTACACTGTCATTCGCCATCTTGAAATTGATGCTGTCAAAACACTTAATGTCATGGCATTTTATTAATGGCCAGTAATTGATGTTTCCTTTATGTGATTTCAAGATGTGTTAAGTATATTATACTTTTTATTGAAACCAGATAACGATAATTAAAGCGTAATAGGTATTAAAATTTATGTCTTGATAGACATAAGTTTACCTTTAATTAGTTCAAGTAGGTAACATTTGAACATTAAAATTCAAGTTTAGAACGTGTATAATTTCTAAGTTTTGGGTATAAGCATTGACTTTGCTTATAGATTTAATGGAAATTAACTTGACGACTCCCGACGACAACTTAATTATTTATTCTAACTGATTCTCTTTGAAAAGTTGAAAATGGAATGGCATGATCTACCTATTTGAATTTAGAAATACTGTGCTAATGCTAATTATTGATGCCATATATATATTTATTGATGCCATATATATAACTCTAATAGATGTGCGTGTATGAACCATAATTTTTACAAATTCCTGAAAGTGTGAAAATGTTATAATACAAATGCAAATCTATTAGACACGACATAAAAAAATAAACGTTTAGAACTCGATCAAACTATCTGGCATTCTATTTTCAAATCTCGTTTTATTTTTTCATATTCAAACGCAACTCATTTCAGCCAGCGTTAAAATTTACATTTAAAAATGTTCGCTGTATACTCGTATTCTTAAACTAATAATATTCGAAATTCGAATCGACGCTCTCGGATTTCATCGAGTGTGTTCAATTACGTTTCCAGAAAATTATTTTTACAAAACAAAATTAAAAAAATATTGTATTCTAGGCTTGATAGCACTATGTTACAATATTGTTAACCAAACTATAATCAACCGTCAAATTGCCACAGCTGGTTATGGTTTTGATGCAACCCGTCCTAAACCACAGTTTTGACTGTGATGTATAAGTATACTCTCTGTTTATAGAGTGAACTGCTGTGTAAAATTAAAAGGCACGTGTCCCATAATGGAGCTCACGTACATACACCTGTGCTAATGGACCGACGCCATCTTTCTAAAGTTTTAGTAGCTCCGCTTTATTTACTGAACATTTTTATGTTGTACTTTCAAGATTATGGAAGGTCGTTGACCTTTTGTTGACGTGTAGAAGTAATCGAGAATTTTCTTACGTAGTATTTAAATACATTTGAACATGCATTTCGAAAATTATTTTATGTTTTTCGTTTCCATATTTTTTTAGATCGTAAAGAAATAAACTCTGCTCAACAGTTGCAAAAGTGAAATAAGATCCCGTAACATATTATTTTCGCTTTGCAGTATTTTTCAATATCATTCCGCATATAATTAGAAGGAGGCAATTCTTCACTGAAAAAATCGCCAGACGTAATTGTAGAGTAGCCATACAACAGCTTTCTTACTGGTATGTTTAGTAAACCGATAATAAAAATAAGGGAAGTCGATAGTTGCAACCAAATATCACCCAATAAATTATACAAATCTGTATACGATTTGCAGTATAATGTATTGCCAAATTATAAAGATAAAAAAAATCCTACTTCTATAAGTTGAGTTCCACAAGCTTTCAACAGTTAACACGGCAAAAACTCCTATGTGAAACTTTCGCAAATTAAGAATCTTCCGTGAACAAAGTCACCCTGGAGATTCCGCCATAACTTTTGTTCAGCACCCTACGGCCACATCACACGTAAAGAAATTCTAACGTCAACAACAACAACAGTGAATTATATGCAAATTTAATTTGGTACGGTTCGCAAAACAAACGCGTTTACGTGTACCACATGCGTGAACTTAAACGTATTCAGATGTTCAAATATTAAGCACCTCTTTTGACAAGTTGAATAAAGTTTTTCGCGGTATTCAGCCTTCGTGATTTAAAATTCGAACATTTATAACCATAATACAAACACACGTCTGTAGTTGATTTGTAAGAGTAAATTAATTTATTTGCTTTAAAAAAATATTTATCACATGACATCTATGAAATTAAAAAAAAAACGAACTACGAAAGTCGTGGTGGCCTCGTGGTTAAAGCACCCGCCTCTCAAGTATGAGTGTACGGATTCGATTCAACTGGATTGCAACTTCTTTAAGTTATATATACTTTCTAAGTATATCTTAGACACCAATGACTGAATAAAGGTGAAGGAAAACATCTTGAGGAAACCTGGACTATAAAGTCTGAAATCAAACCCGCATTGAGCAATTGTGGTGTTTAACGCTCAGTCCCTCTCTGTGTGAGAGGAGGCCTGTGCCCAGATAATATAAAGGCTGATGACGATGATGATGAAATACGAAAATCGTGGTTACAACAATCTATAAGGCCTGTACAAATAAGTTCCAGTTAGTTTATATGGAACCTAATTTCATACAAATTCTGTTCCATTTTTAAATTTACATGGTAGATACTGGCTATTCGGTCATCGTAAAACTGGCTGGAAATACTATCAAACTATGGTATCCTCTAATTATCGCAGGAATCGAGCGCAATAACCGTAACAAACCGTCAATTTTCATTTAATTTGTTTGTAATAAATCATCAGTAAATCACTGTTTGGAAATAGGAAAAAGAAGCGCTGTTTAATGAGAATATTAAAGGAATAGGAAATAATTATTGAATTAGTTGAAACTAGATTACTTCATAAATTGTAAGTAATTATTTTTTACATTATGATGCGTTTCATCGACTAATTTAACACTTAAATAAACATTTAGGGCCAGTTTCACGATGTCCAAATAGCTACTATCTACCGAATAAATAAAAAAATAGAAAATAATTTGTATGAAATTAGCTACCAAATAAACTGACTGAAACTTATTCGTAGGTGGTGAAACAGGCCCTTAAATTTGGAAAAAAGAACTAATTCATGTAATAAACCGAATTTTTATTTCACATTTCATTCCCGTTTTCTTTTGCAAATAAAGCATTCGTTAACAAGGCACCGTTCAAAATCCTAAAAACCAACCAACCTACTTAAAAATAACGCGTCCATAAAACCCTAATTCGATTACAGTATAAACACTAAACCGTTTACCAGTTAACACTGTAACTCGATTAGCGACAGCAGTTTACTGCTAACTTAACTGTTACTGACTTATAATTGCATCATAATTTTCTATGAACCATAACTTTCGTAGTAAAGTTTATTTTCAGTTAGCCCACGTGCTGGTTATCGTAAATCGTAACCCATATTTGAATTTAGGGTGTATTTCTGAACTAACACTTGCTGTTTGATGGAGTCTCGCCCGTGCCCTGTGGATGCTAAACCACGCCCCTTTCTTCCAACGTAAAGGCCAAAATTTCAGGCTTCTTACTGTTCTGAGTACCTAAGTGAATCAGTCGCTAAGAACATCATATTAAGCTAAAGCGTTTGTCTGTTTGTTAGATTAAATATTAGGGGCACAAGTTATTATTGCAACTTATTCATAAATTTGGTCAACTCTTATATAGGAAATTTGACGCGAAAAACATCTACTTTCCCCATACGTAACTATTTTATTACTTATATAACCATACGTATCACAAAATTGGCACGTGTAATAAGTTACACAAATAATCGATTAGACTGCACACTGTTTATTTTGTAATGAGACATAGTTCTGACCTGTGACTTTACGCAGTTCTGTTTATGGGAATGACATATATTGGGCGGGAACGGCCATGTTTCTAGCCAGCATGCAAATATTTTGCCTGAACTAATTTGATTACCTTACTGTGTAAAATGCAGAGTTCATAGCGTTCACTAACAGACCCCTTGGTTATAGACTAAAACTTAATTGTTTGTTTTTTTTTTTACTGCATCCAGCATTTATCTCAAATACAAGGTCTGATTGTTTGAAATAGCTTCAGTGTTAAATAGCCTATTTATCAAAAAAGCGTATTGCGTAGGTACTATTTGAAAATAGTAAAAATATTGAGCTACATATTGGTTTATATTATAAAAAAACACAACAGACAACAGTTTTTCTATAATATTGCAAATGAAAGGAGTAATGTAAAAAATGAAGAAAACATTTCTTTTGACATCTCTACCTCTTAGGCACCTACCAGACACAAAATTCGCGGTGGCCCAACTTCGTCATTGTATTATACACTATAATTTACAACTCCTGAAACAAAATCTAGAGTCTTTTTATATCAAACCTTATGAATAACTCGACTTGTGCTTAAATAATTTAATTAAAACATGTAGGCTTACTAAGAATATTTATGGACCAAATCTATTTTTAGCGTGATATTCTTTTGTTACTTTAAGTATAAATAATACAGTGACTTCGTATTTCTTTAGGCTATACGCTAATGCAATTATATTTTGTTAAATTCAGAAAGGTCACAGATTGAATAGCAGAGATTCATAATAAAGCTATTTTAGAACGCGTCTTTATAAGACAGAGCCATTAGAATAGATTTATTGAGACTTTATGACGTGAATGTTAATTACTGAGGTTACGTGTAGATGGAGCTGCTAATTGTAACGATTGCACTCAACTATAATAGAAACACTTTTTCAAAGTCATAGTTGTTTCAAATCTGTGTTGGTTAAGTGTTCTGTGTAAGGTACAGACGCCAGCACATCAAGCTACTACGAGAAGCCAGAATTCTTTAATGGATTTTTAATTTAGTCACTTAAACATAATGGTTCAAAGATGATTGAAAAAAAAATCAGTTTCAGTAGCTTGATGTGCTGGCTGTACTTTGAATGATTATATTAATGTGATTTTGTTTTTGTCTATAACAAAGTGCTCGTACGTTAAAATATTTTTTAACAGAAATGAAAAATAGAAGCTAAACCTTAAAAAATAAAAGAAACATCGATAAAAAAATATATCCCAATTTATTCGCAGAATTCATAACAAAAAAAAAAAGAAAACCCACCATTCCAAATTCGAATCAAGACAAATGACCCGTGACAACCCAGTTCCACAATCAAGGGAATTACGAATAATTTTACCTAGAGTCATTTGAAGATCGAGCGTCATTATACAAAGGCCAGGCATTATAACATAAAATATATTATTATGTGCTGTACGGAGCATAGAAACCTAGTTTGTCGGAGAAAGCGCTTTTACTAGCCTGATGATACAACCAGTGTAATAGGTCATAGAGATTAGGCCCTAGATACCGGGGCGACTAAGTGCAGACCTGATGTTGGGTTTGTGTGATGTAATCATGTTTATGATGGTCTAATTGGAGTTATTTTGATTATTTTTTTTTTAATTCATCTTATTATAGTAAAAATAAATAATCCGTATCACAGTAGTTCACGTAAATAAAAAACCTTTTTAGTGACAAGGCCCAAAATCGTGTGCCGTCTTTTCATTTATATACTCCATATTTGCTATAGCTCAAGTTAGTGGGAAATTCTTATTAACTAGCCATAAACCGCTAAAGAGTTCCCTGAACTGAACAAGAACTGAAAAAGTGTAGAAATGGTTTATGTACACTAAATTGATATCGATTATGTCGAATAAAAATCGATACCGATACTATTTAAAATCTTTTTGATAACTGGCAATAAAACCGATAAAAACATTTTCCATTAATATTTTACGAGACTGGTAACCTGTATCTCTTACCATAAACAAGAAAATTGAATACCCAGCAATATGAAGATATACATAGACTATATAGACACTTCATCACTTGATTAACCTTTGAACCTAGTTCCCCCGGGGAATACCCGGAGATCTCTTTCACGGCAAAGAATATCGGTTCGTTATAACATAAATCCGATGAAACATTTCCTTTGTAAAAGTTCTGCGAAAAAGAAATATATTTTTAGACCAATTTCCATGTTATTTATTTGGGAATTCAGCATTGAGGCGTGTTAGTTATCTTTCTACGCTTAGTTAAGTAAATAAACGAGAAGAAATGTGCTTTGCGGGTCAATGGTCGGAGGTGATGGCAAGAGTGGATTTAGTATCTAAATAATTAAAAGTTCGCAAGAGAAAAGGTCCAGATTCCTGCCCCTGCTTACCATCAGTGTTGAGATCATCATATTCTCCATATACCTAAGTAATGATTTGTTTTTTGTGTTACTCTTCGATTTGCACTAAAGTATGTGAGTATACATATTAAAATTCAGTACAGTCGCCGGCGCATAACTTGGCAAGGATTTTGACTTTTTTATGAATTTATTTTATGAAGATAAGTTCGCGAATCGGGCGTTTTGTTACCCAAAATAGTGGTCCCTTAATGTGCTTTCCGTTTATCTATGGTTCTGTTTCGAGAAAATATGACCCGTTTTCTCCTAATGATTTTTTCCAAGTTACATGCGGCGACAATATTCGATTCAGTTCAGTAAGCCAATCAAATGCATGCGCAATGATGAAAGCAAAAATTCTGTCGCCATATATTATACTCGAACTCAAGAAATATTCAATAATAGCTTCCGCCAGCGGTTTCACCCGCTTCCTAAGGGAAGTACTTTACGCACCTACATAAAAAGTAGCCTACCTATATGTTATTCTGATATATAAGCTACATTACTACCAAGTTCCATCATAATCCGTTCAGCCGTTTAGGCGTGAAGAGGTAACAAACACTCACAAACACACTCACAAACTTTCACATTTATATATTTGTGTGATTACCCCAAACTCTGTATCAAAGAGGTGCAATCGAGCTTATAAAAATAGATATAAAAACATTTTCAACATTTCTCACAAAAACTGGAAATTCTTTGTATTCCGGCGAATCGTGTTTAGTTCCGCGTCTTACGCTTGACATCTCGTTTGTTGAAACCTAATTGATGGACACGTCTGACATTCCGTACAGTTTTTGTTTATAAAAAGTTTACATCCAACACCTAAATTAACCTAGTTTTTGAACCTTGTTAGTTGTTTACAAATATTTCCGATCAACAGTTTCCCAACAATTCACTCGTGTCCCGAGGGAACTTATTCCCGTACCCACATAAAAAGCCTATAACCGTCCTTAACCAGTGGGCTATCTAACATTGAAAGAATTGTTCAAATCGGCCCCGTAGTTCTTACGATTAGCACGTTCAAGCAACCAAACAAACAAACACTTCCCACCTTATTATAAAACGTGGTATTAAAAATTACCGACTGAAATGCTAGGTTTAGATCATTAACTTATTAACTTCAAGATGATAGTTGAAAGCTAGCAATAAAGCTGGTACCTTTTTAAAACTATTTCATTATTTTCATAATCATAATAATTATTGCAAATCCACAGTGTAAGATAAGATGGAAATATACTTAAATAACATGGTAGCAATCATGGACCCTGATGGGCACAGCAAATAGTAAATTAGAAAAGAGGAAGGCATTGTTTTATACAGAATTATGCTCTAGTATTTCATATTCCTTTTTAATGTATCTAAGTATGTATAGTATTGCTATTATGTAACTAAATTTTGTTATAAGGCCGCATAGCTATTGTGTATTTAGATTTGGACGAAAGTCGCTGTCGCTATAAGGTATAATTCGTACGTAATGCCGTACCTCTACATATCAATAGATCTAAGTCTAGGTTAATCAAACGATGCTAGATCAAATTCACTTGCGTATGTGGCGTAACCCCTTTCGTTTTCATCTCGTAATCGGATAGTTAACACACAATCTCTTGCGGTGCCTATGCAGCAAGCTTGCCTCACGATCATTCTTTAAATTTCCTTCAATAACCGCAATGAATACTAGTTTCTAGTATATTCTATCAATGTTTACTAATATTATGAAATAATGCAAATAAAAGTGGTGAGGGAACAGAAGTAGATAGGAGTCTTCATTTCAATGTCCCACAGTGTTTTACAAACAAGAGTGAATTATGAGCTGATGGCTGTTATGAATGTATGGAAACATTGGTAAAGGTCACTTGGGAACTACTCCTTCCTTGATAAATGGCTACTTAAAACTGAAATAATAATTCATGTCAATGAAATTAGCGCGTTCAAGAAAACAAACTCTTCATAAACATCATCATCACAGCCTTTTTATCGTCCCACTGCTGGGAACAGGTTTCCTCGAGATGTTTTCCTTCACCTTTAATCAGTCATTGATGTCCAAGATAACTTGGAAAGTACGTATAACTTACAAAAGTTACATTGGTACTTGCCTGACCTGGAATCGAAACCGCACCCTCACCGCCACCACGACTTAAACTCTTCAGCTTTATAATATTTATTTTTAATTTCACAGGCCTACCGTAAATTCATAACCGTTTATAATAATACACAGTCGCATTTGTATCCCTATAATAGTTTTTTCCCTTTAAATGCTCGTACTGCTCCTAAACAGATGGATGAAGGCATTTATTTAGAAAGTGGTACTCATTGATATGACGCATATTAGATCTCTCTATAAAGCTTCAATATAATACGGAAATTCTAGGAAATCTTACGGTAGCTAATGGAGTTTGTCGCCAAAGAACAACAACAGGCATTTTATTAGCCAAGTTATAATTTAATAGACAAATTGCAGACACCAAATTGCTAACAATTTATCTAACATAATGGTGAATATTTAGTGAATGGTGTTAGGTACAATAATCTTAATACCACTGTTGAAATAACTATTACAATAAAATAGTAGAAATTAAAATAAAGCAGCTACGTATCGTGTTGTTTCTAAGAACATACAGTCTGAAAGAAAAATGCAGTATACTGACAGTAGTAGACCGATCATAATATTCCTCAAACGTCATCTAGTCCCAAACTAAACAGAACTTGTACTATGGGTACTAGGCAACTGATAAACGTACTTCACCACTTTTTTCTTTTGTAAATACGTGCATGCGAAAATGCATATGGAATCAAAGCCGTTGAGTATAATAAAACAAATGACAACAAGTAACACAAAAAGAACAAAGTTCGAACCCTTTCCACAGTCTAGCTAGGCTATTAGATCTATAGCTCTCATTAATTAGGCAGTGGTCGAGACTAAAATAATTAAAATCGTGAGCAATTCAGGTCGTTATTTAAAGGACGTCCAGTAATTATCTTAACACTCTTTAATTGGGTTAGTTTTTTCTATTGACATACATTATAATCTTGTATTTTAGCGTTTTTATTGCAATGAGTACTTGTTCTCAGTCGAACTTGATAACCTTGGGACATTTTAATTAAGTTACTAAGCGATTGAATTTAGTATGTTTAGTTAAAATAAGGATATTTCCAAATGTATCTAAAATTGGAAGAGCTCTTGACTAAATATCAGCCTCACGAATTGAGCGATCATGAGCTTAAGCAAAGCTTGGCGTGGTTAGTCTATAGATGGAATTTTTGTTTGAAAAAAGGAAAAGATCCCTTCAAATATTTGGCATAAAATCTTCACACAACTCTTCAAATATGTTAGCATATAAATTGAGAACACCTCAAAGTCCTCATTAAAATTATACCAAGTTCCGGACTAAACAGATATACAGCCGGTAACAAAGTTATGCATTGATCGAAAGCTAACGATACCACCGCATATGATTATGAACTATTAACATAGAGCATAGGAGAAAGCCGGTGAAAGCGAAAGGGCTTTGTTCCCGATATTTCATTAGCGAACTTACATTTCTTCATTTTACAAAACGAATTTTAAAAGCATTATGTTTTGACTACTAGCAACTTCTGTTTGCCTAGTACACCTTATGGTAACAAGCTCTTTGTAGGATTGACAGCCTGTGGTTAGCCCCAGGCTGTCAATCTTACAAAGATTACGGTATAACAACGTATTAGAGGTTAAGACAAAAGAATATAACATTAAGAAACTTCAAGTTCGTCAACTACACAATATAAATAAAGAAATAAAAGGTAAGTTCAAAATTCGACCATCTTTGACAAACAAGAAGAAAAAAACTATTGGTCTATTGTCACACACAAAAAAAAGAGGGAATACACACACGAGTATTTCAGTTCAGAGCCTAAATTGACACTTATCATAAAATTCTATTAAATTCCTTTAGTTATTAATAGCAGGACACTTCCTCTATTTTGTCTGAATTGCTGATTCGTATCTCTGACGCCATGACATATCTAGCCAATCAATTTAACGAGGAGCGGCGCCAAACGCAAATATTGTAACTTAATTGTATTATGTTAAGGTGAAGCTACACAGAGAGCGGAGAGCGATCGCTTATTTATCGTTTCATTTGCACCGAAATTAATTATGATATATCGATGTCCAGACGCCAGCACATTACGAAACTGTTAAATATGATAAAGTTATAAAGTTGAAAATCTTGTGAGAAAATTTGTCAGAGATAGTAGCTTGATGTGCTGCAAACGATGATGTCTTTCTAAACATTCTAGGGCTAAAGTAAACTGGAGTGAAACCTCTTCAAACACTTTACTATATTTAGAAAATAATAACTTAAGTCATTTATATTCATGTCTTGCACGTATATTTTTTTACTGAACTGAGCGGCCATAGCAGACGCGAGCGAAACTATTAGTATTAGAAGTAAGCACTGTACGTCATTTTCTAACTGTAGCCGTATTTAGTGAAAATAAATATGTATCGTTTATTTTCCTTTGCGGGCAGAGCCACGGGAGGTATTTTATGAATTCATGCACAGCAAGACCTCGAGACTGCAGTGATAGAATGATAATGCACCGTCACATGTTTCTTGTCTATCATCCACAAAAGGTAACTAGTGAAGTAGTATAACACTGGCATGTATTAAAGATAAACATTTCATAATAAAGTCAACAAACCAAACATTTTTTATACAAACATTTTCGTGTTCGAAAATCGAAAATCGCTTACTGTGAGACCTATCCCACATTAATCCAGCCACATTCGAACTTTGACCAAAAATGAACCTTAATTCGCAAATGTTAAAATAGAAGTTCGCAAACAAAACCTTTCCTATTAAAAGTGGGATTAAGTAAATAAGGGAATTATTGGAATTGGAAATTATTTATTAAACAATTGACGAGTGAGTTGTTCCACGGCGCTAGAACCGGCCGTACCTGTGTTCTTGAACATAAATTGTCACTGAATAGGTTTTAAATAGGTTTGCTATGAAATTGTGATAAATTATTCTGGAACCTGATTTGCTAAATTATTTTGTGAATGCGGACATGCAATTCAATTATTGAAATTAAAACCAAGTGCTATGAATGCGCTGGGCTAAATTCTCACAATCCGCGTCGCGACTCGCCTGGCCCTATTCTGATTTTACATTCATATTTTTGGGTTCCGTAGAGCCCTTTGTAATAATTGTAGGCTTGGAGTTCAGCCATGTTTTAGAACATAAACTTAAACGTATGTTAATTAATGAACAAGTTAAATTAAAGCAACAATTTTATCTTCACGAGTACTGAGTATTTGTAAAGAAATTCTTTTTAATTTACCAATCATCGATAACCTACCGTATTTAGGCCACTCGCTAATCATAAGGTGAATGCACCAGTCGTTGGTCACACATAATAAAAAACCTGTTTTATCATTTTTTCGAAGGATACCGGGTTTGTTACAAGAATCCATTACATTAGTACATCAGGCAACATGTAGAGTGGGGCAGCCCCAATCTTTGGGTTGGGTTGGTAGGGTTGATCGTAAAAATTAACGTGACCCTGGCATACAGGGACCTACAGAAGGAACATAGTGGGTTTTAGTCAGTGAGTGTCTGACACTCTCTCCAGCTGCACCCACAGCGAGCAGGAGTGGTCCTCCATTTTGATGATTTCCCAGGAAAAAAAGACATGAAAAAGAAAACGTAGCCGATATACAATCAAAGCGATTACAAGTGCAGGCTTATGATTAAACGAGATCGCATTACCCAAGAGAAGTTTCGTACATACTTACCTACTATTACTTACTTGGCTTATGCAATCTAGCCTCTCCGGTAGATTGGACTTCGCATTTGATCAAATGTTTGGACAAACGATTGAATCGATAATGCAATTTAATTATAGAGTTTTTCTTCTTTGCTCCAATCTTTCAGCTTGAGCTGTTTTAATGAATTCAGAAAATTAACGCAAATTACTTTTATTTATTAAGTGCCTTTAGTTTAGGCCACATATTTTGTATAAGCAGTAGTGTCAAATATTGGTACCAAACAATTAGATAGTTGGTTTAACGCGAGATGCTAAACCAATATTGGCGAATGTCGTGCAGCATATGATTATCGACTTCGCAACATGTTGGTCAGTGGAGTAATGAGAGCTGATCTATGATCAAACATATATTGTGCATTCTAAATTAAAGAGTATGGCTTCCACATTGTTCGAAACTACCAATCTGAACTCTAATTTTACGGAGCTAAAGTTCAATTTGGCAACTTGAGTGGGTCACAAAATTATATCATATGATGTGGTAGTGCAAAAGTTCAAGGGATCACAATTTGGAATAATTACGTGCGAACAGGTATTGTTAGTACGTAATCATATCTTGTAATTTGATATATTATCAAATCAACTAAGTATAGTTGTAACTATATCATTATAGAATTATTATTAGGCTCTTAACATTCCGAAATCATTATCTTATTAAATTGTCTTTTCAGTGTTTCCCATTTTCCATGTAGTGTCATAATGATTATGATGATCCATTTTACTAGCATAGTAATGTTTTGTTAGTAGGCACCAATACGATATATGATATGGACAGGTGTACATACGCCAGGACATGAAGCTAGTACAGTCTGTCAAATTTCCTTAACAGATTCTCAAATTTATCGCCAAAGCATTGTGTTTCAAAGTTGCTTGTTGAAAGGAAAATTTGTCAATTTCGGGTAGCTTGTGCTATCGTCTGTACTATGGGTAAACTTTTGGAGCCCATCTTATGGCTTCATAATACACATCGTTTTAGTAATAAGCCGCCATAAAATTATACTTATGCTGAATTATTTACAGGAAAACATAAAACATGTCTAAAATCAAATTAATATAAATGAAATCATTAGATACCCTCCAAAAATAACCCAAACATTGAGTACGTGAAAATTACAATTTCATGTACAAATAATATCGAAAGATACACAAATAAATCGTTTCATATCGCGATATTTTCTGAATAAAAGCCATTCAATTATGTTTTCATTCCGATCCGCAGTTTTCGCGAGTACTGTAATATGATTGCCAGCGAACATTACCTACTTGATACTCCTCTGTTATAATTTCGGCTTGTTTGCACTTTATTTTTGTGAAATAAATCATGTGTGATGTTTCCGTTTGTTTATTGGTTTCATATTATTAACTTCAACTATATCGTCCGTAAATAATTTGATATCTCTGCATATACTTGTGTCCTCCTTACATACAAAGTAAGGAGTATTTTATAAGAACATCTTAATTTTCTGTACTCTCGTGTCTTTTAAAATTTGACGTGTAATATCTAAAAAATATAAATTAATAGGCTGTAATAAACAGTATGCAACTGTATATAACACCTCTAAAATATTGTGTTAAATTAATAAAGGATTATGAATATGACAGTAACTACAAATAAGATTAAACCTGTCTAAAAAATCATCCTCAATGACAGATTTATAACTTCAACAAAATGTTTAAACCATTCCTTTTCTGGACCATTTGTCCGTTAAGAAAATATAAAGCCGTTTATAAGATTGATTAATCGCTGTGTCCTTTCAAAATCGCTATAAACTAAGTTGTGCTTCAGCAACTAAGTTACTTTATCACAGTAAGTAATGCAGGCCGACACCGAACCGTACTCGGATCTCGGTCCCGGTTATCTATAACGATTGTTCAGTAATGGAAAGACGCACTCCATCTGATTCACGCCAATGCCCGCTAGATGCCGCCTGTGCCGATGCCGGGAATCGATAACGTGCGATAGATTCCACCTCGGCGATATCCCGGCGCCAAATAAAACTTTATTTCAAATCGATTACTCGGTTGAATATCGATTGTTATTGGCGAACGAAGCTTGGCAAAGAAATTGTTAGACGACACTAGAATAAACGATCATATTCTTAATTTGTGATTTTTTTTTATTTTTTTTTTTTAGTGAATTGAATTTAGTGAATTCATCTTTAGTGAAAAATGTGTAACACGCTTTGTTTAAATGATAGTAATAAGGTCATATATTTTGTCCCTAGATAAGATATTATTCAAATAATAGTCAGCTACTATCAGTAGTCTCTATTTTATTACAATTACGCAGTTTTACGCATCTGTTATTATTAAATGATAAAAACGCGCTACTTTATAGGTAGTAAATTACAGCATTATAAAATAATATTCCGGATTATGGGCGGCACATTAAAGGATACTATATTAACCTACATAAAAAAATAAAATAACATCCGCATGTTTTATGATTTTCCCGAACAGGTAAAGATAACAGTTTTGGTACATTTACCTACTATAGTAAACGTTTTGAAAGAGAATAAACGTTATCGTAAAAAGAAAAATGTCTTCACTGATTAACATAATACACCTATATGCGTCTTGAATTACGTAATTAAAAGCATTTTCTTTCACTTAAATGTATGTACTCAATAAGTCATAGCAGGTCTTTACTAGCAAATAAGCTTGGAAAAAATATACTTAGGCCATAGAAAACAAAACGATTTATCATTATATCTAATTGAATACAAACAACAATAAACTACCGAACACACAGCATTACAACAGTAATGTAGCAACTTTATCGCGAACAACACAAATCGTGGACATTATCTTATCCAAATATTTTGACACCCAATTTGTGAGCGAGGCGCGGTACCTCACTACATCCGCCTCCATCCGCTAGGGTATTCGCGTCCCATGCGAACGAACTAAATTAAAGGAAGTTGGCAATGCTCACGCTTGTTCGTATTATCAACGTACTTATTTGATAGTACAGTGGCATTTTTGGGGGAAGTCCTCGTAATGAGATAGTTAATATGTTACTGCAAAGGATTTTAAGACATTGTTATATTCATCTTGCGACTCAGGGAATCTTAGTACGAGAGCCAGTGTCTCATAATATTTTAGATTTTTTTTTGCTTCAGTAAAGATTTATTTCTTTATTACCTCTAAGCATTAGTATGTATTTAAGTATCTAATTATTATAAGTGTAAAATACAGATACCTAAAAATGTTCACAACGACCTAAACTGAGTTTAACATGTTTGTATTGCAATTACTAAAATACAAAAGAAAAACTCGTTATCCATCCAATTTACAAAAAAAAAAATATTTCAACCGCAAACATGTTCGAAGTTTTATTTCACAAAATAATATGTGCAATAAAGTGCAAAATTTATTTTTCAACAAAAACCAAATTTCTCAACTGACAGTCGCACTATCCCACATTTATATGATATTGTCGGCTGTTCCCACAAAAAACTTTTCTCTCAGGTCAGGTCGACTAGTTTTAATATTTCACGTTGAACGCGCTTCGAAACTAGTTGAAAAGCTTTGTTCCGTGTTATGTAAAATGGAAAGTATGAGCTATGGGAATTAATGAGAAAAGTATCTAATGTATGTCATTGTTACTCAACTGTGAGTTATTAAGGTTTGCAGTGTAAATAAAGCGCTGTGATTGTTTTGTTTACTGTTATAGAAAAACGTTGTATTTTTTTTAAAGAACGTAATACTTGTTCAGACACGTAATTTTAATAAAAATGTAATCTGTAATTTGTTTGTTTTACATTTATTTATAAGCACAGAATTTGCTGATAACCAATAACCGCATTGAGTAAGCGTGGTGATTGATTGTGAGATGAGGTCTGTGTCCAGCCGTGGGACGATAAAAAGGCCGATGATGATGATGATAGTAACTAAGACAGGGGGTACACTTATTAAACATCCCACCAATAAAACTCGGTTTCATTGGTAATAGAAATCGAAACTCCATTAAAACCTAACATTTAAACTCCGAAGACAAAACAATAAAACAGAATCCTCGTTCTACTGCATATTTACTCTAACAAAGATTTCAGGGCAGCCAATTACATATTGATTTACAACATAATGTTTAATATAGTACCACAAAAGTTATTTATTGCGGACACACAATATAGACATAAATTTCTTGTTGACAGTGCCATTAACTGGTGCGCTCACCACACGTCGGCTCCTGAGATGGCAAGTTGGCTAACAATTGCCTTCATTTGTTTTCGTCATTGTCCGCTGGTGTAGTTTCTAGTATTGTTATTGAGGATTTACGATGCCTTGTCGAATAATGAATATTAAGTGGATATATTTTTAATGGGGTCATAGATATAATAAAAGTATTTTTATGTGATGTTAAGTTACGAAAACTGTCGTAAATTTAAGCCCTTATTTTATTTCTGTGGTTATTTTAGTTTTTTTTTTTTTTGGTTTAACGAAATTCTTTGCTTTATTCAGGTTCATTTAACTAAATGAAGCCTATTTTTTTTTAAAGTAAGTAGTAATTCTTCAGATGTAAGGTCTTGTTCATATTTTTTTTCCTTCCTTCGTCCTGTTTATGCTGAAATTAGTAAAACAATAAACACTAATATTTGGAAAGAAACGACCAATTCATATTTTATAAGCACTTAGCTTAGGCAATGCTAATGTAGAACAATTTATCTGAGACATATTTAAGCACCAACTACATACATACAAACAAATATAAACAAAACACACAACTACTCGATAAAGATTTTTTTGTAAAATAAAGCAATATAATGCACAAGCAGTTATTACCATACGATATAAAGCGTATATTGCAGACTTATGTAGATATGTCCGCAATCTCCGCATATTTGTCATTTGGCTATTCTCCAAGATGTCTCTTGGAATGCTCGTTGTATTTGCTCATGTTTGTCTGTACGTGTGTACAGACAAACATACGGACTACCGACTGTAGTCCACTGAGGTGAATAAGGGATAACTAAGAATTATGTGGCAATATTTTGTATGGTACCGAATTAATGGGACAAAAAATATGGGGTATTATCTTCGCTGTATTGTGTCCATTGCTGTTAGTGCTACTTTTTTTATTGGAATAGAATCTTTGTAGAGCCTATCTTTTAATTTGTTAGCCAACACATGTGCTATGATTATTATTCACAAAAAAGGTGGCCCTCCTTATCGCTGTGCAAACATTCTAGGATTGTTTGTTCCTTTATCTAAATTGTCTATGTCAGTACACGGAGTAATTGTTTGAATAGGTGTACCAACATTTATTACAATTAGTTGTAATTTACTAAATTAAAGTTGACTCGAGAATAAAGTACCTATGATGTAAATCGCAAAAAAGTAACTGCGTCAGCACAATAGGAAGTTCAGAAAAAGGAACTTTCTGACGTAAAAAAGTACTTATTTAAATAGCCTAATTTCAGTAAACAATATGACTTTTTTTGATTTTGAAGTAAACTAGCGCAATCTTACAGTTTTCTTGCAAAACGTCATTGGTATTTTATAAATAACATTTAATAAGTTTTAGAACGTTTACATATTTATAGGACCTTTCTGCTACATAATATGACACTAGTTATTCCCCTAGCCGAATCACTTACAAAGACTCAGTACGATAATGCACGAACTGTACGCATCCCATGCCCGTATCTAAAGCAACATTTTCAAACAAACTCAAGGAGAAAGTTATCCCATATAATTTAGTTAATTGCGCCACCGGGCCGCAGTAATGGGCCCTAATGAAATAATTGCCAGTATCCGTCGATCGGCCATGTGACAGGAGCGTCCGTGACGATGGTATCGCTCACACTGCTGTACCGGTATAAACTACAAACGATACTCAATTGAAAGTTAAGATAACAATCGATTTTGTTAGCTTGAAGAAATTATGCACTCGTAATTAAAATGGTTGAATTTCAATTTAGGTAATTACGCCAATTGATTCGTGTAATTTATTTTTTCTGGTTTCCTTCATATAACAGGAGGATTGGTCCAGATGTTTGATAGCTAAGATGATATTTCTATGTACAACCGTCAGTGTCATCATCATCAACAGCCTTTTTATCGACCCACTACTGAGAAAAAATCGTCAGTGTAGTAGAAACTTACAAAGTTTTTAGAAATTCTTAGATAAATCTTATGGTCATTATGATTTGAAATATAATTTCCATACATATTTTACGCCGCGTCCAACAATCCGTCCAGTCTGGATGCCATAATTATCAACTTTTCTCAACATACAACACAAAAACTTTTTCGAAAAATCACTGGTAGGTAATAACTACAGAAAATGCAACACGCGTTTATATCCCACTTATTTTCGTCATTCATCCGTCTATTGAAATCCAGATCCCAACGCACTGGCTTGCAGATGAAAAAACAATAGAAATCAGCTGTTGCGAGATTGTCCTACTTGGTAACATAGCGACGCAACTTAAGTACCTGTATGGTACAGATTACTCAAGCAGCTACGGAGTATACCTAGTATCTACGTATAGACGCCTTCACATCAAGCTGGTAAATTTCTTCAAACATTGTTTCAGCGACAAAGTTGAAAATCTATTAAGGAAATTTGACAGATTTTAGTAGTTTTATGTGCTGCCGTCTGTACTTGTTAAGCCCATCTGAGCCAATAGAACAGGATACATAACTTAGCTTTTGGACGAACAAAGAATAAGCGCTAGAACACAAAACATGTACAAAATGAAGAACATTGTTTCGTTGTTCTTTATAGAAGAATTAATCAATATGTGAGGATAGCGTTTGAATTAGACGCACCCTTTCATTCAAAATGAGAAGTTAAATTGGTTTAGTGAACTCATCTCAATTAAACCGTATAATCATGAATATGCATTAATGAGTCGTTTTAAAAGACTTTTCTGTAGTGTTTAACTCGTTTTGCCAAAAGAGAACCAGATATTTACAACTTGTTGCAGAATTATTGGAAAGAGCTCCCGTGGCCCTTGTACACAAAGTGCACCAGAAGGAACAAAAATGGGTTTTAGTTTAGTAAAAATCTCACAATCCGTCGTCCCACTAGACTCACAGCGGGATAGGTCATTCGAAGATTCCCCAACACAAAAAAGAGTCCTTACTACTTATAGATAGAACCTTTGTATGGACGATTCAGCAATCCGATGTCTACAGAACCGATTTCCATTCGTGATATCGCCTAACCCTATAAACCTACAGTACTTTTATATGTTGGACGTTTGAAGTTCAGTCGGGCGCCCAGTGGGCACAGCTCACAAATCACGACTAATCTAAGGACACATCACGACCACCGCATCACTATTATCATCTCACTTGATTCTCACGCAATAGACGAATGCATTTTGTGGTACCAACAAAGTATGGTGGTTGGAAGAAGTGGACATTAAAAAAAAACATACGGCCGAATTGAGAACCTCCTCCTTTTTTTTGAAGTCGGTTGATAAACAATCGTGACCTTGTATTAGATAGGACACTATATACAGACACCAGCAGGTCAACCTACCCGAACCTGTAAAATTTTACCAATCGAATATTAACCATCCGGTATTGTAATAAGGTTGAAAATCTATCTAAGAAATTTGAGGTAGGTTGATGTGCTGGCGTCTGTACCTACTTCTTAAGCTATAGATACTATGTCTAACTGTGCCTTTAATTTCTATGGCATGTATCATTGATTTTTTGTTAACTTCAGTCAGTACCTTTATTGAAACTGTTACTAGTTCCACTTACACTAAAAAGTTTCAAGCGATATGAAAGAAAACTGTTTTATTAGAATTAATTTGACAAATTCCAAGTCTTGAGTTTGTTACGAAACTTGCCTAAGATAAAGGCGTCAAGACACAACAATAAAGTTATATTTCTCCAACTTCAATAATAAATGATATCAAATAACCACTTGAACAATTCAAAGTTAGAACAAGACTTTATAGTATCATTTATTCGATCACTTTATTTTAATTAACTATGTAAAAGTTGTCAAGCCAAGTTGTACACAGTGAACAGAAACATTCAATTGCAGTGTACCAAGAATAGTGACGCCCCTTTGAAATTTCCTTTGCAATGTGGTTCTGAGAATACACGATGCTACTTGAAACTGAGTCATTCAAGTCTCCCTTTGTCAGTTAATAAATAAAGTGTTGTACTTTAATTAGATTGTGATGTGAACAAACGACGTTATTAGGAAATGCTCATTATGTAAACTGTGAACTAAATAGATAGGAAACATGTTTGCGGGTTTGTGAATATCATTGTGCAAATGGCAGTTAATTTTGTAAGTTTAATTAATGAGCTCGCTGAAGAGTAGTTTACTGCTATTTTAATAGCTAATGACTAGTTTTAGAATATTATTTTCATCCGACTCTCAAAAAAGTACGTTCGCAATTCAACCGTATTTTTTATTTCTTTATATTTTTGTGTGTACGTGATTTTTCGAAAACGCCCGGGCCGATCTGGAAAATGATTTTTATGCTCAGAATCAGAAGAATCTGACAATGAAAACCCAGACAAATCGAGAACAACTCTAGAAAATTGTAAGAACGCATCGGTTATAGAAGTCGGCGACAAAATAAACAGCAGCAACTACGATACACCGGCTTCTAGAGGCATTTTATAAGAAAAAATATATTTTTAAGTAGTTTCTTGCATATAAGGATAATGGTGTATTTTCGGACTTTGCAATTTGGTGTGTCATTTCTAAAGGTCATGAGAACCCCACCAAATAACTCGAAGTCTATCATCTCCACCAATTCATCTTCGGAACAAAGTGACAACAATACCAAAAGCAGTCACGCAATAAACAATTCGAGTGAGTATCCGATAGTAGGTCTGTCCGAGCGATGCATTGTGCGCTCGCGGCGCTAGCGAGCCCTCGTTTGTTTCACCGAGATGCGCTCGCGCCTCTTAGTGAAATTGTCCCTCTTGTCACGATGCTACTTCCTGGTGCAGATTTGTTGGCTTTTATTTTTGATCCAGAAGACGTATGGTGGCAATTTGTTTGCGAACTGCTTGTAAGTGGAGGGGAAATGTTGTTTTATGTCGTTTAAATGTGTGACAATTACCTGGTGGTTTTTATTTTTGGTTTGTTAAATGCCATTAAACTGTTTGGAGCTTTAGTGACCGAGCTATAGTTGGTACAATTTGTATTTTTTTCTATACCGATATTTGAAGCTTAAAGAGTTTGGTTGTTTGCTTGAAGGCGCTAATCTCGGGAACTTAGTCCCAATTTTAAAATGATTTCAGTGTTAGATAGTCCATTTATCGAGGAAGGCTATTATAGGCTTTTCATCCGGGTGTGCTTAGTAGTTTTCACGGGCCGCGAGTAAAAACGATACTTTTGAATACTTTCAAGTGGTTTTCTATACATGACCACGCAAATTTAAATTCTTTGGGAGAATTCAATATTATATATCTAAGGTGTTAATTTGAGTTTAAAGAAAAACCTCGTATATCCGTTTCAGACTTTGTTATCAGCAAATCTAAAGCAATCCAAACGGCGCCTACAAATTAATTATTCAATTAATTATCTAGGCGGTCTGGTCATCGGAATACTGTTCCATATAAGGTGCTGGAGATAACACAATCTGTAACCTGAATAAGTATGGCCACCATTACTCTATGGTAATTTGCGGTCTTTGACTTAAAAGGTTTCGTTCAGCTCGTGTTGGCTGAACTAAGAAGGTCGTAAAAATTTAGCACGAGCCTTAAACATACATATATAGGTATACAACCTTATAGTTCTTGTCATTTGACTTTACTAATCTAAAGTTAGCCATATGACTACTCGCGCATGCGTAGTTCACGTTACTAACTTCTATTCGATGAGAAAGGTTTGTTATTCCTACACCGGCTGTTTTGTTGCAATTTTAATCAAATCGTGAGATTCCTACTTAGTTGTTTACCTGCTTACTTTAAAAAAAAAATCTTAAAGTACCTACGGGGATGGATTTTACGAAATGGAAAAATAATGGCTGAAAAACCGAAATAAAAAACAAAACAATTAAATAATTGCCTGTTTTTACTTGGCTGACTCAGCAGATTTTTGATAATGAGTAAAATTGGTTTAACTGCAGTTTACAACATCAAGATATTTATCTCGTATCTCATCGGTTGCATCAATACGCAGGTAAGATTGTAATATCGTAAAATATCAATAGTTGTTAAACAAGCTTCTTCAAATGCGCAAGTGAATAAGAAAATCAACTTTTGCAATCATCACACGAAGCGCCTCTAAGAGCTTTAAGGCTTGAACAACAAAACAACGAAACATTTGGGTTTGTTCTGTCTGCATCCAACAGTTAGGTACCTGTTTCAAATATCAGTCTTTAGCGATGAAATATCTCCAATAATTACAAACTTCGATTAATGTGCAATCTCATAGTATTTATGGCAGATATATTTCCTCATTATCATGCCGATCTGGTAAGAAAAACTGCCTCCAGTCGTGCACCTTCCCACGCGAAGTCAGAATTAATTGAGGGAAAATGATTACTTAATAGTCTCGTAGGCGATTCACTGGCTGCAATCCATATGGTGTTGTTATTGCGAAATTTACGTGTCAAAATGTTTTCGTTTTGATATATGGGTTTTATTAAAAGAATATCAATACGCAGGTCAGTATTCTATGTAGTACAGAGTGGAATAAACCTATATTATAAGATTTAAATTGTAATTCTCAAATTCTATTAGAATAATACTCTGGCAATGAGTTGTTAGATGCGCAATATTTTGGAGGGATTTACATATGTACCTACTTTGTGTTTGTCTCTTTAGTTTTTTTTTTTGTATTTATATTTTTGTGGACTTACGAGGCTGACATAGCACAGAAGTGATCTAGTCTCATCAAATAAATGATAAAAAAATGTATTTATAACTACAACTACACTATTACATTATGATATGCCTGTAATAATAGCTGTATGTGTATTTAAATAAACAAAAAGAATCTGAGATTATTATATACATAACAGGCGACGCAAAACTGGGCATGTATTATGTATGCAAGTAATTTTATTTAAAAATTCCCTACATAATTTAATATTCGATACTCATCTTTAGATAAGTACTGCATTGGTAGGCACTTCTGTATATTAACTCCTACATAAAAATTGTAATTTCTCAAAATGTCACATACATCGACGTAAGGCCCTAGACTAAAGTCCTGATAAACATCCAGACACATTATTAATACAACCCTACACACTTGGGATAATCTCAGTAAAATTTATACTCTTCGATACACAAACAGTAAAGCATTGTTATTTAATTATATGTGCATAAATTAACATTCCTTTCGAAGTTAATTCTGTTTTACGATTAGCTGCAGATAAAGGGGCGTGGCGCATTGTTAGGCGTCAGCGATTTACATGAAAATGTGAGAAGAACACGGTTGTACGTCACGGGTGGTATTCAAGAGCACACGATATAAATACTTACTAACATAAATAGTTATATTAGAAATGCGAAAATGAGTGAATCCGCTATCCGCTAAAATGGTTGTGATAGTATAGATTAATGGCATGAAACTACCTTAATTTGGAGCATAAAAGGCTATGTTTTATCCAGGCATGCAAGATGTAGCCCTCTCGGGACGCAGATAAAGTAGTTGGCAAGTGTTCAATAACTTCTTAAAACACGTTTATGAATTTAGTTTACGAAATACAAAACAACAACACGCTACGTCGTAAAATATCATTAGCCAATTTATTAATTAAAGGACCTCACTTTTGGACCATAGTTGAGAAATCTTACTATTATATGTACATATATGTAAATGAATTTATGGAAGATGCTTTTAGGAATTTCAGAAACCTAGATATGAAGGTTACCTTGCAACGCCCTTAAAGGGTTTAAGTATGTTAAAGTTTATACTATCATTATGTAATGTGTAAACTACATAGTGCATTAAATAAATGAATACACAAACCACCCATGGTATGCTACATCACTGCACTACATTTACACCCGTCACTACATAACCAAACATGCTTGTCGCTCATAACTTGCATCCCCCATACATGCAACGCGAACATTAGTTGGTTTCAGCACAATTTATTATTAACATCCAACGTCTGCCTGTCCGGGTGTATGAACATCCATTTGTCATACACCGCTCGTATGCTCACTTGTACAATACTAATCACTGTTTGACGCTATTATTGGATTCGATTATGAGGCGAGAATGGCCAATCGATTGTGTATTCGATTTATTACTATTTTGTCATTTGTTTTGGAAATAATGGCACAGTTTGATGGGTTATGAAATGAATCGAATAGATGAATATCAATCTTAATTTTGTACCCTAATACATAGCTAGCTCTCTGAGATATTTTCTACGTTTTTGTTGACACCACGTCACGCTAATTCCAGTTTCGATTCATTTAGAACTTTTGATTCAAAAATTAATATTTTTTCTCACAATGTCTTGCTTCGCGTTCTGTCAATTATCATCTATCTCGTCTTATACTTGTGATATTAATGGTGATTTACCACCTAAATACTGAAAAATGAACCTAATATTACTTTAGATAATCTTACCCCTTTTTTGGGTGGGATATCATCAAATGACCCCTTCCGCTGTTAGTGCAACTGGAGGGAGTATTAGACTTTTACTGACTAAAGCCCACGGATTGCGAACCATCGCGCAGCCCCGGCAGGCAGACTCTTACCCCTAACATACACAATCAAAGCCATAAAACAAAAGACTGAAAATGAAAGCTGAGGATGTATAATTTGCCCAGTGTACATGGTCGGTGGTCGATAGGTAATAGCGTAATGGTACGGAGCCCTGAGGTGCGGACTGACTGACCATCTCTGCAATCTGAGACTGACACAAGCGCGTGACAACGCTGTGCAAGGATGTAAGTGTACTGGATGTGGTAAGGTCAAAGAAACATTTGTGATAATACAAAGTACCTATTTAAAATGAATTTATATTGTTGATTGAAAATGTGGCTTTAAAAAGTCTTGAATAGTTAAGAACGTAGCTGAAAAAGTAAATAGTGTTATAAATTTTCTTTACTTAATGTTCGCACTGCTTGCATTGACAAAACAAATACTTTACTGTAAATAAAAATATCAGTTACTGGATATCTGCCGATAAATCTTAACAAGTCTATTTGTTTAAACAGTACCTGGGATTATCAATATCAGGACTGCAAATATACATCTTAAACAAATATTTTTTTTTAAATTTACTGTACTCGTTATCGATAGTTGTTTAAAATTCATTATATCAGTGTAACTTTAAGTATGTCAATGTGCAATGCATGCCGAATTGATACTGGCATATCGATAATAACAATACCAAACATATGTATTTAAATTATCATTAAAAGTTTTACAAAAAACCTACATCACAAAAACAAAACCACAAACTAACATACAAGTACGATCATTAAACTTACCATACGCGGTTGCATCATTAGTACGTCCTAACCACATCCAGTTCTCATAGGTCGGTGTACAGAAATCGTCCTCAGGGCCCGATTACCATTTATTACCACGGTCCCATGCATCGCCATTACTCGTGCCGATACACCGAGAATTATTCTTTTCGTGCCAATTTGCATACCAGCACTGTAATTGATATTCGCGTGAAATTTTCGCATTTTTCTGCTAGCTCGTCCTGATGTTTGACGTTTTAATGACAATGCTACCACGGCGATGATTTTGAGTGGTGACAAGAATGAATATTCTATATATACATATATACTTTATATATATATATATATACTTTGTACTTTTGTTTTGTCTTAGGTTAATATTATGTGAACCTTGAGTATCTGATGGGGTGGTCGCGCATGACAATGCCTGGTTTGATCTGCTTTCCCAAAAGCGCGATTTACGTCACCAACGAATGGCACAACCTCTAACGTCACCGGGTACACAATTTGTTTGCGGACGTTGCGACCGGCGTTGTCGCTCTCGTATAGGCCTTGTTAGCCATCAGCGCAAGTACCATAATCAAATAACCTGACACGGCTGCTGTTTTAATCATCTTTCTTAGATGTATAAGGCCACTGATGATGATGATGATGATGATGATGATGGCTGTACAGTACAAACCCGGACGGAGGGTTCTTCATATTTTTTATTTCGTGGGAAATCATCAAATCAGAAAAGACTACTCCCGCTGAGGGTACAGCTGAAGGGAGTGTCAGACTTTTACTGTCAAAAACCCCACTATGTTCCTTTTGGAGCTCTTTGCGTGCCTGCTTGCAAACAACCATGCCTTGCGTCTAAATCTATTAATTACCTTGTCTACTGCAAGAACATAAGTATGTATACTTATAGGCATAATACATTCCCATGTCACGCGTGCTAAATGACTCCAGTTTACTTCCCCTTTGAACAACTTGAAGCGTCATTAAGAAAACAACTGTTATATTACTTAAACGATTAATAAAAGTGCGTGTCATTTAGCTTTAATTTAAGAAAATTACTAAGTAATTAATTTAATAAAATGATACTTAAAGTAACTATGTACGGAGAGAAAATGGCAGCGTCAATTTGTATTACAAGCATTTTACGCAGCACATCAAGCTACCTACTAAACTGTAAAATTATCCCAATCAACTTTGAACCATATGCTTCAGTGATAAAGTTGAAAATCTATAACGGAAAGTCAGATTGTAGTAGCTCGATGTGTCTGTACTTATAGCTGTATAGTAACGACCGCTCATTAGCGGTTTATGAAGGGACTCGTGTTTCATGACAGTTAGACCATTCTTCTTAAGTGGTTAACGTTATACTGACTAGATGCTAGCTGTAAAAAAACCTGCATTGACATGATAATTATGGCAAAGATAAAGATACAAAATGAAAGAAATGACACGTATAAATAATTTGTACAGCGTAATGAAGAATATTATTAGGCTTTAATTGGCAATACAATACGACGCGTTAGAGTGAAAATTTCGTAAGTGGAAATTTTGTGACTATAAGGAGAAAGATATGGGATGCGCTTCGCGACATTATCTTCCTAGAAACGCAAAAAAAAATATGGGCAATAATGCATTTCCGAGGTTTTCATTCTAGAACGACGATATACTGTTTTACTTCACATTTTATAGAAGCTTTTGGTCTTTTGAACTTTTTAAAGCGAACCTATAAAAAGCAGAAAATGCTCTTTGAAAAACCAATAACTTATAACTTACATCCATACATAACATACCTCTCAATCAACAGCAATAAGCTCGCAACATTATCATCTACACAACTTCATATTTGGTCAAATGTCCGCAAACCGGTACCTTTCGCAATAGACGCCATCTTGGACATGAGCAATCACCGTTGGACATAAGCATTGTAATGCGATCCGCTTGCAAAGTATCGATTTAACTTGCACATCAATCATCAGTTGAAATTCGTCAAGAAATTATGCAAGATCTGTTGGCCACACGCAGGCGCAGATTCGCGAGAAATCGATTCGTAATTAAGATTATTTATTTGTTGTTAAGGTTAATTGGTACCTATTGTTAAACTTTGATTGTTTGGTATTTCGTTAATAGAACAGTTTTTCTCTTATTGCAAAATTTGGACGGAAGGCAGTTGACATGGCACATTCATACTTCGATTGTATAAGGTTCGATAGGTTCTTACAGTCATTAGTTCTTCAATTTTGGCGTTTGTTAAGACGCGTGGGCGCTAAAGATATCAACAACCGATGTTTTTATTTTGGAGTGTTTTATACCACTCACAAATTATAATTCATCCTATAAAGTAGTGCACTTAAAACCACTCTATGTCTTCAAACACAAATCCCTTTGAATCTATATTTCTATAGGCCTAAGAATATCGAATTACTTAAAGCCTCGCCCTCTATCAATTCTTCTGTCCGTATTGTCCGTTCCTTAACATTCTTTCAGGCAATTCCTTGTGAGTTAAAAGCAATCAACCACAATACTTTTCGTTTGTCACGCACAGGATACCATTACCTGCCGGTCTACGGTTTTATAGGAAATAAAAATGTATAAGGCACTATTAACAATTCGATTCGATACTCAAGCTATGAAGTTTTGATAAAAGTATAAGAGGATATTATTGTTTTGTAGTAATTGAGAGAATTATGTACAGTGTAGTGTTAGAAATCTGTTGAAGCATAGATATTTTGGATTTTTAGGTTGTTCTTATTATAAATTGATGAAAGAAAAACGTAAAGTCGATATTCCACTGGTGTGCACGCACACATGTGTTTCTTCTGATCCTCTTGTAACCAATAACAAATTTGTAAAATGACCGGTAAACAGCAAACCTCTGGGCGCGAGCGCATGCTAGCTGCGCGGTACTCGCACCAACGCGTACACATTTTAAAATCTTTCCCAAATAAACCCGCTTATAGAAAATTTCTATAGAAGGTATAATTTTAATACAATTAGGTAGCTTCACTCATTAGTATCAAGCATACCTAACTTCATTTGACACTATCATACTTTACATAATTAACTCTATACGAGATCAAAGTCCTCTCAAAATGACTGTTCCATTGCAGACAAAAGCTAAACTATACACTAAAAGTACATTCTCAGTACACTAATAGTTTTCTATGAAGCTGGTTAAAAGTTTGAGCTCCCGAGGGCTCGTGAGGCAGTTAATTAGCTATCCTGCGGCGAAGATTGGCTGACTCCTTCTCGTAAATGTGATGAGTATTTAACGCTGTTTTCTTTTTCTTTCTGTATTATTTCAAGTATTGTTTAAAAGCTATTTTATTGTTTCAGATCTTCAGGATATACAATATTTTTGCGAGTAGGAATCTAGTTGTTTTCGCGGGCGGTTTTAGGCGGTTTGGTACCTATTAACTAAAAGTCATCTACATCTACCCAGCCTTTTCCCAACTATGTTGGCATCGGCTTTCAGTATATCTGGATGTAGTTCCTCAACCTGGTCAACCCGATTAACCTAACTAAAATTGTAAGATTTTTTTATTCATGTTTCGACAAAGTAATTTGATTCCTCACTCAATACTTGCCTTCAAAAACTGATAAACTTAATATCGTAATAACATAAAGATTACTTATAACAAATTCTAAACCCCACCTCTATCATAATGAAGCCTAAACAAAAAAAAAAGAATGAAATATGTACATATATAACTCACAACTCTAGACTCCTAGGATTAATCTAGCGTGATAATAGCTCCAGGAAAAGTTGTAATGCTATCAGAGTCGCCTGGTTGAACAGACCTCCGTGGGTCAGATATCAATTATAAGTTTACAACTAGCTTGTGACCGAGATTTCCCTGTTGTTAGTTATATCGGGACAATAAACACTGACTGTTGATTAGTCTAGATTCTAGACTAGCTTTTGCTCGCAGTTTCACCCATGTCCCGGGGGAAGTTCTTCGCGTAGGATAAAATACCGCCTATGTCACTCATGGATAGTTTAGCTTTTTAACAGTGAAAGACTTCTTCAAATCGGTTCAGTAGTTTTGAAGCCTTTAGTGTGTAAACAAACAACAAGAAACCCTCTTTGTAATATATTAATTTGGATTATACACTCTACTTCTATATTTAGTATGTTTTCAGTAATACCCTTAAAATAATGAATTAATCTTATTAAGTAGGATTTACAGATTCAGTATGAGATTAAGATAGATATTTTCTTTTTGCTGAAATAAAATCAGATTATTATATCTAATACCTGGTATATTATGCCGAAATAATTCTTATGAAAAAATCATTTAGTAAAACGCCTGTTGTGAAGAAAAGTGAGACTTCAACAAACTTCAATGATAACATTTCTAGAATATTCCTAAGACTCCCGCTATACTATTAGCCTGCTCATCCGATTTAGAAAACCGAGCCTTAATATATCAACAACAGTTGGAACAAACAATTGGACTCGTGCAAATCGAACGTCACGATGGTTATCAAATCCAGGCGATGCGATGCCAAGCGCCCGCGCAGGCCAGCACCGTTATTGTTATTATTTGCCTCTTACGATCTATAGCAATTAGGGTTACCACCCGATTGCCTTAATAAAGACTGCAGTAAATAATCATTGACATAATTAACGGTTATGTTCAGTAATTGTATTATGGAGTGGAACTGGGTAGGTCATTAAGGTAGTTTTAAAGGGTCTATGATAGACATTTTAATAGGTAAATAAAAGCCCAATATTTATGGTTATGTTAACGTTTATTTGGTAAAATTTATTAGTTTCCTGAGCTGATCTTAGTGTCAAGATTTATTTTAACTTACGCCAAAGATAATTAACTGAGTTATTAAGCGACTTTAGTCATGTAATCAAACTAATCTATATATTGCCTCGTTAGCCTATTAGTCGCATAGTAGGTACTACTGCCATACACGAAGTCTAGGGTTCGATTCCCGGGTCGGGCCGAAATAGCTTTATGGGTTTTAAGCATGGAGAACAAAATAACGTTTTAAGTAACTTTCACAACAACAGTTTAGGGTCTGGAAATTGGTGATTTATAAATTATTGATATACTTAAGAATATTTTTTAACTTGTTGGCCAATAAATATATCTACATATTTGTAGTTTTTTCATTCGTTAGTGTATCCGGTAGTTTATTATATGTATATTTTTATTTAAATAAGGATATAATAACACATTGAGTATGCCTTAACAAATGTGTAATACATAGTTGTACACCCAACAATTGTAATGCTGTCTCGAAATAATTGCAAATGATGGTGTCCCTAACAAGTGTCGTGGCCCATACATTATAATACCTTAGTATGGTATTCCATTAACTGTTAAAAGGTCCCCATTTCTCCGTTTAGCGGTTTACTTAAGTCTTACGTTAAGTGGGACGGAGTTCAGTTAAATGTATGACTTGCAAAGTTTTCCTGATTGCTTTGAACAGAAAACATTGTTGGTGTAGAAGAAAATAATCATGTTATTTTGTAAGAAACTTATATTTTGTTCTTTTTTATTTTGTTAAAGCAATGCTACGCGTGAAGGATCACGTTGGTTGATACAAATATAATTACTGTCTCATCTGAAATTTCTAAGCAGTATTTTCATAGAGGCCTCATTAACAACCCAAGCCCTTTAAAGCTTATACCTTACCACCCCCGATTAGACCTAATTCAAGAATTAATACATTGCATGTTTAGGCTACAGAAGAGTCGCAATAGTTACTTTTATTGAACTGTCAAAAACGCTTACTTTCTTTAAGGTAAGAACTATGACGTCACAATTTTTCACATCAAGCTATTTACTTATAATCGTTATTTCTTCAAAACGATAAATCAATGTAAGATGCTTTACCACGTTAATATCATACAGAATTTAATTTTGACCTAGTCAACTACCCGAATAGGTATTAACTAAAGAACTACTAACATTGAAAATAGGTCAAAAATTTAACTGTTATACCATAAACTGGAGTAACTTTCTCACGTATAATATTAGTAAGTCAGTAGAACGATTTAAAAAATACAATAGTAATTCACACTAATCCGGTTTGGGCTCACAAGCTATCGAAAGTCTTACATGCGCATACGCATTGATAGTACATTACTACAGTACAGCTGATTCATCACGCAACTTTCTCTCATACGGATGTTGTGTTCATTGATAGAAGGTAAATCATCTCAAAGGTATTTGAGAAACCAGATTTCTGGACTAAGTACCTACTACTAGAAAAAATCTTGCCACAAAATTCGTTATTCAAAACACTCCTCACCTTTCCATATCCCGTACCTATTTCTTTTCTAACTAAAGGCCTAATACTTTTTTATTTTAACTAGGTACTTATATTTTTTAAACATGCATTTTATGTTTATAGTGTAAATTCTTCCACGCGTTGCTCAACTTCAGTACTCTACAATATACTCGTAAAGTATCGAAATTGTTCACAGAGTGTGATACAAATTGACCCATAATCTCGGCGTGCTTGACCAGCACCGCACCGTATCTGAGGCTCGTGCCTATGTGACAAAACACATCTATCAGCTGACCAATGATCCACTTAGGTTGTGTTTGAGCCTCGTTTAAACGACATCTTTTGAGAGACAGTTACTGGCGCCAGTACGAAAATATCCTGCAATTTTCATTTTTTTTTATTCGATTCCGGATAGATAAAAAGCTTAATTTAATAACAGTAGCATTTATATGTAAAAATAAGTGATGACACATAACTAACAAATTATATCCTGTATGTTTAATCCTGATAACAGAATTAACCATTCTCTGACGCATTTCACTGAACAGTCATAATATATTGAATTAACCGCTGATTAATAACCATTTTGTTAAATAACATTCACTGTTACGGATGCGACTACTTAAGGCAGAAGACAAAGCGGTAACGGATAGTTTTGAACAAAAGACTCGTTTCCGATAAGCCTTCTCAAGTAATGCGGTCTCGTACCCTCACACATGCATGGATCGTGTGAAAATCTTATCAACACCGCCCTCCATATTCTCCTGGCTCTGAGAAAACAAGCATACAGAGTAGATGATGATTACGTTAGCCATTCTATTTTGTAGCATTTACCTGCAAACTTTAAATAAGGCTTAGAGTTCGCAGTCACTAGAGCATGAGCTAAAAGTGCACTTTTTTAAAATAAATGAACAAGCAAAGCACCCAATAAACTGCATTCGAAAGGATACTTATAAATTCTTGGATCGCATCTTTAAGACAGCAAGCTGCGAGTTCGAGTGTCCATCAAGTGTAAACGCAGCACGGTCCATTCGGTCGGTCCGTCAGCTAGGCGCAGACCGCACATCAATAACTTCGCGCCGCGGACCGCTATAAACTGATTGCTTCCCCGCACTACTCCAAATGGCCCCATTTGCGCTTCGAAACTTTAATAAACGCTCCATGTCACTATTATATCGCAGTACTTCGTAACATATGTAAGTATTCAGCTGCCTTTCCGGGGTACGAATAACTCTAAGCTGACGGGGATGCTTTAATGCTGACTTCACATGCAAAACTATACCGCGGAATAGTAAACATATTTTTGCTTTTTCACTTTAATTGGGTTGATCTTCATGTTCGACGTTTTCCTGATTCATAGGTCTGGGTATACTTTGAAATTAATTTTACCTGGGCCAAAATGTAGACTATCTTCTCTTGTTTAAAAAAAAACAGGTACTTTAATATTTTTAATCTAAGCGACTTAAAAAATACCATGCATTAGTAACCCACTTCTATTAAACAACGAACACAATAAATAACGAATTTCACTTTAATTTTCCTCCTTTCTACAATACAACCTGCACCTCATGATACAAATCTTATAGCTGCAACCTTTAACACGGCAATAACACAAAGCGACACAATGTATTCTATTAGCCCGAGACGTACTAAACACTAATAGTACGCCGATAATACGGTGGCAGTCACGTTTCCAGCGATAATGTGCCAGTTACCGCGACTAATTATCCAATAGGTGGCTCTGGATTCTTTGGAAATCACGTCACAAAGAATTGAAAGGCTGAGACGAATTTTGTGGCCAATTTTAATGAGAATAGCAAGGCCTTTGAAGGGTAAATTTGTGCGCATGTGTTTTGTTTTTGGAGACTCAATCATGCATGTAGGATAATTAGGTTATAATTTCAGAACGAATGTAAAAGAAAAATCACTCTCTCGCACGACGAATCCATTTGTAAAAGTTATTAAAAGAATAAATAGAAATAATTGAAAAAGTGTTATTACGTAGACCTCCCCATGTTGATACATGAGAATTAACTTTAATGTATTTAAGTGGTGTTCATAAAACTCTTACGAAACCTACTCATTCAATGTTCAATCAATAAATGTCACAATAATTGCCAATACTAACAAGCATCACTCAGTTATCATTTTGTGATACCCAACCACTTGAAGTATGCTTGAACATTTACTGTCAATAAATACTGATAGAAGCGACAACGTGTAACAAGCAATCAATCCACTGACCTACAATCCCAATGAGTGTAAACATCTCTATTGTATGCTAAAACGCGGTATAATTGTCATGTGTGAGTGACAGGGTTGTCACTGTCAGTAAAGACATTGCTAAGTACTCGAGATGTTATTGTTAAGGTTTTATTGTAATGTTGCTTCACTCATCACTGCTTGAAGGTTTAATTCGGATTTGTTGTTCCATTTATGTTAATCGCTTTGACATTGTTTTTATCAATGATAAGCTTCGTGTTGCGTTTGTGTAACTTATTGTCTTCTTACAAGATTGGCATTGATTGAATCGTTAAATTAGATAAGTCCAGCTCGGTTTTAGAACCACTCACATAAGTTTAATTAATAATTATAAATATAGTGTTAAAAATTGACTATCTATGTCCCTTGCATCTTTATATAAATTCCTAAAATATTATGCTATGGAGGACGTGTTGTTGAAAGACCTCAAGTATCAACCTGATTGCAAGACTCACTTCCTGGTTTGCGACAACCCTAACCAATCAACAACGAGAAGAAACACCTACGTTCTGTCTGTCAGTAGGCAGTAAAGCTACTCTAAATATTAATGGCTAACGCATTGTCTAATCTTCACGCCCATTCCTGACTTTGCTATACTCTATGGACTTTTATCTGGGTGGATAACGGAACTGGTTTATGGTCCATAAATTAAGGGTGATATTGCTCATTTCTCATGGAAATCCGAGGTTTCTTGGCCAACTTTCAACTCTAGATAATTCCATTGAAATCTTTATTCTCATCTTTGCATACTTACTGACGTGAGGTTATAGTTGAAAGGAGTTAAATCATAAAACAAAATCTTGATGGTGAAGTATTTATTGTCTGTGAGCTGTCATTATTTTGCGTGTTTGAATAACGAACATTCGAATGTCGTATAGAATAGAGGTCGACGCTCATTACAATTGCCAATAATGTCCATCACTAATTGGAAAGCCTATGCAGGAATGTTAACCCGATTTGACATTTGTGTATGGACGTTGCTCGCTGTAACCATTTTGGGAAATGACACTTATTCTTAAAGGGCTCACTGCTTTAAAAATGTCTTCCTAATGAAGAATTTGAGGAATATAAAAACATATCTGATCGTAAAATTCTTCTACAGATTATACTGGATACTATCTTAGGCTACTACATATTTTAAATATTGATAAATGGCTCCTTTACATAGATAAGTGTAACGATACATATCTTATCTCCCATTAATCCCATATCTCGCGTAATCCTTGGCTTACGTACGATAGGGGTTTAATTCTTGCCAATATTGGTAATGTCCACATGTTAATCTGTTTTCGTAATACGATAAGTTATTTCAAGCGATGATGTGGCCGAAATGCCTTTGAAAAGTTTAAGGAAAATTGTTTTTAGATAATTGAGAAGGTTAATTTAGATATTAATACTATTTCTGAACTAAGGATTCAGAATTTGTGTGTGATTTTGTTATTTTTATGTATATATTTTTATACTCAATATTGTTCAAATTAACTTTTTATTGAGAATAGGAACAACTTAAAAAAAAAAACAATTTTTAATCCGAAGATATTGGCACCAACCCGACTCCCTAAGCTATTCTATACACCTGTGACGTCACCGCAGCATTTTTCCGATATTTCCACAACGTTGAGCTAATATTACTCGAATGTACGCCGTGTGATATTACGAAATTCCTTCTAAATTCAGAGAGCTCCATGTTAGGTCAGATTCTAATATACGTCTTATTTCTAAAATGGCTAGAATTCATTTTTGAGAATAGTATTTTACTGATGTAATAATCTACTACCGTGGTATCTGGTTATTATAGATTCATTGCTAGAGTAAACGTTGGTATCAAAGCTTTGAAGCTTTGGGAAGCTAATCATTCAGAAGTTTTAGTATGCCTTGAGAGAAAAAACGAAATAATTTAATTAATACCATATAACTCAAATCTGAATTGTTAAAGATCTAATTAAAATAATAACTGAACATCATGACATATTTCTTAAAGAAACAGCCATATTAAAGAGAGTTAGTAAAAAACCAAGTGCGAGTCGAATTCCGCACACTTAAACAGCCAAAAATAATTTCTGTGGACAAATCTTAATGCGAGTCTTAAGTCTTTTTCCTGAATGTTTTGGTAACTATTAGGACCAGTTTCACGATATCCAAACAACCACTACGTACCGAATAAATTCAAAAATGGAACAGAATTTGTATAATTTAAATTATCTACCAAATAACTATCTGGAACTTATTCGTAGGTGGTGAAAGTGGCCCTTAATCGTTTAAATAACGTTATCTTTTTCGTCTACGGGTCCATTTCCCCACAAAGATCCCGGTCTGAGCACTACTTACAGTGTATAGGACGTTTATCGTCACGTTTAGCTTGTAAAACAGAGAAATCGGGTGACCTAACTGTTATGCTATGAAACTACTTGTACGAGCAGTACATTGCAACACAAAGTAGGTATGTCATTGAAAAAGTCGAGTCAACTGAACTTTTTTTTTTTGTCGAAGCTTATTACACTGTCATCT
Source organism: Heliothis peltigera (assembly GCA_958496145.1). Classification (NCBI taxonomy): domain Eukaryota; kingdom Metazoa; phylum Arthropoda; class Insecta; order Lepidoptera; family Noctuidae; genus Heliothis; species Heliothis peltigera. The sequence goes on along the minus strand of OY292327.1, from coordinate 10,321,352 downwards.
CTTATTTCTTCTTCGAACTATTTCATCAGCTGTATAGATAATCTGTCAAAACTCGCCGAACAATACCGTATTTTAAACTAGACGAAGTTGAGCAACTCGCCGCTTTGGATACTATAGTATCCATGAGCGTATGACGCTACTTTTTTTGGATACCGTAGGTACTATCCATGGACGTCTGAGTGGTTAAAAGACAAACATATTCTCCTAAGCAACTAAAGGAGGAACGCAGCTATTCAAACAACATTCGAACCGCATCTATCACTTCCACGGCTTGAAGTTAAAATAATTTCTCTAGCTTGAACTGCCTGAATCCCATTGCTATAAGTTATTCTAGTCTTGTTACATTAAAGACGCTTCCCCGATATATCATGCCTGTTAATCTTCACTGCATTGTATTCCAAACAGTGGCTCAACTTGTTCTGTGCACTGGCGGCCAGAAAAACGGCAATCTATCACTGGATTGTTGAGTTTTTATTCAGCACTGCAAATAAATTAGCTCTGTAAGCAACGAATGAGAAAAACGTGTTGAATTCAATTGTGTCTTAAATGTATTCTGTTTACTATTAATGCATTTATTCTAAATGTAAATAAGTATATTTAATTGAAGTATGCAAAAACTGGTGGCTAGCTTGCTGTTCAAAACGTTTAAGCAAACAAAGATCTAAGTAATTTGTCGGAGTTAGTAAGTGCTTGACTTAGGTACCTATATCTCTGTAATGATGATGTGCTTAGTCCCAAGCCGGCGCGTCTGCCTTCCAATTTTACCACCCCTCAAAATGGTTTCAATGACAATTGATATAGAATTTGTTTCATTACCTACCTTTTACATTATTCTTAGTAATTTAAGTCGATAAAACTGTAACAAAATATCAAGCAATTATATATTTACAATCAAGCAATTCCGATGCAATAATTCAATATCTAAGTTCTCAATCGCAACAGCGTCGTAATTAGAAGAAACATTATCATCAGACATCGTTCTAAGTTCTGAAAGTCCATAAATAACTTGGGCCAGTCCATTTATAAGGAGGTATCTGACTGACCTGCGGCTTAGCAATCTGTACTGGCTGGCGAGCCTCGATCAATCCCGGCGTCACTGCTAATATTTCTTGCTTCGTTAGAGAGCAGTCAAGCTAGTGATTTGTTTGCTAGGAAGGCTCGTTATAAGTTTACCAAAAATAGTGTTTTACACTAGTTTGTTGTTCGTGGCAAATTGTTTATTCTGCTTATTTTTGTTACGGTAGCATTTTGTTTTATATCGGGACATCTTTTCACACACGGTCGGTTAGCCCCAAAATAAGCTATTGATTACCTTAAGATAAGCTACTAAACTTTTAAGTTATATATATTTATAAATACATATTATTATAACACCCAGACTACAGCCAACAACAATGCTCACTAAAGCACACCATTGCACCAACGGGTAGTTTCGAGTTGTTAAATGTTTGCGACAAAAGAACGAGAGCGCGTTATATTTCGTGTAGAAATACGTGTAAAAACGATAAAGCTTATGCAAATTCTCATCAAAAACACCATTCGATACTGCACAAATCTCGCAACCCACCATCATTTATTATCTTCACAGGTCGTGCTTTTTTGCTTCACCAATCGCTTCAGACAGTCGGGTCCTTTGATGTTAATCGCGTGCCGCATGCAAAACGACCTATCATTAAACACACCGCCTGTGGCCTAACTATCTGACTATATGGTCAGTGATGACGTCATACAGAATTGAGAGAACAGCTTGGAACATTAGTTTTCATAATTAACTCGGACTATGATTGATACACTCGTTAGGGACCCTTTTGTCGGTTTGAAAGACTAGTCTTTGTGAAAATGGATGTCCATTAAAAACTTTTAAATATATTTTAATTGAATTGGGAACATAATTGACGCTTCTCGTCTCGTGAAAGATAGAATAAATTATCTGAATCCCTATGGTGCTGTAGAGAGATATAATCAGTCGCTGGAGTATAATGAAATGCTTGGCTTTATCTGTTAATTTACTGAAAATACATCATGTTCACAAATAAACACAATAACAATACCCATATGCGAACATTATCGTACCTTAATATTTGGACCTTAATAAATGGATTTATTTCCAAAATAAAAACCTTCGTATAATAGTCTAACATTAAAAAGTGTGTTGTTGGAATCCACAGTACACACCTAGTTTTGTTTATTATTTTTACCAAAAATTTTTTTTTAGGTCAGGTCTGTATTAACTGCAAATTTTTCAATAATAATTCGCCAGCAATTTTGTCCCATGGGATCAGCATACACGGATAAAATGTAACCTAGGTAGCCTTCCTCGATAAATGGGTTTATCATACAATGAAATATTTTTTCAAATCGATTCAAGCAAACAAAGTATTCTGTCTGTTTCAGCTTTATAACATTAGTCTAGATTATCATTTCTCATTCACTAGGGATATACCGCATTATTATTAGCTCTTTACTCACCTCGATAGGTATCTTATGTACAGACGCCCGCACATCAAGATTCCCGAAAGTGGTCAATTTTACCGATCTTTGGAAACTATTTTTTTGAAGTCTATTAAGGACATTTTACAGATTGTAGCAGGCGTCTTAAATTCTTATATGCTTAATGTAATCTCTTAATCGATCCAACCCCTACTAAGTAAGCCTTTTCGCGAGATTTTCAAAGTCTTCATCAATTGAACTTAACAATATAGTTTGGTTGCGTAGGTACTTTAAATTAATTGATTGATACCACAGTGCAACAACTATTAGTTTTAGCAATAAATCGCAAACCACTTGATGCAACTTTAGCAATTTATCTCTTTTACTGATGCACTATTAATTTTGTTTCATGATTTAAGAATATAATTAATGTTTTGTACTTAAGACAGGTGATTTATTATTTCGCGTAAGTTTGTAAATAGCTTTGCATACCACTGTGTGGTTAAGAATAGATCAAAGCCGTTCGTATGAGGTCCAAACTTGTATTACAACCTCCATGATAAATGCTTATGTGAAGCCTTCCTACTTTAAGCAGAATAAAATATTCGAGCTACTGAAATCTTTTGTGAAAAGGTACTGGGATATCCTAATAGAAATATGACTTGCATGGAATCTCGGTAGTGTAAAAGCATGAAGATGAGAATAAATGGTGTGTCCTTAGAGTAAAGTAACGTAGTTATATCTAAAATGTTACTATACGTAATACCTAGTCTAGTCAGGTCAGGCAAGTACCAATGCAACTTTTATAAAGTTGCATTATTAAAGTACGTTCTAAAAATATATTGGACACCAATTACTAAGCAAACATGAAGGTTACTGATAAAAGCTTCTCCGTGTGCAAGAAGGTCTTCTATGCCCAGCAGTGGGATGATAAAAAAGACTGATACTGAATAATACAGTCATCCAGAAGAAGACCTTCAGAAGACCTTTTTACAATGATTACGAAAGACGTTTTCGTGCAAATGATTCCAATTCCATAAAAAGGCTACTTCATATGTTGAGACGTCTTCATATGGCAACACACACTTAACCCCATTCATAACCCTCCAAGGGGTAGTGGCATAACGGATTCGATGTCAAGGTTACCCTTTCTATCGATTTTCCAATGAAGAGCAGGTCCCTAAGCGGTGACAGACATGCGAATGGCTTATCTGATGAATTACTTTTCTATTACTCGTCACAAGGTTGCATGTCACCTTTATTTCCATAAAATTATTATGTAGAGAATTCATAACAATTCTTACTTAAGCTTTTATTCAAGAAAAGATATCATACTGTATTTTTCCTTACTTTACTTACCTGGGATGAACAGTACTGCTTGCCGTCAGATTGCCTCAAACCACTTTCAATGTAATGATACCATTTTCCCCACCTCAAGAGTATGTTGGAGTCTATCTACTGATAGATGTATTTATATTATACTAATGTTTGACTTTTCTCGTTGTTTTCAGGAGTTGAAGGAGAGCTTCAACTATGGTCTGTTCTGCCCACCGGTCAACGGCAAAGCCGGCAAGTTTCTGGACGAGGAGCGGAGACTTGGAGACTACCCCTTTAATGGACCTGTTGGATATCTTGAGGTTACTATATTATTTTTTAATATTTCTATATTTTCTCATAATGGCCCAATCTGTACATCAGGTGACAGTGTAAATGCTAGTCTTGCACACTATTATAGGTTATTCATTACCACTTGGTTTTTTAAAAAAGGTCCAATGCTGTACTAAAGCTTAGTCAAGCCACAACCATCGATCCTGGCTGTCTATCCTCATAAATGCAACTCTCTGTCTGTCTGTCGGGATTTCAAGCCTAAAACTACTGAACCACAGCTAGACACATAGTCTACAGCCTGAGAAAGGACGTAGCCCACTTTTTATCCGTGAACGGCCATGGAAAGTAGTTCCCTCGAGCAGCAAGTGATACAGCGGAGAACAACTAGTTATAATACCAGGAATATTCATAAGACTCAAGAATATTAATGAACTTATCATCACTTTCCAGTTAAAATACAAGCGGCGAGTATACAAAATGCTGAAACTTGACGAGAAGACGCTGAAGGCGCTGCACTCCCGCGCAAACCTGCGGCGCTTCCTAGAACACGTGACGCATGCGCAGATCGACAAGATCACTAAAGCTTGCGCAAAAGGACTTGACCCCAACTTCCACTGTCAGGAAACTGGCGGTAAGTGAATTTTAATAAATAATATGATAGATTGTAACCTTTTGTCTTGGGGAATATTTTGACCAATAAGCATTATCACTAGGTGAGGTACATTCATCGCACTCAAACTGAAAAATCATTTATTCAAATTAATCTGTTCTAATTAGTCTTGAAATCAGCACTTTTCTAAAGACAAAACAAAAGACCTAAGCCCCCAAAACGCCCAACCTTTACCTCTTTCAATGATTTTTCGCTGGGAAGAAGCAGTGCTTCAGAAAACTCCGTAGCATAAAAATGCCTTACATAAAAAAAAACTACGATGCTTTTTATTCCAAAGCAGAAGAAGGCTTCAATTAATGTTTAAAAAAGACCTTAATAGAATGGAGTAGGCTCACCTTGTTAAAGTCCATCAAAATAAAACAATAAACACCCCTATCTGTTAAAACAAAGCCCACAATTACCAAACAGCACTCAATCTCTTTCATAACCCGTTCCGCTACAGCACCAAAACTTGAAACTTTAAACCTCACACCTCTATTGACCTCTTAATAACATCCGCGATCAGATATTACATTCATTCATCCACTTAGAATCCATGAATGGCTCGGACATTCTCTCGCTAAGTTGGCAACACCGCATGATATACGACCGTACTCATTTACATACTGATTGTTATCTGCTATTGTTCTGCGAGTACCTAAAATAGAATTAAGGGTGTGTACAGATTACTGTTAGTGGCCAAAAGCGTTTGTAATATTTGCTGAGGTCTTTATATCTTGGTTGACAAATTAGTAGTGGGTCGTGATTTATACGTCTATAGTCTTAATATATAACTCTGTTAATTTTTTGCAACTTTTCGCTATAAGCATCCTTTTGAAAAAATCCCCCCCAGAAACACAATCCGCCCTAGAATAAAGTCTGAAAACAGACGAAAAGCTCGTGTAGAAATGCGAGCTGATTATCGAATACCTTCAATATCACAGACCACTAAACATCAGTAGTGTTCAAAACGTATGAAGTCAATCATGGTCCAATAAACAAATTATTTTGGCCTACTCGTAATCAAAATATTAGAACAATGACAACTCCAACAACTAATTACCAGGAACATAATTACTTAGTAAACACAGACAAGAGAACAATACTTCGTCTCGATGACTTATTCGTGTACCAAAATCTGGATTCTAGACGCGACCATTTTCTCCTTAGAAATCAATGGCACTTTAGTCCCATTACCAGCAAAAGCTTTTGATATTACGTCTCTCATACTAGACGTTTCAATAGAACTAATTAGTGCCATACCTCTTTTGTGAGTAGCGTTATGACGTCGCAAAGGCTATACCTTAGATGTGCCTTTGTACACCGGTCGTTATGAGACTGTTATTATTACGTCAATTGGAACTGAGGCACAGTTACCTATTCAAGGCAAGTTGTTCTGAAAGGACAAACGCTGCTCTCCGTGTAGGTTGACTACGTAGCTTATAAGGCTTAAGTTTGTAGCCGCGGCCTCGTATGTATGGAAGGTTCTGGAAGAAATCTTACTTATTGGTACAAACCACTTCTCCACATTACACACTTAAAAAAAGAATTATTCAGTTCCTTTTTTCTTATTTATATTTTTAATCAATGTATGTATTGATACTAATATTGCACTTGGCAACACGAATTATCAACAATTAAACTAAATAAAGTGCTATCACTGCGATTAAATTATAGATTAAAGGCGCTATTGCAACCAAAATTTTGATAAGCACTGTTTCTGTGTTTATTTTCGGTAAGTATCACGTTATCATCACCTAATATGTAGGTAGCAGTTTTACGATATAAATTTCGACATGTCGGTCGGTTAAAAAACTGTAGTTACATAGGTAGTTAAAATTTCTAGTAAAGCTACAAGACTAAGGGCCAGCTTCACCGGTTGCTGATAAGTTCCAGATACTTTATCTGGTAGATCATTCTATACAAATTCTGTTCCATTTTTTGAATTACCTGGTAGACTGTGTATCCGTAACCTGTGAATCTGGCCCTCATACTCGCGCCCTAATGGAGCGAAAATCCTAATATTACTGATCAACAGGACTATTAATCACCCTAACAAAACTACGAAAATCGACTCTGGCATTCAATTGAAGGCTGTTTTGAACGTCTGAACACGCCTTACCTATTGTAAGAGAGCCGTATCAACCGAGCCGTGGATAATCTGCGATTAACGTCACCAGGTCTGACCAAGCTGAAATATTTGTTCCCGTCGAACAACTAATTTATCATTTGTGATTTAAATGTCCCATTCTTTACTTCAATATTTCAATGAAAGAGGTCATTGTTATTAAGTCGACGTTACCGTGATGCAGGAAATTCGTATCGTAGTTGTTTATCATGCGTAGCAAGGAATATTTAATGAGCGTTTATAATAAGCATACTGTGACATCGATTTAAACCATTACTTTGAGCTATAATTCTGCGGAATCTATGGAAAATTTTAGATATGAATTCAAATAACTCAGATACCCCATAAGCAGAAGTTTAGAAGTCCCAAAAAACAATTAAAATAATTCAAACCCTATTCCCATTACAGAAACACCACTAACAATAGCAGCCGGCCTAAAGTCACCTGGTAAAGTTCTTATAGCCCTGGTCAACGGAGGAGCACTCCTTGACTACAGGACCAAAGACGGCAGCACGGCCATGCACAGGGCTATCGAAAAGAACTCTCTAGAAGCTGTGAAAACATTGCTGGAACTTGGAGCATCACCAAATTATAAGGACGGGAAAGGATTGACGCCATTATATCTTTCTGTGACGAACAAAACTGACCCATTGTTATGTGAAACTCTACTGCATGATCATGCTACGATCGGGGCTACTGACTTGCAAGGATGGCAGGAGGTGCATCAGGTATGTTTATTTCACCTTCCACACAAATAAGTAATTAACCTGTTGAGTTAGGATCGTCACCATAAAACAAATTAGGTATTATAAAAGAGTACCCCCTTTCCTTAACACAGGGTTGTAGGAAATTCTTGCTTTTCTTTTTTTGTGTTACTTTTTGTACTCAGGGACCACTTACGGTCTCAAAATCATCAAGCTACTACAATCTGTCAAATTTCCTTAATAGATTTTCAACTTTATCGCTGTAGCATAATGGTTCAAAGTTGATTGGAAAAATTTTACAGTTGCATGTGGTAGTTTGAAAGCTTGATGTGCTGGCGTCTAGTACTTTAGTTGAATTGTATATTCTGCATACATATATCATATGAGCTTTAATGACTAATCATCCGCCATCACACTCTTTTATAATTTTATGAATTTCCGTCTTCCAGGCGTGCCGCAATGGTCTAGTCCAGCACCTAGACCACCTGCTCTTCTACGGCGCCGACATGAACAGCCGCAACGCGTCGGGTAACACGCCACTGCACGTGTGCGCAGTCAACGCGCAGGACTCCTGCGCACGGCAGCTATTGTTTAGAGGGTGCGACAAAGAGGCTTTGAACTTCGCTAACCAAACTCCTTATCAGGTAATTAAGGCTATTTTGAGTGAATAAATAGTTTGGTAAAGCTGAAAGTGAAAATTTAGAAAACCCTCAAAATCAACATAATGAAGGGCAGGATGAATAAGCCAGTAAATAGAATATTAGGAAAATTTTTTGACAATTCATTATAAGGTGAATGCTTCTTTAAGTTGAATATCTACGTATTGAAATGAAGGGCCAACTATATTTCCAGCATCATTATTATGTTTTTTTTTTTAATTAAGTCTTTATTCAATGTGTTTATACAGCAATATCGCCCAAGTTAACAGACATAGAAAATTCGCAATACAAAACATTTCATACAAACAACACTTAAAATTCTCAGGTGGCAGTAATAGCAGGCAACCTAGATCTGGCAGAGGTGATAAAGAACTATAAAGCCGAAGAAATCGGTGAGTCCAACCCTGGTGCTGTAGTGCATGGCTTTGACTGGAGCTTCATACCTTATGTGTTTATTAACATACATGGGTTCTTAAATTGATCTGTGATAGTGAGGTACCGATTTTTTTGAGAGATCAGTAGGTACTCGATTATTAATTGATACCATTAATGCCAAAATTATATTTTTTTAGCTTACTTTAGGTCGCAAAATTCTGGCTTAACATGTAACTTGTAAATTTTATTGTGCTTCAACTGTTATACAACATGATAGGTTACCATAAAAAAATACCCGACGTGCCACGTACACGTTGGTCAATAGGTTTTGATTGATTTAAAAATCCATGTTTCTTAATGCAAAAATTATTGTATGTGCAATGCCTTAGTATTTTTTTTTTACAGCAAATACATATTGTATGTATGTACAAAACAACACACCATACTATTTATATTAAGTAGTATCTGTGTAAATATTTTATTCTATCTACTATTATTGCATGCGTCATCCGTTCTATCTATACTTGCTTAATATCATAATGGTGATGGTTGTATTTTTGGATACCTGCGCTAATATATTAAAATATCACTAATGGAACATAGATTATATAAAAACACTAATACTATTAAGGGTTTAATGTTATATATTGTATTCAACACGTATAAATAGTTGTTATAACAAAATATTTTATCGCACTATTATTTTTGTACTTACAACTTGTGTTCGTCAAATGATTTTGATGTTTATTTTCTTGATATTTGTTTGACGCACGATTCCTTTATTAGTTTGTTCGGTTGCTAAATAAAATATTTCAGTGCCGTTCCGTGGGCCTCCTCGGTACAATCCGAAGAGACGGTCTGCGGCTTGGGGGGGTTGGTGGACGGCGGGAGACAGGTCGTCACTCGCATCGTCTACGCGGATACCCGCCGAACTAGACACGCTGCTGCGCCGACAGCCCGGACCTACGGCGTCTCCCTGCAGTCTTGAGAGACCCTTCTCCTCGGCTTCGTCAAGCATTAGTGATGCCAGCCATCCGAGCCACGAGGACGATGCCAGTATACTCACAGGTAAACTTGAGAAGGTTCAAATGCGATGGAAACTAACGAAACCATTTGTAGATACAACAGCCAACCCTTAATAAATCACCACAAGGTAAATCCAGTGAATTGGTTGTTGTATCTACATCCATTCTCCGTTATATTCCACCGTGCGGTCCAAGGTTGCGGAACATGGCACCGACCACCCATGTGACAACTGACAACCATCACCATGCACCGACATCGCCCGTCCACTTCGTTGCATGTTCTATGTGCCTATATGTCATGTAGTTACCCATCGATCGCTTCTTCGCTTCCTTTTACAACAAAATTTATAATTTTTCCTCTTATACCCCTTTAGATGTAGGATGTACGAACACTGTTTTCTAGTGAAATATGGTTACTATTAAGAGACTCCTATGTTTAAGACATTCGAACAACGACTGTACCCTATTCAATAATTAATCTTGAATACATGACCCATTAAGTCCAAAATACGTATTTAGTATCCCGGTCACGACAAAATACACGCTTAAATCCTCTGTCCAACAAGTGTGTCCTTCACAAACGTTGGCACTCGACCTACACAGTACACAGTAAATCCAGCCAGAAACATACATTGACAAACGTACTTTGAAAAAAAAAAAGATGTCCTGACTTTGGACCATATAGCCGTTCCAATTTTAACGGATGGTATACACCGACTGACCGTTGAGCGACACTAACCCCAACAGATAAAAGCGCGGGTGACACCAGCGACATCATATCGGACTCTAGCGGCGTGGGGACCAGCAACTCCGACACAACTTGCTCGCTACACGGCGGGGCTACCGTCGTGTGCCTGCAGCCTTATGACGGCGCAACGCCTGGCCATGTGCGCCTCAACCAGGGCGACATTGTTGAAGGTACAGTGTCAGACACTACAGATACGAAAGTGTTACATTTAGGATTAAAGAACAAGATCGAAAAACGGAACTGCAACAGCAAAGTCATCATGACCTAAGGTGATATACATAGTATAAAGTAAGACAAGGCAAGCGATGTCTCCCTATTAGCAATTTATCTGTATTGTTTATTATACATCATAGTGAAGCAAATACAATGCACAAAATACTTTGAAAACATCACAATATCCCAATTAAGGTAGTAAAGTAAGTCCTACTATAAGTCCCGTAAAACCAAAGTCATCACACTCCTACAACCCATTTGGTCTCTCATGAAGCTCAATTTACCATACACGGAATACTAAAATACAATCGTGATCATTCATATGTTATTAAAGTCATTTTGTATGCATACTAAAAAACAATAATGTCATTGGTTGCACTTTAACAAAGAATTGTGTGAGTAATTGAAATCATACATCAGCATAAGTAACCTTACCAAGTGATAAAGTTAGGGCTCCTAACTTCAAAACTTTTACACACGATGGATGGACATTCAAAGGCTGCCTTAGAATAATGTTTACATCCATTATCTCAAATAGATGGTGTTTTTTGGAGTTCTATAGACAAAGTGTACGTTTGGATTGAGGAGCCACCTTTACGCTCATATAACTCTTGAACTATTATACTACAAATTCGAGGACTGAGCCTACAATATTTTTAAACTTACTACTAAATGACTATAATAATTTCATTATGATACAAAAAGTGGCTCCTCAATCCAAATGCACATATAGACAAAAACTTAAAATTGTATTGTAAGGCTGGATGGAGTATTATTTTTGAAAGAACACCGTCATTGGTTTTTCTCATGTACAACTAAAGTGATTCTATCGCATTCAGTGACGGGAGCCACGGATGACGGTCTGCTAGAAGGGACAGTGCGAGGCTCTGGAGCCAGCGGGCTGTTCCCCATGCAATGCGTGCAAGAAGTGCGACTTCGACAGAACACACAACATCTGCACCAGGTATGAACGAATATGAATAATATTTTGCCGTAATGTTTGAAAGCTGAAATAACTTATTCAGTTTATAAAACACTAGCTGTTGCCCGCGACGTCGTCCGCGTGGGCATTAGGATTAAGCATTCACCCCCCTCCCCCCAGTACTGATAGCGTGATAATATGTAGCCTATATTTTGACCCGACCCGACCTCTTACGTTTATTCATGCCAAATTTGAAGTAAATCAATGCAGTACTTTTTGAGATTATCCCGGACATACATACAGACAAAAATTCTAAAAACTATCTTTCTGGATTCGATATCAATTGTAAATCACGCCCCAATTATTCTTTTAAAAAAATATTCAATGATTTTATTATATGTAGGTATAGATTACAATTGCCACATGCGCGATGATATTCTATGGACCCAAGAATGTTCATGATTTTTTTTTTTTTGCCAAAGCGTGGAATCGCCCGTAGCTACTATCATTGATTCATTCCTTGTCAGGTGTTGGCATCTGGACCAATCCACCACTCTCGAGTGACCGGCAGGCGGGAGATGGCGCTCAGCAAGACCTACAGTGCCACTGCGCCTAGGATTAAAAAGTCGTAAGTATTTAAATCAATTATACTACATTTTGTCTGCTGACCCTCGCCAATTCCTGATTTCATATTTTGTTCATGTATGAGATACAATAATAACATAATTTATTCAAAAAAGGTCTTGTTACGTTGATCCATGTGACTTGCAGTATTGACCTACCTATTGTTGCTAAGTCTAGGCACAGTCTAGGTTCCTCATACGAAATATGCGAACAGATGCCGCTGACATCATATATTAATACTTATAAACAAGCCAACAATAGACAATGCGTTGGACATGTAAACATAATAACATATTGAGATAGGGTAAGACACTAAAGGTCGGCTTTCTTTTGAACAAGTGACAATGTAGACGAATGTACCGGTTAGTGTTAATTAATGATATAATTAGTGATGTTAAATTATTGGTGATTTAAATTTTAAAGTGCTTGTTTAAATTAGTATGTTGTGAATTTAATAGTGCATGACATTATATTACTTTATTGTCGCCGTAAAAAAATAATTTCGTTAACACTTAAATTGGACAAGCCATGGGGATTTACAATAAGGAACTGGCAGAACTTGCCTTAAAACTAGAAGAAATGTAAGTGCATTATATATTATGTATATTCGTTGTTATTAGTTCACGGAAGAGTATAGTCCACATAACTTGGCAAAAATCGGTAGGAGAAAACACAGCATATTTCTTCAAAACAGACATGATTACAAATAAAACATGGCAATAACCATAGATTAATGGAAATCACGAATAGGAACAACTGTGTTTTGTGTAACTAAACGCTCGATGCGCGAACTTCTCCTCATTAAAAAAGTCTAAATCCTTGCCAAGTCATGCGCCGGCGATTGTCGTATACGTTACGATTTTTTTGATGAACATTCTAAAAAACTGCGTTGAAATTTCCACTGTTTCTGATATACATACATTCCTTCAGTGTGTACTCCTTTCATTCAACCGGCCAAAAATATCACACCCTAATTCAAACATTACCTGCACCTTCCAGGTACGGCAACATGGAGACCAGAACAGTAGTGCTGCACCGCGCCCGCCGAGGGTTCGGCTTCGTACTTCGCGGTGCTAAGGCGTCCTCTCCGCTCATGGAGTTACGCCCGTCAGAGCGGTGCCCGGCACTCCAGTACCTGGATGATGTGGACGCGGGAGGGGTAGCTGATCGAGCTGGGTTGAAGAAGGGAGACTTTCTTGTGGCGGTAAGTTTTACTTTAGTCTTCGTCATCATCAAAACTCAGTCATGTTACCTCAAGTATCCATAATTCTGTGACTTTATATCCCGTGGCTCATCGCAAGACTTACCAACTACTACTTCAATCCATGTTCAAAAATTATACTGAGCTAAAAATGGTGATTTTGTCTGTTAAACAATGATAACGCGATACGATTGAGTTCCATATTCTTTCTAAGCTCACATTTGCTTTAAAAACCAAGTGCGTTCATTAGAACTCCAAACACACCCAGCCTACAACCAACAATGCAATTAGGTAAACTATTCAGAAAATATTCGTTTCTTGTTACATTGTTTTACAAAACATACAAACATTGTAAATAGACAAACAATAATTTCCGTTGCCAAATGTTTCATTCAAGACTCGACCGCCGAATATATGGCCGTGCTGCTGAGTTATAGAAAAGTAACATTTTTACGTGATTGTTGTTGTTGAAATAAGAATATTTTTTTAATTATGAATGAAAACACTTTGTTGAAACACTTTCAAAGCATTAATTAATATTACAACAAAGAGTTTCAGTACTTGACATGACTTTGGCATTTAGCTAAAGTCCGTATTTTCGCTTTGGGCACAACTTTACCTCATACTTTAAACTAGTATGGAAGGTTCTGGAAGTCCTTTCACCTTTTAAAAGGTTTTAAAAGGTGAAGAGACACCTCTAAAACCTTCTTCTTCAGTGCCAGCTGCTTTTTGTGTCCCATTTAATATTATCCACGTGTGACGTTGTGTGTAGATAAACGGCGAGGACGTGTCGTGCGCGTCGCACGAGCACGTGGTGGAGCTCATCCGCAGCTCCGGGGCACTCGTCTCCATGACTGTTGTCTCGTTGAACAATCATAATGGTGAGTTGCATTTGTTTCTTTATTATACTACAACTAGCTTCCGCCAGCGGTTTCACCCGCTTTTTGAGGGAAGTACTTTCCACACCCGGATAAAAAGTAGCCTATATGTTATTGTGATGTATAAGCTATATTGTGGTAAAGTTTCATTCAAATCCATTCAGTAGTTTTTACGTGAAAGACTAACAAACATCCATACATCCATACATCCATACTTACAAACTTTCGCCTTTATAATAGTATATTAGGATTAGGATTATGGGTTGGTTTATTTTTGTTAAAGACAGCAGATCACTATAGTGCCCCATCTTGCGTAGTGAATGAATCTCGAGGAACTCGTATACATTCAAAGTTTTTCATCTCAGACTTCTACGACAATCAACTGACTATCGTTTATTTATGGTGAACTAGTTTAGAGCAAACAATTTCTTTGTGGAAAAAATTTTTCTTATTTCTGTTGGAGATCTGGTTAAACATACCGATTCTCAAGTATTTATCTTTCTAATTTAAGGTAACAACGAGAACAACACGTGTACGGTACCCACAAGCAAGTCTCAGAACCAGCTGTCCAGTTCTGGTCGTCCTTACGCAGCCACGCTCCCTAGGAAGGGCGCTGGAGGTAACTATCTTACACCAATACAGAAGCAAACATTTACAAAAAATTGTTTTGATTGAAAAACCTGCTACACAAAAATTTACTGGTTCACACTTACGACATCATAATGCGAAATTTGTGTTTAGGTCGCGCACCTGCGCCTGCGCCTCCTCGTCGCGATCCGAGAACAACGTTAAGCGTAGGACGAGCAAGAGCCAAATCCATGGTCGCTGGACTTGGTACGTATCCATCTGATGATTAGTCAAAGTATGACAGATTAAACCAACTAAAAGCGTTTCTTGATACAGTCTATTCCTGAAACTCAATAAGCAATATGGAATTTTCAGAAAATGGCGGTGAAAAAGAAGAGAGTTGTGAACCTTTGAGCGTTGCGGGCAAGTCGTCATCAGCAGAGTCAGTTCAATTACCGGGCGGCAGTAACAGTTAGTACCATGTTTATTGTTTAAACCTTATTAAAACATATACTTGATATTCATGTAGTACGAAGTTGAAGTGTAAAAGGCGTTCTGTTGCTAAAGTAAACTTTCATGTGACATACTAACATATATTGATATAGTAACGTTATAAAAAAAACGCATTTTAGATTTCATTTTGCTATTCAGATAGTTTTTATACAAAAATCGAAATTAAGAAATTACCTGAATCGTTTAAGGATTAACATAATTTTCTCTTTACAAAATTTTCGTGAGAAAGCAAGAACTGACTGTTTCCCAAAACCCACCTTCGTTTGTTCTGAAGCCTTTGCGTGAGCAGCATACACTTCACCCCTGAATCTGAAAATAATTGAATAAGAAACCATAACATTTTAATATTACCTTCACCAGGTGGCACGCCAGTATCAGGTACGCCAGTGGCGCCTCGCACGGCGTCAATCCGCGCGCGACCTGCTTCCAGCCGCATCACTGCTGCTGAACTCGAAGAGCTGTTCCAGAGACAAGCTGATGCTGATACCATGTTAGTAGGCTGTTAAAACATGACATTGTACTTTTTAAATCGCCACCAACCAGCCCAGTACCTATGTCTTCTTATTCTATACCTAATTCTTCGTCCTACTTGACGTCATGCCACAAATACCACTCTTTAAAACCTCATCTATCTAGAATCTATCGGTTCTTTGGTCCTTCCCTTCTTCTACCTCTATCCACATTCATGTTATCTTCCTCTTTCTTCCGCATAGCATCCCATACCATGACAGCCAGTTTCAAAAGCTGCTTTCCTGTTTACCGGTGCCATTTTCAAATGTTCTTTTATATCATTCCTTGACCTATCCGCTCTAGTAACACCCCGTCCTCGTAAAATTTTCATCCCAGCTTCATACAGTTGTCATCTATCACTTTTGTCACCCAACACGTTAACAAAACGAAAGATTTAAAACATTTCAGCTTAGGCAACAACGCGATGATGACTCGCTCGGCGTTCCAGGGAGGTTCGAATTCCCCTCCCTACTCGCCTGCGCGTGCGCCTACCAGAGTGTACGCTTCCGTGGCTGAGATGAAGCGGTCTCGAGGAAAGGTAAATTGGACATACTTCAATAAGGTTTATAAAAATCTAAAATCGCTACTAAACATGCCTTTCATAAGGCAAAGTCATATACTCAAAACGGTAGAAGAATCTACCATATCGTCATATTTTTTTTTATTCTCTACAGTTATGGAGCAAGTCGAATTGCAGCACTTTGCGTCGAGATTTCCACTCGACGCCTGACTTGGCTGCTGAACACACCGCTCACCCGCCACGAACCCGCTCTAGCGAAGATGTGCATGGTACATATTCGACAGAAATCCTTAAGTTTTAGAATATTCACAATTTATACAATTGGCCGTGAGATATTATCGCCTATACCTAATCATGCCAAATCCTCTTGTCAATCTATAGAAGGAAAATAAGTCTTACGGTTGGTGAAACGATCAACATGTTCCATAATTAATTCTTCTTGGTTGCTGTAATGTTCAGTTTCCAGGATGAATTTTCCACCTTTGTTACTCTTATGGCTAAATAATAATGTTAGCATTGCGCTTGCTTATGGATGAAAATCGCCCCTAACAGTAAATCACTTAGCAAGAATAAAAGCTAGTTTGATACCTATGTCGAGTGTGTCCCAACAGCGCCAGGTCGCGTGCCGCCGCCGGCGCACCCGCCGCCGCCGCCGCCGGTGGGCGGGGCGGCGCCCGCGTCCACGTTCCGGCCCGCCGACCAGGCCAAGCTCTACGCCTCGCCGCGCGACCTCGACACCGTCGCCTACAGGCCCACCAACAACGAGAACACGCACAACGTTAGTATTGCCAACACTGTATTCAAGTAGATTAATCTAATTCATTTTTACTTCAAGATATTCTTTGGTGTGATCAATCGGCACGACTTTTTCTACCAAAAATAATATAGTTCCAATTATCAGCACGCTTTTTAAAAAATATTGTTGCTGACTTAGGATATTTTGTGGTTTAATCTGTAACTTTTAATTTACAGAGTCGTAAAACAACATCGTTGCGATCGTGGGCGGGGCCGAACCGGCCGCAGTCAGCGGACGACCACACCAACCAGTACGCGCAACCCTTCAACACTCATAAGGGCTTTGTTAGACAGGTAACTGCTAGAACCAAATCTAATACAATACATTTCAGAATAATCGCAGGATGAAACATGCTTCATTTAAATCATCAAAAGACATTTGACCAACAAAATATTGATCAGAAAATAAGGAAATATTGTTCCTAACTCAAGTCTGCTTTTCTACACCGATAAATTTGCTGTGTAAGTTATTAGTTAGCCCAAAAACAAGGATAAAGACAGACTAATCATTCAAGAGCCACAGACAGCTTAAAACATAAAATAAATAACTTTCAGAATTCAACCCCAGCACCGCCAATACCTGAACCAGACTACAGCATGTCGGAATCTGACGATGAAGTAGACGCCAAGCCCAAGGGCGAACCAGCGGCTGTGGCCGAGACCAGCGCCAACAGCAACGCCAGGTGAGTCTTATTATCACGGCAGAAGGTTCAGTTTTGTACGTCGCAGATGTCACAATGTTTGGGCAAATATTGGTGGTGCCAGTTGCGTGTTAGGTTTTCTCTTGTTATAATTATGTAAAAGTTTATACTAATCCGAACTTCTGAACTTTACACTGCTGTCTACTTTTAAGAGTGGTAAAATTCTATTTTAATTTTTGTAAATATTTTCTTTGGAGATGGCTTTCTCAAAAGTTTTATTAACAAAAAGCACCCAGAGAATGCAATGTCTTAATGAAACTTAACATTTTCAGGATACCAATATACGCAACGATATTTGAGCATGATGCGGAATAAAATATTTTATTTTGAGCTTTGATTCTTAACAGATAAGGTATAGTTTCAATTGTCATTGATTACGTGTCGCTGGGAAAGAGCTTATGTGTTTGTAAACGATCACTTTCACTGAAAATTCGCATACGACTGCGAATCACATTTTTTATATCATTTCAAAGAATTTAATCATCATATTTGTCACTGTAATAAACGATAAATTTTCATTCGAAGTGAAATCAGGAAAACAAATAAAATTAAATATTTAAAAAGTAAGGAGCACTCTTGATTGGTGATTGGGTTATTGTGGTTTTTTTTCAGAGGAGACACTTAGCACTTTTTAGATTTAATTGAGAACATTTCACAGGGAACACAGTAATTAACTTTCTTATCATAATCATTTCTTATGAATTTATGTTACACGTTGTTTGTTTAATATTTGTGGGTGTTGTTGTGTTTGAAATTATTTAACCTGTTTATCCGATTATGAAGAATTCACTTGTCTATTTAATGTTTTCTGCTGCAAAAGCGGATTATTAATTACATACAAATCAATCTCTTGTTTTAGCATTCCTTATGAATACGATATAATTTAGTTTCGACAATCGCTGTGAAATAAATAATTTAAATACCTAAGACAAATAAATATCTACGAACAATTTCAGTGGTAGCAGCTCCGGGTCAAGTTCGATGCAGCACTCATTCTCTGTGGACGAGATTCAGAAGATCCGCACGCGGCTCAAGTCGTCCAAGTCGTGCGGCGACGAGCTGGGATCGCGCGACGACGGCGACAACAGCTCGTCGGGCGTGTCGTCCGACCAGGAGGCGCAGGCGCGGCCGCCTCCCCGCCGCGACAAGGTGTCGTTCTGCGCGTCCGTGACCGTGAAGTCGTCCAACGACGTGATCAGCACGGAGCCCGTGCACTCGTCCAGCGAGAGCCTGGCGCCGGTGCCGCCGCCCATGGCGCGCCACAACTCGCTGACGCGCGCGCGCGCGGAGGCGGCGCTGGCGCGGGGCGCGGGCGGGGCGCGCGGGCGCTCGGCGGCGGAGCGGCTGGGCGTGGACGTGGCCAAGGCGCCGGGGCGGCGCGCGCGCGCGGCCGTGCTGCTGGCGCAGCTGCCGCCGCCGCCCGAGGAGCCGGCGCCGGCGGCGGACGCGGGCCCGGTGCTGGCGCCGCCGCCGCAGTTCAGCGACCGCGTGCGCGTGGTGGCGGCGCTGCCCAAGCGGCTGGCGCACCTGCAGTAGCCGCTGTGCGACCATCGCTAGATGATACCTTCACTTTCGTACCCTCGTCGTAGGCTTACCCGTACCGCCGATGAGCGAGAAACGTTTTGTAATCGAGCGACTAAATGAAACCAAAGATTTATAGTATTTATTGTTGAGGAGTTAACATTGATATAGTTGAAACTAATTTTTATACATTCCCTTATTAAGCTAGTATTAACATGCGTTTCACGATTCATTATTATTGGTACGTATTACTTTACTGTTATATACCCGACGTAGCGGTTCTATTCTGTTCGATGTAGCAAATCTGTTTAATTCTAATGCCTATGTTATAATTTCAATCCTTTTACAACGCAACCAAGTGCCATCGTGTCTATGATTTTAATATATTTTTATATTATATATCTGTAAATATTTTACGAGAGCTATTTTTGTGTTAAAAGAGTGGACCAAACGCGTAAATACAAAAGCATCCGGCCAACATATTATATATTGGAAAAGCAGATTATTTATTAAACACTGGTATTTATGAATGTTATTAGGTACATGAATTATGTATATGGGACATATTGAGCTGTGTTGATCGATATCGTTATAATTTCATTGTTTTCATTATACGTCCATTGGTACGCAGACATGGTCCACTCTTTTGACGGCATATTATTGAATTATTATGTTTACAACGGCCGTGAAGGCAATTATTTGAATTGAATGTGTTCTCATAGAAGACTAGCGCTTGAACCAAACTCATTAGCGTTTCATCCGTTCCATGATATTGTAAAGATTTTATACTAATCGAAATACATCCGTGCGTCATTTAGATATAGTTTATATCGCCAAGAGAGTGTAACACCAATTTTTATATTTCATTAATCGATTTTGTATCTTATTCTATTGTACTTTAGATATCATTTTTGCAAAAATTGTATCTGTGACTCTTGGAAATTATCTTATAAATTAATAACTGAAATGTGAACTCAACTTATGTTTAAAATCACTTACCCTTTTGCTTTTATGAAAAGGGAAGCGAGATTTATCTACCTATTGAAGCCCCTAAGAGGTGTATCGAAATCTTACCTGATATTTATAATGCCTGCCAATTTATGACAGGTGGTCTGTGGATAGCATTCCATTTCTCTCACCGTGTCTGTTAACTGTAAGTAAATACACAAGTTGCAAACACTACCTAATTAACATTCAGCCTAATGCGAGAAGCCATTTTGAATCTTATGTTCATTGACGTTAAGTTTTATATTGTTTGTTAGTAGCAATAGAATTTTTACCGAAAGTTAAGCCCCCTGTTTCGCGACATCCAAACTAGAACTATTTACCAGATAAAATAAAATATTAGATATTATCTTTAAATGGGATGTAGAGACAGGAGGCGTTCAATGTTAAAATTAGCTGAATATTAGCTGAATTTTAAAATAGTAAGTCGCATATAGTCGACTATAGCCTCCACATGTATTATTAGCACAATCAATGAATTTGTTTATTAACGTTTGTATTATTTCGTTATAATCGTCTTGTCATTATTTTAAGTTGTATAAATGTATTGTCTACTTAAGGCATAGATAGGTAGTGGTAATTTTTAGGGCAATACTTGATTGTAGAGTAACGGTCGGTAAGTGGGGCGGCGCCTTGGCCTGCCGCTCATTTGGTCGCTCGACACTGAGCAACAAAACAGCTACAATATTATTCTCTTATAAAATTCCTTTAAAATCATGACTTAAATCTCAGAGTATGAGAATTAATTTAATCTTATGAATAGAGTGAACCAAATGAGCGACAGTAGCCAATCAGCTGTGGTTTTGTATAATACAATTGTGTTTCGCGTTTCATTTGAATCTCAGTATCGGACGTGTAACTACAACTTGGTATACTTTCAAATGAAAAATTAAATGTTTCATCACTTATTTATTGAAGTTTTATTCACTTAAGATAACATTTTTGTAAGGCCACATTATTTTATAACAAACATATATTCAATACACATTTTATTTATGGGGCTATATGTAATTCATAAAACAGACAGTCTTGTTATATTTCTATGTAAATAATAATCTGACAAGCTTTTAGCTTTACAATTAATAATCAAAGAAATTCTGTCATTGAAAATCCTTGGCAGTCGTTACGGGTAGTCAGAAGCCAGTAAGTCTGACGCCAGTCTAACCAAGGGCTATTGGGTTGCCCAGGTAACTGGGTTAAGGAGGTCAGATAGGCAGTCGCTCCTTGTAAAACACTGGTACTCAGTCGAAACCGGTTAGACTGGAAGCCTATCCCAACATAGTTGGGAAAAGGCTCGGGAGATGATGAATGAATTAATAACCAAAGAAATCTTTACCAAAACTGAAACACTAAAATACTCGTATTTCCTTGTCAAATAAATATTTTTAGATCTGATAAAGGCACCACATCTGATAAAAGCTGACTTCATTATGACTCAGGTGTAAATACAAGACGTAACATATGTTAAACAAAATACGAAGCACCAACCAAAACAACAGAATGATAGAAGACTTTTCAAAAGATAAAGGCTATTTATTACCATTACCGATATCGTCCTCCAACTATATTTAGAAAAGATCAGAGGTGTGATCAACACCATCAAGGATTTCACTTCAACTGTTCCGAGAAGAAAAGTTTTATCAAATTCTACGTTGGGTAAATCCAAAATGGTTTTCAGATTAACTCGGCGATACGTCAAATAAGATTACAACTCCGCTTAACTCCACTATTGATTTAAGATAGTAACACATTTGAAGAAGAGAATTGATCATACAACAAAGGCACGAAATTACTAGTGGCGTAACAAGTATGGGTGGCACCCGGGTGCGGGTATTGTAGGTGTCATCCCAAAATACAATACAAATTATTCATTTACCCTTTTTTTATGACCATCAAATAATCGCGACGCTCCAGTGGAAGATCGGTTTCAGTAAACTCTGGATGTCATCCGCAAGCGGGTGACACTCGGTCCGGGCCGCCGCCACCGCCCCCCTCTAGCTACGCCGATTGGCCATTACCACACAACTTACATGCACGCCTTTGGTATATCAGCTATTCTCTTCTCCAATGGAAGATCTTAAATTAGTAGCGGAATAACGTTAGCCCCAGGGAAACTGTCAAAATTCATTCAAGTCCCATATATTGCATTCCTAAACTAAAATCTAAATGAATTCATACAAACATACAAATATCTTAATACTAAAAACTTATACCTATTAGGAGAGCTAAAGTTATAAATAAAATAATACAGTAAAATGGACGGATAGATTACTCAATCACAAACATTATATCACAACAAAAACAGTGTTATCTCAAGGCGTTCAGAGCATAATCGCCTAACCTTGTGATAACGGTGGGATTTGTTACTCTTGAATAAAACGGAGAGAACTAATTTAAACCTTATGAAAAAGGCATTAAAGATTACTTTCCTTTTGTAACTATTTTTTTTTTCTTGTTTAGAGGACTCGATTGCTGAATAAGGAGTGTGTTTACACGTGCTAGACATGGCATTCATAAACTCTTGAAATTGATCTCTGATAGTGGAGGTTTAATAAAACCAATTAACAAACTTGATGCATTCCGAAATATGACAGAGATATTTCCATAAGATATGTTTCATAATCCGAAATCTTATATGTATAGTCATAAAACGGGATACCCCGAAAAAGGGAAGTTGAAAGAACCTCTTTTCAAGAATCTTCGTAACTTAGGTAAATTACTTTGTAGTCTCAATTTCTTAATTCAAACAAAGCCTGTTTTGTATCTCAAAACCGCCTTTCTGAGTTTGTCTTAAATTTTTTGCAGAAAGAAAAAAAATATTTTGCCACATGGCTTTTGGTCATGTAGCAGAACAATAAGTACCAATAAATACCTTCGTGCCATTATTCATCAATTTGAACTCTATTCTGTGGTATTAAGGTCCATGTAGGCAGCAACATCGTCGATCTTAACGAGACGACGGTAATCCACGTTTTCACCACACATGGGACACTTGCCATCTTCTTGAAGAATCCTTTAAACATATTGGCAATTATACAACAAATGACAAGATTGATTAGTATGAGCCGTGGTGGCCCAGTAGTTAAACCACCAAACTACCAAATGTGTACTGTGCGTGTTCGATTTCAAGTCAGGAAAGTACCGATGCAACTTTTCTAAGTTAAATATACTTCATAAGTATATATTGGACAATAATGACTGATTAAAGGTGAAGAAAAACATCTTGAGGAAACCTAGACTAGAAATATAAAGTCTGAATACACCAACCCGCATTGAGCAAGCGTAGTGTTTAAACTATGTAACTTACTCAACAAATTCGGTGAGGATAGCTGGAAAATCGCACTCTGGACACGCTGTCAAATCATCCTTCACTATATGGAGACCCTATAAAACAAGAAAAGATATTTAGATATATTTATTTGTTTTCTTAAAAAAGATTTGAGGCTGTGATTTAGCAGTTTTATATCATACTAGCTGTCCCCAACGGTTTCACCCACATATTTGGTTACTGCTCCGCTCCCGTGTGTCTTAGCGTGATAGTATATAGCCTATAGCCTTCCTCGATAAATGGGCTATCTAACACTGAAATAATTTTTCAAATCGAACCAGTAGTTTCGGAGATTAGCGCGTTCAAACAAACAAACTCTTCAGCTTTATAATTTTTATATCATATGGTGTTGCTCAATTGCGGTAAAAGTTAGTACAACGTGTACGTATGTTGTACTGAGGTTACTGCAGGGCCGGCTATGTAGTACTCACGCTAGCCAGACAGAAGGGCACGTCAGCCTCGCAGCGGGCACACGTCAGCTCTGCCTGGGGCAGGGCCGCGCCACACTGCGGGCAGGGGGAGGTCACTGCCGGGGCGGGGGGGTCTCGAGCTCCGTGACGTACTACGCTTTCAATCTTCTTTACGTATTTTGGATCAATCTGAAGAATAAGAAGAAAAAAACATGTATTTATTTAGAATTGCAGTTGCGTTGTGCATTACAAAGGTGGCGAGCGACACGCGGACGGCGCGTGCGGCGATCTCGGCAGGACCACGAGCGGCGCCACACCGCGCATGCGCCTCGTCTATGTAAACACCCCATAGCAGTTACTAAAACCAGGAACAATAGTAAAAAATGTTGTGTACCTGAGATCGATATTCAGGCTGCATCAACACTCTGGCCCAATGATAGGCCTGATGCTTCAACCCAGCGCGACTGCACTCGATGACCGTCGATGTTAATATCGATACTTGATCTGCAATAAGAATTGAATTGAGTCAGTAAAGTTTTACTCTAGGCACTTGAATTTTAAGTGACGACTTTAAACTTACGCTGAGGTGTTGGAAAGAACGTGACGTCAGCCGCAGTACGTAACAGAAGTCGGGCAGCCAAATCGTGACGACCACGTTTTACGTGAGTGCGAACCTAAAATCATACAATTGGAATGATGACTAGGTCAAAAATAAAATACTTTATCATATTCAATTTGTAAAACATCTTAAAATAATGACAGTTTCATTTATAGTTTTGAACCGAAGATTTTTTACATTTTTTTATTGATAATATAACCGAAATAAGTACACGGCTTGATGTGATAAATCTGACGTCAAAACTAATTTTTCCCATACAAATTGCAAACAAACTAACCGTAATTGACAGTTCAATAAAAGTAATGAATTTGAATAGTTGTCACCTACCGTATTGCTTTCTCTTTCATTGCTGTGACCAACGCGACATTCTCCACCCTCTTTTCGACTTACCAGTATGTAGCTATGTAACAAAGCGATGGCGTGTCTCATGTCCCTGGGTACCGGCATGCGACAAGCCCGCAGCGACACGCACATAGCACGCACTACGTCGCGAGCCTCACGGTATTTCCCAGCGCGACATTCCGCACCCGCTATTATTATCTGTGAAGGTGTGAAGAAATTTCTAATAATGGAGGTAGATATCAGGCCTTCTCAGCGTGGTCTATCTGCCTAGCCTTTTCTTATTTCTTTTTACTATGTTAAGCAGACCTCTTGCGCCTGCGCATTTCCCGGGGACACACCCTCCGCCTATTCACTCAGTTGCGGCTTTACACGAGTAGTGACGTGATGGTGTTAACAAGGTTTTTTTTAATTATTTTGCAAAGTTTTATAAACATATTTTGCGTATTAAGCACCCCTCTTCTTGCTAAATAAATCCTTACCGCAGTTTTGGCTGCCTCAGCAAATTGTCTTTTAGCCATGTACAGTCGGAACAAATGACGGGGTTCACGCGGAGTACCGTCTGTCTCCCCCAATAGGAACTCTATTAGCCTGCAAAGAAAAGATACGTTTAAATTGGCACATAACACAAATCTTATAAATCCAAAGTGTGAATTGCACAAAGAAAGCACCAAAATTATTCAAAAAAAATTCTCACCTCCTAGTAAGCCTTTCATCATCACTAGCAGCAGCCGCATCAATAGCAATACTGATAGCCTCATTGTCCTCCTCCTCCGATCCCCCACTCCGCAACAAATGCGACATCGCCTTACTATACTCCCCCGCATGGAAATAAAACTTCCCCGCCAACAAATGGTTCTTCTCCCCCTCAAAATGCAACGCCAAGCTCTTAAAGTCCTCCGGCCTAGCTTGCGAAGTCTGTATCAAAATTTCCCCATACAAATGTAACTTCCCATTCTTCCTTGCCAATTGAAACGCTTCGTCATAACATAGAGACATAACTAAGAATTTGATAGCCGAAGTAGGGTCATCACTGTTTTGAAAGTAATTCGCTACCATTTTCGCACCTTGTATTGACTTCGTTTCCTGAACTAAGTTAACCGCTTCATCTATATCATCTAGTTTGTCTAAATTAAGGCGTATGGCCGCTTCATAATCTTGCGCTTTGAGATAGGATTTCAAAGCATCGTGGTATCTCCCTTCAGCTTCTTTAGCTTTAGCGTACTGTATATGTATACTTGGAGAGTTGATTTTTGGAAGTAGAGCTTCAACTTTGAGCCAGGATTTGAGTTTGATGTATAGCGAAGCGGCTTTTTCTGTATTCCCTGCCTGATCGTATAAGGCAGCCGCATGACTGTACTGTTTTTCTTCTTCAAGCAGTTGAGCGCATTCTTTAACAAGCATGATGTCATGTGAATGTTTCATGGCGGTCGTGAGTCCTCTCATGACGTCACCGCAGCGTATCGACATGCGAGCGATCCCGGCTTCGCATTTATCATTGTGATCTTTGACTTTAATATCGTCTGTGTTTTCTGTGATGAGGCTTTTCTCATAGTTTGCTAATGCTTCGTGGTAGTCAGCTCTGTAAGAAAGTATAATAATGCAATATTTTTTTAATTTGCCTGTGCTTCCACTTGATCGTCTTCAGAACATGGCTGCCATTTCTGTTTAAGATTACCTACAAATGAGAGAAATCTTCAGTGACATCTTCCGTCTAAGACCATATCACCCTGTAGTGAACATGAATCATTACTTACGTGAACATCAAATGCCGTGCCTTATGCAGCGTGATAGGCAGGCGGCGCCTTTACGGGATAGCGGGGTTAGCAAGATTCATTTCTACAATCGCTAACCCTAGTAGAACTTCCTAGAAGACACACTATTAAGGCCCTAAATCTACCCATGCTGCTGTAAAATTAGCACGCAACTTACGTGAGCTCCAAATGCTGTGCCCTGTGCAGCGTGATGGCGGGCGCCTTACCGGGGCACGACACGGCCGCGATGTCCGCCGCGCGCGCCCACTCGCCGCGAGCTGCGTGCAGCTCCAGCGCGTGCAGCGCACCGCTTGGAGAACTTTCTAGCCAGCGGGCTGCTGCTGAGCCTTGGCACAGGCACGCGCACAGTGTGCCGCTAGGGACCACAATCATCATCTACGTTATCACCATTATCGTTGGTCTTCAAGCAAGTTGAGTAATAAGCTAAAATTCAGAAATCTTATGGTGTACAACCCCTGTCTCAGTAAGAGGTACATCAGCAATAGTTTCTAATGTTAAAATCTGCCCTGCAGACAAAACGATAAGAAAATATTCACTTACCATAATATTGACAAGTCCTCAATATGCGAAGCGTCTTCAAGAGCCCAGACCATCGCCACGTCACTGAGCCTCGTATAAACACGGATTGCTGCAAAAAATCACTAACAGGTATAACAAATATGACGAGAAATAAACTAAAAATCCCTAAGGAGGGTTACATTGTTTCAAGATAATTGTTTTTTTTTCCTCATAAATAGTTTTCTGTCCTTTTTTATGCTCCTCACCAAATTCCACGGGGTTCTGGTTGATCCTTCACGTCATAAAACAGCTTCGCTAAACCGTCTCAACGCTTGCAATTTCACTTTGTAAAGACTTTTATTTTCCAAACGTTTTTCAGTGTCGATATCACTTAGACCTAGGCTAAATTGCCCTATCAAATACTTAAATAATAAAATAAATTAAAAGAAAAAGCTTTGTTTAAAAAGCTTTTATGGTCATGGGAGATTATTTTTTTAAGTCACTTTCAACAAGCCCTTTCATTTGATACCCATATTGTTAAAATTCATTAAAAAGAACTACTCCGCCATCTTGGAAGGTCCGTCATATTGGATTTAGAATAACGTCATATAACATATCTTGCATTGTCATCCAGACTGAACGTGTATACAAAATTTCAGCTCAATCGGATGAAGATATCTACTTCAAAATTGAGTTCAAAGAATCCACCGTAACATACATACACGGCAAGTTAAATAAAAGCTTTTAAAAACAAATTCAATTTACCAAATTCGACATTAAGTTCAGCTATAGCGGCTTCCCCCATCTTCCTCCAGAGTTCCGGTTCGTCGACCGCGTCACAGAACAGCCAAGCCTCGCTGAACCGTCGCAATGCTAACAACTTGTCTATGTGACGACGTTGGTTGGCCAAGCGTTTTTCGGTATCGGCGTCCGCTAGGCCGCTCGTGTTGTGCGATTCTAAAGCTAGTTTTAGAACACTGTGGACAATAAAGAAGAATCAATAGACATGAAATAGAACAGAGACATGACCACACAAAACGTTGATAACAGAGATGGTGAATATGATGGAGGATGTTGGCTCATCATCAATGACGACCAAATGGCGTGGTGGTTAGTGAACCTGCCTGCCACGCTATAGGTCGCATACATGGGTGTTTGACTTAGTCTGGGTGTTTCTATGTTGTTTAAGTTTGTTTAGTTGTCTAGTACCCATAGTACAAGCTCTGCTTAGTTTGAGACTAGATGACGTTGTGTGAATGTGTGAGGAATATTATTATATTATCAAACCCAGTAAAATTCTACTTTTCAACATCATTGATGATGTTCTATTAGATGAAAAATTAGGAAACAATGATGAAGATATATCTACAGATAATCAAAAGCCACAAGAGTAAAAATATGAAACTCCAAATATACTCACGTCCCCCCACTTCCATAACAATAAACATCTCCAGAGAACAGAATAAGCGGAATCTGCCCAGCCAACAGCGGCGTGATCCCCACCAAGTCAATATGAGACCCGTTGATAGAATTCGCTGCGTAGTAATAAGTCTCTATCGCCTCGTCTGTGTAGATTATGAACACGTTGCGGTCTGACAGGCAGATGTCCCAGATTATGCCCCTAGAAGTAGAGATTTGAATGTTTGAGGGTTTTTGTTGTACTAGGCCAAACCTTAACAGACATAGGCACATGTCTTGCTGGGGAGCTTTTTGCGCGCATTCTTCTTCCCAGCAAAAATACATTGTGCTGAAGGGTGGGCGTTTTGGGGGCTATCTTTCGTCTCGACGTTCGTATCCGGGAATAAACTAGTTTAAGTTTGTAATTAAAAGAACGTGAGTAAATTAGATTCTTAGTCGACTGGACCCGAACAGAATTTGGAAGAGAAAAATAAAAAAACTTCATTCTCAGAAACTATGAAAACACTTAATGGCAACACAAAAAAATTAACGACTTACGAAAAGTACTCATTTGTTTCTCATTTTTGGTACTTGGGTACTCGTGCCTAAGTAACATACATAGGTGGCTTTGCTAGAGAGAATAGTACTGTGAGTACCTGACATCAGCCGGCTGGTCGCGCTGCAGCGCGCACACGTGGTCGGGCGCGGGGCAGTACACGTGCACGCGCCGCCGCTCGTCCAGCACGCAGGCGCGCGCGCCGCCGATGTCGCAGTACACGCCGCGCGCGCCGCACGCGTGCTTCCAGCGCCCGCACGACCGCCACTCTTCCACGCCGAAGTATTCCACGTGGCCTTGCTAGGGTGGACATGGCCAGGTCACGAGTTACTTCAACGGGAAGGAGATAAAATACAACTACAGATAGTGTAGGTACTTCTTTCAAATTATCCGCTCAGTGTATTCGCGTGAATTTTACCGACCGCGCAACTTGAAAGACCATTGTCTTGCACTCGGGTCAACCACAGGCTTAACTAACTGACAAGAACCAGTTCTATCAATGACTCTCAAATATTCGAGTACCCACAGATTCTCAGAACCGGAAAATCGATTAGGTAATAGTAACTAAATGTATCTTATACCTACCTACAAACAGCGAAGATACTTACATCAGTGACGAATATGAAAAAATCGCTGGTGAGATGTATATCGACGATTTTAGCTCCCTGCATGTGCGGCTCAGGAAACAATATGGCTTCCTTCTCCGGCTGTGACGCGTCGACTTGGTCAATCTGTTGAAAGGTTTAATAATTCTTATCTTCACTTCCTCTATTTCTCCAGAATCCGCCCACGTGACTTATCCTTGGAATAGTGTGAAGTCGTCTATATCCGCCAAGTACTATCTCCTTGATGCAGCTCCTACTGCTAACAGATAGAAAAAAGACTAGTGTCGCTATGCCTACCACTACAATGTTTACTTACCGCGTGCAACATGGCCCGTCCTTGAAACAGCGCGGCAGCGTAGTCCCCGGCTAGCGTGATGACATCTATAGCCGCCGGGTACTGTCTCCGTGTGGCTGCCCCACCCGCTAGAGGATAGAACCAGGCTAAAGTGCCGCTAGCACAGCACACGTGGGATCCGCCTAGAGCGATCACGCTTGGCTCTGTAGGTAGCGTGTAAGTAGCAAGGGCTGCTGGTTCCGCTACGAATAAGAATAGTTTCATTTCAGATGCTTTTAGAAGAAAATTATGAAGGGCTTAGGATATGTACGAGCTACGCGGTACATTGACCTTTTGGTGTTCCAGTCATATTGCGAACGTTGTAATATGTATTATATCATGATCAGCATTTGTAAACACAATTAATTAGTAGCAATAAAAATATCCATTGAATTGGTCGTCTACTCATTTAACATAAACAAGCAATCAACATACTAACAACATTGTAGGGCCTTACAACCCCTACATTTGGTCCTTCGAGCCGGATTTTACCGGCTGCCATGGTATGGGCATGTAATGCGGTGGAATGAAACCACCCAAAAAACGATGGATGGATCATGTAAAAGACCATATGGTTGGAATGAATGTTACTTGTTAATTGACAGCAGATGGAAGAGTATGGAAGAAGACAACAAAGTTGGAATAAAGGCAAGAGGAGGATGCTGATAGTATATTCTATCTATATGTTTAGAATTGTAAGAGTTTTCTAAAAAGCTGGCTATATTTCATTAAATAACTTACACTTATTAACAGGCTCCGGCTCATCACCAACAGCAATACACTGATACACAGTAGCCTCAGTGAGACTGGTCAAGGTAATAACCCTGGTGCCATACGCCGCATACAATGGCGGCAGAGCAGTCACGTAGACGTTCAGATAAGCTCTGCCGGCCGTCGCGAGCAGACGTCCGTCAGCGCTCCACGCGCAACGTTCAGCGCCGCCTACTGGCATCACTGACCCTGATACTTCGCCGTTATTCCATATCGCAATCAGTTTTAATCTGAAAAATAAAACAAAATACCCCATTTGAACAAATGTAGATAAGATCGGATAAAATTTTGAACTGTTTCTAAAAGTAGGATTTATCCTGATTTGTACATATGAAACTATAGTAACTATGATAAAATTAAGGAATTATGAATTTTAAGCCAAAATAATGGATAAAGTCTTTTCAAACTATGTAAGGTATCTTAGTTTACTACTGCCAAATCAAGATTTCATCAATCTAAAAAATCTTTAAGTGGAGAATTATTATGAAGAACTTACTGCCCGTCACCACAGGAAGCTGCCAGCCCATTACAAACAGCCACATCGGTCAGATTATCTTTATGATTCTTCACCTGGAACAACTCCTCACCAACCTCCTTGATATGCGTAGAAATTGCTATGATGAAGCCTGCACTAAATCCTATTAGGATATAGCCGTCTCCATACCATTTGTATGAGACTATTGAGCCATAGCGCTGTTGAAATGCCAACTCTATGGGATTTTCTGGATTCAGGAGGTTGTATAGGTATAGTGTCCTTTTTCCAACTACAAGACTTATCTGAAAAAAAAGAGAAAACACATACATAGAACTTCTTTCAAGTTCAATCTCTTGTTTTGCTCTAGGTACTGGAAAATTGACATGTCTTAAACTTGCCTGCCCCTTAAAAAATGGTTTTATTTATCAGTTCGGTTTTTCGAATTATAAAACAAGGAATATCTATAGGAATATATATTCTATACATTATAATATCGACTTACTGTATTCTCTCCAGCAACTCTTTCATCAGTCTTCATCTCGGAGAACTGCAGATCATTTGGTATATCTCTTAGAGATATCATCCTCAAAGTGTCACCATCTGAGTTGTTTATAGACAGACTCTTGTCTTCTGAAGCTAGCACTAGAATACTATCCTTATTCCACGCAGCACAAGTAATCTTTTTTGTATGTTTTCCTATTATTGGTATTCTCCTGAAAAATATAAGACAAGGAACTATTTATTATCTACCTGCTAAAATAACAGACGAAGCATTAAAAGTAAGCAATATCTTTACTTTGTTGTATGATGGTTATACAAAGCCAGATTTCCTTTCTGGGTTCCGACGGCCAGCAAGGGCTCTCCATAAGCCCAAGCTATACATGATGGCGGTTCTCTTAATCCTGTTTCTATGTTGATTCTCTTGTTTGCATGACACTCCCATAGTAATACAGTGTTGCTATTGGGAGTTATGATGGCTAGGTAGTCACCATCTTGGTCCCATTCCATTCCTGCACATAGACTGAAAAGAGATTTCAATTGAGTAACTCAGTGATTTAAATATTTTTGGGAAGCTAAGCCCTGTAAAGTTGTGGTGGCCTAGTGGTTAAAGAGCCAACCTCTCAAGTGTGAGGGCATGGGTTTGTATGTACTTTCTATGTATATCTTGGAGACCAATGAATGTGTGTGTTCGGATGGCACGTTAAACTGTAGGTCCCGGCTGTCATTGAACATCCTTGGCTGTCGTTACGGGTAGTCAGAAGCCAGTAAGTCTGACGCCAGTCTAACCAAGGGGTATTGGGTTGCCCAGGTAACTGAGTTGAGGAGGTCAGATAGGCAGTCGCTCCTTGTAAATCACTGGTACTCAGCCAAAACCGGTTAGACTGGAAGCTGACCCCAACACAGTTGGGAAAAGGCTCGGTAGATGATGATGATGGGAAGCTAAGCCCACCAAGCCGAGTGGTGGAATGCTGCTCCAGGCAGATATTTTGTTATGATGTAAGAAAAAATTATTATAAATATTTGAACTCACCCCTGCAGCTTCATCCTCTCCATGAGTTGTCCAGATCTGTCATGTATGGCCACCGTCGCATCAGTTCCAGTTGTGGCCAGCAATGAATGAGACTCACCCTTTTGCCATAGGAAATACAGCTCGCCCATCCCATGAGGCTGCTCAATGGTATATAACAACTGAAATAATAGTATGCTTGTTTAATAATATATATTAATAACTTTTATTTACTTCAAGTAAACGTTGGTATAATTTACTCCATACTCGTTCGCGACCGTATTGGCCCAGTATAACATGCATAATGATTTTATTACAAAAACTATATAATTATCATTTAGAGAAATATTTACAATGCTTATTAGAATATTTTAATATATATCGGTAAGCAATATGAAAATATGTTCTATAATAAATAGAACACAATATTACAGGTTTACTTACTTTAGGAGTAGTCATTGCTGTATGAAATTAGTATTATCAAGTGAAGTCATTTAACATAGCATGAATAAAACCTCATGTACTGGTTAGCAAAACTTTAATTATTTAATAATAAATTAACTTAGCACGATAAAAAGTTACAGAATGTTGTTGTTATTATTTGGTTGCTAAGCAACTACACGTTTTTCCGGATTCCTATCCATGGGGATATTATTAGCTTCGCTATTCTGTTTTATTTTAGTAACGACCAATTTTTTTTGCCTTTGATAAACCTTATACAACAAAAATCGAGGAAAATTATCCAATATTCCAATATGAAACCAAAAATAATTAAAATTCACAATAATATAAGTAAATATTTATTTTACATTCTGGCTCCTTTCGGGGTTGCCATGTTTCTTTATTAATATTAACTATTAAGATTCGTACACAATATTGTATGTAGACCTCAGATGTGGACAAACAATAAGCGTAGACATTATTATTATATTCAATCTATAATACTTTGAGATTGTAATGATTGTTTGAGTAGCACAATAATTATATCAATTAAGTGCCTTTGTCAATAACTACTTTAAGTTGCTAAAATATGATACATAGGCACTGCATACTATAATACTTATATTTCTGAATAATAATACTTTTTCAATACTTTTTGTGCTAATCAATCACATTATTTTAATAGGCCTAAGAAAAGATTTCGTGAAATAAAAATTAATTGCAAAATAAATTTATATTTCAGGAAAATTGTGGACAGGCCCTACTGTGCACATGAGTATATATCGAGAAAACCTATATTATATTTAATTTATATCATATTATAACATTAGTAAAATAATAACAGTTTTTCTAATACGAATAAATGAATAAAAATGCAATCCAATCATAACCTGACATCTGTTTTCGGTCAACAGCTTACTTTTTCTTGTATATAAAAATTATTGCAAAAAGGAAAAGCTAAATTCGTAATTAATTTAATTGATAATATAAGAAAAAATACCCAGTACACCAACAATTATAGCAACTGGTAACATTACTGGTATAATGTCACTCTCATGCTTGCTGAACTAGGTTGTTATTCAACTTTCTAAAATAAAATAAATTGAAACAACAACTTTCTATTACAGAGCACTGTTATAACTAACCTTATTTTTAACTCTAACACAGAATGAAACCAAAAATTATGTTGATTGATAAGGTTTGTGTGTTATAATGTTCATATTTCTAACTAGAATGTAAAACTGAACTATATCATTGAATAATTTGTATTTACAGATTGTCCCTCACAATATTGATAGAAGCAGTGTCATTAGAAATATGAAGAATATAAATATTTCTTATAATCATATTGAAAATAAATACATAGTCAATATTCTAAGTAAAACAAGACAAACTTATGAAGACACCGGGCAAAATCAAAGCAGAAGTAATGGTTTGTCATTTCAAGTAGAGAAAAAGACTTTTATACAAAAAATTCTAGAAAGTTTCAAGTCCCCTCAAACGAAGCAAGAAGTGAGACCAAAGAAAATAGTAATAGATTTTAGTTCACCAAATATTGCGAAACCATTTCATGCGGGGCATTTAAGATCAACAATAATAGGAAACTTTATTGCAAATATCAATTCTTATTTTGATAATCACGTAACTAGGCTTAATTACTTGGGAGACTGGGGCACACAGTTTGGGTTGCTACAATATGGATTAAAAGCAAAAAATATTGAAGTAAATGATTTAAAGAATGATCCAATTAGATCTTTGTATGATATTTATGTTCATGCTAACAAATTAGCATCTAAGGATGAAAATGTCCAAAACGAAGCCAGGAAGTACTTCTCAGACATAGAACAAGGCAGAATGAGTTTGGAAAACTGGAAAAATATCCGACAAGTAACTGTACAGGAATTGGAAAAAGTATATCAGCGACTAGGAATACAATTTGATGCATACCATTGGGAATCAGATTACAATGGTGGAGCTATAAAAGATTTAATGGACTCATTACAAAAGAACAACATTATCCAAAAAAATGAATCTGGAAAGATAGTAGCAAAAATTAACAATAGAGAAGTAACTGTATTAAAAAGTGATAATTCAACATTATATCTTTCTAGAGACATCGCTGCATTGTTGGATAGATATAAGAAGTTTGATTTCGATAAAATGCTCTATGTAGTTGATAATGCTCAGACAGATCATTTTGCAGCACTTTTTGAGATTGTAAAACAAATTGATCCAAAATGTACCAATGGCTGCGAACATATCAAGTTTGGCAGGCTTAAAGGGATGAGCACCAGAACTGGAAATGTAGTATTCTTAAATGACATACTAGAAGAAGCTAAGAAAAAAATGCATGAAAAACAAGCATTATCAAAGAGTAAGGATTAAAAAAAATCAATCATTCCCTGCATAACTCTTACTAATACCTAAGTCAACTGCCAAGCCAATATTCTTAAAGAATACATTTAAGTTGTTTACTTACATATTCATAATGCTAGTCTTTTTTTACAGACACCCGAAGCGGAGCTATGAATGAAGAGACTTGTGACATTTTAGGTACTTCAGCAGTGTTAATCAATGATTTAAAGCAGAAAAGGCAAAAAGATTATACATTTAGCTGGGATAAAGCACTACAGAGTGAAGGCGATAGTGCAATCAAACTGCAGTATCTTCATTGCCGACTATGGAGTTTAGAACAGAACTGTGGTATATCTTTACCAGATGTTTGTGATCCCAATTGTATACCTGAAGAGGTAATAGGCGATGTTATTGCAGAGCTGGCTGGATTTGAAAATGTTCTACAACGGTCATTAGAGGAATATGAAGCTTGTATCCTAGTCAATTATCTTTTCCGCCTAGCAAGGCATGCAAACAGAATGTTCAATGAAATAAGAGTAAAAAATGTTAGTGCCGATTTGGCAGCACAAAGATTACTGGTTTTTCATTCTGCTAGGATAGTTCTTAAAACAGGATTGGAAATTTTAGGTATAAGACCTCTTAATGAAATGTAAATAGGTATTATTATTTTAGAATATATTTATTATACTGTTAAACATAATAACTGCCTGTTACATTATTAAAATCAAATTAAATAAGATGAACACTGATTATTCATGAAATCAATTTTATTTCTTTATGCCTTTCTAGTTAAGACTATCATTGTGTGATTTATTTACAGTAGGTTCTTTTGAAAAGAATTACCGTGCAATAGATATACTACAAACAATTTTGAAATAGCCGCCTGTCGCCATCGGCCATCGATCTCGGATGAAGATCTATCTACGATTTCCCTCCAATACAAATTGAGAAATACGTTTTCATCCGGATCCTGTCTAAACCCTAAACCAAATAATACAGATAATTAATTTCGAAAAAATCGATCTAGTTCGAGTTGGACTTGCGCACCACCAAGGCATCCGTACTTGTCCTTCCATTCTTTATTGAATGCAAATGAATTTACGTTAATAAGGACCACATTATCTAGTAGTCTTCAAGAGTGTCCGTAATGACTATGATGTAAATATATGTTTCATTTTCATAATATTTTGTTTTTTATGTTGAGCGAGACTCGATTGGACAGATGCTTCTTAAGTTTTCTATAACAGCTTAGCCTGCTCCTTGGCAAAAGTGTATGACCTCGTCTAACTAACCCGAGCAAGAGCCTTTGAAGATTGGTGATCACGTACAAGCTTAGTAATAATAAGTCCATGCGTACAAAAAAATGATTGCTAAAAAATCCATGCGTAAAAATATATCTATTCCATTCATTTTCAATAACATATTTATTTATTGGAACAAGTTGAATATTTCCCAGCTGTGGGATCGATTAGGCAAATAAAAAAAGTTCGTAATATAACTAATTAAATTCTTCTGAACTTCGGTTTCTTACACTTTTTTAGCAAGATTGCTAACAAACAACGTTATTGCACCTAGAGTAAAAATAAATCACGTATGAAATAATTAATTCAAAATAAATATTTTAAATCCCTATATAGAACCCAATGACCAATGAACTCGGGAAGTAAGGAACCCCATTCTAACATGGTTGTTCTTGATCTGCAAAAGTTTTTATAAAGTATAGAATTACAGAATTAAACTAATTTATTATTTTGCTATTTGTCATATTTTACTAATTTAATACAGAAATAAAGTAATCTAAAATCAATATTCACCTTTTTCCTTTAAGCTGAATAATACGTCTTCCGGTGCTTCATTTGAAACTTAAAAGTAATTAAAACTTAGTTATGGACATCTCTACATCATAGACAGTCTAGAGACACGTCGTATTGATGATGGCCACTCCCGATTTGGTGGGAATATTTAAATGCACGCATGTATAATTTTTTTTGCAAGCGGTATACTAGTTAAAATCATCGAATGTTACATAAAATAGTTACTTTTCACCTTTATTTATCATGTTATCTTATAAAATTATATTATTCTCTTAGATTTTAATGTAAAATATGCTTTTACATGACAAAAACATCTTCGGTTTTCTTCGGCTATGTTCGGCTCTGTACGCCTTGACGTCAGAATAATCGGACCGATCCTGCGTCAAATCGGTATTTCCGGCAGTCACGTGGTATGCGCGGACCAATCAGAACGCTTTCCTATACTC
This sequence comes from Heliothis peltigera, assembly GCA_958496145.1. Classification (NCBI taxonomy): domain Eukaryota; kingdom Metazoa; phylum Arthropoda; class Insecta; order Lepidoptera; family Noctuidae; genus Heliothis; species Heliothis peltigera. The sequence continues at coordinate 10,283,385 of OY292327.1, read as the reverse complement.
TATATAGGCCGACATTTTCTGACAAGCGTAGAAAAAGTTTTCATCAACAGCCGCCATTTTGCGCTGGAGAGACTGAGAAGAATTTCGGAATTTGTCGTGTAAATTTTCTGTTTTTTCTTACATCATTTTATCATAAACTTTACCATTCCGTGTATTTTAAAGTGTTAAGTGAAATCGTGTTGTTCGATAGCGTAAATAAGTTTCTTAAAGTAGCTAAAATCTGGTGATATTGTTTTCATTTATTGTGCTAGTTCCGACGGAAGATGGTGAGAGGGTCTGTGTAGCTCTTCGATTCGGAGCTTTGTAATGGCGAATACTTGAGTGAGAAATTATAATATGTGCCTTCAATGGTTCGAAGGACATCGAACGATCGCGATGTGGGTGAATTACATTATGATGAACGACAAATCGCTCTAAAATGTTATTTCTTGAAGATATAAGACATAAAAGTGTTTTTTAAATCGGCGGGCCGAAATATTCACGACGGCTTACGTTTAGTAAACAGAGCCATGGCCGATGAGCCGCCTAACAAGCGGCCTAAAATGATCGGGGGCCCTTTTCAGGGTCCCTCGGACTCCGCGGGTGAGTATTTTATTGTTTTACAAGGAGTTTGCAAAGTGTCGGAACAGTGTTCTGTCATATTATCTTTCTTTGATTTTTGACATTTTGCCTTCGTTCTTGTTAGCGCCTCGCAAGTTTTGCGTCGTATTATTGTATCTTAGCGCATGAAATCAGAAAATATTGGTTTTACTCGCTATTTTATAAAATTCTAGTTCACTTTAGTGTACAATTCTAGTATACTTCTGTTATTTCATTTATTAAAATGAATAAAATCTAAAGTTTTGATACATTGTTTTAGGGTGTACATTTTGTAATATAGTGCAATTATTGAATAAATTTTACTTTATTCGTTCATGTTTCTGTTATTATAAAGTATTATCAGTATTTTGTTGAAGGAAGTTCTTGTTTTTGAGTTGAGGTTTAGTTTAACAAGAAGGTTGACTAAATAGGTGTGTTGTAGAGGCAACATTGGAAAACTATTACAAAATTATTGTAAAATAGAAGCATATAATCTCTAAATTTGAGAAAAGATTTCATGTATATTGGTCAATGTTTTATAACATTACCTGACACACAATACTTTTAGTGACCCACATTATGTTGAGCAAGTAATCACATAATTTTTTCACTAAAATTGAATTAATGTAGATAGACACAACCACATCAGATTATATGTCCACATGTAATCATTTATTTTATGTTTTGTTGATAAGAACATAACCTCTTTTTTGCATGCTGGCAAAATAAAGTGCAAGGCCAAATATTTATTTGAGAACTCTTATGCTACAACTTTATATTATTATATCAACACCTGTATCACATGCACACAAAATTTGGTAGCTTATTTTTTACTGCACAGTTTATAGTAAAACTTATGTTTTGTTTATAAAGTTGTATCTTGCAAGAACTGGGTGCAATATCTTTATTATTATTTATGAAAATGATTCTAATATACACGAAAAATATTTCAAACATGTAAAAATATTAATTGAACCATCAATCAATCAATCAATATATAAGTAAGTAAATGCGGATCTATGTAATCAAGTAATGTTATTTGTCTTATTTTTCCATTTAATCACATTGATGTAACAATATTACACCTTTGTTTGTATATTATTTTATTTATAAGTATTGTTTTTTTATGTTATGTATAGGTCTCCTGTCATAAATATATTGAAGTTTTTTATGGACATTAATAAACTGCTACTGTTTTAGTATTTTAGTTCAGTGTTTGAATATTATATCCCCAGTTTATTGATATAAAATATACACACAAATATCATGCAAAATTTTCTGATGTCGGTAAATTACATTATAAATTTATATTATTACCATATCTAAACAAATATGAATGAAACTAAAAAAATATATGTTATTCTCCATTGTTATTATGGACTTAGGTTATACCAGTCATTAATATATTTTTTCCAAAAATGGTTTATATTTATATTAATTTATATTAATTTCCTATTTAGGGAAGATATAATATGAGACTATTTATTTTATTTTGGCTTACCCTCGTCAAAATTCATATTCCTTAAATGTTAAAATAATAACAAAAAAATATCTGTGTCAGTTAAAAAAAAATATATAGATAAAGCAGAAATTGTTTTTTTATACATAAATTAAAATTAGTACATCACACACTAATAGTATAAAATAATGTGTCGTGTAGAATGTGTACAGTATATATCTCTCAATTTTTTACTGTGTTATATAGGTAAATAGGAAGTCAAAGTATCAAAACTTATATAAAAACAACTTTCCATAAAATCATTAGCTATTTGCTAAATATGGTCCTTTATTTTTTTTTGTTTCAGCAGATGGGTTTTCTAACCTTGACATGTTCGACCTTGAAAAGGACCTCCCAGATGAATTGATGGGAGGTGCTTGGGGTGAACAGCCCGGAGTCACGGGCCCCAAACCCCCAGCACAAGGACCGGGGCCCGGGGGACAAATGTCCCAACAGCAACAGCTCAATGGGGATGACCCAACAGCTGCTATGCACAGACAAATCAACAATCACCTTATACAACAAGTGAGTACCTGGGACTGATGGATTTTTTCCTTATTAGACTTTTTAAAATAATTTAATGTTACTTTTCTATCAACATATTAAGAAAGGATAAAATTCCCTTCAGGAATTAATTTTCAATTATATTATGTGAAACATTGAAAATAAAACCTAAACTAAAAAGGTGCTTTTAGAAATAAAAAATACATATTTTTTCATTAATATTAAGTAATAAATTTAAAAAATTGGTCCCCATCTAATTATTTTTTACAAGTAAAAGGGATTAAACATGATGTCAAAGTATTTTTGTACATATTTCATAACAATCGTAAAATTGGTATTCCAGCTTCTTTTTTACAAATTTTCATTGCACTCTCAGAAAGTAGTTGTATAGGAACAATTTAGTATAAGATGTACAAATTCAGTGATAGGCCATATTAATAGTGTATGTCGTGTATTGGTCTTTTCACAGGGCAACAAAGGCTTAGTAGGCCACAACAATCCATTAGGGTTGAGTAATTTAGGTAGTAAGAGTCCAAACTTACAGTCACCTCCAAACGTGTCTGTATCCAAGGACCTCATGGGTGGCATGCACCCACAACTAATGCCAAATACGAGTCATCCAAATCAACTGCACTCCACAATGCCGATGAGTTCAATCCAGGGAGGAATGAACGTGGCTAACGTCGGCGGGAACATGATAGTGACGAATAGCAATATGTCGGGCGCTGGTATGCTCGGGAGCGGCATCATCAATAGTGTGAACAAACAGCTGCCCACCTTGATGGGCGCCAATCATCACGGGACGCCGCCTCACCATCCGCATGCACAGGTAGACAATCTTTTCTTAACTAGATTTAAACATTTTAAACATAGTACAAACCAAAGTAATTAAAGATTAATAGAAACCCAAAAGCAAACAATATATCATTAAAATAATGAAAATAATTGAGGAACACTTTCTTCGCATGAAATTACAATTAAATCATAATTTAAACAACAAGTAAATATTATAAAATGTAATGCGATTGAAATTTCCAATCAATGTAGATACAGAATCGGAACAAACAGGAACCTGCACACGATTCGACAATGACCCATAATCTAAAATTGTTTGTCTTTGTTTGAAACAAATTAAATAAGAAAATATAAACTATTAGTAGACGTGACAAACGTACTGTTCGCAGTTTCGCCAAAAAAGTTCTACTGTGAATATAAGAGGTGTTATTTAGCCCTTGTACCTATATCTTGCCACAAAAAAAGTAACGATTTGGTATATTCCAGGCAATGCAAAACGGTCCGTTGAGCGGGCGTGTTGGAGTCGGCATGCAACCCAACATGCGCACAGCGTTGCAGCATCACCCGCGCATGCCTGCGCCGGGCGGCGGCGGCCACCCGCTGGCGCCCTACCAGCCGCCGTACGCGCAGTCCGCGCAGGGGCCCGGGCCGCACGTGCAGCGCGCGCCCAACGCGGCCCAGGGCGTTGGCGTACGGTTTGGTCCCCCAGCGGACGCGGGCGGCGGCGGTGCGGCCCAAGCCGTGCCCCCCGCCCCCTCACCGCAGACGCCCGGCGCGCCGGCCGGCGGCCAGTCGCAGCCGCAAGCCGCCACGCAAGCCCCCTCCTCACAACCCCCGACCGCCTCGCAACAGCCTACCACCGGGTCCATCGCCGATCCGGAGAAACGGAAACTTATCCAACAACAATTAGTACTTTTGTTGCACGCACACAAGTGCCAGCGACGGGAGTCACAATCAAATGGCGAGACGTGGCAGTGCACGTTACCGCACTGCAAGACTATGAAAGGTGTTCTCAACCATATGATGTCGTGTCAGGTATGACTTCTTCCTGAAAACTGCAATCATAAATTAGAAACTTCTAGACGCAAGTGACTAATTAAACGTATCACTTACAGGCCGGCAAAAATTGTGCGGTACCTCACTGCTCGTCATCAAGACAAATCATTAACCACTGGAAACATTGTAATAAGAATGACTGTCCGGTTTGCTTGCCGTTGAAGCAAGCCGATAGGACTAGAAATATGAATGGTAAGTGATTTTGAGTCGTATCTAGATAAATTTATATTTTCGACTCCCTAGTATGTATGACTTACGGGATTTTCACGCATCTTAGCAGCGGCAGTGACACACACGACAACGGGAGTGAGCACCGGCAACGTTGGTGTTGGCGGCGTGGGCCCCGTGCCCGGGGTGGGCGGGGTCGGCGGCGTAGGCGGGGTGGGCGGCGCGGGGAACGCCATGGGTGGCGTGGGCCAGCTGGGCGCCAGCGTGGCGCCACCCGCCGCCCCGGCGCCCGCGCCTGCGCCCAGCACGCAGGGCGCGGACATGAAACGCGCGTACGAGGCGCTGGGTATCGCGTGCCCCACGTCCGTGTCCAATATGGTGGGCGGGGCATTCCCCCGCGCGCCGCTGTCGCGCATGCCCGCGCCTCCCCGCCCCGGCCTGGCCGATGTCGGACCTCAACAGCCGATGCAGTCGCTCTTCGCGCAACAGCCCAACGATCTACAGCAGCAACAACAGCAGCAGTTGGTGAGTGCCGGTCCCTATCCGGTGATCTATGACACTTAAATTTATCTTGATTAGAAGGTTTAACATTTGACTTGCACTGAAACTTATGATAGAGAAAATGACATAAAAAAGCTATGACCAAATCTATAAAATCTCTCTCAGCTTTTTTTCAGCTTCACAAACTTCTGTCATTCTAATCAAGTTGAACCTTAAGAAGCATGTGCAGACCTCGTTTTAAACTTGCGCCTCATATCCTATCAATCTGCAGATGGGCGGCGCACTTCAGCTACCGGGCGGAGCCGTAACCGCCAACCCAGTATCCGGCACCAAAGAATGGCACCATTCTATTACGGCTGATCTCAGAAACCACCTCGTACATAAACTGTAAGTTCACTGGAGCATTAAATATTTATTTTGGTATATTTTTTGTTAGGATAGATTTCTTAACATAATATTTCCACAGGGTGCAAGCGATATTTCCCACACCTGACCCGACAGCAATGTTAGATAAGCGAATGCATAATCTAGTCGCATACGCGAGAAAAGTTGAAGGCGATATGTACGAGATGGCCAGCACCCGATCAGAGTACTATCATCTACTAGCCGAAAAGATATACAAAATACAGAAAGAACTCGAGGAAAAGAGACAAAAACGGAAGGAGCAACAGCAATTGCAAGCTCAGCAACAGCAGGCGGCGCAACAGCAGCAGCAACAGCAACAACAACAGCAGCAGCAGCAACAACAACAGCAGCAACAGCAGGTGGTGCAACTGCAACAGCAGCAGCAACAACAACAGTTGCAGCAGCCTGTGAGCGTCATGTCGGGAGGCGGCGTGCTCGGAGTGGGCGGGCCCCGGCCGGGCGGGGGAGGGCCGCTCGCCAGGCCCACCTTACCCGCAATGGGAGCTCAACCCGCCTTGCCCGCCATGCGTATTCCTTCGCCAGGAATCGCGCTGTCCATGCCCGCCAACCGCATGACCTTCCAATCCAACCTCGTGGGACCGCCCGGCCCGAGCCCCAACCAGATGCCGCAAACGCCGAACGGCGGCAGCGTCGGCGTCGGCAGCGTGGGCAACCCGGGTATGTCGCCATTCGGACAGCCCATGACGTCGCCGGCGCCCAACTACCCTAGCATGCAGAGCAACGGGCCGGCGCCGCTGGCGTCGCCGGGCCACCCGGAGCAGAAGGTGCGCATGCTGGGCGCGGTGCAGAGCCCCTTCGTGAACCACGCCGCCTTCGCCGCGTCCCCCGCCGCCGCCGGCGCCGGCGCCGCGCCCGCCACGCCCGCCACGCCGCACCCCGAGCCCGCGCGCCTGCCGCCGCTGTCCGCGCACCTCGCCGCCATCTCCGCCTCCGCCGCCGCAGACGACAGGTCACTACTACTTACTACTACTCCTTCTTACAACTATTTCTAGTTCGAAAGTAATGTTTTACAAAAGACAAGTACACTATCTTCGTTGTTATGTTTCCAAAAAAAAAACAGCTTAGTGTTTTTATTTTAATCTAAAAAAACATTTTTTTTTTTCTCATAGTTAATCTACCTAAATATTACTTTTCTTCTTTTAATAATTTAATATCTCGAATTTTGTACACAGTCCACCGCAAGACGATGGTCGCATCAAACAAGAATCAGATGACGTCCGGATCAAGGACGAACCGGAAGAAGACTGCGGAGGTAAAGGCATGCGAGATGAAACCCCCGACAAAGACGCGGAACGACCAGATTTCAACATCAAAACTGAAGTCAAGACTGAGGTCAAACAAGAAATTAAAGAAGAACCCGGAGAGACGAGTGTGGGGAGCGTAGGGGAGACTACGGGTGGGGAGAGGGGAGTGAGGAGAACCTTCGTATTCAAACCCGAAGAGCTTCGAGTGGCGCTGATGCCTACGTTAGAGAAATTATTCCGTCAGGACCCAGAATCCCTCCCCTTCAGACAACCTGTGGATGCCCAAGCGCTCGGCATTCCCGACTACTTCGACATTGTCACTAAACCCATAGATTTGTCGACAATCAAGTGTAAGCTGGACCGAGGGGACTACAGAGATCCCTGGGAGTATGTCGATGATGTCTGGCTCATGTTCGAGAATGCTTGGCTTTATAATCGCAAGAATTCTAGGGTTTATAGATATTGTACTAAGGTGAGCCACTTTTTTGTTTATCAGTAGAAATAATATATATTTTTAAATTTTTCGTTATTGTATTTATTCCTTGATGACAAATAATAATACTATCATATAATTAATTCCACATTTCTAATTATGTACTATTGTTTTAGCTGTCGGAAGTGTTCGAGCTAGAAATAGACCCCGTGATGCAAAGCCTGGGGTACTGTTGTGGTAGAAAGTACACCTTCAACCCTCAAGTGCTGTGCTGCTATGGCAAGCAGCTTTGTACCATACCCAGGGACGCTAAGTACTTCAGTTACCAGAATAGGTAAGAACAACAATATGTTTTAAGAAAACTTTGAACAATGATAGTTCAGTTTTTAGAAGCAGTATTTATTTATGAAATATTTAATTTTGTTGGATTTTTGAAAACTGGAGTTGAAGACAAATGGAGTATATATTTTCAAGTATTTTTAGTCTTTAGAGGTGCAGTGTGGATTTTCGCAAATTTAGTGCATTTAACTATAACTGATTATTCAAAACTTAGCTTGTTAGTGCTCCATGAATTTTCTGCTCTGTGTTATATAGGTAAACGATATTTGACATTGTTGACACTTTTAATTTGAAATTACTATTAAAATTCAATAGTTTACACAATCGTGATACACATAAATACATGTCAGTCCAGCTTTTCATAATAGACTAACGCTTTTGCTGGCTTTTTTACATTATTTTGTTACTGGTGTACTCACATTTTCATGGGAAATGTCACTAAAATACCCTCACTTGTGTGTGCAAAAACATCACTAATTATGTGTGGTTCGACTTTTCTGATAATGTCTTGTTACTAAATTATTCAATTGAATTAAATAGAATATTAGTTGAGAGAATAATACTAGCTCCCTAAAATTAATCTATAAAAATACATGGAAGGCATAAGCATTCATATTTTAAAATGTTCTATAACTACAAGAATCGTAATATTGACTATGGAAAACTAGGCATTCTATAATATACTAACATGGCTACAAAAAACTATGATTCATGTAATTACTATAAAAAGCTTGTGGTATAAATTAACTCTGTTTCTAAAACAGTTTCACTGCAAGAACAAATCAATATACTTTGTTGTCGTACTAAAATAATTCGCACGTCCCTTTTATTAGCGTGGATTGGCTGTAAATACCATCTGAAAAATTATTGATATAAATTACTATTAAGAAATTTAGTTTCGAAACCTTTAAATCATAACGAAAATATTCACAATCAAGTGCATATTAATAAAAAATAATAATTCAAAAACCTCATTGTATTGATGCCGAACTAATCTTCAATAACTGCAATTAATGCATTGCTATCAATAAGTTATTGAGAAGGTTCAACTCACAGCCGACGTGGCATACTTGATAAAATGATTGTGTCTAGTTGATTTTGTAACCTGAGCGTTGCTTGCTATCCGTCGCGGAACAAAGGAATATGAGATCGGCATTCATCGGTAACTGACACTCATTTAGTCAGTGTAGGTGCTATATTATTTAATGTAATGTGGGTAGATCTTAAATTCACGAAGAATTAATTATCGTTATCCTTTAAGGAATCATTGATTAGAGTTTTATCAGCATTTTTCTAAAATATCTCGTCCAAAAAGGTAATATTTAACGTTGATTGGAATAAATCGCAAATGTATGTAGAAGTAGATGTAAAAATAAAGTTGTAAAAATATATTATGTCAGTTCCCTGTAATATTATATGGTATCATTAGCACCAGTCTTATTGGTCTACATTGACCTCATAAAAATCAACTTGGTACACAAACAGCGACAAATTCATTTGACATTGTTTCAATATTTTACTACTTGCACATTGCAAGGTCCTTGATCAAAATACCGTGTTTAATATTGATTTTCTTAGATAAAAATAGGTGTTACTTAGTAAGATTAATTTTAACGCTGCCCTACAAACGCCGCCGTGAAAAAATCGATTGACATTGCATTTGTTTCTGTGTTAATAATCCACCTTTTTATTATTATTTCCGACCACTCATAAGACACATTAAATTATAAAGTTCTTTTTTTTTCATTTTATTGTATTAGAACATTTCAACGACATAAAACAAACTAAAAAATTATCTCATGATAAATATTATTTAAACAAAATACTTAAGTATAAAATTCCTATACGGTCTCACCCCAGCTTTTACGGTTATAATGTACATTTACGGTCATACTGCACTCAAAATGTAACATAACTTATAAAACGCTCTCTTAAAACGAAATTATATTCACTCCCAGAAGCTCATTCTAAACACGAAAAATATTGAAATGTCGCGCAACTAATTACCTCTCCAATGTTCTGTATCTCAGTAATGGTTTGTTTTGGTTCGAACCGTCGTTTAAACTTTATTTTAATGATACAGAAGAACATGCTTCGAATTTTTAGTCAGGCTAAGTGAAAAAATAATTACAATAAGCAAAAAGTTAAATCTTCGACCTAACACTGCCTTATATAAAAAGCCTGCCTTAAATAGCCCATGCTAATATAAGTGCCATAAAATTAAAAGCTCCGCATTATTATGTACTTTTTTTAAAACTGCAATAATATTAAGCGTCCAACCTTATCTTTAAATTATACAATGCAATAAATACAAGCCTCTAGAATTGTTATGATGACACAACACATGTAAAAGCTGGGTTTAAATTAATGGAATAAAACAAATACGTTCATATTTGTAACAAATATTTGGCAATATAATGGAATGTCTAAAGAAAAGCAATTGACCGCATAACAGTAATAATAAAATCTGTCTGCCACACAAAATTATCAACAATAACTTCCTATCTTCTAAACAAATAAATCAGTACAATAAAATAACCGCGTGGTCCAATGTTATTGTAAAATCAATCATTCTAGACCAGTCAATTCCCTATTTACGATATCTGTTACATAGTCACTCTGTAGCCATGCTTATTTGCTATATGGGATACTTATTATAGCATTAATTGTTCTCAATTAGTACACTCATTCTGTGCTCTCTTCCTATTGTCTTTAATGTCAATAACGCTGCTTAAACGATTGGATTGTATCATGTGTTTGAAACAATTACTTCTTTTACACTTTTTACAAAAAAAAATATAAGAGAAATATTTGTTTCACATCAAAATTTTTGCTCATAGACATCTCAGCAACGGTAGGTTTAGATGGCGCATATGGAAATGAAAATCTCAGCCTTGGCCAGTGAATAATTCTGCGTGGCTGCAAATTCAATCTTTCTTCCAGTTGTGTGGAATGAAAACGTATTTTTAAAGTGGACGTAAAATTTGGCGAGTAAGCACTCAAAAAAATGTAATGCATAAATGGGCTGACAAAATTTAGTATAAAACCTTGTTTGAGATGTCTATGTAAGGGCTGCTGTCTCATGATGCGGTCTTGTGACCCACCATGTGCCACGCCCACTGTCTAACTATTAACCCCTTTTATGTTCTCATTGCTTACTAAATTTTTTTCGCCCTGTCCACGCACGTCCTTGCCTGCACACAAATGTTCCTGTACACGCTCGCTTCACATCACTACTGCCACGTGGACGTTATGAATAAAGTCTAAAAGCGTATGGGGTTGTCTCCGATAGATACACCTTCTGCCAGAAATGCTTCAATGACATCCAGGGCGACACCGTTACGCTCGGCGACGACCCGTTGCAGCCACAAACGTGAGTATCCCTCAACTTGTTTATTATCTATGAAATTTGTTATCTGTAAATATGTGTCTAATAAAAATTTAAAAACACCTTTGATTAAAGAACTTTCACACGAAGACTGATATGCGGTGAATATTTCAGTGCAATCAAGAAGGATCAATTCAAAGAAATGAAGAATGATCACCTAGAACAAGAACCATTTGTTGTGTGTATGGACTGTGGGAGAAAGCAGCATCAGATATGTGTGTTGCACCACGATTCGATATGGCCCCAGGGCTTCTGCTGTGATAATTGTTTGAAGAAGAAAGCGGCTAAACGGAAAGAGAACAAATTCTCGGCTAAGAAACTTCCTACTTCCAAACTTGGCATTTATATTGAAACAAGAGTCAATAATTTCCTTAAGAAAAAAGAGGCTGGCGCTGGTGAAGTGCATATCAGGGTGGTAGCATCGTCTGATAAGGTAAGGGACTTGAACCATATACCAGAACGACTCTATGCAAACATTTGTGGTTGTCTCACAATTCTAACCAATCTCTGCATTTTGTTATGATTCTTGGTCACTAATTTCCTCCATCCTCCTGTTGTGATGAATATGGCTTAATCTTATGCTCTGTCTTACTCAAGAAATCATTAGGTCTCATTTCATTATACAAGACGACTTCGACAATATTACACAATAGTCTAAAAGTTATAGGTATTTAGTATAGACGTCAATAGCAATCAGCATTTACTCAATATGTGTTCTTTGCAGATGGTGGAAGTAAAACCCGGGATGAGGTCAAGATTCGTAGAATCTGGTGAACTATGCGCCGAGTTCCCGTATCGGGCTAAAGCGTTGTTTGCATTTGAAGAGATCGATGGAACCGATATTTGTTTCTTTGGCATGCACGTGCAGGTGAGTCATCAGTTCTTATTGCACAAGGTTTTACACCTAATACTGTCTGATAACATGTGGTGCTCTTTATAAAGCTATGAGAGTGTCTTTGGATCTGGTCAAGTCTCCACATGTTCTTGCTTATAAATTTTACAATGCACAACTTGTTAAACCACAAGAATCTGTACAGTTCTTATGTGAATATCATCTAATCTCAGCTACATTGTCTGGTTCCTTCTACGTTGAATTATAACAAAACTATTTATATTTCAGGAATACGGCAGTGAAAGTCCGTCACCCAACACGAGGCGTGTTTACATAGCATATCTAGACTCTGTACATTTCTTCCAACCCCGGCAGTACAGGACTGCCGTCTACCACGAGATTTTATTAGGATATTTAGACTACGCTAAGCAGTTGGGCTACACAATGGCCCACATCTGGGCGTGTCCACCCTCAGAAGGTGACGACTACATCTTCCACTGCCATCCACCCGAACAAAAAATTCCTAAACCTAAAAGGTTACAAGAGTGGTATAAGAAAATGTTAGATAAGGGAATCATAGAGAGGATAATACTAGATTATAAAGACATACTCAAGCAAGCTATGGAGGACAATATCTCGTCAGCGGCGGAGCTGCCTTACTTCGAAGGCGACTTCTGGCCCAACGTCCTTGAGGAGTCCATCAAGGAGTTGGATCAGGAGGAGGAGGAGAAGAGGAAGCAAGCCGAGGCCGCCGAGGCAGTGGTCAGTATCAAGTACAAGATAATTGTAATGGTTGATGCACGTTGTGAATAACTCCAGCCGTTTGTGTGGCGAACTCCGTAAGGGCCCTTACGCACCCGCGGTTAACCGCTAGTGCGTAAGGGGGCTTATAGTCCGAGAACTGAGAGAACATTTTTGAATATTTATTTGAGACAGCGTAAAAATTATAAATGTTGATCAAAGCTCACTCACCAGCCTTTAGTTTCAAGTAGTGTGGTTTAAGTATAGGACTATGTTTCCAGCATGCATGAAATACCCAATCAGAAATGTCCACCAGCTCTCAGCTCACTAATAGTCACGATCTAATTTGTGTGTGTCCCATGTACAGACGACAGGACATCAAGCTACAACATATATAATATGTCAAATCTCCTTAATAGATTTTCAACTTTATCGCTGAAGCATATGGTTCAAAGTTAATTGGGGAGATTTGTCAGTTTCTGGTGGTTTGATGTGCTGGCTTCTGTACACAACTAATTACAGTCGTCACTGCACGGTTTTCTAACAAGCACGAACAAGAGATTGCACTTTAGAATGGACTTGCACCTGGATTGGTACCCGATGATGTGTTAACAAGCTATGTATGATATAATTGCTTGGGTTTGGCATGAGACAATATTTTCTAACATGTTTTTTAGATATTCCAGTCCTCTGAGGAGAATGAGCAAGGTCCTGATGGTAAGAAGAAGGGACAGAAGAAGGCTAAGAAGTCGAACAAGTCGAAGGCTGCGCAGCGCAAGAATAGCAAGAAGCAGAGCGACCAACAGCAAGGCAGTGATCTCAGTGCAAAGATATTCGCCACCATGGAGAAGCACAAGGAAGTGTTCTTCGTTATTAGGCTACATTCCGCACAATCTGCTGCCAGCTTAGCGGTAAGTTTCATAACACTTCATTTTATTCAAATAGTTAACTCCGTTATCTTTCTCATGGCGCAGTTATTATCTGATCCCAAAATGTTTACGTATTTAGTTGCTCAACGTGTGTATCGTTTGTGCAGCCCATCCAAGACCCGGACCCGCTAATCAACTGCGACCTGATGGACGGCCGCGACGCCTTCCTAACTATGGCGCGTGACCGACACTACGAGTTCTCTTCCACGCGCCGCGCTCGCTTCTCCACGCTGTGCATGTTATACGAACTGCACAACCAGGGCACGGATAAGTTCGTGTATACCTGCAACAGCTGCAAGTCACATGTCGAGACCAGATATCATTGCACCGTGTGCGATGACTTTGACCTCTGCGTGCCTTGCCACGAGAAAGAGGGCCATCCACATAAGATGGAGAAACTGGGCCTCGATATCGATGTAGGATCTTCACCTGGAGACATGAAGCAGGCGAACCCCCAGGAAGCACGCAAGCTGTCCATTCAACGCTGCATCCAGTCTCTGGTGCACGCGTGTCAATGTCGCGACGCCAACTGCCGCCTACCTTCATGCCAGAAGATGAAACGCGTGGTCACACATACCAAGATCTGTCGGCGCAAGACGAAAGGCGACTGCCCGATTTGCAAGCAACTTATCGCGTTATGTTGCTACCACGCGAAACACTGTCAAGAGACCAAGTGTTCGGTGCCGTTCTGCAGCAGTATCAAGCAGAAGCTGAAGCAGCAACAAGTGCAACAGCGAGTGCAGCAGGCGAAGTTGCTACGAAGACGTATGGCAGCGATGAACACGCGAGGGGCGGCGCCGCCGTCCCCGCCTCCTGCCGCCGCGCTGGCGTCGCCGCCTCCCTCCAAACCCGCTACGCACGCGTTACCGCACAATGTGCAGAAAGCGTTGCAGCAGGTATGTACTGAGATAACTTTCTCCTTTTTATTTTTAGTTTTCTTTCTAAACGGATGCCGGTAACAGTTCTTTAAATAGTGCAACTGTCTATCTGACCTCTTCGACCTGTACAAGATGATAGCCCTAAATTGTGAGAGGCAGAAAATAAGAGAGCTGCTAGAGGCCGTCCTTAGATTATGTAAAGCTTATGTGGATTTTTTATTGACTAGACTCTTACTAAGAAAGCTTACTTCATTTTGAATCCCTTATGAAATGAATATCTGATTTTGATGCGAAGCACCTAAAGGAATGATATTAAATAATATTTTTATTTACCAGGTTCAAGAGGAAGCGGCGCGACAACAAGCGCCTTCATACGGGAAACAAGCCGCTATGGGTCCGCCCGGCGGCGGCGTAGGCGGTGTGGGTGGAGTGGGCGGCGTGGGGCCGGGCGCGGCCGCGGTAGGCGTGGCTGCGCGCGGCGACTGGGCGGCGCGGTACAGAGCACCGCCCCCGCTACATCACCCGCCGCACGCGCAGCATCACGCGCGGTTACCGCACCACGCACAGCACCACCCACACCCGCATGCGCAACAACAGTTACAAGTAAGTCATATCTGTAAATCTATTTATAAAAACTCTGTTTTGATTATGATCTGATTTGGTGCCTACAGGTACCTGATAGTATGACTACAATTTAATAGTACTCTCTTAGCTCTTAACGAAAACTACTAGAGTATCCCACTATCCTCTCATTCATAGCGTGATTGTAGAATTAACAACCAATGAAATGTCCTATGTTCTTCCAAATCAATGCCTCATGCCTCTGTTCGTATTTGCGCTGAGGGAAAGAATTCGATAATTGTATACATGTACTTAAAAAATATACCACATGCGGCGCTTGGTTTTTTCTCTATTCAGATTGACCAAACGCGCACTTACTAAATCATCTCATTTCTGTTTAGAATTTCCCTCAAAAATACTTGTATGAGTATATTAATAAAACCGGCAGATAACCAAGAAGAAGATAGTTTTAGACAAGTTTTGTAGCATTCTAAATCTTTCTTGACTTGAGTAAAGCATTTGATTCAGTTTCGTGTCTGATTCTATATCGAAAATTCAGAAGTTTGGTTTATTTCCAAATTTACTACATTTTCTTTCCTAATTGACTATTTGGTTACTTAAGTTCAACATTTGTGGCAACGAATGGTTGAATTTATATTTAGAACAGAAACATTATTTATGGTGTTCCACAAGGATTTATTCTGGGACCCACATTTTACTCTAAACTAAGGTTAACATCCTAAGTGTCAATAGTGTTCTTCAGCGTTTCTTTATTTGTGGTACGATCGTAAGATGGGATCACCCGATCTGTAGTATACCTATTATATTATAATTACAACACCCCTTCCTTCTTCAATCTTGAGAAAACATCGCGTCACCTTACGATAGATGCCACCGCAAACATGTCCTGAAAGTATGCGTTTCAAATATAAGTAACTATGAATATTTGTTTGTATTTCCAGCAGCGAGCAGGTGCGCCGGCGACGCAGCAGGCGCAGCCGCAAGTGCATCAGAAGGCGTTACAGCAACTGATGGCCACCTTGCGCTCGCCCACCAGTCACAACCAGCAGCAAGAAATCCTACAGATCCTCAAGTCCAACCCGCCACTCATGGCCGCCTTCATCAAGCAGAGACAGGTGTGTACACTATACTTTGTGCACTCTTTTTGTATAATATGACGAAAGATTACATGAAGCTTTCCTATGTCATGTCCTGAAATGTGTTTTAGCTAAATTGAGGAATTATTTAAAAGCATGTATTCACACCCGGCCCAAACATAATATCGAAGAATAAGCGTGAGT
Source organism: Heliothis peltigera (assembly GCA_958496145.1). NCBI lineage: Eukaryota > Metazoa > Arthropoda > Insecta > Lepidoptera > Noctuidae > Heliothis > Heliothis peltigera. The sequence goes on along the minus strand of OY292327.1, from coordinate 10,267,212 downwards.
GCAAAGCAAAAGTAATGATTGGTTGGTGAAAAGGGGTCCAGTCCTGTAACATCTCATGATGAATTCATGAGATTTTGCCTCAGTATTGATAGACTTTAAAAATACCGCCCCCCCCCCCCCCCCCTTATGATCAAGTACAGTTTGTTAATTTCTAACTCTGTATTTTTAGCTGAGATTAAATCTTTATAAAACAGAATTTGTGAACATGTTTGTGTTTTCATTCCAGAACGCCCAAAACCAGCAACAGGCAGCGGGCGGTGTCGGCGGCGTTGGACCCGTGGGGGGCGTGGGAACGGTCAGTGGAGTTGGTGGAGTGGGCGGAGTCTGCGGCGTGGGCGGAGTTGGCCTGCAGCAGCAGCAGCCGCAGCTCTCGCACATGATGCAGCCGCAACAGCAGCGGCTACAGCAGATGCATCAGATGTTGCCGCAGCAGACACAAGTACGTAACCTTCTCGACTATTGAATATATCGATCGGCCTGTGATTTGGCTAAATTTCAAAATATGTTTGAATTATCTTCTGGAAAGGCACCACTTGTGAACCCGCCCCTAGTGTTTTCTTTTATCATGTTTTTTCTTTGGTTTAACGAAATTTGCTACTGGATATGATAACAGTGTTTCACCGCCTTTGCCATTTTGCTAACCAAGTTGCCTTTGTTGCCAGGTGGGTGGTGTGTCTGGCGTAGGCGGCGTGTCAGGAGTGGGCCTAGGCGGCGTGGGCGGCGGCGGCGCCGGAGTAGGCGTGGCCGGTGGCATGGCGCACGGCGGCGCGGGCTGGTTCAAGGGCGGCGTCGGTGGCGTGGGCGGAGTGGGCGGCAACATGATGGGCATGCGCGGCGCGTACGCGGGCGGCGTGGGGCCGGGCGGCGGCGTGGGGGCGGCGGGCGCGCGGCTGGGCGGCGTGGGCGCGCGCTACGCGTTCGGCGGCGGCGTGGGCGCGGCGCGGTCGCCGCCCGCCACGCCGTCGCCGCGGCCGCCCACGCCGTCGGAGCTGCTGCTGCTGCGGCAGTCGCCGGCGCCGGCGGCCCCGCTGCAGCCGCCCGACGACCAGCTGCCGCCCATGACGCCGCAAGACCAGCTCACCAAGTTCGTCGAACAGTTGTAGTGTACATAGCGTGGGCCCGCGGTCACTGTACCATATAGCGTAACGGCCGCGGCGCAGCGTCTATCCCCTCCCCTCGCTCGTCCCCTCCCCGCCCTATTTATTGATCGAGTTGTCGTTAGCGACGCGAGGGACGTAAATTAAGTATTACGATGACCGAAACGAGCGCTCAATGTACAAAATGTAAATATGAGAGGAGTACGTCCTGTCCGCTTCTGCGTAATGTAAGTTGTTTGTAGTGTAGGTACATTATGATACTTATTCTGTTTATTGTAATTAAATCATTTTATAATATAATTATGTGATCATTATAAACTGTTGTTTCTATTTAGTACCCTTTACCTAAATGTGAATCTTATCTTTGAAGACATAAGGGAGATCAAATCCTTAGCCAAGCAGATTTAGTAAATTCCATATTGGTTATCATGTAGAAAAAGATTTCCTTTTTTAATTTGTCGAAATAGAACCTCATCTGGGTACCCAATAATAACTTCACGAGTCAAACGGTTTTAAAATTTGAAAGAAGCATTTAAAATTTGTTTTAAATCGGCGATTTGAGGGCTGATTATTGCCAATTTTTTTTATTATTGGCACGTCAGACATTTGGTAGGACGTGAGCGTCGATTTCATGGTGCAACTCACCCTAAAGGCCTGTTCCACCACCTACGAATAAGTTCCAGTTAGTTTATTTGGTAGATAATTTCATAAAATTTCTTTCTATTTTTTAATGTATTCGGTAGGTAGTGGTTATTCGGACATCGTGAAACTGGCCTAAGTTAAAAGGTTAGGTAACATAAAATTAAATAAAAAGTGTTATTAAAACCAGAGAATTATGTAAAACGCTTTAATTAAATTCATGTGACAATGTTAAAATAAACATTTTTATGTATTTTTAGTTATTAGTAACATCTTGCAGTGCTGTACATCAATATACTTCACATTTTACTCTAAAACGATATAGGAATAACTTCCACCAACACTATGATTTTAAACTAGCCAATGAACGATACTTTTTGCTTATTTTCTTCTCACAATATATTTTCACAACTATTTTCTAAATCATTTGGGACCAAGTTCGACGGATTTCCCAAACTTCACAGACATGTTAACATCAATTCTTATAATAAGGCCCAAAGTTGTGATAGTCGCAAACGTGTTGCTATCAGCTTTCACCGATCACCAGCAACTGAACAGGCAGTCTTCAGTGAGTGAGATCATAACATGCAATGTATATTTTGTAAATGTTGGTAGCAACATGCTGTTTCATCTCGTTAGGCCTGAAGGCAGTTCGTAATTTAGATAATAATCTTTCGAGACTGTTCATAAACCAAGCAATATTTTTTCTTATACAGCAAAACATATAGATGGCACCACTATCGCCTATACATTGGTTATATAATTTTCTCCAATATTATGTGTTGTTTTATGTTTATACATTTACATTTTTGGTCAGAGTAGGACTTTCATCTAATAATTTACATAGATACAGAACTTTTATACACATCTCTTTTTACAAAAATATAGCTTTATTTCAAGGTTTACAAGCAGTCTCCTGTAGGTACAAATATATTTCTCCATATAGTCATAACGTCTTAAATGCAATCTCTTATCCATTCTCAGCCCATAAAGCTCCAATTAAAAATGAAGGCTCTTAACAGAAACAAAGATAAAGCTTGTTCAGTTTTAAGTAGCAAAAAATTCATTATACTACTGCATATTTTATTTCATGCGTTTTAAAAATGCTTTGGAAATGTGACAGTGTTATTCATGTTAATATTATTTCATTAGCATAACTATAAGCGTTATTTTCGCGTGCTTGATCTTAAACCAATGTTAGATTCAAATGACAAGACATTTATTTATCGATTCAAATTCAAATTTATAAAAATACACTAAGACTTCACAGAATAATTGGTGTTAATGACAAAGCTGGTTATGTCTCAAAAATCTTTGGCAAAGCAAATAAGCCTCATTCCTTTACCTTTTACGTCACACTTCCAAAGAATTTTCAATCGCATATTTTAAGATATAACAATATTTACCATAATCCCATTCCAATATAATTCATACACCAGATGATCTTAAAACTAAAACAAACTAATTAAAAACAATGAACAAGTATGATTACAACAAATAATTTATAAGCGAAAAGATATTTGAGGCAAACCACGTTATTTGTACTTTAGTAAATAGAAGGCTTCGTTAGTAAGACATGATGAATGCTAATGAAAAAGGTTTGCGAAAAAAATCATTTATTTAATTAAAAAACAAAATGATGTTGCCCGAAATATCACATCGCCGTCGACGCTAAAGGAACGAACTAACAACCACACACTTCATTTTACCACGAATTAGTATTTCATTTAATTAGATTCTTAAATTACACATATTATGCACATCTCCTTATTTATTTTTGTATTTTTTTTCTTAGCTTGCAACACATAATTTATAAATAAGTACCGAATATCAGGTGGGGTCCGGTTAGGATCGCAGGAGTCGCTGTGGCTCGGCCAATATTTAATAAATCGATCCAGCAACTAATGAACGTGGGTCACCGTGTTTCATAAGAATATAATTAAAAAGTTCGGACCTAAATTTTAAATAAAGCCAGTGCTATTAAGCGTTCTGGCCGAGATTTTTATACCTTGTAAATTAATATGTTTAAGACACAGACTATCCACGTTCAATAGTTGTTAGAAAGATGTTAACACGTAGGTATTTTACAAAATATAAATGCACAAAAAATAAGAAAATAAATTAAGTCTTAAAAATTTTGAATTTCTCGTGTGTTTTTCCTATCTCATAAAATTTAAAATATACATCCACGTGGATAAGCTGTTAAAAGCAATGTTAAAGAACAGCTTGAAGAAGATAAAAATAAAATAATTTTATCTAGGATGCCTATGAAGAATGAGTCAATATTCATCGATCGACATAATCAGTGATTCATTAGTTAATATCGAATGAACCATAGGCAACCTTTTTATCATAAAACTTATGTAAGATCGACATGTATCAATAAATTTATCAACTCGTAAAACAAAACTTATCTCAGCCGCACGTCGTCCCGCGGCTATAATATTAATTTAAATACTAATGGCATATCTGCGCTAACGCAGCATCTTCAACATCGGTTGGCACAAAATAAAACAATTTGCTGTCCAAATAATGTTGGGAATGTGCAATAAATGATTAGATTTCCTTTACATCATTCGTTTAAATTAATATGCCATCACTCAGTCTTTCAATTCGTGAAACTGTAAATATATAATAATATATTTAAAAATCTGCAATAAGCAACAGTTATAAGTGAAAATGATACAATAGATTTCATATATACAGTAAAATCACTTACTCATTCACAAGGGATTGTTTGTTGTTTGACGAAGCTATGACTTTTAATTCTTAACAGCCATATTGCCATTTCACATTTCAGATCTAAATGTTTATGTACAAAACGTTTCTAATATATTGAACAGGATATAATTTAGTAAGTTCAGTTCCCGATACAATCCCATTATATCGCCACTAAGTATAAATAAGTATTATATGCCGTCATATAATTTATTCAGAAGAATTAAAACACATAGCCCCATCAAGTCACTCTGCAATGTTCAAAATTGTTAGTAGCAATCAAATGTTGACAATTTACAACTAGAATATGAAGGGTATAGTAACTTAGACAAGGGATTTCGACTATAATTTTTGGACGACGCATCAATATGATGCAACACTATGATTTTATATATTTAGCTATGAGTATATTTACTGACTTTATACATATTATATTATAGAACTTATAGGTAATAAATTCAAGTCTATTGTTTAAGACATTACATAATTTTATTTCCTGTAGCAAATGACCTCATGACGAACTCGAGTATTTATTATTCTTAACATCTAATGTGATGTCTGCATGCTAACGCAGTATCAAAATTAAGAATCTTGTCGATAGTTCTCAAAATCGGTCATGTGAGCTTCTGACCGGACTAAAAATAGGAGCATAAAGAAGCGTTTCTGGACTAGGAGAGAATGATATCTAATATACATACTTAAATTGAAGATTAAGCCTTAATTTTTGCGTTAGCATTCTTCTTACCCAATGAATAGTTCTAAACCTTACCAAGAGCACATTTGATTGCTTCCAAACAATTTGAATGGTATGAGGCTGGCGGTAATCTTATTGTTCCTTCTTATCTTCGACGGGGGTCGGCGTGGAGGTGTCGGTGTCCTCGGGCTCCTCGTCTGAATAGTTTATAGGCTCCTCGCCCGGCTTCAATAACCTCCCCACGAGGTCGTACTTCTCTGGAAAAATAGAAGATTTAAGGTTTAGGTTATTTTAGATTGAAATGTTTCCCAGACTCTGAAGTTATAGTGGCAGGTTATGAGAAGAAAATCTTTGAGGAAACCAATTGATGTCATTTGGAGTATTTCTCATTGTTTTTTTATAAGAACCAGGGTATATGCGAGGTAGTGCGAAAATTATTACCAAATTTGTATACAATACTGAAATAAAATTCTTTGAGTTCTAACGTCATCAGGAGTTTAGTTCAAACACCTAAATACATTAGCTTAATATAGGCACTACTTTTGTACTGTCATATTAAATTATTATTCGATGAAGAGCTCAGCTAGTCATTATGTGAAACGTTAAATTTAAAACGGGCTCAGTTGTGAGTGAAATGGAAAAAAAGCCAATCAATTCCACTAAAGAATAGCACTTAATACATACTTGTAAGGTAAGAAATGTAGCGGTTGTTTTTCATGTTATTTAGGTGTTTCAATGACCAAGAGCAAGGCGGCTTGATTGTCTCAAGTACATTTTGACATGTTTTTAATTTGTATTACTACAAAGTCCTCTCAAATCAAGGTTTCTTGTGGACCAAATACAAATTTATATTTTATTTTTTCGGTCTATTTACTTTTATCCTAAATCCAACCTATTTTCAGTTCCATATATATAAAAAAGAAAGTCTCAACAAATGTTCATCTGTAAAAAAGTAGCGAAGCCTTTACTTTTGAAAGTGGAACGCCAGTGTATTGTGGCGTCATAGCCGTTACTCTATAGTGGTCGGTGCATGACCTACTGAGGCCGGCTTCCCATAGGCTTAGTAGTAATGGATTGGTACGCTAGCATAACTTGTCAGTTTGCACTTAGCGTTGGAAATACCGCTGAAAATCTCTGTTCTAGATTGGTAATTCTCTAACCGAAGATTGTTAACTAGCTTTTATGCTGATTAATGTGATTCGTTTAGGAATACATCTAGAATATTCTAAAAAGTATTAAGACATTTCGAGTTTATCAGTCAACTAGCTTCCAACAGCAGGTTCACCCGCTTCCTGAGAGAGCTACTTCCCGCATCGGGATATAAAGAAGCCTATATGTTATTCTGATGTATAAGCTTTATTACTACCAAGTTTCATCAAAATCGTTTGGGCGTGAAGTAACAAACATACACACACACAAAAATACACATTTTATGATGTGATTAGTGTGATTTGAGAGTAATTAATAAAATTGGCTGTGTGACTACGAAACCGATGTACGACTGTACACAACAGCTATTACATAAAATAGAATATTCTAGCATTTATAACCTAGGACACAATTACTCGACAAAGTAAACAGTAACTTGTGCATCTTTACTGTCATTAAACAAAGCGACATAATGGTGGTACGTGTGAAACTTTTTGTTTAGAGAGATTGCGCGTCAATTGTACTATATGGGGCGGATAACAAAAGGCCGAGCCAATGCGTCAGCTAAATTTTACGCAATACCACACCGCACTGCGCTCTACACTGATCCACGAATTAACGCCTTCCAACTGTACTTTTGAATTGCCACAATCTACATAATAATTATAAGTACCACGGTAAAGATTAGAGTCGTTAACGTTGACTAGCCAAGGTTTGGGGTTTTTTTTTTAAATATCTCATTATGTGAAAGATTTACTCTAATGCAGGACGATTATAGTTGTGCTCAAATGATAATTTTCGGTAAAATTCAAGCTGAAATGTTGATATTTATAGATGATTTCCTTAACAATCCAGCGAGACAATTTAAAAAAAATACAAAGATGTACGAAGGTGAAAGGTGTTGAGAATCTTACTCGATAAATAAAGATAAAATTAGCTTACATTATACAACGACAAAAATTAGTTTACCTACCTAAATATTACTTAAGTATATTATTGTTTCAACACCAGATTATATGCGTCATACAAATACCAAAAGATTACATAAAAGGTACTATATTAATGATAATTATAACAAGATTACCAACACAAACTTATTTCTGGATCTTTAAATGAGTAATTAAAAAAGAACAATGTTCTACTGACCGAAATGGAGTTCAAAAAGTTCAACACTCTTTCGTATGTATGACAGCAAGTTACTCATACAAAATGTAAATAAACTTTTTGTGTTCTATTTTTATAACTCGAGAAACCTTCACGTGTGCGAACACGTGTGGACATCGCATTAATATGGCGGTTAGTAGGACCAAAATATGCGCACGAGTATTTGTAATGCGTTACAAATAAAAATATGGAATTCGCTATAGATTAATTGCAGACAGAAACCACGCATATGTTCGGATCTGATTGTTTTAAAAATGAGTTTTTTTCCAAGAAGACAGAAATGGGACAATCTCAATAATCTCGTCGAATTTTAGTGATCTGCATTATGCATTGTAAGAGAGATGAGATTTTGTAAGATAAATGGAAGTACTGTTGGCATTCAACCGTGGAGCTTGCGGTCTTATGAATTTAAAGCTCCTATGAAAGCTCCTATAAGGATTAATAGGTACCGACACAAATATTGACTCTAACTTCGATCTTGATCCATCCGCTTCCAGTAGTATAACTGGATACAGTTGAGTACCAGAGTCTTACATGTAGTCACTGCCTATCTGACCTCCCCAACCCATTTATATTGGTAAACCGATGCCCCTTGGTTAAATCAGTTGTGAGGCTTTTTAGCTTCTGACTACCCGTAAAGTGATCAAAGATGTATGACAAATGTCAGCCGGGACCGAAAAATAATTCTCAAAATCGGTTCAGAAGATCCTGAGATTATCCCCTGAACGTCAAAAACCACAAATTTACCTCTAAAATATTACATAGTTTAATTAGATATATCATAACAAAACATCCACATAACAAATTATGGAATCTGATCGTTTATATATTTAGAAAAGACTCCGATAATGCTGCACCTATCAAATATAACAGATAAACACACATTTGTGGACATTGCGATAACTATTCTAGGGCCCCGAATTCGTTCAGTTTACGTTTTTATTATGGAGACTAGCATCCGACATCCTTTTCAATCCGCGAATAATCTTCTAATGGGTGATCTAACACTAGAAGGAATATTCAATAATCACAAAAAACTCCTGAACTAAGCGCGTTCAACCAAACAAACCTAAATATTCAGTTTATAATATTAGTATAGATTAGTAATCGTGTTATGATGGGGTATAGTTGTGTACATATTTTTTTATCGTGTTAGATTCCCAGATAGTGGCGAGACACGCCCAATCGCGCGCTTGTGGGTGATGAGTTGGTATTTCAAGGTAGAAGGTTGCGACACCTTGCCCTTAATGTTCGTTCTTTGGTCATTCATTAGGCAAATGAAGATTTGTTGATATTTTAAGCGGGAATAGGAATGTATTATTAATAAAAATATAGAATTTATATTTAGATTATCTCACTCCGATCGTGTCAGATTGCCGACCCATCGGTCTAGGAGAGTGGAGATTAGAGAGCGCACCTGCTAATGCAAATGCTTGTGCACTTCGTCTTGCGTAGTTGGCTATATGATCTCTAAGGTTGATAATAACCTTATAGAGAACAGCCGTCATGACCGAAAGTCGGTCTGGACGCCGTTATTATTTTTGTAAAGCAAGGAAAAGTCGATTAATATACCATTGCTAACAGCTGCCTCCAGGTTTCGACGCTTGGTGCCAACTTGATAGCCTAACTCCCAGGTTCCTACAACTGAGCTGACTATTATCAAATACGTCATCTAACAGGCCATAACGTAATAAATTTGCATCAATAACGTATAAAGGCGTCTGGATCTGGCGCTTAGCAGCACGTTAATTGCCTACGTCACATTGACCTGTGACCTACACGTGTAAATACGCGTGATTTCTACTCTCTGTATAAGATGATAGATGAGGTGGTTCAGAGTTTGTTTAAGACCGATAAATCCCTAATCTAAATTGCGATGACAAGGGATGGGGAGACTATGCATTTGAATGCCTTCAGTTACAAAACATTTTCGCGCCCTAATCCTTCGGCCTCTTTCTATTTATTGGGGAAAAGTTGCATGTTTCGAAGAACTTTCCATGTTTGATCGTCACCGGACTGTCTCCGGTGTGACTGTGTGTCAAAGACGTGACAATTATATACGTATAAATTCACAGGCTCTTTTCAGTGCTTTAATCTTTTCTTTTCCCGATAAATTGAAAGTAAAATTTACGACTGAAAATATTCGAGTACAGTGATGATAAGTCTCTAGTGAAATTAAAATCATGGCCGGTGAAGGCAATCATCAGGGCTTTTAACATAACCCTGTATAAGATACTATATCTATCCTCCGTGACCAGTCCAAGCTATAATACAGCAGGTTAAATAAATAAATACACTGCGCTACCTGTCTTACAATCAGAATTCTTAATAGAACCGACACTCCCATTGCGACCTTCTAATTCGTAACCTTCACCGGGCCCATATTGATTGTCAACTATTTGTTGTTACATGTTCCTTTTATCTGGATTCTTCTGAATTTATTAAGTCACGCTATTTGATTGGAAGAAGCGTCACACACATTACCTATTAGAATTAAGTCCAGAAAGTCTTTACGAACGGGAATGGCATTTTGTGGTCTTACAGAATAGATTGATGCTAATTAGCATACGGCCATGGTGGCCCAGGGGTATAGGCGGGGTCGTACGAGTAAGTCGTAACATAGCAATTGCTGATATTATTTTTTAATAGTCATCGTCGTGTCAATGTTAGGATGTCTGATGTCGAACAGCCCCCCTTTTTTGTGGGAAATCATCAAATGACCCCTCCTCCCGCTGAGGGTGCATTTGAAGGGACAGGACAGAGGTCAGACTCTTACTGATTAAAACCCACTATGTTCCTTCGAGAGGTCCCTGTGTGCCAGGGCCACGGTAACTCTTGCGAATAACCCGCAGCCCATGCAGGACATTAGCCCCCCTTGATTTCCAAAATGACCGGTTAGTGGGGGCCAACGTCCAGCGCTTATACGCGACCCTTGTCAGGTACTTCCTCGTATGATCTATTCTATGCATTTTATAAGCTGGTAAAGATAAGCAAGCTAAGTGATACAACGAAGGGTAAGCTGAATCGATTAGCTGACAGATAAAGTGATAACAGACTTATGTTGCGATAACCTGTGTTTTTTCCTAATAGGATCCTGATATCGGTCCCCATCCCTTTGATAATCAACTTCATAGGCATCATGACAAAACTAGACTGCCTTAGAGAATAACTACTTTACGAGATTAATAAAATATATTTTTCTATAGTAGTTAAATAATTCCCCTTTTTATGACGATTGCATATTGTTTTGAATAAAAGCGATTTACGCGAAATAATGTAAAATGGCATTAATATCGGTAATAGGTAGACGCATAAATATTTTCGTATTACGCATTTGCTAACACGCATACGTATCATTAACGTAGAGTAAACATACTGTTTAGGGTGTGTTAAATAGATTAAAATTTATTGGTTGTTAACAGCATGCTGTATAATGAATGATACAATAAGGCTAGAACACATTTTAGCTATCCTGATTAATTAATTCAATATTATGTATTGTGTGAACAGACACATAGTTTATTAATTTGTCCTTTAGATTACTGTATACTGAAAATAGATCATTCTCAATATGGTATGGTCTATTCTCATTTTCAATGTCACAAAATAACAATAATGCACTTTTTAAAGGTAACAAATTGATGGTATTTTTATACTGAATTTTGATGAAAGCCTGTCAAAATTATTTGAAATAGTTTGTGAATTTGATGAGATGAGAGGGATTAAAAAAAAATGTTTGCTTATAGATAACTATAATTTATCTTCGTAAGGGAAAGAAGTTCCCCCAGGAACACGCAACCGGGAAACACTAGTCAAACTTTTATTAATTTATTATTTTTCATATGATGGATGTTTATTGTCAACTAACTGAGATGAAGACTCCTGAAATAGGTCTAAATGAAACATTTCTTAAATCTAATGGAATCTGCTTCTCGAAAAGATGCACTTCTTGAAAATCAAATCATATAAAGCCTTATTTCTTTACTTGGTTAGTAGTAGCCACAATAAAAATATAACTTCTATGGCTTTAGGGACCAACAATACTTTTGCAATAATGCTTCAGCTTGTTGACATCATTTCAGGAAATCTTATTTGCATGAAAACATTGATTTTAAAACGGGTGGTGGTTGGACAGTAATTCCTTTTATACAATTTGCAAACATTTTTCTGCTTTTGATATACCAACCAATTACTTCATTGATTATTATAAATTAATAGGTGAAAGATTTCTATAAGCACCATAAAATTACATTACTCTAATAGGCAGACAAAAATGCGATATCTTAAATTCAATGATGATGCAACTCATCAGCCATGGTTATATTGTGTTTCTGCTATTGGTCCATTCATAATGCATTTAATTAAGTGCTATCTTGTTACATACCTCTGAATTGTGCCTCCCACTCCTTCACAGATTCCATTTCCATAGAGTTGAGGTCACTAAGGTCATCATACTCCTTATCCGATGATGTCACAGAGAATGTAGCTAAACCTCTTGAGGCATCCTTCCCTCCAAATGCGGCATAAGGTCCACCTGTATGGAAGATTTATCACATTTAGTTTTGTGGTAATGGCAGGGTTCTCAAAGTTTTTTTTTAAATGGGTTAAAAATGTAGTCTGACTTAGTAGTAAAGTTCTAAACATGCAGGCTACATTAGAACAATGTTGTTATAATTCAAAAGGTTACCCAAGGTGCATACTCTGCATTTTGAATGGATAATTAATGAGTCATGGTAATGTCAACTCTATTTATAAACAGCGGTGCGGATGCACTCACCGGGCCCGTAGAAGCGCCGCCCTCGCGTGGCGTCGAATATCCAGCCGTTGACCGCCACCAGCACCCTGCCGTCAGGCTGGCTTCCATCATATTGACGCAGCTCTGCAACTGTCATATCCTTACGAATTTTTGGCAACTCCACCGCCGGTGTTTCTGCAGGCACCTTTGTAAACTTTGCGTATATTTTATACACCAACACAAAGATTATCGCAATTATAATCAAATTTACGGGACTGTAAAACTCTTCAAAGAAACTAGAACCCGCGTCTAGACTGTCGGTCTCCGGTAATTTTGTCTCCGGCGCTGATGCCATTTTCGATTGTACACGATGATAATGCGTCGCCTCAAGGATAGGGGTTATTTGTATAAATTTTAGAAAACTATTTCCATTCGCAAAATGTAAAATACTAAAATTACTGACGTCAGCGTTCCGGCAACGGCGAGGCGACAACTTTAGTGTTATCCTATTCAAAAAACCTTAATACTTGCTGCTTCTACAAAGTACACAATCAACCATTTTGACGAATAGACTCAATAAATAAATCCCATCAATAATATTTGGCAAAACAAAAAAAGAACAAGTTGTTAATTATATAAGAAACCGAATAAAGCCTCTATTTAATTGAATTATCATCAGACCTGATCTTTTTGAATTTTTAAACGGTCAACCCACGTTGGAAAATGTCAAAATAAAAATAAAACAACTGCCAGCTGTTGCTGCATTATACACTTTACACCATTCTGTTATGGCTGAAAGTGTAATGTAGCGGTTGAATAACAAAAAATATAAACCCTTAAAATCTGTATTTCTGCACACGAAAAAAAAACCATTACAGAATCTTCCTACATCAATTTATTAAAAAAATATTACAATTTAATATAAAATACGAAGTAGGTACTACTTTTATAAAGCCAAAGAATTTGTTCGTTTGCTATAAAATCGCTGATGTCAGAAACTCATTGTCCGATTTGAAATATCACTGCAGTTTGAGGTAGCTTTCTGATCGAGGTAGATTTTCTATCGGACGGGGGTTAAACCACTGGCACAACCAACTTAACTAATATATGGAAGCATGCTACGAGGCAGTCCATCCATCCAGGTTAATATAACACAGGGATCACCAAACAATAATATAATTACTAGAAATACACTAACTGTTCTAGTCTGTTTCCGATCGAGAGATTTGTCAAAACTGACACTGTCATGTCAATCAAGCTTCTGTTCACTTTTCAGTGTTGTTTTTGATTTTTGTCCCAAAGTGGATTGCACTTGGCATGAAAACAGTCGTACTGTTAAACATTACAACGTGTTACTAACTGTAATTCTGTAAAAGTGTCTTGCACTGAAACATGATTCTTAGCAGAACACATACATAATTCAAATTTATAGTTTCTAATAACCCAAAATTAGAAACTAAAATGAAGGATCAGCGTTCAGATTTGTGTTCGAGATACATTACAATATTTATTGTAGTTTCTTGTTACTGGTTTGTATTCAAAACTTCATAATTTTTAACTATTTACTGGCTAGACTTAGCAGTTATTGAGATATTAGAGTTGTCTTGTCAATATTTCATTTAAACGCCGGCTAGCAGAAGCTGAAGGCTATGCTACTTATTTATCTCAACTGAGTATGTGGCATACATTTTATTGTTATATAAATAAAAGCCGGTCGTAAAATTCTTATTTATTGTGAGTGGAATATTGTCATTACTTATTACTTTATAAAAAAAAATGGTGGCAACTCAAACTAAATTAAAGTAACAGGAAAAAGTCGGGTAACGCCCCTAAGTCGACCCACTGACCAAAAAAATATTGCGATGTGTCCTAAATATTAGTATTTTCAATACTACCACAGCCACAAGAATATTAATAATTATCAACAGTATTTGTTCCCATCAATAACAAGTTTTAATAATTCAATGACAAGTTTCCTTTACCTAAACTTTTTTGTTCCAGGGTAGTTTCAATAGCAACAGTTTTTGTCAATAAGGCGTTACTAAGTAGTCAGGAGGTTGCCTTAGAAGCACCTCTGTTCATCACCTGGTTCCAATGTATTGTGTCTTTCAGTATATGCTATACTTTAAGTAGATCTGGTGGTATACCAGGTGTCTTTGCATTTCCCAAGGGTTCACCATGGAAGGTGGATGTCATGAGGAAGGTAATCATTCTTTTTTCATTGGTATTTTTTTTTATTTTTAGATGCAGTGTTTGTATATAAGGTGTATTTTTTCATAGAGACAGGTGTTATGTGTAAGAACACATTACAATTTGGCAAATGTGATGATAAATTTGACAAAATTTAAATGTCATGTCATAATGTCATAAACATATTATTATTGTCATGGCTTTTTTGGTGGTAAAGATGATCCTTAGGATGTACTAGTTGACCTGTAAAATTGTGGTGCACTAGTAGTGTTAGACCTTAAATATCAATAAAAAAATAACTATTTAAAAAAACAGCTACTATTACTTCTCTTATAAGAAATGAATTTTCTCATATTACATTCATAATTAAGTAGCAAACAAAGCTAAACCTAATAGCTGGACATAATCTTATCAGATGGTAGCTAAAATAACACTTATGTTCCGTTAGTATAAAATCAAGATGGTTATCATTACATAGAACTCTTCTAGTTATCAAAACAATAAGATATAATTAATGCATATTCTAATCCTTTATTTCAATGTCACATTATGGACATGACAGCGCACAAATTAGATTTTATGACATAATTTCAAACAGTTATTCTTGTGTTAAATTGATAATCCCTTCAATTTTGTATTATTTTCTTATACAAATGCATCTAGTGTCATATCTTGATTGATCTTATTCTGAAACCTATAAACAAAATAATATTTAAATTATGTTTCTGTTTGACTGCCATAAAATACTTTACTCAGTGCAAGAAAATCTATAAAAGATTTGCTTATAATCATTGAATTATTTTGCAGACCATACACACTTTATATTGTGTGTAGTTTGTGAATAGAAACTGATTACGCACCAAGTAATTCTGATTACTACATGATAACAATCAAGGACACTACTTAAAACGGTAAAACCGTTCAACTCCAGTCTTCTTAATTAGCTGTTCCATTTTACGCAAAGCTGCTGTGTTTAAAATTAATGATCTGAATTTTCCTTGTTTATTTAATTATTTGCATTGTTATCAGCTAATCAATATTCAGATATTTTGTAACAGAAAAATAATGAGCTAGTTAAGTAGTATTTCACTTGGTTTTTAAAACGTAATATTCTATATGTCATTAGTACTCAGGATTAATTGACTTATTTCCCACTTACCTAGAACAATTTCATATCTCTTTATTGTAACAAATTGTTGACTTGATATATACAATTTGTGGATAGATGAGACAAAGAGCCATACTTTATAAATAGAAAACCACCTGTTTACTCCTTACTTCTTATTGATACATTAGTGTATACAGGATTCCATTTTCAACCTTACCTTTTTGAAGGATAAACTATTATGATTTTACTAATAGCGGCTATGTATCTACTTTTCAGGTGATCCCACTTTCAATAATGTTCACCTTGATGATAGCAACAAATAATCTGTGTTTGAAGTATGTGGGAGTGCCATTCTACTATGTAGGAAGATCTTTGACTACAGTATTTAATGTAGTCTTCAGCTGGGTGCTGTTGGGCCAGAAGACTTCTTACAGATGCATTTTATGTTGCGGTTTCATCATTTTTGGCTTCTACCTTGGAGTAGATCAGGAGAGCTTATTAGGTGAATATTCTTATTTTACTGTAGGATAATAATATTGTGTAGATGGTTGGAAACACAAGCAATCTATCAGATCCGAGGGTGATCTAGTTCTCCGGAAAGCATTGCAGCAAGCATATAAAATCATAAAGTGTATTATATTGTTATCTTTACATATAAAATGTACATTTGAAGAAGCTCCACTTGTCTTTGGGCTTTAGTATATCACTATTTTTCTTATGCTATCAAAACCCCAACGACAAACAGTTGTAGTTATGTTCATTTAAGTTGTAGACAGGCATAAGCATAATTATGTAATAACTTTAGTAGAGTGCTAGTGTTATCAATCAGTTGGAGTTAATTTTATTTTTTACTTTATACCAACTAGCAAAAAGTTTACATTCACTTGACAGTGAATTGAAACTACACTAGCTGTTCACTGGCTCTGCTCTAAGCCGGGTAATTATGCAATGTAAAATCTATGTGGGTTAGTGGTTAATCCTAACAGATAACATGCATGCCATTAAATGTACTGAATTGTGCATAAAGTATTTCGTTTTTAGATCTCTTTAAGTATATGTATGTTTATGTTTTGAATTTTTTTGTGTGTGTTCAATTTAAGTTGCCCCAATTGTCGCCCATACATCCTACACGTGCAAACCGCTTTGCTGATAGGAAGGATAGATAAAATACATAATGTCCGGTGGCATTACTTTTATTCTTTTCAAATGTCAAAAATACTCTTTCTTTTTATTTATTATAAGGATTGTTATATCGACAGTCCTAAGGACAGTCCAGTGACTTCCAGTATGTGAGAGATATAAGGCGGAAAACTGAAGCATCACTCAATTTTAAGGACTACTCAAACATCATTCTATCTCTGTTACACTTATGTAAAATTTTGGTGACAGAAATACTTTTGAGGAGAACTTAAAATTAAGTAATGTTTGGGTATTTCAACGATAGTCAGGAGAAATATATCTTTTTTATAGTTTTTTTATACTTTTTTTTTATTTCAGGTTCATTTTCTTTAATAGGTACAATATACGGAGTAATCGGATCTCTTATGCTATCCCTATACTCCATCTACACCAAAAAGGTTTTACCCAGTGTTAACCAAGAAGTTTGGTTGCTATCCTATTATAATAATGCCTATTCAATACTATTATTCCTGCCACTTATAATAGTGAATGGGGAGTTGTCTGTGCTTTGGAATTACAGTAATTTTAACAGCACTTATTTTTGGATACAAATGTTAATTGGAGGACTGTGTGGTTTTGCTATTGGATACTTCACATCTTTACAGATAAAGGTGGGTTATTTAAAATTTATTAACACGTTTACTGATCGGGAGAAGCTTGTGGCTAAGTAACAGCCGCATGGGACGATCGATCATAAGGTTAAGCAACGCTTGGCGCGGTCCGTCCGTGGATGGGTTACCATCTTGTCATAACGAGTTTCTCCGTGTATCGGAAGGCACGCTAAATTGGTGGATCCCGGCTATCATTTGTACAACTTTGGCAGTCGTTACGGGTAGTCAAGAGCCAGAAAGTTCAGCGCGTTTTTCCACTTCAATATGGACATTCGATTTTCAAAGTTGGTTTATGTAATCTTATATTTTTTTTTATTAAAAACTCTGTTATATCTCACATTTCAGGTGACCTCCCCTCTCACCCACAACATCTCCGGGACAGCAAAGGCGTGTGCACAAACAGTCATAGCTACCCAATGGTATAATGAGAGCAAAAACCTTCTTTGGTGGACCTCAAACATTATCGTTCTAGCCAGCAGCGGTCTATACGCGAGGTTCAAACAGATAGAAATGGAGGAAAGTTCTCGAAAACCAGTGCCTGAAGAGAAACAGAGCTTAGTATGATGGATTTTTTTATAGTTTTGTGTTTTTAAAGGCTGTATATAATAAGGTTCTTGTTGTCATTTCTGTGTTGTATGTATTATGGTTATTAATTGGGTTTGAACTTTGTTTCATGTCTGAACTAATACACTGATAATAATATATTGAAATTAATTTAAATAAACTAATTTATAGTCGCATTTATGACTCTTTAATGTAACCAATGTAAACATGATGATGAAGTTCCATCTCAAAGGTCTTAATTTAAAGTTTTGCACCTAATATAATTAGATCTGATTCCTTATTACTACAAAAGTATGAGGAAACGACAAAATTCCCAAAAAATATCAACCTTGGAACTAATCCCAGTGAAAATAATTTAAACTTAATTGCCATATACACAAGGTTGATATTTCTTTGACTGTATATGGTATGGTATATTGTGTAATGTGACAATCGTTATGGAACAAATACTTCCTTTCATAGTGATATCTATGAGAATAGGGATAGTCCAAGAACCCAGGGCCGCCAGACATAGTACTCATTTTCTCTCTACTAAAATATAGAGTTAGTTCTGACTTTGAATTTATACTGACTGTAATTTTTACCGACAGCCAATAAACAGATAGGTGAAGGTGGGTAAAATCAGGGCTAACTTCACTATTTCCTCAGAGCTGGTTCTTAAAATTCAGTTACCATTGCCTGACACGTGTGGTTCTTTTAATAGACACTAGAAAGTTCCAAAAGATTACCATAAGTTGACTTTTTTCTCTGTCTTACATGTAGATAAATTATACATGGTGGCCCTAGGATCTCTCTAATAGTATAATGAAGGCATTTAATTTTACGTCAATTAATTAAATACACATACATATTATTAAGTTAATGAAGAATTCATTTAAGAATACTTGTGTGAATGTCCTAAGTTCGTCTTCCTAATTCGTCTATGTTTAAGCAGATAATTATAGAATATAATTAATTTGAAAATAATAGCATTCCATGTTTTTTGGCTATTGTGAAGTCAGCTTTTTATGACGGGCATTTAAATAAAAAAGGTTTCATAAAGTAATGTTTTTATTTTAAGGTCGACGACGTCGAATCACAAAATCCGAGCCCGGAGGATATGAAAATATCTCAGTAAATATAAACTTTTAATCAATTCATTTGCTTGTTAATCTGTTGCATTTAATTTTTATTATCTGCTGTGACTAAAAGCCTTAATTCTTTGTTTTATGTGTATTCCATTGATGTATCAACAGAAGCATTTTGTGTGCGTTCATCTTTACGTGTTATCATTGAGACATATATTTAGTACTATGGAAGTAAATTGTGTGTATCGAAAGAAGAACAGTTGCAGAATAGCTTAAAAGGTACACAACTTGTGTGTAAATGTCGGTTTTTAGTTGTTTATTATTATAATTATGTGTTATTTAAATTTATTATTAAATATTTTAATATATTTAGATTAAGTTTAATTCAAATTATATCTGTTAACATGTGATCTTAACAGTTTAGAAAGATATTGTTTAATACTTTTATATTTATGTACCAAATATAGATTAGTGTATTCATCAGGTTCTATTAAATGATCGTATAGTTCTAAGCCAAATGGTTTGTTCCAATCAACTGTAAATAACGTGCTATTAAAGAAAACCCATTCTGTGTATCTAAATCTTTTTGTTCTTATACTGTAACCCATTATCTTAATGTCTTTTAATCGTGGCTTATCTGAGTTCTTCTGTGGGTAAACACTTGGCCTGGGGTACTGGCTTAGTGCAAAATGTCTCCCAAATACTGACGAACCCATTATTAGCGGTTTTAAACTTTTACCCTCAAAACATAAACGAGATTTATCAAACTTAGTACACTTTGGTATGTTATGAGCCAAGCCACTGAGGTCCACTAACGTAGGAAATAAATCTACTAACTCCACAGGCGTATGTATGTTCTTTGAAGTTATTCCTGGCGCTGCGAATATGAGAGGAACTTTTAAAGCCACGTCAAAATTGCTGTACTTTGCCCATAGGCCATTTTCGCCTAGTGACCATCCTGAAAAAAAGAATTAATGGATAATGAAGTTTATATAATATAGTGCTAATTGCAGCTTATTATCTCGGAATAATTCGCCCCAAGTTAGGTGCAGTGCAGTAAGGTGCCTGGTGTGGCTAAACACTAATATTTGTAACGGGAGGTGCTTTTGCTTTGTGATACCAGATTCCGCCAGCGGCATCATCCGCGTCCCTTGGGAACTACTCTGCGCCACCAGATAAAATCTAACACAGTTTTTTTTTCTAATCGGTTCAGTAGTTCCTGTGATAGCCCGTTCAAGCGATCAAGCAAACTCTTCACCTTTTTAATATTAGTATAGATTAAGAATAGGTATTTGCTACTAACCATGATCGCTCGTCAAAACGACAATAGTATTACTTCTATCGATGTAACTCAATAATTCTCCAATTAAGTCGTCTACATAAGCTGCAGCTGCGTAGTAACTCTGCCGTATCTTGAGAGACCACTCATAAGGCATGGTGCCTAATGGAAAGGATATGTTTAGCCTTGCTATATCGTCTCTACGCCGTACGTCCGTCCACGGATGCCAGGAGACCAGTGGTGAGTCGGGAGACATCAATGGGTATTTTGGAGGGCGGACTTTGTCTATTGGAACCCTTGCTGCAAATGAAAATGAGAATATTATGTAAAATATAGGTGAATTCAGGAATAATTTTAAAAAAAGCTGTAGGTACTAAGTGTTCTTCCAAGCCGACGCCTTGAGATCGACAAATCGATTTACACTCATAGTGCTATTGACGTTCACCTAGATGATGGCCCAATTGTCGGCTACGGTGACCGTTCTCTCTAGAGAGATGTAAAAGACTTTTAAAACCCACAAAGTAATTTCGGCCCGACCAGCGAATCGAATCCGAGACTCCGTGCAGTCGTGCTATGCGACTACTATACCAACGAAGGCAATCGAATGACGTCCACCTACTCCAAATGCAAACATACCTATTTAGCTTAGTTGGAAGGCTTAACAAGTCTATATAGGTACTTCTTGTTTATTAAGTATAAAAAAAACATGACTCACCAATATATTCTGCAGGATACTTAATCGGTATGTGCGGCTTATAAAACCCAACAGCAAGCAGAAACGGCCGACTATTATTCCTATTTGAAAGAAATTCTACAGCATGCCTCAAAGACTCCAAATCTGGCAGAGTGCCACCTGGCTGATGTTTCACATTTACTGGACAAATGAGGTTCGATTGAAGTTTTTTTGTTTCTTTATCTTTGCAGACAGGAGCATCCTTATATTTCTCCGTCGGAGGGTGGTAAGGGTGTTTTGACCAGCTGTAAGGGTAATCATCGGTAAAGTTAGAACTTATTCCTGGATGGAACACCTTTCCGACGGAGTAAGTCTCGTAACCGTTATCTTTGAAGAATTGTGGGAGAGTAGTGAAGTTGCCTACTGTGTCTCGCCAGTAACTGTAGAAATCGTATAAGCGAAGGGAGTCTGGTCGTCGACCTGTCAGCATTGAGTTCCTGCTGGGAGCACAGAGGGCTTGCTGGAACAAAAAGTATAAGTTTGAAGACCCTAATAATATAATTGTTATAAAGTATAGTAGGTACTCTGTAGAAGTGTACACCTAATCACGATTACTTATCTATAATGTGATGTCTTTACAGCGTATAGCATCAAGGTACTTGTACGTAGATAATGTAAAGTGCGTAGCTAGGAATCAGAACTTGAATTAATTGCACTACGTTCCTATTACATTATTACCCTGATTGGTAACTCGTCTAACTATCCTTGATGGAAAGAGAATTACCTGTGCAAATGCATTTTTGAAATTAGCACCTTCGTTTTCAAGTTTTTTTATGTTAGGCAGGTTCACCATTTCGTCCGAGAGATGGCGTAAGTCATCAACTAAAATAAGCAAAACATTTTTGTTTGCAGCCGTCGATTGGAATGCAAAACACATTAGCAAAAATAATAATTGAATCAATAAAGAAAACTGTGAAAGCGACATGATTAAACCCTCAACAAAAACTAATAAACCAAATAGTAGCGTTCAGTTAGATGTAAAGGAACGTAATTTTTTTAATAGTAACCACGTGCTTTCAACAATAATCAAATAATATAAATAATTATAGAATGCAGTAAAATAGTAGACCAAATTTTATAAAAAGCCTAATAGTAAAAGCGTTAATCTAGATATGCTTTGATTTGTGAATATTCTGTGAAAAACGGAACATACTCTAAGATGGTCGAACGGTACAAAGACAATGTAATTGTACAGACTGTACACAGGTTTTCTCAATTCAATAATAATGAATGGTCTTTTTGTACGCTCCCGCGTGATAAAGGTCACTTAAGAATTTAAATTTTAATTTAAATGTATTTTTTATGTACGAATAAATCATCCAACTTCCAAGCAAACATTTATTTAAATGTTTAGTATACAAAAAACACTATAGGGTTATAAAGAAAAAGTCTAGTGAATAATAGTTTACTTAGAAATAGTTAGTTACTTAGTCTTAAAGGGGCCTTCATTCCTGTGAACTTAAATATTAGGCATATTTTGTTGATGAAGAGTTTAGTGATGGTTTTGTGTTTGTCGCATCTGTGAAGTGACATTGTATTTGACTAGTGTTTTTCCACACAGTGACAAAATATCTATGTGTGCTTTGTATACAAATGTAATGATTGCTTTGTCGTATTCGTATGACGCACACACACATCAACAAACGAACAAGTGGGCGTTAGGGTATTGTCATTCAAATCATCTGTTTCGTAAATCGTTGTATATTTTGTACATAAAAATCTAATTTATTTTTCATTTATTAATTTAATGAGAGTTGTTTAAATATAATAATTGATTGAGTGCGCGAGTGAGTTATGTTTGTTTAGAGTTTTGTTTTTATTCGTGTGACGTCATTGTTTTCGACTGCCAGTACGACGCAATAGCATTTTACTCGAAAATGGATTTAAAATGAGAATTGTTTTCGTAAACAAGGTGAGTGTATTATGTAAGACGTATATTATGTTCTTATTACGCATTAATTTAGTTAGATTTAGTCACAACGCAGGGTGGATAGACTTCATCGATTTCCTTTGTCCTCGGTCCCCTTTTAAGTTTGAAGTACTTTATAGCTTGTGTGTAGATATAGTAGTGCTACCAGCTGTTTCGAAACAACATAAACATTCGTTTGTTATTATTATTGAAGATTGACTGATTTACAAAGTGTAGTGATTTTGTTTTATCTTATGTAATCCATACCATCGATAATGTTTTTTATGAAAGAAAATCGCGTTCGATTTTCAAATCATTTACGCAATTTGTTTCATAAAAACATTTGATTGGTTTTTCGTTTGTTCACTGTATTAGCTGTGATCTACAGCTTTTTATTCAGGTGAGTGCATCTTTTGTTTATTTTTAGTAACTATTTTATATTTACTGGAGCTATATGAAGTGATATAATGTCAATAACCCTTTAGTACCTAGTCAAGAGACAATGAAATTCACAAAAGTCTGAATTTATTTCAAAGTTCACTTAATAAAGAAAAGAACTATCCAAATTCAAATTATTTGGTACATAAACAAATGAACAAAACATGTTTTTGTGTAAAATGGTCAAGGTCATTATTACACTGAATGTTAAGTTTTTGTTTGAATTGTGTTTTCCTTATCTATTGCATCAACAGCACTTATATTGCATCCTAAATTTGCAATAACTACTGTCAATGATTAGTCAACATTTTAAAGTTTTTCAAATCAATCATATTCCTACTATTTCATGTTTGTTGTTTATGCAAATAATATTTTCGCTGACCTTTATAGGTTTCCTTATCAATATTAAAATTTTATAAACTTGCGAGATTCTTTGGGAATGTGTCAGTGAATAAATTTATTCGACAAGTCTGTGCTTGTTGAGAGTTCATTGTCCTTAGCTTTGTAATATTTAAGTTGTTTTATGAGACCAACGATAGCAAGAATTTTTAATAAATACAAACAGTTGTGTATGTTTTGTGTTACATGGTCACATTACTTTATTTGAGCGCAAGGTCAATTATGACATATGACTGTAAGATCCATTGCAAGGGTAGACTTAAGACTCAAGCACTAAAATTTGTTAGAATAAATTCGAAAGAATTAAAAAAAAAGAAAGAATTAAATTAAGAACAGTTCGAAAATTATTAGGACGAGGAAAAAAAGAGAAAGCCAATCCGTTAAGCAGTGTGTTTTGACTCAAGTCAGTTTCAATATCCTTTTTTTTTGTATTCTTCTTTATCTGCAATCAGTTGTTAGACTATAATCAGATATGTTGAGGAAAATGATATTTTAAAGAGCAGTAGGCCAAAAGCAGCAGTAGGACAAAGAAACCATGTACTTTGAGTAGACAGTGGGCAAACTGTCTACCCAAAGTATGTGGTTTCTTTTTAGTCTTTTAACCACATTGGCATTGTCTAGCAGTCCTGAAGTTAAGAATTGGGATGCTTGATAAGACATATGACTTGCTCTTTTTTATAGCGCTCTGTTTCAATATCCTTTGCAATTTTTTTCTGATTGTCGCATCAGTATCATTTGGATTTGTGTATCAATAGTAAACCGACCTGACCTGTGAAGACAAACATCTCACAGTGAACCTAAGTTACAAGTACTATCTGAAAGATACATTTTTTCACAGGCGACGCTCACACAGCATGTCAGCGGAGTCGCCGCGGCACGTGCGGTCGGGCGGGCCGCTCACCGTGCCGTCTCAGCCACCGAGCGACCGCAGCATCATAGATGCTGTATCCGGGTTCATTAACGATGTCACACTCTCCTCTTCATCTACTGTAGACCCCAAAGATGTTATACAGTGGGCGAGGTAATACTATAATTTTATTATTTATTATTGTTGTTCTGAAAAAGACCACTACCCCAGATACTTCTTACAAAATAGAATATACATATAAAAAATAGAAAGTAATTAATAGAGCATCTATCTAGCATATATCTGGAGAGATTGTTGAAAAGAAAAAGTTTACATTCATTAAAAATATGTCTTCATCAATTTTAAAATGTGTGAATAGGATAAAGACTTTGCAGTATCTAAATGAAGAAGTTCTATAAAATGTTGGCCTTAATTTGGTTCGTCATGGGTCAGACTCCTGAGTACATAGGTAGCTAGGTGTCAGCAGATTTCACAAAAAAGGTTTGTTATATGACTCAACTGCAGTTCTGAGTATCAAGAACAACAGAATTAAACTTTACACATAACAATCTCCAATTCTCACGAATATGCGGTATCGAAATCGGACCGCATAATATTATGAGAGAGTTATGTTAAAAAAAAACGATTAGATAGGTAACTCAAAAAACGATATGAAAGAAGTATTGGTAAGGAACAAACTCAATTTAATTTTCCCAGGTTTGAAACAGCAGACATAAACGAGCCAACACCAGAAGGGGACAGTGACAACGATGTCTCCCCATTACTCCTTATCCTCGGCTACGGGTCCGGGGTCCAAGTATGGCTAATCCCCCCCAGTGGGGAGGCCCAGGAGGTGTTGTCATGGCGACAAGGCACAGTGAGGGTGCTCCGTATACTGCCTACTCCGCAGCACGGCGACTGCTTTGCATCGAAGAGGCCCCTTATCGCCTTGTGTGACTCTGCCAGTCCGGGCCCATCGTTTTGCTCGCTCAGCTTTATTTCGATCAGAGGAGGTGAACAGGTGAGGGACACTTAAAAGCTAGTAAATTTTTTGATTGAATCCCTAAATTACTGATAAGTCACTCTTTATCTTAGAATCATATTTCTTATTTTCATATGTGTAGTTAATTTGCCAAATTAATTAAAACTTGAAAATATTTGACAGCTATTTGCGACATTGCCAACTTTCGGTATATGCGCTCTTAAAGAAGCTTGCGTCTCTCAGCTCTTTTCGTCGGATTTGAAATCAGCTAAATTGAGACTACTTTGAGAATCAGATAAACTGATTTTAAGAAAGAATATTTCCTTAACGAATAATCAGCATTTCTGCATGAGACGAGTGACTAACTGGAATTGCTATTTAGCATGCAGTGTGAATATTAAAGATAGGCGCTGACCTAGACTTACACGTGCAGGCTACTGATATCGAAGTAGGTAGACATAATATATGCTGAATACTACGGGAAGCGAACACTATCGCTTGTACTACTGATGCTTTTGGCTTATAAACTGAATATTATGATAAATTTTATCTACAAGTGGATGTAAACAAGCTACTCCATTTTCAGAGATAACATAGGAAGGCGTGTCTGAAAAAGCTGTCTTTTAACTCCTGGATTTTTCACTTACTCATTTCATTAAAGTAATATGATTCTTGTTCCAAAAATAAAAGGCGATTTATTATGATTATAAAAACGTTTCTATTTCTGAAATGCGATTTCTAAGAGTCTGACACTCCTTCCAGCTGTACTGTCAGCGGATGGGGTTATTTGATTATTTACCACGAAAAAGGGGTGAAGCTAAAATTTCTCTTCAGGGATTTGTAACCCCTGGTTAAGAATAGAAGCATAGGTAACTGATATACTATTGTTACCAAAACCGTTCTTAATTCCACAGGTAAAAAGCATAAAATTCAAGAACCCGATACTAGACGTGCTGGCCAACAAACGTTCCGTAGTCGTATCATTCTCTGAACGTTTCGCGGTGTTCGACGCGGCCACGCTAGAAGACCGGATGGCCGTCACTACTTGTTACCCCTGCCCGTGTCCGTTGGGCGGCAGCTTGCCTATAAACCCTTTGGCGTTGGGCGATCGCTGGCTGGCTTATGCTGATAAGAAGTTAAATCAGTCCAAAAGAAGCAGTGGGGGGTGTGAAGGTAAGATCGATTTGATACTTGATTGTTTTGTGTTTAATTAACCGACATCCAAAAAAAGGTCGATTTTTATTATTAAAGTATGTTCATAGATTTCTTCATCTTATTTTGTCAGCTAAGTTCTTCGATTTGAATCCTCTTAAACTGGTTATTATTTGGGATGGCAGGTATTTGGAGTTGAACTCCCTATTGTAAACACGAGAACTTTCATCATTTTCCAAACACCGGTGTGTAGAAGTTCTTAAAATATGAGCACACAAATATGAGACACAAACTAAAATAACTTTAAGGTAATCGCTTATTACCTACAGAGCAGTTTACTGTGCAATCATTTAATTATGGATCCCCTATAAAACGATATAATTGAGTTCAGTGACATGTATTGTTGTTAAGAGATAACGGCATATCAAACTGTTGAAATATTAAAACAAACTACAGTTTCTCTCATATAATAATAGACATCGTTCGATATAGATTGCTCACGTTTCGTACATTCACGTGCTGTTTATTTATTTCTAATTCATTTTAACATGACAACAGCATCCAGACGAATACTTTGGCAACACTAAAATTATGACTTCAGTCGATTCCATGCCGACAATATTCTATGGCGTGTTATAGGAGTGCCAATTCTGAACTATGATGATTTATTTTGTTTCTAGCTAACAGCATATAGTCCAGGTATATTTAAAGTTTGGTATTATTCCTAGAATTTACTTCACTTCTTTTTCTTTTTTTTTGTATGGTCATTGGCGTTTCTGCGAACACTGAACGTATAGGTATTATTAAGTTTATTTTAAAGTCAAGCTGTAGTTTTTCTTCTTTTTGTATGTATCTATTAATAGTGTTTTTGAGAGCAAACTCGACTGTACCCGTCTTTATATGGATCATTTTATTATTGATCTTCGATGCTTTACTTCGCCTTGGATCGACCAATGGATAATATTTCCTTGATAAGGTGGTCGTTTGTGTTACTATTGATATATTTTTCATCTTAGTTCAAACTAAATGTCTACCCAATCTAAGACGAAGTCTAACAAAAAAATCTCAGTAGTAGCCAGGAGCCTAATGCCTTTTAATCTATTCAAGACAATAGCTACAATTATTGCCCCCTTTGTATAGAAGTTAATACAACCTCCTGTGTATCAAAGGATTGTAATGATAATATAAAAATAAACATACTGAAGTGTGGCCTGGGTCACCTCTCGATCGAATATAGACCGCAATGCAGGGACATATTACTACTCAATGTCACAGAGGGGTACATAATTTATTAGTACATTCACATTTATGCGCGGATAGCGTGTTACTAACTGCACTGTAATTCTAGTATATTCTGTTCATTTTATTGGAATTTATAATTGGTTTTGATAATTTCTGGATCATGTAAAAGGATGGGTTTTTCATTAAACTCTTTAAGAAGAGACTCTAAGTTTGTTTTTCATATAAAAGAGCCGGTAGTTCTAAATTTCTAAGTCACGTTCGTAGTCGTTGCAAATTACCGATCCTGTTGGAACATTAAAATTTAGACTGATCGAAAATATATGGTATAAATAATTATTGTTCGACGCTGTGGTGATGAAATGAGACTGCTAGCTGTTTCTCCTGTAGCTACTCAGTCATCTTTAAACTTTAATAAAAGAGACTAATGTCTGTCCTTACAAAGAAAATGATATTCAAAGAAACCTCATTCTGTGTTATCTATATATTTCTTCTTTGCTTTTCCCACGTTAGGTGGGATCGGCTCTCCATATCCTTTGGCGTAAAAACAATCTGTTCTGGGTTTTCGATTGAGGCAGTTGGGACTTCCTAACTTGATAGGCCATACTAGTCCACCAGGTCAAGGGCGGCCGTCCTCACCTTTCCTTGTGTTACCTATTTCATTCAATAAAAAATGCATACAAAACAAAGCTTAATTCACCTCTCCATAATTACTTAATTACTAGAGTGGATCGTGCACGCGATGTAATATTGCCTTTAGACGCGATAATCTTATTAAAACGATATTTTGGTTGTTGATACAGCACTGACCTACCACAAAGTCATCGTAGATCGTACAACTTCCGTATTTTGGAATCATATAGGCACTAGTTGGTATGAAATGCATAATAATTATCTAATCTAATATTATAGTATGTTGGTTTGCCATAAAAAACATGTTACATATTAAGGTTTAGTTTCCAGTGTATTAAATTCAGAGAAGAAAGCTATAGGTATTTTAAGCAATCATTACGAGAAAAATAGAGGGTACATTGATACTCCAGCACAAAAATTAAATGCATTTAAAAACAACTAGAATTTTAAATTCGTAAAAACAAATATTAATCTTGAATAAACAGTAATTATGTTCTGTTGTTTAACATAACCAGCGGCTGTTGACTTATTCATAATATTGTATTAATTTTGTTGACCTTACGCGGTTGCATACCATTGTTTTATATGCGCGTGCGTGACTTATCGATTGCTCATGTGTGATGGTCTTTATCTTAGTAAAGTGTAGTACCTACATATGAGCCTTTAGTCGGTAAAATATTGATATTTGTAGTTAAACATAGGAGTTTAGAATCTGATACTTTCATATTCAGATATTTTAATCTTTTTAATTTTTATGATGATTTTTATGACACATCCTAGATCTAATAATGAATTTAAAAAAATACTATTCTTGTATCGCGCCTATCGCGCCATATCTGTTTCAAACTTTCTTTATGCGGCGTGGATTCTGGAAGTTGGTGTTGATACACAAGATTATAGGAGAGCACGTAAATGTCGATTCTGCTCTTGATCTTTCTCAGGTCGTGTCGGAATACCCTTCCCATCAGACTAAGACAGTCCCCGTGTCTGCAAAAATGCTTGTGGTGAACCTATAATATGTCCTGCGCAGCTGATTGATCACCTTTGGCTCGAGAACAGCCACTATGGCTGAAATTTGGATGCCATTATTATTTCGAACTTTGTTATAGCACAATATACTTATAATTTAGCTCAAGGAGAATAGAATAATTAATATTTACTTATAGGTACCTTACTATGATGATTTCTAGGTGAAGGCGTAACCAGCTACACAGCGACAGTTCTCCACGCAGCCAAGTCCCTTAGTAAAGGTCTACGCGGCCTCGGGGAGAGTGTGGCCCATAGCCTGGCTGGGGGCCGAAGTACCTCGCAGTCTCCATCACCACCCAACGCCGATATACAGCAGCCTGGAGTTGTTACCATACTGGATATCGAAGTAAGATATTTAACAGTATAAAATCAAAACTAATTTTATAACTGGGAAAATTTTACTTTAAATCATGATTACCTATTCTAAAAAATATTTTTGCAAAATCAAAAGTTTTGTGTAAGTGTTGGCTATACTAGAGCGCATAGTAAAACTAAAAAAATAGTTTCTAAAAATATTTTTTTAATGAGATTAAAAAAATACTATTATTCCAGGGTAACGAGGAAGAAGACGGCCAAGATAGTGAAGAACCATGCGACCCAATAGTTGCCCACTTTATAGCGCATTCCGAAGCTATCATAGCGCTGAAGTTCGACGCGAGCGGCATGTTGCTAATGACGGCCGACCGAAGAGGTCACGACTTCCACGTGTTCAGGATCAACCCACACCCCTGTGGGGCTAGTTTGGCGTCTGTTCATCATCTGTACATACTGCATAGGGGCGACACCACGGCTAAAGTGCAGGTAACTGTCCCATGTGAACCAAAAATAAAATACAACTTTCCTAACGTAGGGCGTGGGAGATTGTTTTGTTCTCTGGTATGTGGTACCTTTGAAAAGTATTCTGACAGGTTGAAAAGTTTGGGAATCATTTTCATCCACTTATAATAGCTACGATGCGACCAAGTAGTAGCTCATTTTCTAAAACATCCTGCAATCATAGCCAAGTTGCTAATGACTGACTAATTTATTATTTGACATTTAGGATTAAAAGTGACGTATTTCCCCCAGGACATAGCGATATCGAACGACTCTCGCTGGGCGGCGGTGTCGACGCTGCGCGGCACGACGCACGTGTTCGCCATCAGCCCGTACGGCGGCGCGGTGGGCGTGCGCACGCACACGCAGCCGCGCGTCGTCAACCGCCTGTCGCGCTTCCACCGCTCCGCCGGCCTGCCCATCCACGCCGCCGCCAAGCGCGCCTCGCCCACGCTGCCCGACGCCGCGCACGGCGCCTGGTTCCCCAACCCGCGCCTGCCGCCCTACCCGCTGCCCACCACGCTGGCGCCGCTCGCGCAGCTGCGGCCCACTGCCAACATACCCACGCACACCATCACTAGGAACAGCTCCGGTAAGTCTTCACAGCTACAGCTACGGAACTACGGAACTGGCTACTGCCTGCCGTGCATAACTACTTCCGCATCTATAAAATACGTCGGGTCCATACAGCTACGAAGAGTATAAACCTGCGAAAAAAGCTCATGTGTGTAAATAGATACAAATACTCCATGCGGAAACTTTAGAAACATAGATACACTTTACATGATTGTGTAAATACATAATGTGCGCAAATTCTGCGTGCGTTATTTTTATGTTGTCACTCTGATCATACAACCTTCTTATATAAAACTATATGTGGCCAGGTCGACAGCGTCTATCATCGCTATCAGAAGACAACAACTCGGCACCTCTGCTAGCGCGTGCACGGTTCGGGCCGGCCATCAGTGGTCGTGCGCCTGCGCCGGTGGCTGCTCTGTATCTGATGGCAGCTAATGGCTGTTTGTTGCATCTGCTGCTGCATCCGCGCCCGCTGTCCAGTGAGTATATATCACACTATGATAGTTCAATACATTTTACACGTTGGTAGACACGAGCTGTGTGTAGCTCGTAAGTTACGTTATCTTATCACATTAAAAAAAAAATCATATCAACAACTTATGTTCAATGCCTTTACTTGAAATTTTCCTATTTAGAAATTCAAATTTGTTCTTCTTGTATTTGGACTTCAACAGTAAAAATACGTGTAAGTTCCTAAACGGTTGTGGCAATTTAGTTAGCTACTAAGTATGTCGGCTTTTACCCAGGCCTGTCAAAAGAGAAGATCTGCGACGAGTCCATGATCGAGCTGGAGGTAGAACCAGTAGCGCAGTGGCCGCTGCAGCGTCCGGCCGCCGCTGCCGACCTGTTGGCGCCGTTGCCGCCCTCCAATCCGCTGCTGCAGCCGCAGACCTGCCGGGTAACCTCACACTATAGCTACAACCAAAAATGGCCTTCTTACGGGGCAATCACGTCTACTAGACATCCCGCGAATACGTCATGCAAGCAATTGGGATATGTATTGTATTCGTAAGAGATAAGATTGAATATCCTTTATAAAAAATTAACATCATTTGTCTTTCATTCTTAAAAGTCGATGAGGTCATTGTTCTTCATTTTCTTTGTCAATTCTGCTGTTTTTTTGGTTTGTCCGAAATGATCCAATTCTTCTCTCTTTACGGCACAAACTGTCTTGGATATTTTACATATGATCGCCCTTTTCCTTCTAATGTTGTCTAATCTGATCAAAATCAGAGACCATTATTTTGTTACATTCCCTCCTGTGGGAATTACTCCGCGCTTATTATCCTTGATTGTTATCAGAATATTGAAAACATTCAAATCGGTTCAGAAGTTCCAGAAATTAGATTTTGAATGTAATCCGTTGTTACAGAGATGCGCGGACATGTGTATGAGCGAGGAAGAGCGTTGGCTATCGCAAGTGGAGATCGTGACGCACGCCGGCCCGCACCGCCGGCTGTGGATGGGGCCACAGTTTGTCTTCAAGACTTATAACTGCACCGGGTAAGTGAGCTTTGTTGATAACTTTAATTGAGTCGATTGTATGATTTATTTTATTGACAACTACTAGTTGACGTCATGACGTCACTTATTTTTCACATCAAGCTATATACTTATTTTGCTCATATTATTAAAAACAAAATTGAAACGATAAATGAAAGCGACATTATTTTTTTTTTTTTTTACCAAATAAATATGATAAAGGATTTTATCTTTCCTCTCTGGACAGGCCAAAAATGTTAGTCTAACTACACTAATCTATCGATTGGCAAGGTTGCTGCTTAGTTAAAAATTGTCATTTATTGTTTTCTTTTTTTCATTATTCTGCAGTGTAGCCTACTTGTACCTATTTTTATGTTGTTTGTTTGTTGAGGTCGAGCTCGTCGCTGTCGGAGGCGGAGACAGTGGAGGTGTGCGCGGGCCCGGCGCGGTCCAACCCCGTCAACATGCCGGGCGCCAGGCCGCTTGTACCTGTGCTCATCGACTCCGGCTCTGCTAGTAAGTACCGCTACACTTCGCCGACAGGCACAAACAGACAGTACAGAAATCTGACAAACAAAAGTCGATAAACAAGTAAACTGAAATTTCGATAAACAAGTAAAAAGTCGATAAAATTAAAACATTGACTGAAGGATCGTTTGACATAATTTTTCTGCCATTTTAAAATCACATTATAGAGCTCACTGTAAAGTTGTCACTGCAACAAAAATATTTAAAAAACTCTAACGACTCGGACGGCTATAGCCGTCAACATAAAACTTACTTGACTTTTGAGCAGTTTTATCACCGGCTTTCGTAGACGTCCCTCGCCATTAGAGGGAATGTCATTCCTTAAAATTTAATTTTTCATAAATGTTATCGCAAAAATATAAAACATAAAGTACCATTGGAAGTCAACGTAATATTTAAATTCGTCATATCTTGTCTCCAGGTTCTCTAGAACATTCTCCGTCAGACAGTTTCCGGCGCAAATCGTTGCTAGCGGAGAGCGGCCGCGCGGCCTCGGTATGTGACGTGCAGCTGCGGGAAGATCTCGCCGAGGCTATGAAGGAGGATCATGGTATGTTCTAGTTTGATCTATTTATTTTAGGCACATTAGGCAAATTTAATATTTGGTAGTGCATTTGATTGGTTAAATTGTATTTATTATTAGGTAAAAGTTCAAAGAATTCATGAGGAATATTGAAAGATTTTATGTCTGAGGGCTCAAAAACACGAGTTTTTTTATCCGGTTGGATATGAAAAAAGAGATAGGCTGAGAAATAATTATTTATTGATTTTTTTTTATTTATAAAATCGAGCAAGATGCTTTCAGTTCATCGCGTTTTTTAGATCTTATAAATTTTTATTGGACTCGAAAGTTATTGATTTTTACTGGTTTGTAGAAGATTTTACAAATTGATTGATGAAGAAAAACGAACACTAAAAAAACTTGTTCTTCCGATGTCAAGTAAATTTTGAAGTTCATTCACATAATTATGTACATTAATAAACGCGAGTGAAACGTTTTTGGAATTCGTTTGTGAGCGAGTGAATATCCAAGAGCGAACTCACGCGGAGGAGCCGTCGCCGGAGCGCCCAGTGTCGTACGTGCGAAATTATTTGGCGAGGCTGATGTTGTCAGTTTGGCTGCGCAGGACAAGTTTAAAAAAATAAGTAGCGGACGGGTGTTATCAGATTAATCGATTGACAAATATTGATGCTATGAATCGATAGCTTCGACCACCTTGATTGAGTCGATTTTGCTGTCATCAATGTCGGCGATTGACGGTCGATCGAAAGATCTAGGAATACCCTATTGCGTAGTCGATCGGCCAACTCGAGCCTCGCTAAGTAATTTCGGGCGTAGTGTAGAGCGCGGCCGCCGCCGGCCCTATACCGAAGCCCAAGGCAGCCGCGCCTCCGCCGCCTCCTCCGCCCGCGTATAACGGTTGCCTTCGGTTTGGTATAGGGGCGGCGCGCGCCTCGCCCCCGCGCCCCGCCGCCCGCGCCGCCGTGGCGCGCGCCGTGGGCCCGCTGGGCACCGTGGTGCAGCCGCCGCCCGCCGCGCCCGCGCCGCCGCCCGACGACCACGCCGCCTCCAACGCCGACGAGGCCACCTTCCGGCCCGTGCTGCGCGCGCCCGCGCCGCCCGAGGCGCGGCCCGAGGACGGCGCGCGCCCGCTGCCGCGCGGCACCACCATCCCCGCGCAGCGCCTGCCCGCCTGCCCCGCCGCCGCGCACGACCCGCCGCGGGACCTGGCCACCGCGCGCCTCATCCCCGCGCAGCCGCTGCCCGCCCATAGCTTTACTCTAGATAGCTGTAGCGTACTCGAGGAGGCGGCGCGACAGGTGACGGATGCCAGACCGAGTGCGAGGGGCTCGGCGCCTGCCGAGCGAGCTTGCGAGACGCCTCCCCGTTCACTGCCAAACCGGACGTCGGATGACATTCAGCCGGCAGCCCGACATAGCGTTAGGCGATCGCCCACCCCCCAGTCGGATAGCGAGTTGCTCGCAACCGACGCTAGTTTTAGGGATAGGAAATCTTATAGAGTTAGGGAAAGCCCTCCGCCTCGAGATGAGGCGCCGAAAGCTTCCAAGTCAAGTGAAGTACACGAACGTAGGGAGTCTACTCCTAAAGTAGAGAGAGTTATTAAAATGGAGCCTGTTAAGAAAGATTTAGTTGCAAAAGAACAAGTTTCGAAAGAAACTTCTGTAAAAACGGTTGGTTCAAAAGAACACGTCGTAAAAGAAAACGTTCCAAAGAAGACAACCGCAAGAGAATCAGTTCCTAAAGAGGTCGTCCCAAAAGAATCCGTTACAAAGAAAACGACTTCAAGAGATTCTATTCCGAGAGAACCTGTTCCAAGGGAACCTATTGCAAAAGAACCCATTCAAAAAGAATTAGTTTTAAAAGAGCCTATTATCAAGGAACCCGCTTTAAAGGAGCCAATCCTTAAACAACCGATAGCCACTGCGGATACTCGAGAGGAAACACCCTCGGTGGCTGTAACTTTAAAATTGTCCACAAAGAAAAAAACTACAGAGACGAAATCGAACAAAGAAAAAGCTGTAGAACACATTAAAACCGAAGAACAAGCTTGGGATATGCTCCTTAATGAGCCCGAAAAGCCAGTTACATACGATAGCCCAGCTGTCGATGAAAAAATTGTTGAAGAACCCAAACCAAAATCTAAGAAAAATCGGAAAGTAAAGAAGAATCATGATGAAGTTCAGATGAAAGACGAGGACACTTTTGTTGAAATACATGCTATAGATGATAAACCTCAACCATCCAGTGGTGACTTAGTTTCAATCTCGACACCTTACGAAGATATCGAACCTGTATCTTACTTAGCTAAAGCTAAAAAATCACGTTCTTCAAAAAGCATCACCCCAGAAAGAAAAGACTGTTTTGAAACTACAGATATTTGGGGACTTGGTGAAGCAGAAATGACTACCGTACCTAAAATTGACGATAATGTTGATAAATCTGACTTTGTACCTGAATCTAAGGAATTTATCACTGATGTGCCTAAAACTGATACTCTTAAAGTATTTGAAGGAATTGGAGAGAGTACGCCAGCGAAAGAATCGCCGAGAGCTAAGAAAACTAAATCTCTTTCGCCTTACTCTGAACGAAAGTCGGCAGAAAAACGATATGAAACTGAAGTGACAGATGTTTATGTAATAGATACGATGAAGGAAGAGTTTCCCGAAATTCAGATTACTAAAGGCACAAAAATGCGTAAGAAGTCACCACAACCAGAAAAGAAGATTCAAGAGGTAGAAGTTATTGAAAAGCCACCCACTAAATCATGGAGTTCCATTGCTGCATCTAAGAATGTGAAAAAAGAGGAAAAAGTTCATGAAGAAAGAGTTGAAAATGAAAAGAAAGAGAAAGCAGAAAAGGTTATTGAAACAAGAGATTTAGAGGATGAAGAAGCTGGCTCTTCAACACAGGTGTCGTTACAAGAAAAACTAATTGAGCTTTGCAAGAGAACGGATATAATGGTAGCCGAATGCGATGCGCCTTCCGAACTAAATTTTGTTGAAGAACATCATTCAGTTCTTGACTTACCACCACTAGAGCCTTTGGACTTCGGTTTGGACGACTTTAAACTGGAAGTTATGCGAGACAGCCTTCTAGAAATGAACGATGGAGGTATAACAAGTCCTATATGCAAGATCAATATTGATAATATACTGTCGACCATTAAAGAAACCACAAATAAAGCTATAGAATCAAGCGCCTTTAATCTGATAGATCTAGAGAAAGTTCCCTCAAAGAAGGAGAAAGGATTTAGCGTTGTAGAAAATGATAAAATTACAACTCAAGAAGTTAAGATTGATGAGGATAAATCTGAAGAAAAAGAAATAGAGGTGATGGATAAGTCTTCGGACGATGACAATACTTCACCGATAGTCTCTACGGATAGCGACAAGGAGGACAAAAGAAATACTGGTGCTTCTAATGTAACCATGCCTTCGACAAAGCAATCGTCTAAGTCTAAAAAGTCGCGTAAGAAGAAAAAATAAATAAAATGTGTTCAGTGCTATAAAATTCAATGTTACGATTTTTGCAATATTTATCGTAGTTTCAATTGACGACATATTCAGCTTATGTTACTTCATAAATATCATGCTTCCTTAGGTTAAAAATCATAATAAGATAGATATCTTACATGTTATATTTGGATACTTTAAAATAGGAACACTCAGTTTATTAATTCTTTGTTGATCTAATGCAATACACGTAATTTTTTAAGAGCTTTGTGAAATTGCGTCTCGGGGCGTTGAATGAAAAATATAAGATTTTTCGCTTATTACTTACTCAAATTATGTTATTATTAATGTAGTTCTATATATCTAACTTTCTTTGCTTGGTATATATAAAATAAACCTTGTATGGTATACTAATACGTTAAGTTTTCATATTATTCCATTGAAAATGAGTATGTTTTTGAAAGAGACCGAGATATATTTCAAAATAATTTAACGTAAGCTGAATATGTCCAGTTTATGCGGTTAGAATCAAACATTTGCTGCTGTTGTAGTAATCTTAGTTAAGAAATGCAATTAATGTGATTAAGCACAGGTAAAAGACAAAAAAATCTTAAAATGTTTGTAAAAATGATTTTAAAATATTTGCTACTAAAGCCTAATATAATATTATTTAGGCAATGACCTTTTATCGTTGTTCAGTAGCGGTATTGTATGTCATATCAAAAAAATAAACATAAAAATGAAAAAAACCTAGCAAAATACACAAAAAATAATACCGATTAGATTTTTTGTGAAGGCTTTAATTCCTGAAATTCGAAGTTTTCTAATGATTATGTAATACTGTACTCGTAGTTATAGATTTTGGGCGAAATTTTGATATTATCGAAAAGGTCGGAAGTCTTCATAAAAAACCTAATAACTTTTTTTTTGTATAACAGTACCCCTTTTAGTACTTATCTTTTGTTTATTTAGTTATTTAAGTGTAGACGAATAAAATTGCATACCTAGCTACAAAAAGCTAAAAAAACTAAAACATTTTCTACGCGCCACGCAATATCTTTTTTAAAGGCCAGTATACAGAAATTTGCTTACCTGTACACTACCATAAAATAATTTAAGCTTGACCATGATAAATGGACACAGTATATTACATACATATTTTGCGCAATCAGTTACATTAGAGGTCAATGCTTTTGCGGAACAAACAGGCGTTAATGTTGACCTTAATATAATTGAGGCTCATTTTAATTATTAATATGTAATTAAAGCGATCATACCTCAGTATTAATTTATTGTGTTGCTTTGCCTCCAACTACTGCTTCTGAGTATGACGTCACGGTATATTGATTGGAAAAACCAAAGAAACAATACATTAGTAGTATAAATTGTTACCTATCAGAAATATAAATATCAATTAGGTATTGAATTTGTGATGACTTTTGCCAAGCTGTGCTGATTGAGCACATTTTCCAAATAGACCTCGTTTAGGTCATGGTTTGTTGTGCTAAAAATTAGATTTTTATCTATTACAGTGCGGCAGATAATGTGCTCGGTTCAGTATAGTGCTACTTAATACCGTGTGGTCTTATTCGGGAGCAACTTGACGCTTATGACTTAGTCACCCCGGTATATGATACCTTCTCACATGTACGGCTGTCTTCGTGTACAAATATATCGTAACTATCGACAAGTATTATTTATTAACCAATGTTTTATTATAATTTTATTATTTAGCTTTAATATGTTGAATCATGACAAATATTTATTTTTTTATATAATTTACGATTGATCGTATTTCTTTTGGTGAAATTATTTCGATTATTTTTAAGTATAATAATACGTAGTTGGTGCATAATACTATTTATTATTAATTGACGAAAATTTTAGTTTTTAAGGGTAACGCTTAAATTTAAGTTTCCATGTATCGTATTTGCACTCTACCTGGACGACAAATTCATTTTAGAAAATTATGAAATTATGGTTGTAAATGAATTGGTTCTTATGATCTTCAAAATTATATCGTAGGTGTTTTCATAAAAGATCTAAATTAGAAACTTGTTGAAGTTGTAAGGCTATTTATTTTCTTATAAACTGTACCTAGCTCTCAATCGGGGCATCCGAGGGTGCATATTGTGGATTAGTTATACTTCAGAAAGGTTTTCGAAGTAGCGGAGTAAATGGAGTAGAATGGCAGGGCTAATAGTTAATTTAATTTTTCAACTCTCAGTTATTGACAGGGTTTAATAATAGTAGTGCAATCTATAATTCTGAAACTCCTTACAGGTGGTTAGAGGTCTAGTGTAGACTTATCCTGCAGCGAAAGTAATGTAATTTTGGGATATGTATTTAAAGGACTTTTGGTTGTTACTTTTAATGGGGTTAAAATATACACATTTTGGATGTTACATTGCTAAAATCAACATTTTACTAACCTATTCATTTTGTACATTTAAGTTACATAAGCTTTTCGCAGGACTGTAAGGAGTTCTAAGGTACCTTCTTTCTGTTAATAGATTGATTTTTTCGGAATAGTTAGTACTTATTTGGGTATGTTAACTCATAATTCGATGCAAAATTAATATATACCACTGATTTTGGTTACTAATTTACTTACGATTATTATTCTTTTTTTTTGTTTTAATTATAATGGCAATTAATAGTGGCAGCTTATAAACTCTAAAAAGTTGTCTAATAATATTGTCGATTGTTTGGGAAGGAAAATGGTTCCTTTGTTTCGAAAAGAGATTTTAGCTTCTTAATCAAAATTATGTTCTCATCGTTTTTATTGTAATATTGTGAGGTTCCAGAAA
Organism: Heliothis peltigera; assembly: GCA_958496145.1. Lineage (NCBI taxonomy): Eukaryota > Metazoa > Arthropoda > Insecta > Lepidoptera > Noctuidae > Heliothis > Heliothis peltigera. The sequence goes on along the minus strand of OY292327.1, from coordinate 10,227,467 downwards.
ACTGGTTCTATTTAAAGTTTTCAATAAGTGTACTTCTGTCCATGATAGACTTTGTTCAGACGCCATTACATTAACCTACCTCAGTCTGTCAAATTTCTTTGATAGATTTTCAACCTTATCAGAATACTGGAAGGTTAATATTCGATTTGTAAAATTTGACAAATTCGGGTTGGTTGACCTGCTGACGTTTGTATGTTTACGTGACGCAGAAATTGCTTATCATGGAAAAATGTTAAGTCAATTCGGCGACTATTTCTTATGAGGGCAAAATTAACCATGTTATTAAAAAAATGTAATGAATTAAAATAATAACCAAATTGTGTTTTTAAAATTGTTGGCCACCATATTTTTCTTAAGATTCATGTACACAATTATTATTGCTATGAAGTTGCTTCCAATTTAATAAACTTTTAATAATGTTTTATCGATTGGCTTGACAAAATCATTTAAAACTTTTGATGTAAATAATAGTTGAATCTATCAGTTTCTATAAACTTTGTATTACATAAAGATCTGCACTAACATTTCTTCATTAATATTTAGAAAAAAAAAACTTATGATTCAAGCATAATAAAAATAACAACTTGTAAATTAGTTAATGAAATATTGAATGCTATTGATGTAAGCTATACAGCAAGGTTATTTTTTAATTAAAATTGTTTGCTTCTATGATTTATATATTTACTTGCATTGCAAGAACTTTTCACACGGTTCTATATACATTTATTTGTATTCATTATTAAATATCGAGTTTTTTTTGTAAAACTGTAGATAAACAAAATAAAAAGTACATTGATACCTTAAAATATTCGGTTTTTAAAATAAGTAAAAATAGAATGTGTGAACAGCTCGCGTGTCAGGTGCTTAAAGTTCCAAGAATACCAGGATGTAATGTAACGTATGCTAAATGTGTTTACGGCTTATGACGCGCGTATTATTGTATACTTCGGCTGAATTTTGGAAGCTTCGGTTTGTTGATAATGTTATGGAGTGTTTTAAAAAATCAGGATAGTATCTACATAATAAAGATGAGAATTCAAAAACAGCATTTATGTAATTTTATTTCCTCCCTAAGCTGTACATGATTTCCAATTTCATCAATAAATGTAAGACAGCTAAATTAAATGAGAAAAATAGAATTATTTAGGAAAATTTACAGCTACCTTATTATTTTAAATTCCAGTTATCCCAGGCAGTCGCTACGAACCGGAGCCCGAAGAGCTAAGTTCCAGCAGCTTCAGTTCGGCCTCCCGCGCCTCCCTCGACCCTCCCTCGTCTCCAACTCCTAGCTGCGGTGGAGACAACCAGCTTCACTTCCCCGGAGATTCCAGCAGCTCCGTATAGAAGTACCACGATATTGTGGGGAAAATATTTAGATGTGGCACTTGTAATTTCTTTAAAAAATCATAAAGCTTCTGAAATGAGATCAGTTAGTTAGGGTTGATATGACATACCCAAAGGTACATGTAACTCATCTGCTCACACGCAGATGTTACGAAGTAATTGGTGTATTGTATGCGCTACGCACACATACAGCCATGTGTGACGAGGACTCCCTGAAAAGGCATAGATGTCAGTGCACAAAAGTCGGTTTAAGCTGTTTAGAACTTTGATATCTGTGTTTATTTCTAGGGACACAGTATCGAATAGAAAGTATTGATACAGTACTCAGGAATTCTATCGAAAAAAAAAAGTCGTATTTATTAAAATATCGATGTCACAATTTATCGATACTTTTATCGTCACTATGAAATTGACAAATCAGATCAGCCTGATTGAATTTGCCAATTACGATATTGTCCTTCTATGTGCCACTAAATATTTTGTCCACATATCGTATGTTGAATAGGGAATTAGGGATCGATCTAGGAGTGCACTCGGTCCATGTATTCGAGAGACGGTAAGGGAGGTGCATCGTTGTGCATTTGTTTTATGTATTATCATGCTTCTATTCAATGTGACATCTGGTTTGGCATGATGTAAAATACACCTTAGTAGTTGTAAATAAGATTCGTTTTGTATTGGCGAAATTAAGTTCATATTTCGAAAACAAAACGAAAGCATAACGAGCACTCATACAGAGTTGAGATATGACATAGTTTCGTATTTTATACTAAATTTGACTTTAAATGGAAAGGTTGAAAGGTCATGAGGAGGTTTTTGGAATCGCAACACCTATCCATGGCTTTATACTTTTGTATACTTAGAATTTTTTAAATCAGTCACTTCTTAAACACAATGACAAAATCGATAATCGAGTGCTCGAATATTTTTTTATATAGTGGGTCCTAACTGTGTACGCTATTATCAATTTTATATCTTAAAAATAAGGTTGATATTCGTGAATACGATTAGTGTGGTAAGTTGTTGACAATATATGTATAGGTTTGTTTGCGAGATTATGGATAGAGAATTTAGATTTGGCGTACGAGTGCTAGAAAAGGGAATCGAGAAGATATAAATATAATTTAATAATCACAAAGTTATAGCAATTAATAATGATCTTCATACTTAAATCGATATGTTATTTATATTATTAATGTTTGATGTACTTTAGAGTTAAGTTTCAAGTTTTCACACTTAATGTTAGGTTTAAGTGTAGTTGTCTGAATGTATCAGTTTTTGAAGTACGTTTATGGTGAATGAAACCTTTTTATATGCTTCTTGTGACATTATGTACTGAGGAACGTACATTACTGTTTATTGAAGAATACCATTCACATTTTATATTGTCAATAGACTGTATTTATAGTAAATTTTTGTTATCCGTGCAGTTGAAGCTTGCATAGAAAACTGTAGCTAATTAAAGGGAGAAAATTGTATTCTATTGACTATACTTTTTCTTCAATGGTTAGCTACAATTTTGATCTTCAACTAACTTTACAAAATATGTATTTTCAACATTTGGGATCGTGTGATTCAATATTTGCATTTGTTTACCGTAACTGTGATATATAGAAATTATGGAGCTTGCGTAGGGTAACCATTCGAAAATCTGTTATCGAGTCCAACGACTCGACACACTCGCTTATTTTGTTATTTATACATTCCATATACTTTAATATAAACTAGACTTGCAAATCAATTGACAGAACAGAGTTTTTTTTTATTTCAATGGGAGGAAAAGACACTTATACAGGCAGAAAAACAGTGTTTCTTGGAAATCTAAAATTATTAGATGTTTTTTTATAATAAGTTTGACAGTTTGCATGATTCTGACGATTGACTGACAAGTCTAGTTTATATTAAATGAAATAGTTTGACGACTTTTGGGAAGTTCATTCTTTGACGCACTAGAGCTTGGGTAAAAAAAAAATACTGATTGTAGGGTAACAAAATAGTTTTTAAAACGTTTTAATGTACCGTATTCCTTTTTTAAATATGTACTACAACATCAAATACATGGTTGTCAAAGAGTTAATTATCCCAACTTAGCACATCACTACAAAACCTACGTGACATATCGAATTTTAGTAGGTACAAAAGCTTCCGTCAAACGTCTTCCTTGTTTATTGATTTCCATGGCAACAAAAACTTTCCATTCGGCTGTATGGACGTGTAACTGTATTTATTTAATTTATACCGTTTTGATACTGTGTTCAAAATTGTTTTTCATCTTATTCGCTAGTGAAAGAAAAGTATCAATCAAAAACCAGTCTTATTACTTATTCATAAAGTTGAAATTGAAATAACATAAAATTGATCCTCATTTTATATACCATACATGTATACATACATTTTATATACGTACAAGTTTTTGATTGAAGCGGTTCTTTCGTCAAAAACGTAGTAGGTATTTTATTTAGGAATAAAGTATCAAAACGGTTTTTGTATGACGTTGCTTTTAAAAAAGGTTCTGATATCAAAATAAAAAAAGTATTTCTTAAAATTTATATCGGAACCACGAGCGAGTGTATTATTTATTGTAAATGTATAATCTAAATTCTTATTAGATAACGTTAACATTATTTGGCTTACAAATTAACCTTTTGAATTAAAATGATTATGAAGATAACATTATTAGTACTTATCTATTTATATTGCTGGTTATTCTAGTTGTGTAGTCATTTGGGATTTAATTCAATACAGCTGAAATATCTATGGACATGGTTCAATGAAACTAGGTGGTTTTGAAATATCAGCATTGCGTTTGTTAAAACAAAATATCAAGAATTACCAAGATTTTTTTGTTGCTTATTAATATTGGCCTTTATTTGTTCTCTCATAAAGTTATTATTTCATTGACGCGAACCACGGGTCATAGATATTTTAGCTGTGTTTTAAATATTTATGTATGATAGCTTAATGGGTAGGTCAAAATAAAAGATTTTTATTAAAAAAAGTAGCGAATGCGTGTGTGATTACACGGAACTCCCAAAACTTTGACTGACTTAGTATGTTTTGGATTCAAAAAGAGTAGATTTTGTACAGTGAAAATTCTCGAGGGAAAAAATATTGCAAAACTGTTGTTCGAAGTTTTACTATTTAGAGTTTGTGATTATTTTCTCGATACCTACTAAATATTAGTTAGAACGATAGCTAGTTGTTTTTTGTTTTATAGTTGCCTAGATACTTGCATATACAATACTTACCACGTGTGTAAATATACAAATATCCTTTACTGATTTGGAGGCCAGATACGAAAAAGACCGTGATTTTTTTTAGATAGATATAAAAAAACAAACAAACTATGATGTTGATTTAATCATTTTTGAAGTAAAACTTGACGAAATTAGCTCAAGTTACCATAACAGTAAGTTTAAGTTTAGAATTCAATAGATTTATCAGACCAAGCAACCCCATTACGGAAGAAATACCGTTTGACGTAAGAAGGGTGCAACTGCATTATAAAAATCACCCTTTTAACTTGCGATGGTAGATTTTGTTACTTAACATTTATTTTCCTGATTCCTACGCAAATGCTTGCGGTACAAGGATGTTTATAACTTCAATTCAAAGGTACAGTTAGATACCTAGAGCTTTTGTAAGTTCAATAAAAATATTATGTTTGCATTTTGATATTGAAATAAGTTATTTTTGTATTTTTTGGAAATTCAGTGCTGTTAATGTATCTGACTGTACCTTGCAGAAATATTGTAATTTAGTTTTTGGTGATATTCTTTTGTTTGCCATCGGCATTTAGTTTTGTTTTCAGGCCATAAAGTAGTAGTCAATACTGTAAAGTTACTGTAAGTATTTGGTAAACACGGTCATATGAAAACGTGTCAAAATTATTTCAAATTATTCAATAGGTATTTGTATACATAGTGTAATTATAACTGCTGTTGCTGGCGGGACGACATTTTCTAAAATTGGTTGAGTTGAATGAAAACCTAATAATATTTTGTATACGGTATACCGAGCCTTCTTATTAGGCTTTGGTCTCTTTGTTTGGTAGCCAGATCCATAGTAGAATTTTAAATTATACCTACTTCTAATATCTGACAAGTTGTAAGTGCTCAAATCTCCAATATTTAAAAAAATCCAATTCCCAATTCTTATTACCAGGCATGTCTATACATCAGAAAATGTAGATCAATCAATCCAATGGTAGAAAATGTAATTTTTTCAGTGGCAAACCTAAAATCAGTGTGAAAATTGCCAAAATTTAAAAAGTTGTGCGAGTTCACTGAAGTGACAAATGAATGTTTTTGGGAGCGAATCATTGTGATGGTTGGATGTGATAAGGCTATAAGTTAAGCCGTAGACGTATTTACAAATGTAAGCTAAATTCCTATATTTTATTAAGACAATTAGCATGTAACAGTTTACGATTGTAAGACATGAATACCAATAAATTGAATTCTCAAATAGATTATTGTTTGACTCTTCTCAATTTTAACCAGGCTAGGGAATTAAAAAGAAAACATATTTAAGTTAGTGTTGTATAATTTCTTAAAAATAAGTAATAATAACGATTTTTTAACAGTAGAATGCTTTTTTTACATTAAATCCTTATAAAACACAAAAAAATATTAAGTACATTAAGGCACCAGTCTCAAGTGGTAAAAAGATCAAGTTAATAAATCATAAAATATTGCAATAGAAAAATATATAAAAGTACAGTTGCAGTCTATCACAATAAAAATTGGAATGTAATTAGGTACTTAAAAATACTGATATTCGGAAATAACTGATATGTGCTTACTTACTTTAGATAAAAAAATATTTAATATACAAATAAGTACTTTAAATGAGTTTCTATATTATTTTTTACGTAACATTTTATAAATATATGGGGCGTGGACGGAAACGTTACATTCATATATAATTTCATTTCTCTTACGTACTCATAGCTAATCATCGTATAAAATCTAATATAAATATATATTTTTTTAAGATATTTACAAAAATGATATTATGTATATTTTTTAATAGATCAGTATAATACTCTTTATTGTTCAATAAAGATTTCAGTAAAGATTCTTTAACATCGAGATTCCTTTTGTACATTGACAGAATAAAATATTTCTACACGAAAAAATATAACTTCAATAATTTCATTTCCTTATAATACTATTTTATATTTGCGGACGGAATGTACGAACACACATTTTTCAGCTGCATACAAAAGATAAATAGAAAATACTTGATTTCGATCAACTAAAAAACATCTTAAAAAAGTGCATAATGCTCAATTTATAACAATTTATTTCACGCCTAAAACAGACTTGCAACGTCCGCGATAATTGAGCATTGGGCAAACACAATACATAAAAAACGAACGTAAAATTTACTCCTCATGTCATACACTTTTTATATTAACCCTTACAATAAGCACATCGTCTTTAACAAATCCATTTCTAATAACATCACTGACAACAGCATATTCTGTGTAACCAAAGCCTCTCATACAAATCTCAGCGGTCGGTTTCCTAAATGCTATGAGTGAAGAGTTGGACATCATGGTGTCTTTCTGAGATAACTCAGGGTTGTACTGGTTGATCATTGCGAAGGAAATGCGACCGTTGAACGGCCAGTCGAGACAATCGTCGTTTTCGGTTTTCATCAAGTGCACGTGGAGAGCGAAACACTGGCGGTTCATTGGTGATATGTTGAGGCGGACGCAGAATCTGTAGGATAAAAAAAGGATTAAAAATATTATAGCTTTTTTTATTTATGATGGGATCGCTTTTGATCCCAGTCCAGCCCGTAGGGCAAGGATGAGATATATATTGCTAAGTATATCCTTTCTTTATGCTAGTGCTATGCTGTCTTGACACTGACACATATATGACTATGTGTCATTAAAGTTCTTATTTAGAGTTAAGAGTTATAAAATGCTTAAAATATTGATACCAAACGCGAAAATGTTTTTAAAATTATAATTTTGATTTGATGACATAGAAAATTTGCTTTTTAATGCAGAAAGAATATTTAAAAAAAAAACTTACCTATAACCATTAGGCGAAGTATAAAATCCAGGGCTGTATAACATTTTATAAGGGTCTCTCAACATCGCATCGAGTCTAGCTTTGAAGTTATCAATCTTCCACACGTAGTTGCCCATACAATATCGCAGTAACATGTCATTGTTTTGTTTCATTTTCGCTATAGTGAAGGCAGATAGCTGTTTAGACATGTTAGCTATGACTATGTCTTGCTCGCGGTTCCTTTGCTCTAGTACCACTACTCTTTCGTATAGTGCTCTGAAAGTTTTATCATAACATTGTAATTATTGGCATATTTTAGTAATATTTAGCGGTAAAAAGTCCAAAGTCCCAGTACTGGGTACTTTGTACTTTTTACTTTGATTTTGGAGAGGTAAATAAACTACAAACTGCAATGTATTGAATAATCATCATAGTGCAGTTAATATGAACAAACTTATGACCGGGTAGAGTTGAACTCTGATAATAGGTCTTTATAAAAACTCTATTGTTTTGTTTTCACTAGGAATTTAAGAACTTTATACTATAGAGAGAATTATTCTAGCAAATATCATAAGAATACTTCAAGACTTGCACATGATTTATAAGAAGAGCTACCTACCTTATAAGAGCACTAGTGTTATTGAGCGGCGCAGACGCAGCTTGATTGCCATCCTTGTCTGGCGCCTCCCACAGTGTCATGGCCTCTTGCTCTTTAGCGTCGATGCTCGCGTTCGACATGTCGTTGTTGATCTTCATCTCTGAGTATGCATTCATTAGGAGCTGGAAATTATGTGATTGGTGAATAAATTTGTTTCTTCGTGGTTAGTAAGTATATATGTATAATAGGGTATTTGACTGTGTTTGATTTTGTACAAATTTTTTAACGAAACAAATAAACACATGCACAAGGAACATTTTTCTGAAAACAGCGCCAAAATTGGTTGATAAATGGAGCAGCAATCCACATTTTAATATCCGTACGATGAAAAGTGGGATCATAGTGGGGACATCTTGCTATCTCTTTTGCACATCCGTGATCTAATGGCGTTGACGTCACCGGCTTGTATATGCATCCTTTTTCTGTAATTAAACGTTTGACTTTTGAAAGGTTTATAAATTACTTATTTCTCAACGGATTCCAAAAATTATTTCTGTTTTTGGTTTTGTAAAATGTTACTTTTGATATGAATAATTAAAAAAAAAAGAGTCAAATACCCTATTGTGTAAAGGTATCTTCTATATCGTCGTGGTGGACTAGTGGTTAAAGAGCCAGCCTTTTAAGTATGAGGGCGTGGGTTCGATTCCAGGTCAGGCAAGTACCAATGCAACTATTCTAAGTTTGTAAGTATATCTTGGACACCAATGACTTTGTTTCGGATGGCATGTTAAACTGTAGGTCCCAGCTGTCATTGAACATCGATTCGTTCATTCGAAGGATAACATTCTTGAAACCTAGTCTCAATTCACTAATCCGGCTTGAGGAAGCATCTGTATTACGAGCATAGTGAAGAAAACAAACCCATAGGCGGAATACCTACACTCATATGTTTCTGTACATCAGTTTCAACATGTTGGTTCATCTCCTCCTGGCTATCAAACATTTCTTTACAGCCTACAGCTTGGAATGAGCAAGGCACTTTGATTTCCGGTTGGGTTGATGTCTCTGGTTGATTAAACTCACAGGCTGCTATGTGTGCGTCCAAGTCTAGCGGTGTTACTTTTACTGTGCATCCTGAAAGGTAAATGTGTTTATCTTATTTATGTGCCTATGCAGCAACTAGAGTAACGAGGCAGTTAGTAAATACAATATTACATAATATTTTATTTTGGCCGTAATAAAATGCCTATAGCGCCCCTAAGGCCACTCTATCTATAAAAGAATTCACAGAGCTATTATTAACACTCAACAACAAGGTTCATTTCAAAATATAAATATCTTCTTAAACAATTTTCACAGTATCTTTGTTTTATGCTGAAAATGTTAAATAGGGTTACTTCTTCAAAACATATATGTATAACAAAACTACCTTTAGCAGAGAATGGGCAGTTCATTCTTTGTTCCTGGATCTCCCTTTTGGTATAGTTGTCTGGAAATATATCCACCTTCATACTCAAGTTTATATTGTCTATGGGGCAGTGGCCGCTATTTCTGAAAAAAAAGAAAGACCAATATTTCTTACCAATATTCCAATAACTTATACTTATAACTTTTAGTATTCAACTTTTATTAAAAAGGCAATGTTGGCAATGGTCCAGCAAAAGAATTCGCAAATTGAATTAGTCATCCAACTATCAATAGAATGATAGTTGGATGAATGAATTACTTAAGTTCAATAATTTCATTAATTGAATATGCAAATAACTTTATAAATGCAAAACTAAACTGCCTGTCTCGTCTGACTCTCTCAACAAAACTACAGAACCAATTTTAATGAAATTTGGTCTAGAGTAAGTCTGAGAAAGGACATTCACTAGGTGCTTTTATCCAGGTGCGGCATACAGCTAGTGTATTATAGAGCAAACATACAAATTATATATTTTTTATGTTATGCCCATAAAAAAATTAAACATTTCAATGATAGCTTAGGAATAATATGACTTTTGCATTTAAATGAATGTTTCATCCAGCTCGCTATACAAAAATAAATTTATTCAAATTTAGAACAAGTCTGTTAGTTTACTGTGCTTTGGGCCAGTTTCACAATGTACATAATTATTTCATAAGTATTTGTCCGCAACTTACTGCAACCATGAAGTAATACAGCTTTTGCAGAACTTGTGCCCACATGTTGTGATCACTGGATCTCGCAACCAGTTGAGGCACACCGGGCATTCATAGCGAGACTCCGGTTGATTACTGAGCACTGTTTCATTAAGGGCTTGGATACCCATTGGCTGAAAACATATATGAATAAGTTTATAGGATATTTTTATGGAATAATTATAGTTTTCAAGTCCTGTATGTGTAAAGTAAAAGAATTAGTAATGTTATGTAACAGTATTCTTTGGTATTAACTAAGTACATCAATTCAGAAAATATAACAGAACTAACTTGTTAGTTTATATTTTTTTGTTTCCAAAACAGTTATATAAACGGCTGTTTTACCACGAAACTAGCAGTGAACACACCATAGAGTGGAGAATTTAAATAGGCTTTACACTGGACGGTTATACTTGACCTTGGTCCTATAAAAAAGACCTCAATAACAAAATGATGACCATGAAATGGTTTTACAAAATGCTTACATACCAGTGTTTCTTTTACTATATGACTAGTTGTACTTACCGCAATTCCTTCAGAGGCATCTTTACTTCTGTCTCGATCCATTACATCTAAACTTACTATTACTGTTTACTTAAAAACTGTTCTCAGAATTTCCACCAAGTTAAAAATAAGTGCCCGAATCAAACTGCCACCCATAACATCATGTAAATGACAATGACATAAGCAGCATGACACATCGCGTTTTGACACGACTTTGACATTAGGCAACAGAGTACATATACATAAAAATTAATAAAAGTTTTCAAACGAAACTTTCATGTTTTAATGATTTTAGGCTATAGAGCTCTTAGAGATTTTACCAACTGGAGCCGCAATGATCATGAATCGTAAGTAGTAGTTAACTCCTGCATTTTTGATCACATCGTTACGCAACGCACGCACACAACAAAATTGACGAATACATGCATAAACTTAAGGCACACATGATATTGGAGTTTGAGCGGGATTGCTTCTTGTTAGTTCAGAATACGCTGAAGACTACAGGCTTCTTCCATAACATCTTCTGGGTTCATTCCATCCCCTAGCCTGCTTCAATATCGAATCCCATAAATAACACACTGTATCACTGCCTCCACCAACCTAATTATATTAAAATAAATTACAGCGAATTGTGGAAATCGGAAATGATTAAAACCTGAAAACGTGTATCGAAAGTTTAAACATGGGACATTCCGATCCGTCACCTTAATACAGGTTGGTTAACGATTTCATTGTATGCTAATGCGTTTGTAGAGGCGGGACGCCGCTGCTCAGATATCTATCTTCCGATAGTGTTGAAATGCCAATAACCGTTATGTTCTTTAGAAATTATTGCTGTTATAATTTATATAGGCGCTGTTTGCTATGTTTCTCTCACATCACATAATAGGTGGTTACTTTAGGTGTTGAAATGAACAATAACTGTTTTAAAAAAAATTATGGTCCTTCAATACACTATAAGTTCTTATAATGATTTATTTATCATATTAACTTTCAATTTTATTGTATAAAGTTTTGATGAGAATACAATATTATATCTGTTTACAGAACATAATAACGAAGTAAAACTTTTAACACAATGCAATACTTAAATAAACCTATTCCTATTATTATGTTGGCAAGTTTTAATTTACCTACAGTCGTAGACCTAATTGTCTACATTTAGAGGTGTTTTTATTAATAATTGCGGCTATATTGTTACATATTAAAGCAAATTACATGTTAAAAGCAATTAAAACTTTAGGTAGGTTCATTTCGTGTAGGTAAAGTTAATTGTGTGTTTAGAATGCAATATTAGAAAGTGTTAATAATGAACGGTTTTAAGTTTTAGGCTGGTTATTTTGTTTTTTGTGGATGTTCTGAATTTATGGGCACTTAAGATGGTCAGACAAACTGTCAAAGTTCGCGGGTCCATCGCCTGGACAGACTGGACCTTTTGAAAATAAATGGGGCGAGGCTAAGATATTTAACTGCAGTGGACGTCTTACGGATGAGATGATAATGATAATCATGATGATAGGATACTTTGTACCTAGTGTTTGTTACTAAAAGTTATCAGGTTCTTAAACGAAAATAATAAAATTTAGCAGAATGTCTAGCTAGATGTCGTCTTAAAATATGAAGATAATGAAAAAAAAATATGGGGTGTGCGGACACTGCAAGTTCGCTCAGTCACGAAAATAATATCTTTTCTATTAGGTACATGACTAATATTTTGTTATAGAAGTTTAGTTTACTTAGTGGATGCTAATAACTTGACATCGGATTCCAAGTTTATATTTGCTTTGTAACACGACACCGCAGTTTACATCGAAGGTCCTAAGCAAGCTTACCGTTTAATAAACAAAGCGATACACGTTCTGATAGCCAAACCTATCAAAGTAATATAAACCTTAAAACTAGCACATAAAGGCGACGTTACTTTGTATAGTAGAATAGATCGCTATTGCCAAATCAGTCGCATATCAAATTCACAGCGGTGGTCAGTGTTGAGAAATTTATCTGTCATAGTCTTACATAAGGCTATAGTAGCATTATTATAATTCCAAATATAACGCTAAAGAGGTGCCAACTGTGTGACAGAATTCTCTGAATGACCTGTAACATTGAGTTTAAAACTCAGATAGAAGGCTGCGATTTGTTTATGATCAGGTACTTTGTAATTTACTGATGTACTTTCAGAGATCCTTTTAGCTACCTAGACTTTTCCCAAACTACGGCAAAGTCAGAAGGGTTGCTAGGGTAATTGGGTTAAAAAATCGCTCCATGTAAATCTCTGGTAGTCAGTTGCATCCGTTTAGACTGGAAACTGACCACAACGTTCACAAAATAGTTGCGAAACGGCAGATGATTTAGGTACCTACTGAAAATTAGTGACGATGATAACTCACTATCTGATCTTCTATTAAATGTCACTAAGTAACTGGACCACTCACCTTAAGGATGTAATATTACTAGATAAGCTTTGGCACATATGATGGCAGGTAGAAGTTCTTCTATTTGTTAAAATGCAGCTACGGCTACAAATACATGACACAACCTAAGTATAGGTACCATTGTGATAACGACCGTTTCAAAGCAAAATAAATAACTAAGTGAATAAAATGATTACTATAAGTTGCGAGGTACCGTTTAAATCGGTGAGGACACCAATAAAATTATACGGTGACCACCATTATGTAGTGCACATTAACAGCTCGATTTGCAGTCCGCAAGTTTCTTACATATCTACATTTCTATGAATACTAGAAAATAGTTTTGTCTGTTTGTAGTATAAATATTTTTTTTCCAACTAACATTTGACGTTTACACTTGTTAATAGCCTAAACCATTGTTGGCTAACCAGAATAAATAAATAAATAAGTACCAATTTTTTAAATTAAGTCCTGCCTAACTGTAATGTTCATCGGAACAATCTTTGACGCGATATTTTAATGGTTAATTCTATACTAATATTATAAAGAGTTTGTTTGTTTGCTTGAACGCGCTAATCTCAGGAACAAGAAAGAATCTTTCAGTTTTAGATAGCCAATTTGTTGAGGAAGGCTATAGCCTAAGTATTTTATATCAGAAAATGAAGTGGTTTTTTTATATATCCATGACAAAAAAGTGGAGTTAAAAATTAATCCTGAAATTTTACAACGCGAGCGACACCACGCGCGCCAACTAGTTAATTACTAATCGTTAAGCATTCTCATGGCAATAGCAAGTAAAGATGTTTACGATGATGATTCTTATAATGGCTTCCTTAATAGCAATGCCTACTTGGCCTAAGCCAGCCATGACAGATTTAGACCCGTTTTTACGTTCATCTAGTTTAATACTAGTGCTCAAGAATAAATCTTGGTTTAAAATGGAAATCGAGATTTTTATGTGCATATTTTAATGGGTTATATACCAAGGAAAAGGATTCTGATGACTATGTTAATTACAGTTGGCTTTGTGTAATTCAGTTGTCAAATTTCTTTAATTGTTTAAACCTCATTTTCAACCTTATCGCTGAAGCATATAGTTCAAAGATGATTATGAAAAGTTGGCAGTGTCGTGGTAGCTTGATGCGCTGGCGTCTGTACTTAAAAAATGATGGCTGATTCCTTAAACTATCTTCTTGATAATGGTTAAAATTAATGGTCTAAATCTAGTACTAAAGCAGTTACTTTGTACAGACAACGTTTTTAATAAGGGGTAAGTGTTCAGATTTAGAAGATCAGAGTACTTTAGGAATACCTTATTACCAGACAAATGATTTCTTCATAATTTAGAAGTTTTACAGTGTAAAATTTGCTTTAGTCAGAACGTGTTTCGTTATGGGGAGATTTCTATCTATTACGAAAACTTGTGTTTACAATAAGTAGTTCTGTGTTCGACTGTATTGAACTTAGGTAAACCGAGATTATCTTTAAACCACAATTTGTAATAAGAGGCAAGCTTACGTTTATTTCGAAGGCTGCTGTATTAGAAATTTTGAAATAAATTGAATTAGAGTGAAAAAGTTTTAAGTTTAGTCAATAATCTGCTAAATACGGATGGATGCCTACTTAAATTTTCACATGGAAGGCCTTATTTCTACAGTTCATGTAGGTAACCATTTAATATACGTCATAAATTATTTTAGTTCAAGGTAATTATGTAATTCAAATAAAAACAAAAAAAAAAACTGTCGTCTCGTAGAATGCGCGCGTAAAATCACTCGTACCTTGAGAACGCAAAATTGTTTAATTACTAATGAAACTCGAATCAGATTTCACACAAAATATAATCAACAGTACCTAAAAATAATATACTAACTTAGGACTGCCGACTTATTTTGGAGGCGTAAAGTTATTTCAAAGCCACCCCACCTTAATGAATCCTATTTTAGTGCCTATTGTAATAAATAACTACCCTAGAAGAGAGAGATGGTTCCTTTTGGATTTTATTAGTGCCTGATTTCTTAGATTTTCTTATACTTACAATTTCTGAAAAGCTTTTCTTCTACAAATTATTAATAATAATTATAATTTGTTCAAATTATTTCTAAATAATTTGTAGACAACCTGCCAGTATAGTCAGTCATTATATTACCCCAGGTTTCGTCACGATGCCGCATTTTCTTCCCCATCACCGAACCAGTGTCTAAGGAATTATGGTTGTATTTTAAAACATCAAAACCAGTGCATATTAAGCAGCTTATCTCGGGGCGATCACGACTGTTGTTACCTTCTCAACTGAGCATAATTTACGACCATCTTTGACATTATCTATGTCATAATGTCAGCCGCACTCTCGAAACATTTAACCAACCGGACATGATTTGAGCCTAAATCGTTATGGGAATAAGTCGACGGGAAAAAGTAACAGAACTCTGAGGACCGAAGCTTAGCCATGCATTTTCGATTACATTACGACAAAACACAAACATAACCATAAACAACACATCAAGCTACCCGAAACTGTAAAATTTTCCCAATCAACTTTGAACCATGTGCTTCTATCTATTAAGGAAATTTCACAAATCGTAGTAGCTTGATGTGCTGGCGTCCGTACATGCCTACAAATATGAGCAGCAGCGGCGCCCTATTATCTGGCAGAGAATAAAGGCATGATTAGGCCGTCTCCAGTGAGTTAAATTCCCTGGCCGCTGTAGGAACGCACGCGCAGGTAGAAATGTTACGGAAATGTAAGTAACAGATACTAATCGCATATTAAACAAAGTGTGTAAGTCTGTTTGTGTTGGACTTTTACGTATTCATCCCACAATTTGAACGTTGGCGATAAACGGGTTACGTTTGAAATTTTAATGGGAGTTTAAAGGATGGAGGCCTATGTAGGGATTGTCTATTTATTCTTAAAAGTAAGACGCGGCTTGTTTTTGATATGAAACACCATTTCCACTTAAGTTATTATTATTAGATAAAAAAATATGACATAAGCTCTTTTCTAATCGCTAAATCTAACTACGAAACAATATTCTCCCATCCCCTTTAAATAATTCCTTAAAATCTCACCGAATCTAACTTACTGTAGCCTCATTGTAACTATCTCGATTGAAATCGTTTCTAAATCGAGTTCACCTAGTAGGGGCGTATGGTAGTAGTTTTTATATGATAGCGGTCGATCAACTTGGTTTAACGGTAAACCAAGTCATGGGCACCATGCACTATAACCGGCTTACATCACTCTTGTTAACCGGAAACAGATACAGCTAAAGATTTTCGTTTCACGTTTTTTTTTGTTATTATATCGGTTCTGCTCTAGTTCGATATTTGTATTTGGAATTTTTATAACGAGTTTTTTTTGTTTGAATCGGTGATCTGTGTCTTATTACCTAGATTATTTTGATCTTATGCTGTCTTCGTAGTATACGTACTAGTGTTTTTAGTGTCTTATTAGTTCTTTATTAGGGGGAGGGTACTGTAGATGACAGTTTTCAAAGCATTTTAATTACTATACCTATGATAGTTATGTTTGGAAAGAAAGTACAGATATACCTAATTATAAATGGGGGGTTCGTTTCATAATTTTATTTACGCATTATTAAATAAACACATTATAATAATTAGTGTTCTCTTTTAATTTTTAAACCTACAACTGTAACAATATCTATGACTGTAAACCCATTATAATTGATTGCTAAGGTTGAAAGTCCGGTATTACATATCGCTAGTCACATTGCTATCATATTTCTATTCAAGAAATTAATGATAATTAATGATAATTTTGAAAATTATATTTTTAAAGCCTTAAATGTTAATAATCTTATTGTAAATTATTTTAATTGTTACTTTGTTAAGTAAATCGAGCCCGATAAAACTATGTACACTATAAATCCTGTTTTTATTTACACAACTTAGTGCATTCATAATAAAAATATCATCAATAATATTGGCAACTGTTTTTATACTCTTAATTTTTTTTGTATTAATATTGAGAAAATGTAAATTATAAAAATATGTTTAAAAATAAATATAGGAATGTAATATCATCAAAAACTTTTCACTTGAGCACGTAAGAAAAGCGATAGCATAGCAATTTCCCATCAACGTACGTAATGGCGTAAGGTTGTATCGAGTCGAAAAGCTCCAAAGCCTTTCAGTAGTAATCGAGCCGGGATAGAGCGCAGACAGCCGACGCAACGTAAACGCGCGAGTTCGCGTTCGCGGTCAAACTCGATAAATGTTCAGTGTTTTTAAATTCTGACTTAAAAGTTTTGGTTTGCGTTTTTAAATCGCATGTGGTTTAAATATTAGGTAATTTGTGTTTTGATTTATTATTTTAAGATTTTTTTTATTATTTAAATAACAAAGTTTATAAAGAGGTACAAGACTTCTAAACAAAAAAAATATTATTTCAGTAAAAATAACTGTGTAATAACCTTAATTCACCCATTAAATGAATTGTGATTTTGTAGTAAAATACAGATCATGCTTATTATTACGTATTTTAGGCAGATTCAATTTTAAAAGATATAACGTCGTTGATACTTCAATAACGTGTAACTAACATTGTTCAAATCCGCGTATGTACAAAAAACGTACTTAATTATTAAGTAAAAGATATAAGTAAGATTGAAAGTTAGGAATTACCTTAGTTAGGAATACCTTTTAATACGAGTACCTTTCAACCTGTACGATGTTTTTCTGTTCTCAAAAATTCTTATTTTCAGTAAGTTCAGTGCCCCCAAGAAATAGCTAATTATATTAATTGCATAGCGTCAGGCAATGTTTAAATCTAAAACAGACGTAAGATTGACATTGACAAAGTAATTACCACATCCTGCATCATTTAAATATTTTCACCTACATAGCTTTTAAAGACATTAATCTCTAGAGATTTACTTAACTAATGAACACAATATACATATATGTATTATATTATTTACGACGACATTTTACTTGTGTGTTGTGTAAAAATATATATTAGCTTAGCTATTTTTCATTCGAACAATTTATTAAATCAAATGTGGGAATTGCCGGGATAAACGCTATTGACTTTACAAACAAACTATTTAGATTTACAATATCCCTGATTTTCTTCTTTCAGTATTACAAGGCCATATTTATTGTGAACTATACCTTGTTGAGTTCTGAAATGATTAATCTACTTTTTTAATATTTAAAATGCTTATCTATAGTGTTTGTAAATAAGTTGTAAATATTATATCTATAAATACATTTTGCTAAACTTATCTATTTCAATACTAATATTATAAAGCTGTTTGTTTGTTTGCTTGCTTGAACGCGCTAATCTCAGGAACCACTGGACCGATTTGAAAAATTCTTTCAGTGTTCGGTAGGTCATAGCTATAGGCTTTATATCCAAGAGCGCAGTAGATCCCATGGAACACGGGTGAAATCGCTGGGGGAAACTGGGAAAAAAATTTACCAATTAATACTTCAACCGGAAGAAATACGGACGACTTTATACACTTCGTTAGGTCCCTTATCTAAAAATAGCATAATTTAAAACCTATTAACATTTAGACGATCTACGGTCAAAAGTTCTTTAGACTAATGTCGAAATTAAAACAAAACCTCGATGCATATTTTATGCACGAAAATTTGGTGCATATTATTTCGCTACTGGGTTATACAACAAATAATTCGAAAAGCAATTTGTCCATCGCCATTGGTGTAGGCTTTTCATAAATCATCTTGTAATGTACTTCCGTCTTCCTAGACTGTACCGGCTGCCATCTTCAGGTTATGCTATAGGGTTGACCCATATGGAAATATATTTTTTTATGCGTAGATGCTTTTTGGTGGTTCTTTTTTATTTGTTCATTGTCAGCCTTTTTTATCATCCCACTGCTGGGCACAGGATTCCTCTTAGACAGGGAATGATTGAGCGTTAATCACCACGCTTGCTGAATTGGGCGCGGTTTGGTAATTTGTTACAAGGGTGTTAATTATAATATTTGAAACTTTTATTTCTTTAATAAAAGTACAAGAACTCTCTGCAATAACTTCAAGATATTAAGAATGTTTGGGCATGATAATCACTAAAAACAATACAGATAGGTACAGACGTCAGCACATCAAGCTACTAAATTCAACAACATATCAAATTTTCTCAATCAACTTTGAGCTATAATGCTTCAGCGCTAAAGTTGGTAATTTATTAAGGAAATTTCACAGATTTGATTATAGCATGATGTGATTGTCTGTATTTAAATATATTTTTAAGTTTCGTGCTTTGATTCAAAATATTTATGGCTTTACTCTTCTTGTTTTCACTTAAACTCTAAGTCAAGATTCTTCGCTTATCGCACGTCTGTCGAGCGGTACAGCAATAGCTCAAGTCGTGAATAGATAAGTCAGTGAGCAATATTGCGAGCACCACAGATAACATTTAACTACCGCTGTGTTAGTTCCCGTTAAACTTCTTAGCAGATAATTTTATTCTATTCAATTTGCTACACTTTACAGATAAGTCTGTTTATCTAGTTTTTTTTTTCTTGAAGTGGGAAATCATCATATGATATATGTATATATATATATATCCCTCTTAGTGTCGGACTATTTCATTAGTCCTTTGTTCCTTTTTGAGCCCTTTACGTACCAGCGCCGCGGAAACTCTTTCGAACAATCCTGCAGCCCATACAAACCTTTGTAAGTTAATCTAGCCTCTGACATATCATCCTCGTTTTTAAAAGGCTGTCAAGGCACTTGCGTTGTTACAACTCCTCTTGTTGTGCGGACTCCCCCGTGTCAATGATCGCTTCCCCCGCGCTTACCATCGATAGATCGCTTCGATCGGTCTGCTCGTTTGTCCCGTATCACATAAACAGTCCCCGATAGTTTGAATTCGTATCGAACAAAATCTATCCATGGTCGAGTTTAAAAATAAAAAATAATACTTCAAACTAATATTACAATAAAAAAAATTATATACGTTTAGGCGTCGAAGTACACTTCCACGTCGCTATCACCCGGTAACGTGCCCAGAAGTAAAGAATAAAAATATAAATATATTCAGTATTTTTAGATAGCTACATTACAGAAAGGTTGCAAATTAATAAAAGTGGAGCAAGCCGTACGGTAGCATAGTCTATTCACCCACATTTCTCTAAAAACTTGAAACTTACATAATACTCGTATTGTTTTGAATTTCTCGCGAGGTTCATGCAAAACAGGGTTTAATTGCAAACGAGACTAAGTTTGGAGCTTTGAAAGTTACGATAAGATATTACTAAAGTTGCAGGATTATTTTCTTAAGAATTATTGCACCCTTTGGAGTGTTAAGGGCTAATGAAGGTTATGCGCGAGTTTTAGGCAATAATAAATTTGTCAATGACAATTCGTTTTCTATAAATTATTGAATCAGGCGTTAACTGCGACACTAAAGGCCAGTTTGACTGGTTACAGATAGCCATTATCTACCAGATGAATTCAAAAATGGAACAGAATTTGTATGGATGTATCTGCCAGATAAACTATCTGCTTATAGATAGAACTTATCAGCAACCGGTGAAACTGGATGAGTTCTGATAAGTTCTTCTTTCTCCCTAGATGTTAAGCTTTAACGTTTTCTACATAAGGCCCATATGTACATACACATCTTAAATTATGACAATCATTTGATTTTGCGAAATATTTCGAATCACTTATATTTAGGTTAGGATAGGTTTTATGGATTTTTTTAAGCGTCATTTTCCTCCAAGTTCAGGGAAATTTCTTCTGTTTGATGCAATACCGCATTTGTTTTCGAAACCTCAACATAAAAGTGTACACAAAAACATTATCCAACATTTGTTTAGCAACTGCACATCCAGACATTATTAAATCTGCCACACAAAAAAGGTTTAATTAGAGAAAGATGGAGCTCGCTAACAAAAGTTTTAAAAGGCCTCTTCTGTACAGACTCTTTGTTACACTTTAAAGAGGACTGGCAACACTAATGACTTTTTCGTTTAAAAACTTAGAGGTTATTATCTTAAACGGTTTTTATTGAAAGATAGTTTAAGTGGTTATTTGTGTTCGTTAGATAATATTTTGTTGGGATTTAGTTTCTTATACACTCAATACTGATACAGCTAATGACTTAAGAATGTTGGTTCTTTGGTTCACATAGTTCGGAAAACCGCTTTATTAGATTAAAGAAATCTATAAAGCTGAAGAAGTTTGTTTGTAGGTATGTTTTCTTGAAGGCGCTTGTGTCAGGAGCTAAAGCTCCTACTCCTCCTGTCGGACCTAGGCTATTGATGGAAGAAGGCTAGGCTACTTTTTTACCGAGTGCTTCAAGTAGTATCTATGGTACCCTGGGGGTGAAATCGCTGGGGGAAGCTAGCTAATATTATTATATGTATCTAACTGTAACTAGACTGTTACTATGTGATATGTATTATGAATTGTCAGTCAGTCATACATTCAGCAAGTAACACACCGACCCCATTCCTATAATTGGCCCTGACGCAAGAAAATAAACAATTGAAGCCTGCGTCTTTTGTCAATTGCCTAACATTTTGAATTGCAACACTTTGGGTTTGAGCGACTAGACTTATATTGATGTGCTAAAGACCTATACAATGAGAGTGCCCATAGACCGAATCCATTGTTATGTAAGGTGTCTATCAAAATTATTGCATACCTACTCTCCTTGATGTTCTTAACCGTTGCAATGGCAGAACTTCCTGAAACATTTTGGTACAGACGCCAGCACATCAGATTATGAAACTGTCAAGCTTTCTCAAACAATTTTGAACCATATGCTTCAGCGATAAAGATGAAATTCTATTAGGGTTTGTCAGTCTGTAGTAGCTTGATGTCAATGGGTCTGTACATTACCAGTTGTTCATTTGACATTATCTGTAACGTGTTCATTTGTTTTCGGCATTGCTTCGGTTCCGAATTTTTGTATTTCTTTGTTAGCTGAATTCCTTGTTGAAGACAAGTCTCTTTTGAGTTTGGAATCTTTTACTCTTCTATACGCTAGATTGTTATCAACAATGTTTGATATTAAATCAAAATGAGTATTCTAAAATTGAACGTCAATCAAAGTTAAAGGTCAAGATATAATAGATATGGAACTACTCAAAAACAAGTGAGCTCCGTCAAGGGACGCAGAATTTCCATAGAATACAGCCATATATTTCGTTATCTATCAAACCGTTTAAAGGTTAAGGCTGACAAATTACGTGGTTGCAAGTCTTATGATTACTCAATAGCGACAATGCTTTGTATGTCAGTGGAGAGATAAGAACCAAGCTACGTACACAATAGAAAAGCTATCGAAAGGTCACCCACTTAATCTTTCTCGCTTATCAGATAACATGTATAAATGATTTCAATTATATCAATTAGTCTGCTTTTTTAACTGTTTGTTTGCGTTGCATTATTTGATAATGTTTGTTTGAAATCAAAGCTAGATTTGCGTGAGTTTAGGTAGGATTTCTCGCAAGAGTAACTGTGGCCCTGGGATACAAGGGCTCTCTAAGGATTAAATTGTCTTTTAATCAGTAAAAGTCTGACATTCCATCCAGCTTCACTCTAATCCACTCGAAAATAAAAAAATGCCTAGATTTGTACCTGTATTATAAGCGATATAATATTCAAGTAATTTTCTGAATTATGTCGTCAATTTGTCTCCTCTCTATTTTACCTAATAATAAAAAGGATAAATATAATTCTTACTTCTTACTTAATTCCAGTAGTTTAGTTAACTTCATTCCAGAATTCTAGATCTTGTTCGAACGTATTAACATACCTACAATACCGGGTTTGATTATTACATAGCCTTACGTCTTACCTAATACAAGTTGACAAAATACTGATACAAAATCTATATCCGACAAGCCAACCGCTGTTTCTAGGTCCAATAAAACTGCAGACTACCTACTTTCAATTTCAACGTTAATAGTAATTGTAGACTGTAAGATTGCATGAGAAGCATTACCTACAGATAATTACACATCACGGTTTAAAAGTTAAGCAAGAGACAGATTAGCGTTCGCTTAAGATATCTGAGTAATTAATGATTCAGAAAATTATGGGAAACATATTCAGTTGGTTAGGGACCCGTTTTAGGTATCTTTAACTTAATTTTAATGGTTTATTGGTTCACTAAGAACTTTCTTCTTTTTGATTATTTCTGTTAACTCGACTCAAAGGGTCATTAATTATTGAAGACTTCAAGATATGGTTCTCATATAATTTAAATCATTATGCTGCAGTAAGGCTCCAAAAAGAGCTAATGACCATAGACCCATGTCGACGGCGCCTTATGTACCACGCCTCCTCAAAGAGTAGTCCGCAAAATTGGCGGGGCTTCTTAGGGTCAAAGCCTGAGGGAGCTGCGGTGTTCACAAGAGGTACTGCGGTATTTACACACAAAGGACTTCAGAAGGAGCCAAAGTGAGTTTTAATCAGTAAAAGTCTGACAGTCCCTCCAGCTGCACCCACAGCGGGGTAAGGACCATTTGAAGGTTTCCCTTTAAAAAAAGCCACCAAAAGTCTAAGAAGACCGGAGAGACTAATTCATTTAAGATAAAGAATAACAGAGTAGTTCTTCAAACAAAACGGTTGTTATGTACGGAACTCACAATGCATAACACGTTACCTTTACAAGGTTTTTTTATTCTCATCGCAACGCCATAGTTTTTGCTATCAGTCTCACGACTAACGGTTGACGTAACAGCATTTTGTATCAATTCCTTTGCAAGTATTGTAGTGAATAGAATTAGGGTAAGTGGTACGATGTCTTGTAATGTTAGGACTGAATTTGAATATAGAATTGCAAGGAATTTATGTTGCTGTTTCTGAACGTTCACTTTTTTTATTGAATTGTTCACTGTGTGCAATGGCTATGCGGAGTTATTATTATATGAGAAAAAAAAAACTATTCATCAAGCTGAGAAGCTTGTTTTTTTGAACGCGTTAATCTCAGGAACTAATGGTCTGAAAATAAAAATTATATTGCGTGGGTGGACGTGGGAGTAGGCAAAATAATTTGAGTTCAATAATTTTATCGTTCAGTGAGATTTCGTATTTTAATACATTTTTGAAAAATTTCATCAGTCGTATTACATAACTATAACATTTCTTTACATAATATTAGTGACGTATTAAAATACTCTTATCCCTTAAGAATTTGAGTAGGTGTAAAGTACTGATCGATAAATTGCTTTAATCTGTTGTGTTTACTCACAAAAACATTCGATGAAGAAATCAGATACACTGTCGGATGAAAACAATACTTTTTTATACAGTAAATTGTACTTACTGTCATTTTTACCGACATAAATATTCGAAAGAGGCTGCAAGTCACTGTTAGGCTGATGCTACATGAGGCAGTATTTTTGTGGTTGAACAACATATTCTGTGATTAAAATAATGCCTTTAGAAACATATAGAGTATCGAAGATAGCTATTGATATTTAATAGACAAATTAAGCATATTTCTAGTATTCATTAAATGTTTGTAGGTTTGTCTTAGGAATGGTGTAATACCTAAATATTATAACATCGGCTTTATATTTCCTAATACTGTGTCGATCTAGAATTTTAGCATAATCATAAATTGACGATATTACTCTACTTGGGTGGGATTATTATGGATGCAATATGAAATTGTGCAGTGGTGCAATACATATTACGATAATCCGCAGATTAGTACAGGATCTTAAAATCTGGTCTAGTGATTAGAAGTCGTGAGAAATAGTCGTAATCAAATAAATAGTTTTCTATAATTTTTGGCAGTAAGAAGTCAGAGTATTTATTGAAATACAATAAATAATACAGTATAAATACAACAGCTGATTTTTCAGTTACTTTAGGCTAATTCAGATAATATATTTTCGTTAATCAGAGAATGATAAGAAGACGTTTAAAGTCATCATCTCCCGAGCCTTTTCCCAACTATGTTAGGGTCGGCTTCCAGTCTAACCGGATTCAGCTGAGTACCAGTGTTTTACAAGGAGCGATGATCTGACCTCCTCAACCCAGTTACCCGGGCAACCCAATACCTCTTGGTTAGACTGGCGTCAGACTACCCGTAACGACTGGACCAAGGATGTTCAATGACAGACTCAAAGAAATTTAAAGTATACAATTAAATAACTACGGACATTGAATTGCGGCCGAATGCTGAAAGACACCCTCACACAAGATAGAAATTCTGCGACAGCAATTATTTTAAAGTGGAACTTAAAGTTGAGTAGCATCTGAGTAGGTATATTGTAGATTTATTATAAGTATAGATAATCTCATATAGTAAGTGGGTTAAAAATAACAATTCTTTCGTCATTTCGGCTCAGTGATACACCGAACAGTAGGAAGACCGTTACTTCGATCCCAGTTGTGGTAAAATTACGTGTAATGGCCGCCCGTTATGATATAATGGGAAGAGCTGATTGCTGGGAATTGTAGAATGTTTTGTCGAATTGTGGTTTTATTGATGCTGTAGGCGATGTATGAGATTAAGTTACACAGTCAAAGCTTTAGAAAATTATTGAAGTTTATTATTGTTAGTATAATGTTTCACCTAAATTAGGTGCAGACGACACAATCTGTCAAATTTCCTTAATAGATTTTCAACTTAATCGCTGAAGCATATGGTTCAAAGTTGATTGGGAAGTCAGTTTCGGGTAGCTTATGTGCTGTGATGTCTGTAAGTACATACGTTCATACTTGGTGACACATATTTTTATTACTCTTTAATAATTAATTTATTATAAATAGATTGAAGAAAACGTCCCGTTTCTCCTTTAAAAATCCAATTAATAAGTTTTTTGAAATGGGTTTGCGAGGTAATGGGTCAAAATAATCTTTAATATGAAAAATCACGCGACTTGATTATTTGCTTATTGCAATAAAAGGTGTTCTTGGTTAAAATCAAAATGAAAAATCATCTATTCAGCACTTTTCCATCGTCAAAAAGCAAAAGTCAGCCCCGAAAACGTTGACTCTTCACCACTTCCTGTGTGTTTTCGCTTGAGTTTTTGCTTCGAGAAAAAGTTATAAAATTATCATCAAAGTGTTGAAAATAACTTTATCTAAATTCTGCTTAAATTAATATTTATAATACTCACATTCCAAACGCCTTTGAAATCTAGATTTTTAACACCTATTAAATTATCATAAGGTAGCATGAAGTCTGAATATAGACTATTTTATTTACATACCTATCTAGTAGATATTATGTCAGAGAACTTTCTAAATTATGTACTTAACAAGTTTATTTTAGTATTAATGCAGGAAAAGATCTAAGCTTTAATGTTAATTGACTTAGTTGGACTGTTAAGTAAATAGTAAAATTGTTATTAACAGACATTTCTAAGAAACCAATTTTTAACCGACTTCCGAAAAAGAAGGTTCTCAATTCGGTCGGTATGTCTTTTTTTATTCGGAATGATGATAACTTTCTCTTTATGTGAGTGATGTCAACTAATAGTTAGTACGAAGTGAAATCGAGGACAAAACACGATTTTTAAACCTTCGGACTAAAAATATATAAAGAAATAAAAAATAACCTCTTGACACCGACTTCTAGAGCGATGTACTTAAAAGTACTTTTTTTGCTTTTTAGGATTTTTTTAAAAGTATTTTACTTTAATATCAAAACCTTTATACTAAGCTAAGTACTAGCCTCGTCCAGTGTTATCACCCGCTTCCTGAAGGAAATACTTCCAGCTCCTGAAAAAAAAAGGTAGCTAATATGGTTTTCCGATTTAAAAGCTATATTACTGGCAAGTTTCATCAAAATCTATTAAATAGTTTATACTAGGCAGATTACCTAATAAAAATCCGTACTTACAAACTTTTAGTAGAATATAAGATATTTTTTATTATTGTGCATGTACGTGTATGTAGTAATTAGCAGTTTCTTAAAATTCCGAGAAATATGAAAAACTTTAATTATTCCCTGATTGATAGCATATTTATACTGTATCTATCTCGCTACAGAACTTCCCATAAAACCAATCATCAATCTTTACACATTAGAAAAAAACTATAAAGCAACAGTTACAAGTTACAGTTACAAGCAAATAACTAGTTGCTTATTATAACGTAACTCAACATCTTCGAGGTCCAATGCACGACTGCACATTTCCCCTCAAGTTGGCACGAAGATATAATCTTTTAGAATCTGAACAGAAAAATCTCGTACAGTTATAATATTGAACAAAAACTATGCCACACTGAAAGTTATCAGACAGTTGCGTAATTTAAAAATAACGTTTTTGTGCAAAATTGTAATGGACGCTACAGTTTCGCCTCTCGCGTAGACTTTTTTTTGGAGTTTTTTGTTTCTAGAAGCAGCTAGGGGCTACCATTATTTAATTGGAAGGTCATATTTTTTTTAATTAAGGGCCAGTTTCACATGTTACGGATATCCACTATCTACCAGATAAATTCAAAAATGGAAATTATCTGCCAGATAAAACTTACTTATCAGCAACCTGTGAAACAGGCCGCGTGTCTCTTTTTTTTTCCTAAATTTATGTAAAACGTCTAATTAATTTATTCAGTCAGGCTTGAGATGATGATGATGATGATGATGATGAGGATGATGTTTAAGTATATCTATTCTATCATTGTAATCGCATCACCATTTGTTTTCCACAGGCATCATCTTTAACGATGTGAAAAAAACACAATAGTGTGTGTAACCAACTTATTTCTTGCGGATAAACAAAAAAATGTGTTCGTTAAAATGTTTCATCACGATGTTCATTAATTAAGTGAAGCGTTCGTGTTTTTTTATTATTTAAAAGCTCCAGTGGTTCTTCCATAACTGACTTTTTGTCTTACTGGACTTAGACTAACTACAGTTAAGATTAAATAATGGAACAGTGTTTTACGGTGTAAAAAGTGTTAGTGAATTAAAACAGCAATGAAAACTAGGTTGAAATAAAAACTGTAACAGCCGATAGAAAACAATGAAAAAATTTAAAAAGTGCTCAAATTGAATTTGGAACGTTCTAAAATGGCGGCGTGGGTGTGGCTGGCTGCATTGCTGTGTGGCTCTCAGGCTGCAGTGTTGCCTCCGCCGTGGGCTGATGTGAAGAGGAATCCTTGTGCGGCACTGCCTCGAGGATGGCTCATGCTGTACTGGCCTAAGGATGGGAAATGTTACACTATTTATAAGGTTAGTATGAATTACCTATAAAAATAAAAGTCTTTAAAGGAACGATTAACCCTAATGTTAATACATTATTCCTTATGTCTAGTTCAAGAATTAGATATTCACGGGCAATGAACTGGCAAACATTTATCTATTCATGTGATCTTCAGTTCCGAACTGCCGCCAGAGGTCATGTGTGACCGAAATCATAAATACGGCACACAATGCTTAGCACATTAGTATCTAACGGTTTCAGCACTAATGCTGTACCTACTTTATGGTCCTCATTATTCAAAATTTCCATAAAAAAATCTATGTATGATCGTTTAGCAAAATCATGTCAAAAGAAAAACGGTATTCATGCCTTAATAGTTTTTTAACTGCTGCCCATACGATTACGTGTTAAATGGTAATTTACGGAAATGTGTAAGATTTTGGACGATACCATAGAGTACCGTATGACATGCTAGAGCCTAAATATAGAGAAAGAATAAAGAAGGTTGAGTCAGTACCATACTTGCAGTTCACGGTATTTAGGGGCTGGACATCTGAACAAAAGGCCACCCAAGATAACTTAAACGTCTTGCCAATGCTGCGATTTGTGCGCAAGAATTACCGAGACAAAGTGGGTTTTAGTCAACAAAAGTCTGATACTCCCTTTGGCTGCACCCTACAGAGGGATCATTTTATGATTTCCTACGAGGAAAAGAAAACTGAAACGTGCATATAATTTCATATTGAATTAAAAGATTAAATTGACCGTGTAAACCAACATCTATTTATCAGTTCAATTTATTGTTCCAACATGGTTCCAACATAAAATATCCAGACAAAAACATTGCAAATCACAATGCCACTACATCTGGATCCATTGTACTTCTGACAAACACGTCATATTGACAGTTATCATTACGCCACAGTACTACGACCTCAACGAAAACTCGCTCAAGTCAAATCTCTTGTGTTTTGGGAATACGTCGTTCTTACGTAATACGAAATACGAAGCTAGTCGTTTTAGTACCTCTACTGAATAAATAATGAAGCGCTGGTCAGATTCCCTAGTGAGGTACCGTTGGGTATACTTGGCTGGTGGTTCAGACTTATATCGAATGACGCTAAGGATGAATATTGATATTGAACTTGAAAGTTTGTTGACTAACGCTGCGGTAGGCTGGTTTCCTAGCGTAGCGATCATAGTATTAGCAGTTATTTATTTATGTAACTGTTCTTCCGCCGAAGGCAGTTTACATAATGTAAATATAATGGAGAATTAGAAAAGGCTGGTCAGTAGAACTTCCTCATAAAGGATATGCATGATGCGCGTACTAATGTACTGTTTGAAATGGATTTTATTTTGATAGAGAAGTGAACAACAACATCATTTTAAGAGGCATACATGATACACAAAGTCACTTTTATTGACTTAAAAACAGTTTCTCTCTTATTATAAAACATGGTTTTAAAAGTAACCGTCTTTAGTACTAGATTTAGACCATTATCTTTATTCAAGGAGGTGGTTTTAAGCTTTTTAAGCGTTTTACAATAATGTAGTTTAGGCTAACTAATTCCTACATTTATACATCATATTTACTATATACTATACATATATGTATATTTATTATATTATATTTACTATATATATACTACATTATACTCAGTATTTAGTGTCAATATCCGACCCTACGATTTTAAATTGAAGGTGGTTCACCCATTATCCAGTCTAGACAGGCCATTTGAGATAAAATCGTGTGTATTTAATGAATGTTCGCGGTTCAACGTGTTAGCCAGTATTGCGTACTGTGATTAATGGGGTATGTGAACGCAGGACGTGACACACATTTTATATGGATTGGATAATTCCCTTCATAGTACCAGAAGTAGCTACGTAGTATGGAAGTTCTGGTCCTGTATTTTGGCTGTATTTGTGATGCGTCGAAGTAAATAGAGGGTGCAAGGATGCACTGGTGTAAAACCTACTTAGTAAGAAATTTAAAAGAAAAAGTTGTGAGTTCCCAAAGCCGGTAGTTCCGTAAAATATTTTTTTCTTTCTATGAAATTATTGAAGAGTTGCTAATTCTTTAATTGGTATACAATATCTTCAATGACATGAGTTATGGAATATTACGAAATGTCTATCAAAGATTTCGCAGAAAAAGAATTCGCTATACGGACTCCATATTCATTCGGTTTTAAAATGACTTTCAGATTTTGAAACGACATTCAATTTTATTGCTGTTCATCATAGTCTAAGAGACAGGAATTATGAGCCTCTGAACTATTAGATTAAATTGTCGGCCAATTATCAACCGACAAACGGAGGGAGGGATTAAGAAGCCTCATATTTACTAATCAAATCAATTCAGAATAAATTAGAATCACGCAGAAAACCAGTTAGAAAGCATTGCCAAAGAATTTGATATATCTTTTCGGCGCTAAAATCTTTAACGGTAGCTCAAGGTCGATCATATCAATAAATCATTACAGATTCTCTGAATCATTGTGAAAGAGAAAAATTAACGAATATAACCGCACTGGGTCAGGTTGTGGCATAACAAGAGCGATCGGTCACGGCCTTTCACAAGTACACCCGAAAGAACTGGTCTTACCGGAATTGTTGAACGATACAGTTCTTTTTGTTTATTACGGTTATAAATTAAAGGATTATTTTGAAGTACTTTTGTGAGGTGGAGGCCTTTTTTTTTCGTGTGAAATCATCAGCTCAGCTGTAGGGAGTGTCAGACTCTTACTTCCTTCTGGAGGTCCCTGTGTGCCAGGGCCACGGTATCTCTTAAGTGACGACAAGAATTTGGTAACATTTTTTGGAAGTAACATGTATCAAAATACCCGAAACTGTCAGTTTCCCAATCAACCTTGAACCATACGCTTTGGCTAATAAAGTTGAAATCTATTAAATAAGGAAATGTAGTAGCTTTATGTGCTGGCATCTTCACGTACGATTCGTGTTGAAAAAAGTCCGAAGTAGGTAATTAATATCGCATTAGTACTTAACTGACAATGTTAGGTCGATAGGACTTTGCGTCCGTAGAGTAGACTTTACGCTCTGCAGTATACAATGAAGTCCAATCAACAGGTTGTATTAGCATTTCAATAAAACATTAAAAGCTCCCAAACCTCAGTGCAGTGCAGTTACATAATGACGTAACAACAATCGGAATCATTTAACATTTGAAACAGAATGTCATATGAAACCGATTGCTGTGAAAATGTAATCATTTGGTGAATCGTGAACGTTTTGCCAATGAAATGTTTGGTTGGCTAAAAATAATTTTGGGTTTATTCGATGCAGGAATAAATGCTAAATCGTTTGTCATTGCTTTAAGGCATCCATATACGGTACCAATCTTTAGATTAGGATTATTAGGATTTTAAGATCGATTAGCGACGAATTTTAATAACCTATCTATCTGTTGATATGCCTACTAGAGCGATCGGAGCGATAGGCATTTGACATTATTCACATGTAGTTAATGTCAAAATTCTATCTCCAGTATGAAAATCAACAGATAATATGAAAATCAAAAAATAAAGGATATTGAATTCGGCAGTAGTTCGATTTTTGAAACGATCGATCGTTACGATATCCATTCAGATTGATCGAAACGATGAAACATGCCGTATATAGGACCCTTTACTCGTCTGTTATTTTTCAATAAACGAATCTTGGTCTAAATGCAATCATATTAGTCTTGAAGAAATAAGTGCATCATAAAAATAGCTATTTGCTTAAATGATGTTCATGGTACGGCACCCAACCATGACCCCGATTAGAAAGAAAAATCTCCCTCATTACGTGCCTCACACTCGTACCAGTAATTTGAATAATAACATCTAATTAAACATAATGACCATTATATAAGACGTAAGTAGG
Organism: Heliothis peltigera; assembly: GCA_958496145.1. Taxonomy (NCBI): domain Eukaryota; kingdom Metazoa; phylum Arthropoda; class Insecta; order Lepidoptera; family Noctuidae; genus Heliothis; species Heliothis peltigera. The sequence goes on along the minus strand of OY292327.1, from coordinate 10,195,399 downwards.
CCACAGTAATGTTTCCCATGATATAATTATTGACGGCTTTTAGAATGTGTCGTGGCATAACAGTAATTGCTAGTTAAGATGAGGGGATGATAGTAAAGATGTTGGGAGAGGGACGTTCCTGGCTGGAGGCCTTAAATTCTAGGCATCCACAGGGAATAGGTCCAGTTAAGCAGTAAACAGCCTCCTAGGCTGAAATGCGAGATGCCATTCAAAAAAAAAAAAAGAGGAGAGGGACGATATGGTGAAGGATGACGATGTAATCCACTTCATGCTAACAAATACAGCCGACGGTATTCTTTGTAAAAGTAAACACGTCCTAGTACCCTAATCTAAAGAATACTAATTGTTGATCTAGTAATAGCATAGCACGACTGCTGTGCATGGAGTCTCGGGTTTAATTCCAAGGTTGGGCCAAAATCGGTTTGTGGGTTTTAAGAGACTTCCCTAAAGTGAGAGTCTGAAAGTTGGTGATTGATACACCGGTGCATCGGAGACTACGTACATGTCGGTCCTGCGCTCTCTCCGGTCGGATTGTCGTCTCATCGGTCTATGAGAGTGATGGAAAAGATAGTGCACCTGTGACTGCGCAAATGTTTAAGCACAATTAGGCATTCGTAGCTGGCTGATCTCCTTAGAATGGCCGCCTTGGCCGGCAATCTGTCTGGACACCATTATTCCAATGAATGCAATTCGTTGAAGCTGTTCTAAAAATAAATATATTAAAACTAGAATTTTTAAACACCTAGTTTATATAAAATTAGATAAAACAGCACGTATCGTGACCAATTGAACTTAATCCATTAATTTTGTAAAAGCCAGACATCTAAATCATTAGGTGATCTAAATAATATTAATCTATTCTATTATCTTGTTTTAATTTAAATAGACAATGACATTACTGACCATCGACTGACTGACCTTTCAGGGTATTTCCTCAAATGTGACCTACTGAACAATATTTTGAATTAATAACAATATTATTCATTCTTCGAAGAAATTATTGTATTAGAGAACACAGTTACATTACAGTTTTTTACATACATTTACCTACCCACGTCGGAGCAATAAGAAACAGGCACAATTTAATCCATGATGAAGAAAAATTATCATTTAAAGGTCTTAAGAGATTAGGTTTACTTGTCGATGAAAATGGAAATGTTGAGTTGACCGTAAGGCCGAACAAAACTGTAATGACTTCATCCACGTCATTATAAAACATAGTCTTCTTAAAACAGTATTATACAGCTATAGTGCTTAGGTTTAAACCATCATCGTGAACAACTAAATCTGGTACCTACTTTTTAAAACCACGATTTATAATAAGGAGGACATTTTTTGAATTATAAATGGCTTCCCATTTAGAGAAAGCATGGAAAGTTAACAAGACGCAAGTATCACTACGCTTGCTGAATGATGAACGTGGGTTTTCAATATCAGTCACTTTTTCAATACTTTTCGTTGATCTTGATGGCACAGGACTACCGTTACTGAGTCACGTTCAAAATTGTAGAAAGTATAACTAAGTACTTCGAAAAAGTCAGAACGTGAACTCCTACACAAAGGATGATCAATAAGTTTGTAATGCAGCTGCATCAGAAAGCGTAACCTCCTTGGTAATAAGGTCGGGGAAAGTACAACAATATTTAGGTCGATGACGTCACATGGCATGCATACCCACATTATATGAATCGGAGACATCAGCATAATATAACACGTATAAAAATTGTTGATGTGTGACTTATGAATTCCGTTTATTTAAATCACGACGAGTTTCGGCTGCGATGCACTTTTTGCTATTCAATTATAGACTTAAAAATCTTGGTGTTAGAGTTTTAAATGTGATGTTGTTTTCTCAATAGGTTACGTGTTTCACTGGCTAGTTCAAGGGTCATAAGGCATGTTATCCAACGCTTTGGACGCGTTCAGAGTTTATTATAAAGGATGTCTATTATGTGTACGCGGAAGAATACATAAATACTATTGATGCTCTTTGTTGACCTTCACGTTTTAGGGGCTCGGCGTTAAGAAGCAGTAGATTGATTGATTGGTGAAGTTAGCCTGCACAGGTGTTGGATTTGGTCATTTATCTCCTTGGTTATGGCTTCTCGGTGCCCTTTTTCCTGTTTCTTGAAGGTTTTATTAAATATACCGACTATTATTTTACCCTTAAGGTTATCATTCAAATTATTGAGAAAAATGCTAACAGTTTCAAGATTCGAAATCCTTTAGCGCATGTATTATCTTATTAAGACAGAAAATGAGTTTCATCGCGTAACTGAAGATGCATAAATAGTATAAATAATACACTAACAAAAGAAAAATAAAGAAATAATCATGAGTCATCAAACATGAGTTACGATTTCTTTCGTCATTTGTCAAAGTTTTGTTTCAGAATCATGATAAATATCTTGAGGGTACAGACATATGACATACAGAAGTTTATACGTATAACCTAAGCTATAGGCATACTTTAAATTCGTCAGCTAAACCTAGTGTAAGATCAAAATTTCTCCACTACCAAGCAATATACACTGGATAATATCACTCTTACGGTGATCAAGTCGAATATATGCAACGATCACATTATCACGCCTCACTGGCAATTAGATGAACGTAATGGCGTGGAAGTACTCATAACGACGTTTGACACGAAGGTGGAAAGCAGTATAACTTTATACTCTTTGTAAGTCTATGCTGTTAGAAAATGGGGATAGATAATTAGCGCTTCATTATGCAAGTTTTATAATAAACATGTGTTTAATGAAAAATGTTCTATGGAGTTGAGTAACATGAGGTTGGTGTTAAAATGTTCTGGTTTTAGTGAAAACGATGTTAGCCACCAAGAGTAACTGCCTTTTTATCCCAATGCAGTCAAGATCAATTTATAGTTTAAATTATTTTATGCATATAGGTATGTACACAGTACTTAGAACCGGCCCACCTAGCCCCTTCTTAAGCTACTTTGGGATCGGCTATTTTACGTGTAGCGGGTGTTTATCTGACCTCCTCAACCCAGTTACTGGGTAACCCAATACTAAAATATGATGTACAAATGGCAGCCAGGTTCCACCGATTTGCACGTGCCTTCCGAAACCAAAGGAACTCGTAATAAAAAGATGGTCACCTATCCTCGGACGAACCGCGCCAAGCGTTGCTTAACCTTATGATTGATCGACCCGTGCTGATACTTAGCCAGGAGCGTCTATAGAATTCCTCCAATACTATAGGATGTAGTCAATGTATGGTTAGATGGAACATGCAGCATGCTTAGATAGTTATAATTTTGGTTAACAATCTAAACTTTTGGTCTATTATTCAACAATAGCTTCGTTGCAATGTGCAATGTTTTTTTTTTCAGTATTATTATTTGTCCCACATTTAAATCTTCCTTCTTCTTACGTTGCTTGACATTTTGCCGTGTATAAAGTTACATTGGTTAGCTTGACATTATTCAATAAACATGTAACTGCATTGTAATGTGTTTCCTAAACTTTTATGTAATACAGATTTGCAATATGGTTTTTAAATTAAGATTAATATTATCAGGTCAACTGGTTGGCATTTCAAGAGAGCATTTTTGTTTTTTTTCGGTGTTTAAATTTGGAGCGAAGAATACGCTATAAGATGTAGCAAAATATTTGTACATTAAATATTTGTATTCGAATTACAAAAAAGCGATTCATATTCTAGTTTCAACCAACCAGTAATAATTGAACATTATTTTTGTCTAATTAGATGAATACGTTTTTGTCAAAATATTAGGTATGCATCGTTGGCAAATTGTATTGTAAAAATCACTATAATTCGCCGGTAGTTATTTGTGGCGCTCATTAAATCCAACTTAATTTCATGTATTTTGCGCACAAAATATTTTTATTAGCGTGTAAAAATAACATAATTACAATCACAAAATAGTAGACTAGACGATTCTTTCCGATTATAACGAGAAGTTAAGATTTTTTTTAATATCTTTGATGGTGGTTACTTGTACTTAGTCAGAAGCCTATGTGTCTGACAACCTTGTAGTCTCATGCGTTTGAGTATCACAACAATACAGGACTGTGCTCATGAATCAATGCTGGCACCAATACAATCTGTCATATCGATACAAATTGTCGATAAAAAAGTCTGGTTACAGTTTTCCCATGTAAATCATGTCGGTTAAGCAAATGGCTATTGTCATCATTGTGTGTTAACATGCTAGTTAATTGATACTTACGCTATTAACATTTTACGTAAGATGTATGAGGAAACTTAATCTTAATACATTGTAACTGGCAACCGCCATAATGGCTCTATTTAACGATTTTATGGTTAAGATGTTTATAAGTAGGAAAAATGATGACACTAGCGACGTACCTATACCTGTGTATTAAAGAGAATATAACGTGCGATACACCCTAATTCATACAGATGCAAATACTATCGAAAGTTTTGGTTCGGTTTTGGTCCTTATCTCATCACTATAGCAACTGATCCTCACTGTACTCCTAAACCTAGACCACCTTATTATAAAACGCGGTCTTCAAAAATACCAGGTTTAGTACTAGGTTTAAAACACCATCTCGAACAACGTTAATGGCCTAAACCTAGCACTAAACCCGGTACTTTTTAAAACCACGTTGTATAATAATGGTACTGTTTTTGTGGCCAAACAAAATACTCTCAACCTTGTAGGTAAACACCGTTAGCGCTTTTTTATCGATTACTTATTCATGCAAATTACGCATAAAAGAATTCTTTATAGAAGTTTCTTGATTGTTGTGCATAGATAATAAATAACATAGATAGAATATGTCCTTAGGCTCCTAATACAAAGGGCTTGCGCAAAAAATGTTTAGTCATTTAGTTAGCATTTCTGTATTGTGAACAGTTCTTATCGAGCTTAATTCATATTAATCTGTTTGTTTATGATATATGGCTACTATTTTCGTAAGCCCTTTGTCTGGTTAGGATCCTTGTCAGTGATGATAGCATTTGATTTCTTAGTTTTACACAATGTGTAAAACTTATCATACATAATCTATTGTCTTGACTACTTGGCAGTGTAATGTCGGACACAACAACAACACGATTATGCCATTAAGTTTAATTTCCATCGTTCTTAAATGTAAATATAAACTATTTACGGTTCTCGAGTGGAGACCACGGACGGACGGTAGGTCCCTTACTGGCTAACGCAGGGTAGGACCGCTATCAGCTGTCGAACTATTTGACGAAAGTTTTGATTCAATGACCTTTTGAACTTCCAATGAGGCTTATGTTCATCAGTGGATGTTCCGTGGCTGAGATGATGATGATGGTAGCGATGATGATATTTATGATTCTGTTTCTGTCGCTTAAACTAACGATGTCATTAATCTTACAAAAAAATGTGAGCTAACCTATATTAATTATTCTTCTTACAGAAAGGTCACCCATGCGCCGAAACCCAAGAGCTAAGTCCAGGCAGATGGGGAGGTCGTACCGTAGCGGAGTGCAAATGTCCCCCAGGCACAGCTCAACTCCCCAACACGAACACCTGTCACAAACTGTTCGAGCGGGGGCCTTGCCGATCGGGGGAGTACTTCGCCCCCGTCGAGGAGTCTTTCAACAAGAGAGGGTAGGTAAGCATCTTGACGGCTCAACGTGTAAGCTGAAAAGTTGAAATGTTTACTATCTTGTAACGTGCACTAACAAGCGGAACTCGAGGCTAAGACCAGAATTACGGGTCGATCGATCATAAGGTTAAGCAACGTTTAACGCGGTCGACCTGTGGATGGGTGACCATCTTCGTGTTTCGGAAGGCACGTTAAATTGGTGCATCCCGTCTGTTATTTGTATATCTTTGGCAGTCGTTATGGGACAGAAAGTCTGTCAACTAATCGCTCCACGTAAAATACCGGTATTTAGTTGCATCCGGTTAAGACTGGGAGCCGACTCCAACACAGCTTAGGAAAAGGCTGGGCAGATGAAATGTGCACTAACAAATGTAGGCTTGCTTTGGTTTTCATGTAAAGCCGCGAGTCAGCCTCTGATGAAAATATTTAATTTTTTTGGGCTTTGGTGGGCTTAAAAATATGTATTATAACTTTAAGATATAAAGTTAATAAGAAAAAGTTTAATCATAAAGATCCTTTTATGGTTAATTCACCATTAATTATGTACCTTATTATAATTCATTATTAAGTTCAAAATGCCAAATATCTACTTCTACAATATGAACAACCAAAGTACATTTTCGTTTTCTTAAATTGCCTGCAAATCTTTTGCAATTCCTATAGACTAAGATAGACTATAATTTAACTTCTTGCTTAAACCCTTCACAAAATTTCTCAACAAGCTAACCTTAAAGTATCAAAGTTAAATTTAACTGTTTTGTTTGTGAACGCCGCACAACGGAGCGTAGTTTGTTCTAACGACTTTAATGTTCTCCAGGTGGCTTGGTTACGGAAGTTAAGGCAATGGCCGCCTCTAGGTTTATGGGTCCACATTTCTATGTAATATATTTACTAACCTGCATTTTGTAGGGAAATTTTGTTTGTAATTCGAAGTTTATAGTGTTATAAATTTTACTTAAAGTGAAACTTAAAGGCTAAACAGTTAAGTAATGTTAAGTAATGATTTAATGTAGTATCTTTTTAGGGTTCCGTACCCAAAGGGTAAAACGGAACCCTATTGTTTTCGTGAAATATTCACAGAATATGGAACGTATTACTTACTTTAAAAATAAGTAATTTTATTAAAATTAAATTAATATTTGAGGGGGGCTCCCATCTGCGGGTTGTTCGTATGAGATACCGCGGCCCTGGCACACAGGGACCTCCAGAAGGAACATAGTGGGTTTTAGTCAGTAAGAGTCTGACACTCCCTCCAGCTGCACCCTCAGCGGGAGGGGTCATTTGATGATTTCCCACGAAAAAAAAAAGGGGGGCTCCCATTAAACAGACATGATTTTTTGTCCGTTTTATAAATAATGGTACGGAACCCTTCGTGCGCGAGTCCGACTCGCACTTGGCCGGTTTTTTTTTAACTTATCTTTTTCAAACCACGTACATATTGGGAGCATCTAGGTTCCACTAGTGATATCCAACAATGAAAAACCAAATTACATACTTTCATGAGGTTTTAGGAACTATTGGCCTAACATGAAACTAATTTCCACGAACTAGAATTATGTGATACAGTGTTAAATATTCAAGAGTACTATGTGTATATGTGTAATAGACTGTGTTACCCACACATTCCTATTCAAATTAAATATTCTTGGAATAACTGTGATGTAGATTATTGCAGAATCTTGCAAAAATCTCAGCCTTGTGTAGTGGTAAACTTTCTAGGTTACAACTTGTATATGAAGAAGTATTTACTCTGGTAGTAAGTATTCGACTATAATCGTAAAAAATAAACAAATTAAAATTGTCCCCCAGCATATACTATAGTCAGTTAAATTTCCAAAATATATTTTCAACTTTATTGCCGAAGCATATAGTTCAAAGTTGAATGGGAAAAGACAGTTTCGGTTAGCTTAATGTGCTGGCGTCTGTAGGTACTTCTTGTTCAGTGTAAATTAAAATTCACACTAACCATATTCATTTAAAAGCCGATCCATGAAATCCGATAGAATTTAAGATTCAATGCAGGACATATAAGATTAAACTTCATAGAAATGTATTTACTTGGAAAATATTACGTCAACCTTCATTCATCCTATTCATTCATATTCTTTGGAATGTTTATAAAGCTGAGGTGAATATTAAATCACATTGATAGCAGAGATTATACGGTCGTTATCATTTTCATACGCATGAATAAAATTCTAATATTCCAATAGCTAATATGGGGGTAAAAATAGATGATTTTAAGATACTGCCTTTTAGGGTCTGGAAGGATGACATTTTACCAATAAGAACTTTTTGGATTTTCGTAGATAGATAGGACCAGGACGGACTGCTGTCTTTGACTGCCTCGTATGTCTAGTAGTCGCAAGGCGCGACTGCTGTGCATGGGGTCTCGGGTTCGATTCCCGGGTCGGGTCGAAATCGCTTTGTGGATTTTGAGAAACTTTCATAAAGCAGCCCGGAGTCTAAAAATTGGTGATTGGTTCACCCGTGCATCGGAGAGCATGTAAATGTCGGTCCTGCGCCCGATCTCTCTCCGGTCGACTATGAGAGTGAGGGAACAGAGAGTGCACATGTATCCGCGCGAATGCTTGTGCACTATAATATGTCCTGCGCAGCTGGCTGATCTCCATAAAAAAGAACGGCCGCTGTGGCTGACAATAGGCCTGGATGCCATCATGTATGGTTAGATCAAGTGTATAGAAACACCGCATGCTTAGCACGTACAATTCAAAGAAATTGCAACATTTATCTAGAACCTTCAAAAGAATTACTCATCCCATTCGCCTAACATCTATAATTTCTCATCACGATTATTGCTAAAGTGTAAAATCCCTGACAAGAATCGTCCATTATTGATTCCAGTGAACGCCAAGGCATGTGCGTGAGACCGCAACAATGCGCGGACGAGACCTTGATCTACTGGCCGGCTACCGGCAAATGTTACTTCAGAAATACTCAAGGACCATGCTATCCTGGATCAGTGTTGGACGCTGGGGAAGATGGGATCGCGAATTGCACTGTAAGTAAGAAATCCTAGTTAAATAAGAAAGCTTGGTATCAAAAGGATAGGCTTGATGGCCCATCTGGAACACTTGCGCTCGCGGAGTCATTCTCTTTTGTACTTTTATAAAAAAAAAAATCTATGATGCCTAAATTGTCATTTTTTCATTGTAGCTCATATTCAGTGGCAACATTACATTTTATTTTTAGAGGGCTCGTGATTTGGATGTCAGTGTGTCATACACTTTCACTAAACATTTTCAGTTTACCTACGTATCACTTTTTTTCAGAATCTTTATCTGTTCCCTAATTTTCGTACTTGACGCTTCCAGCTTCAAGCACCCCATGTATTAATAATTCCGGCCAATCCATGTCAATTTTTTATTTTCTCCAGTGCGCGATCTCGGGTCCCCACTACTGGGCAGCAGATGGGAGCTGCTACCCGCATTACACGCGGGGCCCGTGCGAGAAGGGCCAGCTGTTCCTGCCTGGTCCCAAGTGTGGCTGCGAGAGTCATCTGCCGCATTATCATAACGAGACCGGTTCTTGTTACGAGTTAGGTAAGATACCTAATGTAATTTAGGAACTAGCTGTTCACCGCGGTTTCACCTGCGTCCTGAGGGAACTCTATCTTCAATCTTGAAAAGTAACCTTTGCAGTTCCTCAGGTTCTACAGTATAGATATATCAATTTTCATTTTAACCTACCAAACCAATTTTGCAAGCATGACGATTTAAAAAGTTGAGACAGAATTTCACATCTATTTTGAAGTCTTTTGTTTATCAAAGACTAAAATAGGCTGAACTGTTCTGCAAAGAAACTATCATGTTGTATTGTAGAAAGTATAACAAGGTTCGAATCCGGACTAGTGAAAATATGCTACAAGTTAACGATTGTAACACAAACACTAATGAACAGTACAACAAGGCTGCCTAATTGGGTGTTCACCGATTGACAAATGAGTGTAAACTAGTAATTCCTCAAATTGCTACTTTTTAAAGGTAAAATAAAATCTTACGGTCCAAATAGCAGTTGGGCAGCATTTGTACACAAACGTTTACTCAGTAGGATTGCGTAAGCAAAACTTGATTTTACAAAGAAATTGAATGTTGCCTTGAAATCTAGTTAAGTGGCTATGGCCTCTATGGCAATGGTCTCGCGTTTTCTCAATTTGGTTAAGATTATATTCCAGTGAAACTACATGCAGATGAATCATGAAGATGCGAAATTTTGTTTGGTAGTAAGTCAATTTGTTCGTGAAAATCACCATAATCTTGAGAATTCTCTCCGAACTGTTCCAGACTCGCTGGGCCCATGTCCGCGAGGGCACACGTTCTCGATCGCGGAGGTGTCGCCGCAGGGGTCGCGCGCGGCGTGCGGCTGCAAGGCGTTCCACGCGCGCGCGGCCGACGGCGCCTGCTACCGCCTCTACACGCGCGGGCCCTGCGCGCACGACGAGATCATCGCCAGGGGCGGACGCTGCATTAAGGTAACAGCCCCACTGTGTGGCTCTCTAACATCTTGGCCCAGCACTATCTTCCTGGAAGATATTTCCAATTTTTGTGGTCGAGTTCTTCAGCCCCTCAAGCGATGCAAAAGCGTACAGATATCAAGATACCTATCTTGATATTTGTACTTTCCTCTGTGTTAAGAAAGAAAAAAAATCTTGAAACAACAGCACTTTTTCTAATTGTGTCCTGTTACGTTCCAGCTACCATGTGCGAGAGGGCGGCTGTACGTGCCGGAGCGGCGGCGCTGCTACCGTCCCGGCGCGACGCTGCCGTGCCCGGCGGGGGAGGTGGTGGCGTTCGACTTCGACGCGCGGCCCGCCATCGACGGGCTCAGCCATAACGGCGTCTGCGCCTGTGGGAATGGCGCTTGTAGTCGACGAGAGGTTAAAGTTACTATGGTTTTTATGTTCTAAACAGTGGGTTTATGTTTCGATTTCAAGGTCCGATGTTGAATGATATTTCTATGACATTCCTTTATACTGAAGTCTTTATTTATCTCTAATTGACAATACTCGCTTTTTTTAGTACTGAGTGAGACAAGAGATTTGAAACGCTTGAAAAGGGAAACATACAGGGTGTGTACGTGTTTTCCCAATCATTGTTCTCGATTCTTCTAAATCCTTCAACGAAGCAAACTCAAACATTATTATTAATTGCACTATTAACACTTGTGAATCACACAAACCATTCTCCAATCCCAGGTGGAAGCCTGTTCCACACGGCGCGGCACAGCCGCGTACAACGGCACGTGCCACATCCTCAACACGCAGGGCCCGTGCCCCGCGCACTCGTGGCTGGTGCGGGACCGGACCAACCACATCAGGTGCATGTGCCGGCCTGGGGTCGTGTCGCCTGATTGTGAACCTGACACTAGGGCGGACTTGAAGAGCTGATCATTTTGGAACTTGATCATGGGAATCAAGTGAATAAAGACTACAGTGCAGAGCCTTCGATACGTTTCAAGAATTAAGCTCTAACGTCCGTAATTCCTCAAAGAGGCACTGCTTTGTCAGATTGAGAACACCCCGGACTCGCGATTGGTCACGTGATCGTGAACCTGATACTAGGGTAGAGTCGAGTTGATAGTGTGGACTTTTATGGTTACGTTTTTCGTGTTATGATCTTGTGAATAAACACTATTGTGCAGTGCCTTCAAATATTTTAGCCGTAATCTTGGCTATGCTATATATGTATGCAACGAATATCTAAGATTGTTAAAATTATAGAGATATTCACCTTTTCTTAATTATTATATTTATTTAGCCAAAGAAGGCTTCTTTATTTCATCCAGACTACGCTAAAATTATGTTGTCGTCACATTTTGTATTGTGTCTATGTAAGTGATCAACAAAATTTTATCGTGCGTCAGTGTTGGTGATATGTGAATTCAGTCAAGCTATTTCACGTGGGACGTCACTATATTGATCCCTGAAATAGGATGAGATAGTAAAAATACTATCCGAATATTTCGCATTTATGTATGTCATTATAATATATTATTAAAGACGAAATGTTCAGTCTTGTGTGAATATTTCATATACCGATTAACTGACTTAAATTATGTCAACTTAACTTGGCGGTTGTACTGCCGTGCCCCCAGATAAGTTGTCACAAGTTTTGAGCTACATCAATCCTATCATTGACAGATGTGTCTCAAACTTTGAATAGATTTGTAAATACCTGCTATCTATGTTAAGAAATAAATTAATTTAAGATTAGAGTTATATAGATAGAATACATCTAGTTAGGTAAGGTGACAATAAGTAAGATATAAATAGCAAATTAAGTAGTTGGATATTTAATTATTCAAAGGTCTGTCCTTTTAAAACTACCTTTTCTAAATATTTTACTATTTTATATGCATTTACAAACTGGTAATATTTTTAATTCATGTAGAAAAAAATATTTATAAGAGGCGTTACAAGGAATAAAACAATAAAAAATATATTATATATTGGATTTTTTTTTTTTAATAACTTATCGTTTTATATTTTGTGTCCTTATATTTAAAATTTTACGATAACAGTACAAAAATAGTCAAAAGTTACGAACTAATTGCGTGATGTATGACTAAAAACTAAATAATTATACACAACTATAAGTAGAGCACTAGTCTTTGTCTTGTCTCATTTTTCTTTTAATTTCTTCTGTGATTGTCCTGAAACAAAAGAAATAAGATTCATTATTATTTATTCTCCATTATTATAATTCGTCCATAATAAGTAATCGTCAAGTCTTTCATGTTGGCTATTGTTTTACTGCATTCTAACCTTTTGACCGCCACGACAAAAAAATAAAAACGTGCCCTCAGCGCCAAGCTAAGAATTAATCCATAAATACCTACAATATAGTATTGAGTTCGGAATTATATCGATTAAAATTGACTATTCATTTCGAACTTCCAAATTCTGTCATGTAGTCGTGACCCTGACGTGCTGGGTACTTTTTGGCTTGTCATCTATACGTGACTGTGGCGGCTAAAAGGTAACCATTGTAAGAAATATCTGCTTATGTAGTTAATATAAAACTCACCGAAATATATCCTATACACTTGGTTGAAGGGCATCTCAATGGCGACCGTCGCCAATATTGATATCACTGTCACTGTGAACACTTCTGGTACATGGACCTGAAATTTAAATTAAAAAATAATATGATATAGCCGTATAGACATATGTGGTGGCCTAGTGGTTAAAGTGCTTGTCTCTCAAGTTCGAGTGTGCGGATTTGATTCCGAGTCATATATGTAAGTACCGATGTAACTTTTCTAGTTTGTACGTACTTCCTCAGTTTATCTTGGCCACTAATGACTGAGTAAAGTTAGGAAGGAAAACAGCTTGCGACTTGGTCTTAAAAAGTCTGAAATCGCAAATCCGTCTTGAGCAAGCATCCATTTTTTTCTGTATGGAAAGAAATCTATGCATTCCAGTGACACCATAAAAAAGGCCATTATCGGCCTTTTATTTACCATTAGACATGTTAGATACTTCTTATTTGATTACTTTAGATACTGGTATATCTTCTGAGCGCTTAGGTTCATAAGGTGTTCTAGTTAGCCAAGGGTTGGATAACACTCGTTAGAACCTCTGCCATTCCATGAAGAGGGTTTCATTGTAATTTCAACCTTAGCCTATCAAACATAAGATTTCAATTTGAACAGCTACTTACAAGAAGTAAAGGTGAATAGTATTCAGAGTGCCTCTGCACCCCCACGTTGTAGAAGAAGATGGGGAATTGAGTCAGGTACACGCTGTATGCTATCTTATTGAAGAACTTGAACACTCGCGACTCCACGAATGAGGTTCCTATGCCTGTAGGAATAAGGGTGACATTCGGTAAAATTTTATACGTGCTATTAACAAAATTAGGAGTTGCAAGACTGAACAACACGCCCGAGTGAACTACTTTCTGCATCCAGATAAAAAGTACCCTATGTCCTAGACTATATGTCTACAAAATTTTATTTAAAACTTTTTAGAAGTTTTGGTATGAAAGCGTGACAGACGGGTAGAGTTACTTTGGCATTTATATTATTGGTAAGGATTAATGGTGACGAGTTTGTATACTGCATATTATATAGATTTTAAGCATATGTTGCGTTACTTGCGTTACTAATGAATGTGCAGTAAAATTCATATTATCTACAATAAAAAATATTCAAGACACCAGTCTCCAAAGTAGATAGGTATTTACAGGATAAAGATAAATAAGATGTCCATTATACACAGATTTTCTCTTAAATCTAGTAGTACAAAAGTAGACTCTTACCTGCATAGTCATTAGCAATAGCCCAGTGAGATGCACACATGAAGATCCCCCACAATATGGGCGTCACTGCCGAGAATATCGCCGCGCCGAACGGCTCATACTTGTATCCCTCTAAGCCCCATTTGTATGGAGTCACTATTGTGGCCGTCATCAGCGCCAGACAGAACGCCCAGAGCAGTCTTGCTTGAGTCTAGAAGATACAGATAAATTTAAGTTAATAAAGGGAAATACCAAGGGTTTGGATTTTTTTGCCTTATCAATTGGTCATTGTTAGCTTATAGCACCAGCAAGACATAATAATACTTTAGTTTTTGGGAGATATAAATTATTTTGTGATCGTTTTAAGTAATAAAGGGGTTTATAAAATAATGTTCTTGTCTTATCAATTTGTTGGTGTTAGCTTGTAGCAACGTTAGCTTAAAGAATTTGGGAGATACAAATTGGGTGGTAACCATTTTTTAATGTTATGTTAGCTTTGGCACGGAACCCTATTTAGTACCAATTTAACTTTAGTACTAATTAGTGTAATGGAGACTGAAATAGCGCTCACTCGTCCTTGGATCGAAGCTTCTATGTCCAAGAAATCAACATTAGTAAAGTAAAAATATGTAGCATTCTTTTCAGGAAGAGTGTATGTACAAAATGCTTAACATACAACACAACAAACGTAGTTATTTGATAAATTTACGAATAAATATCTAGTTGTTCATTATTTTATCCTTACATTTGAAAGTGTGAAGTTTAACTTTTTGGTCTTCATCAGGTACGCCATTACGACTCCTATAAGGTAGATGGTGGCTCTGTGTGTTGGTAGAATGTACGAGTAACGCGCCGCATCTAGTAGCTTTTGTACTCTGTAAAGAACAAGATAAAAAACCTTTAGAAAAGTAATATTAAAAGTGATATCTGTAGATTTGAAATATACTTTAATAATAGCACCGAAAATGCTAACATCTAAAATTGTTCAATTTGTCTTGAACCTAAAATTTGCTATAGGTACGGACGGAAGAACTTTCTTAGGCCAGAAGTTTCATTCGCACACCCAGTTAAAACGAAGTATACCTAAGCCTTCCTCTATAAATGGGCTATCAAACATTGAAAAATCCTTTCAAATCAGTCCAGTCGTTTCTAAATTCTATAATATAAGGATAGATTCAATGCATTCTTATCTGTTCGTTTCACGAAAGTTCAACACAACGATATATGTAGTATAATAATATAACATTATGTTAGAAACTTGTAGTAAGTCCCAATAGAATTTTACTCTAAAATTAAATGTCGGTGTACCCAGCGCCTACAATATTGATAGAGCAATACGCTGTAATATAGTTTGCTCTAACGATACGTCATCTTTGATGTACGACCTGTGGTCTCAGCTTCCAGCTCCAGGCAGACTGTATTATATATCAGCTGTGTGGACAAGGATATCTAAATCATATGTGTGTATACTGAAACTGGGGAAGATTGGATGCCTTCCCGTTGAAGACGTAGACGTAGCCATATCTATGCAAACGAAAAGTAAGCTGACATCTGTGTGTATGTAAGTACTTCCTTGATTAAAAGTGATATAATAAATGTGACAGTAATTATGTCTGTCTGTCAAGCTTTTTCACGAAAATTAGTTAACCGATTTCAATTTAATTTGGTAGACACATAAGTGTTTTAAAGATTTTTAGGGCCAGTTTCACAGGTTGCTGATAAGTTCCAGATAGTTCATCTGGCAGATAATTCTGTACAAATTCTGTTCCATTTTTTAATTTATCGGCTCGGAAATTTATAGCCACTATCTAGGCTACCCGTAACCTGTGAAACTGGCCCTTAGAGTTTTAAATTGAAATGGTAGTGACTATGACGAAACACCTCATAGCTCGGGTGACCTGTAATGTACTCGAGGAGTAACAATAGCACATACTTTAAAACTTAAACTATGAACACAAATACTCACTAACCTGAGTATTAAGTTATGTTAAGTAATGGCTTCTCAAGAGCATAGGTGATGCTTTTACTGGGAGGCTGTTAAGTATTTAGTAACCGCTTATGTCATGGTCAGGGTTCAAGGTATTTGTTTCTGGAATGTTCTATTGTTGGAGGAATGTTTCTATGAGTCAATATTACTCATTGTATAACACAATATATGTAATTATTTACATATAAGATTTCGACCGCAATTCGTTTGCGTGCCCGGATTAAAAGTATTTTCGTCTCCAGGGTTCAGTCATTTTAGCGTGAAAGGATAACAAACCCACAAACTCATTTCTGTATTTTTAATATGAGTAGGTTATTCTTTTTGGTCTTGCTTCGGATAGACATTGCCGATACTTTTGCTTGTACTTTTAAATAAGTTTCAGCTCAATAACTATTAAGTTAAAGTATAAATAACTTGTCTAAAAACCCCTTTCTTTTGAGTAGAAAATCATCAAATGACCCCTCCAGCCGTGGGTGCAGCTAGAGGGAGTGGCAGACTCTTATTGACTAAAGCCATCATTCCTTCTGGAGCCATTTGTGTGCCAGGGTCGCGGTAACTCGTGCGAATAATCCCTCAACCTCAGCAGGCTTCAACGCGAAGATTCAGAATATTAATTTGGACTTTCCACCATAACTTCAAAGAACATAATATTGACACATGAATGCTATGAAACCAACATTGACATAAATGTTCTCATGTCAATATTTTGTGTGCAAGTTATGTGAGCGATGCTTATTAAAGCAAATAATAAGCTTTTTACACTAATATACTTTAAGAAACATTAATTTTAAAATTTAAAAGTGAAGTTAATTTAATGCTCATATGTGTCATGATAATTTTTAATGATTTTTTGCATTTTAATTTTTTTTTTTAAAAAGAAACACTACTCACTTCTATTTACTAGTCAGCATAGAACATTCTAGTTTTTTTTTAAATAATATCTGGAAACCTTTCACACACGGTCGGTTAGCCTGAAGGTAGGCTATTGATAAGCTTCTCTTATGGGTTCCCACACAAAAGATAATGTATATATTTAGGTATACACATAATAATAGTATATTTATAACTACATATCAACATTCAGACTAAAAGTCAACAAACATGCTCAATAAATAAATCTTGACCGTTCCAGGAATCCAACCTGCTACCATCAGTTCAGCAATCAAGCATGGTAACCTTTGTGATAACGGGGTTAATCAAATATTTAAAAAAAAAACTACTTACGATATTCCATAATACACGAACATACTGATATCATACCAGTAAATGGCTAGATATCTGAGCACTGTCGACGCCACAGCGATTAGCGCCAGGAGTGACCAACCCAGGGTCCTGAACTTCCAGATGATCACCATCAGGGGTAACGTAGCCACGTACAGTTGCATGTCCATACCAATTTGGTGGGTGTGAGTCAGACACTGGAATAGATGATTTTTTTTTAAATTATTGCTACAGTATTTTCTTGTTTAAGGTCGGATGGAAATTTATTATTTTGAGTCAATGTACCAGCACGTCAAGCTACCAGAAACTGTAAAAAAATCTCATTCAACTTCGAACCATATGCTTCAGCGATATAGTTGAAAATCTATTTAGGAAATTTGACAGATTGTAGCATGCATATTAGCCTTTTGACCGCCACGTCAAAAAAAAGAAAGGCGTGCCCTCAGCGCCAAGCTAAGAATAAGTCCATCCTACAATATAGTAGTGAGTTCGGAATTATATTGATTGAAACTGTCAGAAAAATTCTGTCAGGTAGTCGTGACCGGGACCGTTTTTTTTTGGCTTGTCTACGTACATGTATGTGACTGTGGCGGTCAAAAGGTTAAATAAGACATAAGAATGAATAAGAAAAGCTACTAAATACACATGTTATCATAATCATTAAACTATACCTTTAGGTATGTCTATTTTTATGGAAAGTGATAATTGCACGTGTGACATCGATGCTAAATTATCAGCAGAATGAGAAACGCGGAGTAGGCCAAAATTACCCATACCATATCCATACTATTAACACAGCAACAGCGGAATACTGAATTTCAGGTCTAGAAGATAAATAAAAGGATGACTCTTAGGGCCAGTTTCACATGTCCGAATAGTCACTATCTACCAGATAAATTTAAAAATGGAACAGAATTTGTATGAAATTATCTACCAAATAAACTATCTGGAACTTATTCGTAGGTGGTGAAACAGGCCTTTAATCGAATATCAATATTCATTTATACATAAAGAGGATTTTTTTATTGGTGTGTGGGTGTGTGTGTGTGATTTCAAAAAAATCTTTCACCAATGGAGAGCTGCATTCACTCTGAGTAATATAGGCTATATTTTATCCGAGTACGGGAAGTTGGTTTCCCGGGACGCGGGTGAAACCGCGGGAAAGCGGAGACCGCACAAATTGTGAAATCCCTCAAAATTAATTTAGATTGACAGTAAATTTTCATTTTGTGATTATCCTTTCGTTTGGGATTACGTTGTTACTGTCTGCGCCATTTTGATTCAGCTTATTTTTTGAGAAAACAGTTTTAAAATTAAAGTTAAATATTAATAGACTAAGTTTATCCAATTTCCAGCTAAGAAATAAATACGGACTAAGAAAATTATTCAATCGAAAATGGAAAAGAAACTAATTAATTTTCCTGAACAATATATTTTTTTGTAGTTTTTTAATTCAGTGATGTAGAAATAGAATAGATTTTTAAAAGTATTTTTTTTTGGTAATAATGGTATATACGCACGGTGTAACACGATAGAACTAAAATGTTTCTAGACATGTGTTTGTTTTTGTTTGCTGTGTGAAATTCCCAGTATTTTAAAGTTAACTGTTGAATACTTTATTTATTCATTCATACATAAGCTAACATATTATACGAATATTTTAAATTGAGAACAGCTTGTCTAATATGGTTTTATTATTTTTAATTCGCCGATTAATTGTCAAGCGATGCCAATCAAGTTGTTAGATTTTTATAAAGTTGTAAGTCAGTCAGATTTTTGCACATAATTTTATCTTTTTAATTTAAAAGGATTTATACATTTAGACGTAGTAGTTTCTAGTGGTTTTTAACCGACTTCTAAAAAATGGAGGACGTTCACATTTCGGGATTTTCATTTTTTTTATGTTCGTCCGGGCTGTTTCCCGTCGTTTACCAACTGATTTGTTATTTTTTATTTCGCAGGCATAAGGTTAATTACTCCCCAAGTAGTCCCATTGTCATCAGGTCTATAATTTTTAAGGCGCATTTATTATTTTTGAAAATCTAAATTGCCATATGCTTTCACATCTGAGTTACCTATAATTATATTTCTAGAAGATACGACATTATGAATGAAAGTATGATATGATACAGTAATCTAGTTATCGAGTTCTGATTCCCATGGCTGTTGTATAACGATTGTTACTCACATTATTAAACGTGGGTAATGTGCCATAGATCATTATCGTGTGTTTTATTGGCGCGTCTCGCTTCTATGCGGTGTTGAGAAATTAATTGATCACTATGCAGATTTTTGAATGGTTTTTTAGACTCGTGCGGAATAGTCTAAGACAAGAAGAGAAACATCATTTTTATCTGGTAAACAGCTCGGTGAAGGACGATCTTAGGACGGATCCTCTACTAGAAAGTAGTTGCTGTGGTTTGTTTGAAAGAGTTAGCCCTGGAATTCAGAGAGCTTCAGAATTAATACTGAAATTTACACTGGACCCACGGCTGATAGGGGTAATGTATGAGTATGACCAAAGGGTATACAATATACTACGAGCATTTTTAATGTCACACGAGGATAATAATTAAGTAGCATAATATTCGGTCAAACATATTAAGACCTTTTTTGTATATTTTTCATAAGTAAAGTTCTAGGGGATACAGTTTTTGTAAATTGCGGGGTATTAATACTGAGGGGGAGTCTGAGCAACCGCTTCCCTAAGGGTCTCGGGGCGGGTGCTTAGAAAATCCGACTTCGACTCGAGAAGAATAAAATTCTAAAATACATAATATTGTCTATTCTATTTACCTATCTATATGAATAAATAAAACAAACTCCGTTTATAGTTAGGTACTGTCAATGAATTAACACGTAATGTAATATCAATATGCATAATATGCAAATACCAGCTTTTTAGCGATAGTCCAAAAAGGTACGAAGTGCCAAAATGTTGAGGTATTTTTGGCATATGACCGAAGATACCAAATTCATACATCACTTTACAAGCTATCGTAATCTAATTGTTCTAGTGTGTTGACAGATTTTTTATTTGTAATTTTTTGGATGTATAATAGTTTTCCACATTTTATATTTAAGATTTTCAGTATTTGTCTAAATACTGAAAATCTTGATAATGCTCTAATGAAACACTAACATGACCATTTTGGTCTAGTATCGTTTTTCTTCTCGAATATATGTACTTGTAAACATTGTGTTGCTTAGCGCGAATCTCGAGAGCAGCTAAACTGATTTTGCTTATATTCTTTTTATAGAATATTTCTTGAAGTACGAAGATTGTTCTTATGGATAGAAAAAATGCCTGATAAACAAAACAAATGAAAAAGTAAAACAAAAATTTAAGAATCGAATGTTCGGCGATACGAAGTTCGCTCGGTCAGCTAGTTATACATATATGCCATATTTGGTGCGTGTTCTCAAAAATATAGAACCCTTTACTAGCAAAGGCAATTTTCTAAAGAAAATACTAAGTCTAGAGAAGCCTTAGATGTTACCATTTTGGAAATAGAAAGGACAATACTTGAAGAAGTTGTAGTAAAACTAAATTGAATTCGATCCTTCTAAATTAGATTTTTGTTACAATATAAAAAAAATGTTTAAAAACAGAATTCAGAGGACTTTTTCACATTGAGTGCAGTATTGCAGTTGAAATAAAATACAGGGTTCATAGTTTTATAGATACGTAATCTATACACCGTGTTGAAATAAACAAAAGACTGAAAAATATTAAAAATACAGGTATCGTTTTGAGTTCACAGCTTTGCGGCAAAAGGGGCAACGACTTTTAGGAATTGACATTTACAGTAAAAAATGTTTGGGAATTATTTTAGAAATTGCTAGACTTTTCAAACGTGTGTAATCACTGTACTTTACTTCTACTAATAATAATAAATAATGTCGAAATTCCTCGTAGACCTCGTGCGTTCTAAGTCAAGATACTAGATGAAAATAAATAAAGTTGTCGAGACCAATTTTCGGCCACAACCAACTGCGTAGGACATATTATAATGTACAAGGATTTGCGAAGACACAGGTGCACTCTCTATTCTCTCAAAGTCTATATCCCGATTTCTCAATGCTACGGGAATGTACGGGTATCAATCGCCAAATTTCGGACTCCAGGCTAATGCTTTGGCTTTATGAAAGTTTCTTAAAACCTTCAAAGTGATTTCGTTCTGACCCTGAATAGAACTCGAGACCCCGTGCTCAGTAGACGCGCTATGCGACTACTAGGCCAACAAAGCAATACCTTCTACAGTCTACACAGAAGAGAATAACCATATTTTAGAGAATACACAACAGTGATTGTCAAACAAATACATACCATATCTTCGAAGCCGAAATAGTTATGTATGAACAAGAAACTCTTCCACATGTTCTTCTCGCAGACTCTGCTGTGCTCTTCCACCACTAGGTTCCACTGCGGACCGTTGTTCAGGTCAGGCAGGATGTACGTGCAGAACAGCATGAGAGACACGAAGAGAGGGAACAATCTGGAAGAGAGATGATACTTGGTAATGACGAAGTCAGTGTGAAGGTTACCCGGACATCAATCTGCGTTCGTTGATATGACGTCACTGTTTAATAAATTATTGGTAAATAAAGGATAGGCATAAAAGGCTAGAAATATGAAGTGAAGTCGTTAACTATTTTTATCACCTAGACGCTACTTGTTTGGTATGTCAAATTCTTTGTGGCGAATCTTAAAGTACAGACGCCAGCTCATCAAGCTTCTCGAAGCTTTCAAATTTTCCCAATCAATTTTGAACCATATGCTTCAGTGATAAAGCTGAAAATCTATTTATAAAATTTTACAGATTGTAGTAGCTTGACGTGCGGGCGTCTGTACTTCATTGCGCCAGGGGTCTTTCATTCTACAATTTTGATAAGCTTCTGCCGACATAGTGAAGTAAATCTATAAGTTAAACTAATTTCCCGAACATTAAAAGCATATTTAACAAATAGGCTTTAACAAACAAACGAGGGGTTTAGTTCGTATCACTAGAAGATAATCGTTTCGTAACGACTTGCCTCGTAAAACACACAAATTGTGGACACGTGCTCGCCCTAGATAAAAATCCACGAGCTACTAAATATGTTTTAAATGCTGGGAACATTATGAATTCGTTCACTTTGACACGTGCCGCGCAAGGCAAAGAAAAAGCGTCGCTTCCAGTCTTGGATTTTATAGCATGATTCCATTCATTAACAGTGCTTTGAAATACAGGTAGAATATATACATAAGATGTTTTATTTTCTAAGCATGTGTTTTCTACATTGAGTTTTATATTATTCCACACACTTTGATACAACGTCATCTAGTCGCACACTAAGCAGAGCTAGTACTATGGGTACTAGAAAACTGATAAACGTAGGTATATCCTTTTCTTTTGTATAAAAATACATGGGAATACCCAGAAGAAATCAAACACACACATGTTGATCATGCACACAAATACATATTTCACTTATGCGGGAATGGCGTGGCAGGCAGATTCATTTACCTTCCGTCTTAAAGAATCTATGACATTCTGCTTAACATTTGAAAATTATATCATGATTACTCTCCTTAAGTAACTTATTGACAATTTTATGGATATTATGAAAACAAGTCATCATGTAAAAAACAATGCCACAAATAGATCGAAACAACAACAGGAACTAAGAGAATAAAGACAAAATATTTAACAATCGCTATAAATCTAGATTAATGACAGAAAGGGGGGATTTAATAAATGGACCAGTTTCAAACAAAGGATATATTTTCTGCACTTCAAAGTATAATCAATCTTTAGTTAACGATGATGGCATCGATAAATGTTTCGGGGTCTTACCTAAACCATCTGGCTATAAGACGGTCCTTTAAGTTGATGGTTCCTTTCTTCTCGAGGTCTGTGAGAAGGTTGTGGGCGTTCAAGAACCCGCTGAGGTATAGGAAACTGTCTGTGTAGAGGATTGCAGAGCGTCCAACCACTGCCCATGGCATACCGAATACCTGAGAAAAAAGGTAAAATTGATATTGTGTGTATTAATGCAACAAATAAAGGCATTTTCTGAGAGACCCTGCATCAACATCATCATCAGCCCTTTTATCGTC
Organism: Heliothis peltigera; assembly: GCA_958496145.1. Lineage (NCBI taxonomy): Eukaryota > Metazoa > Arthropoda > Insecta > Lepidoptera > Noctuidae > Heliothis > Heliothis peltigera. The sequence continues at coordinate 10,172,227 of OY292327.1, read as the reverse complement.
CCACTGCTGGGCACAAGCCTCTTCTCACGCAGAGCAGGATTGGGCGTTAATAACCACGCTTGCACAATGCGATGTTCGAAGTTTAGACTCAATCAAAGAACGTAGTAAAAATATACAGATTTTAAAAACTTGTTTGTTTCGCTATAATATGACTAACCAAATAAATTGCCTAATAATCTTATGCGTCACACATTAATTACTTTGTAAAGTAAAATATCTTGTCACCCCAAAAGCCTTGAATGTACAGTCAATTGCGAAAATAAGTAAGTAGACGTTTTACAAAAATTAAATGCCTTTTTGTTCAACCGTGAAATTGTAAGATATGGATTTGAGTGTATTTATGTGGCTATAAAGTTTATGTTTATACGAATATAATAATTATCATACATAGAAATAATTTCTACTGCAAGACCAGGCAGAAGAATGCGCCATGTGAATTTTATTTTATTTTCAGAAAAAAGTAGAGATATCTTTTGACGTGATTGTACCCTTCAGTTGATTCAGATTAATACGAAGTCTACAGTGCTAAATTGAAGGTTTCAAAACATACTGAGCGACTTGATTGAATTTTAAAGTCATTGGTGAGAAGTGTGAGTTTCAGTCTTAAGCTGACTTTGTGAAATTTTAAAGCGGTGTTTATAAATTCAAAAATAGTAGATATGAAGCTGTTCTTGAAATTAATAAAATGTAGGTTAAAGTTTCAAGTGTAAATCCTAATCCTTTCCTTATCATTTCAATTTATATTATCGATATCAATTTGTTTGTAATCCCTTTGAAACCACAACTCAATATAAAATAGTGAATAACAAAAACAAAAAACTAACGATATTTTTAAATTATTTTTTCATTTCATAGAGATAAAATTAACTCCATAAATTGAACAAGCTATTCTGTATTAACTATAAATGTATAAAAACCGCACAGATAGGTACTTACGGCAGAAAAACTGACTTTGTTGACATAAGGGTTGTGTGCCATCGCCATAGACTTGTGTGCTATGAGCAAGGCGAACGCATTCATGCCCCTATACGCGTCCACACCTTTCACCCTAGTCGGGGAGTCCGACAAATCAAACACCTTCCTCAAATTCCTCTTCAGAGAGAAAGCGTTTAGAAGCTTCTCGAAGTTTGTGACTCCCTCCTTCCCATCGTCTAGGACCGTGCCTAGGCTGAGAAGCAGGATTATTGCTAGGAAGAATGTGCTGAAAAGAAAAAAAATAATAAATAATTTATTTGTTAATAAACACGATCATTTAATCACTGGCAAGTTGTGTTAGCCATGGTCATGCTTGCTTCTTCAATATGACAATTGACTCTCGTTTACAAATAGATTAAAGACAGTGTCTTCTGCTAGTCAGCAGAATGTTAGTCCTATAGCTAGTCTTGGCTTCAAGGACTTTTAGTTTAGGTTTTAAAACAATGAGGGCAGAATTGTTCCATATTAAATACTAGCTATCGCCAGCAGCAACACGCGTACTGGAGGAACCTTGTGGAAACTACTCTATGCATCCAGATAAAAATAATTCCTTAATTAATTATCTATTTAACTAAGAAAGAATTTTCAAAATAGTCCAGTAGGTCTTGATGTGTTCAAACAAAAGAAGAAAATTAAACTCTTCAGCATTGTAATATTAGTATATACTTTGAAAATGAGACATACTACAGACTCACTCAAAATTGAACTCTAAAACCATCAGAATAGGGTTTATCTGGTGACGTATTCAAAAAGAACGAAGTTTTCAACTAAATCGACATCTAGATAATTCATCCTATCAGCCATTTACGAATGATCGCCTTTGTAACAACTTCCCGCTTTGATAGCATGAATTTAACTGTCTATTCAATATCTCAGAATGTCTTGGAAACCATTAGATAGTTAGATTGAAACTAGAACCGCCTCATAATATAGAGGAGGCCGATCTGAAGTGGGTCCGATAGTCAGAGGCTTCCAATCGAAATGTTATGTATTGGCAGCTTTATACAGGTTGCACTATGGTTAATCTCTCTCTATGGCTGTTGAATACGATCAAGTAGTCTTAAGTGTGTCTAATAGGTGTCCGGATCGAAATAATTTTAAATATAGAATGGCAGTTTCAACTATGTTTGAAGCACATATACAGCATATATTATATCGTGTTCTAAATATGAATTTATCTAGTTCCACATATGTATATAAGTAACTTCTTCCTGTACCCAGATAAAACATAGCCAATGTTAACAGGGGATAGTGTAGCTTCCAAACAGTGACAAGATTTTTCAAATCGGTCGAGATCGTAGTTTTGGAGCCTATTCAATTCAAACAAACAATCAAATCTTTCCTCAATATTATATTACTATCTGTCAAATATTCGTCGCTGAAACATTGGTTCAAAGTTGATTGGGAAAATTTTACAGTTTCGTAGCGTAGCTTGATGTGCTGGTGTCTGTACTACGAATATTCATGCTGTTAAAGGCAACCTAAGAAAACCCATTAGACCTGTCACAACAAAGAAACCATTATTTTCCCTATTGTTTAAATTAGTAATTCCTTATGTGTTCGTAGATGATATCTCATATTGTACAATGTGTGTATATAAAGTAGGTATGTGAGGCTGTCTGTCATACCAGTATTGCATCAAAGATGATATAAAACTATTAATCATCTTATATATAACTGTTATGCTCATTAAATATCACTTTTACGTAAAAAAAGGTTAGGTAGAAATATAGTTCATCACCTGCCTAGCCTTTTCCCAACATTTTTTGTCTTATCAGGATGCAGCTGAGAACCAGTATTTTACGTGGAGCGACTGCCTATCGGACCTCCTCAACCCAGTTACCTGGGTAACCCCATACGCCTTGGTAAGACTGCTTGTCTCACTTTCTGGCTTACTACCCATAACAACTGCCAAAGATGTACTAACAGCCGTAGATTGAGTTAGGTAGAAATATAGTTATTACTGTAATATAGGTTATATTGAAAAACACCAAACACTGTTTAGAATATTTTAGAGCCTGTTTCACCACCTACAAAATAAGCTCCAGTTAGTTTATTTGGTAGATAATTTCATACAAATTCTGTTCTGTAGATAGTGGCTATTCGGACATTGTGAAACTGGCCATTAACATAATAAAAAATATAGACTGTTCCAATTAATAAAAATAAAACAAAGTCCTCCTTAAGCTTGTCCGGTATTTGATACATAATCATTAAGGTCGAGATACCTACAAGATCCCCACAAATTATTTGAAGCCTAATTTAATATTCTACCAACGTTCAAAAACTTATGCAGGAGCAAACCTAATACGAGTATAACTATTTAATATTAATTAAACATACATACGTCCTTTATGACATCAGCAAACTATGGTTTAAGGTCATTATGTGCAATTATGCGCTTTGAGTATGTAAATCATCCCTAATTAATAACTTAAGCTGCTCAATCATTTCGCTTCATTACACTTAGTGCTAGTCCTAATTAGTGATAAATTATTGTGCAGAACATATTAATGTTCTAAAGGAATTTTGGCCTTTATGTACGTTCTGTATTAAAGAAATAAATATTTCTGCTAAGTCTACCGTCTTTTTGTACTGATGACTCTTATTCGCTAGGGTTTTTTTTTGCTGAAAATATATTTTAATGATTTTTTTGTTGTCTTAGTAAGAATACATCTTTTTATGTTATTTATAGTACATAGACGTCAATGTGTAATTCCCATAAAGGTTGGGTAGACGTGACTAACAGACTTTTTGCGGACATTGAAACAATTCCCAAGAATCATGCTAATGATGGGTTTCGAATACTTACCAGCCGCGATTAGGACCATTTGCCTTACAAAGCAGAAATAAAAAATACAACAAAATATCGTAGGTACTACGCAAGTTGATAATTAATAACAATAATGCAATAACGATGCGCAAATGCCCTGATTCAACAGGATGTCGCATTTGAAACAATGCAACAAAGCATGTCTACGATATCGCACAATACATATTTAAAGACTAATGTCTTGTAGCGTAATTGGTCCTTCGGGTCGATGACCTTTTGAGTGTATATATTCAAACAATTAATAAATAGTAATTATAAATAATATTAATAAATGCTGATAAGTTCCAGATAGTTTATCCGGCAGATTATTTCATACAAATTCAGTTCCATTTTTGAATTTATCTGTTAGATAGTGGCTATCCGTAACCTATGAAACTGGCCCTTAATGTGACTTTTACTTACATGGACAGCGTCTTCCCAAAAGAGTAGGGTCGTTTAAAGCTCTTCACTGAACACATATTGTTATGTACTTTGACTGATACTCCAAGTCCGGTCAGTCTCTGGGACAACTCCTCTTCCAAGTCGTAGCTGCTACAGGAACTGGGGATGCAGACACCCCATAAAAGGCTGGAGTATCTTGGGACACGGTGTCCCATCTGAAACAAATAATAGGTACTTAGTTAGGAATTACTACGGCTTTCATATGTCTGACACATGCGACAAAGGAACGTAAGTCGTTTTTTGAAATAAAATTTAAATGTGTCATAAAAAAATAATATATCTATATATTATTATAATACACCCTTTCACAAACGGTCGGTTAGCCCCAAAGTAAGCTATTCATTAGCTTGTGTTATGGCTACTAATACTTCAGATAGACTACATATTTACATATATTTATATTTTATTTAAAAAAAATACATATTATTACACCCAGACCACAGCCAACAAAAATGCTTAACACACAAATGTTGTCTGTACTAGGAATCGCACCCTCTGTATAGCATCCATGCATGGTGACCATTGAACTAAAATAACTGGTGTTCAAAGGAAACTAATTAATCAAAAAACATAAGCAAACCCAACTGCAGGAGCCAATAAATAAACTATTAACACATAACATAATGATCATCTAGATCACGAACGCGAAACGATCCAAGGCTTACAACTAGTTAATATTCCGAGAGCCCACCGCCCATCCACTATGTACGCTTATTTGGTCCCACACTTGATTTTGTATAACAATTGTATTGCCACACAATAGCCCTTGACCAAGACAGAATTTGCTGAAAATATACAAAGAATTTGTATTGATATCAACCCTTTGTGAAGACAATGGTATCCAATTTTGGTTCGGTATTGTTCGTAGGTCTCAAAGATATCGCGATTTCTGTTATGAATATGTGTTCTGGGTTGTAGTTTGGTTTTGACGGGTATTGTTTTTTTGTATTATCATTGCTTGCTATAGAAATGATTGCGTGATCTTCAGGCAGTGTTTGCTTGGCATAAAAATTATGTGAGCATTTTATAAGGTTTGCATGTAGCTTAGTGCTATTTTTTGTAGACACTAGCACATCAATCTACCCCAAACAGATTTTTTTTCCAATTGAAAAAAATTGAAAATCTATTTAGCACACTTGACAGATTGTATTTAGTAGCTTGATGTGCTGTCTGTACGACGCTTGTTTAAGTAGGTAATACAGAGTCGAATTTATTTTAATCAAGTTCAAATAAAGTACGCTTTTATAATAAAGTATATTATGCTTCTTTCTACATATTTTAAGTACTCGAAGAATTGGGTATTATTTGGCTTCCAGAATAGTCAAAATTTACTGAAATCTGTTTTAGGTGTACTTTTTACAAGTACATATAAATAATAACATCTTTAAGCAAAACTTTAACTTGTAAAACAAAAAACAGCACACGAATAAAGACCCAAACACCATTGCCAAAAACGAGATATATCTCAAATGTGTCACGGAATTTAATATTGGGATTTCTTTAGTACATTCGAAACTAGGAAACTTAATATTAAGACCAACTTTTACAAACATTGGTGTTTATGTGACATCGTGGCTAGGTTTTTTGTTACATACCTTATGGTTAGTCAAGTATTTTTATACTGATGAATATTCTTTTGTTATCACAGTGATCTTAGAATGAAATAAGGGGTTCGTGGTTTGAATTCGTAATATTTCAGTGTATCAGCTAACACAGTCATCTATCATAGACGTGGATGAGCTCGCCAATGGTGATGAAACGCATCAGCCTGTCAATAGTGGCTTAGTCCATAGAAAAAAGGGGAATAACAAAATTATTTCTGCACCAACAAAGTGTTGGGGTGTTACCAGACCCATCGATCGACCGTCAATCGACGCCTTCGATCGATGGCAGAATGGATTGGAGGGATGCTATTAGTATGGTGGAAACTATCGATCGACATCGATTATTCCATTTTAGTATCGATTCATGGCATCTATCGACAGTCGATCGACTGTTGTGGTAACACTCTAAGGAATTGACAAACTGGGAAAAAATATTCAATTTAAATTTTTAGATTGTCTTCGATTGTCCTAAAAAACAGCCAGCTGCACTTTCTATTGCCCACTATCCCAATCCGATGGAACAGAAATCTAACACGACTGGAGAGAGATCGGACGCAGGACCGACATTTACGTACTCTGCATGCACGGATACTCGGATGCACGGATGTATCGATCACCAATTTCAGACGACGGGCTGCTATTTTTGAAAGTTTCTTAAATCCACAAAGCAATTTAATTCCGATTTTTATAATACCGATATTAATGAAATTTATAAAGCGAAACGTAAACGTCACGAATACTTAGATTCGCGTCTTTTATTAAGTTTAGTGGGCGTAGGTAATTAATTAAACGGGATGTAGGCGTTAAACAAAGTTTAAACAAAGGCGAATCGAATTTACTTTCGGAATTTAAGTTTATTACAGATGTAGCTTCCGCTTAGATCGCTATCGTCATCAATCCTGTTCATACCAAAAATAAATTTTATGAAGGTATCAGTATAATTTAAAGCTACTAGGTTCCGCCGGCAGATTTGCCCACATTCCACGAGAATTATAACTAACTATATTTAGTTATTTAAAATTGAAAGGGTTTGTCAAATCCAGTTGTTCCTGAGATTAGCACTTTCTACCAGACAAACTCTTCAGCCTTTATGGTACTGACATAAATTGATATAATTTATGTCAGTACCATACCATGATTCTTCATGTATATAGAGTGTGGGCAGGTACCTATCCATCACTGTCTCCATTTTTTGTGGCTAATCATCAAATGATGAATTCTGATCAAATCTCGCTGAGGGTGTAGCTGGAGGGATTGTTTGACTGTTATTGACTAAAACCCACTTTTGTTCATTCTGGATGTCTTTGTGTGCCAGCGCCGCCATAACTCTTGCGAGTAACTCGCAGCCCCGGTAGACGCAAGCTACCCCTTGGTAAAACAAGTGACTTTCAAGTTTCAAGTAACCATTGTCAAAGATCTAGAAACAACAGCTGTAACAAACAGCCTAGCCCTTTAATCATTAGTCACAGTCATAACCATATCTGAAAACGAATTATCTAATCATATTTGAATACTAAATTAATGTTAATATGTTCTCATGAAGACAATAAATCATGCTCGAATAATGTTGTCCTTGAACCTGAGGCCTGTCACTTCGTAACGTCATTGTGTCTTAGGCTGGTTACATGCCTAGCGATTTTCAGTGGTGACAAGCTTCAACTTTATGCTGCTTATCATATTTAAGTCGCACAGCCGTGTTTATCTTATAAATCAGTTATAGAAATTAGCTTTTTTTCGTAAATAAAATAAAAATGCCATTTAGCAAAAATAAATAAAAAAAATGCATGATTTACCGCTTTTATAATAAAAAGATACCACATCCATCTGGTATAAAATCCCTAATTTATTTAAAGTCCAAGTTCGATTTAGGAATGAAAGTTTAAAAAAAAATCTCGTGTGTAACGAACCTTAATGTAAGTTACTTAATCCTAATGTCATTGTGAATGTTGGTAATTCTCTATTGTTTATACATCAATGCTATTCACCTTTTGTTGGGTCAAAGGTGACAGTTTAAAACTAGAATACAAATAGAAAAACAAATGAAGTACAATAAACACTTATGACCCAATTTCACAGAAAAACAAGCTAAGATTCTATTTTAGAAAAAAAAAACCTTATTCAAGAGCCAGTGACTATCAGACCTGCTGTAATTTATTTGTTTATTGGTTTACCAACAATTGTATAGACTGATATATATATAAAAACAAATAAAAATAAATACTGCCAAGTTTCACCAAAATCCGTCCAGCCGTTTGAGCGTCAAAAGTTCACAAACACACACACACATTCACAAACTTTCCCCTTTGTATATTAGTGTGAATTGTTATGTGATGTGATAGTGTGATGTGATTATGGGAGATACTTGTCCTGTGTTTTAATGTTTTCCAAGATCAACACTAGTGCCAAAAATTGTTCAATCGCAAGGTAACCCACTAACGGGTCCAAGGCTTGCTTTCGTTTCAACTACAGTACTGTATGATATCCGTAATAACTAACACGTTTTTAACGATCTTATTCATAATTTTATTTACCTAGATCAATTTAAGAAACGTTCTAGACATTATTATGTTTCAAGACAAGTACTGCGATTAGACATACATATAACAATGTATTTTTTTTTTTACTAAAAATTACATATTTGTTTAACGATTTAACAAGTTGTACAAGATTGACATATAAGGTCAAATTGTTGATAAGGTGAACGGGTTCCGTAGACCAATAATTGTTTGACTTCAACTAAGTTGTAGTTATTATTAATTAAACAAGGAATTTACGAAGCTTGATACCTACGTACGTTTTTAACGTTTTCTAAATGTGCAGACGCTAGCACATCAAGCTACCCGAAACTGTCAAAATTTTTCCCAATCAATTTTAAACCATATGCTTCAGCGATAAATTTGAAAATGTATTAAGGTAATTTGACAGATTGCATAGTAGATACAGACAAAGAAAGACATGCACATAAAAATGAAAACTATGCAAAAAAATAAAGTCGTGTAGAGAGTATATAGCCCCCATAATTTTATAAAGAAAACATGATGGATTATAAATAATTATAAAAACGTTCCTGCCATCACCGCGCGGAATCCTAAAAACTCGTAACATGTGCCATTGTATGCAACGCATGTATAATTTATATTTTTTTTTATTAAAGATGTCTCGAAACGTTAATGTTACGTGGTCAGACTTTAAAACGGTGGAGTCGACCTTGAATCTTAAAGTTCCGTTCGCGAATTTGATTGTAACAATATGGTGGACAATGATGTCTCAATACTGCAAACAGTAGCCCGTGGTATGGGGATCGCATTGATAAGCAGTCACTTATATGTTGGCTTGACGTTGGAGTTTTAATGTCTGAATTAATTGGTTTGTAACGAGCTGTTTATTTGGCCTAGTGGTTCAAGCACCAGCCTTTCGAGTATTATAGGTGCGTAACTTTTCTAAGTTATACGTACTTTCTAAGTTTATCTTGGACACTAATGACTGATTAAAGGTGAAGGAAAACATCTCGAGGAAACCTGGACTATAATGTCTGAAATCACCAACCCGCATTGAGCAAGCGTGGTGATCAACGCTCAACCCATTTCCTTGGGAGAGGAGGCCTGTGCCTAGTAGTGGGACGATAAATAGGCTGTGATGATGAGCTGTTTACCATTGTTTTTTTATGGTGTACCGGTAAAGGTATACCGGGTGTAAAGGTACGATTCGGAAACGTTCGCGAGTCGCGCGCGCAATTGTATCATCATCATTTCCCGAGAATTTTCCCAACTATGTTGGGGTCGGCTTCCAGTCTAATCGGATTCAGCTGAGTACCAGTATTTTACAAGGAGCGACTGCCTATCTGACCTTCTCAACCCAGTTACTCGGGCAACCTAATACCCCTTGGTTAGACTGCGCGCGCATCTGCAAGATTTACATGAAACACGTGGTATTGTGTATTTATAAGTTAAAGGAATCATTAACAAAATTCAAGTTTTAAATTTTACTTTTTTGCATAAGTTTGTACTAGGCTTTCGCCAGAAAATTATATAGAAAGAAAAAATCCTAAAATTTTTGCAAAAGTATACAAAAGTAATATAACTTATTTGGCCTACTTTTATAAATTAGTCTAGTATGTTAGTAAACTAAAATCGTAATGTATTCCTACCGAATTAGTAATCAAAAAGTTCGTCATATTCCTATACTTTAGTCGTAAGTGAATCACTAACTCGCTAGACTGAAATGGCGGGGTTGTTTGAAGGCCTTTTTACTAGTTTGTCATGTAATATGTAATAAGAAAATATACAGGTTTATAACACTTGTATACTTATTTAATAAAGCATGCTGCATAATGATCAGATACTTTATTTATTGGACAGATTTTATGCAAATTTTCTAAGTTTGTAGATACTTTCTAAGTATATCTTGGACACCAATGACTGTGTTTCGGATGGCACGTTAAACTGTAGGTCCCGGCTGTCATTGAACATTCTTGGCAGTCGTTACAGGTAGGCAGAAGCCAGTAAGTCTGACGCCAGTCTAACCGGGGGGTATTGGGTTGCCCGGGTAACTGGGTTGATGAGGTCAGATCCCAACATCGTTGGGAAAAACGCTCTGGAGATGATGAGATTTTTTTAGGGATCGATTTTAATGTCTATTTCAAAGTCAACATTTATCAGTGGTAAGTACTGCCAGTAAGAAGTAGGTAAGAACTACTACTTCAAGCCTAGATTACTGTTTGCTTATGATCTTCAGAATCCTCTACTCTTTAACCTGCTTAAAAAGCGGTGCCATTTCCCAAATGTATGAACATTTCTAAGAAGAAATACCAAAAAAAAATTGCCAGGTCACGGCCTATTTTTGAGACCAGATGAGACATTAATTTAAATAAGACAATTTCTGATCCGTCGCAATCATGATGTGGCAGCTTTTACAATTAAAAAAAAAAAACTGGTGACGCATTAACAGTAAGGAGGATAAATAGTTGTAAAATAAAAGGTCATTATCATTCATATGTTCAAGCATTATCAAAATTTTCTTTCTGTTGACCGGTATGCAAACTTACGTAATCGGAACAAAGTTGTTTTTACCGTAACGGGTCAGTATTGGCGCAAGCAAGTAAACCGACCTAAGATTTGGTCTTACATATATTAACCCCCATTTTAAATGCAAGAACTAATAAATGATAAAAAAGCTAACAATGCGATGTGGCCTTGGTTGCACATAAAGACCTCCAGAAGGAACATAAGTGGGATTTAATAAGTAGAAGTCTGACAGTCCCTCCAGCTCCACCCCACAGCGGTAGGTGTCATTTTGGTGATTTCCCACTCAAATTAAAAGACATAAATTTTTCAAAGTCATCTTTAGAAAAAAAATGTACTAAAAGCCCTTATCAATACTCTTCTAACAACATGAATCGCATTAACAACAGCCTTCCAAAGTAACCCAAAACATGTTACTCTACGATAAAAACATATTCCAATTAAAAAAGCCGGGCTACCAATCAGCCCCAAACCTGTACGATGGCGCAATTGGCCAAGGCTGTAAAGCAGGCTTTTTCTCAAGGTCACGGTTATAAGGCCCGGACAAGTTAAGTGCATTCTTGCAACACTTCTTACGAAATCACCCCACCTACAAAATGCAACATTTGGGGTAAAAGCGTAAGGTATTGTTGATATTTTGCTGGTCAATTGAGTCCCAGCTGTTTTGTGAATTTTGCTCACGTCATCCTAAAACAATTGCTAGGGGTATAAGTTAAGTGTATTTGTTAGGTTTTAGTGCAGAATATGAGTGCCTATGTTTAAATATTTTGTTGTAATAGATATTTGAGAGCTGAAGTACTTTATAGGTATTTTTTCTTGCTAATAAAAGGACTTAATACTGAGTTTTGAAAAAAAATCCTGTAGCAGTATGAGAGTGAGATTCTTGACGAATGCTATTTGGACATTTTTCTATTACAAAATATTGGTTTACGTATCTATAGTTATGTTTCACGATTATCGGGCATAAGGGCTTGTACACAAAACTGCGAAGCGAAATCGCAGCGTAAAATTTATTTGAATCGCACATTACTGCGATGTTAGGTCATACTTGTTGATAATCTTCTATTTTTTTTATACCTTCTGATGAACGATAGTGAAATTAGAAACAATCTGAAACTATGAAATATGTTCTAAACTGTAGACGATCGTTGAAAGAATGGTCAACCAAATCACTCCGCAAGAAATAGCAACGCAGCAATTCGAGTCGCAGTTTTCTGCGTGGCGAATACGTATCACGCTGATTCGTAGTTTTGTGTACAAACCTTAAGATACGGAAATAAAGAAGATACGGAATTGTGACAAATTATTTTTAAGCCCACGATGTTACTGTGCCATACCTATTGAACTGGTTATGCAGATTTTGAAGGTTAAACTCATAATCCTTTTAGTGAAATAATATACATTAAAATGTTACGTGATTTTCTATATCGAATAAATTAATTATTTAAACGCAAATGCACTGTGTTATATCTATGCACTTTTTGGGATATGGGAATGGAATTTTATAGAATACTAGCTGTTGCCCCGCGACGTCGTCTGCTTGGGCATTAGGATTAAACATTCACCCCCTCCCCCCGTAGTGATAGCGTGATAATATGTAGCCTATATGTGGACCCGGCCTCGCAGTACTTTTTGAGATTATCCCGGACATACATACAGACAAACAGACATACATACAGCTTCCATATCGATTGTAGATCACGCCTCAATTATTATTAAAAAAAATATTTAATGTACAGTTTTGTCTTTTCTATTATTATATGTATAGATATTTAATGTTATAAGTTATATACTTCTTAGAAATATTCGCTAAGGTACGGTGTATTGTGATAGTTAAGTCAAATATTTGCTAAGTAAGGTACATTTACTGCGTACTTGACTTTGTTAGCCTTTCCTTTTATTTCTTTATTAGAGTCACGACACAAGGTATATTGTATTCTATTTTTATTTATGGCAAACAATGTCGATGGACATGCCGATGGTGGCACAAGTTTCGAGAAGTTATAATAATCGGAAATAGAAAAGAAAAAAAAATACTCTCTACTAGTCTCTCTCATGCTATAGAAGACAAATTAAAATTTTCTTTTGACTTCCTGGTACGGTTTTTAATGTTAATACTATATAGTAATATTGTTTAGCTTAAGTTTCCTTGTTTGCTCAGATCTCAGGAACTACTCGTCCGATTTAAAAAAAAATATGTCATTGTTAGATAGATGTTACATCATTGAAAAAGGCTATTTTGGTATTTTAACAATTTTATGTCCTATTCAATTGCACAGCAACCCATTGTCAGAGAAACGTTGTAAAATATTCTACAAAACCAATTAACGAGCCCTAAAAATCAATTTAAAATGAACACCTGTGACCCATAAATAATACAGAACGATGTTTCTTCTATTAAATAAATATGTGAGATTATTCAAATATTCGCGGTTTTTTTATACGTAGTCCTACGTGTTACTATTAAGGTTGATTAAGGTATTTAATAAACTTAAATGACAAGGCTAGCAGGTCAATGTATCCCGTTTACGTATTATTAACATATTTGGTAAAACCATATCCGTATTGGTGACGGGTACTAATTAATTGATGAGCTTTGAAATGAGATATTAGTTAGGTATATCTACTTTCATTAGTGCGTCATTGATATGGATTGAAGTGGACTAAGCTATGTATATTACTAATAATCTGATTCAATTACAATGGATCAGTTGTTTTTTTAAATATCATATGTTCTAGAAAAAATACATGTGTAGACGCCATCACATCACGCTGCTACAATCTGTCAATTTCCTTTATCAATTTCAACTTTATCGCTGAAGCTTATGGTTCACAGTTGATTGGGAAAATTTGACAGTTTCAGGTAGCTTGATGTGCTGGCCTCTGTACTTGAGAAACAATTCAAAACATTTTTGTGTGTAGGCAGTGATGCTAACAAATGCTGAAGTATACTAACAGATGCTAAAGTCGTTTCGAACTGAAAATAGTTTTTAAAGATAGGAATAATACATAATAAGTACTGATTATACGAGTATGCAATAAGTAGCCCGTAAATTATTTTTTTCCCTAAACTAAAATAAATAAATCAAAAATATTAGTTTTCACTTACATCGCTAACATTACTCCTGATATAATGTCCGCTGTGCACCAAGCTATCGATTTCATCAAGATTTTTGTCTCCACTGAAGCTTATCTGCAGGGACGCGAGGCAGTACTTCCCTCGGATCGCGCCGTCGATGCTGAGACATTCGTCATAGTCGCCATATTGATTTCCATTGCCGCTTAGAATGCCTGACGGGGGCTTTGCAGTTGCGTCGAACACTGAAAAGAAATATCATCTTTTAGTTATTCCATTTAATAAGCCTGCTGAAAGAGAAAAAATCTCGAATTTTTAGAATGATATTGGTAACACGACCAATTTTAGTAGGAAAGGCTTATAAAAAGCAGAGTAGTATTTTGTATTGCGTATTTGCGTTGCAGTGTGTGTATTAAGTAATTAAGGTATATATCGATATGTCGATAGTGCGAAACCGCCATTACAGTTTGTAAGAAGTATTTCAGTAAGTTAAAAGTCGTGGTGGCCTAGCAGTTCAAGCACCAGCCTCTCACGTATGAGTGTTCGGGTTCGATTCCAGGTCAGGCAAGTACCAATGCAACTTTTTTAAGTTACAATGTACTTTCTAAGTATATCTTGGACACCAATGACTGATTAAAGGTGAAGGAAAACATCTCGAGGAAACCTGGACTATAAAAAGTCTGAAATCACCAACCCGCATTGAGCAAGTGTGGTGATGTGGTGATTAACGCTCAATCCCTTTTTTATGTGAGAGGCCTGTGCTCAGCAGTGGGACGATGAAAAGGCTGACGATGATGATGATGATGTAAAGTATTTAAAAGCTAGTTACGCATATTCGAACAGTAGGTGACTCTTATCATGTTATGCTTTTCGGATTTATGTCCAGAGTGCAGAGTGTCAAGTTTCAATTCATTGTCACGTTTATATTGTGCAACTTACAAAATATTTGTCATAATTTTGTGTACTATGGTTACTTTTATACACGTGTCTTATTTCGAGGCAATAACCTTTATGGTAGTTATGTAACGTAGGTTTTCACGTAAAACAATAGATTTATAACTTGTATGTGAATATTTAATAATAATTTGTAAATAATTCGTAAATATATATCATAAAAGCCGTACACATAGACGAGAGATTTTTTTTAAGTGATTTTTTTTGTCAGATTTATGAATTCGATCTTATTGGTAGAAAGTATGACATAAAAATCTGCTTCATTTTGAAAAGGCCGTGATGCCTCATAGATAGTTTTCGTAATACCTACATCCAATCCCGAATCCAATCAAAGTCTTCACTAGAACTAAATTTAAATTGATACCATAGCAGATACCTCAAAACTATACATTAGCGTCATAATTGCGTATCTAACCCTCAAAATAGCAATGGCTTTTTTCGATCCAATTTCGATGAAATACCTTACACACTCCAATCCCGTCCGTTGAACCTTGTATGTCAAATGTCACTGGTGAAATGACTGCAAGCAGTGAATACGAAATGTCGTAGTGTACATTCAAGGATGCCATTGGCGTGACTCGAATGTATAGGCGCAGAAACTGAGAGAAAAAACCCGTAGGATCGTAGACGGACTGACGGCCGGTGCTAGAAGGGTTATTTTAGTTTTTTTAGTCATTTACCAATGAAGAGTTGGTAGGATCAAAGTTTGGTGTACGATGAGAAAGTATTTTTTTACCAAACGTAAAATATATCAACTGTACATTTCTACCATACACCGTAAAGAAATCTATTTTCTATCCTTTTGAAAAATATACAAGTTTTATTGTTAGTTATATGCCGCCAAAAATGAATTGTCTATAAAAGCGAATAATTTGGAGACACCATTAATTAATAACTGTTGATAATGAAATGAAATTAATTCTTTCTTGCGATTTTTATGAATAATCTTAATTACTTTACGATTTTGTCTAATCATTTTAAAGGGGTTTGTTAATTAATGAATATATTTTGTTTAATTCTTTATTTATTGATACGGCTATTGGTTCTTTAGAAACCTCGTTCTTTTTTTAATTAAAGCACTTTTGATAGTAGGTACAGGTGTTATTGACTATTGGTGATATTATTATACGAAGCTCAGATTCTTGTAAAAGTTCAATATGCGTTGTGATGCACATTTAGATGGTATGGTTATGGTTTCTTAATCACATGGGCGTAATTAAGAAGTGATAATGAAGTAAGTGGTACATATATACAATAGTCGGTGGGTGTGCAGTACTCTTTGTTTATTTGTCGTAATTATCTGTCTCGTGAGCACTGTATACAATTATGAAGTATGTGAAATAATAGTGTATCAAGTTAATGAGAAGTGAATCAAGTTCTTGTTAATTAAAAAATTCTATTGTTTGAAATTTCAATAATTGATTCCTTGTAATTTGGATAGCAGTGGCAAGATCATCATCTCCCGAGCCTTTTCCCAACTATGTTGGGGTCGGCTTCCAGTCTAACCGGATTCAGCTCAGTACCAGTGTTTTACAAGGAGCGACTGCCTATCTGACCTCCTCAACCCAGTTAACCCTTGGTTAGACTGGCGTCAGACTTACAGACTTACGACTACCCGTAAGCCAAGGATGTTCAATGACAGCCGGGACCTACAGTTGAACGTGCTATCCGAAACACAGTCATTGGTGTCCAAGATATACTTAGTATATACAAACTTAGAAAAGTTGCATTGGTACTTGCCTGACCTGGAATAGAACCTACGCCCTCATACATTGAGAGGTTGGCTCTTTACCAGTGTATAGCAGTGGCAACACTTTGTTTTATAATTACTTATAGCTTTTCAAAATAAACAGGAATTTGGATAGTACTTGTACCATCAGAAATTTTCAAAGAAAAGTTCTACAATATTAACTGCACAACAGTTTTCATCGGATCTTCTACATGCTTCTAAAACTCAGATTTGCATTCCGTAAACGTATTCAAGCATTTTACTAGCAAAACTCAAGGTATTTTAGCTATCCATCTAAATTCTACTTGTAGGTATGATATTGAGTAACGGATGTTTTGCTCTAGGCAAGGTGGGGATTTTGGGCAGTTTTCGTTCGAGTTTTACCTTATGACGAGTTTTGTAGGCGAAAAGCGTGCGAGTTAGTGTTCAGACTACTGATTCCTTGGTAGGTTGTGTCAATGACATGTGATCTAATCTTATTTTGCAGTTAAAACAGTTCAGATAGTAAGATGTTTTTTTTGTAGCTTTAAGAACTTAGGGCAGTTTTTATCTAACCCCTTGGTAATAATAAGATCATTGACTCAAAGGGTTATCGGGTTTTAAGATCGAAAGAGAGGCTGTTACATGACTAGGATAATAATATAGGTTTTTATAGAGGAGCGTGTTATGAGATCATAACAAGCAAGACATAGGTCCATTCATTATTCTTTGAAGAGTAACTTTCTTGGACCTTGTGACTTCGTTAAAGATGGGCTAATAACAGCTGCGATCAATGATTTCAATGCATTTTTTGAGGTGTGGTTGGTGGGTGACCAAAAATTGGATGATATAAATAAAAAACTCAAACAAATACCTATGCACTAGAAAGCGTCGATATACGCACACATTTTTTTGCATATATTTTAATTTTGTCTCCATTTGCCGTTATATTTTGTTGGTGAAATGTTCGTTATTATTAAATAAATACGAAAATATATACTAATATTATAAAGCTGAAGAGTTTGTTCGCTAGAACGCCCTTCTCTCGGGAAAACTTACAATATATATCTTACAAAAAAATATGTGTAAACAGTGTTAGATAGACCTTTTTTTATTCGTGTACAGGTACCAGCACATCAAGCTACTACAATCTGTCTAATTTCTTTAATAGATTTTCAATTTTTCGTTCAAGTGTGGTAGTTTCCACGCAAAACATCTAACAGAAGCTAGTAGCTATACAAAAACGCTTGAAAATAAGTGTTTTATTACACATGCATACAATATGCATATAATCCACTGTCTAGTGATTAGTTTACTCAATCTTCTTAGCCACGTGCCCTTCATGTCATCTAATGGCAACAAAGTTAATTATTTTGATAAGAAAGACCCACTTTGTATACGGAACTAACCGTATATACATTAGTGGGTATTATAAATCGTTATTGTCATTAAGAAATCACTGTATTAGGTTATAATTAGTGATTTATTAAACGTTTATTCATTATGTCAGTTCCGTGATATATTAATTAAGCTGTCATTAATATATAAGTGTTTGTTAAAATAACCGTTTTGGTCTATGTGTTTATTTGCTTAAAGCCACTGTTCTTAAAAAATACTGGTCCGATTTGTCTTTATAATTATATTAAATAGCCCCCTTCTTTAATTTTTGCGGGTGGGATGCGAATCCGCAGGAGGAAACTGTGAAGAATTGTAAGGGAGTTAATGGCATGTATTATAATCAGGGTGCGATTTGAACAACGTGGTATTTAAGAGGGGAGAACCACGAGAAATTTACGTAGTTTGAGTGATTAAACCTAAAAGGCGAAAAAAAAATAAAAGTTTTCTACAATATATATATAAAAAAAAACAAATTTACGCAGAAAAAATTATACATGATAAAAATATTATTCTATTATTAAATGCGGAAAAATAACAAAATTCGAGTGTGTTTTGTCATTGGATAATTCTTAAGGATTTATTTATCTAATAATTTAGCGCAGATCAGCATGTATATTTTAGTGATGTTTAACTTAACAATAAATTAGTTCATTGAATTCGGCGTAGGTTTTCACTGTAATATTAATTGTTTTACTACAGACTACCTCCCACAGTTTCACCTATGTCGCCTGAAAATATTTCATCCACCTGGATCAAAAGTAGCCTATAACTTTTCTGGATATATGGCTGGCTGTGATAGAATTTTTCATATCAGTGCAGTAGTTCCTAAGATTAGCGCATTGACCCAAAACGGTCTTCAGCTTTACTATATATATATACCTATTGTAGAATAGTAATAACAACAAACTGTAATTCGTAAACAGTAATGAAAATCAATAGAAATTAGTTGTATACTAAAATACAATTGTTATAGATGAAACAAAGCTCAATGATGACTCGTATGTTAGTTAGTTAGACTTTAACTTTATAAGTGTATATGACTGTCATGCCGTAGGTCGTGGGTTCGATTCCTGTATGAGTAAAATATTTGCATGCATGAACATTGGTGTTTGAATTAATCTATCTATGTATGTATTTACAAAAGAAAAAATTATATAAGTGCGTTTATCTGTTGTCTAGCACCCATTGTACAAGCTGTCTGCTTAGTTTCGGGCTAGATGACGTTCTGTGAATGTGTGAGGAATATTACATTGTAAATTATTACAGCTAATTATTGTACCTTTCATATGTAAAGTGTTAATTACCTGCAGTGATAACTGATTAAGCGTTATTAAAGTAATGACCATGATAGAACTTAAGTAAGCACATTACGAGTGCTATATTTACTCGACACGTTCGCAAAATTGCACTGAAAGACAGTTCATTGCACCTTTACATGATTTCCATAGTAGGTACTTAGTGCTTCTTTTAACATTCCTTCCGAGAACATAAACAAATCGACAAGCAATCGGAATTTCTACTTATCGAGTACAATATCGAGACCGATTTCAGGATTACCGAGTAGTGTTTTGTTTTCGTATGAAAGTTAAAAACAAATACCGAAGAATAATCGAATGTTGTTGTATGTACCGAAAGTAGTGTATATATATAGAAAGTATCCAATAATTTTGTAAAAAAAATATATTATAATAGTGAAACAAAAGAGGATACAACTTTATTTCGCAGAACAATTTATTTGTATTGTAATCTAGTTACAAAAAAATATAGTAATCAATTAAAGAGTGATGAAAATTATTTATACACTTTAGGTCAAATTGCTAACCAGTGGAATTTATATAGTACCTAACTATTTTGTCATTTTATTGTGTTGTTACTATGTAGTGAAAACCTAATGTAATATGACACCAAAAATATTTAGGTCAACAGAAGTTGATGCTAGCTATTTTGTCAACACGTATTCACCACTCATAGCATGTGGTTATGAATAAATTTATTATATGAAAAAACTTTTTATAGATAACGTTTTTCTGTTAAGTATTTACCTATCTTCCCAATCTTAAAACCGCGGATTTAACGTATTTGACACCCTTTTTTTATTTGGAAATCTCCGACACTATAAGAACGATAAAAATAAATATTTTTCTAAAGATTAGTTACTGACTATGTACTATAAAGGTACCAACATATGTTTTGTTTTAGTTTTACTTGAAGCTAACAACAGGAGAAAACCTAATTAGATTTTTTTTTAAACATGTCCCAATAATATACTGCAAACAATAAACCTAATTTCGCATTTTATTAATTTATATTCGGAGTATTACGAAAACTTTTTACATAGAGTGTAATCGACTTTCATTCATAAGAAATGTCCTCCAAATATCTGACTGACCTTTACTTTGAGAACGAAAGTTTAGTTAAAAGTTTACTCATAACGTATTATTTTAAAGTATATATTTAAACCTAAGTTAAATAAATACGTATTTGCATAGCAATAGTGAAAAATACATTATTTTCATCCTATTCATAATTTTCTTGTTTGTTTTTTTTTTGTTTTTTAAATCCTACTTAACGGTTTTATTATTACTTGTACCTTGCCAAATATTAATTTTTCAATTAAAATATTTTCAAGATTTATTGAAACTGCATATCGTTGCATATCCTGTAATTTATTTTTAAATCTTGTTGTTGTATTTATTTTTTAAATTATTTATATTTTGTAAATTATTACAAGTTACGGATGAACGATCAACATGTTACATATTCGAATATGTTTTATGAGTACCGCTATATTTTTACTACTCTATCTCAGATGAAATATGCTTTCACTAATAGATTTTACTTATTTTTAGGACCTTATTTATATAACAAATTCAAAAAGCTGCTAGAAGTTTATAGTGTATGTTTAAATAAGTGCGAACTATGTAATGCTAACAGAATATTTACGGTCCCCAATTACTCAGATACGGAAAAATTGCTATAAGTGTTAAAATAAAGTGCTTATTTTAGGAAATTACTAATATATTAAACTTGTATAGTGTTATGACTTAGGACAGTCTGACCTTGCTTAGTGTTTAGATAATTACGGAATACAATGATTATTTATAATCCTTTAAATTACATCTTTCCGCTTTGATGATTTGACACACAGGTTTATTAATAAACCTAGTTCGGGTAGTTTATATTTAGACCTAGGACGTTATTTCCTCGCATATTGTATAAGCCTAGATTAAGTAAACAATTACGATTGTCTTTTTCCGACCACGGGACTATAGAATCCCGGATTTTTGGAAGGCGAACGTGGGGCCGAAGCCAACACACTGAAGCCCTTTTGAGACAACTTTAATATTATGTAATGGTGACACAATGACGATTGTTATTATTATGAATTTTATTACTATAAAATCTGAGCCATCTGTAATAGCAAATTTAATAAAGCAATAAATTTAACTTATTTTTTTTATCATTTGCTAAATCTTTGAAAAACTCAAATAACCTTATTATAAAAAGTACCGGCTTATCGCTAGATTTCAACCATTAACTGACTTAATTCAAAATGAATTTCCAAATAATATATTAATGCCAATAAATTATTGTATATTTTTCAAACTACCCTACAAAAAAAGAAATGTAAATATTTACTTTTCAGGGCCCATAGCTCCAGTCGGTCCAGGCTGTCTAAATAGAGCTGGCTGTCCCTTCTGCACTGCTCGCTTGTCCCGTTTGTAGGCACCACAAGTTTAGGGAACCTATCCCACAATTCCACAATATTGAAACGTCCACTTTCATCAACAGACTCATTTTTAGCGGCTACTTTTAATATAGTCCCATTTAATATCGTATCGGTTAGTAAACTTTTGTCTGGAAGTGTCAATTCGATGCACTCCCGCGCAGCGACGGTTGCGATCGCGAGGAGCAGTATTGCGCATGCGCGCGGCTCCATGATGTTACACTGTATGACGGGCGGCGGACAATTCGCGGGTATATCTGAACCGATCTGAACGTGCGTATTTGTCACTATAACCAATGAATCGAACAATAGCGTTGGGTAATTTTTTTTTTAAATATATCATTGGGTAATTAAGATGGGATTTTTGAAATGTCAATAGGTTTAATTGTTTTAGTAATTAATTTGTTTGTCATTTGGTGACTCGATTTTATTGTAAGTTTATCACAGGGATAATGGATGACGGTGGGTCGGTGGGTGGGTCCGATATTTGGCTGGCGTTGTGACGTAAGTTTACGAGCCCTGTGCGGTACTGTGACGTAATGGCGACATTGAAAATGAAAGAAGTGGCAATACAAACAAATGCGGAGTTTGTTGTTTTACTTAGCGTGGTGATAACTGATGGATGAAACTAATTATGTTTATAACATGCATCGTTCTAACTGACTGATTGTATAGTAATACTCTTACAAGACTAATATCTATGCCATCCAAATTATTGTTGAATCTGAAAGGTATAGCGGCAATGAACTAAATGTGTTGAAAAAAATACCACGTATATTGTAGGTAGTAATTTCCGAAATATTTCTGCAGCATTTTTCCAAAGACCTCTTTCCAAATAGAGAGAGAGTGAGCGTAAATCATCACGCTTGCTCACGAAACATTGGCGATTTCAGTCTTTATAATCCAGGTTTCTTCAAGATTTTTCCCTTCACGTTTACCCTACCCGCTTAGAATTGCACATAACTCAGAAAAGTGACTTTAGTACTTGCCTGATCTAGAATCGAACCCGTACACTCATACTTGGGAGGCTGGTTCTTAAACCACCAGGCTACTAAGAGTTATTCCCAAATCTGCTGTCGGAATTCTAAGAAGGTCAACGCCCTGTTCGTGTCTTATATAGAGTAGCGATCGGAGAACACACACATTTTTTTATCAAAATCTCAGATACCTTGAAAGTACTCGCTCGATAACATTGCGAGATGATAATTTGTGCGTCAAATATTTACTCAACTTGGCCGAGACCTGCAAAAAACATTTTAGTAACCATACTATTAGAATGTATCAGATTAATCGACAAATAAGTACCTTTAGGAAGTTAATTTTCATCATCATTATTTTGATTTAGTCTAGATAAGGTATATATAAAATCTAGACGCGCGGGAGCGTGTCAAGCCAAGTTCAAACAAAATTAGTTGTACTTCTAAAGTTAAGTCGAGTGATTGTAGGTATAGAAAGCTATATCATAGGTACTTAAAGTTCCTGTTAATTAATTAAATGTTTTGATTTTGGAATTGACCCCAAAAAAAATATGTGGTCTGGTAAATAGATAAGCATTTTTTATATCAATTTATTGATTACTTTGATTACTTTGATTATATATATAACAAAAGATTTTGTAAATTATATCTTTTTAACTTTTTTCGCACATAAAAATAGCAAGCGGCGAAGAAGGCAAACTAAAATATGATCATATACGTCATGAACATCATCATAATTTTTTGTTATTATCTTTATACCTCCAATTGTTTAACTACATTATTCATCATTTTGACGTCATTAATGACTAGAACGTTTACGATAAGAGCAAGAAACGCAGCATGACAATGCGATTTATTAATCCTCAGTATATTAACGCATAAATTTATTAGACAGAATCTAAGTTGGAGGACGCTACGCTTCAAGGGTTTTTGGGGATCACGGTACCGAAGTAATCACGTGTTTCTTTTTTCAAACTCATATATTTAACTAGCAAATTGTTATGATGTTGAAGATACATAGAATCGTTTAGGCGAGTTTCGAATGTTTTTTCTAGTTACTACTGCGACTGCTGTGCACGGGGTCTCAGGTTCGATTCCCGGGTCAAGCCGAAATCGCGGGTGGGTTATGAGAAACTTTCATAAAGCAGCCTGCAGCCTGGAGTGTAGAAGTTGGTGATTGATTCACCTGTGCATCGGAGAGCACGTTAATGTCGGTCCAGCGCCTGATCTTTCTCCGGTCGTGTCGGATTGTCGTCCCATCGGACTATGGGAGTGAGGAAATAGAGAGTGCACCTGTGTCTGCGCGAATGCTTGTGCACTATAATAAATGCCCTGCGCAGCTGGCTGATCTCCATAAAAGAAAACGGCCGCCGTAGCCGACAATTGGCCTAGATGTCATCAGTATCATCATAGTTACTAATTCCTGAAGAATTTCCCGCCAGGTTCCGGTAAAAGTGCCGAAAACTACAACTTTTTTAATAAAGGAAAAAAAAACCCAGTGATGTACCTACCTATATAAAAAAAAACAATACACTAATTTATTACACTCAAATAATCGTAAACAGGCACATTACAAATCTTTATTCAATAAACAAAACATTTCCTCGAGGTTTATTATTTCGCATGAAACGACAGTTGGGCCAGAGGCAAGGGAGAATCGGTGCTTTAAGGCCAATGTGTCTTTTATAGATAGCCATTTAGGCCCAGAGTGGAATCTATATAGTGGTGATTACGGTAGGGAAAGAGAGCTTAGCCATTATGAGCCAGGGTTGGGCATTTATCGATAAGAAATCAATTATGGACTCTGATAGCGAAAATAAAATCGGTGTACAAATCGAATTGATGTATTTGGCAATGATTAAATTCTTGTTACAGTTTTAAAATATATTTTTATGTGATTTAGTTTTTTTTGTTAGTGTAAGCGTTTAACTTCAATATTAATAAAAATGATAGCCTCAATTTGGTAACTTTATTTAGTTACTGTAGGGAAAAACAAACAACGTACAACTCGTATATAGATAGATATGTCTGCTATAAGTACCTATATGTACAGATGCCAGCACATCAAGCTACCCTAAACTAAACTGACAGATTTTCCCAATCAACTTTGAATAACATGCTTCACCGATAAAGTTGAAATTATATAAAGGGAATTTGACAGATTGTAGTAGCCTAATGAGTTGGCATCTGTACAACCCACAACGTAAGTTGATATATAACATGATGGGGATATAATGATTTACCACAAAGATAAATATGAAAGAAAAAAAAGGTACGTCAGTCAAAATAATAAGTGGTTAATACATATATGCAGTTATGAAGTGCAAAAAAATACCTATTGTTGAATAATGTGGTGCAATATAATAAAATATGATTAATAACAATGTGACCGCACTTTGTGTGACGACATGACAAAACGTATAGAACCCTTTAGTTACAGATAGCCACTATCTACCAGATAAATTAAAAAATGGAACAGAATTGGTATGAAATTATCTGCCAGATAAACTATCTTGAACTTATCAGCAACCTAAGAAACTGACCCCATAATTTAAATAATTAATACCTATACGTAGACATAATGTTAAGATTTTATTTCAATATGAATTATATATTTACATTCATTTAAGTGGTTATTTATAAAAATAATCTTCGCAGTAATTCAAGATCTAAGATGATTAGGCTTATTTTAAAATCAAGTTTTTAATGATAGAAGCGTAATATTTTTTAACAGAAACTGGTATGGATATCGATATCGATGTTTTTAGTTCCAACACTATTTACGCGTGACCCTAATATTTTTTGGCTATGGTGACGACAAATATAAAGGGCTTTGATATTATCGAGATCATAAAAATATATTTTTATATCCTATCAATGCTATTATGTACCAGTAATGTGCTCGGATAATTAATTCTTTCAGTTAATTCTTGTTTATTAAGCAAGTCATTAAATTATTCTGACGTTTTTCATTTCATTTGGGTTCTCCTTTACGTATGTTATCAATGAATCATAGATATGACCGTCTTTGCTTTGGTGTTGGAAAATGCATCAAACATTTTTCGAATATTAAAACAATTGACTGTTGACTACAGTGTTGATTCTTCATCCAAACATTGCTTTTCGAATTCCCACCGTACTATCACAGACCATAGGTAGGTGGTTAAGGGTTAAATGACTCAAAAGATCATTTACCGAGCCTCTTCTCAAACTGTGTTGGGGTTGGCTGCTAGTATACCGAATACAGTACCAGTGTTTCACATGAAGTTGACCTCCACAACCCAGTTACCTGGGCAACCCGAAACCCCTTGGTAAGAAATCTTTAAATAACCAAATTGGTTGACCGGGAATCGAACCCGAAACCCTTTGCTCAGCAGTCACGCCACTCGACTACTAGACCAACAGGGCAGTTGATCTATGATCGTAGATTATAATATTAGTAAACACTCGTAGGCATCTTAGGTACGCGTTAATTGATACAAGTGTTTCTTTCGAAACGGTCAAGTCAATGCCAAAGCAATTGTCGCGAGAATCTTGAACTGCGACATTTTTGTATTGTAGTCTAATTCTTCTTTAAGAACAATGCAAATGAAATCTATCCTTAGGTATTAGAGGTTCATCGTTTGATTGCGTGTTGGGAGGAGCTCGAGGCTTAGTAACAGCCGCACAGGTCGGTCGATTATAAGATTAAGCAACGCTTGGCGCGGTCAGTCCGTGGATGGGTGGCCATCTCGTTAAGACAACTTCTTCCGAGTTTCGGAAGAAACGTTAAATTGGTGGGTCCCAGCTGTCTTTTGTACATCTTTATCAGTCGTTACGGGTAGCAAGTCTTACCAACGAGTATCGGGCTGCCAAGGTATCTGGCTTGAGGAGTTTAATTGCGTGGTTCTTGATTAAAATTCTCGAATGCTCGACATCGCCAAGGCTATCTTATTATATTGAGGCTTCTGCTTATCTTAACACGTACTAAGAGGGCGTTAAGTTAGTGGGTCCCGGCTGTTATTTGAACATGTACATATATCAGCCATCGTGTTATTTTCAGGATGTATTTAAAAGGTTGAAGTGGCTTATTAAACAGATTTAAGGGGCCCCTATAGGTCCAGGGGCTGCGGTTTGCACGAAAGAGTTACCGTGGCTCTGGCGTACAGGGACCTTCAGGAGGAACATAGTGGATTTTAGTCAGTAAAAGTCTGACACTCCCTCCAGCTGAACCCTCAGCGGGAGGGGTCATTTGAAAAAAGGGCTTCACTTCTATGATACGCCAAATAGGCGTCTTAGTCTTCCTACATTCATATTATTTTAAATTGGGCATTTATTTTTTATATGTATCTGCATTACATTTATTTATATTTTTATAACTTTGTAAATACTAAGATAATATAGTAAACCAAATAAATAAATACTTTCTCATCAAAATGTAATGTAATTGGGTACTTTAACATCTGCTTAGCCCTCACACCAAACGTTCCATCGTAATACTAAAATGTCGTGATCAATAAATAATTCAATTGTTCGATAATGGGTCCAAAGAATGTTATTCAAAGCTCCTTTTCATCAACTAGTTGACCTTCGAAGTTTTATGGTATCATCATGGTACCCGGTAGGGCGACAAGGAGGATTCTTATAATTTATTAAGTAGTTTTAAATTCACCTTGAACTACGATATTCTTTGATATAAACGAGTTAGTGTGACGGGACAAATTATTTTAATTATTCATTATATAGTAGGCTTAGGGCCAGTTTCACAATGTCCGAATAGCCACTATTTACCAGATAAATTCAAAAAATTGAATAGAATTTGTGTGAAATTATTTACCAAATGAACTATCTGGAACTTATTCGTAGGTGGTAACAGACCCTTCTCATTTATCTATATGTACCAGTAATATATATAGCTGAAAAGTTTGTTTGTCTGAACGCGCTAGCTAATATCATGAAGTACTGGAGAGATTTAAAAAGTTTCTTCAGTGTTAGATAGCCTATTTATCGCGGACGATTTATACTTTACTACAGTCAGGGTGCGCGGAGTAGCTACCGCGAGAGAAACCGCTGGCGAAACCTGGTTTTATAGGAATATGGCTGTCATTCTTAACAATAGTTTTTTTCTTTTAATATGATGACCAATATGACCAATATTTTTTTCTTTTAATGTAACGTGGAGCTCAGTATTAGAAAATGTAGGTACAGATTATGGACTATGATATTACATTCATCTTATCTTACACACACAACAAAGGGTTGGTTAAAATGACGCGATTTCAATCCTGATATCAGCCAAAAGCCAAAATTAGCAAAGCGATAAAGCGAACAACAGTCGGCTGTTTATCGTGAACAGGTAGAACCACTTTCGTTTTTAGTAAATTCCAAATTTACTTTTCTATTTTTAACTGATTTGATTACTGTTTTATGTATAAAACAGGATTTCTAAAAATATTTTGAAAAATCTCGTTTCACTCTAGACATTTTTTATATTGTTTTGATAATTAAGTATCTACGACAGACATACTATTTTTCCGCTGAAATAACTGAGCCAATTGTTAATTAATTAGGTAAAACAATCTGAAGACAGACCCTACTGTAGTGTCTGTATCCTGGTATTTGAAAGCTTAGTTACTTAGATGCAGCTAAAGCCGCGAGAATGAGCTTAAACAATAAAATAGAAAATAAACAAAAAATATCTTGTTGATTCTATAAAATGATAGGAAAAGGTTGTTGAAGGCTTGACACATGGACAGTAGAATATTTGTTTTTTTTTTTTACTTTCTGAAATCGTTTTGATCAATTTTATTTCATTTCCATTCTTTAATATTTCTATCGATATTTCTGATAGGTACTCACGAAAATAAATGGTCACATCACTAGCGCGAATAAATAATCTACGTAATGTCGTCTACTTTATTAAGAATTATTGGTTTTATTTTAAATTTAAATGAGATTTAGGGAAATAAACTTTACATTATTAATTATACAAAAATCCTTATTTCTTTTGATATTTTTATATTATTTGATAGAAAAAGAGTTAATTGTTCGAAATTTCAACAAATGTCTTTTGTTATTTCAAAATTAGAATTTCGTTTTTGAGAGGCTTAGAAGTACTTAATTCCCTTAATATGAAACTCAATATTATATAACTGTATTCTGCATTATAATATTACATATACATATATAAATTCCGTCCAAAATATACATACTTTCAAAGAACTTCATTTAAAGTTTACTCTTTACATGTAAGTCTAAAGATGTACAAACGCCAGCACATCAAGCTACTAAACTGTCAAATTTTCCCAATCAACTTTGAACCGTATGCTTCTGCGATAAAGTTGAAAATCTAATAAGGAAAATTGACAGATTGTAGAAGCTTGATGTGCTGGCGTCTGTACTTAAGTATTGCTGAACAATACACAATATTACATGAAGGTACATAAAATAGAATGTATATCTTTCGTGACTTACAGACGTCTTTGAATCGATTCTTCTAGAAGTTTTGATTCGAATATGATAACGATAGTTCTGTTCCCTAGGGTTTTTTTCGGATCTAGGAGGGCAGTATCGTATTATGTAGTTACAATGAGACAAGAATATAAATAATATATTTTTTTTTGGCCAAATTTTTCTATAATGATATTAGTAAAGGTTGTGTTGTTTAAAGCTTGTCCGAAAAATATATCAATGAAGCTGTTTTTATGATGTTGTGTTTATGTACAAACGCCAGCACATCAAGCTACTACAATCTGTCAGATTTCTTTAATAAGTTTTGAACTATATCTCTGAAGCATATGGTTCAAAATAGATTGGAAAAAAATTACGGGTAGCTTAGTTTTTATAATTGCCCCCGCCAACATTTAAAAAAGATATATAAATTATTTAATAATAAGAGAGATAAGGCAATAATTAAATATGTTTACGACTGACACAGTTAGATTCCGAAAATGTCCAAAAAACAGCCTTTTACGACTAAAAATATTAAAAACCAGTCAATGTCACAGTTTTTTTAAGACCACCAAAATAATTTATTTATTTTGGTTGTAGATTTCATTCAAATATTTATAATATAAATACATAGATACCATTTTATAGCATATATATATTTTTTAATTTTTCAGGCGCTATTTATATAATATAATAACAGAAACAATTATAATATAATTACAATGAGTAAAGGCAGGATTTGTTTTTTTTATATATTTTATGATATATCTTCTCAATTTTTTCTTTATTTACGGAATTCAGAGAAAAGCTTTGATAAGTTATTTTGTGAATTTTCTCGTTTTAGGTACTGTCAAAGTTCAATTTTCTAATATACATGAATAGAATAAAGTAGGTTATCAATGTGTTAATACATATATATATATTCGTAAACGAGTTATATATAAAAAAGAAACAGACCATTATATAATTCTTCGCTCTGTAAAAAAATAATCTTTTGTTTATGAATACGAAGTTCCAATTTTATGGTTCGTAATACAAACGAGTCTCCTACACCTGTGAGATTATTATTATTATTAGAGCAAAAATCTCAATTTTGAACTTTCAACTTTGGACCTTATTAATTCTATCGCAATAAAATAGTTTTTTTTTTCTGACATATTTCCTTAAAGGAACGTGATAATAAATACATATATTGTGAATTTATTATAGTCTCGATTTTATGACTATCATTTTTTTTTTCATAAATATTCATATTTTCCGAAACCAATAATGTTAAATGAATTAATTTGTAGGGTAGATACTAAAATGCCGATAAAAATATCGTTGAGGTTACTTACGGTAGGTTATATCAAAGTTCAGCGACGATGCTGGCTACTGTTTATCACCTCTGGCTTGCCTTTATTGTGCTATGAGGTCAAGAAAATGATGTTTCTACAGGTCTACTCTAGATGATCTAACGAAGATGCCGGGAGCTGAGATCTGTATTTATAGGCCCATTTTTTTTGTGTGGGGGTAATCATCAAATGATCCCTTCTGTGTCTCCCATCCCCTCGCTGTGGGTGCAGATGAAGGGAGTGTAAGACTTTAACTGTCTAAAATCCACATTTGTTCCTTCTGGCGAGGTCTTTGTGTACCAGAGCCACGGTTACTCTTGCGAGCATTCCTGCAGCTCCAGCAGTATTTACAGACCCCATATTTCGATTCAAGCAATTATGTTCAACACTCAGTACCTCTGAATAAGAAATTATTGACTTAGCTGACGGACAGTAACTGACGTTTATTGTATGAGGCTTATGTCTAAAAACTACCATACAAAAGCCAATCGTTTGGACTATGCCGGAGGTGAATGGAAAATGGTTCTTCGCTTAAGTAGTAGTCTTTCTAGAAGCAAAGATTTAAATGAAAGTCGTAAAAATCAGCCAAGGCTCTTATGCTCATCATTCTCATAACCATAATTCACACGACTCAATGACTGTCGAGTTCGAATTCTCCTAAAGTCGAAAACCCCATCTGTCCAGACATTTAATTAAAAGAAACATATAATTGTCACTATTTATGAATCTTACGGAAGTAATAATATGAAGATTATATTGTTAATTTAGTACCGATATGTTGAAGAGTATCGGTGTCAGTTTTATTTGAAATTCCTGTTTTTTCTGGCAGTTCGCGTAAACACACGAAAAAGGTGAAGGGCAAATATGATTTGTTTTTATATTTCTGATTTTAAGAACTCGATTATAAAAATAGATTATTGGCACGACACAAAATAATGAGGAAATGGTAGTAATAATAATGAAGTATATATGATGTACATACAAACAAGTAATACGATGTCGAAGGAAAAAGGGACATTTTATCTCCCATTCGAATAGCTTCTTATGTAAATGCCTATTTGTAACACTTCAAACCTGTAGTTTGTCCTGTTCTTTGGTACAGTCAGCACAAACGCAATAAGTCTGTTTGAACTTATAGGATAAGCACAATAAATCTGCAAGACCTTATTGGACAAACATACGAGTGACGTCTCCATTTATGACGATACATACTTCATGTACATGTATAATAAAGTCGTAGTGGCCTAGTGGTCAAAGAGCCAACCTCTCAAGTATGAGGGCGTGGGTTCGATTCCAGGTCAGGCAAGTACCGATGCAACTTTTTAAAGTTTGTATGTACTTTCTAAGTATATCTTGGACACCAATGACTGTGTTTCGGATGGCATGTTAAATTGTAGGTCCCGGCTGTCATTGAAAATCCTTAGCAGTCGTCACGGGCAGTCAGAAACCAGCAAGTCTGACGCCAGTCTAATCAAGGGGTATTGTGTTGCCCGGGTAACTGGGTTGAGGAGGTCAGATAGGCAGTCGCTCCTTGTAAAATACTGGTACTCAGCTAAATCCGGTTAGGCTGGAAGCCGACCCCAACATAGTTGGGAAAAGGCTCGGTAGATGATTATACTTTATGTACCCAAAAGACCCTAGTAGATACTGCTTAGGGTTTACCTCATTATGGTTTTAATCAGATAGTGTGGCTGGCTGAATCATCTTTTAAATATGGAAGCATAGAACAGAAAGTTGTTTTTTTTTTAAATATCATTGTGATTCTTCAGTCAACGCCGTGGCGTTCAGAAAATAAACTCAAAGTGAAATATTTAAGAAGTGTTTTACATTGCTCACATCCTCGCAGTGGTCATAATATCTGTACTCATCAAATAATTTCTACAGTAGTTAACTATTTTGTTGATGCTTTACGCTGAGTCAAATCATGCCTACATATTTTATCTCGAAGAACTAGTACCTTTAGGTACCTATACTTATTACCTTTGTCTTAAAGTAGGTATAGGTACCATCACGTAAGAACAATGAATATTATCTCCTCAGTGCGCAGTAACTACTTCCATAAAACGCAATTAGCGTGTTTACTAACTTTTCTGCAGTGTGTACTTGCACAAAGTAAACTTGTAGGCATGTGGTAATGATCTTGACCAGCCATGACTCCTGGAACCAGTTGGTAGTGGATGAAGGATAAAAATAGAGGAGTACTGGCCCTATGGAGGTCGATGACCGCAACTTATTACTGCTAGAAAATAACATAGGAATACATGTTGTACAGAATATACAGGTTGTGATACTTATGCCATTCATGACGCTTGGTAAAATCGACTAAAAAGGAGAGACTCAAAATGGTTTGATGGCGAAGATTCTGCAACGATACTACAGGTGTAGCTACAGCTGCAGAGTGGTAGGTACAGTTTAAATTGCCTAAGATAGGAATGCTAAGAGATTAGTGGAAAAGCAGTACTTTCTTTAGTAATTTAGTTTAGGGGTATGATGGAAAGGAAATAAAGTCAAAATATAAAAAAATTAAAGAATATCCAAATGATTTCCCGACTTTTAGCAGGTTTAATTCCAGTTATTCTCATCATCTGCCTAGCCTTTTCTCAACTGGGTTGGTGTGAGATTCCAGTCTAACGAGATGCAGTTGGAAACCAGTGTTTTACATGGAGCGAATTCATATCTGATCTCCTCAACACAGTTGCCCTGATAATCCGATATCCATCGGTAAGACTAGTTGTCAGACTTTCTGGCTACTGACTACACGTAACAACCACCAAAAATTTAAAAATGACAGCTGGGGCCCACCAATTTTACGTGCTGAAACACGGAGAAACTCCGTCCGCGCCAAGCGTTGCTTAAATTTTTGATCTATAGATCCTTGCTGTTGCAGTAACATCTGGAATGTTTATAATGATATCAGAACACGCTGTACCACATCTACCAACTTACTAATATCCTTCGTAGTTAATGATGTCGCAGGATATAATTTATCTTGAAGCTTTTTATCGTAAGACTGGTCTTCGTTATATTTGTACGTAAGATTAATTAGAAGATGCACAGACCTAGTACTAGAAAAAAATATAGCAGTTTCTTTATCCCTGTTGGCTTCATTTGTTTTATACTTAGATTTTCGTTTTTTTTTTATTTGATCGACGTTGTAATTAGAGCCAGAACAGTTTAAAGTTCGTTGCAAAAATCAAGCCCTGACTCGAGGAAGATCTAGCCTCTAATGAGCTGAGTTACCGTAGCCTTGTCACACAAAGACCTTCAGAAAAAACAAAAGTTTGTTTTAGACAGTAAAAGAATGACACTTCCTCCAGCTACACCTAGCAGGAAAGGTTATTTAAACTCTAGGCAAGTAGGCTATTGGACGTTTTATTAATATTATGTAAATATTTGGTAGGTTCGGTAACATATTTCGATTAATCTTGTGGGTAAATATAGCTTTTTGTAGCCTAGTTTAGTAAAAGTATGTTTATTTTTGGCTTGTAGGTCGGGGTCATTGAAATTTGAAGTCTGTTTTTCTGTATAAATTCCAAACTGATAACTATGCTTTATCGTGTAGGTTGGACAAGTAAAACTTGTTGGGGTATATGAGGTAATCTGGTGAACACTTACAGAACTTATATAACAGTCACTTTATAGGCTAATTCAGTATACAGGGTGTAAGGGAAAGAATGTTCGAAGGGTCAATGTACTCGTAAAACTAATAAAAATCAAAGAGAAAACTAAATTCTTGAAAAAGAAATTGCGACTCTTCATTAGAACATTTTGACGGCAAGCTCGAATTCTATATATCGATTTTTTCTTGTTTTTCTGTTCAGTTTTACAAGCAACAAGGTATAGTTATGCCCAGTACATCTAGCTACCCAAAACTGTCAAATTTTCCGAATTAAATTTTGAACCTTATGCTTCAGCGTTAAAATTGAAAACCTAGCTAGGAAATTTTACAGATTGTAGTAGCTTGATGTGCTGGCATCTATACAAAACCTTAAGGAAACTTACGATAGGAAAGCTGGTATTATAGATAGGTAACTAATTATCATGCGTGTCATAGTGATCTTACGTTGTCACCCTTGCCATACATCTACCGTTAGGATGAGGAAAAGAGTGCAAAAAACTATCAGGATAGTAGACATGGAGCGAATAATTTTTCCAAATAAAAGGGACTAGCATAGCCCTGTATTCCATGTAAATCTTGACATGATCAAAAACTATTTGTAAGAGTGGATGACCCCGTTGGCGCAATGGTAACTATGCTGGACTGCCGCGCTGAGGGTCCCGGGTTTGATTCCTGATACTGTCGATATTCGTGAGCATATTGATGAGCATGATTGTTGGCTGTGGTCTGGGTGTTATAATTATGTATGCGTAAAGAAAAATGTAGTTTATTAGTTTTTTAGCACCCATAAAACAGGCTAATCAATAGCTTATCTTGGGGTTATTCGAACGTGTGTGAAAAGCGTTCCAATATTAAAAAAGTGGCTTTCGAAACTAATACGTTAAAACAATGTGTTACTATTTTTAATGAACAATGAACTATTCCAGAACCTATTTAAATTTCCAATGAGATTCGAAAATAC
The DNA here is from genome assembly GCA_958496145.1 of Heliothis peltigera. Taxonomy (NCBI): domain Eukaryota; kingdom Metazoa; phylum Arthropoda; class Insecta; order Lepidoptera; family Noctuidae; genus Heliothis; species Heliothis peltigera. The sequence goes on along the minus strand of OY292327.1, from coordinate 10,137,170 downwards.
TTCTAAATTGTGCTCAAATCCAGTTCAATGTTAGACCTTGGTCTGATTAATCAATGTAAACAGTTCTTTAAGGTTCAATGTTCTACTCCGTGGCTAGACGGTTAATTTGTATGTCCTCAAGGTTCGTATGTCAGGTCTGCACGAGCGTGGACCTTCTTTGGTCATGCATGAGGTCCATCTTTAGAACTCGTCATTCAGGCCTAATTACTTGATGTGAATGTTATCACGAAGTCGGTCGTCGGTCTTAAAGATTAGTTGTTAGTTACTCTTAGAGATATAGGGCGTGTTCATAAGTCGCATTCGATAATTTATATCAGATGTCTTATCCTCGTATCAAATGCCATACATTAATCATCATCATCTCCCGAGCCTTTTCCCAACTATGTTGGGGTCGGCTTCCAGTCTAACCGGATTCAGCTGAGTACCAGTGTTTTACAAGAAGCGACTGCCTATCTGACCCCCTAAGCCCAGTTACCCGGGCAACCCTATATCCCTCCCTTCAAATACCATACACTATAATTAATGTGGAATATTACATACAACATATTTTATTTATTTATTTAATACTTTATGTACACATTTGATAACAAAGGAAGGAAAATAGAACAATCAGGTACAAAAGGCGCTGATTATTTCTTAAGAAAATAATTTTAATGGCTCCATGTCAATTGACTGCCAAAAGTGACTGACAAATGAGAGTAAGAATAAGAATTAGAATGAACTTCTCCGCGTACCCAGATATAGAATAGACGTCCTCGATAAATGTGTTAATTAACAATGAAATCATTTTTAAAATCGGTCCATTAGTTTCCGAGATTAGCGCGTTCAACCATACTAACAAACATACAAACTCAGCTTTATAACACTAGCAGACGCTGCAGTATTAAAAACTCTTTAAATCAACAACACATTTAGTTAGCACGGTCCGTACCCGAACCACTACCTCTAAGTTTCTCTGAAGAGGTCTAATTCACAAATGATGATATCTGTTACGTAACACCTTCAAACCCGACATCCCTAACAAAACACCCAACAAATAGGCACAAGGGTACATTACGATAACATCGTAAGGTCTAGTTCACACAAGACAACTTTGTATTCGATACGGCGACACCTCTTATTATAATACAATGTGATACAGCGATTACTCATGTATTTGGCTAATGTCGATCGTTATACCAGTCAGGGTTGGTTGCGAAATGCGATGATCGTAAATCAATCGAGCGTTTGGTATTGTTAAATTGTTTAAGTAATTAATTTAATGATAATCAAGAGTGCGTGGAAATTGAATATCTTGTTAGACCTCAAGCGAAACTCAATGCGGATTAACTCTGATTAAATTCGGGTTTTCAGGAAATTTTAGTCAGCAAAGGTTTAGGTTACGTGGAACACATGTATATTCGACATACATATGTCAAAAAAGAGTCTTTTGTCATTAGGCCTCTTAATATGAATATGGCTATGAATGAAGATTACTATAGTTAAACACGATTGTCTACCATCTGCATTATATTACTTGGGTAAAACTGGCGACTATCTATTCTTGCTTAAACATTTGAATTGTAGACAGCACATAAAGCTACTGTCTACAATACAAACTATAATCTGTTTAATTTCCTTAAAATATTTTCAACTTTATCGCTGAAGCATATGGTTTACAGTTGATTGGGATTTTTTTTTGTTTCGGGTAGCTTGATGTGCTGTCGCGTGTAGGTACTAATACTCCAACCAATTCATCAAAGTTTTATGAAGGCTCGAATTTTGTGTGCGTATGAGAGATTAATGACAATTAAAATTTCAATTTAAATTAAAATTTTAAAGGCTGACATGCCTTGTAAGGATAAAATCCCTAAAAAATAAAGAGAAAAAAATAAAAATAAATTATGTCTGAGGTAAAATAACAAATTTTTTTTGTGAACTAGTTTAGGTACATTTTACTGGATGACTGGAGCCTACAATTTTGGCCTAACCTTGTTATTGGGTAATCACAACCTTCAGGATAAAACTGAAAGTTATTTTTTGATAAAAGTTGTTTGTATTTCGAGTTGCCCTTGGGAACAACAGATACCTATTAAGTTGTCTTCAAGACTAGTGAATGTTTGACCCTTACTGATTTGTGTGTCACCTCATTTTGGTGGCACTTTGTAAACAAACAATCAATGACCTTCATCCATTCATTTGAAACTTTGGTTGAAAAATATTCTATCTGTTATGGTGTCAAGAATGACACAGCTAGCTCTTCAGACATGAGTTTGCAGAGTAAATCGATAACGCCTACTAAAAAAGTTACAGCATTGCAAAGTTTGATGGCAAGCGTTGCAAGTTTGACTAGGCGCACGCAAAGACGTTTCTTTTATTTGTTCTTTTACATTTTATTCATTTGTTGATACATTTAGGTAAATGAAATGTAACCATAAGTCAAAACCATTATAATAATATTACGTTAAAGATGCTTAAACACGTGTCTACAAGAAACAAGTATGTAACAACATTTATTTACTTAAGAATATATTTAATATTCCACAAAATGTTTTTATTAGCTGTCTGTTAAAAATTAAAAGTTTCTTAGGCTTATCGTAATTTTAAAGCCAGGTCTTGAACAATAAAATTAATTATCAAAGATGTTCTAACTCCAAGAACAAGTTTGAGGACGGAACAGTTTAAACAATGTAATTTTCAATTGCTTTAAGATTGTACAGGCGTGTCTTCGCGAAAAATAACTGTTCTGTAGATAAATAAACTCCTAAAATAATCCAATTTGTATTTTTAAGACCAGATTTTAATTATGCTAAATAATAGTTAAAAATTTAAGAAATTACAGCCAGTTTTTAAGATGTTTTATTTATCTTATCTTACATATGACCTAAAATATTGATTTAAAGGTTGAATCCGATTGTTCGTAAATTAATGGGTATTTAACTCGATCCATAGCAACAATAAAGCTGATCTATCACAATACAGTCAATCTTATCGGCAACACCGCGCGACCGGACAATTGCCTTTGCAACACTATTTTTACTCTGATCTTGGACGAGCGCCATCAGCTGAGCTAACGCCAGTTCACTAGTACTAACCCCACAGATATACGTACCCGCTCCCACAAAATTCTTAAATATATTACTAACCCATAACCTCGACCGAGAACCATCAATGAGCACCCGTTTCAATGAGCTGACTTTAATTTGTGCGTTACAAATAAACGCCAAGGTTCGTGAGCGCTTCAGTTCGGGAGTATGGCGACGTGATCGCGCACCGCGGCGGCCATGGCGCGCCAACGATGGACGCTAGCTCTAATTTTAATCTGCCTGCCTATCCTTGCCACAGTGATAACCGCATTCCGAGTACGCGATTTACCCAAAGCCGATAGTGTGAAACACGATATAAAAAAGCAAAAGTGTGAAGACTGTGATGTGAAGGTCGGTCATAAGTTGCATAGTGTTAAAATCGAAAGTGATAAACATGTGTTGGAGGATTTGAAGAAGGTGGGACGACAGAAGCAACAACAAGTCCATCAGAAGGCTGATACTAAACCTGCTCATAAATACGACTTGAGAAGCGATGAAGACGACGATAATGACGATGAAAAGGACATTTTGAAAATTAAATCCGGATTTAAACAAGAAATCCCCGTAAGTAAAGTGAAATCCCAGACTAGTAGTAAAAAGTTATCAAAATTAGATGACGGTGAAGATGATGATGATATTAAACCCAGTGTATTGAAAAAAATAAAAAATGTTGACATTAAAAAAAGTGATCAGAAATCGAAACCAGATATTAGGACCTCAAAAGTAAAGGAATCACTATCAAAAACATTGAAACGTGCTGACCTAAGTAGCGAGGATGATGACGATGATGATGATGATAACGATGATGATGACGACGATGATGATGAAGATGATGACAATGGCATTAAACCACGTGTTTTAACAAAATCAAAACCTTTTGAAATAAAAAAATCGGATAACAAGCCTAGGCGGCCAGAATTCAAACCTACACCACCAAAATCAAAGGAAGTTCATGATGATGAAGACGATGATGATGATGATGACAAGTCACGTACAAAGAAATTGGAAGTTAAGAAAAGTGCAAATGCTGATCATAAGTCAAAGCAAGATACTAAGAACTCAGAAATAAAAGAATCGGTATCAAAGTCGAAGGAAATTCTAGATGATGATGACGACGACGACGATGATGATGATGATGATGATGATGATGACGACGATGAAGGTGAAGATTTCTATAGTGGAACATTGTCTAGTATATTAGAAACATTTAACATGCTAGGTTTAAAAATTGATCCAAGCCTTGAAACACAAGAAACCAAAGATGCTGAATTTAAAATTAAAGAACATGAAAAGGATAGTAAAGATAAAGCAAAAGAAAAACATAAACTTGAAGTAAAAGCTAAAACAACTAGCAAAAAAGGTGATATCGATACAAACGTACAAAAAAGTGAAGAAACTTCATCTTTTTCCTTTTTCACCAACATTTTTGGTGATAAGAAAAGTACCGATACTGGAAACGATGATGAAGATGACGATAATGATGACGACGATGATGATGACGACGACGACGATGATAATGATGATGATGATGACGACGACGATGACGATGATGATGAAGACATTACAAAAAGAAAGAAAGAAAAAATGAGCTTCAAGGACATGACTAAAATCGATACAAAAACACTTTTTCAAGATCCAAAAAAAGAAGTTAAAGAGAAACTAGAAATTTTGAAGAAAGCGTCTAAAGATAATATCAAAGACAAACCTGAAAGTAAAAAACCTGAGACGCAACCTAAACCTGAAACTAAAAAGGCAGAACCAGTGAAAAAAGAAACAAAAGAAGTTAAAAGTAAAGCTAAAGAAGACATCAAGGATGATAAGAGTACCTCAAAAGAAAAATCTAAAGATTCCTCTGAAAAGATAGCTTCTAAACAAGAAGATAAAAAAGAACCAAAACACTCTGAGGATAAATCAGATAAGCCTAAGAAGGAAGCTCCAAAGAAAGATCATGATAAAGATACTGCTAAATCTAAATCTAGCCGCGAAAAGGATGAAAAGCTTATAAGTCATGAAGATCTAAAAAGTACAGAAAAAATAGTTCCAGAGCATAAGAAAAAGTATCCCATCAAAGACACTTACAATATGTACGATACAAAAAAAGAAGCCAAATCTGAATTTGTTAAAAAATCTGATAAGAAATCTAAAGAAACGTTCGATGATAGCCCTGAAATGTCTTCGTCGACTGAGAGTAATTTGAAACACGTTACGGACGCTTTGCACCGACGGAATTTACTCAAAAGTGAATTTGAAGATTTCTATGCATTCTTTCCTACTTTTGCACCAAATTTTTCTCGAATCCATAACCCGGAATGCAGGCGTCACGGACAGATTGTGTTGAGGCAATTACGAGGAACGAAACTCTGGGCCTTGAATAGTAAGTTTCCATAATTTGTAATATTTTATTCCAAGTACGATCTCACAATCAGAGCTTAGAAATTCAACACTCGTATTTTGAGATTTATATCCGTTAGTCGAAATAATTACAATACCTCACAACTATTTATATTGGCAATGTTTCAGAGCGTTCTACAACAAGTGTAAGGTGAAAAAAAAAACATAAATTACTACTTATTGCAGTTCATTAATCAAGGGTTTTAATGCTTCTAAAATCGTTTATTATTCCAGCGAGCGGTCGCTATCATAATATTTTTTTATTTAGTGTGGACACAAAGTTGTGGCCTAGAATATGAGCCACAAAGGGACAATAAAGTGTAGTAAACATTGGTCTGGCCTTGACTTGCTTGCGTTGGCCTCAGGTGCTCCCAAAGGGTTTGCATAGTTGAACGATTCAGGAATTTTTCATTACAGTGCTCGACGCTACTGCGAAGATTCCCTCGGGTATCTTGCAAGGTAATGGGATTCAGCTGGGTGACTTCGACCAGTGTTTGGGGAGCCGTGCCCGGGTGCAGTTGGAGAGTGGCAGCGTGGTGAAGGTCCAAGGAAAGTACTGCTTGGCTCGGCTCGACGTGAAGGCGGAACACCCAGAACTGGAGACGCCCGTGCATCTGGCGCAAGCCAAGAACTTGATCAGAAGCCGGATAGATGATGTGAGTTTCAGTTATAAACAATTATTGTTTTGTGTTGCCGTCACGTAAGCCGCTGTGAGATTAGAACAAACAGGAATTACATTCAAACTATTATACCGTTCATATCTCAATTCATTATTTTCAAACACACAACAGTACGGATAATGTTTCTTTAACTCTTTAGTATACAGGTTGATACGTAAAGAAACACACGTCATTATTTGTCTTAGAAAATTTTAGATTCATTGCAGAGGCTAGTTTCTCAGTTCAAAAGTAACAGGGCAAGTTTCCAGTAACCGGAAAAGCGTTTCGAACGCTCAACAGTAAATACTTTCCGACACTCTGGCAGAAGAACTGAACTAAAATAAATCAAACACGAATTTCGCTTGGGAATAGTAACAACCATTTTACGTGCGTAAAACTACTTATTGGTTTATAGTTTAGTAGCTTTTTTTTTCTTTCTCTACTCATGGTATTTACAGAAAAAAATGTCATATACTGTGGATTCTCTGGAACAAATGTGATAAATCAAGTAATATAAATTATTCACCAAAACACGCGCGATATTATATACTAGTTGTTGCCAGCGATTTCGTCCGCATCTCGAAGAAAGTCTTCTATATTATGTGTATGTAATTTTTTTAATCGTTCCATCATTTTTAAAGTTTTTTCTTTACAAACATTATAATTTACAACAAATCTTACCTCTTTATAAATGAGTGATATAATGAGTATTCGTTTGGCGACAACTTGCATCATTTGTCTGTCAAAGTACAACGCGTTGAACATGCATTGTGTGCCAACCGTGGTAGACGTTGAGTGACCGTTGTCTAGCGAAATATGACGATACGAATCGTGACCATAATTACGAATACAGACAGACAGAAAATCAATGCCATTGAAGATTATTCGATAGTGGGAAAAATTGCAGTTGGTACTTATATCTATATCGATTCTGAATTTCATTAAATCTTTAAGATTACATCGGTACCTAAGCTGTTTTTAAGATTGAAAAATGTACGCAGATTCATTCCAGCTAAGCTGTAAGATTGATGAATCCGATATAAAAGTTGTTTCTATTAAATCGCCATTATAATAATCTAGAGATGTAAAACTTGTACAGATGCCAGCACATCAAGCTACCTAAACCTGTCAAATTGTCCTAATCAACTTAGAACTATAAGCTTCAGCGATAAAGTTGAAAATCTATTTAGGAAATTTGACAGATTGTACTAGCTTGATGTGCTGGCTCCAGTATATTGAGGTATGTAGTTTGTCATTTTATTTGGAAGCGTATGACGCATTTTTTTTATTCTGCAAATTGCTTTGTATTTCATCGATTAATAAAATTAAGACTGATTTCTTTGGGGTTATTTTTGTAAGCACAGTGTCATTAGCGACGGTACTATAATTATAAACGTGACGAATGAAATCGTTATAATTATATTGGTTCACTTTCAGTTGAGAAGCTTTATTATTGGCATATTTGCTTTATGTTTAACTTCTATACTTTTTAAACCCTGTTCTATAGCAAGTCTTTTTAAGGGTTCTACAAGTGAAATGTGTTGTCTATGCCCTGTAGCTCTTAAATAGATGAACCAAACATTGTAATATGAAAACTAGTGTAATAAACGAGATTCTTAAATATAATTGGCAATAACAACATCAAAAGATTTCGACTTATTTATCGTTATGAGCTGTTTAATGAATGAAATAAATGATTCTTGTGTACAATTATGATACCCAATCAGCAATCAGCAATTCTTAGCAATCAGCTAAGAATTAATCCATAAATACCTATAATATCGGAATTATATCTATTAAAACTGACTATTATTTTTTTACTGTAAAAGTCTGTCATGTAGTCGTGACCGTGGTGTGCTGGGCACTTTTTGGCTTTTCATCGATATGGCATATGATATTTTCATGATATGTGACTATGGCGGCAAAAGGTTAATTATAATTAAATTTTGCTTACTCAAAAAAATATTGCGAATCAATAGAAAACTCCAAACACTAAGCGTGCCCTAATTTGTTTAGCCAGGTCACTTCGTGCCGCGATTTTCAACGTTGAGCTGGGGCGTTTGCGTGCCAGCTGCCTGCAACCCTGAAGACGTGGAGGTGGTTATCAAGGATGCAGTCAAACACTACCAGCACACCAGTGGCGTTGTCGTGCGAGTCAAAGTGGACGAAGAAGACTGTCATGTGGAAGAGGGCGACTGGTGGGACGATTGGACTGAAGTGCCTACGCTCTTGACATTGTGAGTTTTAATTTAAATTATAATGTGCATATCATATTTTTTGCATCAGAATTGGTAAGTACCAATGCAACTTTTCTAAGTTTGTATTTACTTTCTATGTATATCTTGGACACCAATTACTGTGTTTCGGATGGCACGTTAAACTGTAGACCGGCTGTTGTTGAACATCCTTGGCAGTCGTTACGAGAAGTCAGAAGCCAGTAAGTTGGAAGCCAGTCTAAGGGGTATTGAGTTGCCTGGGTAACTGGGCTGAGGAGGTCAGATAGGCAGTCGCTCCTTGTAAAACACTGGCACTCAGCTAAGTCCGGTTAGACTGGAAGCCGACCCCAACATAGATGGGAAACGGCTCGGGAGATGATTGAGTTTATGAGAAGATTATTTAAAATGATACCTAAAGCTCCTTCTTTTTCGGAAGACCGTTAATGGCACTGAGTAAAATGAACCGAACTCCAAAGTCAACTACGTCAGGCAACATGTGTGTATAGTTTCAATGAGTTTGTTCACTAGAATTGATCGAAATCAGTTATAGTTAGAAAAAGTTGCTCTCTTACCTAAAGCTCTTGGTATTGAAGAAGATGATGATGATGATGGTGGGATAGAAGTAGGCGAAAGTAAAAAGATTGAAAAAGATTTGGTCACGTATTATGAAGATTATGACGACGACAGTATTTTATAATGAGCGATCTCATTTCAGATATCAAAAGAGTATATAAATAGTTTATTTTTAATTAAAGCTTTTAAGTGTTTCTAAAGATAACATTGGGTTGGAATTGTGAAGAATTTAAGGTGTGATATGTTTAAGGTCGGATTCCACATGAACGACATTTTCACACTGCTCCATAGTCGATGTAAAGTTATGATTAAGTATATACTTATAAAAAAGTGTATACTTATACCTAAAGAACAATAATTAAAGACCTTTTTTGAATAATATTATTTTGCCGGGTGGGAGTGGAGTCGTAAAGTGTGCAATGACCTTTAGGGTTTATTTTTTATCTGAAAACGGCAATTCGAAAACGTAAATTAATTTTAGTGTGCCTTTGTATGTACATGAATATTTTTATAATGGGTGTTTAAACTCCACCCAAGATCTGCAGATCTTGCTTTTAAATGAATGTTGTTTACGGATTTCAGTAATTTATCGTATTGTTACTTTGGAGAATTTTAAGGTGTGTTATTGATTCAAATGTCCCATTTTCAGATCGTTCTATGGTGTCATCCTTTTGCTGGTACTTGTGGCGACGATTCAGGACTTTATTGCGCGAAGACAAGACAGCGAAGGTGGTGAGAATGGTGAAAAGGCGGAAGGCGATGAAGAGGCTAAGCAAGAAGAAAAAGAAACTGGTGGCGGTAAGAAATCAGGTAAAGTATAGCTTGTAGAAACACTATCTGCTGGAATAACTCAACATAGTAAAAGCACACGGTGTTGATAATCTCTGTTTGTAAAAGATTGCTTAAAGGATATATGCTTCGAAAAAACATAAAGATTTTGTATTGTATACCTCCATTGCTAGAGTAGCAATGATAAATAGCAATCAACATGACGTGAAGACTGTTTTCGAAAGTATGTACCAACTATCAATAATAGTAAAAAAAAGTCTAAAACGGAAACAAACACATCTGAAAAAATCAAAACAAAGTCTGACATTCTGTGCTGTGAGGATAAATTCAAGGCTAAGTCCATAAATATTTTTGAAAATTATGCATTTGCTTTGTATTAAGTATCTTTGAATTACTCATAGGTCCTTGACCTTAAATCCAGGCACTGTTTTGAAGTGATTCACGTTGATAATACAAAATTATCCATCTGTTTTTTGTTGAACAATTTCAGACAGTAATAAAAAATAAAAAAAGTTCAGTTAATTTAAGATTTCAATACATTTCAAACAGTCAAAATTTGATTTAAATGGTTATTTTTCTCGGTTATCGCACTCTTCTTCTTAATATCATTATTCTTCTTAATTTCTCTTTTCTCAGGCGGTTTCCTAAGCTCGTTCTCCCTGTACTACACGATGAGCAAGCTCACGGCTCCGGGCACAGATGACGAGATCTCCTGTATCCATGGAGTCAGAGGAATCGCTACTATCGCTCTGCTGATCGCCCATAAGTTCCTGCCAGTAGCCGTCATGCCGTACACTAATCGCTTGAGGATTACAGAGGTAAGGATTGGCTGAAAAAGGTAATCAAGTAGGTAATTTGAACATCTGTGTGATGATGATGAACAGATGAAGGAATTGTGGGTGATGGGTGATCTCCGAGAGATTTTTACTACCCATATATAAAAAAAATGACAAGGTGGTGGGTGTTGTCTTTTGTTTTGACGTTCGAGAAGTGCTGAGTTACCGGCCTAATTTGAATAAATAATTTAGGGTTTGAGTAACCCTACCAACATTTTGGTAAAATGGGTGTATACATTTATTCAAACAATCAGTTAGTTGCATTTATATGATAACGGAAAAAGTGTGAATTAGAGGGAGTTTTTTTCCCTATACATAAAGTTGACAGAACATAGATATTTCTATTTACTATTAAAATGTAAATAGTTTACATTTATTTATAATTCGTAAGAGATAGAAAAAAAAGAAAAGTTATTCTGCAGTTACACTAGTATTTTAATATACAAATACATTTGGATAGCAATAAATAATTGAACAAAGGTGTAATGTCATTTATTATCAGAGGAATAATTTGAGCTTCAAAATCCAAATGTACGAGTATCTATCTAATCATTGCCACGTTTGACGGGATACGTGAAAATGCTTTCAAAATCCATACAGTATTCATAGTACGAAGCTTTATTAGATAAATGTTTTATTGAGTTGATTTATAAATAAACGGGCACTGTGGAACGATTTGCAAAATACAGCTACTTAGGGCCAGTTTCACAGGTTACGGATATATTTACCAGATAAATTAAAAAATGCAACAGAATTTGTATGAAATTATCTGCGAGATAAACTATCTGGAACTTATCAGCAACCAATGAAACTGGCCCCTAATCATACAGAACCTTCAGAAGTTTTGCACACTTGACACTGGTGACAATATAAGTTGTTGCCAGAGTAGGTTTAGTTTGGTCTGCAAAAACGGCGTCCTGCTAAATATCTTAATAATATGGGCTTTATATTATAAGGGTGCAACTCTAGGGCCACCCATTAAATAGCAGTAAGAATGAAACGCTTCAGATTATGTATCAGATGGATTGACTACGTTCAAACCTGTATTTTACAGCATTGTTACTCCCATTCCCTCAGCATTCCTGACGAGGTAGAAAAAAAAATGCATTTTCTACATCCCGGTTCTATTACTACTTATCAACTGCTAGTTAGTGTGACCCCGCTGCACTGTCAGATTCATAATTCGATGTCAGTTCGTCAGACCACATCTACAGTATTAATATATGATTTGAAAGCTGATAAAGCTATTCTAAAAATAAAACAAAGTCTGCCGATACTTTCCCCACCGCTGAAGTCACTGTTTTATACATTTTATTTTTAACTTATCAGATAAATCCAATAGCTCTGCCACGCTCCAGATTTCACCGATTTAGCATCATTGCCTCCCCTTCTATTTAGTAGATCCCCTACACGTAAGTGACTTTTAAACATTAAAGATCCCATTAGCTTCACCCCCACGTCTAAATACGACATGGTGAGAATGCGTGAACATTTTTCCTGTGTATCTATGTGCGTGAGAGAGATAGAAACAGAGAAAGATGATGACGACATAAAACAATTTGACAAATTTCCAAAAACACGCACGTCTATTAACCTAATATTCGTGCTAAACACACCATTGGCACAGATTGGGCAACATTACGATATTGTTCAGTGGCCGCCAAGGTGCTTAACCTTAGCCGTGGAATCTTATTCGGAGCATCTGCGTGAAAAGCATGCTGTAAAATAAATGGTTATAGTGATGGGAGGTGTCGATAGTTTTTTGTTACATTATATCGATGTACATAGATGTATTGATATTGTGAAGGAAATGTAAATCATAGCTTAATATGATATTACAAAAGATAAAGTTGTGCTCAAGGGATTTAATTAACCAATACTCAGTTACACTTGTTACAAAAGTTGTAAACGTATTCTATGTGTGTTTATCAAATAAAATGTCTCCGTTTGTTTTAGTCCTAATGGCCTAATTCCAGACACAACAAAAATAAACTACACATCCACGTGCTCTTGGGAATTCATGTACGAATACATTTTTTTAGAACATTATATTTGAATCGCAAAGGAATAGTATTACAGCTTGTTTGGATTTAACAACTACGAAAATAATCAAACAGTAAAAACATTAATCATTTGCGAACATTACTCTAAACAAAGCGACTTTAACACACTACAACTTCAACATACAGTTTGTTATTAAATCAATCACAAAACAACCAAAATATCGACTCATAACTTTCCCCGCACTGTTTTATGACGAAATTCTTATTACTAAGGCAGAAGGGCGATGTTCGCGTAACATTCGCTCGTTTGTTTCGTGTTATCATTGGCGGGTTGCCATGAACATCGCTGAGCTGTGTCCGGTCGAGCAAACAGTACTGAAACCTGCGATACACTGGGCAATCTGTACCGAAATTAGCAGGATTAATTAAACTTTTTATATATCAGTGGGAATTTTGATACGTATTGTAAAATTGGGCAAAACTTTTTACTAGGGGGCTTGTATGTCTAGTTTTCACTGTCAGACAGTAAAGTTTTGTCCCGTATATGTATGTATGTAGGCTCTCTTAAAGCTCGTGATAGAATTAAGGTTTTATTATAGGATACATTTTAAACAGGTAATGATGACTTTCATTTGGTAGGCCGTTTGCTTGCCAAAACCTAACATCACATTAAAAAATAAAAATCAATCCCTTGATCTGAAAAGATACAAAAAGATGGCCAATACGTAACGCGTGTCTTGGTAGTAAATGTATTGTTTTTTTTGTTTAGGGGGAAAGTCCTCAGGGACTATCCTCTATATGGGATCGATGGAAGGGTGTACTGACTAAAATCCACCTGGTGTTGCCTTCATTTACCTTTCATCAAGGACAGGGATATAGCCAAAGCATTCTTCCGCACAAATGTACTGCCTTTCCATATAGAAATTTAATTATACTGATATACACTTCTATATTTGTTCCAAATATAAACAAATGACTCACACTTCAGACACTGTATGTACAGACGCCAGTACATCAACCTCCCTCAATCTGTCGAATTTCTGTAATAGAATTTCAACCTTATTATCATACCGGAAGGTTAATATTCGATTGGTAAAAGACAGCTTCGGGTAGGTTGATGTGCTGGTGTCTTTACTAATGAATTTAATTCAAGACATGTGCCTACATAATTCAGCTTGACGGTACTACCCTTGAGAACAACAGCTGTTATTCAGCGACTGAGATTAAGAAGATTTAGAAGTCTCATGTAATGACTCATTTGCATTATTACTTAGGTACTTAACATTACAAATAGGTTTATCTGTCTGAATTGTGAGACAGTCTTTAAAATATTGTTCATAGTTTTAATTGTTTCAATTCTGATGGAACTTGAAAGTGATGCATTTATGATCGTTTATAAAGAGTCAGTGGATAGTTTGGAGATCGGGTTAATTCGAAGAAAATACGACATGGAAAATTATAACTAAACTAATAGAGGCTTTCATGTCTGTTTCATCTTTGTTTAATTTTGAGAAAGTACCACTCAAAATTATGACCGTGATTTATGCTCTAAGAGCAAAGCAGTTCGTTAGTATGAATAGTATTTGTACCTCCTATATAAGTCGAAGGATTGAAGCATCGACTGTAGAGAGAAATTCAGATACATGAAATGTTTTTTCAATGTTCTACCTAAGTTGACATCTGATAATAGGTATAAGTAGATTTCATATATTTCATTTTCCGTTCTAGTCCCATTCACCTTTAAAACAAATAAATGGGCACTAAGCTTGGCACACAGTAAAATTAATTCGTGAACAGGACTACAGGATATGATTATGTTAATACGGTTTTAAAATTTTCACAGACCCACTCATATTTATTTTCTCTGCTTCTAGTTGGCAAGTTCACCGCTCTGGTCTTGGTGTCGAGCTGGCTGGATGTTCACCGACTGCTTCCTACTCCTGAGCGGAGCACTGACTGCCCACAGGATATCTGACAACGACACTGGCGCTCCTAGGAGACTGTTCTCCAGATATATGAGGTAATTACACATTAAGTTATGCCAAAGGTTGACTGAGAGAGATTAGTCTTATAAGATCGCCCGTTATGTCATCTATTTTAAAAAGTTTTAAGATATACATTATTTATTAGTCAGTGTCTCTTAAAAAGGTTATCTATCTATGTATTTATTTTATGCCTTTTTGTAAATGACAGGAAAACACAAAACACGCGAAAAAATGTACAAAGTGAATGCGTTTTTGTTAATGAGTTTTTGCATATGGAATATAGCATAATAGAAAAAAGCTGATTCTATTGATGACGCTGACGTGAACGCATGTATTAGATTGCTATTGAAATTAAACTGTAGGTATTCGGTGTTTTGCCATGTGACTAGATACAAATGCAGTCGCAAAATAGGATATTAACTCATACTTTATTTATAAATTATAATTCCTTTGATTAAACCGATATTCTACAAAAGTTAGTGCCGGCTTCGAAATTGATGTCTTCGTGTGTGATACTATAAGTCCCTGCAGAATAAAAGCGAATGATTGCATACTTTGCTACTCATTGCTATTTTAAATTTGTAGGAACTTTTCGTACCTATATTATTTAAATTCACAAACAAGAATAAACGCAGATTAGTTAGTTAACAATTCTAGTTAAAAAACTAGTTGCAATTTTATCATCAAATCACCACTAAAATACCTAAAAAGTTTTTGAATAATTCCTACCTAACAACGGAAAAGTTCAACTCAATAGGTAAAATAATTAAATTAAAATTGCTGGTATTTTCCCATTACTAAGCTAAACATTGCTTTATGTTCATAGTTGTTTACATGGGCATTTAAACATATTGCCTTGGGCTAGCGATGACGAAAAGTAGCACGACCTCAACAAAAACATTAAAAAAAAAGACAATCAGGCGTAACAAAAATATTATTAAATCAAAACGCGGAAAGCCCGAGCTCCGAGATGAAACAAAATAGGCGCTATTAATAAACAGGGCTCTTAATAAAAAACACTAACTTAAGGAAACTAATAACAACGCAATTAGAATTTTTATGAATCATTTTATTGAACGGTTCTTAATTTTGATTGAGTCCGGGGAATTCCTTGTAGACTGATTCTAAGACACGTCTTCATTGGAGATTTTTTGTGTGTTTTTTGTTTTTTGTTCACGATCTTCTTGATAATCAAGAACTACGGTTTGTATATCCTGCTTTACCTATATATTTACATCCTTATTTTGGCATCTACAAGCAACTTAACATTTCTTAATTAACCATCTGCCTAGACTCTCCCCAACTTTGTAGGGATAGCCGAACTAAGTAGTTCAGCATTAAAAGCATTTGAGTAAATGCTTAATATAAATTTAACTGCCTATCCGATGGAGGAGCTCGTTTGACGACAGTAAGCTGGTCATCCATCTACAGGCTAACCATCCTAGCTAGCCTTTTCTAGTTAAAATATTACCAAATTGCTTTAGAAACTAATGAATTGAATGCCTTGAAAATAAAGTGCAGGTAATAAAAAGAGGAGGATTTTCCGCGGCCCTGGTACACAAAGGGCTATAGAAGGAACAAAATGACGCCTTAGAAAATCTCGTAAGTTTAAAAGACGTAAATTTTCAAGGTACAGTTATAGGTTATAGGATGTCCCTTGCAACGTTTTGTTCCTGGAATCACAATTAAATAAAGAGCAAAGACGACGAAAAGTGGGTTTCAGTCTATAGAAGTCTGACATTCCTTCCAGCTGCACCTAGAGAAGGAGGTGTCATTTGATGATATATCCCAATCAAAAAAGGTACGAGAGTCTGGAGAACCAGATAATATGTACAGACGCCAGCACATTAGGCTACCCGAATCTGACAAATTTTCCCAATCAACTTTGAACCATAATGCTATAGCGATAAAGTTGAAAACCTATCAAGGAAATTTGACAGATTGTAGTCTGTACATCGTGTGATAAAAAAGTAACCGAAACGAAATGACATAAGTGTGTAAATAAATATTACATTAAAGTGTACTTGATAATTATTACAATGATTAGTACTGTGGTTTTATTAGCTTTTTTAACAATTTAATTCACAATAATCTTTGAATGCGTAATATCATGCTAAAAATACATTATTTATTATTTAAACCTATATCATATTATTAATTTTGTGAAACCTAAACATACCACAAAAAATGGTAGCATATTAATATTATCACGTCACGATAGGATTATTTTATAAGAACTTATTTTTAGAAACACCCTTTTTGTAGTAACAATCTTATAAATTATAAGCCTAAGGGTCAGTTTCACAGGTTGCTGATAAGTTCCAGATAGTTTATCTGGCAGATAATTTCATACAAATTCTGCTCATATATCATCATCATAATGCGAAAGTGGGTTTGTTTGATTATTATTTGACGCTAAACCGAGTGAACGATTTCAGGTGAAATTTTGTATGGTGACATGTATAATAGTAGGTAGTTTCCTTCGAACGCTCGTAAAACCAGGAAGATATGTAGTACAAAATAAGTCATCCAAACTTTGTTATTAATACCCAACTAATGTTAATTAAGTCCATAAAATTATGATTGCTTGTATTTGATACCTGTTTCAGATTTTTACTCCGTCTTTTGTGATTGTAAAGGTTCAGTTAGTTTTCGTGAGAAAATTCATTAAAATTAATGTAGGTACTAGTATTATATCGAAGTTAATTAGGTACGTTTTTTTTCTTACTTACAAAATAGTTAAATATTATAATGTGGCATTTATAATGGGTTAACCTTTGGTAGGACCAATACCTATTGTAATGTTTTAAAATCGTTTTAATTTTTAATATAATTATATATTTGCATCTGCCTATCCTTTTTCCAAACGATGTTGGGGTCAGCTTCCAGTCTTAATCGGATGCGGCTGAGTACCTACCAGTGTTTTACGTGGAGCGACTACCTGTCGGACCGCCTCAAACCAGTTACCAGGGTAACCCGAGACCTCTTGATAAGACTAGTTGTCAGACTTTTTGGTGTCTGACTACCCGTAATGACTGCCAAAGATGTACAAATGACAGCCGGGGCCCAACGTGCCTTCCAAAACACGTCATAACAAGACCCATCCACGGACCGACCGCGCCAAGGATTGCTTAACCTTATGATCAATCGCTCCGTGTGGCTGTTGCCTAGCTTGTGGCTTCTCAATTTTTATATACATATACATATATTTATGATGCATGAAAATTCCCATCAATGACGTTCTTCAGCGCGAACAAATCAATTAACATAAATAAATATTAGTCTTTAACATTACAATAAATAAAATCTGTTATACATAATGACAAGTTGATGTTAGGTGTGTGTTATTATGTCTATAGGTAATAGGTGTAGCGAGCAAACATCTTACATCTAGACTTCGGACTATTTACTATTGCAAATACATGCTGTATATATACGTAAGGTCATTATACTGATTAAATACAAAATTCCTTACTTATATTATACTTAAATTACAATTAGTTACTTTCCGAATTTTATGAAAAAAATATTTAGGCGTCGTTGCATAGGTTTTGGAACATTTTGGCTTTTTGTTTTTTAGGGAGTGTCAGAAACCTATTGACGAAAACCTACTTTTATTCCTTCTGGAGGTGTTTGTGTACAGACGCCAGTACATCGAGTAACTTCAATCTGTCAAGTTTAGTTAAAAGATTTTCAACTTTATAGCTGAAATATATGGTTCAAAGTTGATTGGGAAAATTTGACAGTTTCGGGTAGCTTATCGGTGCTGGCGTCTGTACCAGGGCCACGGTAACTCTTGCGAACAATCTAGCAGCCCCGGCAGGTAGCTAGGTGTATCAATTACACTCGTCGTAAAAATACATATTAAATACGTAGTTAAGGTGTGCAAACTCATAGATTAGCCACGTTTTGGTGCATTCCCGCTGAAGTTAATGGGTTGGTGACTGTTTTCTTTATCTAAGAGCATGTAACTTAACCGAATTACCAGTATGTATTGTGATAAGGTCGAAAACCTATTAAAGAAATTCGACAGATTGTATTAGGTTGATGGGCTGGCGTCTGTACTTAATACTATACATATTATATTTAAAATACAAACTATAAATAAAGGTAGATCCAATGTTTATGCGTGACTCTGTATCATTCAAGGCAGGTAGGTAGTATTTTAAGAACTGGGTTGAGAAACCGCAAAGACCTCAACGCAAAAAAATGTTTTGTTAGTTTACCTAAGTATTTAAAATTAGAACCAAAAAAAAAACAAAGATAACAAGTGACGTACATGGCAGTTATAAAAAAATAAAATCAGGCTATAATTAGAGTTTAAAGCGGTCATGACAGATTCTAAATTTAAATACAGAAAAAAATGGTATTTGACGTCATTTATCATTTCTAACCTGATCTTGAGGCAAATAAATTTAGATGCTTATCGTTTTCAAAATACGGAACCGATGCCAATAAAAAATTTCATTTAATTTGAAAGAATTTCGAACGTGTAACGAATATGCACGTGTTTTGAAATGTATGCGAACACGTGATTATGCCAAACCGCCTAATTATTGTTTTATATGGGCATGATAATTAAAATGTTTTCATGCCATAGAATGGGCAAATGGCAAAAAAAAAATTATTTTGAAGGTCAAACAAAGTCAAATTATTGAATCAGGCGTTACTTTGCGGAAATCCATTACAATAAATGTTAGGAAAGAATATCTAGTTTTAATTTCGCGAGACGAAAATCCAGCATTGGGTGCAGTATGCACCGCAATACCACCCTCCCGCCCACGTGAACAAGCACAGGAAGGAAAGGTGCCCTCATGCACCTGCACACGGAGAAAAGACAGCAAGCCTTGCAACCAAGCCGACTCGACACGTGTTTCGCCCCTCCACAAACAAACAAAATCATTAAAGAAATTTCGTTAATATTTAACAAGCTGTATTCAAATCACTTGTTATTCTTTCAAGACCATTTTGGGATTTCCAAAACGGACCAGTTTTAAAATTATTTCATTGGATTTTATTCCTAAATTCTGGGGAACAACAACTTGAACTTCTTAGGTCATATTTATTTATAGCATTGTGTCCATAAGGTTAGATCCATGTCTGTAGGGTTTTGTATGATTAAGTTTGGATTTCAATACCCTAATATACATATGTAATATATTATATTTGTTTGTTTTCTACAGATAGGAATTTTACATTACTCCTCCATACAAGTTCCTTAGCTAATGTCGAGATTCTATCTCCATAAGCAAATCAACAGAATTTTGTCGTTTCTACTAGCTTTTACGATTATAGAATGACACCTTGATTAACCCCTTGGTTATCGACATCCACAGTAAAACTTGCAAAGACAATATACCTTGAAATGGTGCTGAAGATCCCCTTGATATTCAAAACTATATTTAATTTTCTTTATACGCTAATTGTTCATACGAACAGAGTTTAATAACGCCAGAATATTAGCTGGAATCTTGGGAAAAAAACAAAGGGATAGGTTTCATTGGAATGATACAGAACCTTCAAAACTCAAGTGAGACGGCAGACCAGTATTAAAGAATAATATTCTTCAGGTTAACACCAGCACTCCTCGCCGTGGTACTGTTCTACGCTTACATCTGGGACAACATCTCAAGCGGGCCGATGTGGGGCACCTTCGTCACCAAGAACGCTGAGGTGTGCCAGGAAGGCTGGTGGTGGAACCTGTTGTATGTGCAGAATTACTTTGGCTTTGAAGATATGGTAAGTACTTGATAATTCATGAGTGTTCATAAAAGGAGGTTAACAAAAGAGAGAGATCCGAATAGCGCATATACGTTTTACAATAATGTTTTTTTATTGGACATACAATTTTGAGCTTGGGAAGAGCATGGGAAGGCTTTTGTATGGATTAAGATGTATATTGGTGTGTTCATTTGCAGAAACGTGATTCTCTACTAGAGAGCTCTGGCGTAGAGCTCTTATTAATAATCATCTTCGGGTATAAGCTATCTACATTATCACCTCCCGAGCATTTTCCCAACTATATCGGGGTCGGCTTCCAGCCTAACCGAATTTAGCTGAGTACCAGTATTTTACATGGAGCGACTGCCGATCTGACCTCGTCAACCCAATACCCCTTGGTTAGACTGGCGTCAGACTTACTGGCTTTTGACTACCCGTAACGACTGTCAAGGATGTTCAATGACAGCCGGGACCTACAGTTTAACGTGCCATCTCAAACACAATCATTGGTATAAGCTATGTACATGTTAGAGCGTTTCCAAGAGGGTCTGTACCACACAAAAAAGTTGCTCTATCAGAACATGAAACTATTTCTGTATTTTCCAGTGTGCTCCCCAAACCCATCAGCTGGCTCTGGACATGCAGCTAACTATCTTGGGCTGCATCATTGTGTGGCTGGTGCAAGCGAAGACAGGGCTCTACAAGATCCTCATACCTGGGCTGCATGTGGTCGCTGCGTACTCCAGATACACGACCGTGCGAGACCATCGGCTGACAATGCTGGCTTATCATGGAGTCAGGTACTTTATTTCTTATTGACATTTCTTTAGCGATGGAATAAGTATGTTCATGCAGATATCATGCTTGGTCGTTCATTTGGACCATTTTTAAGTCGTCTCATAAGAGTATGCTATACCATTGAAGAGACCAAGAAAATACATATGGTCAATCGAAATTCGTAGTTAATTTAATCTGTTTTTATATCACACAGTTTACTAGCAAATTCAATTAAATTAAAATGTAATATTCTTGCCAATAACAAAAAAATGTTCATGTTCATTCTGCCACGCAGAATTATCTAGACCACCTTTTAATTTGGCTAAACGAAGCCTCACAGCATAATCGTTTGGTTCATCTATTCAACAAAATGTTAATACAACCCTTTTGCGGTACTTATCCATGTTTGTAATGATTTCAACGACAACATTAGCAGTTTAGTGGTAGCAGTTTTATTTGTTTGATATGTTCTGCGTGATAGCTAACATACATTTATGCATTTTACTAGTTAATATTTCACGTGAAGTGAATACTAAAATCATCTTTTGTGGGCAAGTGAACAATTTAGTTGTACATTTGTTTTTAAATAATCTATTGTTAACATTTCCGTGAACTTGAATTTTAAACTCCTATTAGAATTCACCGTAATGGGTAAATATTTCGAGTTATCTGAAAGAAATTTCAATACAATAAGCAATCTATATTTTTGTAGTTACGATAAAATTATATATTTTTTAATTACAATCGTAGATTGCACCTTTTGTTACCTTTATTATGCAGATTATGTTGAGGTCGGCTTCGAGTCTTAATCGCATGCAACTGAGTACCAATGCTTCTCATGAGGCGATCTGCGACTACCAATCTGACCTCCTCAAGCCATTTACCTGGGCAACCCGATACCACTTGTCAAGACTGGTTGATAAACTTACTGGCTTCTTACTAACCGTAACGAGTGTCAAATATGTTCAAATGGCAGGCGGGACCTTCTGCCTGTTGTTCGCAAGAGTTATCTTGGCCCTGGTCCAAAAAGATTTCCAGAAGGTGCATGTCGGTTTATGGTTAATAAGAATTTGATACACCCTCCTGCTAGCAAGCTGCAGGCAGCATTTTTGATGTTTTTCCAGGGAAAATAGCAGCCAGGATCCACCAATATGTGTCTAACGTGCCTTAAAAAACCTTAACACATGCATCTGACCATATAACTAAAACAAAACACCAACATTTTCCTTCCAATCTCCTTTTAAATAAAGCCCGTTAAACTTCGCAACTTCTAAAACTTGCTTACAAAACCCCGATACTTTAAGATGAACACTTAACAAGTCTTAAGCAACTTGTCAGTTGGGAATTTTAATTTGGTCATGTTTTCAGTGTAAGTCAGCTGTATAGAACGGCGCGTTTGAGCTACACTTCCGTGCTTCATCGGTCTACTCCTTATCTTGTTGGCCTAAGTTTGGGATTGGCTTTGAAGACTCCTGCTAGTCATGGGAAGGTAGGGAAATCAGTGCACATATTATTGTTAACGTGTGTATGTTTGTGTTTTTGGAGAAATGGTGTATTTTATATAAGAAATATTATTATTTCTTATGACATTCAATTGTTTTCATCATCGTCGCCCGAGCCTTTTCCCAACTATGTTGGGGTCGGCTTCCAGATTGTTCGCTCGGACATTCAATTTTTTTCAAAGATAAGAATTCCATTTTTGAGCCACAATGTTTCCAGGCTCATCTTGTGGTGTTGACATTTAGCTGAAATTGATGAAAATGAAAGATAAATGTAACGATAAAGACAATAGCTTATTTAGAACAATTAAAAACGTTATGTAACGTTTCTGACCATTATTAAATATTGAATTATAAAATTCGATACTTATGCGTGTTATTACAAAAAGGCTAAAGATCAGATGTAGAGGAAATAGCCGTAAATAAAGACTGTTGCAAACGTAGTATTAAAAGTTCAGCAGTTGCAGAATTAAATGCATAATTATTAAGAATTATAGGGGTTATTAATACAGTTATGCTAGTGGAAAAATTTAAAACACTGCAAGAAATACAATTTTAAAACCCACCGTCGATCTTAGGTACGTCACCAATAATTTTATGTTCTGTTTTTCCTGGCTTCATTTTCAATAAGTCATTTTTTCTAAGCATGAATTTGACCGAACTTTTTGAGTTTCTTATTGCGTGTTCATATTGTTTCTTATTTAATTTTTTTATCATATTTTGTTGATGCTATAAGACTAGAAGAGGCTATTACTCTTGTTAATACATTTGAATGTAATTTTGTACATAAATTATTGAGTTCAAATTATTATCCTTATTTATATAAGCTGCATGACAGCACATACAGCTACGACCATCTGTAATATTACCTTAATAGAGTTACAATTTTATCGCTGAAACATATAGTCCAAAGTTGATTAGAAGCTACCCAAAACTGTCAAATTTTCTCTGTCTGTTAAAAGGTACTTAAATACACTCTCACACAGCAAAGTACCAATTAAGATGGATTAGGTCAACGTACACTATTTATTAATGAATAATTTTAAGTATTTATATTTACTTTAAATATGCGGCATACAAGAAAATCTATAAATTTTCCAGTTTATCCTCACCATCGGCTGGTTATCCAGCACCGCACTCTGGTGCCTTGTCTGGTGGGCTGGCATCGACGCCGGCTCCATCCAGTATCGGTACAGTGCCTCATTTGCTGCCCAATATGCTGCGCTCGCACCTATCGCGTCAGCTCTCGCAATTTCGTGGGTCATTTATGCTGTCCATAGCAGTAACGGTAAGAATTTGTTTTTTTATTATCTTTTAACTGATTTTTGATTCTTTGATTATAGTGTAGAGTAATAATTTCTTGAAATAGCGTTCAGCAAAAACAGTATAATTACGATAAATAAGTCTAAGATCTAAGTATATAAATTTAATATTTTTTTTTGCATTTTCCCTGAAATTATTTATGCATTAGATTGCTTCGATATTACAGATAGCCAAAAGATGTTTAGTACAATGACGTATAATATCACATCTCATTCAGAATAAATTCTGCAGATAATGGTTATTCTTGGCAATAAACTATGCATTCTTCTTAAATATTAATAATCAGTGTGATGATACGTCGTGCGAGGTAGATTTACACAAATGTATAGCGATTATGCGTAATTTTGTAAAACATTATGATTGTGCATAAACTTTAATGTTTGTGTTGTTCTACAGGTTTCCTGTCACGTTTCTTATGCTGCCGTCCTCTGGTCATGATCAGCCGACTGTCATATGCTCTCTATCTCACCCAATTCATTGTTTTCATCACCAACGTCGCTACTGTCAAGACTTCTAGAGAATTTACTCTAATATCAATGGTAAGGAAACTTCGTATCTTTATCACTATTTTTAGGTATTAAAGACATTATAAGTTGGTTAAATGGTTAATTGAATTGGTTTCTTTTCAGATCGACGTTCAAGAGATATCTGCTATAATACTGTCTTCGACAATTCTAACGTTAACATTTGTTATACCGATGCAGAATCTACACAAAGTATTCTCTTTCCCTTCCCTATCAAAATCTGAAAGTACGGACGAAACTAGAGAATCAGATGACGCTGCTCAAGACAAAGAAGAAAATCAAAAGGAAGAAAAAGAGGAAGAAGAAATCATAGAGGTTCCACAAATAAGAAGCAGACAGCATTTGATAGCACACAGAGAAGTACTTGAAGAAATTCCTGAAACAGAAGTTGAGTACGAAGCGCAAAGAGACAACGAAGGACTTGGAGAAATTTTAGAGGAAGAGGAAGAAGAAGAGGCCGGGGAAGAATCTATTGGAAATATGGACGATGATTTGGAAATAATCGAAGAGGAAGGTGGAGAAGATGAGGAAGATGAGTCGTGGTTGGAACGAGATCATTACGTACGAAGAAGTTCACAGCCAAGGGACGATGATCGAGATCTTGATGAATGGGAATGGACTGCGAATGGCAATCGTAATGGAGCTCAATATTATCGATACTCAAGGTAGCGTTGTTTATCTGTTAAAATAAATTTTTGAGTTTTGTTTACTTGTTTCATTTGAAACGTGCTTAAAATATAGAAGGCCAATCTCGAGAGGAAAGAATTTGAAACTAGTTTATTCAGTAATAAAGGATCATAAAAAAACGATATTTTAAATGTAAATTTTAGCATTTATTATCCTTTTAATCATATTGCACAGAAACCACGTTCGAAGAATTAACTAATCACGTTCCAATACATGAGGTATCAAGAATTAAAATTCAAAATTCAAAGATCAAGTTTTCAAATATTTTAAGACTAGATCCGCCAATACCAAAATAAATAAAATATTTGACTTTGATCGACATAATTTGTTTCTATGCACAATACGTCACTAATTTCTGCAAAAAAAAATGCGCCGGTAGTTGAATTGACTTCAGTATTGTGTGGCCTGATTGTTGGATCTTAGTGATATATTAGGGAGAAAGACAAGAAAAAAAAGAATGATGCGTTTAGAATGAAGCCAGTTCGGCGTGTATTCCAAAAATTATAGTACAGTAGTCGAGGAGAGTATAGTTGGTTAACAATATTGAGACCAATACCGGTGCTGCAAATTAGTCTGGTATCATAGCGATGTGGAGCGCGCTGATTGTAGTACCAGAGAGGAGATGGCTGCTAAAGTATTGTCAGGTTTTAACCACGATTGCCAACAATGCGGTACCTCAAGTGGTCGCGATCGTCTGAATATTGAGTTATTGCTTTTATTATTTTAGTGTCATCAAGACATAATTTGTTCAGGAACTATGGAGACAGTTTATGTTGTGCAAGTTGATGGCCATAGGCTCTTTCTTCATTAGGCTATAACCTAAAAAAAATATCACTAAAGTACCATTTTGCCCCTGTTTGTTATAATTTTATGGGATATATGGATTAAGGTAGGGTACTTGAAAAGATCAAAAAAGTACATATGTATATTGGCTGCGTGTTGTAGCTATCAGTAAACGAAGGTTGTAATTGGTGGTAATTGGGTAGTTGACTAGGTCAAAAATAAAATGTTTTATGATATTAATTTGGTAAAGCATCTTAAAATAATGTCACTCTCATTTATCGTTTTGAAGGAAAATCCATTTAATTGTTTTTTTTTTATTGATAATTTTATTAAAATAAGTATATGGCTTTATGGGAAAACATTGTGACGTCATAATTCTAACTTTCATACAAATTGCATACAAAAATCCGTTTTTGACAGTTGACTAGTTGTCAAGTACCCAATTAGAACCGTGAGAAATATCCAGTGTCATACGAAAATAACATTGTCTATACATTTCCCTTAATTTGATTTATGCCTATTTTTAATCCTAAACTGACTGTTCAATGAACTTGAAAGTACTATTAATGTTAACACAAGATTAATTAGAGTAACATGATATTCCCGTAATCAGGTTACATGTGTCACTGACCAATTATCATTGCATAATACATCACTTATGAAGCCTCGGGAGACTTCGTTCAAGACAAGGTTTGATAGAACATCTATTATAATGATTATTATGTACTTATGGAGAATCATGAGGACTGAGATCTGGTGTATGAAGGTTTGTACAAAACTATAATAGATGATTTTTGAAGTTCGCGATTTTTGAAAGAAAAGTAGAATGTAGTTTTTAGTATTTATAGGCGAAAGAAAAATGATGACATTAGGGATATTATGCAATTATAAGTTTTAAATTTTAATTTGGATGTAATTTTTTTTTTACTTTTTGATTATATAGTATGAATACTATTTCAATGGTTTTTATCTGGACATATTTAAAATAAAATTTGTGGATTGTTACGAATTATCAAAAATAATATTTAAAGTAAAACAAATATACTTAAAAATACAAATAAAATAAATTCTGTTCAGTCAGTACCTTTTTTGCGATGGGATATTATCAAAATATTATTATAGGTTTAGTTTTACAGTCAAAAGCCATTTTTTTTATTTATGGAGCCAGGGCACTTTCGAACAAACCCGCAGCCCCGGCAGTTCTTAGTCAGTACTTAGCTAAGGTTATTTTGTTTGATATCAATTTGCTCATAAGGTGTATACCAAAAACCAAATTAATTGTCGTTATTAATTTACACATGACCGAATATAAAAGTCAAATCGAAACATCGAGAACCAACAGATAATCAACCATCGATCAAAAACAATGAAGTTATTACAATATTAAAAAGGCGACAGAGCCTAATAGCGAGGACCCATTTCAATGATCGTTCGAAGATCGAAGCCTCAGTACTGCTAGAGACGTCGCGCGCGCAGAACGTCATGATTTCCGCGGCGATTTTCCTAATCGCGTGCGCGGCGACCGCCGCCTTCGATCCTAAAGCTTTTAACACAACACTACTAAACCACGAAGTGCTACAAAGACTTACACCAATATTAAATTCAAATAGAACTTTAACTGAAAAAGATTATGCCTTGCTTAATAGGACTATTCAAAATTTGGGAGTGGATAAAGAGTTAGTGGCCAAGTGGACTGATTTAGTTAGGCGTAATGGAACGGTACAAAAAGATGTTATTACGAAAGTTGAGGAAGATGTTAAATCTTCAACTTATGATGCTTATGGGGATGAGATAGGCAATAGGGATGGTTCGGTCAGACATGTGGAGGAGTCTCCTGATTACGCGTCTTCGGTGGTGCTAGCCAGCGATTTGTTATCCCTAACTAGTGCTGTAGCGAGTGTGAAAGAAACTGCTTGCAGGGAGCATGGTTACAAATTCCTGGATGGACTGATCATGAATAAGAGATGGGCGCTGAAAAGTAAGTAGCTATGTTTACTAATTATTTTTATTTTATTAATTCTCATTTCGATATGGTCCTCAGTGTCTATTTAAAATGACGCGAAGCGACGCCTAATTTATTTTCTTGTTTTCGATAATTCGATAAATCATTTTTTATTTTTGTTACTACTATTACGACATTACGCTACTATAATTTCATTGTTAAATATAGACCTTCTATGGTAGACCTCATCTACGCACGCTCTTGGGAAAAACAGCTTTTCCTTATTACAATTTTCCTCAAATACCAAAATCGCCTTGTAATCACTAAATAATCGATTCAAATTCATTCCTAGTTACCTCTACTTGAACCTATAAGATATAATATAATAATGTTCAGGTGACTTTTGGACATTAGGTACTTTATATTCTGTTTTGTAAGAAAAACAGGTTTTATTACGATTATTACTTTATTGTTATATCACTGGCTTTATTGATTTTTAAGCGAATTCCAAAAAAAAAGTTCGTATTTCGAACGTTAGTATCTTTTTTTTATTAAATCAGATGCATCTGGTATTCTTAATAATGAGACTTGTAGCCATTAAATTGTTGTATAACTTATCGTTTTTTTTAGGAAAAACAAATAGTGTCTTTTTGATTGAAGAATCTCTAAATACGTTAAAAGGAAAGTCGAGAATTTTATACTGATTTTTATATATACCACACATATTGATAATAAAAACCTTACTAAAAAACCTTACTTGCGTATTTAAATCTAGTTCCATTGTACTATTTGCGCGCAGACGGCGCAATGCATATTTTATTCGATTTATTTTAAGGTAGCATCTGTGATATTGATAAGTAATGCATCACGCGTATCCGTTTCGAAATATGAAACGCGGCAAATTGTGACGTCAGGCGTAGGTATAAACACGATGCTATTCAGTAGGTAAATAGATGCAATTGAAGAGCTGCTTGTGTTTTGTTTTTGACATTTTTTTTTTTTTATATAATTTATTTATTTTCCAAGCAACAACCGATATTGGGAACGGGGTTTAAGCTTAAGTGAAATATTATTACTACTCTCAATTACTGGCAATGATTTGACAATTACTGCTATTAAAATATGACTCTGTAATTTCTTGTCTTAGTTATTTTTATCATACTTAAATATTGCGTAAGTGATACTCATCTTTACAGAATTTGTATTACAATGACTCAGCAGAACAAAGTGGAACCGTTTCTGATTGCCTTATAACAAGTCATCTCGTTTTCCCATTCAAAAGTGATCTACATAATATATAAAGACTACAACCTAAAACAATAAACGCGAAAGTTTGTAAGTATAGTATACATATGTATGAATAGATGTTTGGTACACTTTCACGCTGAAACTACTTGATGGATTTTGATGAAGCTTGGCAGTAATATAGTTTATATATATCAGAATAACATGAAGGTTACTTTTTACCCATGTGCGGGAAGTAGTGGCCTCAGGACAGAGTGAAAACAAAAAACACAAAAACAGTTATTTTGAGACGCATCCTTAAAAAGAAAGTTGTAGACATACCATGGCAATCAATCATTTTGGCATGTTAATTTTGTTCAGTAGATTAGACATTTAAATTGGGTGGCTTGGGGACCAGTTTTCGCTTGCCCTCTCATAAATTTTATATGGTACACTCGGGCATCAGGATAAGACATTATTTTAGGAATAAATAACAGTTTTTATTTTGGTGCACGTGTGGGCTGATCTTGGGAATTGTGGGCTGAGTTTGGGTTCCTAAGATTGGAGCGAATATATTTTTTATTTTTTGTAATGTAAGCACTTTGTTACAATATCTTTGTAAACAGTTCGGTCTCCACTCTAAATATATTTATGTATTGTATTTATATATGTATTCTGGTAAAATAAAGTAAAAAAATGAAATTCTCCTTAATATATAGAATTTAGAAGGTAGATCTTACAGTGAGCGCAATGGCAGTAGTTATCAACAATATGAGCATTAGGTATTAAAGATGCATAGCATTATCAGGTGGGCCACTAAGATGGCGCTTTTGACACTTAAAATCCATAAATCATGTGGCATTTTAGTCACAAATGTTTGTACGAACTTCAGTTAATTTCAGAGGAGTTCGATGTACTTTAGCGAAATATTTAAGCTTATTTAAATAATTTAACTAGTTTGAAATTGATAACGATCTTAGGATTGGTTAGGACAGGTTTTCAATATGCAAATGATACATAGGACAACTTTTCAATAAATTTTGTTATAGGTAATAAAGCTTAGATAGTTTTATTTAATGATAATAATTAGTTATATATTTGACCTTACATTTCTTGTATAATTCACCCATAAAGTTTTCAAAGTAATAATTTAAAGTTCGAAGGGTTTTGTTTTATTTGCGGTCCAAAAAAGTATCTTAGTTTTCCTAAAACCAGTATTGTAAGATTGATTATGTTTTATATTACAAGTATGAGATTTTTTTTCGGCATTAAGATATTTCTAACTAATTTGAACAAGAGTAAATTATTTTAAAAAGTGCATATCACAAACCAATTAGACATTGTGCCGGGTAACTGCCTGCTAAGGTAAGTACTTGCTTGACCTGGAATTGAACTCGCATACTCTAATTTGAGAGGCAGGTGCCTGGCCCATCGACCATACCAACTTTTTATTATTAACCAGTGCGTCTGTATACTAGCTCTTAAAATTTGCTTATTTATACCATCTCAAACACTTTGATAATATATATGTAATTGTATGTACACATAGAATACCAATGTAATATAATATATTATTAGGTTACAGTAGTGTAGGTATCATATTTGTAGTTTATTAAAATCTTATGCTCATTTACAAAAGAAGATAGACTCCTTAAAATGATCAATTACAAATACATTTATAAACACCAGACTAAATACTAAAAAGCGAGTGCATCATCAACAGTGAGCATTTATTTGTTGACTCACATCGCGACAATGATCGCCCGCTAACCGTACGTGACGATTAAACAAACAATGCGACCCTTATGTCAATATGTTTGCGCATTTCGGTGTCAACTATTGATTTTCAATTAACATCGTCAATATGGATAATTTATGGCAATTATGTAATTTATTGTATTGTTTTAAAATTTTCGTTTTTTATTTAAAGAAAAATGGGGCTATGTACTGTTTTTTTTTTGAACTGTTGTAGGTATGGTGATATATATGTAGGTATGTTACCTCGTCAGCTATCATTGTAAAATATATTTATTTTGAAATTGATATTGGGATCCAAAAATGTAATGTTTGCAAAGCAGCTTTTATGTTTTAAGCTAAAATTACTTGAAGTTTTATGTAGAAAAATTGGGCTATGTACTGTTTTTTTTTTGAACTGTTGTAGGTATGGTGATATATATGTAGGTATGTTACCTCGTCAGCTATCATTGTAAAATATATTTATTTTGAAATTGATATTGGGATCCAAAAATGTAATGTTTGCAAAGCAGCTTTTATGTTTTAAGCTAAAATTACTTGAAGTTTTATGTAGAAAAATTGGGCTATGTGCTGTGTTTTTTTAAACTGTGGTATGGTGATCTGTTTCAGGCATAGTCAGATATTTATTTTAAAAACTGGTATTAGGATCTAAAAATGTTTATGGTTGCGAGAAAGCAAAAATAAATGTTTGATTTATATATACATATTTTGAGCTTAAATTACTTGAAGCAGGCATTTCTTTTAGGTAACTTCGTGTCAATATACTAAAACGTCCACTACTGTAATTTATTTTCAATTCGATAAATCTGTGAAAGTCTAAGCTGGTTTGTAATGAAGAACACACAGAATAGAATTAAATTAAACGATTTCGTCTAAAACAGTCTGGAAGTCTTTTGTTGGGGTTCAAATTCGCTGATATTGTCTCCGATAGAGCGCATCCCAGCGAAATAAATTGTAAACGTAAAAGACTTTATCTCAACATTTTAAGATTTATTGCATTTACAGTATTTAATAGCTTTTTACGTAAAAAAAGTCTTTATTCAAAATCCTTTTTAATTTATCATTAGAACATGCTTTCTTTTATGTAGGGCTAGGTCAGAGGTCTCACATTATAGAGACGGACAAGGTGATTTTTTACGAAGACACTGTTTAAGAAGGTTCATTAATAATAAAGGTAAAATTATTGTTTTGTAGGCACTATTGTATCGATTTACAAATAGATAATAGGTTACTTATCGATTGTAACCCTTATAATATTATTGGGGACATAATTGCTCAGCACAATGAATTAGACCTATTTGCCGACGGATTGGTACACTTATATAATAAATTTAAATTAATTCTAGATAAGGTCTTTCGTATTTTTTGATGTTTATAAGTGCTTTGGATTATCTGTTAACTTATAACATACTAAGTAAATAAATAATGAATTTACTATGAAAATCGTCTCGTTCGTCGTATCGTCGTATTTCAAATTAATAAGTAAAGAGACACCCGGAGATGCACTAGTAGTAATTTACGAGGGTAAAAAAATATAACAAACTGCATTCAAATTTTTGTGATGACTCAAACATAAAGGCGCATCCAAAAAGATATCAGGCAAAGAGCTAAGCGATTCGATAGCAAGGACAAATCGATGACATTCGATTATCGATCTCTGTGGTATCTTCTGTGCAATTAAAGTCCCAAAAACATTTTAAAATTTTCTCGAGATTCCGAAAAAGATCATGTTAATTATGGCGGTCGGTTGGGCAATATAATGACCGTAGTGGCACATTGTGATAAAAAAATGTCCATCATTTTAAAATTGGACGTTTAACCGGTTAGTTGAGGATAGAAAGGTCGTTGCTGAGCGAAATTTCAATAAAGCACAGATGTCTTTTCGTCTTAATGTATGGGTATTATACCTATACCTCAATCTATCAAATTTCTTTAATAGATTTTCAATCTTATCATAATATTAAGAAGGTTAATATTCGATTAGCAAAATTTGACAGATTCGGGTAGGTTGACCTGCTGGCGTCTGTACCCGATGATCACATGTCAATCGATCAAGGTTAGATTTCGGTTGCCACGGTCATTTCTTGGATAGGTGACCGTTTGTTGGGTCTTAGAAAGCTAAATTAATCGTTGATGGTATTATTTTAATAGATACTGAGATTCTTAATTATGTTTGCTAAAAACTTGTTGGCTGTCATTGGTTTTTATTTTGAAATTTTTGACTCGGATATTTTAGGAATTTTAGCTATGGAGGTCAAATTGCCGTTTCATGCAAAAGATTTCTTAGGTCATCAGAACTAACAATGATTAGAAAAATACTGGTAGAAAAAAAAATAGTAGTTATTGCCCTGTCATCATCTCATCTCCCGAGCCTTTTCCCAACTATGTTGGGGTCGGCTTCCAGTCTAACCGGATTCAGCTTAGTACCAGTATTTTACAAGAAGCGACTGCCTATCTGATCTCCTCAACACAGTTACCCGGGCAACCCAATACCCCTCGGTAAGACTGGCGTGTAACTGGTAATTTATCACCATCACAGCCTTTATCGTCCCACTGCTGGGCACTGTCCTCTCCCCCGGACAAGAATTGAACGTTAATCACCACGCTTGCTTAATACGGGTTGGTGATTTCAGACTTTATAGTTCAGGGTTCCTCGAGATGTTTTCCTTCGCCTTTAATTAGTCATTGGTGTCCAAGATATCTTAGAAAAGTTAAATAGGTACTTGCCTGACCTGGAATCGAACCCGCACCCTCATACTCGAAAGGCTAATGCTTTAACCACTAGGCCATTGCTTTGTATTAAAAAAAATGTGTATTTCTTTTCTTGTATTGATTGTCTTCGCATACAAACTTACTAATTAAATTATATTAGCATAACTTCGTCTATATGATTGAATCATATCTACATATACTATGATATCGTGTTTTGCATTTAAATGGACATTCGTTAAAGAAGACACGTTATTCA
The DNA here is from genome assembly GCA_958496145.1 of Heliothis peltigera. Taxonomy (NCBI): domain Eukaryota; kingdom Metazoa; phylum Arthropoda; class Insecta; order Lepidoptera; family Noctuidae; genus Heliothis; species Heliothis peltigera. The sequence goes on along the minus strand of OY292327.1, from coordinate 10,103,450 downwards.
AGAAATTCATAGAACAAAGTCTAAATTCCAGTAAAAATAATTTTAAATCATTGATATTCAAATATCTCAGTCTGATATTTCTTCATTACACTTTTAAATTGTTTTTTAGATTTTTCTAAAATTGATTCAATCAATTTATTGTATTTCTTTTTTATATAAAATTGGCGAATATCGTTAGTAGGTTTTCTTAAGACTAGTGTTAACAAGTAATTCATGTTTTAAGAGATTTTGGAATATTTAAAAACTGTAATAGATTATAAGAGAGATGGGTGATTTTGGGAAAAACGGCCAAAGGTTGTTAAATACCAAATTATTTATTAGCAAAAGTTGTATTTTCCAAAACCACAACTTGTCTCATACATTTTTATCATTAACATAGTTCACAAAGTATACTTTTTTATTTCAGAGACATTTGCGCTTAATCTTTAGCTGTTATTTTTGATGGGGCAGATTTATTTTTAAATTAAATTAACTTTTGAGGTCGTCATTCTCGGAATGTTAGAAAATAGCAATAAATTGATTCTTCATCAAAAACCCCAAGCTTATCTCATAAAAAGTTTTTTTTTGTATTAAAGTAATAGAACTAAACCAGTTATCTGTAGAATATTATTATGAAATAAGTATAATTTTATAATATACATATATTTCAGTTATATGTATTGCATACATCCTTACTTTGGCCTCAAAAGAAATCTGTCATAAACAACAAAAAAATAACGTTACGTAAACGTCATAAAAATATAAAAAATAATTACAATTTGAATAATAGGTAATATTATCTAATAAGAAATATTTGTTAATAAATAAATAATTTTACTTATACTTACTGGCTATTTCTCACGGGTCGATAGATTTCATTATTCAAATGATCACGGAAAAACTGGTTTAGGACCATATTGATAAAAAATGGTTACAAAATCCACAGCAACAACATTATTATCTTAATAAATGTTAGAAAGAATAAGTATTTAGCTTTAATTCTGCGAGATAAATTTAAATCAAGCTTAAATCCTGGACGATGCAACGCAACACCACTCTCCCACCCACGTTCATATGCACATTGCACAGGTAGAAATGGGACTACCCTCATGCACATGCAAACGGAGAAAAAGAGAAATAAGTAAGCCCTGCAACCAAACCTACTCGACACGTGTTTCGCCCCTCCACGGCAATCTTAATTATCGCCAAAGATACGGAACCGTGAAACAGAGTTCTTGTTTAGATACGATTAACTGATTTCTGATTATATTTCCATTGCGGAAGTCTCCTAATATCGTGGGTTTATTAAACAACTCGTTATGATCTTTAAATGTATCTAAGTAATTACTCGTGCCTATATATTTTTTTGAGCCTCCCGTTGTGGGTGCAGCTGTAGGGAGTGTCAGACTTTTACCGACTAAAACCCATCTTTGTTCCTTCTGGAGTCCTTTGTTTGTCAGGGCCGCGGCAACTCTTAGGAATAATCCAGCAAGAAATTACTCGAACCTTGATGTTAACATTTTATGTGTAGTTCATACGATTTTATTATTTTTATTGTAATACTAATACATTAAACACACACAAAATACAAAAAAGTTAAAAAAAACGGCTCGAACTATATCTACCTGACCTTATACTGCGTAAGCGTCATTTTGTCTTGTTTAAATCTTAATCTATCGGAAAGAAATGCCATATAAAGAGAGAACCGGTAGTTGCATCTAATTTCCGCGCATAACATTATTTTACCTAATTTTGACGGAGGCCAATGTCAATGTTGTATAGACCAAGTTTACCTTATATATTATATTACGTTGTGTAACTTTTAGTATTACAAATCCTTTGAAGTATGCCGTTTACGTACTTATTTAGTACGTTTCTCTAGTAGTCACTTAGCACGACATCTGTGCACGGGTCTTAGTTCTGATTCACGGGTCGGGCTAAAATCGCCTCGTTGATTCTAAGATACTTTTATGGTGGTGATTCTATGGTGATTGATACAGTCATGTATCATGTCCTGCGTAGCTAATCTTCTTAGACAGAACGGCCGCCGTGACCGGCAGTCGGTTTAGACTCCATTATTACTTATTTTCGTCATATGAATGCTAAAGAATAATTGAGAGCCAGGGCTGAATTAAAACATTTGAACTCTAGAGTTCGTTGAACTTGAGTTTAGGAGAATTCTTCATATAGTGTATATATACGGGCCAATAATGTCAAGAAAGGCTGGCAGTCGATAGAAGGTGATGAAAGTTGCGTGAGACCGAATAAATATTAAAATATTAAATCCGCGGAAGATGTTCACATTCAATGTTCAGATCCGCGATCGGCTGACACGACAATGATAATGATACCTGTTTAAATATCGTCCGTGAAAATGATAATAAGCAGCTACCACTTATATTACCTTCTTGCTGCTTCCCGACCTTGACACTCATTAATCTGACTAGTTATTTCTCATAATGCCCATTGATGGATTTGATCAGGAAGTTAGCCTGCCATCTTGTAAGTCTTACAATGGAAGAGTTCAAAGTCAGCGTCTTATCTGATGCTCGTTTTATGAAACTATTAATTTGTGTAGAAATTCTCTTGTTTTTTTTTTGTTTTAGTAGTTATATCATACACTAAGTTTCGCCAGCCGTTTCGCTTCCTGAGGGAAAAATTTAGCCTATAATATGTTGTTCCGATGCATAAATTATACTATTCATTTATTTTTTCATCAAAATCCATTCATTAATTTTTAACGTGAAAGAGTAACAAACATACCATCCACACTTACAAAGTTAGTAGGGTACCTAAGTATTAAAAACAAATAAGATTTTGGTATTATAAACATTCGTGCCTAGTTGTAAATTTTCTTTATTTTTTATTTGTAATAAGGTCATAGTGTTGCCATATATATAGCTTTGGTTTGAATTTTGAGTAGAGCCGTGGGAGGCCAGTTGGTCCTATTCGGAATCGATGCGGAAATATGTATTTAGCTGTTTGTAAAGAGTAGTAGTAAAGAGGAAATTCGGTGACCTCTAAATATTTATATTATTTTTGTTATGTTACCTGTACTGTGATTTATAAAACAACTTTGTTTTTTTATTAAACATGGCAAACCGTGACATGATGGCTGAAAAAATAGTTGAAAATTAAAGAAAAGAAAATGATGGTACACATTGAACATGTTTTTATTTCAACAATATTTTTTTTAATGGCATCTAGCAGTTCAGCCTAGGAGGCTGTTTACTGCTTAATCTCACATATTCCCTGTGAATGCCTAGAATTTAAGGCCTCCAGCCGGGGGCTTCAACAAAAATAATATTGCTATCGTATTTATATCGGAACTGTTTGAATTAGTTTATTACAATTTATTATACACTGATGAGTAATAATATTGCAACAGTTTACGAGGAAGGAGAATGAGGTGCTGATTAATGTTTTTTATTTTGAGTTATTTGAGCATACAGCATAATAATGATGTTTATTATATTATTTGAACGCTTTAAAGTGTAAAAACATCGTAATTAATTTTGGTAACCCTCAATCTTGATTGCGGCAGCTAACGCTTATTTCAAAAAAATTTTTTCGTATGTATGTATTTTGAATTAAGTAGACCTTAGGAAATTAATATCAAGCGTTAACTAATAATCAATTTCAATGAGTTTTTTAATTATACATTTTTAAAGTAGTAATTTCAAGTTTTTGGTAATTACTTCCTTATGGATTTTTTGAGTTCCTTCAAGGAATTCCTCTAACTATAAACATCTAGGCTAGTTAATTAGCCGAGTACAGCTATCGGACTATGAGAGAGAGGGAATAGAGAGCACAATAAAACGTCCTGGGCAGCTGGCTGATCTCTTTAGAAGAGAACGGCCGCGGCGGCTGACAATCCGTCTCGACGTCTTGAATGATTCATTTAATCTACATAATACACTTAATTTCATACTTATTAACTACTAGGTAATGCATAATCTTTGATCGACGTTTACTTGCATAGAAGTTGCGTCAACGAATTCTTGGCATCAAACCAGTGCGTTGAACCCAACCAGATTGTGCACAAAACCAGCAATGAAATAAACTTGTGTAATCGAAACTAGGCCGGTGACATGCCTATAGGATACCTAGTTTTGTAACATAGATGTTAAATATCCTAAGTGGTATAGTGGTATTCATTTGTTTTTAGGATGAACGAATTTTCTAAGAATTTCTATTTCTGGGTATACACACAGGCTAATATCTATAATAAAAGAAAAAACAAAAAAGTTTCTTCGGGAAAGTTGTTTGTAATCATGAGTACAATCACGTGTTTAAATATCGGTCCCTAATTACCAGTCACCCAATGTAAAAAAAAATAGTGTATAAAATTTATATTATTCATTTAGAACCAGTTTTTTCTTGTACCGCATTAAAGGTCAATCAAATATATTTTTTGTACGAATTTAAATGATAATATTACACAAACCGGTTTCTCGTTTTAATTGCTGATAGAAGAAAATTATATATTTGACATTTGAAGATTTATGAAGATTTTACAGTTATATTTAATAATATATATAGCGGGTCACCTTTTTCACACACGGTAGGTTAACCCCACGGTAAGCTATTGATTAGCTTGTGTTATGGGTGCTAACACAACTGATAAACTACATTTACTTTACGCATAATTATATATTTATGAACACATATAACACCCAGACCGCAGCCAACAATCATGCTCATCACACAAATGTCGACCATGCCGGGAATCGAACCCGGGACCCTTAGCTCGGCAGTCCGGCTTGGTAACCATTACGCCATTGGGTCGTTATTTATCAAGATATTACGGTTATACATATTATAGTATTTACAGCAAAAAAATACTACTAAAACGTTATTAAATTATGTATTAACGACAATATCTTGCACCGTCATCGGTTATTGAACGTGAACAAAATGTGAACGACATTGAACTACAAGTAGTTTACGTAACTACTTTATGCGTGCTTCCGTATTGATTCATATACGATGAATAATTTATACAAAATACCTTTATTTGTCTACATCACTATTCCTTACTGGACATCACTAAAAATGTCGGAAACTACGACCGTTTGTAATTTGCCAAATTTGAATTTGAAAACGGATCTTTATTCTTCTTAAAGTAATAAAGCTTGAATTAGGAACACGTTCGGTTTTTTTTTTTCGGCCTGGGAAATCACGTGGCCAGTTGGATTTTTTTGTAATAAAGAGGTCGATAGTCTGTCGACCTTAATGGAGAACCTGAATTTGGAATTTTAAAAAATTGACATGAAATGTGTTTTTAATATTTTTTTGGAAAGTCCAATTTTGTGATGTAGGGTTAAGTAGAAGATTTTAATTTGATTAAATTAATTAATTTAACATAGAACTATGCTTGTAAAAAAGTTTTTTAAACATATAAAAAATTTATTCTGCTGGCATTGTGAACTTGGTTAAAGCTACTGGCGGTAAGGACCTGGCAGAGAGAAACCGAAGTACAGCTTTCTGCATCAAACGCTTGATCTAAACTTCTAACAAGAGCCTTTCTAGGTGTGAATATTGATATACTATTTAATAATAATAAAAAACTGAAGACATGTGATCAAACGACTTATCGGCACAATGAATGCGGAATTGACATGCCAAATGTCGACAACCTCATGATATCAAGAGCCTTATCTAGAGAAAATTTATAGATTTTATAGTTTTAAGTTTTAATTTATTATTTGACCTCGTGAATAATATCTATACTACTATATTATAAAGCTAAAGTCTCAGATTTGCTGCGGGTTGTTCGTAAGAGATACCGCGGCCCTGGCATACAGGGACCTCCAGAAGGAACATAGTGGGTTATAGTCAGTAAGAGTCTGACACTCCCACCAGCTGCACCCTCAGCGGGATTCACCCTCATTTGATGATTTCCCACGAAAAAAAAAAGTCTCAGATTTTGTCTATGTATTTGCTTGAACGTGCTAACCTTAGGAACTAGGGGTCCGATTATAATAAAAAAAAACATTTCAGACTTAGATGGCCGATTTATAGAGGAAGGCTGTAGGCTACTTTTTATCCGGGTATGCAAAGCAGTCTTACGGGACGCGGGTGACACTAGCAGAAGCTAGTATAGTTACGAGTATAATATGGTGTCCACATAGGGTGACTTTTGTCAGTATGATTGATTTTATATGTGGACTGCATACGAAATACTTCATCAAAACCTCATATTATTAAAATGTTCGTGTTTCACCGATCGTGTAGTCTTCACGACACTGGTATTGACATTCAATCATTGAATTTATGCAAAAATTGCGGATAACTGTGTGTAATTTCCTTGTAAAGGGCAGAGGAGTCATGTTTGGAATAGTATAAGATTTAATTATACGAATAATTTATAGTCATCATTAATTGATGTGTTGGAATATCAGAAGTGTTGTCAAGAGCCGTTAGTCATATTGCAGTAATATTACCGATTTGTCTAAGAATGTGGTCCGTATTTTAAAGTTAAAGGAATTCCTTAACGGTTGATAGCAGCTACATCGTGTTTGGGCTTATTTTATTTATATTGATGAGGTCATACGTCATCATGGGTTATGATTGCCACAACGGCTATAAATTTGACAAAAAAAAAAATTGTTTTAACGCACAAAAATTAAAATAAAATATGCTTTTACACTATTTTTTTTGTAAAATGTTTTTTTTTTTGTGGAAAAATTGCTTTTTATTACATTATGGTAAAAACAAACTTTGCACTTTTTGTTTGTTACGCGATCTTAAGCAGACTGCTAAAGAATGAGATAAGGATGGGATTGACTAAATAAAATGTTTTGCCCATTTTTTTCCAAAAAGTATATTTTCCACACGCTTACTTAAATTATAAAAATGGCAATTTATAAGTTGACATGCTCCTTGATCATTTTTGCTTTTTCTGCAAATTAGGACATTGTTCTGAAGCACTTCTTTGGGATAAAGTATTTATGATTAATTTCTGTCACTTAACATTATTGTGTGAGGTTCGGTTCCCCTTACCAGCATACAAAAGCCGAAAACCAATGTGAAAAATAAAAAAGTTGTTTCTTTTTTAAAATTTTTTCGTCTGTTGTATGCTTTGTTCATTCACGACTCCCTTTTGGTTTTTGGGACTCATTATTGATAGGTTTTCCCAAAATTTTCCTTTGTCGGCTTAAAGTATTGTTACTAAACAAAATACTTTGACATCGTTATTATTTACGAGTGTTTTTTCTAAGCTGATATAGATTCATGTTCCCAAAGATTTGCGAGAAAAATATTTTGCGGTATTTCCATTAAAATGAGTAAACAACACGGTTGGTAAACAATATTTTTACGAAAGTAATTGAGGGTAGAAGATAAATTAAGCGTTCAACGTTTGGTTTGGATGTTGTTTTGGCTGATCGGGCAAATAAAAATCAACAAAAAAATTCTGTGAATACATTTTAAATAAAGCACGGTAAGCAAGGTACCCGTTTGATAGTTATTTTATGTTATATTAAAATGGAAAGTAAATAGTTTTTTTTTTATTCAAAGAGTAAACAGTTACTTATATTTTGGACTAGTTTTCGCTAGCTGTTTTACCCGTTTCGCCTGGGAATTACTTCTGGATCCCGGATTGAAAGTAGCCTATAGCTTTCTTCAATAAATAGACTATCCATAGGCATCTGTTTCTTTTCCCAAAATCCCGTATTTACTTAAGCGCGTTCAGGCAAGCAAACAAACTCTTCAGCTATATAGTATTAAGTATAGATATAAAAGGTATTGGGTAAATTTTGTCATAGTTTTTTTTTATACTAAATAGTGTTATGGTTTAGAAACAATTTTTAGTAGGTATTATGACGGTTTTATTACATTTTACGAAATTCTGTTCGACGGCCCGTGTGCTTCGACTGTGTGATACGACCGGATATAAGGTTGTATAAAACACGAATACGTAATCAGTGTTCATTTTTATCACCATTACCGTCAGCATAAGAATGAGACGAGCAAAAATGCAGGAAAACCCGTACAAAAAACAATACTATAAGATATTGCAATTAGTACGCTGTACGTTGAATGAGTCATGTTATCACGACAACGCAAGATCATTTTCGTCATTGATATTGATGACTAAGAGATGTACTGTCGCGAGGAAAGGTGTAGCGATAGAGTTACTTTCAAATCTTGCTAAATGATTTTTCGCTTCAAAAATTTACTGGAATATATATTACCTCGCAAGGCGACAGGCAAAATTCATAGGGGGACATGACATGACAAGAACTGTAAGAAAAAGGAGCTATTTAAGTTGAGTGGGCAATTTAGTGATACAGTTAATTATATGCCATGTTTATATGGCATATAAGTTTAGATAATAAGTTTAGATTCCTTTCTGTTGACGCGCTCCTAGAAGAGCAGGCAGTAAAATTTGAGGAGATCCGTCGGGCCAAGGCTGTTGGTTATTCGCTAAAGGAAACCAGGGGGTTGGGTTTTAGTCAGTAAAAGTTTGGCACTCCCTCCAGCTGCACCCACAGCGGGAGGGGTCATTTTGATGATTTCTCACTGAAAATAAAACGTTAAGATTCCTGGCTTTACACATAAATCGTGGTGGCCTATTAGTTAAATACCAAAGTCCGAAATAAGAGTATACGGGTCAGATTCCAGGTCAGACAAGTTCTAATGATGAGTGTAAGTATTTATAAAAAAGTATTTTTTAACTTTTTCTGAGTTCTGTTAATCACAAATCAGTGGAATGTAATAAATAAAAGTAACAGGAATATTATTTATGCATTCTGACAAAAATATTAAATTTTTCCACTGGTATTAATAAAAATGTTTATTGAAATTTAATGATGCAATAATTCATGTTTCGACATAGCTTAGTAATTTAATTATATTTATTTTGAAAAAAATAAATATGGATCCCGATTCTATTCAAAATTTAGTGAACGTATTTTACAATCAAACAAATGATATTTTTTACAGAAATGTACTTAATAATTAGTTTATATTTTTACTTATTTTCCATTTGTAACTAGAATTATTTTAAGTCATCATCTGCCTCCAATGTTTTACATGGAGCGACTGCCTATCTGACCTCTTCAACCCAATCACTCACTTGGTCAAAACGATATCCCTTAGTAAGACTGGGTGTCTGATTTTCTGCATTCCCACTAACTGTAACGACTGCCAAAGATGTACAAATTACAACCGGGGCCCACCAATTTAACATGCCTTCTGAAACACGTCATGACAAGATGGTAAACCATCCACAGCCGAACCGCGCCAAGCGTTGCTTAACCTTATGATCGATTGACTAGTGCGCCTGTCACTTAGGCACGAGCTCCTTGAATTAGAATTGTTTTAAGTATTATAAGTATTACGGAGAATTTGTATAACAAAGGGACAGTTAGTTCGTAGACTGGTTCCTAGACTCGTTGAATAGATGTTCTTTGTTATAAGCATGGCTCTAGTCGCTTATTGAATTTCTCACTGAAGATTCTTAGTAGTTGTGATATTGTCAAGAAAAAGGGGGTTGAGCACACTTAATTATTTAGCAAGGGACGAGAACCTGGGTAGTCCTTAGGTTCGAAACAAATGAAAAACAACAAGCAACAATTTTAATCCTGACCAATATTATAAATGGTAATCGACTTCGTTGGTCTAGTAGTCGCATAGATTGTATATAGCTTTAATTTTTATTAAAAGTGCAACAAATTATTTGTAACATTTGCATGATTATTATAAATAATGATTTGCTTTACAAATGAACTTATAAATAATTAAATATCACAAATAACTCTGTTTTCATAATAATTTTAGATGTCAATTAATAAGGTCATACCAGTTTATACTGCTATGATTTTGGGTTCTTAAATTCATACACGTGCAATAAAAATGATGCGTATTAAAAAATATTGACATTTAAAAAAATGGTTTTACGATTTACTCAATGATCAAATTATATTTATTATATTATGTTTTGAATAGTCTTTCACAAATTATTGACACCAATATATTTCCATTTCATCAGTGTTGATCCAGTTTATACGATACCGGCACATATGTATAACAAATACTGTCCATATCTGCCTGGCCTTCGGGTTGTTTGTAAGAGATACCGTGAACTCCAGAAGGAACATAGTGGGTTTTAGTCAGTAAGAGTCTGACACTCCCTCCAGCTGCACCCTCAGCGGAAGGGGTCATTTGATGATTTCCCATGAAAAAAAAGATACTGTCCATTTTCGGACATACGGTATTTATTATGATACAAATGTGCCTTAATTTCCTGTATACTTAAAGCAACTACGAAGATAAACGAGATCTAATTGCGTAACAACCTCATAAACGTCGCGTGCGCAGTAATTGCTTAATTAATAGTTAAGTTTATTAAGATAAATAATTATTTTTGTACGTTTTACTGAAAATATTTTTTATGCTTTATTTTTTACAATCAAGCTGCTTTTGAGGTTTTATTACGTCATAAAGAAAGTACCTAGTTAGCAGACTGATCCTGACACTGACAAAAAAGCCTTTGTAACAATTACATAAATAAAGTCACTCATGTTTATAATTTTATTACTTACGGTGGCGAGTAAATATTTTATTCACAAGAACAAAATAAAAACGTGCAAATTGTTCATAAAATCGTTACATTACTAGATTTTACTTAGTGATTATAGACTTCCTAAAAAGAAGGAGGTTCTCAATTCGACATATTTATATTTTTTTATTCATGTTTTGTTCTAATTTTGAAATAATTAGAAGCAAGCAACCGTATGAAAAAAAAATGTTTAAATGACGAATAAGCGGAGTTGCATGCTGTTGGCGCCTCATATTTTTGTCTTCCAAGCTGTTCTATCTGCCGTCATCTCACAAGTTACTTTCTTTCATAGTCATATTATATTCATTCTAGCAGAAACTAGTTGCAAATAATATAACAAAGATATAATAAACCTTGTATATTTTTAATGCAGTACGAAAGCGTTTAATGTTATGTTATTATTAATGACTGCTACGGCAATTAGAGTCAAGTTTTTTTCTAACGTGTTACAAAGATTTATGCTATTGCGAATGGGGTACCGTTTGTAATAACATGTTGCTATTTTGAAATTACAGTATAATGGATGAGCAGTAATCTACATATTTAAATACGGGTGTTGTTATGATGTTTTAAACTTGATGAAGCTTTTTTATTTGATTTTTAATAACCTTGATTTTGTGTTTATTTCTGATGAAGCAGTTTGTTTGTTTATTTTTAACCGACTTCCCAAAACGGAGGTTCTCAATTCGACATGTTTATATTTTTTAGACGTGCGTATTGATTATCAGCAATGGTATAATCGTGTTTTAGGTTGGTTAATAAGTAATTGTTTTCATACCTGCACCCTGAAGAAACTGTTAGTGTCTTTCTCTACGGAATTAAAATACAAGATAATTTCAGCCCTTTTTTTATTATTAAAAATTTAATAGTAGAGTTATAAAGTACTAAATATCAATGTCATACATTTTAAACTGTACTATTATTTCTAATACATAAAAATATGTTATTATTATAACTTTTGCGCCATTGCAGACGTCTAATCTTGATCAAACACTGTGACGAATATCTATCCATAAACACAGCTTACCAAAAATACGAACATGACTTTATACAGAAGGTATTATCATTAAATTAGTACTTTGAACGTCACAGCGTAAAAATATACAGTAGAACAATGCAGTGACGACGGCGTACGTTCACAGAATAACAAATAGTTGCACATAACAAAAATATCTATTGACGGTGCATGTCACTTGAAGGTTTGAGTTACGTAAAAGTAATTGGAATGTGATGCTTTTTTCTTTTTCGAGGATTCGATCAATTAGGCATTTATATCACCGTGGTTAGGACACTCACGGCTTAAGAGATTTTCTTTAAAAAAATACAAACTTAGGTATCAGAATACACCTAAATTTTATATCTAATAATAACTACATTAAATTTGTTATATTCTCATGTATTTATATAAATACAAATACCTAAATAAAAAAAGTGCAAAATAAAATTAACGCATTAAAAAATTTCATACGCCTCGCTGTCAGCCGGGATTGTGCCCAAGAGTCTGGCCGCCTGGCGGCATTGCCATGTTGGATGGCAATGGATATTCTAATATAATAATGAATATTATGAGTATTTGTTTGGTAATGTCCGTATTTTTCCGAACTGCCTTTTTTGTGCCCTTTGTAATCATAATTAGTAACTTAAAAAAACTCACACAAATGAATGTTTGTAGCAATCGTTAATCGATTTTAGAAAAATAAAGTTTAAATGTCAGACCAACCTTCTTTCAAAGAAGATTCGAATCACTGTTATGTAATAGATTTTATCCATTATCCAGACCATCATTAAATATCAATAGAAATAGTTTAGTTGATTATGTTTTATCAGGAAACGATTGTATAGTCTAAAAAAAATTAAACAAATGATTTGGTTTTGTAGCTGATTTTTTGCCAGGCAAAGTTTGCTTTTATAAAAAATAGCTATTATGAAGCAAACACGATTTTAATAAAATGTAAAAAAGTCCAGTTATTTTGGTCATATAAAATAACGTCTTTACCCTACCACGCTATATTTAACAAAGAGGTATGAATACTTGATTGTAATCTGAATTTAGGATTAAGTGTTGTGATTATTGTCCCACTTATTTTTATGTCATCCTGTAAAATTAGGAATCTGTTTTTTTTTAAGATAAGTTTTTGTAAATCTATCATTCAGTTTAATTAGTACCTTAGGAGGAGTTGATTATCTTAATTAGATGATTCTGATGCCTTACGTATGGCAACCTACAAATAAGGGTGTTTAACGCAATTAAAGCAACATACAATTTTCCTTAATTGAGATTAACACTTTTTAAGACACATTTGAGGATCAGATGGCGTAGTAGTTAGAGAATCTGTCTGCCATGCCGGGTGGGTTCATGGGTCATGGGTTCCTTACCGCATATATTAAACACTAGCTTCTGCCCGCGACTTCATACGCGGATCCAGTCGCTTATGCCAGCGACTACAGGGCCGTCAAAATCGAAGATTTGAAACGTCTGATATCGAATTCTATGAGTCCGGGGACGGGAAAACAACAGGATGCGCGAGACGATTTCTTTTTGTAATACCTCAAATTGACCATTTTGTTAACGTCAATCCCAATAGTTAACAGTGTAGCTGGGCGCTTGGAATACCATAACAGTTGTTCCAGATCTTCAATTTTATACGTCTCTTCCACTTTCTAACTGCTTATGAATATTTCGTTATGTGCTTATTCTGAACAGCCTCATTGATGTAGTAGTCGCAAGGCGCGACTGCTGTGCACGGGGTTTCGGGTTCGATTCCCGGGTCGAAATCGCTTTGTGAGTTTTGAGAAACTTTCATAAAGCAGCCTGGAGTCTGGAAGTTGGTGATTGATTCACCCGTGCATCGAAGAGCACGTAAATTTCGGTCCTGCGCCTGATCTCTCTCCGGTCATGTCGGATTGCCGTCCCATCGGACTGTGAGAGTGAGGGAATAGAGAGTGCACCTGTAACTGCGCGAATGCTTGAGCACTATAATAAATCCTGCGCAGCTGATTGATACATTTTTAAATTTGATAAATAAATAAAAAAGTTGATAAATCCATAAAAGAGAACGGCCGCCGTAGCCGACAATCGGCCTGGATGCCATCATTCTGGACAATGTATGATAATCTCGATCAGAAATTAGTCGTGCATTAGGTTCATTACTGCTTTCAAAAGGGTTAGTAGATGTGCGAATACGCTGAGAAGTCAAGCATAATTCTGTATCGGTAATTGGTTTCTCCGAACCAGCGGTCAGTGGCGCAACATACCCTTCTTTGGTCTCTTTATAGAGAACTGGATGTGGAAGCGTAAATGCGCTGAACACGCGGGCGTAATTCTCGATCCTAAAAGGTTTCAACGGTGCGAGTTGCAGCCTTATGTCCTCGAACAGCATCAAGCCTCTCCATACTTAAATTAGCTCTTCGTTGGATTCTAGGGATCTTATGATCCGATGAATCTTAGCTTCTTTGGACAATGGAAACAATTTAACTTTTTGTAAGCATAGTTATAGTTTTGTTGTGAAGATACTTGATCCTTAAAAATCTAAACGTCTGCTCTATTGCACAACCTGGCAGGCTACCGTGTCAATTCAAAAAATCAAAAGAAAATTAAAAACTGAAATAACGTAAATGCGAAGGAATATTAATGCGATAAAATAAAAAAAATGGAAGTTTTGGCCGGAATCTTCAATGATGCAGCACACTAAGCTACCAAAGTCAAAATTTCCATTCTGTTAAATTTCCTAAATAGAATTTCAACTTTATCGCTGAAGCATATGGTTCAAAATTGATTGGAAAATATTTACTGTTTCGGGTAACTTGATGTGCTGGCGTCTATACGAAACGCAAAAAACTGTTACAGCTTTCACCGCGCTGAGGTACTTACAGCTGATGTTGTTTTTAACCGACTTCAAAAAAGGGAGGTTCTTCACAAAAATTGGTTCTGATCTTAGATTTTTATAAGTCAACCGGAAATGCCTATCAGACCGAACAACTTTTTCTAAGACTTCAGTCCTATATGTTTGATGGTGTAGCTGGGCTCTTATGGTTCCATAGAAGGTGTTCTAGATCTTCAATTTTTATACGTCAACAGCGAGTGCTCATCAGGCTGAACAACTTTTGCTAAGACGCCATTTCTATATATGTAATGGTGTAGCTGGGCTCTAGGAGGTCCAAAACAGCTGTTCCAGATCTTCAAATTTTATCTCGCAGAAGAAAATGCTCATCATGTGGAACAGTTTTTGCTATGGCAGCATTTCTCTATCTCTTATAGTTAAGCTGGTCTGTTGCTGTTCTGCATCAGGTGTTCAAGTTTCCAAGATAATTTATAGCCTATATGTTGCCCCGACCTAACACCTATACAACAAAAAAAGAATCATTCAAATCTGTCCAGTGGTTCCGAAGATTAGCGCGTACAAACAAACAGACAAACAGACAAACAGACAAACAGACATACAGACAAACAGACAAACAGACATAATTTTTTTTTCGGATTCGTGTTCTATTGCTTTTTCTAAACCCCCCTCGGTTATTATTTTTGTCAATATATTATTTGTACAGACACGGATTTTTTACTGTTTTATTATATGTATAGATTTCTGTGCATGAACATGGGTTTTTGATATGGTCAGGGTGTTTCTGTTTACAAAAGAATAGTTTGTATGTAAGGACTTTTATCGGACAACTGTCTAGTACGCATACCTGCTACAAGCTCTGTTTAGGTTGGGACTAGTTGACGTCGTATGAATGTTTGTTATGGATATATACTTACAGACGCCGCCACATGATGCTACTACAATCTGTCAAATTTACTTAGTAGATTTCCAACTTTATCGCCAAAGAATATGGTTCAAAATTAATTGGGAAGATTTGGCAGTTTTGGGTAGCTTGATGTGCTGGCGTCTGTACTCCAAATATTAGAATATGCAACACGATACCGCCTCCATTTTTGACTCCCAAGGTCCATTACACTGCGAGGCATGTGAATTTTACCAACCACTAGTGTTCAATCTTTGACGTAAAATTACACAATTTAGGTCAATATCACAGTGCAAACGTTTAGTTAGCACGCGACCTGCGTATGAGTCAGTCGATCCCAAATGTCTGCTTAGGCATTCGCGACGAGAATCAAGGTCGGGTGAGGCTTGACTGTTAATGTACACATGTGTATAGACTTTCATTGGTAATAAATAATAATTTATTGTACCGGGAATTTTTGATTGCGGAGACCACACAGGTTTGAGGTATTCCTCATTGTTTACTAAAGGGTTACCGCGGAATGGCAATTGGAGGAACACAAACGGGGCTGCGGGTGTTCGCAGAACTATCGTGGCCGTGGATAGCGGGTTTTGATCAGTAAGAGTCTGACATTCCCTCCAGCTTTGCTGTACCCTTAGCGGGAGAAGTACATTATGGTCATAATTTGATGATTAATTCTCCGAACAAAAAATCCAAAGGAACAGGTTTCACTCTAGAGTCTCTGACACTTACTGTATCCCCGCTTACAGTAAGCAAAGTAATTTGTGTATCATCTGTTCTAAGCCATATTATGATATCACCTTACCTGCTTTATTTTCAAAAGTATGTAGGTACATGTTTTAATGTTTTGTTAGTTTTTATTTCGATAGTTACGGGCGCTTAGTGTAGATGTTCTTACTAGTTTCTTATTGTTCTCTATTAATGTTTATTATTATATTTGATTACTTTTTATTATTATTTAGTTTCACAGTATAATGAAAAGGTTAATTAATGTAACGCGCGGTCGTTTCGTGGATGAGGGACGATTTTTGTCATTATGAGTTCTTCTGGATTTCGGACGTTAATTGTTATTCTGAAATTATAATCTATATAATATTACTACCGAGTTAAAACTCACCTGTCCTCATCATTAAATACGTGTGAAAGGGAAACAAACATCCATCCATACTTTCGTATTTATAATACCTACTAGTAGGATACGAATGTAAAATCAGACCACCAAATGGTAGAATCATTTATAAATACCAAAATATTTCCTTAAACGTATATGTACACACATACCTATACTGCTGAAACGTATCGGACACCGGTTCCGTACATTCATTGAATATGAATGTCTCATTATAATAGTAATAAAGAACTAATGCGGAGCTGCGGAGGCTTGACGAGAACGTCACACTACACACAAAGATAATCAGTTAAATATAGTAGGAAGATGTATTTGTTATAATCCCTTTTTTTATTTAGAAATATTACCGATTTTCATCATAATCATCATCATCAGCCTTTATGTCGTCTCACTGCTGGGCACAGGCCTCATTTCAAACAGAAGGATTGAGCGTAATGAATCAATGCGCGTTGATGATTTCAGTCTTAGTCCAGGTATCATAGAGATGTTTTCCTTTATCTTCAATCAGTCATTTAAGATAAACATATTATGTAACTTAGAAAAGTCATATTGGTACTTGCCTGACCTGAAATTGAACCCCCACACTCATACTTGAGAGGCTGGTGCTTTATCTTTGCACCAATTTAGTGAACATTAAAATCCTAGCTTCCCTACGTTGTCCGTGGTTTCTCCCTCGTCTCGTGGGAACTACTCCGCGAACCTGGATAAAAGCGTTAACCTTAACCTTCTTCCATAAATGGACGATTTCACTTTGAAAGAGATTTTTTTAAGATTAAAAAAAAAAACGGTTTTAGTAGTAATTGCGTTTTTATATGTGTGCATGGAGTCTCATGGAGTCCATGCAGAAGCTAGTGCCACCATGTATATAAGAAGTTCCTCTGATTACCATTATTAGCTTGAGAAAAGGCTAGGCAGATGACAAATAAAACAAAGGTTTATAATAACGTTACAAGTAACATAAACATTAAATGCTTATTCAACTCTTAGTTAATCTAATTCCAAGCACATGTAATATTCAGCCAACGTGACGAACAAAGAAACATTTGTTTGTTTGTGTGTTCATTGTTGAGTAAACTCTTTATAATTACAGAACAGTTACTTTGTCAGCATATTAATGTAGCAGTTGTCACTGTTTGTTCAAATGTTTGTCGTGCCATTCTTACTTGTATGTGAATGTACATAATTTAGAGAATGAATTTTATTGTGGGTCAGAAGAACTACTTTCGCTTATACAGGGTGTAAGGGATAGCTTTCCACAGACTGATGGGGTGAGTTCGGTATACCATACTAAGAAGACTGGTTCAAGAAATTGTTTAAAAACCTCAAAAAAAAAACAGCTGATTTCTCGCGACTCACGATTATTTTAAAAACCATTGCAGATTTTTTTTATTTTACCGGTATTATTAAATAAAATAAGTTCTGCTTGCAAAGAATGTAATTTTACATTGAAAGAAAGAAAAAGATACGGTACAATCGGAAAAAAATAAAAAAATCCTGAGAAAATTTCAGTGGAACATAATTTAAAAGAAGGAGCTGAATGCACCCTAACAGTTTGTGGATGGCTGTCCCCTATACCCTGTATTTTGGAAGGTTAACAACGACTATTTTGGTGATTGATACACCCCATGCATTGGAGAGTCCTACGCCTGATCTCTCTCCGGTCGTGTCGGATTGCCGTCCCATCGGACTAAGAGAGTGAGGGAATAGAGAATGCACCTAGTCTGTCTGCGTGAATACTTGTGTACTATAATACATATAGCATCCAGAGTAGCTGGCTGATTTCTTTAGACAGAACGGCCGCCGCAGCCGACAATCGGTCTGGACGCTATCACATAGGTCTCCTATTGGTTCGAATAACCCATCAAAAGTTGACACGTTTCTGTAGTTTATATGATGTGCAACTATTTCCTTATACACGAAGGTGCTTAAAAGGAAGTGTGAGCATTGATCAATTTACCTTAACTTGTGTGCCAAAGATAATATCTAGCAGTGTAATGCGGATACTTTATGTATTTAATTAAGGTCATTGAACGCATTCCTACACATTAAATGTATTTCAATTATGTATTTTGGAAGCGGAATTATACAAATTCGTTAGCCAATTTCCCGAGTTGTTTTAATAATTTTTAAAATCATTTATTAATTTATCTGTATGTATTCATATAACTTGTATGAGTGTGCGGGTTCGATTCCATGTCAGGCAAGTACCAATGTAACTTTTCTAAGTTATATGTACTTTCTAAGTATATCTTGGACACCTAACCTTTCTAAGTATATCAATGACTGATCAAAGGTAAAGGAAAACATCTCGAGGAAACCTGGACTAAAAGGTCTAAAATCATCAACCCGCATTGAGCAAGCGTGGTGATGAGCGCTCAATCCCCCTCTGTGTGGGAGGAGGCTTGTGCCGACCAGTGGGAAGATAAAAAGGCTGATGATGATGTGTCATTTCATGATACTTGAATTTAAGATGTTCGCAAACAAATAAAACAAATATACAGTAATAATTTTGAAATTATCATTAAGTTACATTTTGACGTCAGACAGAATTTGAGACGAAACTAAACAGTTATAATAACTGTAAAACTTAAAAGCCCTCACGGGTTCAAATAGATGTCAATTGTTGTAGTGATTAATTTTTTTTTCTAGGTGCTTGATGAAACTACATCGTTAACTATACTAATATTATAAAGCATAAGAGTTTGTTTGTTTGGTTGAACACGCTAATATCAAGAACTGGTCCGATTTGAAAAATTCGTCCAGCTTCTATAAGGTTCTAGGCTTTTATCCGGGTTCGCGGAGTTATTCCAATGGGACGCGGGTGAAACCTAGTGATAGATACAGTTATTTTTGAGTTTAACACAAACAGACACATAAGACGGATATGTTTAATTATATATAGTGATGTGCTTTCGACAGCAGCAATAAATATTCACTATATTATCTTAACAATCCATGGTCAAGAAGCATTCACCTACGTCATAGCTCTGACGTCATGAATCAAGTCAGTGAATGGCCATTTCATGTTTGCTTATGCTTACAACTCTTGTGCCACATTGTCCTCAAATATTGACATTATCAACTGATTAAATATTTTAAATAATGTTTACTCATTTTTTTGTTCATTAAAATTATTCATTCATTTATGGAGATAGGTATGCCGTTGCTAAGTGTTAATTAATGAATGACAAAAACAAGTACCTACTCTTTTTTTGCGTGATTTAAATATTATCTTGTTTCATCCTACATAATATTATGTAAATTGATATATAAAAAATTACATGAAGTAGCTATTAAGAGCTTTTTTATATAACAGAAAAAAGGCTTATCATTCAAAAAATCTGTATTTATTTCTTTTTTTGTTTAAATAATAATGTGCTCCGTAGTCACGTGTATGCATATAATTATCTAGATTTGATTAAAAAAAAAAACATTTGCATGCGAACTGTTTCGTCTTCCGAAAAGTCCAAAATAAGATTTGAAAAAAAAAAGGAGCTGAATATTTTTAGAACATTGTATACATATGTATGTAGTATACATATGGCATGACCAAAAAAGTAGTCGTTACCACCATTATTCAGATAAACTACTACAGTTTGTCATATTTGGATATACAGGGTGTAAGCAAGTAGATACTAAAAAAAATACTTAACTTAATTTTCATTTCTGACAATTATAGAGGTCTATCAAAAAGGCCATCACTTTATTTTTTCTTTCAAGCTGTCACAATTTGCCGACAAAAGGCGTTGACTTGGCCTCTAAGGTCAAGTAGTAAAATTAATCAAGCTATTTATCTCGTTGAGACAATTGTTTCGGAGCTATAGCGATTTATTGCATGGATTGTCTTTAATTATTTTGAAATTGTGACTACAAGCCTCATATAAGATAATAAGGACCGAAACACATTGTGACACCGTGTGAAATTTAATAAATAACTATCAACGGTTTTATTCTTATTCATAGGTAGTAAATCTTACTGTCATGTTAGATGCAGTACAAGTAAGAACTATGAACTGCAATTAATCTCAATAACAACTGCGATTTGAGCAATTCAAGAAAAAATAAAATTATGTGTTGCTGGTACTACAGAAACGACATATAAGTTTATTTACCATTAATTCTTAATTACAATTTCAACAAAAAAATATTTTTATATTAATCTTAAACAAAATAAGGATTTGACATTTGTCAAAAATAGCACATCAAATTAAAACGAAACGAAGTAAAACCTATTTTCTTTACATATGAAATTTCATTACATTGATCGAACTTCATAGTGAGCGTAGTAAAGTTAAATAAGATACAGTTTACCTACGTAAAGTTCCATTATTTCCTTATGAGATACAACGATACAACACATTACGTAATTCAAGTCACAATTTTATTATAAGTGATGTAGATTCCATTATACCTATGCTAATAGAACTACGTTATCGTCTTTGATAAAATAATTTAAATCAATACAACTCGTGTAGGTATTATTAGAATAAAGGTACATCTTATTTTTTATTAATCTTGTTTGATTACTTACTTTTGATTGAGACATACGAAATAAATGAACAAAGTTCAATAACATTTTGTTATAAAGCTACAATAAAAAATTACGTCATAAGGTTTAATTAACATCATCTATAGTTCTGCAAGTCAATTTGCTCTGATTAGAAATCATGTTTTTGTGTCTTTACTACAATTTAAAGTAAACTAGCTGACCAGACAAATATCCCAAAAAATGCTCGTCCTTAACCACCACTCATTTGTTATTGCTGGTAAGAAGAAATGGTGGAAAAAAATCCCCAGTAGCACAATTCTGTATAGTTTTAATTTTAAGTTTTCGTCGTGGATGACATGCGTGTCAATGGACTAACCAACAAGAATGCCGATGATGCGAAGTGGAGAAGAAAGGCCCGAAAGGTTGCAACCGGGAAAACGCTCGAATGATGATGACTTAAAGAATAGAGTGTACATATTATAAAAATACAAAGCTATAAATAAATGAACCAATAAAGCCATGTTTGAGCAGGGAACTGCTCATAATATAGGAGGCAAAACAAACGAAGATAAACACAATCTAAGTGGCGACCTACTGAACTTGTGTCAATACACTAAACACATCGAGGTGTTTTGTTACTCTCGATTTGATGCTGAAGTAAAAGGTTCCAATATATGGGTTACACGTGGGAAAAGTCAACGAGTTTTTTTGCGATTTTCGCCCAATATTTGTGTGACTTTGTGACATACTTTTGTAACGAAACTAAACTTAAGAACCCAACACGTGAAAGCGAAGCAACGTGGATAGAAGATAATTTTATATGAAGATGAAAATGAAATGTTTATTTTGAATTTGTACCCGATTATAACAATAATATCATCATCACCTGCCTAGCTCTTTTCCAAGCTATGTTGGGTTCCAGTCTAACGACTGCTAAAGATGGAGAAATGACAGCCGGGGACCACCAATTCAACGAGCGTTCCAAAATACGAAGGAACTCGTTATGAAAAGATGGTCACCCATACTCGGACGGACAAGGCGCTCAATGCGAAGAGTTGCTTAACTTATGATCGATCAATTCGTATGGGTCTGTTACTTAGCCACGAGCTCGTCCCAATGATGACAAATATCTACATGACATAATGATAAATTAAAGTCAAAATAGTTAATATTATTATTACCCTTAATAGGAACTAAACCTATAAAAAGTTTTGCAGTTCTAAGTACTTAAATAAACTCCTCATAAATTTATACCAGCTTATAATTTTAAATACAAAGTAAACATCTGGACATTCGATTTTTAGTACCTTTTATTGCAAGTCATCAATAAACAAAATTGTCTTTAAGCACCTACTTCGCTAGTCGCTAAGTGTATAGTGACGTCACAAACCGTCATCCAGTAGCCGGTCTGCCTGGTGTTGCTAATGGAACTAAAAAGTATTAGGCACTTCACATTGTGTCTGTTTTTCGTGGCAAGTGGCTTACACCACACTGTAGGTAAATACAGAAAGCCCTTTTTTTCAGTTTTTTGATGGTAAGTTTCTGTAAGTTAGTTATCTGTATCATTATCGTATGATAAGGAGGATTCCTACCCTTATCCCAATTTTATTTGAAAACGGTGCAGTGTACCTAGTATCTTCGTATTCCTCCATGCATCCACACCGCAGTTAACTTTTGTGGCGCAACAAAATGCAACACGATAATATTAGATAATCTGTAATGTATGTAATGTAATTATTATGTCGGATGTTGCTGAGTAACATTTGGAAACATTGATTTCTGTACATCAATGTTTCCAAATAGCACATCAAGCTACCCAAAATAGTCAAATTTTCTTCTTTGAACCAGATGAAAATCTATTAAGGAAATTTATCAGATTGTAGTAGCTTGATGTGCTGTCTGTACAAAAACTAAATGAGCTGTGGATGCACGGTCACTATTCTATCTAACCTCATCTCATATGTGACATCAAAACTAATATAGTAAAAAATAAAGCTGAAGAGTTTGTTTGTACGTTCGTAAGTTCGTGTTAGTTTGAACGCGCTATTCTGAGGAACTACTGGACCTATTATATCTATACCCACAAAGCTCATTTATGGAGGAAAGCAATAGTCTACTTTTTAATCGTGTGCACGGAGTATTTGCCTTTGGAGGCTGTTGAAACCGATGGCATAAGTTAGTTCTTTAATAAAGCCTCGCTTAGACTACGCCTTCTGACATTGCTCCCTTCTTGGTCCACACTCCTGACGACCAAGTTGCACGGCATATTTAAGTAGGACCACCTGACGGAGCGTCTGTCCCACAAATGTTTTTAATTTACCGTGTAGATTTAGATTTTAACACTATGAAATGTTAGGGCAAGTTTTTATATAGTATACTAGCGACCCGCCCCGGCTTCACACGGGTGTAATGCTGATACTAAATACACTACAGAAAAACTGTGAACGTTGTATATAAAAACATAGCGAAAAAATAAAAATAAAATTAATATAATAAAAAATTTAATTATTTACGACATCACATTAGAAACCTAAAAAATAACAGTACTTGTCCACTATTTAATAGATGTTATTATACATATAAACCTTCCTCTTGAATCACTCTATCTATTAAAAAAAAGCGCATCAAAATCCGTTGCGCAGTTCCAAAGATTTAAGCATACAAAGGGACATAGGGACAGAGAAAGCAACTTTGTTTTATACTATGTAGTGATAAGGTGTAACAAAACTAGTGCACCATATTTTTACAGGTCACCTAGTACATTCTAAGGATCATGTTTACCACAAAAGAAGTTATTAAAATAACAACATATAGGTATTACTAAATTTTTCATCACAGTCGGCAAATTGTACGCATAACGCTGGTCTCTATGAAGGCGCTCGGTCGTTGACCGCTTAGCTATTCAACTTTTGTTGTGGTAAACATGATCCTTAGCATGTACTACATGACCTGTAGAAATATTGTGCACTAGTTTAGTAACCCCCTATATATGAGATATGAGTTATAATTTCATTATCAGCAGCCTTTTTATCGTCCCACTGCTGGGGGCACGGGCCTCTTCTAGAAAAGAGAAGGATTGAACGTTAATACCCACGCGTGCGCATGCGGGTGATGATTTCAGACTTTATGGACCAGGTTTCTTCGAGATTGTTTCCTTCACCTTTAATCAGTCATTGGTATCCAAGATATACTTGGAAAGTGTATATAACTTAGAAACATTCCATTAGCCTGAATCGAACCCGCACACTCATGCTTGAGAAACTTATGAAAGAACTATTTAAATAATTGTTTCCTTTAAATTAAAAGAGGGATATTATAATGTTGTCAATGTTAGTAAAGTAGGTATACTATTGTTCTTTTGTTGAATGACGATATGTGTGAATTAACTTTGTATATGATAATGTGATTCAGAGGAAGTTTTCACATTAAATTCTACAAAACTGAAACTGTACTATGAATGAATTCACTCGCGCTGCATATTGTGTGACGTCTCAAATTGAAAGCACTTAGCTTTATATGCTTTAATGTTTGTGTGTTCTTGTGTCCTTTTTTTTGTTTTGTTTGTGAGTTGTTTTGGGAATACCTATTTTTGGAACATAACTACCTATTGCATTAGGCGAAGCCTGTAATAATAGTGTAAGTTTTTGTTGAATAAATAAATAAAACCTTCTTAGTGTCGCTGAATTACACGAGTACCTATATAAAATAAATATACAAAAATATATATAGGGATGGAATTTACATGACCTTAAGTAAGAGCAAGCGCTTAGTGGAGTCCACACATGACCAAAAGGCTGGCCTATACCTTGGCCAACGAATCAGCATTGCCATCCAACGTGGCAATGCGGCCAGCCTTTTGGGCACGATCCCCGCTGACAGCGATGCAGGTGAATTTTTTGATGCATTATTTTAATTTGTCTTTTTTTATTTACGTAAGTTAGTAAATATGCGAGTGGCTATGCAAGTTTGTCGGCTTAAACAGTGGATTTAGGATTAGTTTAAATATTTTTATCTGAAAGATCGTTGAATCTACAATCAGCCGGTAAATAAGTTCTATATTTATTTGTGTTTTATTCTGCTCTGATGAGCTATTGACCTGCATCATTATTTTTGAATTAAGTGTTTTTTTAAATAAATATTTTTGAGGAGCCACTACTAATCAACAACAGACTCAGACGTATTGATCAAAACTCATTTTAATTAGGATTGGATTTGTATAGAAAATGTAATATAACAGAAAACAAGAACTAAATATTATCTCACATGGCATGCGGCTAAGTAATAGCCGTAAGGGGGCGACAATGCTTGGCGCGGTTGATCTGTGGATGGGTGATAGTCTTGTCATGACGAGTGTTTCCATGTTTCGGATTAATTGGTGGGTCCCGGCTGTCATTTGTATATCATTGGCCATCGTTATGGGTAGTCAGTAGCCAGAAAATTTGACAACCGATGGGTAGGTCAGGTTACTGGGTTGAGGAGGCAGGCAGTTATTCACGTAAAACACTGGTACTCGGCAGCATCAACTTAGACTGGAAGCTGACTACGACATACTCCGGAAAACAGTTAAGCAGATGATGATGGCATGAACCAAACGAAAAACTTTAACAAAATAAAACCGTCTCAATAAAAAAGTTTCTAATCATTTTATTCGTACACAAATCGCAAGTCAACAAACCCCTCCCTTATTTTACACTTTCTACCATTAAGTTGGCGTGTTCGCCATAAAATTGCACTTACAGTGTGAAATTTTTCACTGCAGCTACCCAATCTTGACGCTATCTGCATATTTATTGCACCCAGCTATTTCTAAAGTGAATGGATTAATTTTTATTACATTTGTGACGTAAGAAGGAAATGTAAGACGGTAAAGTATTCGTGGACTTGCTTTTTAATTTACACTGTTACCATAAAAAGGGGGATTTCATAATGTTTATGAAATCTTGCTGTTGAAACAAAGCTGTAATATTTTTGTGCTTTGTTATGTTATAATCAACAAAATAATTAAGTACGAATGAAAGTAATAAATATTTTTGCTTTAAGTGCAAGGCTAGGGTTTTTATAGGAGATTAGTAAAACTTGGCTTATGAATCATTATTTACACCTTGACATGAAAGATTTTTTAATTGCGGAAAATGGCAAACCTCCAGCGCTATAATTACGTGGAAGTCCGTAATCAGATCCTGGTCTAAACAAAACGGTGAAAACCAATGACCAACGAATTCGAGAAAATATCAACCATGTTTTACAACCCACAGAAGTCAAAACCGAAGTGTGAATAATCCACCAAAGGTACTTTTGACGGATAATATCCCCAGAATGTCTATTTGTACTATTTATTAGCAACTCATTGATAACAGAAGAATAAAAAGTTCGAGTGTGTTTTGTTTGATAGATTCGTCTTAGCAAGGATTCGAGTCAGGTCATTTATAGACGTTGTTTCCAGTTTGCAAGTCATTTAAGGTTGTGAGAAGTTTCATCATTCATTAAGGGCCATTCTCATATGATAATTAATTCACACTTACGATTTCAATTTATGCGAATTCATTGGTCTTACGATGTGGTACAACAGGATATAGTTTTTCATAGGTTCATCAAAAAGTGCTAATCAATATAGCATATAATATATGGAAGGAACATATGGAAGATTATATAGGCAGGCTGAATTTTTTTTTTTGCAATTTTGTTAGCAACGAGTTAGACACTTCGCATAGTCAGAATAGAGTCAATTCCAAAACAGAAAATAGAATTAAAGGATTTTTATATGTTGCAATCGGGACTATTTCACTAGAAAAATGGCCGGCTTTTATCTCTCTTTGGCATACTTGTTTCGCATATCTGTATTATTGCTCAAATATACAGACGTCAAGCTACCTTTAACTGTCAAATTTTCCCAATCAACCTTGAACTATATGCTTCAACGAAAAACTTGAAAGTAATATCCCTCACGCATTCACACAACGTCATCTAGTCCCAAACTAAGCAGAGCTTGTACTATGGGTACTAGACAACTGATAAACATACTTATATACTTTTTCTTTTGTAAATACATACATATTATACATAGAAACACCCAGACTAAGTCAAACACCCATGTTCATGCACACAAATGTTTGACTTATGCGGGAATCGAACCCGCGACCTATAGCGTGGCAGGCAGGTTTACTAACCACCACGCCATCTGGTCGTCCTATTCTATTAAGATATTCGAAAGATAGTAGTAGCTGGATGTGCTGGCATCTGTACCGTCTTATTGCCTGCCAAAACTCTTGCATCCACATGTCTGCCAAAAGTCGTCACATCCTCATAATTACTATACATGTCATAGCCAATGCTACCGGGAAACCATTAGCGGTTCGTGAGGACGGTCGCAAGGACTCCGGTTTTCCGCAACTCAGTGTACTCCTTTGTTTTATAACAAAGAGAAAGATTGATGGCTCTATCTCATAGAAGTTGTAACTGTGGGTACTTTTTAATACTCAGTTGTTGGGATGAAGAGCCTTGGTTCAGGGGTAAAGAATTCAATCAAAATTCTAAATTAGTTTCTATGAAACTATTAGTTATAATGCTCGATACAGAGAAATTGAAATAAGTAGATTTACTAGTCTGAAGTCATACTTATTTTGCATAAATACATTTGAGTAAAAGTGGTTTAAAAAAAAAAGAAAAACCACAAGGAATCACGATTCTACACGCGTGCCGTGGAACCTAATTCCCATACCTGAATAAAATATAGCCTATGTAATCCGGGGATAGTGTAGGTTCCAAACAGCAAAATAATTGAGCGTTTACAAACAAACAGAAAATATCCTCTTTACAATATTAACATACCATGATGATGACCATGTCAGCCGGGGCTGCGGGTTGTTCGCAAGAGTGACCGTGGCCCTGGTATACAGGGACCTCAGTAAGAGTTTGCCACTCCCTCCAGCTGCAACCTGAAAAAGGATGAGATTTTTTTTTTGATATGACTACTTGCAGTTCAGCCTAGGAGACCGTGTACTGCTTAACCGGGCTTTCCTGTGGATTCCTAAATAATATTAGGCCTCCAGCCAGGGGCTTATATAAAACTTAAACCTAAAACGACAGCGCTGAGGGCACCCCAAGGATGAGATGCATACAAACTCATTCTTATAATGTCTACCACCGTAGATAATCTGTCAATCCCAATGGATTCAAACACCAATGTGAATGAAGAAGTATGACCTTAAAGGGTACGTAATAAAAGACAAAATCCCACGATTATCAAAACCTTAGCACAAAAATGTACTAAGCGCGACTTAGAAGCATACTTGTTTAAAGATAACAATCTTAACGACTCAATCTGAATTGGTACAGTAGTTACGACGTGTGTAGCATACAAACGTACAAACGATTGTCCATGAGTGTGCGTACTACACTTCATAGAGTCCGATACTTTTGGAAAATTTCCATGTTTTGACTTGAAATTATTAAAGTGTATTACTTAATATGGTTAGTACGAATTTGAATGGCACGTGGCGTCTAATTTTACACTCCATTGCGTCTATGTTGAATGGTGGATAAATGTTTCTTTTTTATAATTCTTAAACCTTATGAAAACAATGGAATGAAAGGCATTCAGTTAGACAAACAATTGAGAAATTCACCCTACTAATATAACTGCGATTGCTTGTTTGTTTGGATATTTAGGTCGAAAACACACTGAAGGCTTTGTGAAATAAGCTGAAATTTTAGTCATGGCAATTTATATAGAATACTTTTTATCCGGGTGTATTAAGTAGTTCCCTCAAGACGTGGGTTCGATGCTCGACCTACAATATAAAAATTATAACTGCATCTAACTTTTCAAACCAAAACATCTAAACATCTTTTATCCTGTTTCCACACCCATAAAACTAATTGCTATATTTTTCTCTCTTTCTAGTGTTCGATGCATCAGCGAAATCCCCACAAGGTCTACTCTTCGGGTCTTCTTACCATTTGGGCAACTTTGACGAGTGCGTGGCGATTGAAGACCCAGGGTACAATGGGGTCACTATTGAAGGACAGTACTGTCTCGCAACCATCAAGTGGAGACAGAAGCATGAGACTAATAAGGTAAAAATATATGTACTGAATATTCTTATCTGCTTAGCTTATTTCAAAATTACATTGGGGTCGGCTTCTAGTCTTAATGGTGCAGCTGATTATCAGTGTTTTAAAAAGAGCGACTGCCTATTTGACCACCTCAACATAAATATTCGGGCAACCCAATACCTCTTGGCAAGACTGGTTGTCGGACTTTCTGTTTTCGGAATACCCGTAACAACTGCCAAAGACGTTGAAATGACAGCGGTGGCCCAACTTAACGTGCCTTCTCAAACTGAAGAGTTTGTTTGTTTGCTCGAATGTGCTAGTCTCAGGAACTTTTCTGATTTAAAAAAAATATTCAGTGTTAGGTAGCCCAATATCAAGGAGGCTAGGTATAGGTTATTTTTATTGGGGTGCGCGGAGCTGCAAAATAAGCGGCTTAAATCGCTGGCGAAGGCTAGTAACGTAAACGTAAAGTTTATTTTAGTAGTTGATATAATATGGTAACTGACTGCGCTTACCATAATAATCGTACAAGTATTTACAACTATCATTCGCCCGTGGTTTAGTAGCTTATAAATATTATTCTGTATAAGCTATATTACCGTAGTGTTTCATTCAAATAATTTCAGAACTATCCACACATACAAATGTAAACTTTCACTGTTATTATGTACATTAGTGTGCAGTGATGTGATACGAGTGAGATACTTCAACATATCACACGATACGTTTCCCCTAATTCTCGAAGAGACTATTGCGACAGCAGAACGGAAACTATGTAGGCTAAGTTCAGTGGCATTATGTTCAGAACTTGGTAATAAGGCCCTTTCGGTAATCCGACTAATTCTGCTGAGCGCTGTCATAGTGGAAGACAACTGAGACGTTGTCTTCAGGCTATGTGGCGTTATTAGTTTAATTAGTTTCCTGACTGTACCTGGGGCTTAAAGAGAATATTCTCTTATGCTGTAAACTTGAGAACAATAGAAATTAAAAATAATTGGAAAGACAGTACTTGTTTAAAATATTAGTAAAAGAATGTAAAAATGTAAAAAAAGTAGACCAGTGTGGAGTAATATTTGGTTCTTACCAAATATTACATCGTAGAAGGCAGTGTATTAACACGCCAAATTTAGTTACACAAATTGTTAAGTACACAGTAAAGCTATTATAATTATGAACCTAATAGACGATTAGGAATAACAAAACTAATCAAACTACATAAAAAACATTTATTTTTAAACTATATTTGATCCCGACGAAACTTAAACTCGCATTTGGCTAAAATGTTACTTATCTCCATGCCAAATTTTATCTCAATCAGTTCAGTAGCGTGAGAGCGTTACAAACAAACAAAAACACTCACTCTCGCATTAGTAATATATACGTACATATAGCAAACATAAAGATGACCTAGACACATCATCACCGGTTCAAAAACAAGGCCATTCCTTAGGTATCGCAACTTAACGATCAGGCATTGACTAAACATTGATTTACTTCTTCAAAGTGTACTGAGACATGCAAATATACAAAGACTAGGTATTAGTTTTCACAAGTTGGTTAGTCTATTGAAACACTGCAATAATAATAGTTCAGACTTCGTTTAAATATTGTATTCATTTTAGTAGTCAACTCATTACTATGTTACTGTTCGTTTTAACACTTAAAATGTAGAGGACTTGATATTAAAATGTTTTACTTTTGAGCTGTGTAACATAATCTGTATTGGATTTATGTTATTCAATTGTTAAATATAAATTATTCATGATAACAGAATAACTTGATAATCTATACCAATATTTTAAAACAGAAGAGTTTGTTTAGTTGAACGCGCTATTCTCAGGAACTTTTGGTCCGATTAAAAGAAAAAACTTTCAGTGTTTGATAGCCCATATATCCAGGAAGGCTATTGGCTCCTTTTTACCCGTATGCTCGGAATTGTTTCTATGGGGACTACTAGCAGAAGCTAGTAAGATATATTTTACAGAAACTTTTAAGCCCAACGAAGAAATTGCGAAAAAGATTTTCTTGCCAATTGAAAATTAAAATATATTTCAGTTATTCTGTTAAAATTTCTATAGATTGTTTACTTTGCAAATCCTAACTCGGCCATTATCACCTGGACGATAGTTTAACCACTAATTAGCTTGACGAGTTTCCTAGTTATCCGATCGTTAGCAGGCCACTATACAGATCGTCGAATAGTTAGCAATGCATGTTACTGAAGTTCAATGTTTGTATAACAAGTCTTTCATGGATAATAGATAAAGCCTTTTTGTCAAAAATAACTTTATTGCAAAGCCATGAATATATTTATTTGCTTGCTTACATATTTTTGCTAAAGACGTCGTGTATCAATGTCAAAATTAATAATGAAATGTTCCAAAGTGGCATAAATGAATTTAAGAATCTCCTATCTTAAAGAATTTTAATCGCAACGAACAAGTTAAGCGATCATTAATTATTAAAAAAAATTGGGCCCTTTTTTACACACGGTAGCCCCAAGGTAAGCTATTGATTAGCTTGCATTATGGCTGCACACAACTGATAAACTACATATGTATTTATAAATACGTATTACAACACCCAAACTATAGCTAAATAGGAATTTTGTTAACAGACTCGAACAGGCAGAGGTGAAACTCTTCGCTGGGCAGTCTGCGTACCAAGCGCCTGCCACGCGAAGTCAGTAGCGAGCTTCGTCAGCAGCGTGCTAGCTCACACCGTCAGTAACACCACAGGCGTCGAGGTCACTGAGCGGGACTGTTACACTAGAAGACCTCTAGCTATTACGTCATTGGATGTCGGCTACTTGTAAGTATTGTATATCTATACATACATAATAATAGAGTCGTAGAAAAGTCAAAACCGTACATTAAAAATTAAAAAAAAAATGGAACTACAATGTGATCAATCAAAATATGTGGTCTACAAAAACTATTGAAGCCAAAGATATAGTTTTTAGAATTTTTGTCTGTTTGTCAGTATGTATGTCCGGGCTAATCTCAAAAGGTACTGCATAGATTTGCTTCAAATTTGGCATGAATATAACTAAGAGGTCTGGTCAACATATAGGATACATATTATCACGTACGGGAGAGGGAGGGGTGAATGTTCAATCACTTAATTCCCACGCGGATGACGTCGTGGGCAACAGCTAGTACATAGATATGGGCATTTGTAGTGACGGGTGGACGTGAGTTTTTCGTTGAGCTGTTTGTGTTCCAAGCGCCTGCCAAACGAAGTAAGTGACGACAATGTTACACGAGGAAACATATTGCTATTTACGGTGCCTGATTTCTGTTATTTGTGCATGTGTGTGATTTAAAGTTATAGCACAGACAATGGATTTTCGACTTTACCGCTCAAGATCTACGGTTCAAAGTTGATTGGGAATGATATACAGTTTTAGGTAGCTTGATGTGCTGGTGTCTGTACTCGTAAAATGTAAGCGTACAAAGGTTTGTATTCAAATGAGTAATAGATGTACATGAAATATGAAAAACAAAAAAGGTGATTATGGTACAACTTACAACTGTCGTTGTTATAACACACAACTGTTGTTGCTATAAACCATAAGTTAGTTCAAATTTACATTATAATTATGGCAAGTACTTTTTATATACATAGTTGCTATAACTTAACAAAAACGTTACTGATAATATAAAGCTGAAGTTTGTTTATTTACTTGAACGAGATAATCTTGAAACTACTGAATCGAATTGAAAAATTCTTGCAGTGTTAGATAGCCTTATTTATCAATTTAGGCTATAGGTTTTATCCGGGTGCGCGGAGTAGTTAGGAAGTTGGTTATAATATATTCACATTAAAAATGCTATTGTAGTCATTTTATCAGTTGCTCTTACCCATAACAAGATACAATAATGACTAAATACAGTGCATATAAGGTTAAAGAAAAGTCATTCCATTTTTATTTCATAAATAAAACCCATACGTCAGGCAACAATGGGTTAGAAGAAAATCCTCAAAAGTCCACATACCCACGGTAGGGCAGGCCACAGATAATAAATCACACAGGCTACTACCCACCCGTATATTTCTTCCATTTTCCCATGATTTACTGCACGGTGGGATGATATTGGTGGACATAATCGAGGCGACTTTACGGAAGGGTGGGGACACCAATTATGTTATTCGGTTTCTTTTTCGAGATCTTTGGATAAGAGCATAAGTGTGTCGTATATATGTTAAGATGTTTCTTTTGATGCGTACGGAATAGTACCAGGTTAAAATTAATAACAAATATGTGGTGACGCCAGCACATCAAGCTACTACGATCTGACAAACTTTCTTAATGGATTTTCAAATCTATTGCTGAAGCATTCGGGTAGCTTGATGTGCTGGCGTCTGTATTACCCTAGTAGAGACTTAGGAGTGGCGCGAGTTGGCGAAAACACTTATAATTACAAATAATTGTGTGTACCTAATTGCAGGTATTTAAAAATCCGTTAACAATTACCTTGCAATTTTTTCCCTCGTACAATGACAGATATCCAGCCAATGCAACCCTTCAAACAATAAAAAAAGTTATGTATGTAGTAGACGCCAGCACATCAAGCTACCCAATACTGAAAAAAAATCCCAATCAACTTTGAACCATATGCTTCAGCGATAAAGTTGAAAATCTATTAAGGTTTGATAGATTGATTGTACATTAAAAAGAAACCGTACACTGAAATTAAATTTACGACTCGCAGGCATAACCGATAACTGGTAATTTTACCCTATTCAGAATTTCGCCTGGTAACGTAAGGTATAATTAGGTTTCAGTCTAGTAATTAACTCGTCTAGTGTCTAGATTATGATGAATGATTTTAACTTATACCCAGCTTTAGTTTTAGTGGAATACTTGAAGGTTTAGAAATTAACAATTTTTGATAGAAGCTAGATTTTGAAATGTGATAAAAGTTTAAAGAAATGGTTAATAACGCTGGCTTGATGGCATTATATAGCTTTAAATTTAGAATATTCATTGTCACTGCCCTTTAAGAAGTAGACTTTAAATATATTTATATATATATACGACGTTAATAAAATAAACATTTCTTGGCAGGACATTTGGTCTCTCAAACTCGATAAGATGGCCATCTGAATTCGAATAATAGGAAAACACAAAAAGACGGTCTTTTAGTGGTTTCCTTTACGATGAGATGTTCGTTTGTAGGATTTTGGCAACACTCAAAAGTTCACCGATCTATGTTTATGGCGTAGGTTCTTCATTAACTAGAAAGTAAACATATACAAAAACAAAGACAGCTTTAATGGCAGTATAAGCGAAGATTCTTATAAAAGGGGAAAAAGTGCGCAGATAATTTCTTAGAAGCCTTCCTCTAGTAGTGAAGGCACGTGTCGCTTAAATATAAACGAACATAGCATAGTCAGTCACCCTGCTATCACATTAGCGGCTGTTCCACACCAAATATAAACTATCTTCGATTTAGTCGACTTGTGTAGATCAGGTCACAGGTTTATCGTGGAAACATAAAAATGCAGTTTTTTACATTAGAAAAAACGCTTTTAATAATAAAATAATGACACACACCCTTTTTGATAAGAAACCAAAACCAAACTCAACAGCTTTTTTCATAAAAGAAAAATAAAACCTATTGTCTATTAAAACTATAAAAGGTTTTAATTTTGTTCACACTCTATATTTATGGTCGTGAACATGCTGGGGCCTCGACATGAAGTTAAGTTACAAATTCTTAAGAAAATGAGTTACCCCATTACAATAAGTTTGTCAATTGACTTAATATACAATACATCCTTAAATAGATAGTAAAGTAAAATAATAAAATTTAATAGAAATATTAATTAGAGTCTATAGGTAACAGACAAATTTTTATAATGCTAGTTCTTACAATAGACCCTTTACTAGTTTTGACATCAACTGCACGAACTAAGTCATCTTTCCCTGGAATTACCTTCACAATTCTGCCTACAGGCCAGTTCAATGGAGATACAGTATCAGACTTAAGCAACACCATATCACCTATCTCTAAATTAGGCTTTTTTGTTTTCCACTTAGGACGACTCTGCAACATAACTAAATATTGCTTATGCCATTGCTTCCAAAAATGTTGTTGCATTTGTGTACATTGTTTCCAAAAACTAAGCCTTCCTACATTAACATCAGTCAAATTAAGCTCAGGATAAGAAGTTAATGGAGAACCAGTAAGAAAGTGTGCAGGTGTCAAGTAAGACATGTCATCACTATCTCTTGACATGGGTGTCAATGGTCTAGAGTTTAAAATACTTTCAATCTGTACTAGAACAGTGTACAATTCCTCATAAGTAAGGACACTTTGAACAATAACACGTTTTAAATGATATTTAATGCTTTTTACTCCTGCTTACCACAGTCCACCAAATACAGGGGAGTATGATGGAATAAATTGAAACTGTATTCTCTCTAAACTACCAAAATCAAAAACCTTGTCTTGATGATCTGTGGAATTCAGTAATTTATGCAATTCTTTGAGTACATTATCAGCACCTTTATAATAACTAGCATTGTCACAATAAATCTTTGTAGGTTTATTCCTGCGACTTATAAATCTTTTTAAACATGCTAAAAAGGTATTAGTAGTCATATCTGACGCTAATTCAATGTGAATTGCTTTAGTAATAAAGCATATAAAAATTACAACATAAGCCTTAGTTATGACAGGATTTCTTATTCTAGTTTGCTTAACATTAAAAGGACCAGCATAATCAGTTCCTACAATTTGAAAAGGACGAGTAACATTAACCCGGTCAAGTGGTAATGAACCCATAAGTTGACTGGAAGCTTTAGCTTTAAATCTGAAACATAATACACATTTATATAATACAGACTTAACTTCTCTATTAGCATTAATAAGCCAATATTGCTCATTTAAGCTACTAATTATCATCTTCTGTCCTGCATGCTTAAGGCGAATGTGCTCATTAAGAATAATAAGTTTGGTCAAAGTTGATTTTTTAGCTAAAATAATAGGATGCTTTTGCTGAAAAGATAGGTTTGTATTTTGCAAGCGACCTCCCACTCGCAATAGACCATAGCCATCAACAAAAGGATTTAAACTACTTAAATGAGAATTCAATGTAACTTTTAACTTTAAACATTTCAACTCATTTGCAAAATGTAAACTTTGATCAATCTTAATCAAGTCATGCAAAGCATGAGCTACCTCCTCAGGAGATAAATATCCCTTTCTTTTAGGACTATTCTGCATTTTACAATTAAATATAAAACGATTGACATAAGCCATTATTCTTGTCATTTTATTTAAATTAGAATATTTTTCTATAAAACTATGAAACAAAATATTCTCAGAAACACTAGTCAAAACATTACATATTGCAGAAGGGACTTTAAGTTCAGAAACAATAGATACATCAATATTTACATTTGAACTACAATGTACATATTCACTGTTTTGTAAGTACTGTGGACCCTGAAACCACAATGAGTGCTCTTTTAATTGATCTGCTTTAAGGCCACGAGACAAGCAATCAGCAGGATTCTCATTAGTGTTTACATAGTCCCAGTGTACATCTTTAGATAATTGCTTTATTTTTTGTACTCTATTAGCAACATAAGCAGTGAGCTTTACAGGTTCAATCTTAAGCCATGCTAAAACAATTTTTGAATCCAAATATAGATAGGTAGGGATATCATTATATTTTAATGCCAAGGTATTATGCACTTTCCTTGCTAACTTAGCTAACAATAAAGCACTATTGAGTTCAAGTCTAGGTATGGTTAATGTTTTATCTTTGGGATTAATACGAGATTTAGAACACAAAAGGTTAACATTTACTGTGTTGTCCTCGCCAACTACTCTCAAATAGAGGCAACAACCATGCGCAATATTCGAAGCATCAGCATAACCGACCAACTCTAGTTTTTTAAATGGATGTACAATGATATATCTGGGAACAGATATACAAGACATACTCATTAAACCTTCAGTAAATTCAAGAAATTTATTATTTAAATAATCAGGTAAAATATCATCCCACTTTAAGTTTTCAAACCAGACTTGTTGCATTAAGTATTTTGCTTGCACTAAAATAGGACCAACCAAACCCAATGGATCAAAGAACTTACTAATAAAGCTTAGCATTTGCCTCTTGGTATAAGTCTTTTGTATTTCAGCTGCTGGACATTTCATATTTAATGTATCAGACCTGACATCATATGACAAACCCAACGTTTTGACATAGGTATTAGTTTTATCAAAATCCTCTTTACTTAATTGATGAATTTCAATAGGAACATCATATAAAATATCAATATTATTTGAACACCACTTGTGTAATGAAAAACTAACTAAGTTTAAAAGCTCAATTAGCTGCCTTTTGGCCTCAAAAAGCTCTAAAATATTATTAGACCCACATATTATATCATCCACGTAACTAGAATACTTCAGCACAAAGGCTGCTAGTGGATATTTATCCTTATACTTTTCAGCAAGTTCAATCAAACACCTAGTTGCTAAAAATGCAGAACTTTTCAAACCATATGTTACCGTTTGAAGTTGAAGACATTGAACGTCCTGATCGGTGGAATCTCTCCAAAGAATGTTTTGCAAGCAACAATGATCATTACTTACTAATATACCTCTATACATTGCCTTTATATCACAAAGTAAAACATATTTAAAACTCCTAAATAATGTCAAAATGTCAAATAAATCATTTTGCACAACAGGCCCGTTAAGCATCATGTCATTTAAACAAATACCTTTATTGGTTTTCATGCTTGCGTCAAAGACAGCTCGAACCGGAGTAGTCTTACTGTTTAAATTAATGACTGGATGGTGAGGTAAAAAGTATACATTACCTGCCCTAGGATCATAATTAGTTATATCAAAGTATATGGCATGACCCTGATCAAGATAATCATGAATAAATTTTTTATATTGTTGATACAACTTATCATCTTTAGCAAACCGTTTTTCTAAATTATAAAATCTATACAATGCCTGATTAAATGAGTCACCTAGCTGGATGTCATTCAACTTAAGTTTCAAAGGTAAATCTACACAAAATTTCCCATCAACAAGTTTCACAGAACTTTGAAAACATTCCTCAGCTAATTGGTGCTCAGTGGTACCTTCTTTATAAAGCTCAGGCACCTTCTCACATTTCCAAAAATTTGAAATAATGTCACCAATATTATCTAACTGCTCATGGTGAGAGCTTTGAGAATTATGAGAAATATTATGAAGCGAACCTTGAACTGTTATACACAAGTTTGATGAATGTATTGTACCAGTAGAGACTGGTAGACTGCCTGCCACAACATAGCCGAGGCTGGTACTAACCAGGTAAGGCCCTTGTGGTGTTAAAGGCAGCGACTCCCTCTGGAGCACCTGGAAAAACACATCACATCCCAATAGCAGAGATATTTCACCTGTTTTATTAAAGTTTTTATCTGCCAAGTAAATATGTGAAGGAATGTTGAAATCAACATTATTAAAACTTTGCTGTGGCAGATTACAGGTGATATTTTTAGCTATATAACAGTTTAAGGATAATTTAAAGTTACTATTAGATGCATATACATCAAAATTTGCCTTAGAGCGCATATTGTTAGTGCCCTGCAAAATACCAGTAATGAGCTGGTTTGCCTGTGAGACCTTGCAATCAATTTCACCAGCAAGCTTCTCTGTAATGAAAGAAACCTGGCTGCCCGTGTCTAGCAAAGCTCGTGCATAAATAAATGTACCATTTTTAGCTATAATACGCACCACAGCTGTAGGAAGCAGTACATCCTTTACAGGTGCAGTACTTGACATCACAACCGCACTGTCATAACTTCCAACACCATGATCAGGCTCTGCAGCAGCAGGATTAGCTGAGGCAGCATTTTGCAGCTCCCTTTTCATTTCCACACCATGCAGAAGCGTATTGTGTCTTTGTTGACAGATAGAGCATTTCAGACGTAGCTTGCACTTACCACCATGCGCATTCAGACAAATAATACACAACTTATGTTTTCTCACAAATTGACTCTTTTCATTATCAGCAGCAAGTTTAAATTTTGCACACATGTATAATTTATGATTAGTATTGCAGTACTTACATGAGGCTGCTGCTGCTACTATATTGCAGTTAGACTTGTCAGACTTCACACTTTTAAAGTTGCTCGCAGGTGTTGTCTGAAGTG
Source organism: Heliothis peltigera (assembly GCA_958496145.1). Taxonomy (NCBI): domain Eukaryota; kingdom Metazoa; phylum Arthropoda; class Insecta; order Lepidoptera; family Noctuidae; genus Heliothis; species Heliothis peltigera. The sequence goes on along the minus strand of OY292327.1, from coordinate 10,064,311 downwards.
CATTTTCCATTGCTAATGCTCTAGACTCTAAAAAATTTATAAATTCCTCTGTAAAGAAAACAATATTTTTATCTCTTTTTAGATGGAAATTCTTATTAGTGTCAGAGTCAACCTTTCTTAGCAATATATTAACTATTATTGGACCCCACGAATTAGTTTGCATTTTCAAACTTTCTAGAGCAGTTAAATGTGCATTGGCACTTGCAACAAGGGACCTTATATTGGCCGCAGTGCACTCTTTGAAAGTGGGCAAATCAATCAAAGCATTAATGTGGTGGTTTATAATCATGGGTTCATTATTATACCGTTGCTCTAATAATTGCAGTGCTGCAGTATAATTTAGATCAGTTAATGGCAAATTTTGAATAATACCTAGCGCTTCACCAGTTAAAAATGAGCGTAAGTAATATAATTTCTGTACTGAACTTAAATTGTTATCGCAATCAATTACTGCTTTGAACATATTCATAAAAGGCAAAAATTCTAGGATGTTATTTCCATCAAAGCTTTTAATAATAATTTGGGGAAGTTTCCTAAAATTACTATTGTTTACTTTAGGCGGCTCCGCCACAGGCGGTTGGGATGACCGGCGAGCATTGAGCTCTTTATCTATTATAGAAATGCACATGAAGTACTTACCTTCATAGATTCCGGGATCCTCATCATCCTTAGGATTAGCCATGAGAATATCATTATTAAGTTTTTCATAAGAAATGAAATTTTCAACCAGGCGACTGCGCCGCTCTTCGAGCAGCTCAGTTGGAGCTGTTTGACCCTCATTGCTTTTGCAGAAGGTCTCCACTCGGCTAATGGCGCCTTTTATGTACCCCCTACGCAACTTTAACTGTGCTAAGTCTTCATGCGACATTTTATGCAGCTTATTATATGTAGCTAAGCAAAAGACTTAATGCAACTATGACTTTTAAAACCCAATAAACCGTGTTACAAACTGTATGTATAAAATACACTTCTGTTAAAAAATAACACTGGAATTTTGAGAAAAAAAAAATGGCGATCAAAAAAACAAAGTCGATGCGATGCTCGGGAACGGTCGATTCGCGTTCACCTTCGGCAGCGGCACGAATTCCCTCGCTGATTGGTCGACTCGTCCCGTCGCTCACGTTGCTTCGTTGCGTTGGTACACGGAGATCGGATACACGCAGCGGTAATGCTCCAAATAGGCAGGAACAACCTTACATGTTTATAAAATCCGTGGCACAAATTATATGATGTAATGGTACCTTCCAGCTCCTTGAGTTTTTGATTTATTAGGAGGTGTCTTGAGATTATATATTATAATATCATTGGTCTTGAGTATTCAAAAGATGGAAAAAAAAATTCTTATATTGAAGAAATCACCAATCTTCTTTTGTTTCGTGAAGAACCAAATTTTCTCAATGGACCAAATATAAATTATCTTCGATTTAGTCGACTTGTGTAGATCAGGTCACAGGTTTATCGTGGAAACATAAAAATGCAGTTTTTTACATTAGAAAAAACGCTTTTAATAATAAAATAATGACACACACCCTTTTTGATAAGAAACCAAAACCAAACTCAACAGCTTTTTTCATAAAAGAAAAATAAAACCTATTGTCTATTAAAACTATAAAAGGTTTTAATTTTGTTCACACTCTATATTTATGGTCGTGAACAGCGGCAGTAAGCAACACTGATTTAATAAGATTTGATTTTCCTGAATATAAACTGAATGCAGTTTATTGTGCCAGTAAATCATGCTTCTAGAATCTGTCACATTTCTTTAATAGATTTTCATCTTTATCGTTGAAGCATATGGTTCAAAGTTTATTGGGAAATTGTAACAGTTTCGGGTAGCCTGGTATGCTGGCGTCTGTACATAGGAGAAGACAGTAGCTATAATGACTCTGTATTCTTTTGAACGCGACAAATAATAATTGGAACTATTTAAATCCTTAAAATTATGAAGAGACTCTTTGCGCTTTCAGTTTTATCATTATGGACAGATATTATTCACTCAGAAAATATTTGTACGCGTCATCTCAAGTCCACTGCTAGGATTTTTACGCAAAAACACAAAATGTACGCACGCAAGTTGCTGTTCGCTAGAACGAATAGACCAAAAGATACATTAGTGTTCGTCATAATGCTGCACAGGTAGTCGAATCACCTTTAACATCGCTTGTCACAATCAACATAACATATAGCTGGAATACAAGTTAGAGTCAATTTTACTTCGACAGAAAAATCATGGCTGTTTTTATTTGTTTTCTTTGTGCCAATATTATTTTGTTAGGAACACATTTCCTCCGCGCCAACCGAACGCACGGCCGTTACTTCTGACATATTAAGATTGATCACACACTGGAAGATAATATTACTTTCCTTTTTCATTAATACTTGATGATATCGTTTCATCATAAAATGATGTTGCTGTATCGATGGGTTTTCAGGGAAGTGTACATTTTTTATGAGCAAAATTGGGGTTAGAGTTCTGGTTGATATTTATTTGATTTTTTATGGCTAGGGCTATTTTAGAATCATGAGTATTTTTTTATCTTTATTACAAGAACATGGTTTAAATTACTTTGAGTTAATGCCTGATTATAAGCGTGAAACACCCAAAAGCACCTTTGTAATTTAAATAAACTAGGTAATTGAATTAATAAAACGATGTTATTTTAAATATACAAGCTTTTTAGTTAACGCTCATTGGTTGCGTTTTTACAACTGAAAGTGACGGGAATTTAATAGTTGGCAAGGTCAAAAATAGAAATCATTTATGATTTTTTGTTTTTATAAAACAAGCAAAATAAGTATACAGCTTGATGTGGATATGTCATAGTTAGTGTTTTCTTACATTCATTACATTCAATTTTATTTAATTTATTTAATTTAATTAATTTAATTTAAAAAGGTACACCAACAGCTTCTGTATAAAAATTAGATAAAAATAATAAAGACTTAAAAATGGACTTATACAGTTGCCAATTATAGGTGAACCAACATTCATAGATATAAGTGATAACTTTAACTAAAGAGAAATAACTAATACAGAGTGGGGAACAATAATGATGGAATAGAGTTAAAATGAAATGAGATGAAACTTATATATAATTAATCAAAAAACTTACAGTATAATAAAAACGAGATAAATAAAGACACAAACAAGTAGTAAATACAATTAAAGTCATGTAGCGATATGACTTATAATATGGGTTTTAAAGATGTTCATAGAATTATGGTATATGTCAACATGTGGGTTTGATTTTATAAAACGATTCATCTCTTTGCTGAGCCTATTGAGTGGTGAATTTTCTCCTATATTTGTGTTTGAAGCTTTAGTATGAAATAAATGGGTAATGGGATATCTGGGAACTTTATTGGGGACTTTTATACCTATTTGTTCAATCAATCTAAAACAGTCTAATTTATTGTTAACCAATTTGTAAAAAAACATAAGATCTTGTATAAGCCGACGGTTGCGCAGTGATATCATTTTATACAGTAGAATACGTTGTGTATATGGACACCGGGGAGATATACCACCGAAGGTATAAGCTAGGTGTTTTGTGAAGGCCCTTTGGATGCTTTCTGCTCTTTGTGAGTGTACTGCGTAGTATGGGTTCCACACTACGCTGGCAAATTCAAGCTGGCTCCGAACTAAAGCGTTATATAATACAATTTTTGTTCTTACTAATTTAAAACCTTTAGTATTTCTCTTAAGAAATCCCAGTAATCGTGCTGATTTTGTAACGATTTTGTCTATATGGCTTATGAAATTCATTTTACTGTCCATAGTAACGCCAAGATCGCGAACTTCATTGACGGTATCTAATAACAATCCGTTTATATTATAAGATACGACATGTGAATGTTTTTTCCTCGTGAAACGTATGTGGTTACATTTATGTATATTGAGTTTCATGTGGTTGAGGTTACACCAGTGTTGTATGCTATCCAAATCATCCTGAACTAAGGTAGTATCTTCGTTTGAAGTTATAATTTTGTAAATTTTGAGATCATCAGCAAACATTAGATATTTACAATGACGGATATGGGTAATAATATCGTTAATAAACAAAGAGAACAAAACCGGTGCAAGATGAGAGCCCTGGGGAACTCCTGAGTCGGCATAATACGGGTAAGATTCGTAACCATTAACAACAATAGTTTGCGATCTACGACACATATATGATTTGAACCAGTTTAGAAGCGAGCCGTGTATGCCATTATACTCTAACTTGGACAGCAATAAAAAGTGATCAACTTTATCGAACGCACTGCTGAAGTCCGTGTATACAGCATCTACTTCTAGTCTTTTATCAAGAGCTAAAGTTACATCGGAAACAAATTCCATGAGGTTTGTTTCTACGTTGCGTCCAGCTTTGAAGCCATGCTGACACGGTGAAATAATTCTGTCAATGTGGCGAGTAATTACTGGGCAAATAAGAGATTCGAAAATTTTAGCAAAACAAGATAATATTGAAATAGGACGGTAATTTTGAACATTAGCAGGGTTACCTTTTTTGAAAACCGGGACAATTCTTGCATTTTTCCATAAATCAGGAAATATTCCTTCAGCAAGGGAGGAATTGAAAATAATCTGCAACGGGAGGGTAAGTTCATGACAGCAGCGTTTTATAAATAAGGGTGGAATACAATCAGGTCCAGCACTTTTGGAAGCATCTATGTGTTTGAGTTTGTAAAGAATTTGTGTTTCCGTTAACTTAATAGTGCTTAAAATAGAGTCAGTACCAGAGAATCGTTTTGTAGTGTTGTAATTTGTTGCTGGATTTTTGTTAAAAACAGAAACAAATTGATCAGCAAACAGGTTAGCAATATCAGGACCATTGTTAGCTACCTTATCATTCATAAACATGTCGGCAGGTATGCAGGATTCTCCGCGACGTTTATCTTTAATGAATCGCCAGAAAGCTTTAGGGTTATTATTTATAGATATATATTTATTTAATTATATATAATATATAATTATTTAATTTTATAGAAAGTAAGCATTTTACAAACAGTCGTTTTAAGTGTTGAAGTTGACTAGTACAACCGTAATAATACAAGGGTTTTATTCTTGTGTAAAGTAGACTAAATTATTTCACAGCATCCCATGACACCTTTTTTTTTTTCGGGGGCGGAGGGGCGTGCCGGAATCTTAACACCTAAAACCAACCAGGTGTCGGAATCCAGATTCTTCCGCAGCATCCCATGACACCTTGTCCTAAGTCCACCGGGAAGACACGCTTGATGATACATTTTTTTTTATTTCAGATCGCTGATTCTGCTGTTCATCGCGATCCTGTTCTTCAGTACGCTCTACGAGACCTACAAGATATACTACGGCTCTAAGACAGAGTCTGTTATGTCCACCTTGATAGTCTCCTTCTCCATGATCAACAATATGAAGAAGATCATCTCCACCAAGCAACACAACTCCTTGGGACTCGAGTGCATCTCTGGCATCAAAGCCTTGGCCATGATCTTCATCATAGCCGGCCATGCATGCATGTTTATTGCCAGTGGACCTGTTATGGATGCTGATGCATGGGATAGGGTAAATATCTTTTTTTTAACTAATTTAAAAATTATAAAGACAAAAATGTATATGATACACGTAAAAAAACTAAAAGGAATTTCCCTCGGTAAGCGGGAGAAACAACGTGAAACTGGTGGTTTCTAATAAATAAATTACGTAGAACGTTGCTAGCTTTTCCAATTATTATGATCCGATAGGGTCAAGGCAAGGTTTATTTGGATTTATATAGAGCTTACCATTATGCCGAAACCTTGCTGCCTGGAAACAGTAACGCATAAATTCGTTTCATAATCAGGGGTCCATTAAGTTGTGGAATTGAGGACGTCGTTATCAAGGTCAACATAGATTACGTATAAACTGATTTTGATACTTTGTGCGGAAAAAGATTGTCTATTAATTAATATTGGCATCGTCTAAAATGTCTCGTGAGAATTGTTTTTGAGTTCTAGAATTTTCTTTTTAGCCGTTGTTTCCTATGCTTCAAAAAGATAATAACTTGAAGATAGGACACCAAGTTTGACGTTATAGCAAAATTCAAATTACGAATCGCTTTGAACATTCTCAAATCCTACCATTAAGATCTTTCAAGAGAGGGTTGTGTGGATACTGCAATGGCACAATACAGGGAAAAAATATCCTTAATATTTTGTTAGTTAAGATGTATATTTCTTTAACAGTTGGTGCGACAACCTGTAAATGCCTTCATGCTCAACAACACTTTGTTAGTGGACACGTTCTTGATGCTCAGCGCATTTCTCTTCTCAAGACTGCTTCTTGTCGAACTGGAGAAGAGACGAGGGAAGCTCAATGTTATTCCGATCTTGATCTTTCGGTATATCAGGTAAGCATTTTTTGTTAATAAATTCTAATTTAATTTTTACATTCATATACGTTATGTTGGTCTTCAGAAAGTACTTTGTATCGGTTATTTTGTTTTTATATTAAAATCCTAGTTTAATAAATTCCAAAGAGGTATAAAAAATCAAAATAAAGATTTTGGCCTATATTTTATAAATAGCTTAGTTCTTATAGTGTGATGTTAAAGGACACACGAACGCTTAAGAAAATTTACAAAAGACACTAAAAACCGGTGGTCTTTGATACTATAATTTAAAATATTGTAATAACCTGTAAACAAAAATTTCATAAAATTTTATTTGAAAATACATCACAAAAATCCTTCGCTCAAAGCTTTGCTACCAGGATTTCATCAAAACCTAACTAGTTCGTCTTTTTGCAAATAACAAGCTCTTACCCAATAGACTGGCACACACAATGAACGTCGTAGCCTTTGTAGTGTGGAATAAGCCTTATTAATTTAACGCAATTCTGTACAGCATTATGAATCTAGCTCATTTCTGCTGCGTTTGGTTTTTCTTTGCTTTCAATACTAACTTTTTCCTTTAGCATCTTTGAGGTTGTATTTTTCATGTGGATTTACATAAGTAGCCTTTAGAATGAGTTTCAAATCAAACTGCCTTTAGTACAGACGTCAGCACATCAAGCTACCTGAAAATATAAAACATTCCCAATCAACTTTGAACCATTACGCTTGAGCGATAAAGTTGAAAATCTTTTAAGGAAATTTGACAGGTTGTTGCTTGATGTGCTGGCGTTCCCAAAATTGGGAACTGTATTAGCCATTTTAAATGATTCTAGTAGAAAAATGCTTGAGATTTTTTTGAAAACATTAGTGTGACCCATGTCTATCCTGTCATAGGTCCCAATCCGAATTTAAGGGCAATCAATGGCTTACGCCCGTGCCTAGAATTTCTTATATAACCTCAAAATGTTCAACTTTGATACTTCATGCGTGTCACACGATAAGAATGTCTGCTTTTCAGATATTTAAATGATGTGGGATTTCAATAATAGCTATTTTGTAGAAGCGCAGTCGTGGGTAGACTATATAATTCTCCCTTTATTCTCAAAATATGGTGATTTTCTTTGACTTTCTCTGATCTTTTCTTTGATCGCCCCACTGCTGGGCATACGTCTCCTCTTACACGGCGAAGGATTGAGCGTTAATTAACAAGCTTTGCCAACGCGGGTTGGTGATTTCAGTCTTTATAGTTCAGAGTTCTTTAACTTATCATCGATTTTATTTTCAGAGTAACTCCAGCATATTTGGTAGTGATTTTGTTCTACATGACTTGGTTGCCAAAGATGGGAGAAGGTCCTCTTTGGCAAGACAGGTTACTTCTGGAACAAGAGAGATGCATGTCGTCTTGGTGGACCAATATTCTGTATATTAATAATTACGTCAACTCTGATAAAATGGTGAGTTTGAAGAATTTGATATCGGTCTCTTCTAGTAAAAGTTACTTTGTCTAATTAGCTTAATAAATAAATTAATCTTTGTCTAATTACTCAGTACAGACGCCAGCACGTCAAGGTACTACCACTACATCATATTACACCATTTGTCAAATTTCCGTATTAGAATTTCAACTTTATCGCCGAAGCAAATTCAAATTTGATAAGGAAAATTTGACAAACAATAATCAGCTTTGATTGATCGACACCCAATCAATGGTTCTTTCCCTGTAAGAAGAAGCTTGTATAGTCTGATGATAATGATGATGACATAGCAATAAAAACGCATATTGATAATTTTTTATCAATATGCGTTTTAAGAGCTATTAATTTTAGTTGGCAATTTAAACAAGAGTTATAAAAAAAATCATAAGGGTAAACTTTCCAGTTGTCAAACTAAAGTTTCTCCGAGATTCACGACACTAGTTTTATAATGTTCCCCGCTTTATTGTGAGCGTAATATCTTTTTATGCACTAGACACCCTCAGACAAGCGACGACAAAGACTTTGCCTGTTTAAAACTTGATGAAGTTAGCTGTTCGCGTACTTATCTTTTTTGCCCACTGTACACTGTATTATTAATACTTTTACAGTGAATTAATGTTGCAAAAAGTCTCGTTGCTTTGTCTTCTGTTACATGTTTGTGTTTATCAGGTTCTTTGTGTTAATTAAGTTAAATTAAATTACGTTCATTTATAGTTAAAATATTAATTTTCACTTTATTATTACTAAGAATTGGAACATTGAGAATTTACGTGGCAAAATTTATTTTATGTTTGTTTTCATTCTTTCAGTGCATGTTCCAGTCCTGGTATCTCTCCGTGGATACTCAGCTGTTCTTCATTGCGCCCATCTTTATCTACAGTCTCTGGAGGTGGAGAATATTTGGCCCTATACTTCTATCAGTATCCATCCTTATCTCTTTGGTTGTTCCTGCATTCATCACCTATCAAGATAAATTGGATCCCACACTATTGTTTTACGCCAAGTAAGTTAGATTATTCAGTGTTTATTGATCTCGTCTTCCTCATTGTTGATGATGTCTTGAGATTTATACATTTTATTCAAATTTGTTACAGAGAATTTACCGATATCATTTCCAACTTTTACTTCAACGAAGCTTATATCAAGACTCACATGAAAATGATAATTTATTTCATGGGAATTTTAACTGGATATGTCCTGCATCGGATCCAGACTGAAAAGTAATTTTATCACTATATTATAAAATTAATGATCAATATAGTAAATATACTCTAAGACTTCTACTAATGACCTTGTTTTTGTTATTTCAGCTACCAGTTCTCTTTCCTTCTAAAAACCTTAGCGTGGATTATCAGCCTCGTTCTTGGTACTGTAACCACCTTCTCCGTGACCATTTTCTACCAAGAGTGGTACCAGTACAGCGCTCTTGAGGCAGCAGCCTATATTTCTTTGCACAAACTTGCCTGGGGTATTGCTAATGGATGGCTTATTATTGCCTGTGCTACTGGAAATGGAGGTAAGCAGATAAGGGAATTTGAGTCTTATCTCTTTGTATTAACAAACAAAATATGTTTGCATGAAACTAAACCATGAATGGCCATAGTAAAGTGCCTTGTGGGACACCTATTCATATCTACAACCAAAATTTTGAAAAAAAAAATGATGAAGAAAATTCAAAATTATCTTTATTAATGCTGTAACTATTAATTTTCAATGTCTTTAATAATGCCAAGAGTAGTTCTCATAAAAAGTTATGAAGGCTATATTAACTACAATGTAGATATTTCTGCGAAATTAATAGAACTGACCTTTAAATTGGTTTTATTACTCACTTCAATATTATTGACAACATTAAAATGACTTTTTAAATCTTGCCAATAATATTGACGAGATTTTACTTCTTTAGTTGCTTTTTAATTTTATGTTTATTTTAAGTTGTATTATAACTTTATTTTATTTCAGGGTTCATTGGAAGATTGCTAACGTGGAAGTTTTTGGTCCCGTTTTCAAGATTGACGTTCTGCGCTTACTTGGTGAATGGCATCGTTGAATTGTACTACGTCGGAGAATTGCGTCATCCTCTGCATATCACCTTCTTCACAGTTGTGAGTATTGTCTTGCTATTGTAAATATTAGCTTCCGCCAGCGGTCTTACTCGCGTTCCATAGGAACTGATTGACACAACCGGATAAAAAGACCTCCAGAAGGAATAAAAATGGGAGGCTATGATCAGTTGAATCTATCTGCAACTCGGCGCCAGGTGCTAACTAGATGTTATATTCATTCTATAATAAATGTACTTATGTCAGGTGACCAATAATTAGCAAAACTTGTGTTTTTTTTTCAGATGGCGAATGCGATATCTCATATAGTGCTGACATTCTTCCTTGCCCTATTTCTATGTTTGACCTTCGAGTCACCGCTCCATGGTATCGAGAAAATTCTTCTTAGGATGTTTGGTAAGTAAAACATAAATAATTTCAAATAATTTTATATGGGAACTTTTTGTACTTCGGTTCTTCAAACCAATAGATAGACATACATGACGTGTTGCTGGGGAGTTTGTTGCGCCACTTCTTCTTCCCAGCAAAAACACATATGAAGCAGTGAAGGGTGGGCGTCTTGGGGACTGTCTTTTGCTAATTGTTCTTCGGCCTAATTTGAAAATGATTCTATCTTTGGGTTTGACTTAAACTCTATCTCTAATTTAGTCTAAATATATTTAATTAACTGATCTCACAATCAACTTCAATCATGTTAATGACATTTTTATTACTCGAATCGCTATCATTACAAATTCCAGCCTTGAAGTTATTTAAACATCTCTCGAAATGAATATTCGCGCGCAAAATCTTTTCACATTTCTCGAAATTACAATAAGTCATGTAGTTAAACCAATGATCACACTTTTAACTTTGTTATGAGAAAGTTAAAACAGCAATCAAAGACGAGCGTGAAGTTATTGAACTATAAAAATGTTCTAAATCAATTTTGTTCGCCTGCCATTTTAAGTGTTATAATAGCCAGTAGCTGGGTTATTCTCATCAGCCACTTTGTAAAGAAACTTTAGCTCCTATCGATACATATTTCTTATATTTATTTACTTTAAAATTCCTCTTAGTTTTCTTTCAAATGATTTCAATGCTTATACACTTCTGAATTTCTATACAATCTATTCAACCGCATATAAGTACATTTTTGTATAACCCTTTCGTCTTGTATGACTTTCTCAATATTTTTAAAGGCTTTCAGAACATTCTGAGAATATTTGATTAGTCTATGCGGTTTCTGTATCTGCTTGTTTGTATAAAGATTTTTGAATGACCCTTATTTTAGATCAATTCCAGTTAGGATTTCTTGTGTAAAGGGATAAGTTGTATTATTATGGTATTTTAAGCCTCTTTTAAAATAAAATAATATTTCACAGAAGGACTTCATAGATAAGACTGTTGTATGATTAAATTAACTATCTATCAGAGAACTTCATTTAAAATAAAAAGCTTTTTTTTCATATTTAAAAAAAGAAACTGGCCAGAAAGATTGTGTTTAAACTGTTAGAAGTTCCTTTTGACAGTTTTTGTAATTATTGTTATTTTTTTTTGTTCACAGCTCGGCCAGTCTTAAGCGACAACGCAAGAAAAGATATTTCGGCGGAATCTTCGAGAAACACTAGTCAATCTAAACTAGATTCGTAGCTTAGTGTAACATTCTTAGTTCTATATTTGAAATGAGAAACACTATGTGATATTTACATAGATGACTCTCTTTGATTTAGGTAGATTGAGATTTGTATGATAACCCGAAATTTTATAAATGGAATTATCGAAAACGTAGTGTAACAAAAGAAGAATTAGGTATTTGTCTTGGGAAGTTTTTAAATTAAACTTTTTTTGAATTTGGGAAGCAATGTGTGCTTAGAAAAAAGTTCTTAATTTCGGAAAGGATCTATTGTTTGGTTGTAACAAATTTTCTAAATTTAGTGGAATATTCTAAAATTGGAGTTCCATAATTTGGGGTATTGTACCAAGTGGACTTTTTGTGAACCAAAACAGGCTCAATTAAAATAAGGTTTTAGGTAAATCTGTACATATTCTTAGATGTAAGTAGGTGTATTATTAGTTTTTTTTTTACGTTTACATTTAGGAAAAGATAATATATTACCATTTACAATATTTCAATATAAAAATGTACTCGTGCCCTCAGTATCACTAACCAGTACAAATATTATAAAAATAAAATGTTAATAAAAATGTTTTATTTTTTCTCGAAGGTATCGGGAAATGGAGTGAATTTTTATCGTCGAAATTGTGCGATCATGATTTTTTATAGCAATATACAAAATGATGTTTTCATATTTTGAACTTTAATTTCTGAAGCAAATGGTTCAAAATTGATTGCAGGTTTATTTTATATACAAAAAATATGTCGATATTACCAAGTTATTAAGTAATTTGGTGGAATTTAAGAGTCGTGTGGACGATGTGATCTGAAAATAGTAAAAAAAATTTTTTTTTTTTCGGTACTATAAATAAAGTGCTTTGTTTATAGTTGATGGTACATAATATTTACGTGGTGGACACAAAATATGAACGGCTCAATTTAAAAAATAGAAGGTGATGAAATATATTTTCTGTGTATTTTAATTATTTACAAATCATATTCAAGACATTCAAGACTGCAATTTTCTTCAATAAAAAGTGTGAAAGTTACTTTAAGTACTACGAGTATTTTAAGAATTTTTACAAATCTTTGTAAAAATATTATTTCAATTTCTACTGCTCAATGTTATGTATACTCTATTATAAATTGTAATGTACGCAATGTACACAAGATTATTTTATATTTTGATATTAAAAGACATTGTTTCAATTTATTTGTTGTTTTTTTTTTTATTAAAATTGCTGCTTGCAAGAATTACTGAGACCCTGGCACACTCAGACCTCCGAAAAGAACAAAAGTATGTTTTAGTCAATAAAAGTTCTAACTGCACAGCGGAAGAGGTCATTAGGGGATAATGAACCACTCAAAAAAAAAGTCTTCAGTCGAACATACAGACTGAATAATGCTAGAATGACACCTATCTTAAGATTCAAATTCGAAGGACAAACAAAAATCTTCAGATAATATTGTGGGAAGATTGGTTTCTTCACCAATTGTATTAGATTAATACAGTCCGTAATAATACCGTTATAGTACTAATTTTACTACTTATTGTAATAATTCCGTAATAGTACCGATACCGTGTAAAATTGAACTAACCACGAAACGAACTCTAAAAAAAATATATTTATTTATACGTTACAAAATACGTATAATTAAATCAATGAACTCCCAAACACAATATAAAGGACTTAGCTGCAATATTTGTGTTACCAGCAAATGCACTCAAGTGTACGTCCGCAGTCCGGTTAACTTGGGCAGTTTTCAATTACTAAAAGTTAGGCACTAGGTAAGTGCATAGCCCGTCAACTATTTGCAAACTTGCATAATCTTCGCCGGATCATGGCATATATGGTACAGAGTTGGAACGTATAAATTAAACTTGGCGTACCACGTTGTTGTACTGTTAAGTCTTCCGGATTTTGGAAATTTGGAATGACCTGATGCTGTTGGTGTTGTTGTGTGTTGCAAGCATTTTGATATGCGGATGGATAAGAACTTCTGTAGTTTCTGATATCAATTTTTCTTTCATTTATAGTTTACGAGGAAATCAGTAATAAATTGTGAATTGAATCATTATTTGCATAACTCTTCCCAAACTATGTTGGGGTCGGATTCCAGTCTTGACTGGACGCGTTTGAGCTATCTGACGTCCTCAACCATTACCCGGGCAACCCGATACTCCTTGGGCGTCAGACTTACTGGTTTCTGAATATCCGTAACATACATTATACCAAGAATCAAATATGTTGCAAAGAGTGTGTTAGGTATGAACTTGAATGGATTGAGAAATGCATTGATAATCTGAAAGGCGACATGATTAAGAAGGGAGTGGATAGTAATATGACGGCTAAGAGACGAATGGGAGCGGAAAACATATTGCGCCAAACCTAAATAACTTGGGAACAGCAGGAAAAAGAAGAAGACCATGAAAGTTCAACAGTCGGATTGATAACTTCCTCTTTTTAGGTCGGTTTTAATAGATTAATCTGGGGAGTGATTTCTTTGAACAATATTGAAAGCAAAGTTGTTCAGTTCGGTGATATGCTGCAGTCATCGATATAAGAAGTGTCTAGATGCCTAGTACGCGCTGTCAAAATGCATTATGATCAGAGACATCAATTTGGCTTAACCCCACCCACAGGCCGCCATTACGCGACAGACGTTTGCCGCGTGTTTACATTGTAAATTTTTCACAAAAAAATTCAAAAATGACGGTTTGTGTAGTGAAACTTTGTAATAACTACACTGCAAAAAAACATAAGGATACGAACATCTCTTTTCATAGGTAAGTTTAAAAAATTTTATGATAAATATGTATAGATATCTATGCATTTCTTTGAAAATATTACGACGGCAAAATAACAACAAAACGACTCCATATTGTTTGAGTATTGCCAAGGTATGAAATATTTTTACCTTCTTTTTTGATGCTGCGATTAATATTGTAAAATGGTATTACGAAATCAACATTATTATTTTATTGTAATTTAGTAAGATACTTATTGATAATACATAAGTTTATTTCTTCAATAGATTTCCGACTGATCCTGTGACATCCAGTCATTATATTTATATTTATATTTATATTTATATTTATATTTATATTTATATTTATATTTATATTTATATTTATATTTATATTTATATTTATATTTATATTTATATTTATATTTATATTTATATTTATATTTATATTTATATTTATATTTATATTTATATTTATATTTATATTTATATTTATATTTATATTTATATTTATATTTATATTTATATTTATATTTATATTTATATTTATATTTATATTTATATTTATATTTATATTTATATTTATATTTATATTTATATTTATATTTATATTTATATTTATATTTATATTTATATTTATATTTATATTTATATTTATATTTATATTTATATTTATATTTATATTTATATTTATATTTATATTTATATTTATATTTATATTTATATTTATATTTATATTTATATTTATATTTATATTTATATTTATATTTATATTTATATTTATATTTATATTTATATTTATATTTATATTTATATTTATATTTATATTTATATTTATATTTATATTTATATTTATATTTATATTTATATTTATATTTATATTTATATTTATATTTATATTTATATTTATATTTATATTTATATTTATATTTATATTTATATTTATATTTATATTTATATTTATATTTATATTTATATTTATATTTATATTTATATTTATATTTATATTTATATTTATATTTATATTTATATTTATATTTATATTTATATTTATATTTATATTTATATTTATATTTATATTTATATTTATATTTATATTTATATTTATATTTATATTTATATTTATATTTATATTTATATTTATATTTATATTTATATTTATATTTATATTTATATTTATATTTATATTTATATTTATATTTATATTTATATTTATATTTATATTTATATTTATATTTATATTTATATTTATATTTATATTTATATTTATATTTATATTTATATTTATATTTATATTTATATTTATATTTATATTTATATTTATATTTATATTTATATTTATATTTATATTTATATTTATATTTATATTTATATTTATATTTATATTTATATTTATATTTATATTTATATTTATATTTATATTTATATTTATATTTATATTTATATTTATATTTATATTTATATTTATATTTATATTTATATTTATATTTATATTTATATTTATATTTATATTTATATTTATATTTATATTTATATTTATATTTATATTTATATTTATATTTATATTTATATTTATATTTATATTTATATTTATATTTATATTTATATTTATATTTATACTTATATTTATATTTATAAGATAATTTTATCACCTATGTCAATGTGAATAAAACTGCACAAATTTTAATTTTCCCACATTTTGGGGGTAATCACTTTGCGCTGGTATATTAGAATGACACGCACACAAATGCAGACGCGATAATCATACACTTTCGGCACTCACACGCGCATCAAATATGCTGTCAATATGAACGTTCCGTTTTGTACTAAACACTCCATCTAGTCTTTCCTATATCGATGGCTGCAGTGATCATCATCATCATCAACCTTTTTTGTCGTCCAACTGCTGGGCACAGGCCTCCTCTCACACAGAAAAGGATTGAGCGTTAATCAGCACGCTTGCTCAATGCGGGTTGGTAGTAGGCTGTGCAGTTAGTAGGTATGCAGTGTTGCTGTTTATTCGTGCTAATAATCTGTGTTGCTTGAACGAACAGTGACTATTATATTATTTTACGCTTAACCAAACGCTCCCCGCTTGCAACGCCGCTTGCCTCATCCAAGATAGGACAGAAAACTTATATTGGGTTGCGGAGAGAGCTGCGTAAAACGTTATCGCGGGAAACAACCAGCTTACAAGTTCCTTCCCTTATCTTTTATCTTTTGTCTAAACAACCGCCATGTTTATACGACGTTCAAGTTCTCGGAACTTGCCATTTGTTAAATTAAAATGTTTCCCGACTACCGATTCGATTTTCTTTGTGGTTCCGTGTGCTGTTTTTTTTTTGTTTTGAGATTTCTTATTTCTGTTGCAGTGTTTACTGTTGGTTGTTTTTGTATGGAATTTTAAAATAATGGTGCTGGTTTGTTGATTGGTTTTATTATCAAAATCAATGGCATTTTTATGGGCTTTTTAATATTTGTGTCCCGCTGTGGGCGCAGTATGATTTTTACTGACTGAAACCCACTTTTGTTCTTTACGCTGCCCTTTGTGTGCTAAGACTATGATAACTCTTGCCAATGATCCCACAGCACCGACGCCAGGGCTAGTAATTATATTTCTTTGGGTCAGCTAAAGTTCGAATTCGGAAAATAAGCTTTTGTCATTTACCTCATAGCAAAGAATAAAAAAATAATAATTATTTAAACAATGCATTATTAAAGCGACATGAATAAAGAATTTTCAGCGACCAGAAATTCAGACCCATTTTAGCAGGGTTCACTGGGACTCGCTTGTCTGATTCTAAAAAAGATTTCTATACCACCCGAGTTTCCTACAAGATATAGGTTTTCTTTGCTCGCCTGATTTATGTTTCGGATAGTAAATTTTACGAAATAGCCTTTAGAGAAAACTTTGTAACAAGAAATAATTCTGTAAAAAAATGTGTTATGTTGCTGTAACATAACTAACTGGGTACTATTTTCTTGTACATAATATACCAGCACATCAAGCTACCCGAAACTGTCAAATTTTCTAAAAATCTGCTTGGAACCATATACTCCTGCGTTAAAGTTGAAAATTTATATCGGAAATTAGACAGATTGTAGTAACTTGATGTACTGGAGTCTGTCAATAAAATAGAACTATGAATTCAAAAACAGTTCTTATTCATCGACTGACTCCTCCCGTTAAATCTGGAAGGATAGTTTGACTTTTACATGACTTTTACTAACTAAAACCCACTTTTGTTCCCTCTGAAGGTGCTAGCTATCACGCAGCCAGCAAGAATGACCTCAGGCCTAATAAACTGTCAACATTGAATGGCGTAGGCCTGCCGGGTCTGTGGGTTATTCACATGAGTTACTGCGGCCCCAGCACACAAAGACCTCCAGAAGGAACATAGTAGGAGTTAATCTGTGAGAGTCTGACTTCCAGCTGCACTCACAGCGGGTAGGGTCATTTGATGATTTCCCATGAAAAAAAGCCTAATAAACTATAACTTTTCTATGCCGATGCGTTCACTAAATATATAAACTAAGTTTAAATAGCATCTAGCGCAGATGTGTACCTACCAAGTTCTAAACTCATAGCCTCCTGTTTACAGCGTCAGCCAAAAAATTACAAAGTACAAACGTTGCCTAAATAACTTCACGACAGACGCTTGAATTAAAAGGGGCAACCGCGCGTACACTCAACTTTTTTTACCCTTTCGAGTTTACCACCACCTGCGTTGCCTAAATTATGTAAATACAATTTAATTCGAAGTCCTTTGTAATCTTTTACTTCCAAATTTTCGGGGAAATTGACTTATTTAAGCATACGAGTTTTGGACTTTTTTGTGATGAAAAGGTGTTTGTTTTTTTTTCTGGTGTTAATCCCGGTAGCTTGGTAGTATATAGACGCCAGCATACCAACCTGCTTCAATCTGTCTTTAATAGATTTTCAACTTTATCACAATACCATAAGGTTAATATTCGATTGGTAAAATTTGCCAGATTCGGGTAGGTTGACCTGCTGGCATCTGTGCGTTCTGATACTGATTTGAACAATGTCAGGTTTCGGTAAGCCAGAGAAAGAGACTTTTGTAGTAGGTAGCTAATGATATATAGGTTGTTACAGCTTTAGCTTCAGTAATATAAGAATCGTTATTAAAATGACCGAGCTGTGAACAAAATAATCCTTACTAATAAGTGGTATAAATTCCAAACTGAGATTTTTACGCTTAAGCGGTAAGCTGGGCGTGGAGAGATCTCTTGAAGCTGTTAATAGATGCTTTTGTATGGGTAGAATAGATAATAGCTAGTTTGTATTAAAAACGCAATAGTCTCGAAGTCATCATGATAATAATGTTTCGTAATTATTTACGCCTGTTCTCAATGTCGTAAAGTCTAGACACCAAACCACTTTACTGCGTAGCCTTACACGTGTCTCTCAAAAATACATTATGTAAATAATATGTAACAAAATACCCAAATGGGTGTTTACAGAGTCTGGAGTTTAATTCCGTATTTTAATTAAAAAACTTTACACACGAGAAGTAGGTAATGAGTGATGTGATAAAAATTGCGTTCCAATTTTAAAAACTTACATTTTTAAGATTCTAAAATTAAAATGATAGTTGTTAATATTTCAAAGTTAAACGTGATGTTTCGAATTTGCATAACATATTTGAAAACCGAGATAAAAAAAATATATACTAGACACCAACTTATAAGTACCTATCTAGTTCCTATTTCACTTGGACTCTAGTACTCTTACTTATGTTGAAGTTAATCCATCAAGACCAAGTCACCCTGACTTTGAAGAATGACAGTGAAGATGAAAAGCTAACCATGCATTTCCCTACGAAGTTTCTTGCTAAACCATAGTCCAGCAACGGCTTGAATTTTGTGGGCAATTATACAGGTACCGAAATAAAATTGAATATTTTATTCATGAAAATGAAGCCAACCCCAACATACTTCAGAAAAATCCAGACAGATGTTGAATTATATGTATTTTAAAATGATGCTATTATGAAAGTAACCGCGAAATGCATATTCTATAAAATCAAAAGTAGAATATTTTTGTATACATGCATAAAAACATTGATGTCACTGCGTCAATTCATTTACAATTTAAACAAAATTATTTTATCATATCACCTGTGTTAATATACTCGGCAATACAAAAGCACGCAATATTTCCTTTCCATCAATATTCAGCTGTACTGGTTGAGTGGTACCTGTTTTTGCTATCGCTACGTTTTCATAAAAAGGTATGTTATTATTTCAAAATTATTATTATTTATTTGTCTGTTCCATTGCATTCGATACGAAGAACTAACAAAATATTTTGACCGTAATTGAGTTATGACGGATATGATGATGATAGATCGATGCGACAAGAATTATAAAAATTACTTGGACTTTGTGAAAATTGACGCATTTTTTGGTTTACATATTATAGCTACTATATAGACTCGTGTTGGCCTAGTGGGTAAAGAGCCAACCTCTCTAGTATGAGGGCGTGGGTTCGATTCCAGGTCAGGCAACTTTCTTAGTATATCTTGGACACCAATGACTGGGTTGAGGAGGTCAGATAGGCAGTCACTCCTTGTAAAACACTGGTACTCAGCTGAATCTGGTTAGACTGAAAGCCGACCCAATATGGTAGGGAAAAGGCTCGGGAGATGATATGTTATAGCTAGTACATTACGACCAATAGTCCTATGTGCGCTTTGAAACTGTCCAACAACATAGATGTAAATATAAATGGATGCATTAGGTACATACCTATTAAAAGAATAAAAAATAATGTTTTAAAATCAAGTGTCTTTTCGACCACGGGACTATAGAGTCCCCGATTTTTGGAAGGCAAACGTGGGGCCGAAGCCAACACGCTGAAGCCGTTTTGAGACGACTTTAATATAATATGTAATGGTGACACAAAAATCAAGTGTTATTATTATTTTTCTTGCAGATGTATATCAGGGTTGTTGGAGCACTGGTGCTTCTTTTGGTTTTATTCAGACTATCGGTTGAGGCTTCTCACGGTATGTAAACAATGATGACGTATGACGAATTGATTTTTACATAATACCTTAGCTTTGTTTTTACAAACACTTTTTTTTTATTTAACATTTTGACCGCCACGTCAAAAAAGAAAGACGTACCCTCAGCGCCAAGCTAAGAATTCATCCATAAATACCTACAATATAGTAGTGACTTCGGAGTTATATCGATTGAACTGACTATTAATTTTGAACTTTAAAAGCTTGTCATGTAGTGGTGACCGTGGCGCGATGGGCATTTTTTGGCTTGTCATCCATACGTGACTGTGGCGGTCAAAAGGTTAAAGACATTATTGGTTCAAAACAGGATTATAATCGTATCGATAAACCTTGAACTGATAAACTTGGATATTACGAATAAAAGGTAGACTTACTTAACACGTGTTCATACTTACCGTGGTTCAATTTCCTGTACCGTATTATCAAAACATACCTAGTTCCAGCAATGGAAATGTAGGCTAATTATCTAAACTTAAATAAACTTTACAAAACTAATTTAAAACTTTTAACTAAGTTAACGAATATTTATTTTCAGATGGAATGAACTTAACTGAATATATCTACCCTGATCCTTAATAGGAATCAGTATGTAAGGGTGTCTTTATATTAGCTGCTAAGTACTGTGGAAATCTGCAAAGTTTTGTGGCTAATTCAGAGGCCCCAGATATGAGTCAAAAGTTGTTTTAATACAGGAATATGTTTAAATAAATGAAAGAATTGCTACTACATGTAATAGTTTTGTTTTAATGTAAACCTTAGTTATCTTTTATAAGATGTGCTATTTATTCCCCGTGACATTCATATGTCTAGAAAGAATTTTACTTGTAAGAGGACTTCAGATAGATGAGTGTCGAAGAAGCAAACACGCTGGGCTGACCACAAATAAAAATTGGGATAAGAGCAGGAGGATGATATTGATACTTTAGTAGTCAGTTTAAATTGAAAGGAGCTATTGCACCCTGGGCAACCCTACGTCTGGTTATCAGACTTTTTGGCTTTTGACTATCCGTAACGATTGCCATATATGTATGTACAAATGACAGCCAAGACCCATGAATTTAATGTGCCTTCTCAAACACGGAGGAACTCATCATGGAAGCTAACCCGTTGCTAACCCGTGAGGTCGTTATTTATCCACGTTTCATCTATCTAGCTCACTGCAATACCTAGGCATTTTATTTCATACTAAATTCAAATCAATTGCTATAAAATTCGACAAGACTTACAAACTTTTTATAGGTACTAATATGATTCTAATAATAATATTTTGGAAACATACAGAGAACCTACAATTCTCCTTGAGTGCATTTTGGCAAACAAATTTCAAAATTGTTTAATTTAAAATTTTCCTTAGTTACCACTAAACTTCTGTAATTAATTTGTTAATTTTACGTTCAAAGTTCACCCACATCTGTACAAACAATTAATTTTACTTAAATTCAATAAGACTGGCGTATTGTTGTCAATTGGCTTAATTGCAACTATATATGAAAAACTTTGTATGACCTCCTCAACCCAGTTACCCGGGCAATCCAATACCCCGTTCAACCCTTACTGACTTCTGACTATGATTGCTTGATCGGTGATATATTCAAGTTCTTTGTATTCTTAAAGACTACAACTCTAATGGTTAAAGCACCAGCCTTTCGAATATGAGGGTGCGGGTTTGATTCCAGGTCGGGCAAGTACCAATAAAACTTTTCTAAGTTATACGTACTATCAAAGTTTATCTTGGACACCTTTGACTGATTAAGTGAAGGAAAACATCTCGAGGAAACCTGGACTATAAGGTCACCAACGCCAACCCACATTGAGCAAGCGTAGTGATTAACGTTCAATCCTATTCCGTGGGAGAAGAGATCTGTGCCCAGCAGTGGGACGATAAAATAGCTGTGCTGTGATGATGATGTGCAGGCGCCAGCACATCAAGCTACCCGAAACTTACAAATCCCTAATCAAGTTTGAACCATAATATAATTTTTATTACATTAAGGAAACATAGATTGTAGTAGTTTGATGTGCTGGCGTCTGAATAAAAATATTTATGCACGTGTATATTTTTTGTTGCTGCTGAAACTAACTGATAAAATTGGGACACCACGTGTAACATATAACATTGAAACCGACATGTTTTGGCACTACAAAATATTCAGGCGCATTTTTTAAAAACCTCAATGTGTTAAAAATACAGCTTCGAAAACTATACATAAATGTATTTTAGCTATAAGCTATTACGTGGGTTGAAAACTACAAAATAATATTATTATCTTGAGTTATTTTCTGCACCATTGTTTCCTTAATAAGGAGTAGTTTCTTACTTTACCTGGAGTGAACAGTGTAGCTTGCCTACAGTGAAAGAATTTTTCAAATCGGTCAAGTAGTTTGTGAGTCCTGGAGTGAACAGTGTAGATTCCCGACAGTGAAAGAATTTTTCAAATCTGTCAAGTAGTTTTGGAGTCTATTCAGTTCAAACACACAAACAAACAATCAAAATATTTCCTCTTTATAATATTAGTATAAGCTTCTGCCGGGGCTGCAGGTTGTTCGCAAGAGTTACCGTGGCCCTGGCACAAAGGGACCTACAGAAAGAACATAGTGGCTTTTAGTTAGTAAGAGTCTGACAAATGGGAGAGGTTATTTGAGAAAAGTATAGATTAGCTTGTGTGAAATTAAAGATAGCGTCTTTTAGAGTTTTTTAAACTTCCAAAATAAAAGGCATGTTAAGCCACCAAAACAAACGACGATTTAAATAACATTATCATGAGCAGCCCACACTATTCCTGTAAAAATAAACGAACAATCAACCTACATACATATAACCATTAACCTACTTCGTTCCACATAAAAATAAAATGCATCAAAATAAAAAAAAAATGTCGTACGCGTTCGTGCTCTCAATATCGCACCGTGATGAAAATGCCAGCTGCCAGAAGTATTTCGAGTTTTCTGTTAATATCCCAGCTTCTATCTCCACTCATGTTGTTATAACATAAACATACACGGAATACTGTTATTTTATTTGCTCATGTGAATAGAAGTTGAGAATGTAATATTTTTTGGTGGCTGCTGGGCTAAGCGTCCGGTGTCTGCGATAGATTTTAATAGCTATGCCTGAGGAAATATTTCAGAAATGCTATTTAATTAGTACACGATGGAGATTCATAAACTTCGATAGATGATGTGTGGTCATCGAACAGAAACACCATCGGTAAGGTTTTAAAAAAAGAACAAGCGTTATGGTTTTAAAACGGTTGTAGTCGTGTTTTGACTTTAGTTTTACTTATTTTAGTAGCGTAATAGCCAAAAATTTTACCCGCCTCCCGTGGTTAAAAAGTAGCCTATAGATTTTTTTGATATGTGGCATATCTACCACTTAAATACATTTTTAAATTGGTCCAGTAACGCAGTAGTGAGGTTAGCGCGTTCAAGAAAACGCGTAGCAAAGAAACAAATGAATTCTTCAGCTTATAATATTAGTATAATGCATTCCCCCATCAACAATTACATTATATCTCTACAAAAATTCTAAATAAAAATAATTAAAAAAAAGAATATAAAACGTCCTTAGCCTATTACTACAGAGTACCTTCTGCATACTACAGAAATAGTTTCTCTATTTTTCAGCGTCCCATCGCTATCCCTCGCGAATTAACTGGACAGTAAGCCTGAGCTCCACTACACGATACTCGTAAAATAGTTTCTATTCAGAGCTTGATCGACTGACGTTTCGATGTTTCGCCCATACCGATCCGGATTTGAAAATTTGAATGAATAAAAAATCGTATCGGCGACGCGTAGACTTTTTTTATTCATTTCAAAAGTCCTTACCTTATTGTTTTCGATTCCTATTTCCATTGCGTCACTCGATATTGCTTTATTTGAATTTGAACTGACAATTTTTTATGAATGTATGCGTCAAGTGTTTGAATTTTAACGGGTTTATTATTTGCGTAGTATTTTGATTTTATGTTGAAGATATTTATTTATTTATCTGAGTATATTGAAGCTATGTATGTTCTTTTTTTCTTCACAGTCGCCAATTACTAGATAATCAGCGTTCAAAAAATAATAAATGATAGTTGGATTCTAATCTAGATCTTCATTAAAAGTTTGGCTTTCCTTTGTGTTTCTATATATCTATTGTTAGTTCCACTGCTTAAAAAGCTATACAAGAACTATATAAGTGTAAGGGCCAGTATCACTGGTTACGGATAAAGTTTCTGATAGCCTATCAAGACCTTATTTGTCAGCTTAACTAAAGCTTTCAGTTTTACAGGTGGCTGATAGCGATATCTGGTAGAAAAAGCGTTGGTTAATGGTGTAACAGAATAAAGTTATAACCAGCCTTTATCTGGTAGATAGCACTATCCATCAGATAACTAAATGACACTTTATCCGCAACCGAAATAAAACATAAACTCCATTTAGGAACAGCACAAATATACCACAACAGAATTCCCATCTGTAATAGTTGCTATTTAAAGTTAAACAAACTAATTATTCAACATTAATTTTGAATGCTACACGAACTAAATTGAAAACCAGATTTCTGTTTCGACAGTTGCCGCCGAACACAGGTAACAACATCAAATCAATCATTCGACGAAAGTCACTAAAGAATGACCCTATAATATTCAGCGATCGAAATTCAAAATGGAATGAACTCAGGATGAGGTCGAGAGTTCTCAATAATTTCACGATATTATTCGGGACAGCTATCATCTATCATTTACATCATTGATCGACAAAGAGCCCTTTGAATACAGCTGTTGAAGTTGGAATGACTTTTACGCAATGCGGATATAAGTACTCGTTCCCAAAATGATGCGTGATGTTTTTGAGAGCAAGGGTTGACGTAATTTGCGGTATTTTTTGATGAGACTGAATACGGTTTGAAGGTTTTAGAATGAATACTACATGGTTTATTGTATGTCCTGTCTACATTTATTAATGTAGAAATATTTTACTAGTACTTATTGATTGGTATTTTTTTATATTTTATAGTAAGTGATCAAGCATATAAAATTGTTTATCAGTTGAGTATATTATTAAAGTAATGATAACATTCATTTTAGTATTGGACCTATTATAATAACAAAAAAAAACATTAGCTTATCCTTTTCCTCTGACCTTATTGGTAACCCAATTTTGTAAATTATGCGACGGCGATGCGTATCATACTAGAAGTGTATTTCGTTCCAGTCTTCCGCAATAGATGGCCCTAGTTGTACTCATACACTCTTGTTTTAACAAGTTCTTTAAAATCGGAAAATTGTATTCTGTAAACAGCACTGATTTTCAGCTAGGCAATTCCTAGGCCATTGAAACATTACTTGACGGTTTATCGCCCACCGGGATAAAATTTAGTCGAAGTATCACACAATTTTCGTGATTCTTTTAACAGCTGTATCCGGTTAAAACTGGACTGGGGCTTACTAATGTTGGATTCACATACTTTGGGGAAGAGCTAGCTAGATGATGACTCTGATTAGATTAACAAACTATCAGACATCTGTTTCAATATTTCACAAAAGCCATTAAACATTGCGACTTACTAATAAGTGGGTTTATTCGATTTTGTAAAAACTAAAATGAAAATTGCACGTATCATTAGAATAGTTAAAATAATGCTTAAAAATAGTTTCGACATGTTTGGAACACGCATTGCTTTTTTAAGTAGAACCCAAATCGTCCCCTAATTAAATGTCAGTACTACGCCACTTGAAGTGCAGTTATTTTTCATTTAAATAAACAAACGTTAGACCCTTCTTTCATCAAGTCAAGTGATATAGGATTTTTTGGCTTCTCTACATTTAAAGTAAGCTTAGAGTTAATTTAATTATATTATAAAGATAAAACAACCTTTTTTCTCACATCTAATTCAGAATGTATGAATAAATAAATTAAAATACGCCCAAAAATACATACCGACCACATATTAGATTAAATAACATCCTTTTGTATAATATAATTCTTGGCACAAAGTAACATGTACCTATTCTGAGATCAAAGCGATTCAAAAGCACACGGGGTACAACACAGAAAGAAAATTTACACTATTTAAGAGCCCGAGGCTCTTAGACGTAGAGCTCCTTTAAAATTTATCATAACAACCTACGCTTAAGCACTTTATGTACAAGCGCCCACGTAAATTACATAGCAAAGATAAAACAGTACTTGCGTTTTGATAAAACGTTGAATGGACCGTGCTAAGATTATTCTTATGTATTTAAGGTATGTACGTTTTGTCTTCAAAACATGTATTACATTGGTCAAGTTAATTGAAACCATTTGAAGTTACGTTAATTTCCAACTAGTTGAAAATTGGTGAGATACTCCAAAATATATATAATATGAATAAAAAATTATATTTTCCCATTCCATTATAGAAAAAAACTATTTTGAGTAAAAGATTAAAAAAAATGTAAGTCCTTTTTTAATTAAGAATCAAACGAACTTACCTTGTGAAGTTTGATGTCTAATTATACGAGTATCTTGACCGAAGATGATTACAGTTTACATGCAGCAGCACGCGAGATGATGCTGTCCTAATCACACTTTTTATAGCTATTATTTGAATATTTTTAAAATCGACTACAAAAATAAAGTTACTAAATTTTCCCCACTACTATGCACCCCGCCATGACACTACCCCACTTAGATCGTCATTCTTTAGAGCAACAATTTTTTCGATAATGTGTATTTTTGGGTATCGTATAAGGGGGGGTGGGAATGTAATCATCTTCGGTCAAGATACTCGTATAATTAGACATCAAACTTCACAAGGTAAGTTCGTTTGATTCTTAATTATACTTCGCATCTCTCCCGAAGATGATTACAGTTTACATGCAGATGTTTAGAGCATCGAAAAAATTAAACCTTAGAATAATCACAATAACAACATTTATTGAAATTAGCTTAATTAGTTATCTTCTCTTATAGTAATAGTAACAATCAAGTATCACGACAATAATAATTACAATGATAGGTTATACTAGAGACAGATGTAGGTATCAAAATTATTATACAAAGTAACATAGACAGTCATGAGTACAATTAATCAATATTATATTTTGAGCAATGACTCCGCAAATAGGGTGTCAGTAGAAGTAATATCCCTATTATAGTATTTCAAGAAAACATGTGAGGATTCCGACCAGCCGGCAGCTTTCCGAATAACCTCCAGATTTATACCTGCTCTACGGGCAGCAGACGTTGACGCGTGTCGCGTACTGTGCGCACCGTACAGTTTTATATCTATGCCACTTTTTTCTAAAGTGCATTTTACCCAGTGAGATAAAGTTTGGGAACCTACTTTTTTATGGGGTTTTTGGTAACTAATAAAGAGTGACTGTTCCTGGTTTCGGAGAAGAGATGTTTTATCTAAATAATATTTTAGAGTTAAGGCCCGGCAAATTTGTGGATTTTCTTTGATATATGGCAATGTAATTAACGGTTGAACAGATCCTGGCCTTGAAGTTTTTATTAAGTCATCAATTTTTATGAGAATTTTATCCTGTTCAGACAAAATATTTCTTATCTTAATTAAGCATAAAGTTTGCATCCTTTGCGCGGATGCTATTGCTAGAAGGGTTACAGTTTTATGGGATAAATCTTTCAGTGATATTGACTCATTAGGTAAGTAATCAGCTACATAATTAAGTACTATGATAGGACTCCAAGTAGTATTATATTTAGGTGCAGGTGGCTTTATGCGGTATACACCTTTAAAAAATCGTTTAGTTGCCTCATTACAGGTTATTTCTTGACCCAGGATTGTGGATAGTGCTGAACGATAGCTATTTAATGTGCTATAAGAAGCACCTGAGTTAAATTTTTCAGTTAAGAAAGTTATAAACAGTTTAGTATTTGAATGCAGATAGTCAGTACCCTTATTACTACAATATTGCCACCAGGACTTCAAAATATGATTATATTGACTTAAGGTATTTTTAGAGAAAGAGGCCATCATAATATCAAGGGACTCCTCTGGGACTTCACGACATAGCAATGCTTGCTTGATAATTTCCCGGCCATCAATGTTAGGTCCTTGTGGAGGGGATGCGCCTCTCTGAAAGGGGAAATTAACAGATCTTTGTTAGGTTCGAAATAAATTACTTTTGATATCAGAAGATTTGACCATACTGGGTACCAGGGCTGAGTGGGCCAGTACGGCACCACTACCACCCCCTCTGCCTTGTCACCCTTAATTTTATGAAGAACTTTAGAAATAATGCTAAAGGGTGGGAACGCATAGAAGTTTATGTTTTCCCAGCTGAAGGTAAAGGCATCTACTATTTCAGAATTTGGATCTAATTTCCATGATGCATATCTTGAACATTTATTATTTTGGTTACTGGCAAATAAATCAAATTTGGGCATACCAAGTGAGAAAATTATTTGTTGAAAAGCATATGGAGCTAATTCCCATTCTGTATCAATATTATGTGCTTGACGCGACTCGGAATCTGCGATTACATTTTTACTGGATTGTATATAGGATGCAAACAAGTTTAAATTACGTTTTTCGCACCATTGCCATATGTCCCTTGCTATATTATTTAGGTGGGGGAATTGTATACCACCCATCTTGTTAATGTAAGCAATGGCTGTGGTATTATCAATCCTTAGCAAAATATTAGAGTTTTTAAGATTCAAGGCGAATATTTTTAGGCCATAGAAAGCCGCTAGCAACTCAAGAGTATTTATATGTAGTGACAATTGAGAATGATTCCAATGTCCATTGGCTGTTCTGTTATTACATGCTACACCCCAACCAGTGGTTGAGGCATCACTAAATATCTCTAGACAATAATTATTAGTCTGGAATGAACAAAGTGAGTGGTCAATGTTATCTCTCCACCAAATTAAGTCAGATTTAATATATTTGCCAAGAACTTTTCCCTTTCAAGTAACTTTGTGTATACCCAGCCATATTTCACAGCTGGGCATGCAGATGTCAGTAATCCTGTATAACTAGCAAAATCTCTGATTGTGCATTTTTTTGTGTTTAAATATTTATTTGATAGTTGTTTTATACGGTTTTTCTTTTCGGCAGGTAATGTTAGACACATTTTTGAAGAATCAAATACAAAACCTAAGAATTTGCAGACTTTTGTAGGTTCAAAATTACTTTTCGTATTATTTATTATAAATCCTAACTTTTCTAATAGCGTCCTTGTTATTTCCACATTATTGAGACAATTACTGAATGAATCACCAATGCACAGAAAATCATCAATATAGTTAACTGACAGATAGCCTAACGATCGTAAGTACTCTAAAGTTGGTTTGAGTAATTTTGTAAACATATAAGGAGCAGTACATAGGCCAAATGGTAGTACATTGAATTCAAATAATTGATCTCTAAATAACTCTGAATTCCAATAAAAACGGAGATAGATTCTATCTCTTTCTAATACTGGTACCAAGAAGTATGCATCTTTTAAATCAATTGTGGCCATGAAATAGTTTTTATCAATCAATTTTAATGCTGTACGGTAGTCTTCCATTTTAAAATGATTAAGAATTATAAATTTATTCAATTCCTTTAAATTCAGTATAAATCGATGTTTTCCGTTAGGCTTAGGGATGGTAAAAATAGGTGAAATGAATTGTTTTTCGCATGGGGTGCAGCAGGAAATAAAACCTGCTTCTAACATTTCAGAGATACACTCGTCAATTACCTTAGTTTCTGTAAATGTATAAGATTTAGTTTGTGCAGTATTTGTCTGATATGGTTCACAACGGAAAGGTATCCTATATCCCTTAATCCAAGACAGAATAGTTTTGTCACATGTTATATGAAGCCATTCATGATAGAAGTACCGGAGTCTGCCGGCAGTAGGTATATTATTAATTACCTGTGATGGGGTTGTTAACGTCGACGAGATTGTTGTGGGTAATTGTTCCGCGGGCGTGAGGTTGTCGTCGTTGGTATACGACGTGGCGCCGAGGGCGGTGGTGGCTGACGCCGATTTTGGCTGGGGTACACTCGCGGTTCGGCGGCTGGTGCCCGCGGTGCCCCCCGAGCGTTTAAAGCTGCAGGATAACGAGATGTAGATGTGTTGGGTTGCCCACGCTGTGATTGGTTAAACCTGCCCGTATTTGTGCTGAATCTCAGCTCTGAGGCAGACGCCGATATAGCCTTGGATGATTTTAGATGTTCCGACAAGTTGGCACCGAACAAATGATCATCTATTTTAGTATTTTTAATTATATCTCGTTTTTGTTTGCTTAATGAATTTACAATGGTAAACCTTCTAGAAAGAGATTCTCTGTAGTGTGTATCACATAGCAGCCGACCAGCGTCGCTCAATGTTTTTATGACATCTTGGTGGACATTATCTTTTTGTGATAAGACTAAATTAAGCGCTTTGCCAATTGCTGAAATACAGCTGGACATTTGATTTTGTTTTTGTTCACTGTATGAATCTCTTTTGATATTATTGTCAGAGAGTGCTGATTTTATTTCCGGATTCAATGCTGGTGCTTTCATATTTGTGCAGTTTTCAGCAGGTAGGTATTGTTTTAGTATATCAATTTTTTCATCCTTAGATAGGCCATTAGTTAAGATGTGTTTCCACCTTGTTACTAAATCTTTATGTAAATTATCTCCAAATGATTTATTTTGCGTAGGATCTGAGCCTAGCAATTGCAAAATATCTGGGTCCAGATCTTGGTGTTCATCTACTAATTCGTCACTTTCCGGTTGCATCTCAATAGTTGGGATCTCGTCTGCAACAACGTAAAATTATATTTTACGTGTAGGTATTTGTCATACCTAGTACATATCCACACACGATAAACGTCGGGATAGCAATGTTGGCGTAAAACGCACTGTATAACTATGTAGTTATCTGGCATCCACACACGATATACGTCGGGATAGCACACGGATTATAATAATTTTATAATATTCGGGACCCACACATGATATACATGAGGGTCTATATTGTTACAGTCTTACATTTATAAGTGACGGTAGGTGAAAATAATTTTATCATACATTTTTTCAAGCAATATTTGAAGTAAGTTAAAACAACGTTTAAATAGTTTAAGTACTCACCTCGAGGTTCTAGATCACTAACTATATCAAGATGTGACGACTGCGCAGGTGATAATGGCGGCATCGGTTCATCATCTGACGTTGACGATGAAATTCTCCTTCTATTTTTTACCAGTTTCTTTACCTTTTTGTATAATTTTTCGACCATTTCACTATCATCCTTATCAGATCGCTTCCTTTTTCCCATTTTTAATATTTTTATGAAGAGAAACGGTTTCACGTGTGACTCGGACAACACAAAATCACGTAATGACGATCTAAGTGGGGTAGTGTCATGGCGGGGTGCATAGTAGTGGGGAAAATTTAGTAACTTTATTTTTGTAGTCGATTTTAAAAATATTCAAATAATAGCTATAAAAAGTGTGATTAGGACAGCATCATCTCGCGTGCTGCTGCATGTAAACTGTAATCATCTTCGGGAGAGATGCGAAGTATAATTTAGATTTTAAACAATAAGATATTCGTTCAGGTTCGATCTGACCCTAAATGCTTTGTGGATTTTAAGAAACTTTTACCAAAAAAGCCCGCAGTTTGCAAGTTGGTGAGTGATACATCCGTGTACTGAAAGCACGTAACCGTCGGTCGTGCGCCTGATCTCTCCCCGGTCGTGTCAGATTGCCGTTCCATCGGACTATGAGAGTAAGGGAACAGAGTGCACATGTGTATGATGAAAAATAAGCCCAAAAATTGAGGAAATATTACTACATTATTACTTTAAGTGTCATATTACAACTCTGATATGAGAGTGAGGGAATAGAGAGTGCGCCTGTTTCTGCGCGAATGCTTGTGCACTATAATACATATGTTCTGCGCAGCTGACTGATCTCCATGAAAGAGAACGGCCGCCATAGCCGATAATCGGCCTGGATGCCATCAATGTAACTCTGATATATTTTTAAGTTGTAGGTTCGTTGTATCAATATTGAAACACGATGTTTTTTGGCTTATTCTTAAATGTTTTAGTATCGGTGAGTGTGTGCATAAAAATAAATTGCAGCGATCCATTCACTAATGCAATTGATACTATTATTGGTTTGCAATCGCTTTAGCTTATTTTTAGGTTTATCGTCATTCTTCTGACATTATGAGAATTTATTATTGAGGTCTGCACTTTTATGTTATTGCTTTTAAACGAGTGATTGATTTCTACTGAGTAGTATAAGGTTATTGATATTATACACATCGTATTTGAGATGCATCTTATCTTCTAGTTCAAATACCCCTCCCGCTCTGAGTACAGCTGGAGGAGGTGTCAGAGTTTTATTGACTAGAAGCCCTTGTGATGAGATTAGCCTGAACTGTAATCAGCTACAGGATCCTAATATAATTGAGTATAAATAGGCATATCTGCATTGTATAATTACATAAATATTAATACTTTTTTGTTTTTCTTTTTCAAGAAATATGCGAATAATCAACCATATTCCTCTGAAATATCACATGTATTTCAGGGCTTTTCAAAATATCTCATTCTCTCTCTATCTACGGCTATCATAAGAGCATGCATGTATGTATTAACTAACTGTTTAGTTTTATTTCAAATTAAACAAAACCCCAAAAAGCTTTTATTTTAATTGAAACATAATCCAGTACCGAATGGTATCGTAAAAAGTTAGCCAAAGAATATTTTTCACGTTAGTTCATGGCTCGTTCGTTTGAGCTGTCGGTTTTATGCATTGGGCTAGAACGGTTGCGAGGATTACATGGTCGGACCGCTCCGGCGAGTGGAGGGTTAGAGTGACGTCACTAATTTTATTGATACTGTTTTTGGACGTGAATAAATTAAATTGGAAATAGTGTTGTTGGATATTCAATGTTGGCGAAGTTGTGAATTTTATTTTTGTTACTCTTTGGGCCTCACCCAGTAGGAGTAACGTAAACGAGTTATTCAGTTTGGGAAAAAGAGAGTAAGATGATCGTGAAGCTATCTTACCGACCTGCCTAGGCTGTGGGTTGTTCGTAAGAGTTACCGTGGCCCTGGCTCACAGAGACCTCCAGAAGGAACAGTGGGTTTTAGTCAGTAAGAGTCCGACCAATGTGAATACATTCCAATGAAGTAATAACAATAAATAAATGATGACACCAAAACCAATCAAAAATAATTGAAGATTTTTGAGTGAAACTAAAGTCAAAAGGACGTTCTGGATTTATGGAGTTGTCCGACTTGAACGTGTATTTGTTGACTTATAAAGTTAGAGAAAATATTTTTTTTTTCTACAGCATGCTAATGAAACAAATTAACAGAAAACTATCTATAGAAGCTTTACTATCAATTTATTATATACATAGAATGAAACTTTATGGGCTTGTAAAAAGACACGTTAGAACATGGTCAAACACCTTGTAAGTGACGCCTTTTTGTTCAGGCTGCAACCAATAGGTCACCGCGAATCTTATCTAACCTAGTCATCACTAATACTGTTAAGAGGATAAATATGTATCTTCGTGTATGTTTGTATTGGTTACCCTCGATAACTACAGTGCTGATTTCAAAAATTCTTTCATAGTTATAAAGCTACATTCACTGTGAGTAACATATGCTATATTTTATCCAGGTACGGGTAGTGCTTTCCAGGAGACGCGTGTGAAAGCTTGAAAAACAACTAGTCAAAGATAAATCGGAATATGATAAGTACAAACAACTTCATATTCTGCAATCAGTTTCAAGACGTAATGCGAAGCACGCACTCAGTTTATATCGAGCTTGGCTGCTCCGCATAGAATTTCAATTCTTCGCGTACTTCACTTGAATTTAATTTTTACGAGAATGCTAGGACTGCATGGGTTTTGTATAATATTAAAATACATTGGCTGCATTTTGTAACGGGGTGGTTTTATTAAGACATTGTTGAGACGCAGTTTGAGAATATTACAAAATATATTAGTCTTACTCTTATCGAGTAAATGTAGGCTTTAATCATTTAAAAAGCCTGTGGGTTTTATGTCAAACCAACTGAAGGCTACTCGAAGAGATTTCAGCAACATAGAGACGTCTGCTTGGGCTGCGGGAGGAACATAGTGGGTTTTAGTCAGTAAGAGTCTGACACTCCCTCCAACTGCACCCTCAGCGGGAGGGTCATCATTTGATGATTTCCCACGAAAAAATAAAAAAGAAAACGTCCTTGACGTGGAATTTAAATGAAACTAGTACAGGATAGCAGTTGGACACATTGGCTTAACTTTTAAAGGCCTATTAAGTATTATAAAGTTTATTTTGGCTAGGACAAAGAATCGAAACCGTGCACCACTGCTGTGGTGGCAGTGGGAGGGGGTGTCAGATTTTTTCAGGTGTCATCTTTGTTTTTTTTGTGTGTTAGGGCACTTTATATCCTTTAAGATAAATTATAATAATTAAATCACGCCATAAACACTTTCACAAGACATTTTCCAGTAACCTTGAAGAACACCACAATTTCAACTTTAATTCTCATCTTTTTC
Organism: Heliothis peltigera; assembly: GCA_958496145.1. NCBI lineage: Eukaryota > Metazoa > Arthropoda > Insecta > Lepidoptera > Noctuidae > Heliothis > Heliothis peltigera. The sequence continues at coordinate 10,029,519 of OY292327.1, read as the reverse complement.
AAACTCCGACACCTCAATTTACTTCACCTCGAAAATAATGACCACCCATTTTTAATAAAGACCCTTCTACCCAAACAATGTTGACAGGAGACTGGTAATATACACTGGTAGTACCACAAAATGACCACACGCCAGCTACATCATACTTTCATCGGAATACTGAACATAATAGCACTGTGTTATGCTTGGGTTACCTGTTTAACTAATTTGCATAAAGCTGTTACGTAGATTACGTTACGTGCTGGAAGCGGTATTTGATATTAATCTTTTATTTGATTCTATGTATTTTTTATATTTTTTATTTATTTATTCATTATGTCATAAGTTATCAGAAAATTAACCAAAACACTTATAACATTAAACATTTCGTAAGGCCTTATCTAAAATTATTTTAAATTCATTGTACAAACGCCAGCACATCAAGCTACTACAATCTGACAAATTACATTAATCGATTTTGACAGTCAGCTTTGATTGGTACAAAGAGAAAATTGGAATTTTTTGGGAAAATTTGTCAGTTTCGGGTAGCTTGATGTGCTGGCGTTTGTTCATGACGGTAAATTATTTTCAAAATGATAATGAATGAAGAGTTAATGATTATTTTCAATTGTGATAGCACATAATAAAGACCATGCTAAAATCATCAAAATTTTGCATGGCTCAAATAAAAATGTCGAGCTAGCCCTTCCAGTATAATCAAACATCTTCGTCCCCCGGACACTTTGTAGAGATAATAAATTCCCGCCCCACCTGCAAGGGTCCTCTTTTCTCTTAAGAAATAAAAGTTGCTGAAAAACGTACCTTTTGTATATTTTTCTACCTTCAAATTTTTTATGGAAGTCCATCCGTCTTTGTCTGCAGGAGGTAACCGGGTTATTATATCTTGTTTCTGTTATATAATGATGTTCATAATTCTGTCATTTTCACTGGGAGAGAAATCGAAGGTGTTTTGTTAAGGTTTGAATCGAAAACAGAAAAATTTATAAAGAATTTTCTAGTTCTGCATCTGCAGGCTTAACATAGCAACCGTAGAAACAAGTTTTGTTTACCGGAGAATGGACATAATGACAGAAAAGTGACAGATTGACGTAAGATTTCCTTTGACATTTTTTGAAGAAATTTTTCTTTTCTTCGATCGACATAATTTTACAAGTGATTATATGCGAGTTGAAAGGTCGCGCCATGCTCGGGCAGAAAACATGTTGACATTTACAGAAAGAGCTTTGTCTCTTGTCTCTGTTTGTTTCTTGACAGGATATAGAAGAGAACATATATAGAATCGCCATACTAAGCCTGCCGGTGATTGACTGTGAAGAAAATATTATGAGACTTGACTGGGGCACTGCCTAGCCCTTCAGATAAGATTGACTTTGTGTATTAGGCTAACGACTATTTAGTACTTTGTAAGTGCCTCAAAGTATAATTCAAGTCATATGTAAATAAAAGAATACGCGGACTAGAGCTGTTCAGTGTATATTGTACAGGCGCCAGCACATCAAGCTACGAAACTGATAAATTTTCTCAATCAACTTTGAACCATAGACTTTAGCGATAACGTTAAAAACCTGTTAAGGAAATTTGACAGATTGTAGTAGCTTGATTTGCTGGAGTCTGTACATATACGAATGATTAAGATCCAGCAAATCTAATTCAAAGATATGAAAACTAGAGATAGAAGAAGAGATAAACATAATGATGTACAAAATTATCAATTTAAAATTCCCTTTCATATTGATTTCCTAAACATGTCCAGACAGCTGAAATTTTTCTGATACAGTTCTGTAGGGAGTTCTTAACGGTCGTCGCTCACTTTCACCCAGACTGAATCCGTATTTGGATAAGCCGTCAAAGGGATGCAGCTTTTGCCCTCAATATGGCTTACCATTCAAGGAAAGTTGCAGGAGGGTGTACTTAAATGATAAATAAGTATTTTAAAATATGTTGTTTTCTTTACAGGGATGAACAGACTAAATTCTAACTGCCCTTTGGTCACAAAGTACTTGAAAAAATTTAAAGCTCTTATATTAACTGATGTTTGACTCTGTCGGTAATCTAACACAAAACTTCTAAGCTGTCTTGATCGCTGACAAGCATTTTTTTCCCACGCGCTTCTGTAAGAGCAGTTAGAAAACATTGGAGGGGCTTGTAGGGCCGAGACCTGCCGGAGCTGTGAATTGTTCGCAAGAGTTTCCACGGTTCTGGCTCATAAAGACTTCCAGAAGGGACAAAGTCGGTCTTAGTAGATACGAAAGAATCTGACACTCCCTCCAGCTGAACCCGCAGCAGGAGGGGTCATTTTAAAACTTCCCATTGTACGAATTAATGACATCAACTTAAAATATGTATGTGTGATAGATCCAAGATCAAAATGGTATCAAATTTTGATGTTCCTCATTCTTTGAAACAATATTTGTGTACACATTTAAATAATAGTGTTGCCATTTCCTATAGGGGGATTTATTTATTTCTCTACCTCGCTAAAATTATTCAATTTCCAACGAAAACTAAAAATGTTTCGCTAAAAATAATTAACGTACCCCAAAACCCATCTGGCATTAGTTTAACAACGTCACTTGATCTGCACGCTGCAACTTCAACTTTCGACCGCGTAATCCGTAGACAAAGTGTTCATAATGAAAGCGTTTGAACCATTTCACCAGGATTAAGCTATGTCACAATGTCTGGCGTTGAAATGCGATGCATAATGCACAGTATTAAAATATTAAAGAATCTCGTAATGGCTGTGGCGGGTGGGCGCCGCGCCAAAGCTGCTTTCACCACACTTTGCCATTTTAAACCCTGAGACATAGATTTGAATATTTATGGGAAGTGCTGCGGGGTTTTTGTGCCTTCGAGTTTTGTGCATCTGAGAGGTCTTATTTTAGTAAGATACTTTTATCGACTGTCCTGATAGCTTTTTGCATTCTGCAGCTTATTTTTATGCTCAGATGTTAATAAATTTTAAAATTTGTTTATTATATTTTTACACTATTTCATCTTTAAACCAACTAATCTTAATTCATTCATGTATTCTTCTCACAAAACATTCTGAAATTATGATCCTCCATTCATCTGCAAACACACCAAGACCTGTGTTTATGTAAAATTAAGTTACAAATCTAGATAATAGTACAGACTCAAATATAGTAACCATTACAGTTCCACAGCTGTAGAAATTCCCAACAAACAGTTCTAAATATCGAAATATAAACAGAATAAACTACCTTTTTACCTATGAAGCGTTGTTACGAACGAAACAAAATTCAAGCAACAGCTAAGCAACATAAATAAGGGGTAAGGCATGTTTATTTTCCAACTATTACCTCCCGGAACTCATTTGAACTTTCCAAAGTTAAACTATCCGATGGAACTAAATACGACCAGTGTCGTGGCATAAAATGTTTGAGGGATATTAAAGTGTAAAATGATACAGACAGTTTGGGTCGCAACTTTTTAAACAATTAACTGACTGGTTGTATGAGTAATGTGCTGTTTAGGAAATGTTGTTGATTCAGTCTTAATTAAGTAGGAGTTGGATGCGTGACGTCACCACTGAAAGTTGATAATGGACATAAATAGTTACAATTGCTGTTTGTGGTGTGATATCGTTGAAGTTTGGAATTTAAAATGTTCTTTTGTTTTTTATTTCTTCCTTTAGGCATTTATACCTTTTTGGTCTCTAGGCATAAAGCCTTCTGCAGGCTTAGCATGGCAACCGTAGAGACAAGTTTTGTTTACCGGAGAATGGACATAATGACAGAAAAGTGAAAGATTGACGTAGGATTTCCTTTGTCATTTTTTGAAGAAATTTTTCTTTTCTTCGATCGACATAAGTTTACAAGTATTATATTATATATTGTATGCAAGTTGACAGGTCGCGCCATGCTCGGGCAGAAGTCATGTTGACATTGACAGAAAGAGCTTTGTCTTTTCTTGACAGAATAGATATAAAATCGTCGTGCTAAGCCTGCAGGTCTTATATAGCTTTCGCGGGTTTTTCTAAAGTATTTTTTTCCTGAATACGATGCAAATAAGGGAAAGTTGATTGATTACCTAGACAATTTTTTATTAAAATTAAAAAATGATTTTTTAAAATATTTTATTAATACAAAAGACCAATCTGTCTGCTACAAAAATCACTTACTCTTTGCCCATCTCATATGTCTTTAATACACGTATACTATGAAAGATACCTAGCTCACATTAATTTATCTGAGTGCTTGACTTGTCTGGGTTCACAATGTGACGTCAAATTCGGCGTGTCATGATTAATTTTACAAATTCCATTGTATAGATCATAGATAGATAACTTTGTTGACGAAAATTTTGCTGGAGTTAAAATTGTGTCAATATTTCCAGTTGGCTGGTTTTCATCTGATATACATCTACAGATTAGAAGTATCTTGTATATGTAACTGGTTTTAGGCAGTTTGGAGATTCGATATCTTTTTATTATTAAATTTTATTAGTCATAGGGAATAAATTACCCGTAGATTCTCGAGTTACATTAAATTTGGTTGGATTGCCACAAATAGGTATAATACAATTTTATAATATTTCTTTGTAGTTTTCGACTATAAAGGTAATTTATTTGAATTATAATGATAATTGCAATTCCTATTCAATGTTTTAGGGAGCTACAGAGCCATATGTCTTACTTTCATATAGTAAAATGGCCAAATTAATTAAAACGTGTAAATATTTGACAGCTATTTGCGACGTTGCCAACTTTCGGTGCAAGCGCTCTTAACAAAAACGAACTAAGGACTTTGAATGTTATAGGAATTCGTCTGATTGACATTTCCGTGGGCCATCGCAGATTGACGCATAAATAAACAAAAGGTTTACAGAAATAATTAAACCTCAGTTCAAAGTCATTAACAGAAAGAGCCCTACAATTAAACATTTTTATCAATGCATCGTCCTAAATACAGATGCGGACTTCGATGTAAGCTCATTAATGTACAATATAACAGAGTGTTGTTAAATTGATACAAATTAGCAATACTCGCGGATTAAATTCCGCACTGAGGTATAATTTGTGTGGGCATTAAAGTGAGCAATTTTCTCGTTGAATATTTTAAAACTGGTGTAATCTTTGCCAATTAGAGCGTTTAAGTGTTAGTTTTAAAATGTTTGCATCTAATTTTTGCGGCGTTTTTGGTCAATTTTTGTGTGGTTTTTATTTTGTTATGAACGTAATTGTAATTGTAAGGTACGTAAGGTAAATTGCGATGTTTTTTTTTAAAAGCAAAAAAAAATATGAAGGATTAGTGACTGCTATGAAAGGCTGTTTACTTCTCTAAGACATTGGAGTCGCTGTGATTATCAACAACATGACCTTTTGTGGGTGACATTCCAAACAAAGGAACGGTCACTATGAGATGTGGTCAGAAAATTTTCAAAGCCCGCTTACTCGTATTTGGAAGTCATAAAATTGTTATCAAATTGCTACGATAAAATCGCACGACTAAATCGCACATGTGCACACAACAGAGCAGAGTAAGCATGTGTTGTGTAGCTCGCCGTAAATCATGACTGCGGCTTCAAGTTTGAAGTCGTTGTCTAACTCAGCGGGCTCGAGGCAACTGTTTGAAGTTTGTTGTGTTTTTGTATTATAATCATATTTGTATCTTAGTGTGAAGCGATTGTTATTTTGTTTTGAGTTTTCATGGAAGACGTTTTTGGTATAGATTTATTGCTTCGATTATTTTTTTTGGTTTTGTTACCATGGGCTCCATTATTAGTGGGGTTTTCACCAATATTATTACCATAACATAAACACTAACTCGTTTCTTGGAAGTGGCTATACAAATCAAATAATGTTTTCGTAATTTCGTTTCGTAGTGTCCTACATATATTTGATATTTGCATCTTTTTAACCGACTTCAAAAAAGAGGAGGTTATCAATTCGACGGTATGTTTTTTTGAATTACTTATTTTACACTATGTTTTTAGTTAACAGGGTACCGATTCACAGACCTGTTTACCAAACAAGCCGGTGGCTAACTGTGCGAAGCAGTAACAGACTTATTCTTAAAACACTTCATGTCGTAGTACTTGACTATCACTGCAAGTAGTGAGATACCAGTAGTCTTACCAAAGGGTATCGCGTTGCCAAGGTAACTGGGTTAAGGAAATCAGATAGGCAGTCGCTTCATGTAAGACACTGGTAGGTACTCAGCTGCATTCCGTTAGACTGGAAGCCTACCCTAACACAGCTTGGAAAACGCTAGGTAGATGATGACATAGTATTTTTTATACGTAGTTTTTTTATAAAGATACACAATATCACCGATAACTCCTAAATAAACACCGCAGTTTCTAACAAAAATACTATGATAAGAAACTACAACAGCTTTATTGCCGGACATGGGTCGACGCGACGTTTACAATCACTTAAAGTTTTCCCATAAATATTGACATCACTTGTAGCTCCTTTATTCATAACGCGTGTAGCGTAGACCCCTTTTTGTGACTAGTAGCTTAAAAGTTGGGAACCGATGGTAGTTTATTGGGAAATATACTTACATATATCTACTCAAGCAATGAGGATCATGATGTCAAAAAGAGTTTCAGCATGTTAGATGGAATGGATGGATTGTTTGAAAGCTTAGAGATTCTATGTCTATTCTATCAAAAAAAAAAACAAAACCCTTTCTGTCAATATCAACATGTCTTCCCTTGTCTTCTAAGCTTCTACCCGAGCATGGCGCGACCTGTCAACTCGCTTTTATACGAAGACAAAAACATTCCATAGCAACAGAGAAGTAGAAAGTGATGAAGTAGTCATTCTGCGTATAATAACGAAGAATTTACGTTTAATTAGTCAACAAAACTGTGTCAAATGCACAAGAATGTTACTTGTGAGATAACGGCAGACAAAAGAGTGTGGAAGAAGAAAAAATGCTGCGTTGATTCCAATTAGAAATTGAGATAAGGGCAGGAGATGGTGGAAATAGGCCGTTGGAGAAGAGTTTTTATTATATGTTGCATCGTCAAGTTGTTCCAGGCTTTGGTGGAATTAGAAATATTATTTTTCGCAGGTACTATTACATACAAATATAACCATTTACTAGGTATCTGAAAATAGCTTCATTGTATGAATAACAGTATTCAAAACTGCTCAACGCTTAACTTTAATTACTTTAAAATAATTAAAACAATCTGGGAAGCTTAGGTTTTCTCAAACATTTACCTAGATACTCTTTATGCCCGAGAGTAAGATTTTAAACTGAGTTTAAACTATAATAGTGGATTATTTACTGCGCTTAACCGTTTAAATTCCCGTTGAAGTTTAAATTGTGGCTGAGATAAACATAATGCGAAAGCTTTTTCCTTCATTTTGTTGCTGTTAAATTGTTATATTTTTATAGCTTAGGAAATGTAATGTAGGTATAAATGTCACCTGTTACATTCGAGAAATCCTGCACCCTAGGTACACCATTTCAAAGTCAATAACGAATGCTTTGAAATTATTTTATATTGTTAGTATTGAAATTTTTGATATTGAAAACGGCTGAACCGATTGGGATTATATTTGGCAAGGAGATAGTTAGTACACTGGGAAATTGAGATGGGCTACTTTTTATCCGAATGTGGGGGGATGTCCCTCGGGACGTGGACGAAATCACGTGCAAAGTATAGTAATTTGTTATTCAATCAGCTTTACAATCGGTTCAGTTGATTTTTTAAAATCATTCCGTAAATATAATAGTATGTAAAAAAAATACGTATTTACCTAATTAGTAACAAAGGAGATTAAGGACCTGTTTCAGCAACTACGAATAAGTTCTAGTTAGTTAATTGGGTTTATAATTTCATGTAATTTATTTATTTATTGTTAAATTTAATTTATTTTTGATTTTATTCCGTAGATAGCTATCCGGACATTGTAAAACTGGACCTAAAACTATATTAATATCCCTTTCAAATCCTATCATTATAGTGAATTCGCAGCTGTCAAAGATTATGTTGAAAATATTGTTCACCAAAACCTACGGAACACCCAAAAGCACGTGCACGAGTAAGTAACTCAAAACTTTGAATGAGATCAGCCGATATTTTATTCACGCCGCCCGTATGGCAAAGTTTCACGATTCAATGAAGTTTCAACTTCGATTAATGACGGAATAAGGAACTTTTGGCACGTGATTGACGGATCCCTAATTAGTGAATACATATTTACTTTTCAAGACAAGAATATTGATTCAATAAAGGAATTTGGTTCTTAAAGTATTGTGAGTTAGCTTGCACCCGTTATTTCACACGTGTCCCCAAATAACTACCTAATTTTGATACCGGAATAAAAGCCTTTTTATGTTTTTTTTTATTTTTTTATACATTCACACGTCCAAACTTTAATAAAGAACTGAATGCCTGAAACCTTGATTGGACGTAGAACATTTGAGACATCGGAAGGTGTGGAGATGAAACGGGGAGGCTTTGCTCAATAGTAGGACAGGTCAACCTTAGAAAGAAAATATCGTTTACGATAAAAAAGAAATACAAATAAGTCTCATCTTGGCGAAAGACTTAAGTTTTAATACTTATGCATTTGACGATAATATCAAAGTCCACCTTTAATGTTAAATATATTTATTAAAATGACCTCATTCGCTACTTGGGTGAAAAAGGTTCCTCCTTTTTACCCCCTCTTGATGCTTGCTATACCTACCATTTTTTCTACGTCTATAGGCGTAATATAACGTTATCTTTGGCATACAAAAATACCATTAAAATTATCTATACACATTAAGTAAACATCTTTTAGTTACATTTTAACATTTACGAAAGCTCGTCCGACTTAGTTTATGTCTCGGCCGTAAACGGTTCGATTTTCGACGTCGAACAAAGCAATAAAAACGCGATAAACATTCTCTAGAAAAATCTATTTGGTGTTTATAGTTTGTCTTTACATAGAAAAGGCTATAAATTGATGTTTAGTTCTGTTCAAGTTTATGTATGCTTAAACAAAGGTTATGCGCAGAAATCATTTTATAAGAGTCAAAGAAATTAAATAGGATTTCTTAAATATGATAAGAAAAGTGATTACCAGCTCCAATTGGTGTTGTTAAATTTATTTGTTTACGTGGATTATCAATAAATAGATATGCATTCAGTAAAAACCCAAGCTTAAAAAAGAAGGTAAAAAAATTATAAAAATCACCTTTTTACGCATTACAAATCGCACCCTGAGAACGAAAGTGACTCAACTCAAAATTGCCAATTTTTGGGAATAGGCGAAAATGTTTCCGTGGTAATAAGCATTTTCTGTTCATTTTACAATAGCACTAAAACAAGGTAACAAAAGTTATGAATTTCTGTTGAAATATATTGTTTGACTTAATAGCTTTTGATACATTATATAGTTTTTGCAAAAAGAAATGCTTTTCCCATATAAAATAATGTTTAAAAAAAACTTGGAAAAATAGGTCACTTTAGTATTAGAAGTTTTTTATTTCTACTGACCTTTTTAGGTAAAGGTCTGTTCATTTCTAACATTGCTTTAAAAAATAGTTTAATTTCTAAAAATAAGTCAGTTTTATTCTTAAGGATTTGTATATTTTTTCAAAAAAGCTAAATAAAACAGCGAAGTATGTGCTTAATGTCATTTAATAAATCACTCTTCAGACAAACGAATTAGTAATAATCACACAAAAAAAAAACTAGTATCAAAATTGTAAGGAAACCAAAATAGTTATTTAAAGTATTTGAATAAAATCAACAACAGTATTAATAGCATAACTTACCTATCTATCAGTTTGTTGTACTTAATTAATTTATTAATTTTAATTAAACTCCGCTTATTACACTAATTATTATTACATATAACATTAATACATATTCTATAAAAAAAAGAAACATAGACATCGGTGTAGAAATACCAAACTTATACATAAAATACGATAATCAGCCATCGCCCCGTGTCGTTGCCGCGCTCGACGCGGGTCGGCCGGTAGGTACCTATAATAAGGCGGGAGGTACATTTAAAGGTTTTGTTTTTTGCTTGGGATTTTAACATTGTAATATTCCTGGTCCTGATGTGGAGGTGTATTTTCGATAATTGAAGGGCTAGATGGCACGTTTTCTTTGTCGATTTCTAAAGCTTCGTCAGGACTCTGCAAACAAGTACAATAGATGGTATTTGGATGATGGAACTCTAGGAGATGATATAGACTCGGTTTTACAAGATCTCATATTCTTTAAAGAACAATTTCACTCTATTGGACTGGACCTTAATTCATCAAAGTGCGAGATTTTCATACCTGACATCACTGACAGACAGACAGTCATATCAAAATTTAATGCCATAGTACCCCACGTTAAAATCCTGGACAAGACTTCACTGCACCTCTTAGGTTCACCTATTTTAGAAGATAGTTTTACATCATTTATAGACACAAAAATCTCAAATTTTAATGATGTTTCAGATAGACTTTTCAAAATTAATCTACATTCAGCATTTATTTTAGTAAGATACTGTTGCTTCGGCCCAAAATTTATGTATAATCTCCGGTCTTTTCCTTTATGGAAACAGCCACAATTTTTAGAAAAAGTTGACAAAATCATTCATAACACCATTACATCTTTGTTTAATTTGGCTTTGGACGACCGAGGGTGGCTTCAAGCTACCCTTCCGATTAGATTTGGCGGCCTCGGCGTTCGCAAAATTTCCAGCATCAGTCTACCGGCGTTCTTATCCTCGGTCTGCGGCACCAAAGAGATGACCAGAAAACTTCGAAGTGCCGTATCTGACTGATGGTATGAACGCTTGGAAAATGGCTTGCCCAAACACAGCCTACCCTGACAACCCGGCTTCCCAGAGACAGTGGGATGAGCCGCTCTGCAGGTTGATAAGAAATAACCTTATAAATACAGCTATCAACACTGCGGAGCGTGCCCGCCTACTGGCTGTGGGAGAATGGGAGTCAGGGCTATGGCTACACGCACTGCCTTCACTCAGCATTGGAACTATGCTGGGTGACACAACATTCCGGCTGGCTACATGCCTTCGCCTAGGTGCTCCCACTGGAGCTCCGCATCGCTGTCAATGCGGCGAATCTGTGGACTGCCTTGGGCACCATGGTCTCTCCTGCAGCAAGAGCGCAGGTCGCATGGCACGGCACGCCAGTGTTAATGACATCATCCGTCGTGCTCTTGTCACCGCCGGAGTGCCAGCTGTTTTAGAACCGAAGGGCCTGGCACGTGACGATGGCAAGAGACCAGATGGGATGTCTATAATGCCATGGAAAATGGGAAGGTCTTTGGTGTGAGACGCAACATGCGCTGACACCCTTGCACCTTCCCACCTACCGCGGAAAACCTCAAACGGCGCAAATATGTAAACCTAATCGGCAATTACATGTTTGAACCGTTTGGGGTTGAAACACTGGGACCATGGGGCCCAAGTGCCCACAAACTTTTCAAAGAGTTAAGCATGCGTTTAGTGGAGTCCACACGTGACCAAAGGGCTGGCCAATACCTTGGCCAACGAATCAGCATTGCCATTCAACGTGGCAATGCGGCCAGCCTTTTGGGCACGATCCCCGCTGACAGCGATGCGGATGAATTTTTTGATGCACTATTTTAATTTTAATTTGTCTTTATTTTCTTTGTATATAGTTTTATTTCTAATTAAGTAATTAAATTGTAAATAATTATGTCCATATAAATAAAGTACAATAGAGAAAATAGAAAACAAATATACCTAAACATTTTTCCAATAAATATAGTACCTACCTAGGTACTAATGAAAAAGGAATAGTAAATAGTTTCCATAATTACCTTATTTCGCTGTCTCTCTTCCACCAATTGAAGAATTAAAGCACTTCTTTTCATTTTTAGTTTTGGGATTGCCGACTCAGTAGGGAACATTAAACACTAAAAATAGTAATAAATTGCACTATTAATCAATAAGTCTACTGAAAATTAAACTTAAAAATGTTAAACAGACTTTCTTTGAAATAGTACAAAATATAGATAAGTACATTTAAAATCATACAGACCTGATTCAAAATTGGTTCATTATTTAGACTCATTTGTTAATAAATAAGTGACCGAATTTGTTATACGTCACCTAATACGCTAATACATACAATGTAAAAGGAACCTAAATCTAAATCGGTCAGTTTATGAAATTAAATTGTAACTAAACTTACCTCCGAAATTGACAAACAAACAGACCCAAAGCGTAATCGATCACTTCTGTACTGGACTTGTCACGACAGCTCACGGTGCAACACTGATTTCGTCACTTTAATTCGGGCGCGGGGGGAGGGAACGCTTGAGTGACAAAGAGACCGAAATATACGTCTACCCTTTTCTTACCTTTATTGGTCAGTTTTCTAATATAAGTATGATAGAGTATACTTTTTTAAGTCATTCTGTATACTTAACTCATTTCACCAAAATTTTGAAATCGGTCACTTTCGTTCTCAGCGTGCGAAATGTCTAGAACATTAATAAATAATAACAAGTGTCTAGAACATTAATATAACACAATTTGATCAATTAAATTAATTTATTAAAATATTGATTTTGAAGTTGCAATCTGGATTAATAGAATAACATTTTAGCTTCAAATCTCCAACTAATGTCCGTTTAATTGTTTGTTTGTTTTTCTTGTACAAAAGGTATGTGACACCACGGATAACTACCTCGAAGTAGACTTTTGTAATTGATATTTCATGTTATTCTAGCAATATCAACAAAGCTGTCGTTAAAAGCATATTTTATAAACGACTTTTCAAAAATAAGGTGGTCTGATCTGAGTTTTTTTTTGTTTGTTCGCTTGTAGCTCCGTCCTTGAATCCTAATTATTGAAGTTTTCTTTCCGAAATTTGTATGTTGTAGCAAGGAGATTGAATAGAGAGAATAAAATAAAATAATGTTTATTAAACTAAAAGTAACTTTACAATGTGCGTATGTTGACATTGAGCCACAAGCTAAGCACAGCTTGTATCTTGTGGCTCTATAAGAAAGAAGTGGACACTATCTCGTCTATCAGGTACAAACATTTTGTTCAGAGAGGTCATCGATCAACCACTAGTCTTGGTCAACCTTTTCTAAACTATTGGGTTATACATACATAGGTATGTAAGGCAGTCGCTTTACGTAAAGTTATCAAAGTTTAGAAAAAAATGAAAGCAGCTGATAATGAGCCTTGCAGTGCTGTAAGGTAAGAAGATGGACCATTTAACTCACACCACTCTCACACATTCATCATCTCCCGAGCCTTTTTCCCAACTATGTTGGGGTCGGGTTCCAGTCTAACCGGTTTCGGCTGAGTACCAGTGTTTTACAAGGAGCGACTGCCTATCTGACCTCCTCAACCCAGTAACCTGAGCAACCCAATACTCCTTGGTTAGACTGGCGTCAGACTTACTGGCTTCTGACTACCCGTAACGACTGCCAAGGATGTTCAATGACAGCCGGGACCTACAGTTTAACGTGCCATCCGAAACACAGTCGTTGGTGTCCAAGATATACTTAGAAAGTACATACAAACTTAGAAAAGTTGCATTGGTACTTGCCCGACCTGGAATCGAACCCACGCCCTCACACTTGAGAGGTTGGCTCTTTAACCACTAGGCCACACACCACTCTCGCACATTACGCACACATAGACGGTCGTTTCATTAAATATGCTTTTGAATAAACACCGGTGGGTTTCTCGTGGCTTGCTCCAATTAATTAAAAACAAACAAACGTATTTCGATATTCTAATTTCCTCGTGCTATTACTTAAATTTTTCACAGCGACAGATGCCATTTATTATTAACGTATATTTAATTAAATATGGATTTGTGGTTATTGGAAATTTTGCTTTTCGAAAGTTTTTTTTTTGTTTTAAATCTTGTTTTTTCTTTTTTCTTAAGGTATACCATAGGCCGGCATCATAGACATTATTTATAAATCCAAAAGAAAAGTGGATACAGACACAAACACATAGACATAGAGGAAATATAATTTATATCATTAGTATGTTTTGCTCTAAGAATTAGGCCATAGTATTTATTGGTATTGTCATATTAAATTAGGGTACAGTCTTCAGATGATCGACAGGGTACAGAGAGAATAAGGAAAACCACATTAAAATTTATAAATAAATAAAAAATTATCTCTGAAATGTATGTATGTATCCGATAATTTTCAGAATTGGCTAATTATTTATTGAAAAAAAAAAACATTGGGTGTATTGTATGACGGGATTCGTTTTAAATAATAAAGCCTCTTAAAATAACACTAGGGACGATCAAAGATTACAAAACTATATTTTGTGTAACTACCAGTAGTTCTTACAAAATCTAGCAAAAGCATCTGATTTTACAGAGCAATTAAATACCCTGTCTATCATCAATAAATAATTAGCATCATTGACATTTACCGGTCAATGTGAATACAAAAATAGCCAGCACTACAGTGTGGGATTGTTTAAACGTAAATGTCAATTATTAAATTAATTATTCAGTACTAGTAAAAGGTCAGAATAATATTCCTGTATTATTACTAGCTGTTGTCCGCGACATCGTCCGCTTTGGCATTAGGTGATTTAACATTCGCCTCGTACGTGATAGTGTAATAATAAGTACTCAATACTCAATACTCACTCAAGTACGTGATAAATAGCCTATATGTTGACCCGGCTTCATAGTTATGTTCATGCCAAATTTGAAGGAAAGCCATGCAGTAATTTTTGAGATTATCCCGGAAATACATATAGACAAACAGTCAAAATTCTAAAAACTATATTTTTGGCTCCGATATCGATTGTATTTATTCTTTTAAGAAAATAATCAATGCATAGTTTTGACTTTTCTACGATTTTTTTATATGTATAAATAATAGGTAGACAATATCACATTATAAGCTAGTACACAGCAGTAGAACTATTAATTGCCAGCAGCTATAACTTTGCCCGGGCAATGTTGTAATTTACCTGTTAAGTCGCGACGAGGCGTAAGTGCCGATTATTAATAGCAGTTTAGGTTTATAGTTTGAAAGCGCTGTTAGATGGCTCCTGGTCTAGGAAGAAAGTTCTTTATTGGTCTAGTTTGTAATAGGAAAGCCTGTAGTATAGTTATTGTTGATGCGAAGTACCATTGAGGTTTCATAGGCACATGATATATTTTGCGCACCTGTGATGACTGCTGGATAAAGTTGTAAGGCCACTTAAGGTCATTTGATCACCCGTCCTAGTCACCGTGGCAGAGCTGGTACTGGTAGACACCACTAGCGCCGGGTGTTGCGGATCTGTGAGCGGCGAGTTTTGGGTGGCTCACTGTCTTTACGTATAAGGACGACAGGGCCATGTCGTGCTGTTCCACGCCGTATTCGAAGGCAGCAAATATCGCAGGTGCCCCCTATGGCCAAGGTCTTCCGTGGCTGCGGGTTGTTCGTAAGAGTTATCTTAGCCCTGGCACTAAAGACCCCCATAAGAAACGTAGTGAGTTTTAGTCAGTAAGAGTCTGACACCCCCTAGAGTTTCCTCAAGATGTTTTCATTTACTTACAAAGTACATATAACTTACATTGGTACTTGCCTGGACGGGAATCGAACCCGCACAATCATGCCTGAAAGGCTGGTGTTTTAACCACTACGCCACGACTATAAATACAATAATAGTACATAAAAAGCTACCTACTTCTTTAAGGTTCAAAATTTTGGAGCTTAAGTTTAAATGCGTAAACCTTTTTGTGTATGATTTTATGTAGGAAACTTCACAAGCACTCATTTTGTTTCTCTGTCTTAACAAGTTACATCGTAAAACAAGCGGCTAGAAGTTTTCCTCAGGTATTAAGGTTTTGTTCGAAAATAAAAACCTTATTGAAAGTTTTGAAAGAAGGAAAAAGCAAGCAAGCAAAGACGTTGATGGTATTGGTGACTTTTTTTAAAGTAACATGTAATGTGACATCTCATTTATTATGCAAGTCATCGATTTACCCAGTAGTTCTATGCAATAATTACATGTAATAGGAACTAGAATAAAGTTCTAGATATCATTCTAGATATCACTGTTCAAGTAAGACAGATAATAGACAAACATGATACGTCTTACCAGAAAAATAGTGATTTAGGTCTTAATAATGTATATTTTAATTTGCCTGCTTGTTAATTCTCATGAAAATAATATAAACCAGCCAGCGTTTCAATACTGCCCGGAAATATGGTACCACATTGAACCAATAGATGGCGCTTGGTGTATTGTTGGAGGAGTATATCATTAATATTGATTTAGTTTTACAGACGACCAATTTACTTTGAATAACATTATGTAAAAAAGAATGTATTTTTTGGGCTATATCGAACAGGTTTAATCTGACCATTGTTAAATATGCGGTGAAAAGGGTATTTGTGCGTTTTATTACTAAACGTTTGTAAGATATTTTTACTTTACGAATTTAATTTCCTGAAAATTCAAAAGGCACCTACAATCTATGTATCTCTTCTTACCTATGACCATTGATGATGAAGGCTTAAAAAACCCACTTCATAGAACATGTTCCATATCTGATATTTTAACTTCGACTGAACCACTGGGTGTATTATCCTATACTAAATGTCAGTTCCATTTAGCTCTCAGTTTAGCAAGTAGAATCGTTCAAGTTTCATACATCGGGCCGCGTAAAGTTGAACATGTACTACTTGTAGTTTAAGCCTCGGCTTTCGCTTGGGGCGCGTTTACATGCCTTCGGTGTTTCTTAGTGAAGAGTGCAGTCACTTTCATGTTCGTAGTGGTCGTTTTTCTTAGAGAAGCTCGTGGCTAAGTAACAACTACACAGGTCGATCGATTGTAAGGTTAAGTAAAGCTTAGCGCGGTCGATCTGTGAATGGGTATCTTGTTATGATGAGTTCCTCCGTGTTGCGGAAGACATGTTAAATTGGTGGGTCCCAGCTGTCATTTTTACATATTCGGCAGTCGTTACTGACAATCAGCTAGAAAGTCTGACAACAAGTCTTACCTAAGGCTATTGGATTGTCAAGGCCAGATAGGTAGTCGCGCTCCGTATAAAACACCGGTACTCAGTTGCCGATCTCAACATAACTTAGAAGGAGAAGGCAGATGATGATGATGATGGTAGTTTTTTTTTAATAGCGCCGAAGTGTAAATGTGACAGAAGGCATCAAAAACTGATCAAAGAGAACGTATCACCACATAATTATTATTAAACATAATACATTGCTGCATCTCTCTATTTGATAAAATCAAAAAGAGCTGCACAGAATAACATGCATTCCTATCAATAAACATAGCGATTCATGAGATAGTGAAATAATATATAAAGACCCCTAATTAATGAGTTTCCTCGTTTTCTAAAAAAATATGTAGCATGTTGGTTTAAACGCGACACAAAAAGTAAATAAGTATATTTGATTTAATTTTACTAAACTGTTAGCGTGTGAACAAATCTTTACTTCAGACTTGGTAGGCCAACACTGACACCGGTGGAAGTTATTAACAGTGTTATTGAGACAAATTTGAAGTCTTCAAGTTTGAAGTTCGCCGGTTACTGTGGGGTTTTTGGTAACTATTGTTGAAACCTGATTACGTCAGCAGTGAGCGTGGTCCATTGGTTTAGTTTGGTCTTGTTAGGAGAAGATGGTGTTTGGCATGTAGTCTATAAACTTGACTTTTGTTTTCTTAAATATGTAAGGCAGAAGTATTACTTTCTACTTCTTAAGAGTCATTGTGGTCTAGTGGTTTAACACACCAGCCTCTCAAGCACTAGTGTGCGGGTTCGAGTCCGAGTCAAGCAAGTACGAATGTGTCCCCATAACAAGCTTGCTGGAAGAGATTTCTTTAGAAATAAGCAGTACCTTTGTACTTGATAGTCGTATGTAAAATACTTGTCTTAACAACTGTGTGCATAAACTATTAAATAAATGAACTACTGAAACCGTCTAGTGATATGTAGGCATATACTTTCTAATTCTAATGAAAAACAATATCTTGAAGAAAGGTTGCAAGCTATAAATATTAGTGCAATAAATTCAGAATAATCCACCATACCTCTACCAGGGAATCGAGACAAAGATATGAGCAAAGAAGGTAGTGAATCTTAGCTTCAAATATCCTGAAGTATTTATTTTTAGTTAGGTACTCAATTATGTATGATG
This sequence comes from Heliothis peltigera, assembly GCA_958496145.1. NCBI lineage: Eukaryota > Metazoa > Arthropoda > Insecta > Lepidoptera > Noctuidae > Heliothis > Heliothis peltigera. The sequence goes on along the minus strand of OY292327.1, from coordinate 10,011,399 downwards.
ATGGTGACTTAATTATTTCCATAATTTATGACTTTAATAAACATGAGAATGTTTGCATAACACGTTCCGGTCCAATCATAAAGGCTCCTGAGGGGTTATTATAAAGGTTATACCTCTATTTCGCATTCACTCGCCTACGCACTTACCTGTGTCGAGCGATATTATTTTTTTTTTAATAAGGTATTGAACTTTAAACATTAGAGAAATAATGATGTCTACATGGGGTTGATAGGGAATACATTTTGAGAAGTTTTAATTGTTTTGAGTTAGAATTTATTACATGTTACGTACTCTCCACAAATCCTAAAATATTGATACAGATACATGTCTGTAATTCAACTCAAAATATCAAAATATCACTTGTAGCCATTATACTTCAAAAGTGTCAAAAGAAATCTTAGGTCAATCTGTCACTTTTCTGTCATTATGTCCATTCTCCGGTAAACAAAACTTGTTTCTACGGTTGCCATGCTAGGCCTGCAGATGAGTAATTGGAAGCCGAAATAGTTAGGAAAAGCCTAGCCCAATGGCTAATAAACAGAAAATTTATTCGGGACTTAATTAGTACCTGCGTTCCAATTACAACCCATTGCAGAGCAAGAACGAGCTTAATAAGTAATTTTATTAGGATTACCAACTGTAATTAAAAGTACTGGACCGTTTAAGGGTTAGATTTTGTACCTGATTTACATAATTATAACCTTGAGGCTTAGGTCTTAATGTCTATCTGCTTAGCCTTTTCCCAAACTGTTGTTGTTATAAGACTTTATGTCTTCTGACGATCCGTGACGACTGCCAAAGATGTACAAATGAAAACCGGGACCCACTAATTTATCGTGCTTTCCGAAATACTCGTCGGGCATGGTGACCCATCCACGGACCGACCGCGGCAAGCGTTGCTTAACATCTGTGCAACTGTTACTTAGCCACGAGCAAATCAGAGATATCTTAATAGATGTGTTGAAGATATTACTGAATTGTTTCTTATGTAAATAATAAAAAGTGAACTATATTTATAAGTAGTGAAAATTGAGCCAAAGTAATACCAGTTGTGATAATTGAGCTTCTAAGTGTAATAATTGTGACTGCAGATTTTGATTCACACTTCAAGCATAAGAACAGTCAACTGGTGCTTTTCAAAGTACAGACGCCAGCGCATCAAGCTAATACAATCTGACCAATTTTCTTGATAGATTTTTAACCTTATCGCTGTAGCAAATAGTACAAAATGTATCTAGTAAATTTGTCAATTTCGGGTAGCTTGATGTGCTGGCGTCTGTAAAAAATAATCGGTTTTAAAAAAATTACAGGTAGATTTGGTACTCATGATGACGTACCTAACATTAATTATTGTGGTAGGTACCTATACAAAAATTTAAACCAGCAAATCAAGAATTGTTTCTAAACACAACGATTCCAAAATTAAATTCTTCGTCTTCAGCGAAACATTTTGAGCGTTTAAAATCTGTTTCCATCACGAGTCGCTGCGGTCACAAAAACTGACGAGCCATATAAAAAAGTTTTAGGTTCACCGCAAATGTAACTGAAGTTTTAACAAATTCGGTTCAGTTCAGTGAGCGCGAGGAAATAACTGATAGGCATGAACGTTGAATTTTTTTGACTTATTGATTTTACGTCAAATTTGGTGGCCGTGGTCGCATAATAAAATCAAATAACTGTTAGTTATTTCCTCTGTATAGTTAGTGGAGTGATTATTGTGAGTGATAGCGTGAACAGAATTAGGTGGAACATGTTTATAAAATATTCTGGCATGGTTCCGAATCTAGCTTTTGACGTTTTATAAGAATTTTAGAATGTCTATTTAAAATAAAAACCTTTGATCTTGCGTTGTGCATATGCCAAATTAACATTACGGAACATTATTGTCTGTTAGATATCTCTTTAAAAAGCAGTTTTCTTTGTTATATTACCACTTGGAAAAGAATGAGATGATATTTTAAAATATTCCTATTACAATCGCCTATATGCGTATGTACTAAAGTTGAGTTTGTTTATTGGCATGAACGCGTAAATCTCAGGAATTATTAGTCTGGTTGGAAAAAATATTTCAGTGTTATATATCACATTTATCGAGGAATGCTATGAGCTACTTTTCATTCGGCTGCTTGAAGAAGTTCCCAGTTAAAGGGTGTATAAACGCGATGGAAGCTAGCATTGCAGAACGCATTATAGTGCTGAAGACTTTATTTATTTCTTTGCTTGATCTATCGTCAACTGCAAGACCGATTTGGAAAATTCTTTCAGTATTAGATAGTCCAGTTATTGAAAAAGGTCACACGTTATCCAGGTATGCCAAAAAAGTTCCCACAGGACGAGGGTGAAACCACTGACAGAAGTTAGTTACATAATATAACGGTAGCATTTAATAACGTAATGTACCTAACATAAAGCGACAGTTCACCACATAATATGCGATTTCATCAATTTACATAATAATCCGAATTGAACTAGAAATATTTAGTAATTATACCACAAATGACGGCCGTGGTCCCATTATATGCTATTAAATTACCGCCATTTTGATAGCAATGCGAATTGAATAACTACAAAGTATTAATTACGCTATTAATTTAGCAATATGAAGTTCTGTTGTGGTGACATGATATTTTTTTGTGGTCTGAATTTATTGGGCAGAAAACTGCCCTGTATTTTTGTAGTCTTTCTGCTAATAACTAAGTATCTCATTTTTTCTCAGGACAAATTTTATTCTTGAAAAACATTGTTATCGAAGGAAAATAACGTAGAAACGTATGAAACTGTTAAACTTAAAAAGTCAAGCAATTATCATCTGCCTAGCCTTTTCCCAGACTAGGTTGGGGTCAGATTCCAGTTTTAACCATATTCAACTGGATACCAGTATTTTACATGGACCGACTGCCTATCAGACCCACTCAACCCAGTTACTTAGGCAACCCGATTATCCTTAGTATGAATATAGTTGTCAGTATTTCTGGCTTCAGACTACCCGTAACGAAAGATGTTCAAGTGACAGCTAAGACCTAGCAAATTCCAGTTCCATCCATAACAAAGGGTATAACAAATTCATATCAAAATATAGATTTTAACTGAATTCGACCGGCCACAGAAGCTTAAGTCCGGAAAAGTCAAGCGAATTAATTTTTTGTATTTGAAATAAAGCATTATGTCAAGTATTTGCACAGTAAATGCAGAATCACAATATAATAAAGTACTTGGGATAAAACCCTGGATGTATTTTATAAACAATATTATCTTAACCCAAAAAAGAGAGCAGTCACCCAAGACGTTCGCAAATCCGGATTACATGGAAAATCTATCAAATATTTAGTAAGGCGTGTATTAACCAGATTTAACCAGTTTATCATAGCAAGCAACGTCCCGATATTTTGTTGTTCCCCGGTTTTGACTGCATAATGGAACGAATTTCAATATTTTAATATTTATAAGCAATTCGTTTGTTATTGGGCTGGTTGTTCCTACAGAGTTATTTTTTTAAAGAGCGCCCGTTTTTTCGGGGGATTTTTTTAAGGAAAATCTGTGAATCTCACGCTATTATTTGCATTTGAATTATTTCGTTGGAAGGGATCATCAAAGAGGCATTATCCTGAAAGCAAACAAAGCCGGTGAGATGGTCAACCTCGACCTGCTTTTTTTGAAAATCCACCATTGAAGCATGTTCTGCGATTGAATTATTACGAATATTTTTTGATGTTAAATAAAACCTTATCATCTACGATATCCTTTCTCATAGCAAGTAAAGGAGAATCGTATGGTGAGATTCAACCAAAAATGTGTAGGTACGTGTCGCCTCTAGTCCACTGCTAGCATGTTGTACTGTTTGCGCACAATGGTATTTTAGGACATTTTAGAAATGTTCGCACGTAATTTGTAACTGGTGTGCTAAAGCGAGTAGGTCAGAAGAAACATTTGCGTGCGCCACAGTGCGGTGCATTTGTGGAATCACACCTTTACACGTTGCGACATAAAACCTGAACACGTTTATATGTCTTTTAGCTTCTAAGACGCCAGCACATCAACCTACCTCAATTTCACAAATTTCTTTTATATATTTTCAACCTTATCACAATTTCGGAAGTTTAATATTCGATTGGTAAAATTTTACATATTCGGGAAGGTTGACTTGCTGGCATCTACCAAAAAAATAAAACAACAGCTTTGCAAAACAAGCTCAATGAACCACGCTATTCTCTCCCCTCAATTCATAACCCTTAAGTCATCAGCAACGTTTAAAACAACATACACTTATATTGTAAACACGAGGACACACAAATCATCTTTAGACTTGCTCTCCAATGTGTAATAGGCTTAATTTACTCACGTTGCGTAATTAATAGCCCTCCCTCGCGTAATATCTCAGCTGATGACTGATGCTTCTGCTTTAGGGGTTGCAAGGAAGTATATCCTTGTCTTGTGTGCGTTTGTATTTTCAGTATTAAGATTTATTTATTTATTTATTTAACAGTTTATGTACACAGTAAATAAGACAAGAGGTAAAATTTATTATGAACAGGTTCTTCAAATGGTGGAATCAATATAATAGATTAAGTAACTAGGTATTTTATTAAATGAATCATTTATTTCGATATTAATTCACGTTATTTTATTAAATGAATCATTTATTTCGATTGACTTCCAAAATACAGACGCCAGCACATCAGGCTACCCGAAACTGTGAAATTTTCCCATTCAACTTTGAACTAAAATGCTTTAGCGATAAAGTTGAAAATCGATTTATTTGTCAGATTGTACTATCCTGATATGCTGGCGTCTGTACATAATCTATTTAAATCAAAGTTGCACTACGTGTTCTTTTTGATCCAACTTTAAAGATAGGAAAGATTACAGCTTACATTACTATATTTTATTGCAATCTATTTGATATTCACTAAAAAATTGCCACATTCCAAATCTTTTTAACAGAACAAAGTCTGTCTCTGAAGTTGATAATAGTAAAAATTCTCAAAAAGGCATCATGGCAGTTTAAAACTACACAGTTCTAGATATCACAATATTTTTTATAACAGCCAAACATACGCTTACATAACTAAAATTATATTATTGATGACCCCTCCCAAACACATGCCTTCAGAACCAACCCTACGTAAATGACACAACATAACCTGAGTACATATAGACATAATGTACGCAAGCCATTCACCATCGAATAGTGCGTATGTAATTGAACGGAGCTCTTGTTTGAACGAATTTGTGTTAATTAAAGACCATCCTTGTTTATACAAACACTGAATGGTTACTTTGGTGTGTGATTAGTTGAGGTTTTGGGTTTCAGTTCTATTTTGTCACCGTAGGGTTGAGTGGCGTACTTAATGGACATGCGTTGTAGGTTAAGCAAATAGATTTGTTTGGTCAGTTCGGAAAATGGTAACGTTCTCGGTAGTGGCCTAGCGGTTAAAGCACCAGTCTATTAAGTATGAGTGTGCGGGTTCGATTCCTGGTCTGGCAAGTGCCAATGCAATTTTTCTAAATTGTATGTACTTTCTAAGTTTATCTTGGACACCACTGACTGATTAAAGGTGAAGAAAAACATCTCAAGGAAACCTGGACTATAAAGTTTGAAATTACCAGCCCGCATTGAGCAAGCGTGGTGATTAACGCTCAATTCTTCTATTTGTGAGAGGAGGCCTGTTCCCAGTAGTGGGACGATAAAAAGGCTGATGATGTATAGATTCAAAACATCAAATTTTTCATCATATAAAACTCCTACAGCTGCTCAATAAAAGTGAAGTTCTTCAACAGCCGAAGCCACCAACTAAATAGTTTCAGGAGATTAAAACCTCGACCAGAAGTGTTAGTTTAGTTTCAAAGAAACTCGGAACCCTTCGCAAGTATATAAACATTTGCTTTACAAGAAAAATAAGGAGGACGAAGAAAAAATGCGATAAGTTTCCAAGTAAAAAACTACCGGACATTTATTTGTTCGGTATTTATTATGAGCGTTTATTTATATTTTAAGTTTCGGCAATAACTGTTTGGGATGCTGTAGTTTCTTTCATCGTTTAACTTTTGAGAAGTTACATAAAGTTTCCTTCCGAGTTCTTTAAGTACCCACTGCATGTTCCCAGTAAGGGAAGTAAACATTATTGAGAGCTGTGTTACGTCCGATTTTCCTCCATGTTGCGTCTTGCTTGATAATATAATATAATATCCCTCACACATTCGTCATCTAGTCCCAAACTAAGCAGAGCTTGTACTATGGGTGCTAGATAACTGATAAACATACTTATATATACTTTTCTTTTGTAAATACATACATATTATACATAGAAACCCCCAGACTAAGTCAAACACTCATGTTCGTGCACACAAATGTTTGACTTATGCGGGAATCGAACCCGCGACCTCTAGCGTGGCAGGCAGGTTCACTAACCACCACGCTATCTGGTAGTCAATGTATGTCAATCGTGATATGTTTGATATGCCTCTTAAGTGTTCATGTGAACTCCCCTGTTAGTCTAGTAGTCGTTTCGTCATCAGTTGGGCCGAAATTGCATTATGGATTTTAAGAAACTTTCATTAAGCAGCCCGGAATCTAGAAGTTGGTGATTGATACACTCGTGCATCGGAGAGCATGTAAATGTCTGTCCTGCGCCCAATCTGTCAAGGTCGTGCCGATTGCTGACCCATTGCTGAGGGAATAGAGAGTGCACCTGTATCTGCGCAAATGCTTGTCCAAGTGACTCAGCCGACGTATCAATCTGGACGCCACTATGTTCTACATATGTTATTTTCCAACGACACAGCAGGCTGGTTGACGATTTTGATTGTCATTTCATGGCCTTTTTCCGTTACGATACATGTAGATAAATACGAGGGCAACGTGTTAAGTATATAGTGACATGCAGAAGAGTGCCGAGAGATCTCAACGCTAAAAGCTTCGATCATTTTCTAAACTATTCAGCATATTCGACATAAACCGTAAACAATAATGAGTGCCCATTTAAATAATATATTCGACAGCAACCCTTTTCCGATATCCAAAGCAAGACAACCCTAAAACGCTGTCACGTTCAATATTCCCCTTTCCAAAATAGAATGGGTAAACAGAAAAATGTCCTAAAGAGAGCAATGACCTCTCGTCATGTTTTATGAATATTTTTCCAAAGGCTGTGTGCGGTGTTTCGTTGGGATCCCTAACAGACTTCCATGTTTTTGACAGTTGGTCTGTGCATCGTGTTTTAGTTTAGTTTTTATACTGGTTTCATTTGGGTTGTTTGGTTGTACTTCTGTTTGGATGGTCTCCCCTGACAGTTTGAAGAGAAGATGAAAGCGAGGCGTGCAACAAATATCTGAATATGTATGACAACCTACCCAACATCTGTATAATGTTTGAAAGCTATCACCAAGAAACTAATGAAGTACAAAGTTAATGCAAAGAAAATGGACTTTCTAGAAATGTATTCCTACGACAAATAAAACCTATAAGACCTATAAGACAACCACATACTTTCACTGCAGAACTGTTACTTTTTTAGTTTATGGTTATAAAAATACTAGACTCCGCTAGCTGTTTCACCCGCTTCCTGCACCCAGATGAAAAGTAACCTATATGTTTTTCAGATGTTTAAGCCATAATATTACTTCCAAGTTTCATCCAAATCCCTTCAGCCGTTTCGGCGTGCAGCAATAACTAACATACGCTCACAAACTTTCGCATTAATATATTAGTAGGAAGTAGGAAATAGGATTGGTAAGATGCACATATTTTCATAAACACAAAAAATTACAAATTCGCTGCAGAAAATGAACCACAACGTTCTTTACAAGCTATAGCAAATACTGAAGTAATTAAACTGAAGATTCCCACTTTTTCTTTCAAACTTTAAGTAACTTGAAGTTCATTAAAATGGCGAAGCAGTTTCACACGGGCTCCTTTGTCGTTAAATAAAAACTAATAAGAGTTATATCCTAACGAAAGTTTTGTGTTATTCTTTGTCCTAGAATTTTATTTAGAGTTTTTGTATGTAAAAGTCGCGGTGGTCCAGAGAGGGATTGAGCGTTAATCACCACGCTTGCTCACCGCGGCTTGGTGATTTCAGACTTTATAGTCCAGGATTCCTCGAGATATTTTCCTTCACCTTTAATCAGTCATTGGTGTCCAAGATATGATTAGAAAGTACATTATATAACTTAGAAGAGTTGCATTGGTACTTGCCTGACCTGCAGGCTTAGCATGGCCACCGTAGAAACAAGTTTTGTATACCGGAGAATGGACATACTGACAGAAAAGTGACAGATTGACGTAAGATTTTTTTGACATTGTTTGAAGATTTTTTCTTTTCTTCGATCGACATAAGTCTATAAGTGGTTACATGCGAGTTGTCAGGTCGCGCCATGCTCGGGCAGAAGACATGTTGACTTTGACAGAAAGAGCTTTGTCTTTTCTTGATAGAATATATATAGAATCGCCATGCTAAGCCTGCTGGAATCGAACCCGCACACTCATACTTGACAGGCTGGTGCTTTAACCGCAAAGATACCACGACTTGATACCCAAATACTCAAAAGTAATTAAAAATTATAAATAAACAAAGGGACCCTGCGTTTCAATTACGATTACCCACTTTTCCAGCTGACTTAATTTTACTTGTAAAGTTATTTGAAAGTTGTTTAAAGAGAGGTTTCCTTTTGATCTTATCTTTAACCTCGTGTTTTGATAAGATAATTAGCATTAATTTGAATTAAGTGAAAATTGAGGCCTTCCTGCGAGTTGATTAAAAATATTTTTGTATTACCTCCCACGCGAGTGTGGTGAATAAAGCCTTTGTTTGTTCCTTATTCAAATATTTGGGTTCTGGAATATTCCTTAATTAATGTTTTTCATAATTAGTATGTTTTAGGTTTACTTATGGTAACCTATTTTTGAATAAAGTTTTCTTATGTCAAGACCCCGTTGGCGCTATGGTAACCACGCCAAACTGCCGGGCTGAGGGTCCCGGGTTTTATTCCCAGTACGGTGGACATTTGTGTGATGAGCATGCTTGTTGGCTGTGGTCTGGGTGTTATAATTTATGTGTGTAAAATATATGTATTTTATCAGCTGTATTGGCACCCATAAGACAAGCTAATCAATAGCTTACCTTGGGGCTTACCGACCGTGTGTGAAAAGTCTCCCGATATTATTAAAGTTGTTAAAGCTACCTTATCAATTATCAAGCTATCTATTAATATCAGTATTACTGTTGCTACTAAAAATAACCAAACAACCTCAAGTTACTAAGCCACCATTACTAACGTTATCTAAACACCTGTTACAACTATTAATAAACAACACAATCGCGGAGTAATCCATTACCACGCGCATCCATTGTGGACGGCGTACAATGCGCTCACTGCACTGTGACACGGCAGCGCGGTGACGGCAGCGGGTAATGTACCGTGAATTAACGCGAAACCCCCGGAGGCTGCAACTGTTGATATTGTTAATGTGTGTGTGTGCTGGGTATGTGTTGCGGTTTTCGGAAGTTTCATTTAAGTTACATACATGTTTATCTTGAGTTTTTTTGGGCTTTAGTATATTGAATTTGATATTGTTGTTTTTACATGAATTTTACTGTATAATTCATAATTAACTAGCAGACTCGGTCACATGTTGCTATGGCTAAGATTTGTGTTATAACTAGCTATTCTCCGTGTTCCACTCGCTAAGAAGAAAATGTAGCCTGTCCTTTCTCCATCTCTAGTCTGTGTTTCTACCAAATTTTATTTAAATCAGTCCAGCCGACTAGAAATTAAATTAAAATTAAATTAAATTTATGTAAGCTATACTATCTTTCACGTTGGTAAAAACTGCACAGGGTGTGCAAAGATAAAAAATATTTAGTAGTTTAGAAGTCCAACACACACAAACAAAGTGACACGTAATTTATATTTATATAAGATAAATATAAGTGTAAGTTGATTGGTTATTAAATGATTTTATATTTTGAAGGCACGATTGCATAATTATTTTTTTATATACACGGACCTGAAGTTGTCTAACTCAAAATTTCATTAGTGTGACGTCATTTACTCACTGGTACATGACACTATTCTATAATCGTTTAAAAAACTATTGAATCAATAACAAGCATACCAGCAGACTTCTACATCTAACACAAACCTTTCAGAAACTTCTTGAAACCGCCAATTCAGTCAAATAGACGCGAGACATACGCGCGACTATGCGTCAAGTGTCCTTCACTTCGCACGTGTGCATAGCAACATTACTCACATGAGCAGGCTACGTACGGATGCATGGACTGATGACGTCATTAGCGCACGCGTGTTCAGTTGTTCACGGGCTGGCCACTCGATGCGGAAAGCTGGCTTGTATTCACGCAGTCATCTGCAGGGGATTTTGATGGCCAATATGGAGATATGTCATGATCGGTATGGTAAGTTCTTGCATGTTTGAGCGATAAGTCACATCATGACAAGATGTACCTATGTATGTATTAGCCTAGATTAGCTTAGTTTTTCCAATGGCTATCGTTGTTATTATTAAGACCATTTTTTTACCTCAACATCTGAGCCATTGCACATTTTAATAAATTTAATAAATTTTTACATCAATCTATACATATAAATAAAATTCGCGTTTCTCTTTGTAATAGTGAAATAACTGTTTTTACAACATGCACCAAAATATATTTTTGCTTCTGTCTGTCTGTTTCGGCTAATCTCTGAAATAGCTGGACCGATTATGACGCGACTAATTGGCAGATAGCTAATGTAACAAAAAGTAACTTAGGCTTCTTTTTAAATGGGTGCGGGAAGAAAATCGTCAAATGGAACGGCAAGTTTAAAGTAATGACTTTGAAAAATAAGTTACAAATAGTACCAGTATAGCAATTTTATTTCTCCATGACATGTCATGAAGGTAGAGAAAGAGAGATAGAGAGACTAAGTAGGTACAGTCAACTGATTTTTAATACACACCATAGGGCTATGAACTCACACAAAAGGTTAAAATATTCGTCTGCTTCAAGACGTGTTATTCAAAATTTACATTTCACGCTTGTACATAAAATGGTAGCAGATAGCTGGCAGCAATTTCATACGCCGTTTAGCAACAAAACAAACTAACATAATATAACGTGTTATCACTTTAAAATTCGCACGCAAGGGTTGAACACGACAGTATGAAAGTTATTCAGAATAACATTGTCTGGAAGTTAGTCCAGCTGCCCGAACAACATGCTTCGTATCAAGGTATAGAAGGAAAATGGATGTGGTATTATTATGACTGCAGTCTTTGTATCTAGTGCGTGGTGCCATATCCTGTATTAATAGTTGCAAGGGCTATTTATACTATTCTATTGTTCGCTGCTAGCGATCGTGTTGATGGCATTTATACTTTATTTAAATTATTAGTCTGG